>CM077303.1:148139342-150539342 GCA_039655065.1 Glossophaga mutica | reverse complement strand
GGTTCCATAAGTATAGTCCTAAAAAAAAAAAAAAAAAAAAAAAAGGATAACCCTGAATAAAATGTTCAAAACTATTTCAATTTGTGATCCACCACCTCATAAATACTACTTTCTTTCATCTAAATGTTACATTTGGCACTAAAACTATCAGATGGGAGCACTGTCTACCTTTCATTTTGTTCCCTAAACAGAGCAACACACTGAAATGCCTCTCTTTAAAAATCAGACTCAGATTCGAACACCTCTATGCAATATTTCTCTTTCGCAAAGGGAATAGCCAAGGGATATAAGGGGGGAGCGGGGGAGCAAACAAACAGGCAGACTCTGAGAAATGAATGTCCCTAAGAGGCTGTCTCAGGGGGATTGTAAATCTTAGTCCCCTTCTGAGGAAGCAAGGTCTCCAAATTTCTTAGAGAGAAATTTCCCCCCTTGACACCAGGAGCATTGCAATGAATTAACTAGTTATCAACTGTTTGGTTGGACGAACAGTTGCTGCCTGTGGCTGAGAGCGCAGAAACACAGTGTGCTGTCCGTTTTGTCTGAGGCTGAAGCCTGGATCCCAGGGCAGATCTCTCCTGCCAGCTGCCCACCCCCTACCCCACCCCGGCTCCTCCCAGAGACCCTGGCTCTGCCGACCTGTCCCTCCCTCCGTGCAGCCTCCTCCTCCACCGGCTCCTGGGCAGCTCCCTCCGTCCAAAAGGGAGCTGAGTTTGCAAGCTGACAGGGAATGCAAAGGGCTGGTGGTGCTGATGTCAGAGCCAGCAGACAGTTGTGATTGGATCTAATTAGACTTTGCAGCAGCAAATAGACAAGCTCCCTGCGTGATTGGCTTCAAAGTGGCTGGTGCCCAACAACTAGCGGAGGTGCCAAAGTAGAAGCCCTGCGTGCAGAGCCCAGATCAGGAGAGGCCGTGGGAGGAGGAGAGCGGAGCGTCCAGGCTGCCAGCGCACCTCGCCTTCGCGGTTCCTGGAGGTTGGCACTCGCACTCGGGCTCAGATCGCAGGCTTGCAGCCCGAAAACAAGTGACAGAACAATTCCAGGCACAAGGAGGGAGGGAGACCGCGTGAGTGCTCTGTCGTAAAAAGTGAGCCCGCTCCCCGATTTGCAGAAGCAGAAGCATTTAGCAGAGGCGGCGGCAGCGACAAGAACAGCAAAGGTGAAACTGGTTGAGAAAGGATTCCTGTCCTGCTCTACTTACCGAGTTTCAGCCATGGCATCGGTGTTGGGGACCAGCAGAGGGTCCGGAGGGCTGAGCAGTCAACTCAGATGCAAGTCTAAGAGGCGGCGGAGGAGGAGGTCCAAGAGGAAAGGTAAGGATCTGGTGGTCGGAGCGGAGCGCCTCCTGCTAACTCTCCTCTCTCTTCCTCGGTCCTCTGGTCTGTGGGCTTTGCCTGTTTCCAGCAGGTTCCCTTTGGGATACGGTAGGATGTCTGTGCAGGGCAGAGCGCTTGGGAGTTCAGACCCCTTTGTAAGTGGCGGGGTCGGGGGGCGCGGCTCTTGCCAGCCCACGCGGGACAGTGAACAGAGCAGCAGGCTCAGGAAAGCGTTGTCCAAGGGCAGGTGAGGAAGAGGAGGGGGCAGAGGAAGGGGCTGTTCCTTTTCCTGGAAGATGGTTCGCTCCCTGGTCACTCCAGGCCATCAGCCCTGCCTCTGACCCTCTCGGAGGCAATTTAGCACACGGTGCCAAAGGAAACGCTCACTTAAGCCAGCATCCCTGTAAACGAGGTACTAGACCTCGTGCCAGCTTTTCCATCCAAATTGTCTTGGAGAAAGGAGTGGGCAAAACCCTGGCAGTCACCTCTCCAAATTGGCTGACACTTTCTACTGAGTGCGGTTCCCATTGTTTGTAAACACTAGGACCTACTGAGAGCGCAGGCTCCTTACTCCTGGGGAAATAAGCAGAAATTAATCCAGGAAAGACAAATAGGCATCACAACTTGTTAGTGGGGGGAAAAAATTGCAAAGCAGAGGAGGAGAAAGAGCGGCTGATGGCAGGTTACTACTGACACACTGTCATGTTAGTGCCTTATTACTGATGTTCCCGGAGATCAGCTGCCCTGAAGTTAGCAGTTCCATCTCCAGCCCAGGGCTGCCACAGAGCAGCTGATGTAAAATCAGCAATTGCTCCAACTGGAAAGGCAATGTTCTCAAATGCCAGCACAGCCTGTGCACATCTTGTAAGGATGAAAAGTCTCCTGCGGCTGCCGGTCCTTCCCAGATAGGAACTGGTTACAGACAGCTCCTTGTTAAGAGTCTGCAGGACAAAGTTCAGTTCTTAGCATCATCTGAAAGTGTGTTGAAATTTTTTTTTAAGAAAGTGGATATAGAACCCTAAAGAAAAGACACAACTAAAAGTTGGAAAAACACAACAAAAACTTACCAAGCTCTCCAGTTCTGCTGCTAAGGTAGGATGCATCATCGTTAGGTAGGGCTGAGGCAATAAACGCTCTCCTGAGAATTGTCATCTTTTCAATGGACGAAGATAAGTTTGTGCCACCTCTTTTCCTAACCTCTTTCAAAAAGTCCCCAAGTCCTTCACAATTTCTTCCAATAACAGAAATTAGCCAGACAGTTTGCAGCCATAATGGCAATATCACATAGTCGTTAATTACGATCACATGTCAGGACAGCAGGAGCCCAGAGACAACTTTCCTAAAAGATTTCAGGGCCTTTGGTTTCCAAACAGGAGTGATTTTATCATTCTCCTTTGACTGAGCTGATAAAAATAAGTGTCAGCCATTCACTTTGTCATCTGAAATTTCATTTTGAAACAGATCTACTGTTTTCCAAAAATAACGTGAACAAAAAGTGACATCGATATTGAGAAAAATCATAGAATTCAATAATGAGAGTAACTTTTAAGAGGGAAAAGGAGACATTATTACCTTATGGACTTAAGGTGTTCAGGTTTTTCGATTTTTTTTAGTCTATTTAAATATTTAAAATTGAAGAGTATAGAGTAATATTTCACAATAAAACAACTTATAGAAATAAAATATATACTGATAGACGTTAATACCTTTCTCCAAATTCACTTTTTTTACTTTTGAATATCAGTCATGCTAGCTTAGGAAGCGTTCATTCGAGGAAAGAAAACCAAGAAACCCAAGGGAAGATTTTATTTAGAAACTTAACTGCAACAATTCCAAATAAAATTTTGATATGCAAGACTGCTACACCTTGGTTATTTTGAATATACCAAGTGTCTTAATCCTCATAGCAAAAACTTGAGTGAGAAAGGGTAACCAGAATGATATACTAATTTCTATTACGCGTAGAGATATGTGTGGGGGCGAAATTTCCCGTGGCATATGCTGACTGCTAGCTTGTCAGGGAGGACGGTCAAATCAAACTGCTAAACATTCACTTTTTAGAGAAAAGCTAACTGTAAATGTACCTGATCGACGTAAAAGAAAACATAGCAATTATAGGACACATTAAATGTTATCTGCCTTTTCCTCGGAATGGATCAGTGTATGTATAATTCCAAGTGATTACAGCTGCTTGGTTATTTTTTTTTCTCTTCTACTAGGACAATGGTGAATTTAAATTATGTTCTAATATTCATGAATCTTAACATCAGTCAGTGAGTAGACTAGCCTCAGCCTTTAAGCTGATCAAGTATTATAACTCCATATTCATCATCATTTAAAGTCCAGGTGTGTGTTGATGGAATTTTAGTAAGGCTGTATTAAGTACTAACAAAAGCTACTGACTAGGAGCACAAAGTAAGGGCTCTTTTTATAGGTAAATAAGTTAAGATAAATGTTAAATTTTTTTTTGCCAATGACATTTATTTTACTACCTATTTTAATGAACAAGACTCATTTTGGAAGGAGCGTTGTAACTTTTAGTTTCCCAGTGCTGGGAAATACTGTCAGCTTTCTGTATGCATATGCTAAAAGTGGCTTTAGTGTTTTAATTACCTTTTTATTGTCAAAACAATTATGGGCTCTGAAACTCTGTCGCCACAGCTTAAGTGTGGAATCAATATAATACTTTTGTTAATAAATATGATCCATAGCCTCAGAAATTAAATATTTTCCTGTCTTAGATGTTTTTTGATCACCATACCACATAGGAAGCAGTATAATCTTTAAAGATCAGAAAATATATATACATATAAATCTTACTAGCCAGAACCTGCATTTCTCTCTCAGATAAACTTTAAAGGAGGCACCCAGAGTGAACCTTTGCCCACCCACCAGTTAATTCCCTTCTGTTATTTTATCAAGCCCTGGCTGTTCAGATTTTGCATCTTCTCTGTGTGGCATTTTTTAGTTCAAACTTTCTTTTAGAAATTATTATGAATGATTTATATTTTCTGTACAAATAAAAATGTCAAAATTTGACTCGTGTGGGAGAAAAACAGGCAGCTATAAAAAGCTGGAAAATACAAGGGAAATCATCTAATTTTTACACATGTGGTTTAGAAATGTCCGCTCGAATCCCATGTAACATGAGAGAGACACGCAGGTTTATTCTGCTTCAGTTGCATTCGGAGACGTTGACAGAATGCTGGAGGCACTGGTAGTTTATAGAGACTTAGCTGCTCCTTGCTCTCGCTGAATGCCCACAGAGCCCTTTCTCCTCATGGAGAAACCTAGGGACTGCTCCTTACTTTATAGTTCTGGGCAGAATTATTCATAACCAAATCTGTGTTTTGTGGTCCTGTCAGAGGAGTCTGCCAGTATTCAGAAAAAACTAAACCTATGGACGCTGTAAAAGGTAAAGTGTGAGAGGCAGCAAAGTGATGTACCTCTCGCACATCGATGTTTCTCTCCCTCCTTCCCTTCCCCTCGCTCTAAAAATAAATAAATACACTCTTTTTTAAAAAAAGGTATATATTTTAACCCGATAACAAAAGTAAAGATTTAAGATTTTTTTAAATTAGTATCTGCTCCAGTGGGCAGAGTAAGGGGCAATATTGATCAAAACAGTGCAGTACATAAAGAGAAAACATTTAAAATTATATCAATTGATCTCTGAACCATTGGATTCCTTTAGGGTAATAGCTGGAGGAATTTTGCAGGTGTATTTTTAATTATTAAATAGTACATATTTTTCGTTTCATATACTTTTTGTTCTTTCTTTTATGAGTGTAGTTTTCCTAAAAGAAAATATATATTATCATGAAATGCATTCTGTAAATAATAAATGTATTTAGTATGTGATTCATTAGTATACATAGTGTATAAAATGACTGAAATGTCTGGACATTTTTTAAAATCACTCCTTTAATGCAAACATGTCTGGAAATGGATTGAGAACTAATGCCAATCTAACTGAAAGCACGACATAAGCGGGAGGACAGGGTTGTAAGGAAGGTGGATCGACCGCTAATACCAGGAGAGGGAAGAAACTTTGGAGGAGTACTGGAAATGCTGTATAAAAAATCACTTGAAGTCAGTCTAATTGAATTTGTGTATCGGCACATGACTTTTCTCTTTTTGAGGCATTTGGCAGCAAAATAAGTAAACTCTTGAAATTTAGATATTGTTGCAGGGTGATCAGTTACACAGAGTTTTAGGAAAGTGAAGACGAATTTTGGGAACACCAGTCCAAGGTGTAGCTCTGTGAAAGTAAGCTGAGAGCCCCAGGACGGTGGGGGAAGGACCGCGAGCTGAACGCTGTGAAACGTGCATAAAAAGCAGGCAAAAGGAACAGAATGGAGGAAGGCGGATGGATGACAGAGGCAGGCTTGTTGTGAAATGAAGTTCCATAAGAAGTTAATGAAATAGGAGAGCGTGCCAAGGATGGAGGTGGAGAGGCCGTGCAGCTCTGCACCCCCCGCCAAGCGGAACCAGCAAACCTCCGTGTGGCTAGTGGGGACACAGGTCTCTGCGCCACGGCCACACAGCCTGCTCACCCCACGCCCCTCACTCTCTGACAGCTCGGGGGAAGGGCTGGATTTAGTGATAAAATTAAATTGATTAAACAGTCCGCCTTCATCTAATGATGCAGGGCTTTTTTTCTTTCGCTTTTTAGAATTTGTATTTACCTCTGGTTTCTGGTGACTCGTGTAATAGCAGTGCTTTGAGGCTGCTTCAAGGGCATTAGACACAATGAGTGGATGTGAATTTAGAATAAAAATATGAGATTCGTGTATCCATGTCTAAATAGTGGTGATTCAGTTATTGCAGAAGTGCGGTCCCAGAAGAGCACTGTGTAAGGAAATGCAGAATTAGGAAATTGAACTTTTCCTTTTTGAGGGATGGGAAAATAGCTGTGTTCTGAAAGCATCCAATTTTAAATATAAATATATATATACATATATATCGCATGTTTATTACTGTGTGTGTATATGTGTACACATACATACACAGCAAAGACAGTTAAAACATTTGAACCACTTTTGTATGTGCTGCTTCTTTTTCTAAAATGCTAGAAAGTGGTCAGTGTTTTGGAACATGAACAGTTATGGGCAACTTATAAAACCAAAAATGATTATACTACTTTGTTCTTCATCATTTAAATAGATTCTACATTGGTAAATTGGGCTCTTAGTCACCACCAAACAAGATTTCTAAAACGATATGTTTCCACATGGTAAGCAAGATTTTAAAAGCACTTACTACCATCATTTCAAAACTAAAAATAATAATGGTAATAAAGCAAATGCCAGGTGAATTATGAAAAGCACAGATGTCCTTCACAAAACATTCAAACTATTTAGTGTCAGCACTCCTGTGTGGCCATATCCCGTGAGAAAAAGCCACATAGCAATGCGTAGGCTGAGGTGTGGGGGAAAAATAAGAGATTCATGTTGTTAAGTGTCTGTAACTAGAGTGAACTTAATCTGTATCTTTTCAATTAAATGTTTTTCCTCCACTGAAATACAGAAATGTGTGTTGTTAAATACTTGATTATGCAAAGAAAATTGTTTATTCCTAGCTATTAATATATTATAATTCATTTGACAATGTGCCCTTATCAAATAAAGGGACATTACTTTCAAAAAGAAGGCGAACGGGTCTGTCTCAGTGTCAGTCCACATGTGCGTGTGACATGCTCCTGTGAACCCTTAGAAATAGGAAAGGGAGATGCGTTTGGAAATGTAAAAATATATGTTCCTGTGCTTGCCTCTGTAACACTCGGTGCTAAGACATCCCTATTTGGAGATCAAACTTCTGTTCACTTGATTATTTTATTTAAAAGGAGTGGGGGCTAAGGCATCCGACTTCCTGACTTTGTGTAATCAGCCACACAGCAAATGTGGCTCCTGGAGCCCCGAGTCTCCTGCTAATTTATGAGTGAGTTTAATTTCCCAGGAAAGGCATCAAAAAATTAGCAACCTGGAGAAGGATATGTTTGCTTTTTAAGAGGTCTGTAATTCCCCAAAATAAACCTGGCCACTTGCAAAAACAGAAGATTTTTTTTCTGAAGAATGATAAATATTTGAAAATAAAGAGCTAATCAGAGTTCCTGCATCCTCTCCATACACTGTGGCTATTTAGTCATTTTTTTAAATTCTAGTTACCCTTAGTCATTTTTTAAAATTCTAGTTACCCTTAGTCATTTTTTAAATTCTAGTTACCCTTAGTCATTTTTTAAATTCTGGTTACAGGTATCGAGAATGAAGAACCACTAACCAATTTCACTTTGTTGTTTTATTAATGGGAAGGAGCACAATTAGTATCTGGTTTTTGGTAACAAAGTGTCTAGTAAATGTCATCTTTGTGTCATAAAATACATATATATATATGTGAATTCACTATGATCTCTTTTAAATTATGAAAATTACCAATAGTTAGTGTCAACATTTTTAAATCTCAAAAACTAGCAGATAGGTAATATAAATGTTGTACTCACGTTAAAGAGGGGATTTCATGCTTGATTAAGAAATGGTGTTCATAAATGGAGCGTTTACAGAAACAATGCAAAGGAGCATTTTGGTTTAAGACGGAACAGACGTATACCGAGGCTCAGGTGACTTGTAAACTTCAGATCATTACCCTTGAATCCCTAAGAGATGAAATTTTAAAGGCTTTTTAAAGATGTGTACACTTAAAGTGACAGGGCTGAAGGTGGCTGACGGCATTGCTTCGATGCAGAGAAGGCCGTTAGATTCGCGTGCTTGTGTAACTGCTAATGCACTTCCAACATGAACGCTCACAGCACTGGTCTGAAATCGAAGAGACCCAGCTCTGTCTCCACAGCTGCATGATCAAAATCTCCTGTGGATTAAAGGGAGAAGTCGCCAGTGGAGACAAAGGGCGGAATAGGACAGGTATTATTTCTAAAGTGAACTACCTGCTCACTTTAGCTAAAATCTGGTTACCTCCATCCCACTGAGCACTTTTGTAAGGGTGCCCACAGAGAACTTATTTACAAAAAAGATCAAGGCTTCTTTCTGTTGCCATGACTTCACCATTTGGATAATAAATACAACTCATCTTGCTCAGAATATATTAGTAGACCCTCTTTTCTGGAGTTTCCACTCTACGAAGTAAATCTTACACCTAAATGATAGCTCAACACTTCCAGATGATTTGCACATAATAGAAAGTGTTTCTTTACTCATCTCAACCAGGATGTGCATTGAGGAATTTTATAGATTTAATTAATCTTTGCTGCTCCATTTAGTTCCGATGAAACCTCCAATTCTTGTTTCCTACAGCCGACAGATGGAAGATCTGCCTCATCATTTTGTAATGTCTTCTGTGATTTCTCAAATATGTCTTGTCTTCTCAAAGTGGTATTAAAGCAGAATGGTGTTAACTCCATTCTCTGAAGCTGGGGGGCCGGTCACTACTGGAAAACACTCACCCAGTCAAACCCCTTCCACAGTCAAAAACAAACAAAAAAGTGGGGGCGGTGCTATTTCTGAGAAGCAGGACTTGAGAACCAGAATAGACTAATTCAAAGCATACACCCTGGACACCGAATAATTGATTTACAAATTATTTTACCAGGCTAAGTCCGTCAGAAGTACACAGATTTCCTCTGTTGAAAATGAATGCAATATTTCCTAAAAAGTTTAATTGCTTTTGGAAAAGTGCAATTTAATAAACATGACAGAAACATCAACAAAATAGATGTTGACCTCCTGTGCACTCAAGTCTGGCTGGGTTCACTCATCCCTGTCTACAACAGATGCTCCGCTCACGTCTGGCTGAGAGCTGTGGAAATAGCTGTGTCCTTAAAGGAAACACACGCTCTCTCTTTATTAGACTGCATTCTGACCCGAGAGCTGAAACAAAATGCACACAAGCTCATGTATTATTTGGTATGTACAACTTAAAAATAAAAGACTTTTATAAATTTGGGTAGGAGCAAAAAATATTCAAATTATACTGTTTACTATTAAGATAAATAAAAACATACAGGGCCTAATTTAACCACAGACATGAAGATATTATATTTGTGCTTCAACTCTAAATATTAACACTGTAGATGGCATGTGTAAAGGACTATCCAGATTCTACCAGAGTTCTAACAGAAAGTGATTTTTTTCATCACAAACATACAGATCAAGGAGAATTTTTTTTAAGCAGATGAGTCCATGCTGCTAATTTTCTTTCTGAAGAAGAAACAATTTTGAAATAAAAATCATTGCTACATCCTTGGGAAAAACACCAGGATAAACAGTAGCTTTATTTTTTAAAAAATCCTTGAAAATAGGGTAATGGGAAATACATGAACTTTGACAGCCCTCGAAAGATATTGAACTAAGAGATACAGCTCTGATGTGCAGTAAACGTTACTCTCGTCCTTACACCACTCCACCTCCAAGAACTACAGATGGAAAGCTGTTCAGCACTGAGTGAAATTCAGGGAAACAAGTACTCATTAAACATTTAGAATGACAAGGTTATTCACTTTAGATCCAACACATTTGAGAGTTCATATAATTTTATATTATTACTTGAGGTTTTTGTCCAATTATTTTAAAGAATAATTTGGGCTTTTATATGAGATAATGAATGGAATTCAAGCCATTAATAATTACATGTTTGTGTTTTTCATAGAATCCTAAAATGTGTATACAACATGTAGAGATGACAGATTCAAGCATTTATTAAAATAATGAAATTTGAAATATTAAGATTCTCTAACACTGGAACAGCAGAAGTCTAATATATACTTATTTTTAGACAAACATTTAAAAAATTATGTAAAAAAAATTTTTGCCTAAACTTCTGAGAGCACAAATGCCTTAAGAAATAGTGAAAAATGGCCTTTGCTTATGATCATCCTTTTTGGTATTGTGGAAAACATTAATTGTAAAAGTTTTAAAACATTGTTTTTAAAAATTTGCTCATAGTTTACACACAGAAGTGAAATATTTTTTTGTCTTTGACATTAGTAAAACATAATCTGTCCTCTTACATCATAAAACAAGAGAGAAATAAAAACCATGGTGGTAGGAAGGGATTTAAATTGGGGGTGGGGGCAGAGAGCATCAGAGAAGGGCGGGAAGAAGAGGGATCCATCGGGAAGTCTCCTCCTTCCTGTGCTCTGTTCAGAGTTCATCTTCCTGCATTGTGCGCTCCGTATCTCCCAAACAGAAGGGGCTCTTGATTTAAAAGTGCAGGGCATGCTGTCTAACTCTGCTCTGTTTGCAATTTTGCTTAAACATTATATGTATATTCAGACAAGGACTGATTTGATGTGTGTAAGTACCATTTATTCATTTGCAAATACATCTCCTCAGGTGCTTACTATAGGCTAAGCAAGCAGCTAAGGACAAAAAAAAACATGAAAAAAGTTAGCAGGATCCTATTCTCTGAGCTTAGATTGCATATATGGATACAGACATATGCAAAAACTTCATGAATCCAGCACAGTATTAGATTCTTGAGAAATTCTTTTAAATAAAAAATAGTGTCATTTTTTTACAAAATTGTATTTCCATTGTATTTATTTTATTATTCCAGATGAAACTCCTGCATAAAAACTAAGTCATTAAACTATAAACTCCTCAAGATTTGAACACTTTATTTCCTCCACAGTGTCAGAACCTAAAGCTGCTCAATTAAAACCTATTGGAAAAATTGATTTCTTTTTTGAAATAAAAATTGCTTCAAGAAATCACCAGAATAATGTAGTAGAAAAGGACAGTTTCTAAAAAGAGTATGTACAGATCCTATGAGCTGTAGTAGTTGACATAGGGAACACACGATGAGGGGACATGTGTGGGGATGATGTTCGTAAGCCATCTTTGGGATGATGGCCACAAGGGACAAATGTGGCTTTCTCCAGTCCTTGTTTTGCAGAAATGTCTGCAGATCCGACTGGCAGGGGTTACTGTGTGTTTGCAGAGACTGCCCAAGGGTGGAGGCCATGGTGAGAAATGAGCACAGGGGCACCACATTGTAACCATCAACAACCCGTTGCTATAGAATTATCAGACATAGATAGCAGATTGACAAAGGACACTGTATGGTATATCTTTAAGTCATTGCCACATGAAGTTGGATTTATTCATTCAGCAATCGTTGATGGAACACCATTATGTGTCAGCCACAGTGCTAACTGGCAGGGATGAAGCAGTAATGAAAGCTCTCAAAGTGTTCTTTGAAAGTGCCAGAAAGCACAAGTTGAAAGCCATCTCAAGTTGGCTCTGGATTCTCTGTTGTCCTTGTGGAAGAGACAGTTTACAAAACCTCCTTCAGAAGGTTCTGGAGGCACATTTCTGTTTTCCAAACTGACCACAACAATAGTTGGGACACTCATGGAAAGTGGATGGATGAAATGAAACATGCAGACTCAGACGAATCCCACAGATGCTGCTCAGTGAGCAACCCTTTGGAGCCTGGCACCCCTCACCTTGACCCTGACAAATTCTCCTCAGCCTCTTTGTCCTGGGCCTCCAGCTTGGGCATGCAGGCATGCCTTCTCTTGCCTGGTGGTTGTACATCTGTCTTGAATCCCCCACACCTGTAACTTGTGCTGCACTCCTCCTTCTAGAAAAGTTCAGGCACTGCCCAAGTGCTCAGCCACCATCTTGCTTCCTGGTTCACAAAAATTCAACTCCCTCCTCATTGCCAAGGACAAGCATTGTGTGTGTCTATGTAATACAAAACTCTAGCACTAACGCCAAGAAAAGTAAGTAAACATAACATCTAACTTATGACATAGCTTGACATTCTTTACAACCTAGAACAGCATCTCTGCTTAGACATCATGGAAACTAGGTCATAGAGTGGCATGTCCATTGAATGTGTGGACACAGGATACCTTATGAAAAAGATGAAAGTCGCTGAACTTTTCCCTTGATTCTATGTAGACAGCATGTTTCTTGATCTTTCTTACTTCTTACCTATTAGGCCTATTAGGTAACTTTAAAATAATCTCTCTCTCTCACTCACTCACTTTCTCTCTCCCTCCCTCTCCCTCTCCCTTTCCTTCTCTGTCTCCATCTATGTCATGTACATGAAGCAGGACACATGTAGAACCCACACCAAATGTGCAGCACTAAAACATAAAATTCTTTGGTGCATATATGACTTACTTGGTCTACTTACTTTGGCAGCATTGACACTGGCTAGAACAGTAGATCTAAATAATTATCTATAGTCATACTTAGGAATGTTTCCAAAGTTGACCATCAGGGAAACAATAAAAGTAAGAGTTGATAAAATTGAAATCATGCAATGAATTAAACGCTTCATAACATTTGTATATATTTATGCATAATACCTTACAAATTCTAGAAGCAGAAACCTGACATCAACATTGTTACTTCTTCACTAGGACTGTTTTATCCTTAACCCACATGATTAAGGAAACCATCTTCCCTCTAGACTCATCTGAACTGTCCTTCTTTTGCTGTTCAGTCTGAGTTGATCCTTTAAAATGTTTCCCAAGATGGCCTTGACCGTGACTTTCTATTCTGAAATGTAATTTCCTCATATCAGGGTTCTTACCACTAATATCAAAAGCAACCTCTGTATCTGAAAACAGTCAAATTTCACATGCAGATGCAGAGACAATATTTTCTGTATTTGAAACAGGTTCCCTCCCTCCAGAGTTCTCTCATGGTGTTGCCCTGGGAATGCCATCTGGTCCTTGGTGTGTTCTTTAGGATTTGGAAGCAATGCTATGTGGTTTGTCCTTCTGTAGTTTTGTAGGAAGAGATGACTTCCTAGTTTAGGTTGATGTCAAAATCAAGCCCAAGAATTGATAGAGAAAAATTATACAGGGCGTTATGTGGCATTTCCCGTGTGACGTCCCTGGGCACTCTGGCCCAGGAATGGGAGACATGGAGTTTACTTTATATCACAGGCAAAGTGTGTGAATGAAACAATTATGGGATCAGAACTGTCTATTTTTCAGAGTGTTGGCTTCACCCAAAAGGTTAATAAAACAAGGAGGACAAACTCTGAAAGGGTCATGTAGATGAGACTGACTCTGCCTCAGTGTTCCCAACAAGCTTCTCTTGATTAGTCAAGTGCAAACCAGCAATGATGAGGCCACTCAACTGGGCAGTCGCCCATTTGGCCACAGGCAATAAGAGCTAAATCTCAGTGACCAAAATTTATTGAGCCCTTACCCTGTTCTACTCCTGAAATTTGCCTTTGGTGCACCATTTGTTTATCTATGAACTAGGAACAGTATTTGAATTATAAAATCATGACATACCTTTTCACATACATTTCATGTGCATATATAAACATATATTCAGACAGGAAATAACAGAATGTCATATTTAGCTGACTTATAAATAAACTTGTAAGATTAAATTCAGAATAGGAGAGGTTTCCGCACTTATTCATCTAGGTTAACCATACAAAAAGTCTAGACAGACACTGTATTAGTCTGCTCGGGTGGCCGTAACAAAGTACCCCAGACTGGGCAATGAAAGCAATGGAGATTTATTGTCTCACAGTTCTGGGGTTGGAGGCTGAGATGAAGTTGTGGCAGGGTTCAATTCTCCTGAGGTCTCTCTCCCGGACGTGTAGATGGTTGTCCGCACATGGTTGTCCCTCTGTGTGTCTGCGTGCTGATCTGCTGTTATGAAGACACCAATCAAGATTGGATTCAGGTTACCCCAGCGACCCCATTTTAACTTAATCACAAATTTAAAGATCCCTTCTCCAAATATAGTTACATTCTGAAGTCCTGGGGGTTGGGAATTCAGCATATGAACTTGGGAAGGGGGGAGACACACTCAGCTCACAATAGACAAAAAAAGCAAAGTTCTTTTCACCTTTGGAGACATTTCTTGAAAATGAAAGCATGCTGTTAGGTTATGTCCTCTTTCCAGATATATCATCTCTACCTAATAACAGCCAGAAAACTCATACATTTCACTTTCATCACCATAATATCTCTAGCATATAAACCGTAGTATCTCTAGTGGATGAGAAATACCTATAGAATTGGACTAGCATCAGATTTGGTTCAAAGGCCTGCACTCGATCCACTGAACTACACCAGCCAGGGCTAAGATTTGAATAAACAATGTCCAGAAAATTTTTCTTCATTATTTTGTCATGAACATTGTCATCTAATGGCATGAAATTTATTGTATTTTGGTTTCCTCCTTTCTCGACCCTCTGAAGATCCCCATTTCCAGTTAAAGCAGCATGAGCTATGATAATTCTAAGAAGGGTTCCTTTCCACGGCATAAATGGTGTGAGGACCGCTTCCACCTCCCTGCTCTTTTTCCAACTGAAATAAAATTAGTCATGTACTTTTCTTGTTAGGAAGAAAAAAGATCCTAGGAGAATATTAATTCAACATCTCTACCCTTATGGACAAGGGTAGAGACCCAAAGAGATCAGTGGCCACATTGAAGGCTGGATAGTCCTCTGGTCTTCAAACAGATGTTTTGGGTAAGAAGGACCCATCACCCTGGTATGGAATTGAACACATAGGTACAGAAAGCCTATCATGAGACTATGGGCCCCTGGAAGGAGGGTCTTTCAAGGTGAGGGTGCACAGAGGCAAGAGTAAGTGTTCTCCGGGCAATGTGGTGTTTGCTGCCACTGAAGGGACACCTGTGGTAACATGTCAAAAGATGTGACCAATGCCCTCAAAGCTAGGATGTGAAACCAGGATACAGAAGGGCTCCTAGGAAAATCTGGCTTCCCATTCTCAGGAAGATGATAAATAGGTTGAAAACAGCTCATAACATCTGAATGAGAATAAATGTGTGTCCTATATGAATATGTGTATGTAGATGTGATTATATACATATATGTGCATATTTATATATCTATATACAGGGTCCAGCACAAATAACACACCTTTTTATTGCAAACTCTTTTATCATAAAATCATAAGCATGTAATTCTGTAACATAACAATATCACACTCAAACACTCCATACAACATTTTAGGTGAAATGTTCAAATTAAAACTATAAATTATTACACCCATATTATAACCCTACCAACCACACTCATGCAGGCATTACCTCCACTGGACCCTGTATGTCTTTCATTGTGCTTTCATTTGTTTAATTAGCATCAATAACACAGTTTTCTGATTCAAAGGCTAAAAAACCTTAGACTGTGGAATCAACTCAGACATTCAATATGTTCATTTTTCAGATATCTACATAATATATATTGAACTCCAAAGTAAATACTCATTATCGTACAAGTTAAAATATTTAAGAACTGCCCTGGCTGGTATGGCTCAGTGGATTGAGTGCTGGCCTGCAAACCAAAAGTTCACCAGTTCAATTCCCAGTCAGGCCAATGCCTGGGTTGCAGGCCAGGTGGTCCCCAATGGGGGACACACAAGAGGCAACCACACATTAAAGTTTTCCTCCCTCTTTCTCCCTCCCTGCCTTTCTCTCTAAAAATAAATAAAGTCTTTTAAAAAACATTTAAAAATATTGAAGAACTACTAGGAATTAAAATTATAGGTGAGGAAATTTTTAATTCTATTTCTCAGTAAACAAGTAGAAAAAATAGCATGCTGCTGTGCTATACATACACAGCACCTACATGGATAACACCATCCACAGAAGGAAAGTCCACATGAGCCCATGATTTGTTGATATTCAAATTAGTTAGTATTTTGCAATGAAAGTAAAACTTACTACTCATTCAGTAAAATCCTGGAGCTAAATTTGAATGTTACAAAATGTTCTCTTCAGATTTAAATACACTTTTTTGGTCGTTGTGCATCTGGATATAAAATGAAAACATTTGTATGACCTTGTGTGTGTCTCTGTGTGTTTGTGTACAGGATATTTCTCATCCACTTTCATGCATAAATGATAAGTTTAATGTTCCAATTTTCTAGATTAAACCAGCTTAAATTTTGTGCTGGCAATACAAAGTCAAAATCAAGTTGAAGCCACAGGTAAACATGTAGTTCTGTTTTAAATCACTGAGTAAATGATGAAAAGTGGATTACAGAAACAAATTTGGGTAGAGAAAAGTCAAATAGGACATCTGAAGTCACCATATGATGACGATCCTGGAATTGTCAACTTTAAAACAAAACAGTTAAATAACGAGAACCTCTTGAGAAAACACTCTGTGCTCCCAAACAGAACAAAAGGGGTATGAACGGCAAGGAGAATATATGCAACCCATTGCACACAAATTGACTAAAATTGCTCTTCCCATCTGTTCAAAATCTTCTTTATAAAGTCATTTTACATAAACACACAGATAGGATTTCCAAGTTTTTTAAAATTCCTTTGTAAACAAATCACTGATTCTCAATGACATTTTATTTATAACAGGCCAGTGAATCCTAACCCATTAAGCCAGAGAGGGTCCCTTGTGCCACTGAACTTAGAAAAGAGAGTAGACTGAGCAGATTTCTTTAGACCCTTCCTGCTCAGTTTTGTAGACTAAAGGAAGCTCCAGACCCAGAGCTGGAATAAGGGAAGAGCTGAGGGTGGATCAAAGTACAGATTCAATCCCTTACATCCTGATGGAAAGACCCCTGGGACACAGAGCCAGGTCTAATGTGGGTGCAACATTTCAACATTATACATGGGATTCAGGTTGCATATGGTAGTGAGGATGTCCTGCTTAAGTGGACTTTTGTGAACTTCCCTGCTGATGGAATAATAATGGATGAATATTTTTATTTGTATAAATGTCTTCTAACTCCCTATTTATTTATAGTAGAAATTGTTCCTAACCTGAGTGACTTAAAGAGTGCGTTTGTGCAGTTGTGTGCCTTTGCATTTCATGTTACAAGTATAGAAACAGCAGAACCAGGGCACTTAGTATAAATATAATATTTCCAGAAGAAAAAAATGCACAGGCAAATTTAGGAAATATTCTGATATTAAGCTTGTGTCATTAAAGCTTTTTTAAGTACTTGTTCTTTCTGAATTTTTTTATATCATCATTAACATACATTTGGTCTTAAAACACACAGTAAACTTACATCTCTTGCAATATTTCGCTTCATTTCCTTCGTTGCCTTATTTTTTAAGTAACTTTAATTCTTTACACAAGCTGAATAATAATGCATCAATTGCTGTACTGGTCAGTCTTTCTGCTGAGGTAGGTCCTGCCAACCAAAGAGGCAAAAATCTTGGTTGAAATTAAGGTTCATTTATTAATACCCTCTTTTCTTTCATTTGAGCAAATGCTGATTTCGCTTTCAGTATTGATCATTATATTCCTTATAAAGTTTTACAATGGTATTGTATTTTTGGAATCATTTGCATCAAAGCAATGGGAAGATCAAATAGATAGTGTTCAATGTAGATGCATTTAAAGAAAAGTAATGGATGCCTTGTCTTAAACTTTTTAATAACTTTGAAGATAGAACCAACTAATCAAGTGTCACCAACATAGCCAGACACATTACAAGCTTTAAAAAAGTCACCCTGGCTAGGTGCCTCAGTTGGCTGGAGCATTGTCCCATACATGAAAAGGTTGCAGGCTGGATCCCTGATTTCTCTCTCTCTCTCTCTCTCTCTCCCCCCACCTTCCCTTCCTCTCTTTCTAAAATCAATAAACATAAGCTCGGGTGAGCAAAAATAAAAGAACAATAAATATCCTGTTTTTTCCTTGTCTGTTGTACTACTTCCTCTTATTTTTCATTGTTATATTAGTTTCTGTCCCAATTTTTGCTCTAAGTGGACTGTCAGGCCTTCACCAGTTGTTTCTTAACGACGGTGATCACATGCTCAGAGAGTGCAGTAACCTGTAGTGTGAGATTAATTAGAAATAATGCCCCATTCCACTTTATACGCATCCTGATTTAGACAGTTAATCATACAGTCACATGCCTTGTAACGTGTGAAACAAAACTAAATACATGCATTATTATTTCAATAAATATTCAAAACCCCTGAAAACATTTTTTCTCCTTTGTTATGTTTTCCTAAGTTATGTTATATTTGTGGGGTTAATGTTCCTGTTTTATATTTTTCTAATTCTCATTAAAATAAAATACAGGATTTAATTTTTTTAAACATGTTTCACATGCCACCTGAAATCAGCTTGAAGCCACCCTTAGCCTGCATCTATACTGGGAGAGCCTGCAAACGTTTCTAAGGCAGGCTCCCACAGAGGGATGTGAGGGGAAGCCAGTCCAGCGAGCCCGGCCTCTGGGGGGAAGAGGAGCTGCCTGCTGCTGGGAAAGCAGACAGGGCAGGAGCCTTGTCACCCCTCACCCACACACAGCCTGGCACAACAGGATCTAGTGACTGGACTTAGACCCCACTATATGTACATGCTGGTATAGTTTCTGCCCTCAAGTCGCTGAGCAATGAGGCCAATCTGTGCCTGCAAATGAGAAGAGCTCAGATTTTCCAAATGCAAAACCAAGACCAAAGGAATGCAAGGGCGCAACCAAACCCAGGCACAGTCACAGGGAATGTGCAGTGAGGCCCTGTGCAGTGAGGCCCTGTCTCCTATCCTGTAAGAAAAGAGAAAGGACATGAATAGAATAGAATAACAAAACACACTTACTGGGGTATTTCAGGAGTGCTCTCAATCCGTATGTCCTGACATATTAAGAAGGCATAGATATGTCTCATCATTATTCAAGGTACGTGTGAACTTTAAGGTTATTTTCTAGACTTTCTAAATGCAATTAGCATTTTATAGACGTATTCTGTACACTAGATCCTTGATATCTGTAAGAGATACGTACTCAGAGATTTTCGAGTCCTAAATCTGGTCATTTCTCCTGTGGAATGGAATGCAATGGAGTGAGGAAAAATTCCCAAATGCATTTCTATGCAACAATGCATCTATAAAAGATGCATTTCATTTTTTGTTTGTTTTTAATTTCAGGATGTTGTCATATATTTAAATTTAACAAATTGTTTTATTAGAAGGAGCCAGCACATATCAATAACACACAAGGCAAGGAGAATCATACAGCATTTTCCAAACTGATTTCAACCTTAAACAACTTTTTGGGGACAACACATCAATACTTCTCTTAACATGAGCCTTCAATAGGATAAGGTTCAGGAAATGCCCAAATAATTGAGTATCGCTGAACATTTTCACTGGCTTCTTCACAACAGGATCTGCTACTAAGTAATCTATTACAACTTTGAATTTATCTCAGACTTCTATTTTCTTTCTAAGAACCGTAATATTTTCGGAACCTTTAACACCTTATTACTGCCCTCCTACCATATGGGACAAGTGCTGATCACATTTAGGGTTATTTTCCATCTTCTGTTAAGAATCTAAGGCACCTGCCAGGGGAAACCAGAATGGATGTCAGCTTGTCCTTGAAGCCCGGGAAGTAGAACTTGTGTATCCAATGGGAAAGGATGCAGTGCCAGGGAGATGGGTCTGGAGCGGCTTCTGAAAAGCCTAACTCTGGGAGGGGAGGGAATTTCGGGGGAAAAGGGGAACGGTTTAGAGCAACAAGTATAAAGGACTCATGGACAAAAACTATGGGGGGTGGAAATGGGAGGAAGGTGGGGAGGGCTGGGGTGGTGGGCTGGGGCGGGGTAAAAGACAGAAAACTGTACAATATCAACAATTAAAAAATACTGATTAAAAAAAGAAAATACATTAAGTACATAAAAGCATATAAAATATACGATATTACATAAATTAAAAAAAAAAGAAAGAAAGAAAAGAAAAGCCTAACTCACCGTTCACATTCCTTGGTGGACACATCATTGCCTAGGAAGGTGACCAGAGCTTGGCCCAGCAGCTGGGGGAGAGGGGGCAGCAGTGATGGAAGCATCCAGCCTCGGCATCCCAACAGTTCTGGGACCATCCCGAGCACCTGCTTCTTTCCTCCACTTCTCCAACCTCTGTCCACTCTGATAGGTGCTCTTTTTGCTTAAAACTAATGGGTTTAATTTCAACTGCTTATACATTAGAAAAGCCTGTTTCTTTTTCAGAACCTTTTAAAAATAATGGGACAAGGCAAAAGTGGAACACAAATTGCAGAGAAGTCGGTGTTAGGTCATGGGCTGGGTCACCCACCAGCTTAGATACTTCTCTTCTGTCCAGCAGTTCGCGTATCATGCTGCTTTCCCATTACTACCTTTCCTAGACATGTGGGGCCCATTTTCTTCCTAGTTTAAAAAAGAACTACATTATCACATGTATTATGAAATAATCTTGAACGTTTCTCAATCAGTTAACGAAAATCTATTATTCATACAGTAAAATACTCTAAAATGATTTTAGTGGCTTCTGTTTTAGTCTTAAACCTTCCTTGCTTTCAAAAAGAATATTATATAATGAGAACAAAAGACAGATACAATGAAAGTTTGCAAATGGAAATACACTTCCAAATTGAATTTAAAATATTTGAGATAATATGAGTACTGAGCGTTAAAGCACTGAGCTTCCTGGTAGCCAAAACGAAAAGGGAAACACAGTGAGTTAGAGACAACTCGTTTTCTAATAAGATCAATCACACCAGGTGTCCAACCACAGGAAGGAAAAATGTAGGTAATTTGACTCAGGAAAATATAAGAGCAGATGTAACTAATTGGATATTATGGTTATAAAAGAATCTCATTAGGTTTCAATGAAGCATCTGGTTTTTAAGTAGCTGGTTCTGATGGACTGTTCTGTCAAAGCCAGCTTGAAAATGTGTACCCAGGTGGCTGAAGAAGCCCATGGTCTGCATGGGGTCACTTCATACAGTTCAGGCTGCCATGGTTATGTAAAGTCCATGAAGGCAGGTATGCATCTTCCTGTGGCAGGAAGGTGTGTATCCAATAGAATAAAAGCCTGTTAAGATGATTTACATGCAAAATGTAAGAGGTGGGTTAGGATCCAGACCTAGATTTTACCATTTAAGGCTGAGTTTGAGGATACCATTTTGTATTTTGAATGTATGCACAGATTGTGAAAGGCATTAAATGGGTGTTGATGGAGACTAAATATGTACCCAGGAAGCTGGAATTAACCAATGAATTAAAGGTTCCATGCAGATTAGAAATGCTTATTAGATGAATTATTTTAGCTTTGGTTTTTGGTAAATGAAACTAAGATTAGCAATTAACTTTTAAAAAATTGTGTCTCAGTTATGTTTGTTCCTCATGTTGGCTGGCTTCTAGACTGAGACGCTTACGCCACAATTTATGCAAGCTCTTTGCAGTGTCAATCATAAACTCAGCCTAAATCCTGTAACCTCTCCTCTTCTTCAAGAAAAATTGGCCCAAGAGACTAACCTCTAATGCTTTCGGATTCTGGCCTCCAATTTATAGAGAAGCTGCTTAAATTTTCTCTTTTTAAACACCATTTGGACCCTGATTCAAACTTGTATTATAGTTCTCTTTTTATAATGCGTGCCTATCCTGTGTCCCCTAACTTAGCTTTCTCTATTTCCTATGGAAGCAAGTAAATATAGTATATTGATAATTAGCTCAGAAGTGACAGAGAGCATGCTTTTTATTTCTTCCTGCACCCCATGAGATCTGAAACATAGCTAATCTATAGTAGGTACTCAGTTGACAAGTAGATGGAATTCTGGTCCACATCTTTGTAGAATAGATTTCTGCACATAAAATGCTTAGGTTGACCTATACTCTCTCTACATGGCACCACTTAAAATGCTTAATTTCCATTTTTTTTGGCCAAACCAAGCATTTTTGCCCTTAAAATAATCTCTAAAACCAACTAGAAACCTGAGACAAACTGTTTATCACCATCTCTCTGTGACTCTGCATTTCTATGTCTGTTTTTATCATGTCTAAGCAACCTGCCCTTCCACCACGCTCTGTGCCCTGCTATCTGCTCACCGAATTGTAAAATCCTCAGAACTACATGTGGCCTGAACAGTTTTCTGTCCTTATTCCCCACACAGCCAGGACAGTTGTGTTGGTAAGATGAGTGCTAGTCAGGTGCACTGCATGTGTCATTTGGGACTCTGTGCTGTTCAGCTTAAAGCTTTTCTGAAACAAGTCAGCCAACTTTGACTCTGCACCTCCCATTCTCACCCCATGTTGCCTGCCAACTTCTCCAGATGTGTTCTCCCCCAAGGTGCCTGTTGCTGCCAGTCCGAGTTCTCATGGCCCAGGCCTGACTCTCCTCTGTCTTCTTCCAGTTTACACTTTTTCATTTAACTGGTCACTTGTAAAATCCGATGTCACGTAGTTGACATTACAAATGATTTCATAGACTCACAGGAAAGTGTAAATGAACAATAAAAAGCACAGCACAACTAAAAAGTTTGCTGGTTAATAGGAAAACAGCTTTTAGCCACTGCAATTATAGTGATGGCAGATTTACTCACCAACAGCAAAACTTAGAGAGATCTTTCTGGGAAGGGTGATAGAGAGCCTTTCTAGTGTCCTCGAGTCATATCTTATAGGCAGCTACCAGCTCTCCATGCAGGAGCCACATGTGTTTGTTTCAAGTGTTTTCCCACACCCTCTCCCTCATGCAGGGCATATGGAAACCAGAAGAAAGAAAGGAATGAGTAATGTCATTAATACACATGGTAATTTCTTACCTTCAAACAAAACAGAGTCCATCAAACATGTCGTTTTTGCCTGCATGAGAGCTATGTTGAATGCTTTCCAGAAATATTAACTTTTACAAAATAAAAAACTGTAGTATTCTGCATGGAAAATGACATTTGTATAAAGCAACAGTTCTGAGCATCTATCGTATGTTGGGAGCAAAGATTACATTAGGTATAAGAAAATAGTTGTTAAGGGCTCTGTCCCTGGAGGAACTTAAGCATGAGTTGTAAACACCTGTTTTATATACAGCTTATAATATCATTGTTTCATAAATTTTCTTAATGGACCATAGACATACGTACTTTGGAAATTTCTTTATTTTTTAATGGGTATATTTTGAGCAACAAAAATAATGGGCAGTTTGAGAATCCTGCAAATCTAAAACTAAACAACAGTCTAATGGTAAGTGGATAAAACCAGATAATGTATCTAAGTTTTAACTTCTTATCAGAGTGCTTTGGAGTTGTGAAAGCAGGCCAGAGTTGTGCATTCTGGGCAGTTCTGGGAGATCTGCCACCATCTGGAATGACCCAGAAATGTCTGAGCACCACTCCTTCTATTTCTTACAAAGAAGGAAGCTACATATATAAATTTACAGTAAAACAGACAGACAGGAAACACTTTCATCCATTATTCTCATGAAAAAGGGAGGTTACTCAACAGAGCCCTAAAAACAATTGTAACCCCCATTTGGTGGAATCTGTACTACAAGACAAATCCTAGTTACTGAGAAATTGAACAATTGGCCCAAGATCACACAGCTGGTAAATAAGCTCTAAATGTCTCCAACTTTCTACAATTGCCATTCACTTTTCTTTTCCAAGTATAGGTGAGTACCTTGTAAAGAATTTTCTGTGACAATAGTTGTATGTCAAAGAGCAAATTAATGAAGACTACACCAATCATCAGTGTTCTTAGGTGTGCTCACCAGCTTTCATGATATTCCCATCAATGTTGATCGTGCAAAGAACATAGGTCCCCCCAGCTGTTCAGATTTGGCACCTTACACCTGCTCCCTGAGTGTCTCACAGAGGTGGGTCCCTGCAGTGTTGAGCTTGTCCCTGTCCTGATACAAGACATTGAGTTTGTCCTTGGCTTCTCATGTTAAAAGTGGCAAAGCCAGCTTCCCTCAGAATGAGTAGGAATTAGGGACTGTTAGAACCAACCCACAGCAATAGCACAGGAGCCTGTTGGCTTCCAGGGGTTACTTGGGGTTGGGTTAAGGCACCCCAGTCTGTTTCAGAGACCTGGTAAGCACTGGACTGACCACACTTTCCAAAGGCCACCAGCTGAACACTCCCCAAGAGTTTTCCAGGGTAGACCTCCAAACAGCAACAGAAGCTACAGGGACCACAAATGACATTCCAAACTCAGGTCCCTTAGTTTGCTTGCCCTTGATGCTGCAACCTCATCAGGCAATCCCCAGAAGAATTTCAGAAGCATGCTGAAATTTTACTCTTCTCCATGCTAGTCTGAACAAGGTGGGAAATACCGTAAGGAGCAAATCTGAAGTCCCAGTGTGGTCTTCATGGCCAATAAAGACAAGGCTGAAGGTAGCAGCATGATGCAAATGCCACAGTAGCCTGCCAACGGGGCCATAGAGTAGGCGATAGGAGAGGCACACAAGGACAGGTAACCCAGCATCCTCCTCTGGCTCCTACCATGGAAGGGTACAGGCCAAGCCCAGGTGGTCACATCCATCCCCCTCAAACTGACCAGTTAGGCAAGTCTCTCTACCACCTCAGTGGGTAAAGGAGCCTCTCCAACACCCACGTGAAGGTTGAGTTTCCAAATGCCAGCTACCTCATTCTTACTGATCCAACTTCTGTGTGTGTGTGTGTGTGTGTGTGTGTGCGCGCGCCAATTGCAGATACAAGTTTATGTGATCAACATCAAACTCAGAGATTTGTGATTTATTTTTCTTCTAAGTAATAACTTTGTAGGAAAAAGAACGATCATTATTCAAGACTCATAAGGCCCATGGTGTCTACTTCAGTACCACAGGATAGTATCAAGGACTCAGATACTTAGGATTTACTGAGATCCAGAGACAATAAGGAAAAGTACAGTACATTAGAAATTAAAGGTGCTCTCCTGATCTGAATACAAATGACAGTACATATTGTCGGCATGGCACAAATTAATAACTAGTATGAACCACCAGTGATGAGGTTATTGACTGCCCTAGAAAATCGGCAGTCTTGCTTCACTTTCTGAGGGCTATAAACCTTCTCAGACTAGGGGTATGGAGGTTCAGGACAAGCTGTCCTCCACCAAACACCTCGGAGGGGAGGTGATTAACACTTGGAGGGGACAGCTCTCTCAGGAGAGCTATGCGTAAAATGACCAGGGAAGGAAAAGGCAGCTCCTTCTCAAATTAGCATAATTAGTAATTATCTCTTAATAGCCCCACTTGGCTTCTGAGACTTGGCACTTGAAATTCTGCTTAAAGTTCAGTGAGGAAAAACAAATTTCACGCTGAAATGTCTCAATAACACAGCTGAGCTGCCGAGGTAATCGTCTGGTTGAGGTAAAAGGAAGGAGATGAACATATGGACACCTCACGTTCTTCCCCATAAGAACCAGGTATGCAATCATATGTGTTTTGACAGAAAACACCAAAGAGGATGTAGCATCATTAGAATACTCCCTAGTCTTTGAAGATCCTTTCAGAATCTTCCTCTCCGGGGAGTCATGTCACCAGCTAGGTATTGAGAGTCATTCCATCTAATGAAACATAATGTGGCTTCCCTTAGATCAAAAGTACATTCAAAATATCATATGAAAAAGAAAACAGTAAAATAGAAGGGAAAAAACAAATAGCATCCATGTCATAATCGGCAGCTAACAAATCTTGCACACACTTTCCTATTTGCTTATTAGAATTCAGATCCAAATAAGATTCATAAACAGCCAACGGCTAATAACCCCAAAAGTTAGTGTCTGTGGCAAGGAAACAGATGGACTTATTCAATTTTTTATGAAGGTGTGTTTGGCAGGACACAGAAAAGACATATTTACAATTCTCCATGGCTAAATAGCATCTTTCTTTAATCTTAGCAAGAACTACTTTACAATTTGTCAAAGCAATCTTTTAACATTACTTAGCTGCACTTGATTTGTATATCATAGCAATTCATAGAAAGACTTAAGTATGGCTACGTGAGATTGGTCAATAAACCCCTGGACAGCGGGGATCGGACACAAAGATAAGCAGGGCTCCTATTTGCAGCTGTGGCACAGACAGTTATTCAGTGCCGGACCCAGAAACATGCATGGGATACTCACACTCCGTTTGAAGATCTATGGCATCAGAAGGTTCAGGGTAACAATGTTCCTTGGGACCTGAGATGACTTTTCCTCATTCCTCCATGTTTAAATGTTCTGCGTACACCCTCCTCCTTTCCTAACCTCAGTTATTCTCTCCATCTACTGTCACATGCTCCTCATACTTTCTTGCAACACTCCTGGTCCCACGCCCAGATTAGCCCACCGTGTTGGGTGTCCTTTGAGAGGCTCACAGCCTGATGGGTCCATTGTACAAGAAACTATTGGAAAAAAAAAAGAAAGACGTTAATATTTGATGGTTACTTCCTGAGTAGCTCGTGTTTTCATACATATTTCATTGGGTCCTCACAATAACTCAAGGAGGTGACATTATTTCATTTTGCACGAAAGGAAAATCAGGTCCCAAAATGATAGAGAACATGGCAAAAAGAGGACTTGAACCTACACTTTTCTCATGACAACAGACTGCCTCTCAAAGCTTGTAGCTTCTTGAAATATATAAAATATTGATAATCACTTTAGCAGCCTTAGTTTTTGAGGAATCTCCATTCTGTTTTCCACAGTGATTGCACCGTTTTACATTCCCACCAACAGTGCACAAGTGTTCCCTTTTCTCCACATCATTGACAACACTTGTTATTTTTATTTTGTTTTGATTTGGTTGCAAAAGCCATTCTGAAAGGTGATATCTCATTGTAGTTTTAATTTGCTTTTTGTTTGATAATTAGAGATGTTGAGCACCTTTTCATATACATACTAATCATTTGTATCTTTTCTTTGGAGATGTGTCTGTTCGATGCCTTTGCCCATTTTTTAATTGGGTCATTTTTTTTTTTGCAACTGAATTGTAGAAACTCCTTATATTTTTTAGAAATTAATTCTTTCTCATATATAATTTGAAAATATTTTTTCATTCTATAGGTTACCTTATCACTTGTATTGGTTGTTTCCTTTGCTATCCAAAAGCTTTTTAGTTTGATGTAGCACCATTCTTTTTTAATTTGTGTAGCCTCTGCTTTTGATGGAAATAAGGACTTAACTTTATTCTTTTTGTGTGTGTGCATATCTAATTTTCCCAACACCATTTTTCAAAGACTGTCCTTTGCCTAATGTATATTTTTGTCAACTTTATCAATGATCACTTGCCTGTATATGTGTACATTTATTTGTAATTCTCCACCCTGTTCCATTGGTCTGTACATCTCGCTTTATGCCAGTGCCATACTGTTTTAACTACAGTTGCTTTGTAATATGTTTTGAAATCTGGATGCCTCCAATTTAGTTTATTTTTCTCAAAGTTGGTTTTGTTATTCAAGGTCATTAATTTTAGAATTTTTAAATTTCTATTAAAAATGCTATTGAAATTTTAATGGAGATAGCATTGAATCTATCGATTGCTCTGGGTAATATAGATGTTTTAACAATATTGAGTCTTCTAGTTCATTAACATGGGATGTCCTTCCATGTATTTATTTATATCTCCTTTATTTCTTTCATTAACATTTTGTAGTTTTATGTGTAGAAGTCTTTCATGTCCTTGGTTAAGTTTATTTCTAAATATTTTATTCTTTTAGCTGTTATAGTAAATGGGATTATTTGCTTAATTGCCTTTTAAGATGGTTTAGTGTTTATGTATAGAACTGAAATCAATTTTTGAAAGCTGATTTTATGCCTTGCAATTTTAATGAATTCTTCTATTATGTGGAACAAAATTTTGTGGCATCCTTATAGGTTTCTAAATATAGGATAATATCATCGGCAAATACAAGATATAGACCATTTTATGTCTTCCTTTCTGATTTATATTTTTTGTCTAATTTATCTAACTATGATTTCCAGTACAATGTTGAATAGAGGTGGTGTGAGAGGGCATCCTTGTCTTTTTCCTGAATTTAGAGGAAAAGCTTTTAGTTTTTCAGCATTGAATATATTAACAATCCCACTCCTGGGTATATATTCAAAAGAAATTGAATCAGAATCTTAGAGATATCTGCACTTCCATGTTCATTTGTGCACTTCCCACAATAACCAAGTAATGGAAATGATCCGTATCTGGAAATGAGTTAGAATATTATTCAGCTTAAAAAAAGGAAATTCTGCCATTTTTGACAACATGAATGAACCTGGAGGACATTATACTAAGTGAAATAAGCCAGAAGGACACAGGCTGTCACAGAAGGACAAAAGCTGTGTGATTCCATTTGTATGAGATATCAAAAATAGTCAAGCTCGTAGAAGCAGAGACTACAATAATGGTTGTCGGGGGGCGGGGGTGAATGGGAGATGTCCAGCAGGCATAGGTTTCAGTTATGCTAGATGAATATATCCTAGAGAGTTTCTGTATGACTTATAGCCTATAGTGAATGCAGTTTTGTTTGTTAGGAAGATACTGCTCCTGTTGTGTACTTCTCCCCCCAGACTCCCCACACACAAGCAAACAAAGCATCCAAAGGGACACAGAAAACTTCTGGATGTAATAGATATTCTGTCACCTGATTGTAGTGATGCTATCACAGGGTTTGCATATGTCCAAACTTAATTGGATTGTTCCCACTAAGGATATATAGTTCTTTGTATATCAATTATATCTCAATAAAGCTTAAAAAATCATTATGGAAGCTTAGAGAGAAGTAGCACCCTGCAGTACTTACACATTCTCTGTCACTGTCTTAAATAAATTAATCTTGATCCTCGATATCTGTCAGTACAGTGCCTTGCCGCAGGGTCTGGGCCAGGAAGCTATAAACGCATGCATACTTTTCTTTCCATATAAAATTAATAATCATGTAGTCAGACTGATTTGTACCACCACCCACTATTTAAATGAACATATCATTTCTTTACCTTTGAGGAAAATACTGTGTTTCCAGACCAAAGCTTGGTTTGGGTGTCTGTTCTGGGTAATGTCAAATTAATGGTTTGACTTGGGCAGTCCAGGCTCCCTTCTCTTCCCCTTTTTAATTTTCGCACGTCACCATTAACACGCGGTATTTTTCCTGAGTCTATGACCTTCCACTTTGTACCAGGCATGGATGATAGGAAGTTAAATTAGAATTTCTTCCATCAAGAAACAAAAATCCCCAGGTGCCCAAGGAAGCCCAGGAAGCCTGCACTGTTCAAAATGCCAGACAGAATCTCTGTGTACGTGCAGATTCCAGACCATGTCCTGCCACCCCTTCCTTCCCTGGTGTGAGCATGAGCCCAGGTCGCACTTTTCATGAAAGGACTCAAGTCTCAAACTTTAACGCGCTGGAGGATACTGAAGAAGCACAACATGGTATTTTTTGTGATTAGTAAGAATTTTGGTCACTAACTTTTCAGAGCCCTGCCCCTCCTGTGTGTGTAGTCTAATCCCTGTTTCCTCCACAGGTGGGTGATAAATCAGGGAAAAGCCTGAATTGTATGCTATTGCAGAAACCAGGGCTTTTGTTCTAAGTTTGACCTCACAGCCTTCTGAACCAAATGTCTGTTTAGCTTATAGCCAAAGGAGAAGATGAAATGTTTCTAGTGGAAAACTATAGATGACAAGTCCTCTATGCTTCTTTAAGTGCTTGCTAACCCTACTCTGTCATTTGAAGGTGGGACATGGCCCTGAGACTCCTGTAGTCCCCAGTAAATATGCCAAGCCCTGGAACAGTGTTCAGAGAGCACTTTAATAAAACAATAATGTTCATGTCCCAAACCAGAGAGTGTTGAAGGCTGAAGAAAAGAGTATTACGAAACTGAGTCAAAACAATGACATAAAAAGTATGGATATGAGGAGAGCACTAAAGGGCTAAACAAATTTCATATCAGGGGTTGAAATGAGATGCCACTGGGTAATGCAGATGTTTGCAGGAAGAAAATTCTAGAAAAGAGGATCAATGAAGATCTGAAGAATCGTGGTGTTCATCTATTTCCTCCTCCCCTGCAGAGAGTCCCCTCACAGCCCCCAGAGGAGGCAGATATGAAAGTAATAACGGAGTCATGCGGGGAAGTCGGAGGGCTGAACTGTGAAATTGTGTAGGAGTCTGGGGCTGTTGAGGAGGAAGTTGGGAGAAATGACTCCTGTGTGGGAGCGTGTATCTTTGGAAACAATTTTGGTTTTATAAGAAATAATTTTGATATCGATTGAATGAAATAAGAAAAATCCTAAACTTTTAACAAGTGAGTGTAGTTCATTTTGAACTGGATGTGTGGAGAGAGGACATATTAAAGTGTGATGTCGACAGCATCTGGGAGAAAGAGGCGCCCCTCCCCCTCCCCTGCACACTGGGGGAGCTCTTTCATCCCACCCACCATTTCAACAGGACTGTCTTTCTGGTTAGCACCGCTATGTGTGTTCCATGTGCTGAGATCTGTGACCTCAGATGCGGAAAGAGGGATATCCAAGGAACTGAATTCTGTCAATCATTGCATGAAGCCCTATAGTCATGCAGTTGAAAGTTGTAGACACACGGCCCCCACGTTGGTTGAAAAGTAGGGCTGTTTTTCTTCAAAATCAAACTGTTTGGAGGACCCAGAGGAATGAAAAATCCTGCTGCTGGAACATCATTTGGGAGGAAGAAAGACTGCAGCACAAAGTTTATTATCTAAACATATAAACACCTGTGGGTTGCCTTCTTTCGGCATCCAGAATGAAGACTAGTCCATGAAAGATGCTGGCAAGAAAGGTGAGATTGTGGATGGGGACATTTACCTCTGTGTTCCTGTGTCATCTTTCTCTACCCCCTCCTCCAGTTCTGTCTGTATCCATTTCTCATCCCCATTCATGGGACACGGAATTGGTCCACTTCTGAATGGGAAGCAAGATGACATCAGTGATGTCACAGACATACTATGGGCATTAGTCACGTGTTCTGTTTAGGAGAGGAAGAGGCAGGTTGACAAAACACCAGCACTTTAGCAGACAAAGTCAATTAACTAGCTAAAAAGACAAAGTGGACAACCTCACCGTTTCTGTGTATTCTCGTCTTTTATCTAATAAATATAGATCAATATTTTATGCTGCTCATATTGGCATTACCCATTTTAGCTCCACTAATAAAAGCTAATCGCTGGTTATGCATTAATGTGGATCAAACCTCAGATGAAGAATAAAAAATGAGATAAAGTGGTAAATATACACTTGAAACTCGAGCATTAAACTATTAAAATACTCCCATAAACTGTTTTATAATTTTCCAACCTAATAATATCTAGAGAAGAACTGTTTAAAAGAAAGAAAATCAAACCAAAATTGGGTCCCCTGGTTCAAATAACTTCCAAATAAACGCTAGTTGTCTCTGAGTCAGTATCTGCAGATGCGGCCATCAGGACTAATTACTGAGGGGATGCTTTGGGTGGGAAAGGCATGACAGGATTCTTTCTAGTGAAAAAGGCTCCAGGTGGTGACATAGGTAAAGCAATCTACCTAACGGAACATGCTGGGGAGAAAAAGAGGCCACTCCGTGAAACCTCTTCCACAGCCACACCTTGCGTTTGGGGCACAGTTATAGGTCTGCAGATTTCAGTTTAATAAAGTCGTTCTCTAGTAATGTCTCTTTAAATAATTTCTCTCCCTTGGGTGAGCTATCACTCAACTGTCAGCCTACCTCCCATGTCCTCATACTGCCTGAATCCCTGGCCCTGGCAGCCACTTAGTGCCACAGTTCAGCCAGAAATGATAGTGCTGACCAGGCACAAGGCAGGTGCTCACTACAGCATTCGTCTGGTATTATTGGCATTGGCCTTATTGTAAAACAATAATTTTCCATGGAGGTTTCCTATAAGAAAATGTGTGTCATCCTTAATATACCAAATAATATACTCAGAATAAAAATCAAAATTATAGTGCTTAGGTGTTTATCTCTGTTTTAATCTGCTTCTCTGACCCATGGCAAGTAACACAGGGAGGCCCTGTCATACGCTACACTAAAAGTTGAATGATGAGTTATTACCTGTTCACCATGGCTCTCTGTTCTGTTCCACTTTCATGCCTGTCTTTGTACCAGTACCACACTGTTTTCATTACTGTGCCTTTAAAACAATGTTTGTTTTTTAAGTGGCTAAGTTTTGAGATAATTTGTCATACAGCAACAGATAGTAACAAACCCAAAAACTCATGATGGTTTACTAACTCTCACCCCCTGGCTGAACACTGCTTCCATGGTAGAATGTCATGTGAGATTGTCAAGGTCACTAACAACCCATGCTTGGCCACACTTAACAAACCTTGGTTCTGATTGTAAACTCACACGTAATAATAGTGCTCCAATGATTTCATTGGAGGTAATCTGGCCAAATCCTCTTTTCAATGAAATTCTCCTATGTGATGATGACTATCATATACAGATGGTACTCAAACACTGATTAGGTAGTGTTATAAAATAAGCATTTATCTGAAGGTTTGGGGAAAGACATCTAATTTTTTATTATGCTAAACAGCTAATTTCTTTCATTCTATCAATCTGATACAAAATCTTGTAATTCCCTTTTTAGGAGAGATACTGTCTAACATAGCACCACTTGACAATTCTTCCATCTTCTCCTGTGTCACCAAATTCCCTCTCCCTGTTGGTTATTCTGGTCTTCTTACTGACATGCTATGATTTCTCCTGTCTTAAAATGAATCCTCCCGTGTTCCCGTCTCCCTTTGACTAAGGCTCCTCACTGACTCTCACACACTCCCGGGCTCCAGCCCGACCTTAGCACTGGCTGTTCCCTCCACCTGGAACACCCTTCCCCTAGACCTCCACGTTTCTCTCTCTACTTCCTTTGGGTCTTGGATCAAATGTCACTTTCCTAGTGAAGCGTTCCCTATGTGTCCCATCTGATCCTGTCGTGTCCCTGCTCTCTACCTCTGAACATTTCAAGTTCCTCTAGGACAGGAGTATTTTTCTCTTTTCTCTTTAACTGCTCCATCTCTAGAGCCTAGAACAGTCCCTGGCATACAGCAAGTACTTAATAAATATTTATAAGGAATCTGTGACTGTATCTGCTTCCCCAACCCCCCTTCAAAATCACTGTGTTTGTGTTGCTTTGTTTCATCCTGATGGCAAATTACTGAGACTTCATTGCAGAAAGTTTTGAAAATACAGAAAAGTGTTAAAAAGAAAAGTAAACTCTGCTCTCTTTCTGCTATGAGAAGATAGCAGCAGTTAATATTTTATAATAGACCCCACCAGTTTTTTGTTCAAAGTGAAACTTTGTAACAAGTAGCTCAAAACGTATATCCTGCATGTCCACACTCCCGCATCATTGAGGGTTCCTCCAGAGGAGGGGTGGTCAGAGTGAGCTCTCATCTGAAACCTGCAGAAGAACCAGCCGGAGCTCAGCTGGTGTGAGCCTGCTTTCCTAAGTATGGCACGTAAGGAGGCTGGAGAGCCCCAAGGGGAACAGGTTCTAGGGCTGTAGCAGGAGAGGGGTCATGGGGTTCAGAGAGTCTGAGAACAGAGGAACTGTCCTTGGGGATTAGCAGCCATTGTTTGACCAATCCGGATGTTAATCGAGAAGGTACAGAGAGACAAGGCGGCAGCTGAGAGGAAAATTCTTGTTCCCTCAGGTTTGGCCAACCTCAGTGCCACAGCAGATATAGGCAGACCCGCCTCAGAGAGGAGAGAGTTGGGGTCATGAATTTAGTTTATTTTTTAAATGTTACTTTCACAAAATGGGCTCCAAAAATTAGTTACCCTTGAGCTCAAGTCTGTGTGTATAAAAACCTTGCTGCTTTTCCAACTCTCAGTAGGAGGTATCTTGATTCCATTAGATGTTGGAGTCTCAATCCTGGTTACCTGGAGAACTATCAACAGTCATTTTCAGATACAGTCGATGAGGGCCGTTCATCCACAGGGCGTATCTGTGCCTTGCTTTCGCTCTTTACCTTTCTCTTACTTCCTTTTCCACCCAGGCCCCCACGCTGTACACATACACTTTACACAATAGAATGTATCAGAAAGTAACTAGTCTTTCCACTGAATGGTAGTATATCTGATTCGATGACATTTCTTGTTTAAAATCACTCTGTATCATCCTTGACCAAACCCATGAGAGCAACACAGAGAGGTCATTTGCCTTAAACAATTTTAACTTCACTGTCTAATTACAGCTAAGTCTATTTTCCAATCACCTGCTCCACTTCTACTGCCCTTTCATAGGACTCATAGTTATGCCTTTTTCCAACGTTAGAGATTGCTTTTTAAATTCAGTTTCTATTTTGTACACATTCCCCATCCTCACTAGGAACACTAGCCAAGGGCTGTTCTCTGGTGCCAGGGAGGAAATGTTTGACTCTGCTGCTGTCAATGCACAGCAGGTTGCTACTCTGATAAGAAATGGGATCTGAGCATCCCTGGGAGGCAAGAGGAACAAGCTCTCGTGGCTCTATTTTCCAAGCTCACAACTACACCTGAGGGTGGAAAGGATCTCAAGACTTTCTTTGTGCAATGAGCCAGTGAGGATGAAAGTGGGCAGCTCTGAGCCCCTCTGAGCCCACTCTCCATCTCGGGCAGCTGGCCACGGCCCCCGGCTGCCCTTGCTGCTCATGCTTGTATCTTTAGCAAGGGGAAGAATTAGTGATTCAGGCCATTCATTGGAGGGAGAGAGAAAGAACAGATTCAATTTTAAAAATAAACAGATTCTGCCCTAGCTGGTGCGGCTCAGTGGATTGAGTGCCAGCCTGCAAACCGAAGGGTCACCAGTTTGATCCCAGTCAGGGCACATGCCTGGGTTGCGAGCCAGGTCCCCAGTAAGGAGCACATGAGAGGCAACCACACATTGATGTTTCTCTCCCTCTCTTTCTCCCTCCCTTCCTCTCTCTAAAAATAAATAAAATCTTTTTAAAAATAAGAAATAAACAGATTCTAACTGTAAAACACACACACACACACACACACACACACATATCCACATGTGTGCTCCTACCCCCTCTTCTGCCTCATTTATCTCCACAGCACCATGGCCTTCTACCACATATGGTCAGATGGAGCTCAGCTCTCTCAACACCTGGTGAACAGGTGGATGGGGGGAGCAGTGATGGTGAGAGCCCCAAGGCCTGGCCTATTGGGGAGAGAGCAGGAAGTTTCATGAGTGGGGTCTCCTGGGCTCTTTGCCCCCTCTAGTTTGGTCCCGCTCACTAATGAGAAAGCTGAGATTCACGGGAGGCTCAGCCTGCCCCCAGGTCATCCTTCCTACAGACCCTGCTCTGTCAGGACACAGTGGGTTCATGTTCAACGTGCAGGGCTGCTAGCGCCTCTGTTTTCGGACATTGAGACCGAGGCCCAGAGAAGTTAGCTGACATTTCCCGGGGCTCCAGTTGTGTCTGAGCTGGCCTGCTGACCAGATCTTCCGGTGCTCATTCAGCTACTCTTTCTGCTGCACTAAATCCCACAGGTGCATTAGCGACATTTGAGGCTCATGACCCACAAATCCCCTTTGCCCTCACTGTTTCTGAGAGCAGGGTGGTTGGCTGCCCTCCAGGTGTGAGCGTGAGGCCCTTGTAAACGACAGGAGCCTTCTGGAAGCAGTCCTCTGTTTTCTGCCCACAAGGAGGCACACATGAAGACTTTACCCCAGGACATTCACTGAAAGCCACTGACCCTCCCCGTCAAGCTGCACTTGTCTTTATGCAGCTCCCTCCCACCTACAGCCCCATGTCTGCTTTCAAAGGCTGGGCTACAGCTATGGATGCACTTGGCCTATTTCTCTGAGTCCCCAACATGTACCTTACTTCAGATCCCTCTAGTTCGAAATACCTTCTGTAGGCTTGATCAATGCGAACATTGATTGGGATTATTTACACTGACCAGGTGTAAGGTGAGCCTGGTTTACCAAACTGCAGAATGGCACAGACTGCAGCCCCCAGTAAATGCCACTGCATTTGTCCATTGTGCTGAGCACACAGATAAACTCTTAGGGACAGGAAAATACAACTAACTACTGTCATCAGTCTGTGTGCCCAGTCGTAAGGCCCAAGTTGTGTTTATTTAAACACATACAAAAAAAATCAGCATCCAGGAGACAAAATAAGCGTATACATTATTTATACTCCATTGATCCTGAATAAGGTTAATCGCATATTGTACCTGATAGTTTGCAAGACAATGAATTAGCTAAATATCATATTATTCCAATTACTATATGAAATGGTTTACTACTCATGATAAGCATGGATTTCAAAAGTTCTGAATTTCACATCAACCTTAATCAGTATTTCCTTCGGATAATACCTGAAGTGAAAATGTGGAGGATATTTTAGAGAAATGCTTACTCTTTGGAATTGAAGCTGAACAAAAATATAACTGTTCTAAAAATAATCAAATAAATATGGGGAAATTTGCATGCTACATACCTTCACCAGATATACATGAGATTAAAGCAGTGAAGGCCCCAAGAAGTTCTTCAGTAAAGAAAGGCTTAACTCCTCCCAAGGTTCTTTAGCTAAAGACTCATTTCTCTGCACAGCACAGGCTGCTGTTCTGGTTCTGGACTGATGTCCTGGGGCACACGCTTCGGGAACCTTCCAGAGTGGGCAGGTGTTCCTATGTTGCCAGCCTGCATTTGTAGGAGAGCCACAGCTGAATCTCAACTCTTTACAAATACTTTGGGAAGTAAAGAGACACTACACAATGTCCGAATTCTTTCAAAAATTGTGTTAGTTCTAATATTTTTATCAATGAAACTAACAACTGGAGGCAATTTTCTGTTAATGGAAGCTTTTGTCTCGTTTTCCTCTGCAGCGATGATGGTCTCGGGTCAGTACTGCCAAAGGGGGCTGTCACAGGGGCCTGGCGACGCTGTCACAGGGGCCTGGCGACTCTGACACGTTTCCTCCCTGCTACAGATGTCAAATGTGTCAGAAAACGAATAGTTTCAGTGTAATTTATAAGAATTCTATCACCTGTGATCCTGCCACTATTTTTTTTCATTGGAGACACTATTCCAGGTTGTTTCAAGATGAGGTAACTCCACATGACAGCCGATAAAAGAAATGTCTTCATTTATTTGACTGTGTTGAGTTATATTTTTATCCTGTTACTATATAGGAAAGATGACAAACACTAAATAAAAGAAAATAGGAGGAACTGTGGGATGGTTTTGGCTTTTTCCTGGTCAGCTGACCCACTCTGCTGCATCATCGAAATCGAGCAGGTTTTCCCAGGAGACGAGGCCCAGCGGCCCTGACAAGCCACTTATCTCGTCGAACCTCGGGTTCTTCATCTGGAAAATGAGGCTCTGGGCATGGATTCTTTCCAAGGCCTCTTGCAGGTCAGAAATCCGAGGCGATTATGCTCCCCATGCTACTCACAGCCTTCAACAGTAGACAATCCATTTGCTCCCTAATTAGAGATAAAAGGCTTAGCAAACCCCTCGGAGAGCCCACCCGCTGCAGCTGGCGAGGTTCAGCCACGTGTCCGTGGTGACGTCGGATCCTACTCTCTGATGACTGGGGAAACTTCCTGAGGCTGAAGGCTGAGGGACTCAGGGAAACACATAGAAAAGGGAGGAAAATGTACTGAAAACCAACTTTGTTAGCTTGAGAATGCTGTGGATGCATAACTCAGTCAACTCACAAACTAACTAAAATAATCTTCAACTAGTTGGGGTGGGCCATATAGAATCTGGACATCAGAAGACTCCAATGCTGTTATTGCTGTGCCTGAGAAAGTATGTTGGTCGTATTTATCCTGATGGTCCAGTTCATTGTTGTCCATTTCACTTGTTTATAATGTGAAGGAGAAAATGTTTGCAGCCCTCCGGCAGCCAGGCAGAGGAAGCATGTCCTTTAGGTAGCCCTCGGTGGAAAATCAGTTAATCACAGGCATATGTGCCATCTGAGAGGCTGATTTTCCTCAAGCTTACCCCTTCCCTTGCTCTCATCATGATGAGTAACAAAGCAGACCTGCTCAGGGGCTGTCAGTGCTATCACCAAGACATGGACGCAGAAGAAAGGGGCACAGAATGGGGATCGGGAGGGAGGCAGGGCAAACATGCCAGATTTCATCCAAGGCTGCTGAACGTCTGGGATCAGATCTGCATTTAGGAAAGATTCTTTGGCTGCTGCTTAGGGAAAGGATTTTAAAGGAGCAAGATTGGAGGGCAGGATGCAGGGGGGCAAAGCCTGTGCATGTCTCTGTGGGGACAAGACTGAGGGAAGGTCTAGGAGTGTGGGGGACATTCAGGAGGTACAGTCCACACGTGGTTCCAAGGGCAGGAGTGTGAGGAAGGGGTGATGGTCTGCACGAAGATGCAGACTGAGACAGAGCAGATATTCATCTTGTTCCTCCCTCGCCCTTCTTCTTTCCTCTCACTCTTTCACTAGCCCTCCGGAGCCCCTTGCCTGGCAGAATCAGCAAATTAGTGATGACCTCGGACCCTCTGACACATGTCACTAACTGAACACAGGTAGTAGAGCCCTGAAACCTCTGTCTCCGGACTCCCCACTCACCACCCCTTCTGCAGCCACATCCAGCACTTCTGTTTCTTAACACCGAGGACGCTTTGAATCGGTTGTAATCCCCATCATATGACAAGTGTGTTTAATATCCTGAAGCAGATATGTTGTAAATTGCTAACATTCAAAACAGCTTGTTGGCATTTAATTAGGTATCAAAACAAGGCTTTCTGTGGCTGTGCCTTTTGCAGGAAACTATCATTAGTTAAACTTCAGCATTGCACATGTTCCTGCAAGCTGGGAAACATGAGCAGCAGAGAGCCCCGTGGCATTAGCTGTGAATTCTCAATGAAAATTAATCTCTCATTTCATTTGGCTTTTCTATAGAGTCTTTTGTCCAAGAATAACTAGTGTGTTAGCATGCAAAGTGTTTTGCTTTCCTCTTCCACTCACCAGCTCTTTGGTATCTGTTTTAGGTAAACAGGTTTTGCAAAAGAGGTTTGCTTCTTTAATAGTGGCATTTCCAATGACATCTAAAAAAAAAAAAAAAACACTTTAGATATGTAAGGTATATACCTACATAATTGTGAATCTCATTCTGTGGTCACTTTAACTGCCCCAGAATCTGGAATCCACTTGATCTGTGCTCATCCATGATGCTCATCCATGTTAACACATGGATGTATGAGCATATATTACATACGTATGTGTGAATGCAACATACAAGGCCTTGAGTGAGGATGCTGATTGTGGTACGTCTTGCAAAAGTGAATACATGCTGAAAACAGCCTGAATGCCCATCAAGAGGAGACTGCTAAATGAATCATGGTGCACCCACACTGTGGAAAGCGTGCCCATGTCCATGAAGCAGATCTGCCTGTACTGGTCTGCCTGTGCTGATGAGGAACATTTTCCCAGATGCTTTACTGAGCCCACTGTGAGACCTCTCTTTATATCTATCACATGTCACGTGAACCTAGATGAGCCTCTGTCATGAAGGACTTCAGGGAGGGGGACATAAGATACCGACAATATTGTTTCTAAGGGGAGGGGTACTGAGGAGGTCGGCCAACTTACTTTTTAAAGTACATATGTATACTTCGATTTTTTTTTCAATATGTTTTTGATCTGCAATTATTACATTTATTGGCTTTAAAATATTATTAAAGAGTTATCCATGTCCTAACTTCAGTAATGTGTGGAAATACGAAAGCTCATAAAAACATCTTGTGATGTCAGGAAGGGCTTGGAGGCAGCGCTACAATGTTAGAATCAATGCTAATCATGTCACAATTTCGCTCTTGAATTGAACCGGTAAGTCAGAAGTTACCTTTTACTTCTAAGTCTATTAGTTTAATGAGTAATCACCCTTAGCTTTTTACTTTTTCTTTTTGCAAGAGGAGTGGACTGAGGAAGCAGGGCTGATGCGGATGGAGTATCAGAACAGAAGGGCGGGGGCTGCGGAAGGTCCCCATCTGGGTCCCTTGATTTCATTCTACCTGATATTTATTTTCCTAGCCCCCAAATATGCACTCCATCCTACAAGGCAAGTAACCCTAGGAAAGATGCAGCCCTGCCCAGAGTTCAACGCCCAAGTGTTATCTAGAAGAAGGCTCAGGCCTTGAGACAGCTTGTGGCTCCACAGCCCTCTGCGGCCCCCTCCCAGTCTGGAAGCTCAGAATCAGATGCCCCTGGACAGAGCAGCGGGAAGGGCAGAGGCAGGGTAGGTGAGGCCACTAGGACTGCCCTGCTGAGCTGCTCATGCTGCGACCTCTGCAGAGTTTGCCCAGAGAGAGCCCAGACTGCCCCTGATGGGGAGGATGCAGGCAGGCGTGAGCAGGGTAGGGCCTTTTGTGGCCGCCGCCCCAAACTTCAGCTCCCTTCCAGTCTCTCCACTGGCCACATCTGCTTGGGAGTCAGAGCTGCCACTTCCTCACTTCCCCCTGCCACATGATTAGGTGTCTCAGGGGGGTTTGGGGTTGTGAGGGTACATTACATTGTCTGTTAAAATAATTTTGGTTTTGATACATTCTTCTACCACAGACTTGAAGAGAATCATGATATTATAAGCAAAGTGCCATCTGCTCAGAGCCTTTTTAAAAGTAGGCTATGAATCTAAATGACACATGTGACATGCAAACAATTAAACCATTCTATTTAGGACTGTCACTTTATATGCATGAGTAACTTTAATATTTTCTTATTCAAATGTCATTAATCTGGAAAATAGTGGAGGCAAATGGGTGGGGCGAGTGGGGTGAGAGCGATCACTTCACCAAGTGTCTCAACGCTCTGCAGCAGCCACTCACTACCACCCAGAGTCCAGGGAATGATATTATTATTTAAAAAGTTCAAGGCAGGTTATATTTATTATTATAATTTTATTTTATGAAGCACATATATAACATTGCTATCTTGTAAGATTGATCAAGGAAAAGGATATGGGTGTTTTCCTAGCACCAAATTTTAAGTTAGAATTTTAGCAATTTTATTTTATTACTTATTTATTATAGCTATTATTATTTTATTATTTTAGCAGCTTTATCACTACACAAGCTTTGGGGTCCAGTCGATTTGGTCACTGGTTTTAGCCCCACTATGGAGAGAATGTCAGGTCCCACAGACAGCTGTGGTAAGAGCATGCACGCAGCGATCACGGTGCATAGGGAACTCAGTGTTTCAGGCAGCTGCTCTTCACACAGACCTGAGAGGGGCCTCCGCTGCAGCCCACACAGGAGGGATCAGCGTGCCAAAATGACCACACGGGGGGGTGGGGGGACGGGGCAGAGTCAGGCTTTGGGTTTAGGCGTGTTTAATGCAGATGAAACGTAAGCATAGCATATAAATATGTGTAAAAATAATAATAATTTCTTCATTTTAAGCATTGCTCATGCTTAACTAGCTGAAGCTTTCAAATGTCAAAGTTCAATATTTCTCTTGTTTTGAATGATCATTATGTGGGAAAATGAGAAACAATAAACATGTGTTAATGTTAATATATTAATAATAGTAGTCTTTATATTTATTTTTCAAATTTATTTTTCAAGTGCAGCTGACACACAATATTATGTTCATTTCAGATGCACAACATAGCGATAAGACATTTATACATGTTACAAAGTGGTTTCCCCCTACAAGTCCAGTACCCCCTGACACCATATATAGTTAATACAATACTGTCATAATAATGGTATTCTTGACCACTGTAATTAGTATTATAACGTTGTCACTGTGCCCACTGTGTTGAATGGTCTGAGACAGAACCTTCAACCTCACCAAGGGCACAACTTTACCAAAACAGTCTGTGTGCATAAAGACAAACCACAGTGCCAAGGGCAGGTGCTGACCCTGCACCAGAGCCCACCCCATTCCTGCACCCTGCCCACCCACGTGACAGACGCTCAGCAATTCCCAGAAGATGGATGGAGGCCTCGCCACCCTGTGGCTTTTGTCTCTTATCGCATCAACACCATTAGACCTTTTTCTAGTTTCACGCAAATTAACTGCTCATCAATTCCATGATTGCCAAAGCTTGCAGCAGCTGCACCTCTCAAACTAAGATGACTTTAAACCTATTTGGTTTTGACTTCCCAGCACATGATCCTCCCTTTGTTAGACTCAATTGATTGATTCCAACCAGTTTATAACCAAGCCATTTATTTCACTTAACTCTCTGCACGGCCCACAGGAACGTCCCCAGTGCTGTGTCTCCCACACTTGTGGATCGATGACCCAGCCATCAGCTCAAGCCCGCAAATTAAAGCACTCTTCCCGACTAACTAGCTTCCCTTGGTTTCTGTTTTTGTAGAGACTATTTTCAGAAGCATTGAGGAGTCTGACAGCCCTCAAATATTGAGGTTGATGTCACTCAGAAGTGTTTGATTAAAAAGGAAAAGAAAAAACGCTTAAGGGAGGTGATTCTATGCAGGTTGGGCAGCTGTGAGTGGGTGCGTGTGCCCTGAGGAGGGGGGTGTCAAACCCAAGCACCATTTCCAGGGCAGCCCTAGTCCTGCCCTGACCAGAGCTGGGCCCCTTCAGCCATCACTGCATGGTCCAGGCCCCCACCCCAACACACCCAGCCAGCCTGCAAACACTTACCTTACTTTACATCATAATTCCTCTCAGGACCCATTGCACTGGCAGAGGCCTCTGCCGGGCTCTTTGGATGTTTTCTAAAGAGGTGCTGGTATTTGTAACTTAAGACATTGCAAAATCCTGCTCCCTGGTCTCCTCTCCTTCCTCTGTTGAATTTCTACCACACACAAAGGGGAAAAGGTTAGTCCACATCTGAAAATGGAAAGCAGATACACAGCAAGGGCTTTGAGGTATTTGTGGGGTTCAGTTTTATAAGGAAAAAAGAATTTATTAATGTTTGTTACAAAGGAAATTCTAAATTTTCTCAAGGGTGAGTCTCTTGAAGGTAAACACATTATTTTATTTCAAGATCTCTCCAGTACATGCATGTGGTTTAGAATCCATCCACTTGGGTTCTTGAAACTACATCGTGCCTTGTCCACGAGCTGGATGTGGTCCTGCCTTTCACCTCCTCCCCCCGCTCCTCGTGACCCCGCTGCCTGTCTGCACGGGAAAGAAACCTGACCTAAAACTGCCCACTTTCATCGGTTTCTGGGTCAACGCTGCTGCTCAGTCGTAATGAATCTCCATCCTAGTTTCTCAGATTCAAAAACCTTTTGGAGAAATCAGCTTCTACAGATTGCCAAAACCTAACCTGTCCCGATACTGTTTAGTAGTTAAAAACAAAACAACAGGTTAGAGTTTATAAAATAATCAAGGGTGTTTGGCACAGAAGTCATTAAAAAGTGGTAAAATGCTATTCCCATTTGGACAGATGGATAAACCTTCAGTTAAAGAAAATCTAGACATTTTTGTAATGTAGTTCCGAAGTTCTCATGCTTATATCTGGTGATGTCTAAAATAAAAATATGAAGGAAAGTGTCCTAGTCACTATTATATTCCCCTAATTCTTTTCATTGAGATGATAAAGAAAAAGATATATATATTATATATAGTGAATATATGTATATATAAATAACTATATGTGGGTATCTATACACACATATATAGCCGTGCACTGAATACTGATGTTTCCCTCATCTGATTCAATGACAAACCACATATATGCTGTTGTGTACCACGCAGCCTAGCTGTGTAGCAGGCTATACCATCCAGGTGTGCGTAAGCACACTCTAGCATGCTCACACGACAAAATCGCCCAAGGACACATTTCTCAGAACATATTCACATCCTTAAGTGGCTCCACACTGTACACATGTGGACATAAATATTCTCAGCATAAAATTCTACTTTGAATCCAAGGACAAACACTTTGCATTTACTGATTCTCTGGTTCTAAAACATTCTTTTAGGGTTTCTTAGAGGTTCTGGAAGTTTTTCAATAAAAACCTTTTAGAAACTGAGAAAGATGTTTTTCACTGCATTCTTTTATAAGAAAAGTTGTCTCAGAAAGAAGTCTATCTTTTTATATTTACATAGATTTTGGAAGGACATTATTTGGGACTCTTAGAATATAGCATATACCCTTCCACATGAAGTTCTAGGATTTTTACACAGGGACAGAGGTTTTCACCCTCACCTAACACTCATTTTACAGACCCTTTTCCCACAGCCCCATACGAAGCAGTGCCTTCTTACACCACAGAACCACTGCCACAGAAAGCACTCATCACCTGCCCGGCCTGGAAACATGTCCCTACCATGTTCTGATTTTGCCATTGGTCTTACTGCATTTCTCTGCTCACCCAAACTGAGCTATCACTTCCCCGCTGCAACTTTTTTTGGTGATGGACATGAGGTCTTTTTCTCTCCTCTTTCATTTCAAAATAGGATAGTTGTATAAAGTCAACCCAGTAAAACATGTTATTATAGTCAGTCTCAGCTCCATGTGAGCAAACTGGTATAGCTAGCATTAAAACATCAAGTGCTCCCCCACCTCCTCCAATATCTGCCCTGGGCCCAAAGACACAAGTGGATCTGAGAATAAACTGACCCCATTTCTTGCCTCTACCTGTTGGCTCCGTGTGTGGAGGCAACCCAAGGAATGCATTCCAGCCTGGGAAATTCTTTTTTTTTTTTATTCTAACATTTTTGTTGTTGTTGTTTTATTTTTTTATTTTTAATCAGTATTTTTTTAAATTATTGATCTTGTACAGTTTTCTGTCTTTTACTCCCCTCCCCTCCCCAGCCCACATGCCTGGGAACTTCTTAGCATCCTGTAAGTGACAGTTGCTTCTAGCCACACAATTAGAGGTGGTGAACTCGGAACCGAAACAATGTGCACTCCTTTTCCTTTGTTGGAAACAAATTCAAAATTGTTAATGGGAGTCAACATATGGTTTCCTTCTTTTGATGTTCTGGTTTCTCCTTCTACAATCATGATCTAAAAGTGCCATCAGCCTTGTTGGTTCGGACTCCATACAAGAAACAACTTTAACATTCTCAGAACTAAGTTTAATTTAGAATGAACTGATACGTGAGTCAAAATGAAAAATATGTTGTATTTGGGATCAGATATGCCTTGAAGTGAATTCTAGGGCCACCATTTGCTAGTGAGGTACCCTGTAACACTACCCCACTGTCCTCATCTGTGAACTAGGATGTGTATCTATAGCCCATAAGAAAATGAAAACATACAAAATTATGTATATAATGTAAATCATCGGTTTCCACTCAAATAAACCTATGATTAATTGCCACATTCAGAAACAATATGCCTCTTAAACCCAATTCCATAGTCCTTTTTTGGTCCTAAATAGTTGGGCTACATTTTGAGGAGCTGTATTGATTGGTGGCCAGCACACCTTTGAGCAGCCTCCTCCTTCCCAGGTCCTTGCCACAGTAATTCTCAATGCAAAGAGAACCATTTCACGTGGATCTGAAAATTCTTTCATTTCAGTTAAATATGTGCAATTTAAATTTCTGAGAATCACATTCAATGCTCTCAACCCCTAGAGAGATGCGCTTGGTAGACAGGGTTAGAAGGCTGCAGACTCAGGGCTCCTCCTCCTTGGAGTGCAGGCTGTGAATGTCATGCAGCATGTTTTGAATCCTAAGAAGCAGTTGGCTGGAATGACCTGGAGCTGGAGATCGTGCTGGCCTCCAGAACCTATGCCTGACCTCACTTAACTCAAGGTGAAATAGGAGGGACTGATAAACCTGGGCCAAAAGCAAAGCAACTTCCTTAACACTGAATGGCATTTTTTTGGTGTTGTCATATTTGTTTGTGTGACTGGTTGGTTCTTAAGACAGACCTGCAGGTAATGATGCCTTCTGTACATACATTTGTCTTTAAACAACTAATTGCGTGCCAGGCTACTTCCTTTATTCACTGCTTATTTGACAAATAATCTGATTGTGATTTATGGCTCCCTAGACAACACTGAAGATAAACCAGACCTCCGCATAACTCAACTGGTCCTCATGCACGGCTCAGTCTCTGCCAACATCAGTATGCCACCAGCTTCATCCCGAAGGCTCTGTCCACCTTTGATGCCTCATGCTCTTTTTTAAAATTTAGTTTAATTTTATTGAGGGAAGAACACTTACTGTGAGATCTACCCACTTAACAAATTCCTGAGTCAGGACACAGTACTGTCAACGACTGTCACAATCCTGCACAGCAGATCTTTAAGCTTGTTCTCTTGATTGACGGAAACTGTCTGCGTATTGATTAGACACCCGTGCTTTCTCCATTGTCCTAAAGTTCCCGTCCACTTACTTTGCACCTGACTGACTCTAGCTCTTCCTTTATAGTCAGGGGGAAAGGACAATATGGGAGAAGTGCTTTGAAATCTATTATAAATGTCTCCGTATGCTCTCACTGGGGTGTTGCATGGCACATAGCTGTTCGTCTGTTAGGAGGAAGAATGTTGTGTTCTGGTTGAGAGCACTGATCTTAGGGAACCTCATCTCGCCATCACCTCCTGTCCCCAGCACCATCCATCCTGGGGATGTCTTCTGTTCATTAACAACAAAGCTGCTTTCTCCTGTGATGTATCCATATGCCTTGGAATCACAACTTCTGTTTGTTGCCCTTTTACTTGGGATTCAGTAGCCAGGAGGGTTGTTTGCAGGGAATTAAACTAGACATCTAGTCCTATGGGGCATGCATTATATGTGAAATAAATGTGACCAGGCACCATTACAAAGGTGGCGGGTGGCTGTGTGGGGTAACAGAAGCCCCATATGGGACCATGGGGTCATTGTGACCATCACCTCACTGGAGAATTGCAGGACAGTGGGGATCTTGGAAACCCCTGGATGGTCCAATTTAATCACCTCATTTTACAGCTGCAGATAAGATGACCCTGAGGCCAAACAATTTGCCCAAAGACACAGATAATTTATTGCAGACCCTGGACTAGATTCTGTGTGTCCTAATTCTTAGGTTAGGCCTTTTTTGGTTGTTGTTTTTTTATAACTAAATTGCTCTCTTTACATTCTGGACTTTCTTGTAACAGAGAGAATGAAATAGTTACAATGATCATAATAGGCCTCTTGGAATCTTCTTATGCAAGGTGTCGGGTAAAGGGACCTAAGGCGTCGTGCGGGGTGTGGTCCAGCTGAGGGTGGGCTGCTCTGAGGAAACAGACTGAAGCGACATATATTCCAGCCTGCATGACTCAGACATGAAAACCATTTCATTGCTACTACAAAGTAAACTTCTCCCTGTGCAAACTAAATCAGCTGATTTATTTATAATCAGGGTGACTAGGAGGCTGCTCTAGTTTCACATTATTTCTAGTCAGGAGGTGTCAAGACGCCTGATACTGTCCACTTCTCTCAGGGCCATTTTTAAGTCATCCTTCCAGAGGGGTCCCTAACGCTAGTAAATAGGCACTCAGATATCACCATTTGCCTCAGGGTGCTGTGTTCTTCTGGCAAAGGGAAAATTAAGATTAGTATGTGATAATGGAGGTGCAATCCACAGCTATGGAGTTCATAGAATGGGAGAGTTTTTATTTAAAAAAAAAATATTTGTGTGTCCTGAAGACGCCCCCCTCCCAATTGGCAGGCATAGCCCAGAGGCACTCTCTGTATTGAGTTATATCCGACTAGGGGCCCACATGAGTCATTTCAGCCCTGCACACCCAGTGACCTGGGAAAGCAACATGGTCCTGAAGATCTGAAGGAAGAAACAGATGGAAGGAGACTTTTGTCTAATACAGTGATAAATCACTTCTCTTATTCTCTCGTCCCCTCATTCAGTGCACCTTCATGGGGAATCTTTGACATAAAACGCTGATGGGAGAGTATAGTCAGCTCTAGCTTTCCTTTTGCAAGTTCACACATACACAAACAGCACAGCCTTGTGTGAAGTAAATGTTTTATGCATGATTTCACGAGTCCCACGGGTTAATGCCAACAGCCCTGGTTAAGACGATTAGCAGAGTCGTTATGCAGGAAACTGGACTAGTCCTTCTGTGTGCATGCGAGTTCGATGAGCAAAGATGGAAGAAGGAGATAAAGATTATGTGAGCAGGAAGAAGGCAGAGTTTGAAGAGAGTTTGAAGATGTACGTCCTGGAAATGACCAGAACACCAACCAGTTTAAATTATGGATTTTGCACAGAAAAGAAGGCACAGATAAGTGAGGTTGAAGAGAGCAGAGAGAGAAGCAGCACTGTGGGGAAGCAGCACTGTGGGGAGCCCGGCGTGCTCAGCTCAGCACTGGGGCTGCACTGGGCAGGCTGACTTGATACCACATGGGCTTTTCAGAGCACCTGCCTTTGCCTGGCATAGGTGCAGGGAGGGATTCCTAGCTTCGAATGTCTGCAAGTAGGAGGGAAGTGAGGCTCACAGAAGAAATATCAAGTAGAAAATGAAAGTAATAACATGTGATTAAAGAGAAATTGCATCGTCCAATTGTCCACATAGCAGGTATCTCTTGAGTTTGATTTCAAGTAACAGACTGGTTTGCACATTTTCTCCTTAAATAATAGATAACTGGACCGTGACTTACATGCTGAATGTGAGCTAGAACAATCTGTGGCTCTAAACTCTGGAATTCAGAGTGGCAGGGGTGGAGAATAATCCCAATATTAGAACTGGAACTCTCCCCTCGGTGGCCATAATGAGGCATTAGCATAAAAACGCCTTAATTAACCCAGTCACACACGATGAGATTTTAAGGGTCCGGGAGCCGCCCTGAGTGATACCCTGTCACCTTGACAGTGATCAGCCATTCAGGCAGGCCAGGTTTCAAGCCAAAATAATAGCACACGCTAAATCTCTCATTAGTAATTCCATTTATGCAAAAGCCTAATTAGCTCTGCTTGGAAAGATATGTGTCTGATGACAGGACAAGGCGAGGGAAATGAAGACGCCTTTGCCGCGGTGGCACACAGCACAGGTCTCCTCAGAACAGGGCACTCACATAATTTATCACCCAAACCAGGGCACTCCTAAAAGTGAATGAGGGCGCTATTAATAATGATGCCAGGACAATTGGCATAAACTGGGACTGTCCCAGGCAACCTGGGACAAAGGGTCACCCTGCCTCCGAGGATAAATGACAAGGACTGCTCCTCTCTGCCCTTCATCTTTTCATGGCCTGAGTCCTCTTTGGAAAGAAGAAACAGCAAGTGTCCCATTTTGTTGTTGAAAGTGACTTCTCTGGAAATATAGCACAGGACGTGTGCTTCTTATTGTTAGAACTGCCCCAAATCGTGACTAAGAGATGCTGAGAGGGAAATGATGAGATAACTTAATTGTGTCCAAGCTCAGTGAGTGTGTAGAAGCCAGAGACACAGAAAACACTCTTCCCTTGCTGGCTGGTGCCCCTGAGAGGACACTTGGCTCAGTAGGGCCGCGTCTAGGGGCTGGTCTGGAGGGGGGGCTTTGGCTGAGAGCAGGAGGCAAACTGGAGCTTGGGGCACCAGGGATGGAAGACAAGGTGGGAGTGAGCATGGGGACAGGAGGTTTAGGGTTGAGAGAAGAATGCAGCCTTCAAGTGCTGGAACATCCAGGACGCAGAAGGGACGGAAAACCAGTCACCACAGAGACCCACGCTGACCCCAAGAATTTTATAGTTGGATTGACCTGCCAGTGCTGACACTGCTTAAAAAGAGGTGAGCTCCCTGCTATGAAGTCTGGAACTTTCTAACTGTGCTGGAGCCCATGGAAGGGGTTCCAGTGGGGAAGATCACCCCCACAGTCTCGTTGATGGTCATTGAATTACACAAGTGCGTGGTTTTAGCTGAGAAATTTTTAAGGTGAAAAGTGAGTCCAGTGGTTGGTAGACAGAGGCCTTCGTAAGGCTTGGCCTCAAGACTTGCTGAATAGGTCAGGGAGAAATCTGCCCTGGGGAGAATGTGGTTCTTGGGATTGTCCCCACTTCCTGACCCAGAGAGCTCCATCCTGGGGGTTTGTCCCCCCAGAGGGCTCCCGTCTGTCTCAGTCCCTCCCAGGGTGTGGCTGAAAGACCCACCCACACGCCTCGCAGCATCCTCATCACTGCAGCTGGCCAGCCCAGCTTCACTCACGCCAGCACGATCTCCTATCTAGAAAAAATTGTCAGCCTCATTGCAACAAATTTGTTTCACCCATTCTAGTATTTTAATACTGAAAAAAAAAATCATGCTGCCAAAGTGTAGAATGTTTACAACTTTAGTCGGAAATTTTCAAAATAATCACCTGAATGTTTCTACGACCTTCTGTTTTATTGCCATTAAACTCCTCAAAAACTGAAGTAAAAAATAAGGGGAAAAGACTGCAGGCCATTTAACAGATAATATTGTCATCTGTAATTCTGAGATAGGTTATTAAAACAAATGGACTATTTTTCTTTAAAGTGATGTTGGAGTGTGCTTCACACATCTCACCATAAAATTTCTATGAGCTTTCAAAGAAAGTACCCAAGTCTATAAAAGTCAGAAGACGTGCCCTGGGGCTTATCCAAGGAAGCCCTGCTGTGGACGCAGCAGCTCTGGGGAATTGCAGCCCCCAGGTATGTGACCAGAGCACAGAGGAGGCTCCAGTCCCTGAGGGCCTTCTGTTTTCTCCCTGTCTTCTGTGGTAGCAGTGGGTTTCAATGATTCCCTAATAATTCCCAATGACATATGTACTCAGTAGATTGGGTATCAGACCTTTTCTTGACCTCTGAATGTCATGTGTGTACCATCGTGCACATGGGATCCTGTAACCCCGACCATTGTGTGCCTGATGGTGATTCAGAAGTCAGAAATCCACCCAAACACACAGCACTTTGCTAAAGTGAGCAGTTGTGCTCCTATGTACCCCGACGTGTGCCTTTGCCTAATGAATGAGTCATTAGGTCCCCAAGAATGTGCATTTTGTTCGAAGTTTAAGAAGATCCAGAGAAGCCTGAGCCATAGGGAAGCTGGGAGTCCCTCGGCTCTGGAGCTGCATTCACAGTGGACGGCGTCAGGCCTGCCCTGTGACAGCTGCCTCCTCTGGGAGGGCTGGAGAGCAGGGCTCTCAACTCAGAAACCAACTCAGGCTGCCAGAGCCAATGATCCTTTCCTGGTTCATGAGCACCTACTTAGTGCAATCTGTTGTATTAGACACTGTTCACACCGTCTTTTGAAAGTGGTATTATCACCATCTCAGTTGCTAAAAATGAGGAAACTGGCTCAGAGGGTGTTAGCAACCAGCATGAGGTCACAGAGATCTCGAGGTTCGGAGTGAGAGTCATCACATACCCCTGCATCCTACCCGAGGCCCTTTGTTTCTGATGTCACCGTACGGAAAGCAGAGACACTTTCTGATTTGGCGGACTCCAACTTTCCCTGGATCGTTGTTTAAATGTTGGGCATCCTAGAGTGCATTTTGCCTCTTTTCCACATTTGCTGTTAATCAGTAGGTGGAATCGAACTGAAGGTTGGTCCTGTTGAGGAGATGTATCTTGGAATAACCTGAAGACTAGAAATCAAAAGCAACACGTGCTCTTCAGCCTTTCCAACTGACACATAAGCCAAGGGCTTGGCACAAACACCTCGAAGGCTTGGGTTACTTATTTTTGCGCAGTTTATCAAACCACAAATGTCACAACTGCATATTAGCTTGTATAAACTTTTGACTCTGACTTTTTACTACGAGCCAGCTCAGTATTGGTCAAACCAGGTTATGACAAGTGCCACCTACTGAACAACAGACTGAATGCTTCCAAAACCTCACAAAACATTAACCAAGGAAATCCACCAACCAACCCGATGCAATCAGTCCAAGTCCATGAAACCAGCTCACTGAAATCCAGCTTAAAAGTCACTCTCAGGGGAAAAACTTAGGGCTCATACATCTGAAGCTGCTGGGCTACCACACTTGCCAGTGTTCTAGCACGGGAGGCTTAAAAAATGGTTCTTTCAAATAATCATTTGTTCTGAAGCAGAGAAAGAAAAAATGCTCTGAAAAGCAGGCACATACACATGACAGCGGATTTCTGGGCAACCCGCCAGCTAGTGGCTCCTACATGCCTTCTGTCTTCCCTCTCACCTCACACTCAACTCACCCAGCTGCAGCAGCTAAAAATTCTCCTACATAACTTTATTCAGGCTGTTAATACATTGTTTTTGTACACTTTTCGCATTTAACCCAGATTTATGTTTACTACCCTAGGTTGTAATCCATTCAATAACCCTAAAATGTAATACTCTTGTTGTTTTTATTGTACAAGGGGTGGGAGTGGGAGCTCAGGGAAGTTAGGACACTTCCTAAGATCACATCCCAAGTGGCTGAGCCAGGACACAGCCCAGTGAACCTTGGTGCCCACATGCTGCCCTGTGAACCAGCCACTGGCCCAGCCCTGCATACGGTTAGTGCTCAGCAAGTGGCAGCAACGACCAGTGCCACATAGTCAACGGAATTGAGGCCTTGATATTTTTATTCATCATCGTACACAGTGTCAATACCACAACCTCTGCTGTTTAACCTCAGTCTGTTGTGCTCTCCTCATGCTGTGTGTTTTATGACGATAACCAAGCATCTCAGATACGGCCTGTGCATTAAGCTACATTGCTTTCTCGTTTCTTTCACTTCTAATGAAATGTGCAGAAATTGCTTTGAAAACGTCATCATTCCATGCTGCTTCTTGTTTCAATGAGTTTGTTTCACAACTACTTCCCTCCAGAAAAAAATTATAAACCCTCCCTTAAGATGGTCTAAGACTTGGATTTTAATAGTGAATTACAGCTTACAAAGCAAGTAATTTCAGTTAATTTATGGTCAATAATTTAATAAGTGTACATATAAAATCTATAGACATATATACACATAAAATTCATACAATATATTAAAAGATGAAAGTATGTATTTTTAAAAACAAAAAAGTCATGAAATCACTTTACCAAGAGGAGCTCGGTTAAGAGCCAAGGGTCAAAGAAGAGGAGCCTTGGTCGGGCATCAGTATCCCTGTAGGATCAGAACTCGCTATAAAGTGGCTCAGCAGAATTCTTTTTTTTTTTTTAATTGTTGATCTTGTACAGTTTTCTGTCTTTTATTCTCACCCGAACCCACCATAGAAGGTAAAACAGGGCTTGGCAGACCAGGCCCGGATCAGAAGCAAGCCTGACCAAAGACAGCACAGTCAAAGACAGAGGTCTTGTCACCAAGGGACCCGACCGCATATTTCAGTCCCACTTGTTGCCAATAAAGCCACAAGGTAAAGACTCGGTCCATTTTCAGGGGTGGGGGGTACTGTGTTTTTCTATCTAGAGTTTTATGCTTGTTTCTATGAGAGATTATTAATTTGGAAAGATAGTTCTTGTGAAGTTCAAGAAGAGGATTGATACAATGGAAATCAGAATTTTATCACATTCATAAACTACTTAGGACAATACAGAAATGCCTCCAATTTGTGGCTTTTTAAGACAACTGAGTGGCACTTAAGCTTGTTTATCTAAAGGGCTGGCAACAAATAATTTAGGCCCTATTTTGAGGCCTGCTAAGTGTGGGCTACTTAAACTGTCAAGTATCTTCCAATTATGGTAAATAACCTTTTAAATATTCAGCTGGGAAAACAGGAATCGCTCAGTTCCAGTGCAGATCAGAAAATTGCTTAGTTGGCTTCTTTTAGGTGATTGCAGTTTATAAATGCATGATTTATTTTCCTAGGACTATCTCTGGTATTATTTACCAGATGAAAATGTTTTTATTAGCAAAGATGTTTACAAAGAACCCCATTTGTAACTGGTGTTCAGTTTTGCTTGCACTGTGTGATGTCTGGGTTGAGCTTGAACATATCAAATTTGAATGTCTCTGTAGTCCTTGAAAAAATAGATAAATGAAATGTTCACATGTTGTGTAGCCTTCATAAGACATGTGTTTCAGTCCTGATTTCCTAAAGAAAAAAGTCAGACATATCTTAGCTCTAAGCTTACAGTATCTGACTAATTATCATGTGACATTTAATTTAACATTTGATTCATTGTCCTGAACTTTCCAATGAGACAAGATCATGAAATCTACGGTTTCAAATTAAATTCTACTTGGAACAATCTATGCAAATGATTTCTCATACAAATGTATGTACTATAAATGCAAAACCATTTCCTGAATTCAACCAGTAATGCAGATGTTATTTCTATCACAATAACAAAAAATCCTCTATATTTTTAGTATGTTATGATAGGGGTCACACACACTCTGAAAGTTATAAACTCATAGATCTTTGCCCAATGGACCAATGTGACTCCTGAAGAAACAGGTTTATCCAACTGGAGATAGAATTCAACTGGTTGAACAGATAATGTCAAAAAGCTACGTTAATGTCTGTTCAACTGGGTATCATTAGGTGCTAGCTGTCTTGACGTCTCAGATTCTTGAAAATGTTATTTCAGAATGATGGAAGCTCATTGATATACCACATCTAGTTGTGGATTTATACATTTCCCATGCTCAGGGGCCTTTACAAAAGAAAACACAATGTGAAAGAGCGGATTTGGAATAAACATCTCCCCTGGTGTTGGAGAGCCTGTTGCTACCACAGCATTTGAAATTGTCCCAGGAGTGAAAGGTGTGCATGTGCCTGTAGGAGGGTGTGGATACCTGGAACAGGGCCGACCGTGGAAAGCTTCAGGAGACAGAAAAGTCAGGTGTTGATGTCGTTGGAAATGGGAAACCTCTGATCATTTCACAAAGGAAATGAGGTTCCAGGAATCCAGTCTTCCATTTGTGTCCCAGCATGGTCCTGGAAGCATCTGTGCCCAGGGTTATAATACAGCCTGTAGACTCTGCGTTGGGGGAACCCAAAGACCCCTAGATCTACAAGCCACCCCTGGACAGACCTGATGCTGAGGACAGACAGGGCCCCAGGGTAACACCTGCCCCCATTTCACTCACTCCCTTCTGCTCCCACAGCAGCCCTCACTCTCTCTCCACCCTGCACTGTCCCAGTTCTTCATGTCATCCCTTCCTTATATTTTAAGGGTGTGTGGCCTCCTCTGAACATGGATTCTGGACAACTAAGTAATTGATATTCGGGTCCAAAGTCAACTGGTTCCCCACCCATCCATCAGGCACAGTGTTCACCTGAGCAACCCTAGGCCCAAGATTTGTCACAGCATGAGGTCACATGTTACCCAGAAAACACCTCATTCTGAGCCTCATTCATCTCCTGCAACTTGGTGTCTCCTCTCCTTATGGTCTGGAAGTATGACTACGGATTCAATGCCTGAAACCTCTGTCCCCACCCCTCATTTTCCCTAAAGTCAGCTCAACTCTAGTAGGGCAGGACTCCACACAAATGTGCTTGTTCCTCACACCCGTAGGAGCTCCTACCCCAGGGCTGATCCTGTTTGCTGGCCCCTTCCCAGTGACCAAATGCAGAGTCTGCACATGCCCCCACACCTCATGATTTTTAAATTAGCTGGAAGTGGCTGTGAAGGTTTTATATAAACTGCCATGCAGATTTTTAAATATTAAGGAAAGATCTAGGGCAATGAGTAGAGGAGCCAGGGGAAATAACCAAAATTAAAGACGCTCAAGTCAAAAGTTAGAAATGGTCTAAGGTTTTTGTTTCTTTAATTATGATTCCACTGCTTCCTGTGGGAAATGAGGAGCTCAGTCTGGCATCTTTAGTGCTTTTAATGACAAAATATAGGGCCTTGTCCATCTTGCCCTGGTCAAGGTATATGCACACGATTAACCTTGAATTTCATGATTGCATGTTCTTGATTTTTTGTTGTTTATTATTTTGGTGCTATGGCCTCCCAAGCGTGATCTATTTTCTTTCTTTTCCTCCTCCTATTTCTTCTCCCTTCTTATTCTAAGCAATTAAGCCCACACAACCCAGCAGGACATAGGATGGCCCAGAGGCATTTCCAGAGTGAGTAGAGATGATGACACAGTCAGAGCATCCCGGGTGGGGAGAGCAGGGCTCCAGAGTCAGCCAAACCCGTTTCAACCTCCCATCTTGGCTGACCGTGATCCTTTTAAAGTTACGTAACCTCCCAAGTCTTCAGTTTGTTATCGGTAAATGAGAGATAATAGCAAGTGCCCAGCAGGCTGCTGAGATGATTGAATGTGATGATGACTATGAAATAGCTAGCACGTCACTGAATACATGGGGAAATGTCATTAGTAAATGCACTTCTCTGAGCCAGGGGACCTCTTAATGGGGAAGCCTTGCTATCAGCTTTGTGCAGGTCCTCAAGCCAGGTTTTTGAAGGATTTGGAGCAATAGGAACTCTCATTTATTGCTGGTGGTAAGGTAAGATGGTACAATCACTTTGGAAGACACTTTGCTAGGTTTCTTACAAAACCAAACATATTCTTACCATATGTTCTGTCAACTACTTTCCTTGACATTTATCCCCAAAAGCTGAAACCTTATGTCACACAAAAACCTGTATGTGGATGTTTACAGCAGCTTTATCCATAATTGCCAGAACTTGAGAGCAACCAAGAAGCCCTTCAGTAGATGAATGGACAAATAAACTGAGGTCCATCCAGGCAATGGAATATTATTCAGCACTAAAAAGAAATGAGTTGTCAAGCCATGAAAAGACACGGAGGACACTTCAGTGCATGTGACAAAGTGAAAGAAGCCAACCAGAAAAGGCAACATACTATACGATTTCAACTTCATGACATTCTGGAAAAGACAAAACTATAGAGACAGTAAATTATCAGTGGTGGTAAGGGGAGAGATGGAAGATGAACAGGTAGAGTACAGAGGATTGTAGGACAGTGAAAGTACTCTGGATGACACTCTTATGGCAGATATGCTTTTTACCAAAACCCATCAGACCTGAACACCACAAAGACTAAACCCAAATGTGAATTTAGTTGATATTATGCATCAATATTGTTTCATCAGTTGTCACGAAGACAAGATGTAAGTAAGAGGAGAAAGTATTGTGAGGAGCTAGAGCTTATGGGGACTGTCTGTACTTCTTGCTCAATTATTCTGTAACCCAAAATCTGCTTTAAAAAATGGTCTATTCATTTAAGTATACCTTAATTAGCCCTGACTGGTATGGCTCAGTGCGTTGGGCATTGTCCCTCAAAATGGAGGATCGTGAGTTTGATTCCTACTCAGGGCACATACCTAGGTTGTGGGTTCAGTCCTGGTAGGGATGCATATGAGAGGCAACTGATTGATGTTCCTCTCACACATCAATGTTTCTCTCCCTCTCTTTCTCCCTCCCTTCCACTCTCTCTAAAAATAAATAAACAAAATATTTTATTTTATTAAAATTATTTTATTTTATTAAAAATATTTTATTAAAAATGTTTTAAAAGAAATAAAATAAAAATACCTTAATTATACACAGTAATAGTTTGTTAACTGAATTTAACCAGTTGGACATTACAGTTAACCACATACATGCTACATGGACTTACTTCTGCTCTGCCCTAAATACTTCCTGACATGGAGATGACGACTAGTCTCTGTCTACACCACGGTGAACTCCATCTGCCTGGATCAGCAGTTCTCCCGGGTCATCACTCGGGTTGTGCTGATGTCAACAGTCTTCTGTGTACAAAATGTCCCCTGAGAGACAGCAGGATATCTCTGACAGAAGTGAGGGCCAGAGATAACTGTCCATCGAGAAGTGCACATTTTCCTGAGCAGAGTTTCTGCTGGGAGGTGACTATTCTGCCAGGCTGCGTTCCCAGACCTGGGATCCTGGAATAGATGTGTGGCTTCTCCTAGTAGAAAATGAGCAGAAGGAAATGGAGCCCTATGGGCAAGGCTTTTCAGAAGTCTTCCTTTCTTCTTGGACCAGCTGGAGGCAATGGATGTCAAGGGACGACAGCTGACCACAGAACCCAAATCACTCAGGGAGCTGCCATCCAGATTTGACAGTTTCTTGAACAAGAAGCTGAGGAGTTTTAGTTTTCTAGAGCTTTGTTAGAATTACCACCCACTTAAACAACCTGGCTTTAACCAACCTGAGTTTCACCACACAGACCCATCAGTCAGAACTATGTATCATGTGTCTCAGCCCGCTGGACTCATAGGGGCCCCATCCCTTCCTTTCTCACTCAGGCTGTTGGCTGAACTGGGTTCCTTGAGGCTGAAGGACTGAATCCCAGTACCCGCTGGCTATCAGCTGGGGACAAGTTTTGCACCTAGAAGCTTTGGAATGAATTTCCTCCCATGATTTTGGGGTACCCCTACCCAGTAGTGGGGGGAAGCGCTCCTGCCTGTCATTTCTCTGTATGCCTTTCTACTGCATCTCTCTATGTTAATGGGAGAAATATTCTCAGCTTTGCTTTTAAGGGTGATAAATTGGGCCCACCAGGATAATTTGGATGCCTCCCACTTTCTGGGTCAGTAAACTTGATCATATTTGCAAAGCCCCTCTGGTCACATAAGGTGACACATTCAGGTTTCAGGGACTCGGGTTGGACAGACTGTTCACTTACCACATGTACACAAAGTAAGCTGCTACGATTGACCTTTATTTGTTAAAGCATCTATTGTTACTCCAGTATAAGCACTTGCCCTCTGAGCCTTCCCTTAATGGAAGTGGAAGAAAGACTGCAAGTCCAAGAGATTTGAGTCCATGCCTTCTCTCAGTCCCTTTCTAATTCAGAGATTTAAGGCAAGTCTGTGAACATTATACCTTTCCTGTCTCATCTGTAAAGGGCAGCAATTTTAATGTCGTATGGTGGATGTTTTGGAAGTGATTGTGAACACACTGCTGCTGGCAGGTATTTGCTCAACAGTGCGGGCTCTCTGCACTGGGTGCCTTCTGCATGGTTTTTGTGGCATGCGGCTGCCTGCCCCATGTCTTTCCATCCTCTCTTTCCATCCCTATACCCACTGTGCTACCTGGGGACAGCTCCGAACCATAAGGATCTCTTCAGACTAGTGGTAACAAACACTGAGGCTTCCGATAAAATAAAGAAAATTAGAAAACTGCCCACAGTGGTTGGTCCTTCTCATTCCTTCTCTCCTCTGATGGGCAGATGGGATGAGAGGATTTTAGGATGGGGAAGGGACAGCCCACTGGATGTGGAAATCCATTCTCCCTCAAGCTAGAACCAGAGGGAAGGTGCCAGATTATGACCCAAGGTGTGACTTGAGCAGGGCCAGTAGAAGGTGATTATGTGTGCCCTAAGAGAAATGAGCGACCTAAATAAGTAGTGAGACCTCAAGTTCAAGCCTCAAGTGCAGATGTCAGGAACAAGGGAGCCTGCCTGGGAAGAAAAGATCTGCCTTTGCTCCAGCCGGGGGTTCTGTCATTCCCTGTACTCGCTCACCTTCTCAATCAGATCAAAATGACAGAACCAGGAGACACTGGGAAAATGTAATCATGAGACAAACCAACCCTGTTTCTGGAGCCTTAAACAGGGCCCTCTACTAGGTGTTTCATTAAGTCTTTATTATTTGCAGTCATCATTTCTGTCAAATTCCATCCCAGGTATGGTCCTGCTAGTCTGTAAACTGCCTGAGGACAAGACATTTCCAATCATCTTGGTTCATCCGTCTTAAGATAATTCCTGGCAGAGAAGTCTCCACAAATGTCTGTTGAATCTAGACAATACCCCAATGCTGATTAATGCATCTGTTATAGTTTATCCATAATTTTTACTCTGAGAAACTTAGTGAATGCTTGGTGTGCATTATTGAAAAGACCAGAGCCAGGTGTAGTGAGAGGGAGCATCTCTTGTGCACCCTTCCTCACAGGTCATGATGGGGCATGGGGAAGAGGGTGGTTGGAGCAGGAGTTCCCCATCCTTAGATGTTCTCAGACACCAGAAGGGACAAAGGCGATACACCTGGATAAATTAAAGACTAGAGTGTGGTCATATAACCCATCACTGGGCAGTGCCACAGGCACCACAAGCAGTCACAGATCCAGTGTAAGTAGGCAAGTTTATAAAGGACAGGAAAGTAGGACTAGAATACAGATTTTAGAGACTGATGTTGCTGTATTCAAACCTCCTTGGTCCGCTTACTTGGATGACTAACTCAGACTAATGTGAGCAAGTGATAGGCCTCAGGACTCCAGACTTCTTTCAGGGAAGAGAATCTCCCTGCTTTTAACCAGCCTAATGAGTGTGTATCTGTGTGTTTTAGTTTTCTCTCATGTTTAATTTTACATAGCACCAAGTGTTGAATGTTTTTCTTTAGTCAAGCCGTGCTCTCTGATGCACGTGTCCAACATTTTGTCAATGGTTCCCATCTTCTTGAGATCCATCCTGTGTGTTGACACCAGCCTTTCTTCAACTCCTGAATAAGACAAGAATTTAATAACCAAAGACACCCCAGGATGAGCCAATGAAGATGGCCGTTATCATTTATTAAGCAGGTGTTGGATGAATTGGTCTTTGTATTGCAATGCAGATTTACAGTGCAATGGCCGATTCATTTTTCAATTTGTTGTACCACTGCTGATAAATTAACAGATGTCAATTGATTTTTTCCCTCCAGTTCCTTGTTTACACCTGACAGGCCGTACTTTATAGCTGAGCAGTTATTTGAAGTTATAAACATTATAATTAGCAATTTTTTAATTAGGCTGACAATTAACAGGAGATTTTCAAAGCTGCTAATTTGACATGTCCTACTCTCCATAGTGTTTATGTTAACCACAACTGGAGTGCGTTCAAGTGAACAGAATCATGGTGTCTAGAAAAAAGTTAATCTCAGAGGAACCTTTTTTCTTCACTTGGCTAGTATCAGTGGCACTTCAGACAGAAAAGTGGGAATTTGGTGTGATTTCACAGGACAACAATGCTGACAATACTCGCTGAACCTGGAACAATAGATGCCTCTGAGAAGAGAAAAAGCCCAAAGTACCAGCACAAAAGCAAGTTGAATTAATTGCGTTGAGATGGGAACTTCAGAGTCACGCACATTTGTGTCTGCGTTCCTTACAGTGCTGTCTGGGAACACAGCAGCTCCAACACCCACACGGCCAAGGCAGACGTCCAGCAAGTTTCATGTGTGACAGCTTGTCTCCTACATCAGGGTTATCTCAGTGCCACTCTGTGGCTGAGAAAGGTGAGAGAGAGAGAGACTGACCAAGGGAGAATTCAATGAGAAGAGAGGGAAAGAGAGAGGTAGAGAGAGAAAGATAGAGGCAGAATCTGACAGAGAGGAGAGAGAAACAGAGAAAGACATAAAGGGAGAGAGAAAGATGGAGGGAAAGAGAATCAAACTAAGAGGGAGATAAACAGAGACACAGGCAGAGAGGCAGAAAGGGAGAGAGAATCAAACACAAAGAGAAAGAGAGAGACTGTATCTCTGGGTTTCCAGGATAACTCCCAGCTTTTTCTGTCTACCACTCAGCATAAGATGGCCTTAAATATTGTACTTAAAACTTCAAAAATCTTCCGAGACCTGTTACTTGGTAACTGCTTCCAGCAAAGGTGTCACCTTTTTGTTGGGCACATCAAGGGACATTAGAAAGAGATGTCCTGGAAGTTCTACTGTGGGAGGCAAGATAAGAAGTGTGGTGCTGGGTTTCCATAATCTGCCAAAGGCCAAGAGAGAAGAGGAGAAATTACTTAAAATTTTTCAATAAGACAAAGAGAAAGTGTTACTTCCATTTTAAAAAGAGGAAAGAAATTTTAAGCATAGGAGTATAAATTTTTCAAATTCTATGAGTTATTTCTTGCTTTCTTTTCCCAGGGCTAAATCACACTGCCTAATTGCAAGAACTAGCCATTAATTAAAGTCTGCAGCACTACCAGAAACAACTTACTGAAACCGAGATACACCATTGAGCTTTGATTAATAACATCTCAATGCTTTCATAGTCCTTCTTTGAAAATCCAGATCTGAAGAAATTTTGCCACCCAAAGATGCTGAATCTGAAAAGAACCTTTTGAATTGTTCACTTGTTGACACTTTTTATGGTGTCATCTCTAAAGAATATAACATTTAGAAAGTGGTATCACTGAATTAGAAATCCTAAGCTTCATGAGCACCTTTGCTGAAAGAGAGAGAGAGAGAAAAAGAGAGAGGAAGGAAGGAAGGAAGGAAGGAAGGAAGGAAGGAAGGAAGGAAGGAAGGAAGGAAGGGAAAACCATTGCTTTGGGAAGAGAGAATATCTGAATTTTTTACCTTCAAGCATCTTGCTTTTTAACAAGTTTATTTTATTGCTCTCTGGTTTGTCCTTATGCCTTCACTTATTCGCATGGGAGAAACTCCAACATTCTCTGGGCTACAGGTAAACTCTGCCTTGAAAATAAGTTTTAAAATACTCCCATATGACAAAGACATTACTTTACAATTATTAGTTATAATTATTGCAATTAATTTGATACCAGTGAGCACACTTGCCTAAAGAAATTTGATTCTAGTACACAGAGTTGAATTCTATACTGATCCCACATGCAGTGCACTGAAATTTCCAGACCTTAAAAATTCAATATTAAGTGTAAAATCCTTTTATGAAATCAGAAATATATCATTCACTACACTGTGTACTTTATACTATAGGGAAACATGGAGTTTTGTAAAATTGAGTTCTCTTTCCCTCTCTCCCTCTCTGTGTCTTTCTGTCTCTGTCTCTCTTTCTGTCTCTCTTTCTCTTGATCTACGGAGGGTTGGCAGGCAATGAGAGATTGATGTCTGCAAAATCTCTGAGTGTGAGGAGGTCTGGGATCTTCAGATAAGCATAAATTGTTCTGAACATTCTACTAACTCAGGATGTTAATTGATACCCATGTAAATGATCACATGCCTCACAAAAGGTGCAATCATGATGTGTATTCTCTTTGAAAAGGCAGGGAAGTAAGCCAAGTGTCCTAAAAATATATTTTTAAAAATCTTCACATTTTATATACACTTTACTCTTAAATAGCTTCATCTCACTTATCGGAACAATTCAACCTGTGCATTATCTCACTGAGATGAAGTAAATAATGAAACACAGTAGTGCATCTGTGCGGTCTCATAGGACTCACAACTTACTTCTGAACAAGTGTAACCCACTAATTTACAAGCCCATATGTAATGTAAATGTGAAAAGTATATGCCTTCCTCCCTCCAAGAGGTAATTTGACATTCCCAGGACCAGTCGGGAGCAGAGACACCACCTACAATATTTAAAAACGTGCATATACCAGTGCTGACCAGTCATGAGGTTCCTATGAAAGTTGGAAGAGCCTAGGAGGGAGTTCTCTAGTAAAAAACCTTCTCCAGTTCATTTAATTCCACTTTTTCTAATGCAGTTTTTGGTGCCCTCTCTAGAATCAATCAAAACACTGGTCTTGGACATAGAAAATAGAGTGTTGGAAAACATGAAAGATTTTGGTGCCCCTTTATTTTGATGGCTGAGTGCCAACCCATCATTGCAGTGGTTCTGTTAGAATAAATGGTTAATCAATAGCAAATTAGTTATAATTAAGTGCATGTTGCAGAGGTGTTTGCCGTTTGCTAATTAAACATTCACTTCTAATGGGCCCAGTGAGCCTGACAAAAAGCCCATCCCAGAAGTGCGTCAACAACTTGAAAGCCTACTTTTTGTCTGTTCCTGTCCAGTTGGTGAGTGAAGTGTGCAAGGCCCCTACAGACTCTAGAATCTCTAACGGGCACCTATTTTCCATAGTATGTGCTTTGCTTTAGTTTGAAAATCAACCACCAGTTGTTCTAATGGTTTGTCTCTCAGAATGATCTATAGTCAGACTGAGCACATGGATGACAGCCACCCGGTGCCCCACAAAGAACACTGTAATCCAAGCATGCCTACTATACTCCCCCCACATTCCCTCCCACTGCCCATCCCTGCATCTCTGCCCCAGGGACCAGGGCATATCTCCCTGGACCTGCCATCCTCCCTGCCACTCTCTACCCTGCTTTGCGATTTGCACTAGAATAGAGTAATGAGCTATGGATAAGGATATCACTGCCACACCAGCTCTCAGGGCCATGTGAGAACCATGACACAACCCAGAGCTATGCTGTGAGTGACCACGCTGGGCCAGTAAGAGTCACCCAAGAGTTGTGGGGTTGGGGCCTGGTTTGGCCTTGAAGAGGCAGGATTTGGGGAGTCGGGAAGGAAGAAGTGAAACAGTAGAAAGCCTGATGAAGGGTTTTCCGCAGTCGGAGCAACAGCTCACCCTCATCAGCCAAAATTCGTTTCCTTGGGCCACTGTCATCACCAATAGCTCACTAAAAGCAGCCTTCCTCCATCAGGGCTGTTCTGTGCGGAATGTGCAATGGACAAAACACAAGCCCTTATCCCCAGGGTACTCATGCCTAGAAGGACCAGGCAGAGAAAACTCGATAAATAATAAGTAAATGATGGACCACGGGAACTGTGGGGAGTAAGGGGCATCATAGAAGGAAAGGAGAACAGTGAGGTCTCAGCAGGGACTGGAAGAAGGTGACAGTAGGCTGAGAGCCTCGTGCAGAGGAGCCCCATGGAAAGAAGGTGGGGAATGGAGGCCACCACAGGGCATCGAGCTATAAAATGGGGTCTGGGAGGTGATAGGCAGGGGCATTCTGTTCTGAGCACAGTCTGACTTAAATTTCAAGAGTAAATATTGGGATTATGCTACAACAGAGGCACAGGGCAGGTGGCCACAGGGGAGTGAGGAGTGGGGATGAGGAGGGGTAACGTGGAGAGAGGCTTCATGTGGAGTCTGATGCTGGGCCCACTCATTTTCCTGATGGATCCTGTGGGGCACAAAGGGACGATGTCATCAGAGAGAACCCAAGGGGAAAGAGGGGACCGTCCTTGAGATGGAAGGCTAATGAGGTTGACCACGTTTGGGTGAGTTAGTTCTCCGAGAAGCAGACAGCAGGTGGGCTCTACCATGCAAGAAATTTGTGAGGGGAAACATCTGAGAGAACATGGAGGTCCTGGGAGACTCTGGGGTCAGGGGACGTGATGCTGATCCGAAGTTACTCATCTTGTGACAGGGAGTTTGTGCCCTTCGGCCAACATCTCCCTGCCCGTGCTCAGCCCTGGCAGCCACCATCCTCCTCTCCGCTTCTGCGAAGTTCACTACTTTAGATTCCACATTTAACTGAGATCAAACACCCCTTTTCTCATTAGATTAATGTGTACCAGGGCCCAGTGAGTTCTGGAGGAGATGCCCCACTTTCCTTATCAGTATTTTCATTCATTATTCAGACCATGTGTGTCTACTGTGGCTTAATTATAAATGGAAAACCATGTCTGTCTACAGTTTCTGTATGTTGAATGCATTCGGTTCATTATGGGATGATTCTGGAAAGGAGTATCAGCAAGCCAGGAGATGCTGTCTTATTGATGAGAATCAACATGTGGGGCAGGGCTAATAATGACGATGGCCCTGGCGGAGGTTGCCATGGAACTTAACAATGCAGGCAGGTGGCCTCCCTCTCCTTTGCGGCCCACGGTTGCCTCAGGGTATCTGGGACTGTGGGATGGCGCCCTTGCTGCAGGAGCTTAGAGTCTCAGCAGGCCTCCAATAGCAGACCCATGGTGAAAGCATACCCAGGGTGTGCCCGGCACTGCTGCTGCAAAGATATTCATCCTGAGCTATTTGTACACAGGAGGTTCCTAATGGAGCCATCAGACTCCCTCATTGGCTAATAGTGTAATTAGGCCCATCTGGAGGGGCTGTGGAGAGGACTGTCACAGTTCTGATACTGGCAGAGAGGTAATTTGTCATCTTGCAGTCGGTGACCGCACACTGGCACCCCCAATGCGAGCAACGCCAAGCAACCTGATCCACGTGGGAATAGCCGGGCATCTGGAGCATGTGCGTGGTTCACCTTGGCCCCAAGGAGAGACGCATGGCTCTCCAACATCCTTGAAAGGGCCTCAGTCAGGTGGAGAAGGTTTCTGAAGGTCAGGCTGACATTGTCCTGTCAGCCAACCCCAATATAGTGAAGAGCTGCCTTCACCACACATGGAACATGGAATTTAAGTGGTTGCAGCATGTCATCATTTGTTGGCAGCCTTCATTCAAAGGCAGACATGCCCTGGTGATTAAACCTGGAAGCATGTGCATCTTTTTCAAGAACATCATTTTTCTCCCTAATATTTAACCAATGTTAGACCTCCTTGTACTATCTTGTAATCCTGCAGTGGGAAAACAGGATTAAAACTCCACATCATGAAGGATCTTTGCTGGTGCTCTGGATGAGAAAGGTGCCCAGCTTAATTTAAGAGACTAGGGGACAGAACAAATTAGACATTTTAGGGAATGATAGCCAGGACTTCTGATGCAGTTAGACCAGCATCTGACACTTTTATGTCCAAAGAGTCTGTGAAGTCACAAAGGAAAGACTTGGGGGAAAGTTCCAATTTTTATGTTGTTGTCATTTCCCCCCCAAATGTGTGTTTGGAGTCTGATTCCTGGCATGATTTATGAGGCTAAATCACCTATTCTCCTCCCTTTTGTATTCTTCCCACTCATCACAACCCCTAACACACTCAGCTTCTCAGGCATCTCATCCAAGTGTCTTTACCTTCTCATAAAGCACATGCTGACTTCAGTAACAGCAGCTCCCATTGCACACCTAGCATTATCTTCCTCTTTAAGTGGCAACGTCTGAGGGTTAGTAGCTTCTAGAGACTGTGACAGCATCTCCCCAGGCAAAAAAAATAATAATAGTAATATAGACACAGAAGCCAGCCTGTGATTCTTGTTGTGTGGAGCTGTCATTTAACCCTATGCCTCAAATGACAATGAGAGAAAAGTGGTAACTATGGAAAACCCCAAAGTAACTATCACAATATCTGAGAGGTGCACCTCTGTATTGAAACAGCAGCACTAGCAACTAAAGACTGTTTTCATTGTTGGCCAACATTGAATAGCTTAAAGGCCCTCAGAGAGAGTCTGTAATTGTGTTTGTGTCCAATCCAAGTGTGGGCTGTGTGCACATGATGTTGTAAGCAGGCCCTTTACACCCCAGGGATTGATAAGACCTTCCCTGCACCATGCCATTGATGCTGTGTGGTTACCACCCTCAGGGCACCAGCAGCCACATGTGCTCCGAAACGGTATTAGGTGATGTGGGGAATAACATGTGACAGACTCAAGAATTTCAGTAGAACTCATGAGACAATCTGTGTGTCTCAAAATATACATTATACACTGATACAACTGCAACCCAGCAAATCCATGGCTCAGTGAGCTGGAAGGTGGAAGAGAACCTAAAATCAGTGACAGCTGCCATCCTAGGAGCCTCCTTACACCCAGGAGCACATCAGTCAACCCAGAATGAGCTCTCCACTCCATCTGGCAGGCTGACCCAGGTCATGGGAGTCTTTCTTGCAAAGTAATCAACTAGTTAGAATTTCTCCTATGGACTTAAACTTCTGAGACACCCATGTCTGTGTGAAGAATCTGCCAGTTGTGAAAAGGCACATAAATAGTATGTGTGGACACATATTAGCTTTCAAACAAGCAATGGGGACAACAGAATGAAGAAATTACTGTGGGTTAGAATAGTCAGAAAAGATGTAAATTCGGTCAATGATGAGAGGAAACATGTTAATAGCCAAGGTCAGTCCCCATTAAAACTTGAATGCACAATGGTAGAGATAGTATATTTAGAGTAGTACTGGTTTTTGAAAAATATGTAAGTGGCATCAATTTATGATATGATCTCAAACCAAATACATTACTAGGGGTATTTCAAAAGCCATAAGAAGAAGTCTCCTTTCTCTGAAATTTGTTCTGCATCAGAAAAGTAGGTTGATCCAACCACCCACAGATGGAGGCTGCAGTCAGAGTTCAGTTTACATCTGAGACATGGGTCTACAAATCTGCAGCCATGTATCCAGCCACCTTTTTAGAGTCTGAGCTTCTTCTGGAAAAAGCTTTCTCAAGATTTCTAAGTATCAAATATGGTAATATCTTTGTAAAATGCTGCAGTAGTGCTGACTGTTGAGAGTAACCCAGCTGTGGTGAGTGTCTAGGTTGGGTAGTAGCACTTCCTGTCTGTCTGACAGGACCTGAGTGTGTAAGCCCCCTGAGCCTCCGTTTGCTCTGTAGATAGGATCATGACGGTGCCAATAGTGCCCTCCAGATGGCAGTGGTGCCAACTGTGGCCCAATGCATTCAAGATGCTTTTAACATAGGTGGCATATAAAAAGCACTCGAGATGAAGCAGAAAGAAAGAAGGAGCTTATACCCTTCGCAACAGCATGGATGGAACTGGAGAGCATTATGCTAAGCAAAATAAGCCAGGCGGTGAAAGACAAATACCATATAATCTCACCTTCAACAGGAACCTAATCAACAAAACAATCAAACAAGCAAAATATAACCAAAGACACTGAAATTGAGAACAGGCTGACAGTGACCAGAGGGGAGAGGGGAGGGAATTTCAGGGGAAAGGGAGAAGGGTTTAGAGGAACAAGTATAAAGGACACATGGACAAAATCTAGGGGGGTTGGATATGGGAGGGAGGTGGGGAGGGCTGGGGTGGTGGGCTGGGATGGGAGTAAAAGACAGAAAACTGTACAAGAACAACAATTAAAATAAAATTTAAAAAAAGCACTCAATAAATGGACATCACGTTTGCTACTACGATATTGGTATCACTATTATTAGATTCTGTTGGTCATTATAGCTATAGATTTAGTGTTTGCATGTGTATGTAATACAGAAAGGCAATTCGCATAACATCAGAGGTTGATTGTGTGACAGATATTCTTGTGGGGGACAAAATCTCTACACTGAAAACCAATATAGACCCATTCTTGGACACACTTTATTTTCTAATAGATCTTGAGGGAACCTAACAATCATTCTATGCATAATGTGTTTATTTTGTAAAACTAGGATAGTAGCATGAGAAAAAGCCAAGCAAATATTTCCTTTAAAAAGTGTGTGTTTAAAATATACCATTTGCCAATTCCTGGAGAGTCTCTAGGCCAGTCTGAATGGATTCAGTTTATGCAGGGTCCTGGAATAGCTTGAGAAACAGGCTGAAAATAAGGTGTGCTGTGCTCCCCTACACATACATCTGGGAGAGTTAGCTTGAAGAAAGTGACTCTGTGTCTGGTTTTGTGGGAAAGGGTTAGAGGTAAACCCTCCTTTGAAGACAGTGCTACAAAGAAGAGGAATTATTTTAGGAAGCAAAGGAGCGAGTCCAGCACAGATACAGTATAAACTTCATATAATAATCCGCAGAAGCTCAAAAGGCCAAAGAAATGTTACACTTTATTTTTTAAAGGAAGCAAAAGCTTTTTAAAACCATAAAAAATACATTCTTCAGTTTTCTAGGCTCTCTGCTAACATGTGTAGGTCTTCAAATTCTAATCATATTGAATTTCCGTAGGTTATTCCTCTCAGAAAAGGCATGTACATCTGCATTTAGAATTTCCGGCATCAGCTTAACGGCATTTCAGACTCATAATTTAGAACTTCCAGTTCTGATACATCCTAAATAGATAAAACAAAATGACTTTTTTTGTTTCCACATGGCTGACAGAAGAAATGGCAGTTAAAGGAGGCAGCGGCTAGTGCAATCTTGTGATCTTTGTCTATAAAGTTTCTACAAAGCACTCGAAAACACTTTCTAATACTCCTGGAAAAGGCTTCGAAATGAAAAAGCTTCCAATGACTTATTTATCTTGGTAAGGGTCTCTACAGTTACTGATCATTTTTAGTTATGCCTCAAAAGGAATGTGGAGCCATAAATAATAGCCTTAGCAGTCGTGATGGTTTCCATATGAGCAGTTGTGGTGACATGGTGGGCAGTTCTCTCCTCTAGATTCTCCCCTCCCCAAGGTTTTGGGCCCTTCTCATTTTCACGCCAGCCCCATCACTAAGAGTTGCACAGCTGCTGTATTTGTAGAGTCAAAGAGGAGCAGTGTGGCATGCAGTGGCAGAATGTGAATAGTCACACCCCAAATATCTCTAGTGTCTCTGCTAAGCTGTCAGCATATCCCCGTCCCAAACATTACAACAAATTAAAAAGAAGACTCAGTTGCCTGGGAGATATCAATCCAGCGTAGAGGAGAGAACTTAAAATGGAAAGAACTGATGCAAGTTAGAATTGGGAGGAATCAGTCCAACTCCAGGAGTCAAAGGTTATCCAGTGCCTTCCATTCCAGAGTTCTCCAGTCACTGCGACCAAAAGACTCGTTTCTCTGCCAATGGGTTCATCAGCAGTGTTTCACGCAATCCTACTATCAGCGATGTGAGAGTTCACCAGACCATCAAACTGGGCACCTCTGCCACCAGCCTCAAAGGCAATGCCCTCACCCAATACTAATTAACATCCAGAGTCATTTGGGTTATTCTTTAAATGTCTATTTTCTCTTTTCTTATGCAATAAGACTAATGTTCATTGTTTGGGGATACAAATGGTGCACAAACATGTGTGGACGCCAAAGTTAAATGAAGTCACTCAGGATACACATGGTCTCCGTGCATGTGGAGGGCTGGAGGCTGGGTCCTCATGGCATTGTGCAAGGAAGCTCAATATGGCTAAAGTGGCAGTAGCACTGAAAATCTGATTCAGGTTAGGCTGGTATGGGGGACCCATAATTTGCAGAGAATTTAGGCCATGTTAGTAAATTTGGATCTATTTTAATGGAAATCCCTTATAAGTTTTAAGCTTGCCCTAACAAAGCTTTACTCATCTTTATCAAGTCAGCATAAATATCACCTTCTCTAGGATTTTCCCGGAATGCCTTGTGTAAGGCTAGGTGCCTCAGCTATATGTCCCCATGACATCCTTTGATGCTTCTCAAGGTTGTAACCATTTGTCTTATGTTTGTCTGTCATTCCAGCTAGATGATGAGCTCCCCAGAGTCAGGAACAAACCTGCCTCACACTGAACAGTACATGGTTTTGAGTGACCACATTTGTGCATGAATAAATCTTTATGGGTGAAGGAGAGTAAGTCATGGAGGAGAAACGTGTTTCAAGCAAAAGAAGAGATTGTGAGCATTGGCATTTCGATGTTAGATGTAATGACGTGAAGCACAGGGGGAGTCGGCAATGTGATGTTACTGAGTTTTAAATGAAGGTGAAGAGTGGAGAACAATGAGGCTAGAGGCAGGCAAGAATCAGGTTGTGGACTCAGACAGGGCTGTGTTAGAAGTGACAGCATCTTCGATGGGTCTTTAACCTGAGTAGACAGACATGCACACAAATCATTGGTTTCCATTTCAGTTTGGTTTGAGAACATCCTTGGACAGGGATCAGAAACTGTTATAATCTGATTTGCTCTTCCAATATACGCTATCTACTTACTAACTTCAAGCGATTGTGTTGGTATATTTTACCATCTGCTTCTACCTGCTGACATTGATGAGGGGCAGTGAGAGTTTCACTAGCTGTGTGTTTATTTCTCCAGGTTCCATAGGTCTGCATGTATCTCATACCCTGAGTCCACCCAAATAGGGACTTACTGAAGCACCATCTGTTGGCCCTGAAACTTTAGAACCAGCCAGGTGAGCTGTGCCACAAGATGACTTAAGCAAGCAGTGCGTCAGAGCAGCATCGAGTCAGTCCTACTGGTCACTTTCTTTAGCCCCCTGCAAGCATCCTGCTGGCTCTCCTTTCTTAAGCAAATTTTCCACATATTGAGGTTTCTGCCAAATATCTGTTCCTTTTCCACCCTGTAACCACGTGAAGATCCTGCTTGACCAGAAACTGGAATCCTATATTCTACCTTCATCTTTTGTATTGTGTTTGCATACACACTACACACATTTTTTAAGTGCCCATGAAAATTAGCATGATGAAGTCACACTTCAAGGATCGTTCAACATGATCTTTTTAAGGGGGAAACCTCATGTCATAAACTAACATTCACAAAACAAAATTAAAATCCCGAACCTCAAAAAACAGAGTCTGATGCCGGTGCAGTCTATCACCTTTTTCAAAAAGTCATTTAAAAGGCTCCCTGCCCTTCCTAACAGCGCGAGACCTATCAGTGGCAGGGAACTCGATGGGGCTCCTCTTGTGCAGACAAGAGAAATTGCATGCGCACCAGCGTTATCATTGACTGTCCACTCCGGGCTGCTGCCAAGCAGGATAAGACAAAGCTCCTGTGACAGCAATTGGAACAGCCTGCACATTTCTCTGTCACTGCCTATGATAACCTGTGTCACTGCCAGCATGTGCTTCTTTTCCTATTTCAAGGAAAAGCTCGAGAATCCCTTTGTCCTTCTCTCTGCTCCTTCAACCAAGCCTTGATAGCCAAGTGAGGTGATAGATGGAGGCAGCTAAAAATAGTTTGTTTTGCATATAACATACAAGCAAGTGAATAATTTTCTTCTGTAAGCAAAATGCCCAGGGACAGGGAGAGCTCGGTGGCAGTGGCAGCTAAGGGACATAGATGGAGTGCTGCTCCTAGCGCAGTAAATCAGTAGTGGCGTAGCTTGGCACACTCGCAAATGCTGCTGCAGCCTGGAGGGAGAAAACGTTGGAGCCCTGGAGAAATACTTCTTGCATTTAAAAATTATACTTGAGCTCTTTGTGGTTGACACAGGGAATTTGTTCATTTATTCTCAGCCCGTGTCAATGACACAGGGAGTGCTGAGTCTTCTGCACTCGCTGTGTGCGCCCTGCTTTGAGGTAACCTGGAGCAGGAGACAATTGTGTGGCCCATGTGGTTTCGTGATGAAGTCTTTCATAGTCATGCATGGAAAACCAACCACGCCACCTCTGCTTTCACATTACTGATCTAATGTAGCATCCAATTCTTGAAAATTTTCAGGTGACCAGTCAAGTCCACAAGATGCCTTGTCACTGTCACTTCTAAGTTTCTAATCATTCTCAGAGATAGGCTTAGAGACAGGAGGTTAGGTTTCTGCAAATACAGCAGGTTAGCCAAAGCGCATTTTCCAGGGTAATTGGGTTGAGACAGGAAGGATGAGAGGGAGAGAGGCCACTGAGCTGTCCATGGACCTGACTCCAGTGTCAGTGGTTCTTGCAGGTGGCCAGTCTTTCCTGTTCTCTAAGGTCACAGGGCCTCCCTCCTTTACCTAATTCACACGCCTTCTCACCTTCTGTGACGTAGAAGTCACCAGGTGCTTTTTATTGGGGAAGGATGGTAAAATCACGATATAATCCAAGGCCCCACTGTGAGCAGCCCTCTTGGTGACCTGGGCCTGGGAATCACCCACTGTTTTCTGGCCTAGCAGAACTTAACATCTGGAGCATAAGACAACTGTTTTGCATGGCACAACAGTGAGCGAGTGTGCATGTGGGGATGGGTAGGAGGATAGAGTCATTAACCTTTGATCTCCAGCGGCTAAATTTATATGTGCAAAGACTTTATATATTAAAAATTTTGCAAAGACAGTTTTCAGAACGTCCACTTATAAAAATCATTAATGTTCTACATACAGATTTTTGGTTTTCTCTAACTTTTTTTTTTTTTTTTTTTTTTTTTTTGCTGTATTTCAGGGCACGGTTTACTTAAAATGTTGCACATGCCATGAAGTGACATGTCAGAGTTTGTCAGAGCTGAATTTTACATTCCAGCTCTTTGGCACCTCAGTCCCCCATCTGTGCAATGAGGAAGAGTTTTTTATCCTTAGTAACTTGGAGGGTAATGTAGATAACACCTATAAACATTCTAGCACTCGACTTTTAACCACTGATGATCAATTAATGCTGATGTTATTGATAATTGAATCAGTGAGAGGCCAAGCAGGATGGCATTTTCCTAGATTTAGAGGAGTTGGTGCTGCGGCCAGTCTGCTCTCTCATTTCTCACAGATTATAACTGTGGTTCTCGTCAAGGTGCTGAGGAGGTGTGTATGTGTGCTTGTGTGGCTGCGAGTGTATATGCGTGTGAGTGTGTTTATGGAAATACCTTTGAGCTAATCCGGTATTTTGAAAACTCCAAGGTAAATTGTAAGCCAACTCTGTTTTCTCTCACTTTATTTTATGTATTATTTTTAAATCTGATCTGATGATCTGATAGGTAATGATAAATGATTTGAGAAATGGGAACTGGGACATGATTAATTATATATAAAAAACCTTAAGTAAATATGCATGTAAATGGCCTTTAGCCATTGAAAATTTTTACCAATATTTAATTCATCCACACAGAGATGGAGACTGAAATGAGGCCAAGTTCACTGGTTTCAAGATTCACACTTAAAAGCAATTCATTGATTATTCATTCAACAAATAATCATTGAGCACCTGCCACATTCCAAGCATTGCTTGGAGTGTTTTTGAAATAACATAAACAAAATCCATGACCTTTGAGGGTTTGTGATCTTATGCAAGTTCTGATTTTTATTTCTGAGCTTGACAATGAAATTTTCAAAAAGATGTCATTAATGACACACAAATAGAAAATAAGACTTTTCTGTCTAAAAAATATAAAAAACATAATAAATGTCTAATTTATCTCTGCAGAGATGAAGTGTATAATGATTTATAGCCATATGAAGCAGATATTTTAAAAGATTTATAGAGAAATCATCTCAGCAGGCTGGTTGGAGAGCAGAATGAGGCAGGGTCTTTGGCTGATTAATTAGCAAGAGGCTCAGATGCATCCAGGGTCAAAGTTCTCCTGGGAAGTACTTTGAAAACAAAGATGTGGAAATCTCAAGAAACTGCTCTGTTCTGAGACACACACTTCCCAAGAAGTGATACAATACAGGTCATGCTGCTCTGTTAACTGTAGGTGAATCTCAGCTCAAAACCCAATAGCTCCTATGTTCTAGAAAGAAACACAGACCGTTTGTTTCCTTTAAACACACACATGCGCCGTGGCTTAAACAACACTGTATGTGGTTTTAAGAACTGATGGTGGATCCTTCCCATCATTAGTTTCTGTGAAATTACAATAAGCAACGGAACTCAGTTACTCTAGGTCTGCAAATGGCGGGTCAAAATGTGCACAAACCCCTTTCATAGTGCTGACCTGACTGTAATTTTTATTGGCTTTTATAACTCTTTTGGAGATGTTTCATTCTCTGCCAGTGCTGATTTAGACTGAAGTGCCTTAAGATGTTTTCTATCGAGTTATTTTACATCCAGTGTTGAATAACATAACAAGTGCTAACACTAGTAACTCATGGCTTTTGTACTAACTACAGGTATTTTTCTTTAAATATGCATTTGTAATTTATGGAAATTTTTCTAGATTTTAGCTGATTTTGCCTTTCAGCAAGACCAACTAAGCGTGAAGACGGAAATAAAGAGTTATTTTTTCCCTAGAAGCTAAACTTTTTCTGGGTCCCTAGCACGCATTAATGGGGAGTCAACTGCAGGATCTTGCTGTGTTTGCAGGTAAAACTAAAGTGCAGCTGCGCCCTGTCTGTAGGAGCCGTGTTTGCCCGCTGTCTCCCTTGGAAATGCCCTCCCTCCTACAGTCTTTGCTTTCTATTACGAAAATTCGTTATATACCACTGGCATCCTTTTTAAAAGCAATTTGCTCACTAATACATTTTTCAACTAACATTCAAAAGTAGAAAATGTTTCTTTTTGCAATTTGTGTATCAGAGGACCTCCCATGAAATGTTTGCTGATAGTACGTAAGTGTGTGTATGTGTAATACACCCTGATGTATCACACAGCTGTACATATCTCTCCCATGCACGACTCACTTCAGGTTGGCCCTTTATCTGTGAACTTCTTGGCTCATCTACAAATTTAGTTTAGAACGTCTACTCTTTTTTGTTTCTCTCAGTTGTATTTTCTGCACAATTCAAGTCAAAATTGTTAATTGTGCACTTGAAACCTTTAGCTGTGACAAGATGCAAGATTTGACACTTGCATTTAACCTTTAGTAAAAAAGTAGAATGTGTTTGCTTGTCACTTTTCACCCACTTTGGTTTACACGTTGAGTGATTATCACACTGAAAGGGGAATGTGATACTCCACCACTTCCCTTCCAGCTTGTCCCATTAAAAAATGGAGCATTTAGAAGGAAAGGGCTTCAAAGAAAATACTGGATGGGGAGCAGAGCTTGTTCATGGTGCCTCCCATTCTTGTAGAACTTTCTGACACTCTCAGATGCATGTTCTATATCATTGCCACCCCAGCTGCAAAAACCCCTTGAATATAATAAAGGATAATGGTCTTGATATTCCAAAACAGAGAAACTCACTGAGACCATTCCATCCCAACTGGTACTGTGACCATGGGCAAGTCAGTTAAGTTCTTACTGCCTTAGTTGAAAAAGAAGAAAAAGACCCAATATTACCTGCAAAGGAGGCGCAGAAATGAGAAATATCGGAGCACCCAGGGACAGTATTAAGCAAAAAGAAGCCGCTGAGCATCAGTAAATGAATGGATCAAAAAACTGTGGTACATTTATACAATGGAATTCTATGCAGCAGAAAGAAAGAAGGAGCTCAACAGCATGGATGGAACTTGAGAGCATCATGCTAAGCGAAGTAAGCCAGGCAGTGAAAGACAAATACCATATGATCTCACCTTTAACAGGAACCTAATCAACAAAACAATCAAACAAGCATAATATAACCAAAGACATGGAAATTGGGAACAGACTGAAAGTCACCAGAGGGGAGAGGGGAGGGAATTTCAGGGGAAAAGGGGAAGGATTTACAGGAACAAGTATAAAGGACACATGGACAAAAACTATGGGGGAGGTGGAAATGGGAGGGAGGTGGAGAGGGCTGGGGTGGTGGGTTTGGGTGAGAACAAAAGACAGAAAACTGTACAAGATCAACAATTAAAATAAAAATTTTTTTTAAAAAAAGTGAAATCAAAAGAAAAAAAAAAAAAAGAAGAAGAAGCCGCTGAGCAAATGGCAGCTTTTCCTTTCTCCAGGCTGCGTGCAAGTCTGACAGCTTCATTCTGTGGACAATGGGTCAGCGGACGAGCGGCTCTACTGGCTCTGGCACATTTTGGGAGAACTGGCTGGACCAGGAGCTGTTTATTAGATATGTGACCTCAGAAAAGGTGCTAAATCCAAAGTCTCAATTTCTCACCTCGAAAATGGTGATAATGAAATGATCTACCTCAGGAGGCACTTGCAGGAAACTGTATGGAGCACCTAAGGCACAAAGAGCAACGTTCATCATATAGTCTGTGCTCAATAAATGTTAACTTGAAATATGTATGTCCTTTACTATAATTGCCTTGAAAAAAAATACCAGGAAAAATAGAACAATGAACTGAAGCCTTATAAGGTCTCAATTGAGTAAAACTGTTTAAGAAAGCATGCCTTAAGCTACATTCATTACAGCTTTTATAAATGCCATTTTTATATTAATGCTAAAAGATTTATTTGACATCATGTTACTCAAATATATGTACTTCTGGCATTTAAATTAACTTCTTGTCCCAAACTCTAAATGGAGAAATACGTCACCTTTTCTCAAACAATCAAGGCTCATTGTTAATTCAAAAGTTAATGGTGTTTCGAGGCCATTTTCATATATTGAAGTGTAATATCTATGCCTGTCCCCTGGTCTCTCCTGGAATGATTAAAAGTTGCTTCATTTATACAGGGTGTTGAATTTGACAGGGTAATTCAAGAAGTATAACGACAACTGGTGGGAGCTGGAAAGGGAACTTCTCATTGTTACAAAGTTTCTGCCAGTGTCATCAAATGCCCATTCTCTCCCCAAACCTCAAGGGCTTCATGTGCTGGGGGAAGAATCTCCAAAGGTCCCAACTCACTAAAAAATATTTGCTGGCTTTCTTTTCTTTTCTTATATATTTTATTGATTAGGTTATTACAGTTGTCCCAATTTTTCCTCTTTTGTCCCCTCTGCCTGGTACCCCTCTTTCCTCCAAGAATCCCTCCCTTAGTTCATGTCCATGGGTAATGCATATAAGTTCTTTGGCTTCTTCATTTCCTATACTATGCTTAACACCCCCTGTCTATTTTGTGCCTACCAGTTATGTTTCTCAATCCCTGCACCTTTCCCCCCAATCTCCCCCTTCCCCCTCCCAGGTGATAACCTTCCATATCTATCATTCTGTTCCTGTTCTGGCTGCTTGCTTAGTTTGTTTTTTATAGATTCAGTTGTTGATAGTTGTGTTTGTTGTCATTTTACTGTTTATATTTTTGATAATCTTCTTTTTCTTAGATAAGTCCCTTTAACATTTCATGTAATAAGGGTTTGATGATGATGAACTCCTTCAGCTTTACCTTGTCTGGGAGGCACTTTATCTGCCCTTCCATTCTAAATAATAGCTTTGTTGAGTAGAGCCACCTTTCCTGTAGGTCTCTGCTCTTCATGACTTTGTATATTTCTTGCCAATTCCTTCTAGCCTGCAAAGATTCTTTTGAGAAATCAGTTGACAGTCTTATGGGAACTCCTTTGTCAGTAATTCTCTGCTTTTCTCTTGCTGCTTTAAGATTTTTCTCTTTCTCTTTAAACTTTAGCATTTTAATAATTAGGTGTCTTGGAGTGTGCCTCTTTGCATCCATCTCATTTGAGACTCTTTGTGCTTCCTGGACTTGCATGTCTATTTCCTTTACCAAATTAGGAAAGTTTTCTTTCATTATTTTTTCAAGTATGTTTTCAATCTGTTGGTCTTCCTCTTCTCCTTCTGGCATCATTATGATTCAGATGATGGTACATTTGAGACATCCCAGAGTCTTCTTAAACTATCCTCATTTTTTTTAATTCGTATTTCTCTTTCCTGTTCTGATTGAATGCTTATTTCTTTTTTATGTTCCAAATCATCAATTTTAACCCCAGATTCCTCCCCTTCACTGCTGGTTCATTGTAGATTTTTCTTTATTTCACTTAGTGTAAATTTCACTTAATGTTGCTACTGTACTCAATGAGTTCTTTGAGCATCCTGATCACCAGTGTTTTGAACTCTGCATCTGATAGTTATCTCCCTTTCATTCAGTTCTTTTCCAGTGGTTTTGGTCTGTTTCTCCATTTGCGCCATATTTCTTTGCCTCCTCAAATTGGCAGCCTCCCTGTGTTTGTTTCTGTGTATTAGGTAGGTCTGCTTTGACTCCCTGTCTTAGTAGAATGACCTATTGCAGAAAAGACACCTATAAATTGTGTGGGTCAGAGCCTCAGGTCACACCAGGGTGAGGCAACCTGCTTACCACTTTGTGGCTCTGTGTGAGGGGAGGGCTAGGAGAGGGGAAAATGCCACTGCCTGGCTTCTGCAGGTTTGCCTGGCATTTACCCCATTTCTAGACACTTCACCTACTCCCCATATGTGACTGGCATCCTTCCAGCTCTTTCTCTGGTGCTGAATCCCAGAGTGGGTTGGTTTGCCTATGTTCTAAGACCATGCAGCCCTTTAATCAGAATCTCTTGAAAATTCGGCAGTTTCTTCTGTCACCCTAACCCCCACTGGCTTTTACAGCCAGAAGTTATGGGGATTTATTTTCCTAGCACTGGAACCCTGGGCTGTGCGGTCTGGCCTAGAGCTGAGATCCCTCCCTGTCGAAGTACCCTCCTTATTTTTATCCACCATACATGAACGTGGGATCCACAGTTCTGCCACCACCGCTGCCTCTCTGCACCACACCATGTCTCCTTGCCTCTCCACCCATCTCTGCCCTTCTCTGCTCCTCTTACCTGTCTGGATGAATGTGGCTTCTTTAAGTACTTGGTTGTCAGAATTCCATACAGTTCAATTTTCTGACACTTCTGGGTGTTATTTGTTTTGAGGTTTAGTTGTAATTCTCTCTGGTTGCACAAGGAGGCAAAGAGCATGTCGACCTATGCCTCCATCTTGACTGGAGGTCTGCTGGTTTTCTTTCAAAATCAGACACCTAACTGTGTCATTTTAATTTCTATGTTTCTGTATGGCATCTCTAATACAAATATTTTTGGAGAAATAGTAACAGGGCCTCAGAGAGCATCCTGGAGCACCAGAAGTTCTCTGTTGTACCACTGAAGCTCCATGGCTATCCAATTTGAGAAGGATGTAAATTACTGAGACTGATGATAAACACATCATCATAAGAAAACATAATTCAAGAATGACCCAAAATTTCAGTTCCGGGGATGGGATAGCAATCTTATCAGAACACTGTACTGATTGGATATACAAAGTTATCTTACCATAATATTTTCCCCTACATTCTACTATAAATTCTGCTTCACTTCTTAGCACAAAGAAACAAATGAATTTGTTTATATAAGATTATTTGAAAACTTTAAAACTCTGTTGTGCCCTGGCCAGGTGATTTAGTTGGCTGGAATTTCGTCCCATGGACCAAAAAGTTAAAAGTTCAATCTCCAGTCAGGGTACATACCCAGGTTGTGGGCTCAATCCCCACTCAGGGTGCATATGGGAGACAACAATTTGATGTTTCTCACATCAGTCTCCCTCTCTCTCTCTCTCTCTCTCTCTCTCTCTCTCTCTCTCTCTCTCTCTCTCTCTCTCTCATTCCTGCTCTCCCTGCCTCTCTTTCTCTAAAATCAATAAAAATATATCCTTGGTGAGGATTAAAATCAACTCCATATTTTGAGCAATTACTTAAAAAAAAGTATTTGCCATGTACTAAAGAAAAGCATATTTGCTTTTCAAGATGGTATTAGGTTTCATTAGACTGGCATTTTTCACCAGTAATAAAGGTTTAGTAGTCTCTGTGCATATATAGTTCTAATCAAGGGAGAATTCTCTTTAAAGAATGACACTTGAGATTATCAATGTAAGTAGAAATACAGTTTATGAAAGTTCTACTCATTCATTCCTGCCCCGAAATTGGCAAGATATAGAATTTAAAGAATTCCATGGGGACAGGACTTCCAGGATCACTGGTAGAAGGGTGTAATTTTTATGCCCATTTTCATTGTAAACAGCCATTTTTGAAAGGGCAGAAAATAAACTTTTATCAATTAAAGTAATTATCTGCATAAAAAAAAGAATCTGATGTTATCTGTAGGAAAGCCATTTGTAAAAGAATCTCAACATTTTGAAATTAAACAGCTTACTCAGCAGCACCCCTGTCCTGTTCAGTCATGTTGGGAGCACCTTCTTAGGAGATTTAAAACAACAGCTTCTCAGTAGTGAAAAGGCATGAAATCTTTTTTTATTTTATTTTAATTGTTGTTCAAGTACAGATTTCTAACTTTTACTCCCATCCCAGCCCGCCACCCCAGCCCTCCCCACCTCCCTCCCATTTCGACCCCCTCTAGTTTTTGTCCATGTGTCCTTTATACTTCTTCCGGCAAACCCTTTCCCTTTTCCCCTGAAATTCCCTTCCCTCTCCCCTCTGGTGACTGTTAGCCTGTTCTCAATTTCAGTGTCTTTGGTTATATTTTGCTTGTTTGTTTGTTTTGTTGATTAGGTTCCTGTTAAAGGTGAGACCATATGGTATTTGTCTTTTACCACCTGGCTTATTTCACTTAGCATAATGCTCTCCAGTTCTATCCATGCTGTCGCAAAGTGTAGGAGATCCTTCTTTCATTCTGCTGCATAGAATTCCATTGTGTAAATGTGCCACAGTTTTTTGATCCATTCATTAACTGATGGGCACCTAGGTTGCTTCCAGTACTTGGCTATTGTAAATTGCGCTGCTATGAACATCAGGGTGCATAGGTTCTTTTAAATTGATGTTTCAGGGTCCTTAGGATATAATCCCAGCAGTGGAATTGCCAGGTCAAAAGGCAGATTCATTTTCAGTTTTCTGATAAAATTCCATATGTTTTTCATAGTGGTTGTACCAGTCTGCAATCCCACTAGGGATTGTGCAATTCCACTAGGGAAAAGTGCACTAGGGTTCCCTTTTCTCCACAACCTCTCCAACACCTGTTATTTGTTGCTTTGTTTATGATGGTCATTCTGACTAGTGTGAAGTGGTATTTCATTGTGGTTTTAATTTGCATCTCTCTGATAGCTAGCGATATTGAGCATCTTTCATACATCTCTGGACCCTCTGTATGTCCTCCTTGGAGAAGTGTCTGTTCAAGTCCTTTGCCCATTTTTTAATTGGGTTGCTTGTCTTCTTAGAGTCGAGATAATATAAGTTCTTTATATATTTTGGAGATTAAATCCTTGTCTGAGGTATCATTGGCAAATGTGTTTTCCCATACAGTTGGTTCTCTTTTTATTTTAATACTGTTTTCTTTAGCCAAACAGAAGCATTTTATTTTGATGAGATCCCATTTGTTTATTCTTTCCTTTATGTCCCTCACTCTAGAGGACATATTGGTAAAAATGTTGCTGCATGAAATATCTGAGATTTTCCTGCCTATGTTCTCCTGTAGGACTTTAATGGTGTCACGGCTTATATTCAAATCTTTTATCCACCTTGAATTTATTTTTGTGTATTGTGTAAGTTGGTGCTTGAGTTTCATTTTTTTGCATGTAGCTGTCCAGATCTCACAACACCATTTATAGAAGACGCTATTTTTACTCCATTTTCTGTTGCTGCCCCCTTTGTCGAATATTAATTGACTGTAAAGACTTGGGTTTATTTCTGGGCTCTCTGTTCTGTTCCACTGGTCCATGTGCCTGTTTTATGCCAGTACCAGGTTGTTTTGATTCAGTGGCCTTGTAATACAGTTTGGTATCAGGTATTGTCATCCCTCCTGCTTTGCTCTTCTTTCTCAAAATTGCTGCAGCTATTCACAGTCGTTTATGGTTCCACATAAATTTTTGAAGTGTTTGTTCTATGTCTGTGAAATATGCCATTGGTACTTTAATAGGTATTGCATTGAATCTGTAAATTGCTTTGGGTAGTATGGACATTTTAATGATGTTAATTCTTCTGATCCATGGACAGGGTCTATGTTTCCATTTGTTTGTATCTTCCTTGATTTCTTTCTTCAGTGTTGTGTAGTTTTCTGCATACAGGTCTTTTACCTCCTTGGTTAGGTTTATTCTTAGGTATTTTATTTTTCTTGTTGCTATATCAAATGGGATTTTTTTCTCGATTTCTGTTTCTGCTGTTTCATTGTTGGTATACAAAAATGCCTTTGGTTTCTGGATATTGACTTTGTATCCCACTGGTTGGCCAAATTCATTCATTAGGTTGAGCAGTTTTTGGGTGGAGTCTATAGGATTTTCTATGTACACTATCATGTCATCTGCAAACAATGACAGTTTTGTTTCCTCTTTTCTGATTTAGATGTCTTTTATTTCCTTTTCTTGTCTGATCACTGTGGCTAAGACTTCTAATACTATATTGAATAAAAGTGGTGAAAGTGGACAAACTTCTCTTGTTTCTGATCTTAGTGGAAAAGATTTTAGTTTTCGCCCATTGAGTATGATGTTGGCTGTAGGTCTCTCATATATGGTCTTTATTTATGTTGAGGAATGCTCTCTCGATTCCCACTTTGCTGAGTGTTTTTATCATAAATGGGTGCTGTATCTTATCAAATGCTTTTTCTGCATCTATTGATATGATCATGTGTTTTTTGTCTTTGCTTTTGTTTATGTGGTGTATTACATTTACTGATTTGTGAATGTTGAACCATCCTTGCATCCCTGGAATGAATCTGCTTGGTTATGGTGTATGATCTTTTTAATGTATTGCTGGATGAGGTTTGCCAATATTTTGTTGAGAATGTTAGCATCTATGTTCATCAGCGATATTGGCCTGAGGTTTTCTTTCTTTGTTCTGTCTTTATCTGGTTTGGGGATTAGGATGATGCTGGCTTCATAAAAAGAGTTTGGGAGTCTTCCATCATTTTCATTTTTTCTAATAGTCTGTGAAGGATAGGGGTTAGCTCTTCCTTAAATGCTTTGTAGAATTCTCCTGTGAAACCATCTGGTCCAGGGCTTTTGTGTGTTGGGAGTTTTTTTTATTACTGCTTCAATTTCATCTGCTGTTATTGGTCTGTTCAGGCTTTCTGCTTCTTCTTCATGAGTCTTGGGAGATTATATTTTTCTAGAAACTTGTCCATTTTACCTAGGTTTTCAAATTTCTTGGCATACAGTTCTTCATAGTAATTTCTTACAATCCTTTGTATTTCTGTGGTGTCAGTTGTAATCTCTACTCTTTCATTTCTGATTGTGTTTATTTGGGTCCTCTCTCTTTTTTTCTTGATGAGCCTGCTTAAAGGCTTGTCGATTTTGTTGATCTTTTCAAAGAACCAGCTCCTGGATTCATTGATCCTTAGGATTGTGCTTTTAGTCTCTATGTCATTCAGTTTTGCTCTGATCTTGGTTATTTCCTTCCTCTACTTGCTCTGGGCTGTCTTTGTTGTTGTTCCTCAAGTTCTTATAGGCATAGGGTTAAGTTGTTTGTTTGAAATGTTTCTATCTTCTTTAGGTAGGCCTGTATTGCTATGAAATTCCCTCTCAGGACTGCCTTTGCTGTGTCCCATTAGTTTTGAGTTGTTGTGAGTTCATTTTCCTTTGTTTCCAGAAACTTTTTCATGTCCTCCTTCGCCTCCTTCTTGACCCATTTATTGTTTGATAGCATGCTATTCAATCTCCATGATTTTGAGGGTTCTGGTTTTTGTTCCTTGGGGTTGGTTTCTAGTTTCAGTCCCTTGTGGTCACAGAAAATGCTTGATATGATTTCAATTTTCTTGAATTTGTTGAGGCTTGTTTTGTGTCTTATCATGTGGTCTATCTTTGAAAATGTTCCATGTACATTTGAAAAGAATGTGTATTTAGCTTCTTTGGAATGAAGGGCTCTCTCTCTCTCTCTCTCTCTCTCTCTCTCTATATATATATATATATATATATATATATATATATATATATATATATATATATATATAAAGTCCATTTCATCTAGGGTATTGTTCAATGCCACAATATCTTTGTTGATATTTTGTTTGGAAGATCTGTCCATTTTTGACAGCAGGGTGTTAAAATCCCCTACTATATAACTTGCTCTCAATGAGTCTTCAGTCTCTAAGTCTCAGAGTTGGTTGCATCAATGTGAACAGGAGAGCATCTGTATTTCATGAGGCCTTGCTACTTATGAAGGTCAGAATCACTCACTGTGGCTGCTGAAATTTCACCCAGTTTGTGGGCTATTCTTCAGTATGTTATTACTACTCAGGAAGTTTCATAGAAACCTATGGTATATGCAGTTTTCACTGTATTTTTCATTGGACCATGGTTAATATCCTTAAAAGATGTAAAGTATTTAAAATAAATATGTACCCTCATAATAGACTCAGTGGAAAAAAAATAAAAAATAAATAAATAAAATGAAATAAAATAAAATAAAATCCCCTACTATAATTGTGTTGCCGTCAATATCTTTCTTGAAGTCCTCTAAGGTTTTGTTGATGTATTGAGTGCTCCTATGTTGGGTGCATATATATTTACAATGTTTATGTCTTCTTGGTGGATTCTTCCCTTGAGTATTATGAAGTGACCTTCTGGGTCTATCTTTACGGCCCTTCTTTTGAAGTCTCTTTTGTCTGATATGAGTATTGCTACCCCAGCTTTTTTTTTTCCCTGTCCATTTGCTTGGAAAATTTGTTTCCAGACCTTCACTTTGAGTCTGTGTATGTCTTTTGTCATGAGGTGGGTCTCTTGTAGGCAGCATATGTGTGGGTCATGCTTTCTTATCCATTCAGCTATTCTATGTCTTTTGATTGGAGCATTTAATCCATTTACATTTAAGGTTATTATTGATAGGTACTTATTCATCACCATTTTTGTACCTGTGTTCCTCTCTCTCTTTCTTTTTCTTCCTTTCCTTAAAGCAGTCCTTTTAGCATCTCTTGCAGAGCTGGCTTGATGGAGGTGTATTCTTTTAGACTTCTTTTGTCTGGGAAGCTCCTTATTTGGTCATCTATCTTGATTGAGAGGCTTGCTGGGTAAAGTAGTCTTGATTGCAGGCCTCTGGTTCTCATTACTTGGAGTATTTCTTGCCATCCTCTTCTGGCTTGGAGCGTTTCCATTGAGAAGTCAGCTGCTAACCTTATTGGGGCTCCCTTGTATGTTACTTCCTGTTTCTCCCTTGCTGTCTTTAAGATTCTCTCTTTGTCTTGGAATTTTGCCATTTTAATTATGATGTGTCTTGAAGTGGGCCTCTTTAGGTTCCTCTTGATTGGGACTCGCTGTGTTTCCTGGATTTGTGTGACTTTTTCTCTCATCAAATTAGGGAAGTTTTCCATCATTACTTTTTCAAATAGGTTTTCTATCTTTTGTTCTTCTTCTTCTCCTTCTGGTATCCCTATTACATGGATATTGTTACGTTTCATGTTGTCTTGAAGTTCCCTTACCACCAGTTCATTCTTTGAGTCTCTTTTCTTTCTTTTGTTCTATCTGGGAGTTTTTTTCTACTTTGTTCTCCAACTCGCTGATCCAATCTTCTGCTTCATGGATCCTGCTTTTGATTCCTTCCGCTGTGTTCTTCAGTTCAGAAATTGTATCCTTCATTTCCTCTTGGCCCTTGTTGATAGTTTCTATTTCCTTTTTCATGCTGATATAGTTTACAGTGAGTTCATTGTAGTTTCCCTGTAGTTTCTGGTAGCTCATTGTGAGCTCATTGAGCTTCCTGATAACCATTGCTTTGAACCAATATCTGATAGTTGAGTTGCCTCTATTTCATTTAGCATTCTTTCTGAGGCTTCCTCCTTTCCTTTCATTTGGGGATTGTTTCTTTGTCTTCCCATCATTTGTGAGACTCTTCTTGTTAGCCTCAGCTTCTTAAATTGATCTGTTCTGGCTACCTGGGTTTATGGTGTGAACTTCTGTGGTAGAATACCTGTGAGATTCAGTGGTGCAGTCTCCTTCAGGTATCCTGGTGTTCACAGCTTCCACCTACTCTTTTTTGTGATCAGTTGGAGTAGGGAGGCAAAATGGTTTAAGACAGCAAGAGAGTATTCTATGATATTTACAGTAGCAGCCAGTAGAGAAGAGGTAGGAGATCCTTTGGCTATGTATAGTGTTTACCATGATCTTCTGCCCAACTATCCACTTTTTAGAAAGGATGGGAAGAAGATAAGATTCTTGTTGAGAAGGGAAGTATTATGAGTTGGATCTAGAAGGCAGTGAGGTTTTGGGAGATCAGATTCTGAAGTAAGATGAGAGTAAAGGATAGTAAATGGTGTAGTGTGTGAGAAAATAGAGTTAACCACTATAGTAATAGAGTTCAGGAAACTGTGAAGTAGGCTAATATCTGGGAGGAGTGTCGTGAAGTATTTAAAATTGTATGGAACAACTATTATTTACAATAATATTAGAGCAACAATCATATGACAGAATCTATGAGGTCTAGATAACAAGAATAGGGAGTATAGGACCTTGAGTAGTGTGCTAATGGAACACAAGTGGAGTGAAGGACAGTAAATTAGCAATACAGTATGAAAGAGAGAACAGGGGAATCCTGGAAAATAATACAATATAACCAGCCAAGCAAAGAAAACTAGAAAGAAAGAAGAGGAATATAAAAATACTACTCAAATAAAAGATGTAAGAAAATGAAAAAATAATAATACAAATATGCAATAACTTGCAGTTTCTCTGTGATAGCAAAATGAAATTTTTCCCACTGTCTCAGCTGTTGGGATGCCCCTCTTTGGGTCCAACTCTAGTCTTTTCACAGTTCCAGGTTTTTTTGTCTCATTTGTGGATATTTAAAAAGAAAAAAATGAAAAAAAAAGAAAGCAGAAGAAGGAAAGAAGAAGAGGTAAAATTGGAAAGAAAGAAAGAAGGAATAAAACAAGAAAGAAGAGAAGTAAAAGAAATTGAGAGATAAAAATAATTAAAAAAATAAAAATTCAAACAAACAAACAAAAAAATCTCTTGCTGGTTTCAAACTGGCCAAACCGGTTTTTCTGGTTTTGCTGGCTGCAGCAGGCTGAGGGACTACTGGTATGCTTTTCTCCCTTCCTGTTCATCACTCAGTCAGCTGCACCCCACTCTCCCCAGAGCTAACCCGGGGCCCCTCCACAGGACCCTGAGTGTGGGCTCCAGGCCTTCCACAAAGCACACTCTCCCCAGGTTGTGAGCACACGCACCCAGGTTTGGGCACACACTCTTCCCAGGGCTATGCGTGGGTGCTCTCAGCTCCTGTGTGTTTACCACTTAGTCCTTACTCCCCTCTCTGTGACTCGAAGCAACCAGGTCTCTCCCGGTGCTGCTCAAACCCTGTTTGGCTGGGGAGGGAGCAGCCAACCCAGTTCTCTCCCAAGAGCCCTGTGGCAGACCCAGTGGGTGCCAAGCCTGGGGCTGCAGCCTCACTGGTCCCTGAGCTGATCCCTAGACCCTTATTGTCCTGTAGCACTCTCCTTACCGACTGGTTTTTCAATATCCACTACAATTTTTGATCTCCTATTTTCATATATGCTGGGGTACTGTTGGCTGTTCGCTCTATTCCTCCATAGATCAGCTAGGTTTTTCTCCCGTGTGTATGGGGAAGTGGAATCCGCTCCCTCCAACCTCACTGCCATCTTCCTCCTCCAAATCATTTTTTCCAGGGGGGGAAAAAACTATCCTTTTAAGTGGTAAAAGTGAAAAGTGACAAAAATTGTTGATTGGAAAATATTTAAAAATAATAATGTATTCAAATTGAGTAAGTTCAAGTATTGTATCTTTAAAGTTTCCTTATCAGCATTATATTTACATTTATCCTGTTTCTAATTGTGACATCTCCAGCAACTACTGATGTAAGCAGAACATTTTCTTTTGTGATTTTTAAGCAACCAAGTCATCTTTCACCCATTTCTTTTGCAGTGTTTCCCTCAGCCTCCCTGTCACTCTGCCCCCTGGGTCAACCTCCTCCCATGCTTCTGTTGATCTGTTTCTCATCTTATTTATGCTAGCAATCCATTACCTAGTATAAAATTATATTCAAGGCAGGAGCAATGGTGCTCCAGATACACATCTCAGAGTTCCCTGAGGAAAGCACCTGAATTCCCATGCGTGAACTTTATAACAGCTATTTCTACACCATTCAGCAGCCTGTGCTCATTTATTTTACTCACTTTGGGTTTCTTCATGATGTTCTTCGTAGCTCTGTTTGCTGGAGGAGAGGCCTGCAGGCACGTGGACAGCGCATCAAGGATGGGTGATCCAGATATGAGAACAATCAGGGGTTCAGGGCAAAATCAAAGCTGGTTTGGAGGGAAATTTTAGGGAAGATCAAAGGGACTGGAATCCCCCCACATGCAGGCAGTGAGAGAACTTTGAATTCATGTGAGGATTTTCTGAGACAGAGCAGTGCCCAGTGCAGGAGTGCGTTAAAGTGGGCACATATGGAGAATTTTTACTGGGAGATTTTTATGAAACCAAAAGCAGCAATGTCTGAGCTAGAACGTGTAGGTTCAGTCTTCTCCAAGGGTGACTTTGACTAAGGGCTTTTGGTTCACTTGAAGTGATGTGACCAAAAGGCTCACCACTGTCTTAGGTACAGACCCTTCTGGTGTTCCTATGAGTGACCCCTGACATACACGGGCCACATAGTAAAGAGGTCATGTTCCCAGGCGCTGCCAAGTGTTTCTCCTCGGCATTTCCACACAGATGGATTCCAAAATCTCCTAGTGAATGAATTCACATATGAGCATTTCACCCTGAGAAGTGGTTTAAATAATGAATGGAAATGAACCTTCTCAAGATAACCTATTAATATTATGCATATTTTTAAACCTTAACAACCAGGGGTGGTACGAGCCCCAGGTATTAACATAAGATAAACGTGAAACTGTAAAAATGCTATAAACTCTTGCAGTGTACATTATGATCTTTTTAGTTGCACAAATACACTTCTTTTAGTTAATATGTATTAGATCATAGAGAAATGTTTAAGTTTATACCCACCTTAAAGGGTTTAAATGAAAATTGGCTTCTGTAAATACAGATTGGTTTGCTTAGTTGCATCCAGCTGTGACAGCCAATTGACTAGAATGAAAATAGACCAGAAAAATTAAGAAGTGTTTGTTTGGAAAGTAACTACTGGTTTTCATGCGAAGCTTATTAGAGGTAGTTAAATCTGGATTATTAATGAGTATTTGCACATTTATATTGCTTTCAGTTAACCAATATTTGTCATTTCTGGTAATAAAATGAATTCAGTTAAAGTATTTTTATTATACACACATATAACTCTTTAAGGTGTATCAATTGGAAAAATTATACAAATACTGTTGCTTTGAAAGCTCTTAACATAATTTGAATATTGTAATAAACTATAAATACATAAAGTAAGTGCAGAAATGTAGCTGAGTGCTCATCACAATATTTGGCAGAGTCACCTCCAATCAGCTTTTATACCAGGAGTGATTATAACCTGCCACTTTGAGAAGAAAGAAAATCCTTCCTGAGCAGGAGGAGTGAACCAGAAAGAAGACCCCTTCTTGTTTGTCTCTGTCTGGTCTTGGTAACTGGAGGATCTGTTTTTTAAAGGAACATGGTTGAGAATAACCAGGTGCATAAGGCCACTTTCATTACCTGCCTAAGTTAGATTGAGGACATAAAGAACTTCAGAAGGGTGACTCTGTTTTGTTGTGTTTTTTTTTTTCTTTTACCAAACAGCATCCCTAATGTGGTATGTCTGTATGCTGATTTCAAAATAAAACATGCAGAATTTGAATTTTGTCACAACTGGGTTAAAATTTAAAGTGGCATGCTAAGAACACTTCCTGCTAAAGTAATTGGTCATTTGGAACCTGATCCTGGGACAGGCCTGGCCACATGTGTGTGCACCATGACTGGTGTGAGGGAAGAGACACAGCTTTAGGAAAACACGCTTGGTGATGACATCAGGACAGAGAACAAGGGGAGAGCAGGAAGGAAGCCAGCTATGGCCTGCACCACTGTGGTGCTAAGAAACAGCAGTGTCTGCACGCAGACGTGCTCAGAGCCGCATGCAGCCTCAGCCTGGTAGGGGGATGTGCAGCTCAGCGGAGGGGTGAAGAGAGCATACAGAGGTCTGTGTTACTTTAGGCTGAGAAAAAAAAAAACCATCCAAGCTGCCCCAGGACAATGCTCAGGGGCTCTTAATAGGTGATGTGACCCTGACAAAGGACACCATTGGGCTGCAGGTCACAACTGTGCTAGAGGAGCAACGGGCACACAGAGGCACTGGCCAGGATTACACGTCCTCAACTTCAATCCTGGGGCTGACGCGGCACCACCCAGGAGAGCCACGCAGCCTGCCCCAGACTTCCTGATGGTCAGTCTATCCCATGTGCCCATGAGGAGGGTCAAATGACAGAACTTTCTGTGAAGATATTTTGGAAATTGCTCCACACTGTACAGTGCAAGATGGCACATCAGACAAACCCAGGATAAGTATTCAGGTGGGACCAGTTTGGGGCGACTACTAATCTGCGAGGTGTCTGTTCATTAAAATGCCACTAAAAGGTCCTGAAGGTAGATAGGAGAGGGTCTTTCTGCAACATGGGTGCGTTAGAGAGATCACAGAGAGTTTGCTGCCCATCCTTGAATTCCCAGGGCTCTAGGTCAGTTATTGCCATGACTCCCATCAGACTTTGTGACCAGTAACACTTGTTTCCAGAGGTGAGGGCTGCAATTCAGCCCCGAAGCCTCTTCATAGGACCAATCGTGTGGGCATGTGTGTGATAGAAAGTCTAGGGCTCTGAGCCAGCCCTTATGTGTATGTGAGCATGTGTGCATGTGTGAGTGTGCACATATATGTGCATATGCTTGTATGATTGTGCGTTTACATGATTACAAAGCTCTGTGTTGCCCTTCTTCATGTTTAATATATTAACCCAATGTAGATTCCTTTATTGCCCTGGGAGCAGCTTAGATATTAGTTAAAACAACTAAGCTTCTAAGATTTATAACTTTGAAAATCAATTGCATTTCATTAAAATGTCTTTCAGCCCTACCACTGCTAAGAATAGATACTTTTCTCTAAGATAAGTATCTTAGACAAGAAAGAAAGTATCTTTTCACATGCCCCGAGCTCCTGTCCAAGATCATGACAATTTCTAGTAGCACTTTCAGAAGAGGAAGGTGGTCATTTTAGGGCAGAGAATGGTTGCTATTTAGAATTTCTGTGACCCAATATACTTCCAAAACAACTGTAAAAATCTGGTTAAATTCTCACACTTCCTTTTACAAAATCACTGTTTAAAATCATGCATTCCTCTTTATAAAGGCATACAAGTAGAACCACATTTTCTTAGCTATAACAGCAGAGGAGAATGAAAAATATCTGTTTCTCTATATCTTCATGTAGTGCTGTGTTTTATTCAAAATCTACATTAAAGACGCATCAGATAACCAGATCTATCTACCTTTATCTATCTTGTCTACCTAACCATTTGTCCATCTATTCATCTATCCTTCCAACCCAGCTTTGTGCCATTGCTTATTATAGTTTTCTGGTAAGCATATTTCACTGCATTCTAACATGATGCAGTGGGAAAATTATGTGATTTTGAAATAAAACCAGCTAGCTCTGAGTCCAGGCCCTCTTGGTCACTATAAAAGTAACCTGACAGTAGTAATTAAAGCAGCTTATTGGTAGGTGCCTTGGAGGCAGGAATCTGCCCTTCTGTGCCCCCAGAATCTATCTCAATGCCTGGTGATTGCGGGTTCTTGATCAGCATCAGGGGACAGAAAAAGAAAGAAAAAAAATAATGGAGTGGGTGACATGTGAAAAGTGTGGACATTTCACAGCCTGGCATGATGCTCACATCTGAAAACACTTGGTAAATTAAGTGCTTTACAAATAGTAGTTTCTTCTTGTTCTTTTGAATTCCTAGGTGGTAAATTGGTTCATGGGCCATTCTCTTGCCATGTTTTACAATGAGCAGCTGCTTCTATGAGCATTTCTCTTAAGCTTACATAAATCAGAAATCTAAAAGGCACATGAACTTTACCATAGCAACCTGGGGAAATATGGACTGACACATACTTTATGGGGTCAATGTTCCTCTGCCTAAAACCGCAGCTTCTGAACACAGGAGGGAGGGAGGAAATACACTTCCCCACACAACTTAGAGTTCCTGTTAACAAATAAGACCCAGATAGTTGAATCTATTTGTGGTGAAGACTGAGGACACTTCTTATGATTAAAAATGTACATGATCCAATTCTTCAGGCTGAGAGTTGAGTTTTAATGAATGTAAAATGTAAAATACTTTTCTACTCTCTCTTTCCCAAGACACACATGGGTACAACAGAGAATTATAGTTTAGCAAAGTCAGGCACCCACCTCCTCCCAGTATGTTCTGTTTACATCTTTAGAGTGCTAATCACAATGTGAAATCATTTCATTTGTGTGTTCCCTGCCCCTGCCATCACCAGAACATGACTTTTGTGAAGGCATGGCCCTTTTCTGTCCTACTGACAGACCTAGAATGGCCCTTCATGAATACCTGCTAAATGTAGGAAGAAATAAGTTTCTCCTATTTCCAAATTGAAACACTTAAAACCAAACTACCTAGTGATTCATCATCTCTTATAAATGCACTGGAACCCCAGTTAGTCTGTAGCTGGGTAATCCTGAGCAAAGTGCCACACTGATGAGCATGAAAAGCTACAGAATTTTGACACAAGGGATAGATGTTAAATAAATGAATGAACGAATGAATGAATGAATGAATGAATGAAGTCAATTCCTCTCTCTTTTGCCCCCTTTTCTCTGGTTTTCTATGTCTTACCTCAATGTCTCTCTTGTACCTCGCCCCCTCCTCTTCGTCAACTTTATTTCACTTTAGTGCATTTTCTTTGGCAGATAGTCATTAAGGGCCATGACCACGGCTGCTGTGCTCACCCCATGGAATCCACAGCACAGCGGCTGGACAACAGCCAAGTCACGTCTCATGGACAGCAGCTCCTTTGTATGTTTTCTTGGGGTTCCCAGCAAGTGGAAGAACACAGCCTGGCAGTGTTTCCAATCTCTTCCCCCATGAAGTCACTGAAAAGAACAGAACTGTATGCTGTTTTCTCAGTTGTGTGTCTCAGATCACAAGCCTAAAGGGATTTGGAAAAGAGAGACAGGAATTTGGGACAGGGGAGTGGTGGGAGGAGTTTTGAAAGGAACTGAGGTTGAGTGAGGTTGAGTGAGGCCTCGTGAAGGATACAGGAATGGGTGGGGTGGCAGAAGGGAAACAGACAGGGATGGAAATACCCAGACATCTGTGGCTACTCGTGGGAGAAATGAGATTTGACGGGATCAGGCTGAATTGGAGGAGGACACCATGTTGGAGAAAATAAACTGGACTCCATTTGTGGGCACCTGAATATCAGGATGAAGAAGTTACCATCAATTCTAAGGGAATAGACCCACAGTTGTTGTTGTTGTTGTTGTTGTTGTTGTTGTTGTTGTTGTTTTAAAAAATGTAAAACCACATGGGAAGAGTTCCAAGGTGGGGATAGAAACCCTGTGTTCGAGGGCCATGGGTGTTGCTGATGGGGAAGGCTGTGGAGTTGAGACCAGGAACTTAGTTTTCTTATGTAAATAAAGGGGTAAAGGTGAATCAAATAACTGCAAAGATCAGTTAAATTAAAAAACAAAACTTGCTGAATATAAAAACATGTTACCTATGGACTCTTCACATCATTTAAGGATATTTGAAAGAAAACACTGTGAATAGCATGAGACAGTTCTGATTATGTTTCCTCTTGAGGGAAGGTCTCTATTTCAATGATCAGCTTCTACCTGGTTCATTGTAAAGCCTGGAGAACATGTGGACTCTGCCCTTTCCTCTTATACTTTGTACTAATCTGAGTCTCCAGGTCCCTCAGACAACAAAATAAAATTCTAGCTACATGCCTAGTGCTTGTGTGAAACAAAGAAGCACCGACTGACCTTAAATTAAAGCTCAGTCTCCAGAAATACAATGTAGCACCTGAAACATGGACAATCAGGCAGTGGGGACTTGGGAGTGGGCACCAGTGTCAGGCCAGAATGAGAACCAAGAGGAAGTGGGTATAGGGGTTTCATTATCTCCATCATGTACAGGAGAGAGCAGGCTCACCAGGAAAGTCTTTCTGAACCCATCACAATTCACAGAAGGCTGGCAATAACTTTGATTAAACATGTGAAGACCCACGCTGAGGCGTCCCAGGATTTAAAACCACTCGTTTTCATCTGACTCACTTCCACAGCCCCAGAAGGAATCTGTTCCACTGTGCGCAGAATAAACCTGGAGTCCAGGGCAGCTGGAAGTCACCCCTGACAGCCGATGGAATGTTAGAAATATATTTTTGTCAATAATAGCCTGGGAAGAAGAGTTGCTATTAAATTATTTCCATGCATTAAAATATCAGTCGGACTTTCTGGTGTAGAATGGTGGCTTATTAAGCCCCTCCCTGTGCCAACACTGTGGCAGAATGTTTAAATGTTTTGAAAACACTCCTGAGAGCCACACAACAATAATTAACAGCCTAGCAAGTGCTGAGCAGCAAGCCGCTGATCATAACACAGCCTACTGTTGACAGAATGCAATTAATCACAGAACTACCCATCACGTGAGGATTTACCCTCGGTTATCACCACGCACTGATGAGGCCCCACTGGTCCTTCATGATATATGTGTGAAGCTCATCTTTCCCCCAAGCATAGGAGGAAAAGCAGAAGGAAAGCTCCGAGAAAAGAATTTCCTAGTATGTTCACTCTCACTCCATTATGCGCCTACTGACGGGTGCTCTCCAAGGACACCCATGCGGGAGAGTCAGCAGCACCTCCAAACCTCCCCCAAAAGGCCCTGCCCAGTCACAGAGGGACCAACAAGGGCCCACACTTGACCACTGGCCTCCCCAGGCCTAGAAGCCAACAGAAACAAAGGGTTCATGCTGATTTAGGAAGGTGCTCTATCTGTTGGCATTGTTCATGAGTGCTGGGAGGGCAGCAGGTAGCAGGATTTTCTCCTCATGGCCAGTCCTCATCCTCTCTACCTGCTCTATGCTCCGTGACACCTCACAGAGATGACAGGTTTAGTGCCCAGTGAACTCCTAACAAGTAAAATGATAGGAGCTGACCACTCTCCTGGGCACTGTCAGAGAAGCTAAGTGTACTCACCACACAGCTGATCAGAATCCCAACCCATAGCCCAGAAGCAGCTAGAAAAGAAGTGCTTTGTGATGTCCGGTCCTGCATAATTGACTTCATTTTCTTTCAACAGGCTGACTATTGTCAATTTATGGAAAACAATATGATGAAATGAGTGTCATATTAAATGTAGATAGGACTGTGTCTCTCCCTCACAGAAAGGACTGAGTAAACCTGAACATTGACTAGTTTATCCCCATCGAGGGGCCCTTGCAGCAAGTGTGTGTGGGAGCCAGAGAGGTGGGGGCAGAAGTTACTGAGGGAGGATTCCAATTTCTAGATGCCCACACTTTAGTGGCAGGAGATGGATTTATATGACAATTATATACTAATATCCATTACAAGATATATTATTAAAAACACAATGTGGTAAAGGCCAAATAGAAGTGAGCACCAGGAGTGAGAGATGGTAGATGGGAGATGTAATGGGTAGTGGACAAAAAGAACGTATCAGGGAAACCTGGACAGACCAGATATTTGGGCTCAGACAGAAAGTGTCTCAGCGTGTCTCTGAGTCCTCTAATCTGTCATATTGAGGAGAAATGTTACCGAAGAGATGATAGATTTTTAGAAAGCCGTATTTCAGATAGCTTTGTTTGATGTAGTGTAGTAGAAGACAGGTGATGGTGGAAAGGATAGAAGACACAAGCAGAGACCGGAGGACAAGGAAGGAGGCTACAGAGTGAGAAAGGCAGAGAAATCCCTCAATCTCTACTCCTGTACCTGGTGTGCATCTCGTAAATTCACCAGTGTCTTCGCACCTTCATATCCTATCACAAATGAACCAAACATTAATTCCATGAGAAATCTAGGAATTTTAGATTGTACAGCCACAACATTGGATGTATGGATTAATGTCTACTTAAAGTCTGCACAGCTTATAGTTTTATACTTTCATTAAGGACCCCGTGTAAAGACTGAGATTTAAGTGTAAAGTAAAAGTTGGTTTGTTATATGCTACTCTGTTCCCTTTAACCTCTGGCAGATGTAAGAAGGTGATGAGAGAGAAAATGACTAAGACAGAAAGGCAATCAAGAGAAAGAAGGGCAGGAATTTCTCTCTACACAAAGCGATCCTGAATGTGCGGATTGACCCTGCACTCGACATGGAATCAAGTGCAGCATGAGCACCCAAGTCCTTCTCGTGTCTCTGCTTCTGTGACACAATCTTCCAGGATGCTAATCTGCAGAATCTTTGTCTAGAAAAGCCACCTCTGAATCAATAAATCAATCAGAAGCTCGTCAACCCCTTCTTGGGCATGTCGAGTTATTAAAATGTATAAGCTCAGCCCAAGTCCTTGAGAAGCCAGCAATTTACTTGAAGAGTTGATTGCAGGACAAGTGGTGTGTCCAGTGGCACATGGATGCTGACAAGGCATGGCAAGCAGCTCACAGGAGGAGAAGACCCATGGGCCAGGAGACGAGATGTGCTGAGCCGCGTGTGAAGGGAGCCCTGTAGTTTGTTAGGAAAGGAGGAAGAAGTAGAGAAGTAGGGCGTAGCTGAAAGAGGACTCATTAGGAGGAAGCACACGGTGGATTTTGATGAATGAGAATGGAGATAAAAAACCAAGGCAGACATTTGATTCTGGTCACACAAAATATAAAATTGGGCAAGATCAGAATATGTAGATTACTTCATCTAAAATTTTAATGGGTCATAGAAATGACAGACAGCTAGGAAGTCCCTGGTCATCCCACACCACCTTCTCTATTGCCCTGGCAAATCACTGAGGTCATTCTTCCCCATGGAGCCCAGGTGTGGCCTCAATATACCATGAAAGACAGGCAGTTACTGTAAGTTTTGAGTTGAAATCAGTCTTCCATATGTGATGGCCAAAATACTCCTCTCTCTGGAGCCAGCCCCATGCATTACAGAGAAGAACTGGCAGAAAGAAGGGAAGGGTCAATCTAGAGAAGACTATGGGTGTTCGGTGGAGATCAAATCTGAAGGTCAAGGCAAACCAAAGACAACAGGCCAGGTCTGGAATCATGTTGGAAGTCCAGTCAAGACCAGTACCCACATAGAAAGAGTGGGAAGTGGGTAGTCAAGACAGAAAGGGGTCAGCATACGTGAGGAGAGAAGTGAGAACACACAGTATGGCACAGAAGAGCCAGCCCGTTTTGCTGGGTGAGTAGTAGGCAGCAAATGACAAAGAAGAAGTAGGATGGAGAGACAGGAGGTTGAGATAGGAGACCTTTAAAATGTTTAAGAAATTAGATCTGGGTCATATGGACCCAAACCACTGAAGGCTAGCATTCTATATCATGTCTGCTGTCTGATTGTTGATGAACCTTTTTCAATCCTGTGTCTTGCCACAAGCTTAGACTTGCCAAGTGCCAATTCGATTATGTTCCAAAATTCTTCATGGCTCCCTGATTCTTAGAGAAGTACCGTATTTTTCGGACTATAAGATGCACTCCCCCCACTGCACCCCAAATTTGGGAGGAAAATCCAGCGGTGACCCTGCTCCTGCCTCCTGTGACCCCACTCCACCACCACCCCCACCACAGCGAGCCAGGTAAGGTACATTCTGACTATAAGACACACGCCCCTTTTCCTCCCAAATTGGGGGGTGCATCTTATAGTCTGAAAAATATGGTAAGTGCTGACCCCCAGTGTGCAATATCATGACCCCACAGTGTTAACGTAGTCTCAGAACACAAACATAGCTCTCCTGAGCCCTATTTGCTTCCTTCCCAAGGATGGCCCCTGACGCCCATGGCCCTGGCAACCCAACCATGGCCCGCAGTCCAGACCAAAGTCCCTATAAGCTGGCCCCTCTGGCCCCGTCCCTAAGTTATCTCACACACACTTGTGATGAGTTATTTGGTCTGGATTTCACATGTACTGCCTATCTCCTAGTTACTCATGGAAAAGATACTTTCCCCCAAATGGCACAGAGGCGGCTCAGGCCTCTGTAATCACTCGACCTTGAGCGGAGACCCAATGTCTGAGTTAAGGCAGTAAACCCTACTGTCATGTGCCACACTCATTTTTGTGTAGCAGAAAACAAGCTAGGAGAATGTCTCTTGGGATTTGGATTTCTGGACTCATTAATTCTGAATAATTTATGGAGGCATTTTGCCAATTCTGAACAGATATAAAAACACTCACATTTTTCCTGAGAGCTCAAAAAATTATCTTTAGCTAAAAAAAAAAAAAAAAAAAAAAAAACAGTGAGGGGGGAGTGCTTGAAACCCCTCTACATGTATATATTTTTAATTTCGTTTATCAAGATATACATATGGTTTTATTAGTCACTTACTTCTCCTTAAATAAATATAGGATTATATCATCTGTGGTTTAATCTTTAGATTTTTTTATTCCTAGTCAAGAAAAATGTCAAGCACTTACAAAAGCCATCTTCTCCCCTAGTTTACTTCGGTTTGAAGTACTTTTTACCTTTAAAGTCTCTGAGATGAAATTAGAAGTCATTATGTTCCTGCATATTGGTAATGAATAATTATGCTGTCATGCGGTGCATAACTATTAATTACATGACTGCCTTTTTATTTCAAGGAGTTATTTAATAATTTTTTAATAAAGAGTTACATATGTCAGTCTCTTGAAAACATATCCATCAATGTTCTTTTCTGAGGTGGAGAATTGCCGTAACCTCGTGAAGATCCTCTTTGTCTATGATTATAGACTTTGCTGGTGTGTGTGCTTTGCTGCCTGGAGAACTGTCAGCAGTGTCTGGAAAAACATCAGCTCCCAGGCTGTTCTGGGCCTGCATTTGGTGACAGTAGGACAAGGTGACATGATAATGTATATGATTGGTGCAATTCAAATCACCTGTTGAGAAGTCACACTGCAGAAAAGCAACAGCTCCACTAGAAATTATGGAGAGATTCTAAAATGGTCTTTAATGGTTTAAAAGGCAGGCTTGTCTGGGTTCTCAACGTGAATCCATTTTTTAAAAGATATTTATTTATTTGTTTGTTTGTTTGCTTATTTTTAGGGCTACGGGAAGGGAGGGAGAAAAAGAGGGAAAGAAACATTGGTGTGAGGCAGAAACATCAACTGGTTGCCTCTCATACGTGCCCTGACTGAGAACCAAACCCCCAATCGGCACGTGCCCTGACCGGAAACAAATCGGCAACCTTTCACTTTGTGGGACAACTGAGCCACACTGGTCAGGGAAAACTCATTTTTTACTAGCTGAGTTACCTTGGATAAACCATTTTACCTCACTGTCCCTCATTTGCATCATGCATAAGATTAGGAGAATAACTGTGTAAACTCCTGGGGTTGTGTGAGGAGTGGGTAGCATCGTTCCTTTAGTCTGCTCTATGAATAATAGTGTCAGGATGAGGCTTCCCTTTCATGCCAGATACCCTTGGGGTAGAGGAAATGTCACCCCTGGTTCTGTACTCAGGAGAACCTTTCAGTCTATTCAAGGAGACATAGAACCCATGAACAGAGCAGGAAACACTGGAAGAGGTTAATTGAAGAACATACATGCTTATAGGCACACCCCAGGGCCACAGACAGCACTGTGGTGAAGGCCGGGGAGTAGGGGATTGCTGGTGGGGAGGACGGAGGACATCTGTAATAGTGTCAACAATGAAAATAAATTAAATTTCATATTGTTTAATGACATAAAAGGTAATGAGAGCTACATGGTTCAGATGCAGGTTCCAGGGAGAGCTCACTCACTAAGAAGTAGTACTGCACACGAAGAAGTCTGTGGGAGGTGGCTTGGTAGCAACAAAGGAATTCTATGGTTAATAACGAAAATACAGGCTCCAGGAGGCTATGTCCAATCGGTTTTGTAACAAAAACATTTCCAAAATAACACTGCTTATGTTTTTGCTCAAGTGAAATGGAGTAAGTGGTATTTAAGAGGTACAATATAGGCCATGATAGAATATTACGTATTTGTTTGTTACAGGATTAATAAGATATAATTTACATACCATGGAAATTCACCCATGTTAAGTATACAATTTAATGATTTTAGGAAATTTATGTAGAGCTGAGCAGGCATCATCACTCAGTTGTAGGACATTTCCACCACCCTGTGCCCAGGTGCAGTAAATCCCATTCCCATAGCCCTAAGGAACCACTAATCCACTTTCTGTTTCTGTTTATGCTGATCCGGACAGTGGATAAATAGTATCAGGTCCACTGAATTCTGTCCACTTGGCACATTTTTGAGATTCATTCATGTTGTGTCCCAAATTAGAAGCTCACTCCTTTTACTGCCTAAATAGTATTTCACGGTATGGATATGCCACCTCTGGTTTATCCCTCAGTGTTGACGGGGATTTGTGCTGACTCCAGCTATATCTGTCTGTCTGTAGCCAGCTGTTTCCGTTTCTTTTGAGAATTACTAAATTACTGAACCAGCAAACTGTATTCCAAAGTAGCTGTAACATTTCATATTCCCAACAGCAATGTATGAGGGTGCCGTGTCTTCATATTCTGTCAGGCACTCAGTATTTTCTGATTTTAATTAAAATTATTCCAGTGGGAGTATAGTTATATCTTAGTGTGGTTTTATTTGCATTTCCCTAATGACTAATGATGTTAAGCATCTTTTCATGTTCTTATTAGCATTTGTCATATCATCTTTGGTATAATCACTATTTAAAATTTACTCATTTTAATTGGATTTTTGTCTTATTATTGAGTTATAATATTCTTTATATATTCTGGATAAAAGTATTTTGTCAGATATATAACTTGAAAATATTTTCTCCCAGTATGAGGCTTATCTTTTCATTTCTTTACTGATTTTTTTTTTACTTTTTTTAATCAGTATTTTTTAATTGTTGATATTGTACAGTTTTCTGTCTTTTACCCCGCCCCCAGCCCACCACCCCAGCCCTCCCCACCTTCCTCCCATTTCCACCCCCCATAGTTTTTGTCCATGTGTCCTTTATCCTTGTTGCTCTAAACCCTTCCCCTTTTCCCCTGAAATTCCCTCCCCTCCCCCTCTGGTCACTGTCAGACTGTTCTCAATTTCAGTGTCTTTGGTTATATTTTGCTTGTTTGTTTGTTTCGTTGATTAGGTTCCTGTTAAAGATTTTTGAAACTCAAATATTTCTTTTTTTTAGTTTTATTGTGTTTTTCCATTACCTTTTAGTCCCCTTGCACGCCCCTGCGCCCATCCCCACTATCACCACACTGCTGTCCATGTCCATCAGTCCTTTTTCCTTTTTGCTCACCCCCTCCACTTCCTGTTCTCCCCACTTAGCTGTCGTTCTGCTCTCTATCTATGAGTCTGCCTCTATTTTGCTTGTTAGTTCAGTTTGTTCATTAGATTCCACATGTGAGTGAAATCATATGGTGTCTGTATTTCTCTGACTGGCTTGTTTCACTTCATGTATGTTCTCCAGGTTCATGCATACTGTTGCAAAAGTAAAATTTTATTCTTTTTTATGGATGAGTGTCGTCATTCCATTGTGTAAATGCCCCATGATTTTATCCACTTACCTACTGATGGACACTGGGGCTTCTTTTACTTCCTGGCAATTGTAAGTAATGCCGCAATGAACATAGGGGTGTTTATGTTCTTTCAAAATATTGTTTTGAGTTCCTTTAGATGTATTCCCAGAATTGGGAATGCTGGGTCAAAAGGCAGATCCATTTTTAATTGTTTGAGGTATAATATTAATTATCTGAGGTACAATATTAATTAATTAATTGTCTGAGGAAACCATACTGCTTTCCACAGTGGCTGCACCAGTCTGCAATCCCACCAACAGTGCACTAGGGTCCCCTTTTCTCCACAACCTCTCCAACACTTGTTTGTTGCTTTGTTTATGATGGTCATTCTGACTGGTGAGAAGTGGTATCTCATTGTGGTTTTAATTTGCATCTCTCTGATGGCTAGTCGTGCTGAGCATCCTTTCATATGTCTCTGGGCCCGCTGTATGTCCTCCTTGAAGAATATTATGTCTCTCTTTAATTTATTTTGCTCTGCTCTTTCTACTTTCTTCAGATGGAAGCTTAGGTTACTGATTTGGGACATTTTTTCTTTTCTAATAGTGGTGTTTAAAGCTATGAATTGCCCACTAAGTTGTGTCTTAGTTGCACCTCATGAATTTTGACATATGATAATTTTGTTTTCATTCAATTCAAAATATTTTCTAATGCCCCTTGTGATCTCAGTAATTTATGAGTTATTTAGAAGTTACTTCACTTCTAAATATCTGAAGATTTTTCAGATTTCGTTCTCCTGTTGATTTTCTCTTGAAAAGTCTTGTTGACTTTTCTCTTGTTGATTCTCTTGTGGTCAGAGAAAATATGTTGTATGGTTTTAATTCTGTTAAATTTATTAAATTTGTTTTATGTTGTCTGCATTGCAAATGTTTTATTTGTACTTGAATACCTTATGTACTCTGAAGTTATTATATAAAAAGGCTATATTTGTCAATCAGGTTGAGTTGGTTTATATCATTAAGTCTATATAGACTTGCTAATTTTCCATCAAATTGTCAATCAACTAATAATATAATCAATGTAGTTTTCTTGGGGTTACTGTTTATATGGTATGTATTCTTTTTTTTTTTTTTTTTTACTTTTAACTTATTTGAATCTACGGTGTGTGTATATTGCAGATAACATATAGTTAAATTCTTTTTATTTATCTATCTTATACTCTCTGCCTTTTAAAATGTGGGTGTTCAGATCATTTATTTTTAATGCAATTATTGATATGGCTGGATTTACTTTTTTCACTTTGCTCTTTGTTTTCCATTGGTCTCACCTTTTTTCCCCTCAGGTCTTTCTTTGAATGACTGAGTGTGCTCCTTAATTCCTTTGTTGACTATTTCACATCATTCATTGCTTCATATCAAATAAAGCACTGAGCACAGCCAAGAGGCTACAGTCCTCACAGCTTGTTCTAAACTGGCAGAGCCTCCCCCAGCTGCAGAGAGTAGTTGTTTTCTGAGGGGAGGATGTGATTATTTCTTCAACTGACCATTACCAGAAATCTTATCTGCAATTTATTTTCAGGGGCTTTAATTTTGTTGTTGTTGTTGTTGTTGAAGCTGCTGCAGTGCTCTTTCTACTGAAACAAAGCTTTTATCCTATTTATTTAATTCATTGAACAACTGATAATCACTAAGTCACAGATTTTAACTTCCCCAAACTTGGAAGGTGACCTTACTGACAAGCGAATTTTAAATTACTGACATTGGTACCTGGAAAAAATGACTTGTTAGAGGTAAAAATGACTTTGAGAAATGATGGCAAAATTTAATGATGGAATATATCAACATTTTCTATCAATATATGGGTTTTCAAGATTGTTAGAATCTGCTCATTCTCTTAATTTGTTATTATTATAGGACTTATTTTAATAGCTGGTAAAATTAAATATTATAATATCCAACAAAAATTATAATTTTTACTTGTTGAATGGAAGTAAAGGGATGATAGTAATATTGATGGATATTTTTAAATAAATCTACAATCATAAGATCTTAAATGAAGAAGGCTCACATATAAGCCCATTTTTCTTCAAATCTATGAAAAATTATATGAATAACCTATAGGTATGTGTTAGAACAAAGACTAGAACTTAGGGCTACCAGTTTCGGTGGGAAATAGATGTCATACTGAAAAGGATAAATAAGAAAATGTAATAAAGAGACTATTCTTAAAGATGTTGATAGTGTTAAGGGAACTAAGAGGATAGCCAACACCTAGAACATGTACTAGACTAGACAGAAGCCATTACTTCAGGGAAAGGGAGGGAGCTGTTATCTGAACTAAGAGAGATCCGTGCCAGAGGGAGAAGAGCCATTCAAGAGATGCCATGATCTTAGAGGAAGGAATATGGCAACTGCTCAACAGAGGCTGTCAAAGAAACAAAAACAAAAAACCAGTGCTCTCCTCCTACCCTCTGAAATAGGCCTGCCAGTGCCGATTGGCTGAAACCAACAGAATCCAGAGATGACACAATCCTTAGAGGTCAATTTGTCACACTGTGTAGCAGAGCAAGGTAGAGATGGAATCTGAACAGGGAGGTGGAGAGCACCCAGCAATGTTCATTCCTTCTGACCCTTATTCATTTTTGTTTTGTTCTGGGTTCATTTTTTATTTTCCTGCAGGGGGTGGGGTTGGTTCTGGATGAAACATTCAAGTTCCCAACACAAGAGAAACACAGAGTTCCACCAGCAGAAGTATTTTTGAATGATGATTGCACACTCCTTCTGGGACCCTCTATTGAAATGTAAGCTGTCATCAGTGTCTTTCCTATATGGTGGCAAGAAAAATGGTGGGAAAGGTATAATTAATCAGCATAAAATATAGCTGCCACAGTCCTCACTTCTGAAGCAGATTACAAAGCCTAAATGTATAATTGTCACTTCCTTCTTCTACCAACTTAATAAAATTTAACTTATGGTTTTAAACTTTTATTTCATTTTGACTGGTTAGACTTTTATTTTAACCGATGGGGTCACCCAAACCTTCATTCCAGCAGGATCCCCTCCTCAGTGGACTATCTTAATTGGGTGGTCACATTTTCCCAAGGACAAATTTAATAGACATCTAAGCAGTAGTGCATTTGTGTTTCCAGCATCCTCGCCCCATTGGGTGGGAGCATTCGGGAAAATGACTTCTCTGCCCAGTAGTTTATGAACTGAGGAGGTAGAAATGCCCATGGTGCTATCTTAGCTTCCTATTTAAAGAAACCTTGCCCGTCTTCTCTGGTGGAAGTACACTTCCTTTTGTCAATATCAGCTTCAATGCACCTCACTCGAGGTTGTAGGAATAGGAAAAAAACTACCTTTTTATGTGAGGTGTAATAGAGAGAGGGGTCACACTCACCTTCCCATCCCGCCCCAGTTCCTAGACCTATGCATTCCTACTCTGAGAACTCTGACCCTGAAGGGTCCACTCCATAGTGCTTCCAGGTCAAGGGCTGCTGGCTGATGAGCAGTGAGTCCCAGGGTCTGAACTGGAGATGGCACATCCTCCCCAGGAAAATGTTTTCCATGGTCAGAGGTGAGGCATGGGCTACTCTGGCAGTGGGCAACCTCAAAGTCCATGTATGCTATTGCTAGCAGGGCATCACAGGAAAGGAAGGCAAACCCATAGGTGTCAGCTGCAGGGGGCAGTGCAAGGGGTGTGGAGAGCAACACTGGACAGCAAGGGAAAGCGGGCCGTGCAGGGCACCTCCTGATTCCTTTTAAAGCTCCCATGTACACCAGTTCCCCATTTCCATTTTTGTATCGTTTTCTAATAGCAAAAAAGTTTAAATAAATGAAATATTAGGTCTCAGGGGAAAAACTATTCTTTTTGTTGTGTTTAATCATTCTACCACACACTCAACTCAGTGGACAGAGACATAAACAGGGCCCACATTGGGGCTCAGTTACCATGAAAGGAAAGAACTCATCCACCTTAGAGGCCTGGTTATTTGCCTGCACCCAAAAGAAAATGGGTGTTTCAGTAAAATTCTTCTGTGAAGTGCTGAAATAGAAACATTTTCTCCCTGTGAACACACACTGTGTTCAATCTATTTCCTATTTTATTCATAAGAACTAAGCAACAAAATCCCAACATTTTCTCTCACTCATTGTAAACTCAAATAGCAGCACTTGCAGGGTTTATTAACTTTCAAAAATTAATCCAGCATTTAAAAATTAAACCACTGCTTTTTTGTATTTTATAATGTTCAAATTAAAACCTGGGGTAGTGTCCATATGTGTTTACTTTGCCTGGTTTAAAAGTCCCATGGAGAAAACAATGGTTTAAGGAAAAATATTATTTATTTTGCTTTTTAAGATGCAATTAGGCCTCATTTTAATATTCTGATAATACAGCATAGTCAACTTTTTTACTTTACTTGTCCTAAAGCAGTAGTTTTACCTTTCACCATTTTAAGTTGATGACATCTGTACAAAAATATGCACTTCCCTCCAGAAGACGGAAATGCTGTACTTCTCTCCTTAGCAGCTCCAGCTGCTTTCAGGCCTGAATTAACGCGTCTGTCTGTGTGTTATATCGATGATGGACATTTAGACTTCAAGGTATAATTTCCAGTAAAGAAAAGTCATTTTATTTCCATCTGAATAAGCACTCTATCATACTAACCAAGTCAAACAAAGTTATTATCTGGCTTTTTGCCAAGGTATGAAAAATAGAAAGGTCATATTTTTAATAGCTTTGTACTCTATAGTAATCAAATTTGTAAGCCTGGAGAAATAAACTCCTCGAGTCTATCAGTGCTGCTGAGCGTGGTTAACCCCTGGCACACTGTTCTCTGGCATAATACTACTCACTGCTGTGGCTTATCTTGCTATTAGCTTTGCACACGAAGGCATCATGTTCTAATCATAAAATGACAGAAACCAGCTAATAAAAAAACATGTCTACTCAACTCTGCTTTGAAGACTGTACCAGAAGATAACTACCCATCAAATTTCAGCTCATGGATGAGCAAGATTACAGTATGGGAACCTGATACACTTATGTGTTAATGGATGACTCAAATCAACATTCATTAAGAGGAACACCTGCTTTAAAATTCTCTTTTGTTTGGGGTGGCTGCACTGTGTTCCTTGAAATTCTAAGCAAATTGCTCCAGACTGTTGCAGCAGCCACCTTTCAAGTTTCAGTTTGAAATTACAGGTAATGTTTGGGTTTCAAGAACGTCTTAAAGAATATGAGCATCAAAATAGTAATGATACAAATAGAAAAAAAAAGTAAAGATATCCTGTTGAAGAATCATAAAATTCATATTTTTGCTTTAAAATTTATGGAATGGTTTTAATTAACTGAAGAACACACAGGACACATATTTAGTTATGGTCAATGCCTATTTTGCCTAAAGATTTCCACATAACTATGTTCCTACCTTATTGTAATCGTAATTGCCTTTCCTTGCACATTCCTCCTTCCTCACATTTCTATTCTTGAGATATTAGAATTATTGCAAAATTATTCTTATCTCTGCCATACACATCCTGCTGAGCCGACATTAGACCCTTCATAATTCTGAAAATCTATACATTTGCTAAAAGTCATTTAATCAGTATGGGCCATGATTGATTAACTTCAGTATGCTAAAGTGAAATGTGCGTTAACCTGCTCATGCCTCATTATCAACGGCTTTCACCCAAATTTCAGACACTCATTAATTTAGACAAGATTTCAATACCAACCACTACTACAACCCAATACTTTAAAAGAGTTCAGCAAAGTCTTTCTCAAGGTCAGATAGTACAATAAATAGTTTAGGCCTTAACAGGACAAGAAGTAGAATCATGATATTGTGTAGGCACTTAGATAATCATTTAAAATACAAAAAATAAATGTAAAACCCGCTGTTAGCTAGTTATAAAAGTAATATATACACACACACACACACACACACACACACACACACACACACACATAAGAAAAAACAGGTGGCGGGTTGTTCTGACCTCTGGTTTGAGTTCAGAGCCTCAGGCAGGATTATCTAGCTATTAGTCATATGGTCTCTAAGTTCACACAAACAAGGGCTACAATACTGGTTCATGATTTGGACAAGTGATTTAATGTCTTTCAGTTTTGATTTTCTATGAATCAAGACAATGATAGTGGCTACTTTGGCATTGTAAAGATGAATAATATTAATAGGTGTTACCTACTGAACAATTGCTAACGCTGTTCTAAAGTCTTTATGGCAACACAATTTAAGGAACGCCTTCTACTTTGTTATGGGTTTTCACTGATGGTTATTTTAATGGATGCCAAGGGTGCCCCCAGCTTCCAAATACATGGACAGCCAATGGTTCCCACTTAATGGAGCACTGCCTTGCCCAAGGGTTGGTGCAGAAGTAGGAAGATCTAGTCACTCACCTTGATTCAGGACCCCCCCAGCTCCATTGCTCCCTGTCAGTTGCACTACAGCCAGCTCCCCACTCCTGCCTCCTTTGTCCTCCCAGCAGTGGACCCTCAGAGCCTTCCTAAGACCCACCAGCATGCAAATCTCAATCTCATAGTCAGCCTCTGAGGTTCTACAGTAGGTCCTTCAAATAATACCTCATAGAGCCTAATGAACACATGGAAATCTCATGAGAAAAGACCCTACTAGTTCCTAAGGAGGGACAGAGTCATCAAGTACTGAAAACACCCACTATAGTTTCTATAGGTTGGGTTGAGGAATCTCAATACACCCTGTAGCCCTCCGATATGTGGATCTTCTTAATTTCTTGTGCTGTTGGAGGCAGGCATTGCTCAGTGCAGGGGAAAAACAAAAAAGAGATGGGGAGGAGGTCCTTCTGTCCTGTGTGCCTGATAGAACCCACTTCCAGGGCAGTGGGAGGGCCAGGCATTGCCAGAGCTCTGTTTTATTTATTTACTGACCACTGCTAAGGTTTCTCCCAGAAGGGAAAGAGTGGATGAAAGACACACACACAAAAAAAAAAATCTCATTGCTGTGAAAATATATCAAGTCACCTTCAGCTAAGGTCGTCTAGAATGAATCCTATACTTCTGGGCTGAAATTACACCAAAGGCAAAAATTTTTTTTCTCCCTTCCTTCAGCCTAATGTACGTGTCATATTCCTGTCTTAAGAATGTCACAGGAGGACAAAGTCTTGTTTCCAAGGAGAGAGAGAGAAGGGACAGAGGTGTGTTTAAGACAAGGGTAAAGAAGATAGGGAAGGAAGCGAAGTCCTTACCTTGTAAGACCCTCTGTTTAATAGACATGGGGTGAATGAGAAGTTCAAGGAATGTAGGTCTTGATTAGTGAAGCTGCAAAGGGGAGAAAATCAATTACTAGAGAGAGGATACCATCTCGACAGATGATTTCAAAAGGAGTAAGAGTGAATTTGCCCCTTGGATCAAATATACAGCTACTGTCTGGTGTCCTAAATTATTTGTTCTAAGAGTAAGTTGAATGAGGAACCAAGGAATGTAGATTTTAGCAGCGACTGGGAGCGCACACTGATTTATGGGCTTCCAGCACACTGAAGGTCCAAAGAGAAAAGGAAAGATCAGCTGCTTTTAACATGCAGTTTTTTTTCATCTGGGCCTGAAAAATGGACTCTGAGAGTCACTGATGTGTGACTTCTCTCAGCCTTTTAGGAGAAAAGCCAGCCCACAGAGAAAGAGCCTTCCTTTTCTGCTGCTTCAGCTATTTTTCTGGTACAGTTTAGAACTTTACAAATAAACAAAAGATACAACTTATTTTTGACACATAAAAATCTGTTCATATTTAATATATATAACTCTATGAGTTTGAGGCTATGTACACGCCCATGAAGCCATATAATTCCACCTCTGGATGTCTATCAACGGAATTTAAATCAGGACCTCAGAGAGATACCTGCACCCCCATGTTCACTGCAGCATTATTTACGATAGTTAAGACATGGGAACAATGTAAGTGTCCATGGATGCATGAATGGATGAAAAAGGTGTGGTGTAGAAGATATACAGTGGAACCTTATTCAGCCATAAAGGAGATGGAAATTCTAACATTTGTGACAACATGAATGGACCTTGAGAACATTATGCTAAGTGAAAGAAGTCATACAGAGAAAAATAAATTCTCTATGATTTTACTTATATGAGGAACTTAAAATAGACTCGTAGAAGCAGAGAATAGAATGGTGGTTAGCAGGGTCTCAGGGGAGGGGGACATGGGGAGCTGATGGTCAAGGGGTACAAAGTTTCTGTTATGCAGGATGAATAAATTCTGAGGGTTCTTCCTGTCATCTTGTTTTACCCAGAAAAGTAGCATCGATTACTGAAAACAATCTTCCTTCACTTCTTTGCAAAGATGTGCACTGAATGTCCATGTGACACCCAGCACCATGCCGGGCGTGAAGAACAGAGGTGACTGAAGCACCTCTCTGGCCCCCATCTCAGAGCCACTCATCGTATGGGAGACAGGGAAATAAATAAATGTATTATTGAGAAAGATAGACACCTGGTTTTCTGTGAGTGATGTATGTACATAGAGAATCTTGCTGGAGAGAGTGGCAAAAATGTTCAGGGTCCAGAAGGCCACAGGGAGACGATGAGTGAAAACTAGAGAGGAATCTTTAAAGACCAGAAAGAATCGGCCAGTCTGAGGAAGGATTAAGAGGCAGTGCATCTCATTCCACTAGTTCTCTCTCTATTCGAAACTACCCCCACACCCCAAACTCTCGGGCCTGTTCCAGAAGATGCCTTTGAACATATGCAGAAATGTAATCCGTCTAACAGAAACTAAGTAAGAGGTTTGAAAACGCAGAAAATAATGGTTAATTCATTTGTTGATATGTCTGAAACAGCTTGGGTGGCAAAAAGACCCTTATTTTCGGGTCTCCTTTGTGAAACCTACAGGAAGCAGCACCTGGCTCCACCAAGACCTTTGTTCAGCTCCGGCGTGAAGGGACATTAGTGAAATCAGTATAACTCACGGTGCTCATCCTGAAACTGTCTCCTACCCCCACACCAGCCACTAGGCTACCTGAGTGATCCACAGGCACAGCCAACTGAGAATAAACCTTCGTCATTAATTGCTACATGTTATAGTTTATTGCTATGCAGTTTAGCATCTCTGACCTGTTGGGCGCTTCCTAATAAAACAATCTTAAAAAGTAAAATAGGCAGTAATAATAATAATAAAATCAACAATCCAATTCAGCTGGTGGCTGCCCAAGCTTGAAGGTCTGTGGGCACCTTTGCTTAAATAGCTAAAAACAAAATTATATAATAAACGGATGCATTAGGGGCCGTCTGAAGGCACCCTGCTAAACTCATAATGAAAAGGGCAGACTGAGGCTGCCAGCGGCCCTGCTATTAATTACTTGCCTTTAAATGCTAGAGAAGTGTATTTAAGCCAGACACCTGGAGAGGCTATTTGCTAATTGCACACATTATCATGACTACAGACACACAAGAAACAAACTCATTTCAGCTCCACGACAGTCCATAGTCCATACAAACCTAAGGTATTGATTTCAGCCATACCCACGTGCCTAATTTAGTATGTCAATAACGATGAACATACCCAAATAAAATTTTGTTTTCAGGCCCTTCTTTACAATTACAGGCAAATCCCATAGATGTGTCTTTTTCAGCACACTGTCCAGAGGGCATGCAATCCTGGCACGTTAAATTGAATATTAAGCTATCCTTTGTGCAACGACAGTAAGCTAACACTCTGGCTCAAGTCAAGATTTCTAATAAGGAATAAAATAATTTAGCAATTTTATAAGTGCAAGAGAGGTGAGGCAGTGCAGAGCCTGACATGCAAGCTGCCCGGTCATAGGCAGGTAAGACGCAGAGACAAACAGCACTGGGCCACTGGGCCCACTCCCCACTGTTTTGTGTAGATGACAGCACTGGACAGCAAATGGTTAACCCCAAGACAAACCCCCCTGTGACCAGCAGGTCTCTTGCAATCACCAGTAGAACTAGCTATTATAGCCAATTTAATAGCTTGAAAATGAACTCATTAGTGGTCTTTTATCAGTGGAAAAAAAGTCTATTAAATCCGGATGTGTGAAGCAGCAGCACAGAAGCTCATTTCCATCCCGCTTGTGACCTGAACAAATCTGAGACACACGGTTCTGGGAGCCAGGGCCAGGCTTCACAGCGAAGAGGCAGTGCGATCTCTGATGCCGTCCCCCAGCCTGCATTTCTCCTCGAGGTTGCCAAGGTTCTTCGGGTTAATTCACAGTTTGGTAGACTGTTTTTGTCCTTCTTCTTCTCTTCCTGTATTACCCATGTGCACCTTAACATTATACAGGGGATGCAAAAAGAAGGTGCCGTCACTCAACTGCAATTTGAAAGTTATATATAATATTTGACAGGATTGTTAGGCTCTGCCCGTGGTGCTGATAAGGCTTAAGATAAAGAAGTTGGAAATGTGGCACAATGAAGGGTTTTCTGTATTCTTTCACTCCCTCCTTTCTTCCTTCTTCCCTTTCTCATCCCTCTCTCTCCTGCTTCCTTTTTTCCTTCCTTCTCCCTCCTTCCTCTGTTATACCCTTTCTTCCTTCCTCCTCCTTTCCTTCCCTTTGCTCAAGGTAACTGCAGAGAGTGAGAGAAGCCACTTCTATGCATTACACATTCAATTTTTCCTGCTCTTGATTATAATTTAGATTCTCTTGGACAAATGTTGAAACCTTGGCACAGGCAAGCTGACTCTTCATTAGCTGTGGGACTGGTACCCAAGTAGTATAATTCTGTGAAATAAACCATGGGGGGAATAGAAAAGTTTCTCTCAAAATACACTTTCTCCCATCATGTCCCACAGACTTTCATGACTATGCTGCAAACTTTAGCTCTCGCTTTTAAACTGTATCCTAGACTGAAACACTTTTCATTTGCATAGACCTTGTATCATGAATGTGATGATAAATGATTCAATGGCAGAAATTCCATTTTATCCTTTTAGAAGCCCCACAACACCGAGATCAGTTTTCAGTAAATACATGTGGACTGAACCCCAGTAATGACAGTATTGGCACCTCAGGAGCTAATTGAATTATATTACACAATTATTAGGCCATGTTGGGTGTGATAGGTAGGTAATGGTAGGTAATGGTCTTTAGAATTATCAAGTGAGCTCATGGTGCTAAAACTGCCATCACTTGTTTATTAAACCCACTTTTCCACTTAAATCTTTTTTTTTTTAGCAATTTTGTTTTTTTGTTTGTTTGTTTGTTTGTTTTTAATCAATGTGCGGTTGCCTCTTGTATGTCCCCTGCCGGGAACTGGCCTGGCAACCCAGGCATGTGCCCTGACTGGGAATCGAACCGCGATCCTTCGGTTTGCAGGCCCACGCTCAATCCACTGAGCTACACCAGCCAGGGCTCCACTTAAATCTTATTAACCTCTGGAGGTACATGCCATTAGCTCTGTGTGGAGGTCAGAGGTCAGCTAGTAGAGCCTCAGAGAAGTCAAAATGTTTACCAAACTTATGGGTAGAAGCCATGTTATTATTACAGTATTCTTTTTTTTACACTGTTCTTTATCAAAGCTTAAAAGACCCGACTTATGCAATGAATTACCTAATTGGAGTATATAAATTAAAATTAGTGCTAGCTGGCAGTTACATGTCTTATCTAGAAAGCTTTTTGTTGTTGTTTTATACTGCGTCGTGTTGTGTTTTTAATTTAACAATCTTCACTTCTCCTTAGATGGCACTTAAGCAGACTGTGAAATACTTCATTCTTTCTCAACAATCACTGGCCCATTTGCCACATATTTTGTCAGGTAGACCAAAAATGGTATAAAATGATACAAAACTATATGTCTTTCATTTTAACCTCAGATCTAATTTATCCAACAAACATTTGTTTGTGGCTGAACATGCCCACTTGTTTCAGCCCTGGTGGGGGTTGGAAGGCAAGTTTTTGCCTGTGTCTTCTCCCTCTTGATACCATGAAAACCAGCTCCAAGCATCCTGACACACTCTCTGTGGAGTCTGTCCTGCTACCTCTCAGCCATGGATTTTGAGGGAAAAAAATTCCAGCCAGAAAGGAAATGTGCCTCTTAGGCCTTTTCTGCTCACTTTTGTCAATGGTAGGACTCCCAGTTCACCCATAACCTCTCTGACTTGGTATCAGCTCAGTCGGGGGGGTCTGAAGAGTTTGTCTCATTGTCAGATCGCTCAATCAGCCTCCTGACTAAAAGCTCCACTTTCTTGACAAACCCCAAATCTTCTCTTTCTCACTTCCTGAGCCTATAATTCCCCTGGGATAGGAAGCTCCTTAAACCCTTGAGGACCTCACCTTGTGTCCCCCATCACCTGGAAGCTTGGCCAGGCCAGGGTTTCAGGTCAGGGGTTGGGACTGAGCTTTGCATTTCTAACTCGCTCCCAGGAGACCCTGAAGAACCACTGCCTGAGAGTGAAGACCTCTGCAAATGGTGCTAAACAGTGTTAACACACAGGATACACTAGGCAAATAATATGCAACCACATCTAAGTTGTTCTCTAATTTGTCCATAACTTCATATTTTAATCCTTACATATCGAAGCCCTTAACCATCACCTTTCCTGTTGAGATATCTTCTAGAGAAGAAATTTCAAACTTTTCAAAGACAAGGACCCTCTTGAAATGTCACAAATCTCTTGGATCCTTATTTGGTTGTAGCTGCACAATGGTGTTCATGTTATTTTTTTCCAGCATTACTGAGGTAAACTTGACAAATAAAAATTGTATGCACTTAAGGTGTACAAGATGATGGCTTGACACATGCGTATGCTGAAATGATCACCACGGTCAAGCTAATTAACACATCCATCACCTCCCATAGTTACCTTTTTTATTTTTTGGTGCAATGAGAATACTTAAGATCTGCTGTCTTAGCAAATTTCAATAATAAAATACAGTGTTATTAACTATAACTGTGTTGTGCATTAGATCCTGTTTTTTAAGAAAACATGTGTGATAACCAAATGTTGCTATGGCTCTAATAAAGGAAGTTTATTTTCTCTACCCCAATAGAACCCACATATATTAAAAATAAATCACAGATATATACAAGATTTATTACTAATTCCAGCTGCAAATAATTCTTTCCAGACCAACAAGAGTCAAGACTGCTGCTCCTTGAGAGTCAGGCCACCCCATGGAAAATGACTGCCCTGGAGATTTTATTGAACCCACTTTCTCAGGGAAGATTGCTTACTTTGTCTGTCAAACCAGAATCAGAGGCTTACAGGAAAGAAAGGACAACCAAGTGACATCTGGACCACTTTCTCCCCACACCCCTCAGTGTCTCTAATATAAAGGACAATGACATAATTAAAGTAGGAACTGCATGTAATCAGAAAAACCTGATTAAATTAGTGACCAGCAAACCTCTGAAGATTCCCTCTAAATCACTGTCTGATGGGATGAGGTACACAGGGACCTTGAGGTCACAGAGACAAAGCTGGGTTTGCCAGTGAAAAAGACAGAACAGAGAAGAATCTAAGAACTTGTATTTTGTCCCCTCGAAATCTGTTTGGAAACTGCTTATTCAGCCTGGTTTTATATAGATGAGATTTCTACCATCTCTAAGTTATTTTCCTAATAGAAAAATTTAATATGCTCTTTATTAGTATAACTCCATTATATAAATGAGTTTATTCTGCTATTACAAAAATACTATTTTGTCCTTTTACTTATCTCAGTCCTCTGAGCTGTAGTTACAATATTGGAGGCATGGCAGAATGGACAGATTTTAAAATAGCATATTTCTTTTGTACAGCAGAAATGATAAAATTTGAAGGAAATTGTAGTTTTATTTAAAGCTTAATGCACAAAAAGTTTCTCACCAAATTTATCACTAAGAAGTGGTTGGGCAATGTTTGAATTTAGAACCAAATAAAATATACCAGGTACTATAATATAATTGGCACCTTAATTATATCATACACTTTTCATTAAGGACAAGTAGGCTCAAAAAACAAGAAAATGGAAAGAAGTAAGAATTTATAGATAACAGAGTCATGTTGTTTATTCTGCTTGATGTTAACAAGAGAAAGAAGATACTGTGATTTTCATGTGGGAAAAAAGACAGTTTCAGCAACTAAGTGCTTAAAATTAATATTTCTTGCCACAGTGTTTCACATGCCATCCCCAAGCTGTTTCAGAAAGGGTATTAGGTATAAAATGCTAAAAATGGTGCAGACTTAACCATAGACTATCTGTTTTTTTCCCTTTTTTCACATCCTTCCCATAGGTGATTCTTAATATAATTTTAGTTGCCACTATAAAATTAACCTTTGACCTTTAATGTTAAAGAAATATGTGTGTGGGTGGGTAGGGAAGGAAAAACATATTTATTACTCTTATATATCCCCTATAATGAATATATGTGTGAATTACATTATAAACTACAGAAATGTAAGTTGCAGTATAAGTAACACATCTACATGGCACTTGAAAGCTGATGGTGTGATAGTGAATCTCAGATTTCCCTTAAAAGCCAAGGAAATTATCCCAATTAGAATAATTTCAGATGCTTTGGGCAGGACATTAGGAGGCTTTCTTTTCACAAACAGAAACCTTCAGTCCTGTAACCCACATCCAATGGGGGACCTGCAAGTCTGGCCCCACTCAGGGTGCGAGATTCTTAAAGGCAGGGTTGAGCCATGGCATGCATATTGTATCCCCAAATTCCTATTTTGACACCAAACCCCCAGTGTGATGATATTAGGAGGTGGGGCCTTTGGGAAGTGATTAGGTCATGAGGGAGGAGCTCCATGATGGGATTAGTGTCCTTACAAAAGAGTCCCCTCCCTCTTCCCACCATGTGAGGTCACACTGAGAAAACAGTGTCTGGGAACCAGGAAGAGCTCTCTCACCAGACACTGATTCCTCACCTTGGATTTCCAGCCTCCAGACTGTGAGAAGTGAATGCCCATTATTTATAAACCACCTGGTCTGCAGTGGGTGTGTTACAGCAGCTAAAACAGACCAGGGCAAACTTAGAAGAAGCCGTGTCAGACTCAGCGCTGCTCCTCAGCCCCTGACTGAGTGCGGCACCAAGTGCCTAGTCCATGGAGCCAGAAGAACAGCATTCATTTTGTCCTTGGTGCTACTCTACTTCAGGCCAAGTTGGTCACCACAACATATTCTCTAAGAATCCATCTTGCTCACCCTGGCCTCCACCCGGGTTGTTTTCATTGTGCAAACAGTCACATGAAGGCACATTCTTGAAGCCATAGCAAGGCAGCCACATGCACTGTGGTAGAGTCAGTCCCCTCAGCCAGCTCGAGGGATGGATCTTAACATTCAGTGACAAAAGAGGCCAGGCACCTCCTCATTCATTACTGGAGGGCAAATCGGCATGTCAAGAGATGAGCCAAGAGGAGAAGGAAAAATCACAGCTTCTCCTCCCTCATTCTTCCAAAAGTGACCCTGCTTCCAAAGGGTGCTGTGAAGAATAGCTAATTTGGGGGAAAAGCACCGAGAAAATGAGAGTGGAGCAGAAGTAAGATGGAAGGCAGAGTGAACCTGATTTTGGGTGACACCCAGGCACAATACTGACCCTGGGAATGAACCTGTCTTGGAGAGAAGGGCTTGCCCACGATAAAGAATGGGTCTCTGAAGGGCGAGCCTCTGGGTCTCTGAATAATGAGCACGCCGTGCACAGGAGGGTCTGCTCCACTCCAGGACCAGCACCTCCACACCTCCAAGCAGCAGAAGGAAGTGGGTGGACCATCCACATCCTCATAGCCCTCTGCTGTGTTTTCCCCTGAGATCTTTCCATCCTCAGTTTGTACGTGGGACCAACACACGCTGGTTCCCATGAGCAATCCTGTCGCATCTCAGAGGGAGGGTTTGTCTGAGGCCCATGGACTTAGTGAAGGACACCCATGTTTTCCTCTAAGGCCTGGGTTTCTAGGAAGGAATGAGACCTCCCTGGTCATTGCTTGTTCTTAGCCTTGGCTCCATCTTCTTGCAAACTGTGATTTATGAGGATTGCATTAATAACCACTCCTAAAGATGTCTTTGAAAGATATCTGAATGTTCCCCAATACGTAGGCAGCACCCAAGAATTCTGGCCTTCAGGGTGGGACCCTCACAAGCTGCCAGAGTTCCCTGGTACCAGCCAGCCTTTGACCCTATGAGACACCCAGTAACTCAGCACATGTTTGCAGGGTATACCCAGGCCCAGCTTTGTGGCAAAGGGCACAGATATTGGTCTCGTCCTCAAGAGGCTGACGGTCTGTGGGAGACAAGAGCTAATGCTAAAAGAGCTCTGTCACAACTCAGGGCTGAGCGAGGGGCTTTAGGAAAAATACATCAGTCTTCTTGACAATCCCATGTTATGCAGGACTCAGTGGTCCCTAGGTTATGAGAAAACTGAGACCTGAAATATCAGAGAAATCCAAAGTTACTCAGCATGGGGTATGGGGGCGCCATGGGGAAGCCAGGGCACATGGCCAGGAGATTAACTCCAAGTCTATGGTTTTAAACTGTGATGCAAAATAAAATGTATCATGTATAATGTAAAATATGATTAAGTATAACACATATAAATAAATAACATAAATGCTTATGTACATGTAATAACATTCAGTGTGAAATATATAAGTATGGTAAAATACATATAACAAACAATATATGAAACATGTATAAAATAAATATAAATATTAGCAAGAGAAAAGTTAAATTGCTGAGGGATTTTCAGAAGCAGGGACTATCACTTCCATACTGGGAAGTGGGCAGATTAAGGAAAGGAAGTAGTCTTAAATCGTGTTCTTTCAAAAAATTGAAAGCACCTGGCAAGTCTGAGATGGGGAATTTATTCAGGGCTCAGGGTGCAGTGTGAATGAGACCATACTGCAGAAGATGGGCATGCTGTCAAGAGAATTAGATGAAAAGGAGTCTCAGAATCAAATCACAAAGGAGCTAGCCTGCTGACCTTGGGCTTTGTCTAGATGGTCACACGTTTATAACCATCTGATACCCACTTGTTATTCATCTCATATCCACCTGACATGCTCCTGATACCCACCTGATATTCACCTGATACTCTTCTGTTACCGCCTAATACCCACCTGTTTACCACCTAATTCTCACCTGTTACCCACCTGACACCCACCTTACAACCACCTAGATGCCTACCTAATACCTACCGGGCACCCACCTAATAATACCTACCTGATATTCACTTAAGGCCCAACTAATAATACCCATCTAATACCCACCTGATACCTATCTGATACTCACATAATACCCACTTTACACCCACGAGATATCCACGTTACCTACCTAATACCTGCCTGACATCCAGCTGATGATATCCATGACAACATTCTCCATTTGGTCATTGGTGCTTTGGGCTCAGGCAGCCGTTCACATGGAGTGCCCTGTCTCACATTCAGAAACCATGTTCAGAAGTCTCTGTGAAGTTTGGAACCACACAAAGAGTTTCAAGGAGAAACATAAGAGGCAAATGGCTTCCTGCTCTCAACAGTCAGTCTGTTTGCCATGGAAACCTGCCTTGTTTTGTTTCTGAGTATTCAAGTGCCTCGCACCCAGAGATTACTTCTTCCAATAAATTGTATTTAGTATCAACACTCTGTGACTGAGTAAGACCCTGCCATTGCTGCTCACATTAATGTGTTATTGCTGCTCTTACTGTGGTTGTCACCAGGACTACAAACCGCTCTGTTATGAAGCTGAGTGCTTCAAATTTATTGTTGCAGACTCCTCACAACTACCTGTGACAGAGGCACTATTAATATCATGGTGTTATAGATAAGCAACCCAAGGTGCATAGAAATTGTGAATTTGTCCCAAGATACACTGTCATTAGGTAGTAGTGCGAAATAAACCTTATTTAAGCTGTTACATGTCTGTTCCCTTCTTGAATAATAATGTCTATAATATGTTAGATATTTGCAATAATGTTGGATTATAGAACAGGAGTCCATCAGTCCTGTGGTATTACCTGTGTCAATTCCTTTAAGTGTTGCTGTAAGTGAGCAACCAACCCCAAACCAACCGCTAATGGGCACGTCCACAAATTGTGGCTCCTCTTTGTGGACAGGTAGGTACATTTCCCATGACTTCTAATCTCAGCTGTTTCATCACGTGTGACTTGCCAGCAGGTGGACATGACTTTCCCTGTGTAGTCTATATCACAGTGACTTTGATGCCCTTTCCTCACATGACTTCACTAAATCATCAGCCCCACAAGGGTCAGACTGTAGAGTCCACACAACCTCGTATATAGGCTTGTGCGCATCTCCCGATGCACACATATGTGGACACAACTGGTGATAGAGCAAAAAAATTCTACCATGAGAATTTCTTAGGACAGCATGTGTTCAAAAACTTAAAATGTTAACAAGCAATGGATGCATGATTTGTCCCAAGTATAGCATCTTCTTCAGGGATGGGTTGATCACATCTGCTGTTTTTGCCACCCGGTGGGAGAAAGTGTGGCAGACGTGTTGGCTTTTCATTGTATTAACTCATTATTACAGTTGGTATTATTATCAAGTCCATATAACTCAAGAAGACAGTTTGTGAGTCAGCCATCTTTCTGCTGTGATTTAGGCAGAGCCACATCTTTCAAAAACAGAATGCCTGTTATGGCACCATGACAGTGTACTAAAATATTAATTAGGAGTCATCTCAGGAGCACACCTACCCCAACCCCACAGCATCCAATATCTTCTACATCAACAACAATGTCTGGAGCACAAATGCGCATTATATATAGGATCGTAAATGAGGTCGTGGCAGTAGTAATAATAATGACAACAGTAACAACATTAATACCTAGAACTAATTATTGTATGGTCATAAGTCACACAAGTTACTAAGCATTTTATAATTTTTCACACTTCACAATAACTATTGGAATTTAGATTTATTATCATCTCCATTTTGCAGGTCAGGAAACTAAGGCATGTAAGTGACACCCTAATAATAGCATAGTGAGCTTATCAGTAGCTCTTTGGTGTTTATTTCCCAGGTACATCTAGGTCCTGAGACCCTTACTCAAGCAAATCAAGATTGGTTAGGACAAAGCCAAAAACTAAGAAGTTAGAATTTTCTGTTCAAGATGTGTTAGCTCACAAAACACACTTTCTAAATCAATCAAAAGTTTTTCTTTTATTTTTTCATTTTTACTATATTTTTCCATTACCATTTAGTCCCCTTACACTCCTCTTCCCCCCAAAAAAAAAATTTTATTTTTAGTCCTTCTGCTAATCCCCATAAGTTATATTCTTAACTGCATAGCAAAGAATTTTGGGTTCAACCAGTAGGTCATGTGTTCCTAATGGTCACATGCCCTTTGCTCTCTCAAAGCCACACCCACTGTCCCAGGCACACCTGCACACCTTCTTTTATTCCCTACAGTCAGCACGAGAGGCACTGGGCTGGGTGTGACTAGCTGCCTGGAGTCTGACTCCCTGGCGTGGCTCCCATTCCCTCCAGGCTGCCTACGCATCTGGTTGGCCCCCTTCTTCTTTCTCTTCCAGGTACACAACCTCCCAACCCAAGTGCAGTCTCCGGTCCAGCCCCACCCTCTGGGAGCTGCTCCATCACTTGGGAGCACTTACTTGCTTTGACCCTTGTGAGTAAGTGACCAGAAAGTGACCAGTGGACTCCAGGGCTTCTCATGCAGCCAGATCCTGGTGGCCCTACTATGGTGTCCATGCCCTATAGAACCCTCACTGCCCAGGGGAGCTTCTACTTAGCTCAGAGTTTGCTACAGGCACACAGAAAAATAAGACCTTGTGAACTGGAATATAGCTCAGCTTTACAATTCTGGAAGATTTACCCAATTTTTCATTCATGTTTAGATGGACTCTTTGTCCACTAGTGGACTATGAGCAAGGTCAGGTGATAGAGAACTACTTTAAAGATGATTTTAGCCCTGGCTGGAATGGCTCAGTGGATTGAGTCCTGGCCTGTGAACCAAAAGGTCACTGGGTTGATTCTCAGTCAGGGCACATGCCTGGATTGCGGGCCAGGCCCCCCAGGTGGGGGTGCGGGAAAGGCAACTGATCGGTGTATCTCTCTCACATGATGTTTCTCTCCCTCTCTCCCTCCCTTCCCCTCTCTCTCAAAATAAATAAATAAAATCTTTTTTAAAAGATGATTTTAAAAAACCTTTTTATCATAGTCACCTAAACATCTGCTTCATTTTTGCTACATACTCATATCAAAAAAAGAAAGAAAGAAAACCCAGAGGACATGACTTGAAAGGCTTTATTTTCATTTCATTACTGTCCTTTGCGGGATTTTAATGAAGGCTTACAACTCTTCAAAAGGAAGGCACGGTCAGCATAACGTATAATCATGTACGCTCTGTGCTTATATAATCACACTTCCTTACCATAGTGGTTGGTGTTCCCATTGAACTTTTGTGGGTCTCGTAGGTCCTTGGCAGAGAATTCATTTTACCTTTAACAGGAGGCCCTGCCTTGGAGAGGGTCGTGTTGGGATACCTCTCCATTCATTTAGGCCTGAGAGGATCCTATTGGCATAAAGACGGGAAGCTCAATAACGTCTGAGATGTCTGGTCCTCAGGAAATCAGTCCTCATGCCCAGGCTTCTTCCTACATTTTAGTCATCTCTCTGTTTCCTAAACAATGGGGACATCTCAGCCCAATTACAGGAGCAGACAGCCTTCCCAGCAGGGCCTTTGGCCAGTTGTGCTGTCCTTGAGTGCTGGCCAACCCTCTGTCTGTCTCCTCAGCCTTGGCATTTCCCATCACCAGTCACCTAGGGTCATCATTAACCATCTCCTGGGCCACTGCAAGCCCAGAGGGCTTGTTCTGGTGGGTTTCTATAGGGCAGGCATTCATCCTGCCAAGAACGTCACCTTTCTTCTGAGGCTTCTGTACATGCTAGGACTGTGCTGATGTGATAATTAATGATATTAAGCCATTTATAGTGTAATAATGCTTGCAGGGAGACAGACAGGATCCCTCTTTATATATGGCTAATTTCTCTTTATACTTGAGCTGTTTTGTCCCCAGACAAGATAGATTTGCTATGTTTTTAATTTTTTTCAAGAATATGAATATAAAAACCAATCACGATATTGGAATCCTTGGCAACTACTTTTATTTCTTATCTGAGAATGTCATTGTCACTGAGTACCATCTCAGACTGTTATTGTAATTTATAAATTCTTAGAAAACAAATACTAAAAATATGTACTAATCAGCAGGCCACAAAATCTAATAATCTGAACTGTCTTATGCCTGGCAGAATCACTGCATGAATTAAGTATTCTTTCCGATTTCTCTGAACAAATCTTAAAGGAATACCAGGGAAGATACAACTGCCTACTCAACAGACTACAAAGCCCAGGCAGAAAAGGCTGTACAACACTACTAAGTGGTGCAGACTTCAAAGAATGTTAGCAAGGGCAACAGTTCATAAAATACAGCAAAACATTCATGGAGGATTCTCATTCCAGACAGTAAGGCCCCTAAAAACAGATTCTAAAGGCTTCAGAATACAGAGGTACTTCAATCTCTATAGAGATCTCCAGTAACTAACTTTGAAGTCCATTACTGTCAGTGCCTAAATGTTTTTAAAATTCTGCACTCAGAATAATATTGTCTTCTCTGCTGGACTGTGAACCTTGGGAGGACAGGTGCTGACCTGTGTACTCCTCCCTTCCTCAGAGTCTTCACCAAATCATCAGGTAACTTGAGTAAAGTTGTAGGGGTAAGGGCAGTAGACCGGCAGCAAATGTATAGCACCCAGCACCTCCTCCTAGGAACATCTGACTTTAGCCCTCAGCCTTCCACCCTGATTGTGATAATAACGGCTTCTGGGCCAACCATCTTTCCCTGTCTCTCCCTGCTACGTCTCCCCTTCACACAACGTTGTCTAACGTAAATCTGATGGTATCAATTTCTCCCAAACATTCTTAGAAAATTTTGTGTTCAGGCCCAGCCCAGAGTCTATGTCATTTTGTCCCAAGCCTTACCTCACTGGGTGCCTCAGGTCCCAATGTTCTCCCAGTGACATTCATCCTACCCCAAGATCCTCTCCTCTCACCATCATGGATCAGTTGTGGACAGGCTCTTCTCAAACACATTTCTTGACTTAAAATACAATCTAGCCTCTAATTTCAAAGTCACTCTTCTTCACCTTGCACACTTCTGCTCATTTTCCAAAAGCTAGCTCAAAGATTATCTTTCCTCGGAAACCTCCCCTACTTGACCAATATATTGTTATTCCCAAGCCTTAGCATTTCTGTGGTATCCAGACCCCATTTCGTATCCTGTGCTTTTTATGCTGATTGTATGTGAGTGTGAATGACTTACCGCAACTACCAGCTCCCCAAGCAAAGACTGTTTCTCACTGAATCTCTAAAGAGATTCTGCCCCACACAATCTGATTCCAGCAGACACTGAGCAGGTGGTGGATGTCCCATAAACGTTTATTGAAGGAGTGGATGGATGGGTGGATGGGTGGATAGGTGGATGAACGAATGGATGGATGGATGAATGAATGAAACAGCCTGGTCACGGGCAGGTCACACTTTGAGGTTTTGATTTCACCCCATACAATGAAGGGGTTGAGTGATAGAAATCCTTATTTTAGTGTTCTGTCAGTCTCCTTTTATGTGGTTTTCAGAACCTAAACCTATACAACTGGCTGCAAAAAGCTAAAGCTTTTTAAACATTTTTCCATCACTTTCAGTTTATCTTGCTCCAGTGGCTTAGGCTGCTTGAAATGTTAATTTTGAAAAAGAGTTATTTGCAAAGATATATGCACCCCTATGTTCATTGCAGCATTGTTCACTGTGGCCAAGACATAAAAATAACCAAAGTGTCCTTTGATAGAGGAGTGGATAAGAAAGATGTGGTACATATATACAATGGAATGCTTCTCAGCCATAACAAAAAATGAAATATTGCCATTTGTGACAACATGAATGGACCTTGGGAATATTATGCTAAGTGAAGTAAATCAGTCAGAAAAAGCTAAGAACCATATGATTTCACTCATGTGTGGGATATGAAACTGAAAGTCATAGACACAGACAACAGTAAGGTGGTTACCAGGGGGAAGGGGGTCAGGGCAGTGAAGGGTGAAGGGGGCCAAGTACATTGTGACAGAAGATGATTTGACTTTGGGTGGTAGGCACACAATGCAACATACAGATCACGTATTATAGAAATGTGTACTTGAAACCTATATAATCGTATTAACCAATGTCACTCTAATAAATTTAACTAAATAAAATTTAAAAAGAAAAGCAAAATAGTCTTCTGATCCACCAAGGAAAGGAATGAAGTTTTCCAGCAACATTAAAGACATTGCTAAGTTTTCGTCAGTGTCTCTGTGCTGGCACCCTGGAGTATTAACAAGTGCTTGGAGTGTAGACAAATGCTGGACTGTGCACTGTTCATCCTACTCAGGAAGTTCAGGCCATTTGACAAGTAATTAGCAGCATCAGCTCCTAGCAGGCATTCGTGCCAAAAATCTCTTCCAACTAAACTTGGTGGAAAGCTTCAGCTCTCAGAGACGGAGATGCAAATGGTCCCCATTGCTGAGTGCTTTAGCAGAATAGCAGAGAAAAGGAAGTCATGGCTGTGTAGACAGAAGCATGATACATAGGCTTAGTGTGCATCATAATACAAATGTGCTTATGAGTCAGCAGATAAGTGATATTAACCGTGCAGTTAACAAGTCAACATTCATTCCCAGGCCCACTACATACAATCCTATGTCCTACACTTTCTCCACCTCATCAAGTTGGAGTTGTGTTTGGGATGTGCTCAAGGAAGCACTTCGAATGTTGTGAAATGATAGTTTCAGGCAAGGGTTATTCTTATCAGTTTTTCCCAAACTGTTCCACTAAGCACTGTACTAGGCAAAAAGAGAGAGAGGGGTAGATATCAAACAAAAGGGAAAAAGTTCTTTCACATTTGCATGTTGGTATTTCTGAGGAGTCACAGTAATAAGAATCTGGGTAATCAATCAATCAATTTAAGGAGGATTTTTCAAACTCTTAAAAACAGAGAACACTCTCCCTTTTCTTTAAGTTCTTGCTTATTAATACTTCATAGAAATCGTGTATAATGGAACAGGCTTAGGAAAGTATTACAATTTTTTATCATCATCACTTTTTATTTCTAATTGTAAGTTACCTAAAGGATGTTTAAGCTGAATTAAAGAAATTTGAGATTATTGAGTGTGCATAGTGAGCCCGATCCTGTGTTGACCCACAAGAAGGAAACGGGACAGCAGAGGCTGGAGGAGGAGCTGTGCAATGAGAAGGCAATTACAGAGGCTGGCTGGTCAGGCGTCCTGTCTATGTCAAGACCAAGCACAGCTGAAGCACATCGTGACTGTCAGAAGAATTTTATTCTCTCCTCTGCTGCCTGACACTCTCAGCATCTTCTCCTGAGCCTTCCTAAACAGGACTTCACTGCAAAGTGATCCAACTATGGTAGTAGAATCTGGGGAAGACAATAGAGTATGAAATGCTCACACGCAGAGTTAGAGACAGAAGACCCCTTCCCAGGGGACTCCAAGCATCCCCCTCTCTCAGGCTCATGAGCCAGGGAAAATGTTGGCTGGAAGAATTTCATCTCGCATTTTCCAAGACTAACTGGAGAGCGGATTTTCTTACATTACAATTATTTATCATTTACGAGATACCAGAGTTACAGAGAGACGGCTAAATAATAGATGAAATTATGCTGAACCAAGTTACTGCCCTAAGGAGTTTTCCATGTAGAGGCAAACATGGGATCATGCCAGACAAGCATAACGCAATCCACTGCCTTGTCAAACAAGGTGGGCGGGGTTCCTGGTGAGAGAACGTGTGTGACAGAGAGAGAGACAGAGACCAAGATGGAAGGTTCATTTAATGTGGAAAAGAAAATAGCAAACAGAGCGTGCTCTGTCAATTGGTCAAACAGTGAAGATAAGAAGGGAGCAGTCAACCTGCAAGGGCCTGAAATGATTCCAGCAGGCTCTAGGAAAGAACCCTTCCCCAAAACACAACCCCACTGTCTAGGAGCCTCAAGTACCTTTGGGACCATGCATTCACCAATAAGTGTACTTTAGCTGCTTAACAGGAATAGAACATCAGTAGGAGGGGTGAAGTGGCATTTTTAGGAGGGAAGAAAGAAGTAAGAGAAGAAAAACGCCATTGTTGCCAGTTCCCTGTGTGTTTAAGAGCAGCCCTGGACAGATGATCACAAAGATAGAAGAAGGCTGAGGTCACACATATGCACACAGCTTGTCTCTGGGACTCAGGAAGTGTCTCTAACCCACCACGCTCACCCCTCCTGGGTTCACCCCACCCCATCAAGACTCAATCTGTGTCCATCAAGACTCAATCTGTGTCCATGGGGCCTTAGCAACCAGGCTTCCTCCAACCCAGGCCAGAGGTTGAAGAATCTTCTAAAACAAGGTGGGGGTGAGGCAAGAGGATTAGGATACAAGTGGGAAAGCTTTCATTTCAGGGGCAGCCAATCAATGAACGTGGAGAGAAGAGCTGGGGGCCATTGGGATTTGAAGCCAGGAAAGGAGCTGTCTAGAGGGAATCAAATCCCCAGGCTGCTAGTGTGATTTGGACCTTTAATGATGTCCCATTGGCCTGTGGACAGTTGGGCCGAGGGTCAGTAGGTTCTGATGAGGCAACACAAATCATCCACCATCCCTGCTCTGAATATGTTTCAGAATTCAGACCTCAGGAGAATTTCAGATTTGAAAGAAAGGAAAACAGTGTAGAGTTTATAGGGCCATATTAATAATTTGTGCATTAGAACATATGAATATTCAGACTAAGTGGAATATTCAAACGATACAGAGAAATAGCCTCGCATAACTTCAGCTCAAGTTTTGTAGCCAGAAGAGTTATATAAGACACAGATATGAGTATGACGTTACATGCCAAAAGAATTTAGCTTGAGGCTGAGAACTTTGGTGGGGGGGGTTGCTGACTCAACTAATAAGCTCTTCCCTCCAAAAGTGATGTTATTTCTCCCACTAAACCCTAAGATCTGCCTGGTCCCTGAAAAGGAGCCCACCTGCACTGGCCAGAGGGCTGACCATGATGGGAACAGCCACCCATGGCATTTAGCCCCAGACGTGACATCCATGAAACCCAGGTCAGAGTACTTGCCAGCACAGCTCTCTGTAGGGTACCATACATCTTGTGGGGAGGGCAGTGGTCTGGACAATGAACTTAGTACAAATTCCTGGACCACACCTGGTGCAGAGAAGTCTGGGCATTGTTAGTCTATTAGCAGTCCTTGGACCCCGCCCCAAATGAACCAAATCAGAACTGGAGGTGGAGATTGAACAGGAATCCAGCCTTTATTGCAAGCCCTCTGAAGCAGGGGATACACCAGCCTAACGGAGGTGAAGCAAATACGTCTCAAGTGATTTCCATATGTTCTCCATGTGTCCATTAATCAGCCTGAGGTTGCCACCCCTCTGGACACAGTGCTGTCTGCTGGTCCACATTGACCTTGTCACCTGCTGAACAATTGAAGCACTTTTCCCTCGAACTTCATCAAACCAGATCACCCACATGCATTATTTGCAACTGAATTTGAGCCCAAATGTACACATTTAAGTTCATCCCATTGAGTTCCATCTTTTTTTGTCCCTGTGTTCCCAACTGTCAAACTCACACTCTTCTTGTTACTTCAGACACCTCTTGCACTGTTTGCCTCTTCTAGCATGGTCTCTGGTGTAGGAAGATCTTCTTCACCTTCATCTGGTGAGATTTTTACTGCAAAGGATGGACTTGGGGGGTTGCCAAACACTTGACCATCAGCCTATGTTTGGTCATTCCAAAAAAAATCCTCCTAAAGTACCACAATTCAGCTTGTGTCCCTCCATCTTTTGAAGCCAGATGTTTTAGGACAACCTACAGTAGGCATGCACATTGTTTGATCTATCAGGTTTCTGATACGGATTGCTGACTACCCAAAAGGACCACAAAAGGGCTTTGTGATTAAGGGAAGCTAAATTTATCAAAACTTGACATGGTATCCCACCTTGACACGGTATCTGGAGGGTCTTAAAATTAGAATCTGAAAATTAGAATGTTTTAGGGTTTTAGGACCCAGACTGCCTGACTGTAAATTAGGTCCCTTAAGGCAGCCAATCAGTTGGGATTGGGCAGAGTGCATCACCGAGGGCTTAGGAGTGGCTGGCACACAGGGCAGGAGCCTTGAAGAGAGCCTCGGTGAGCCAGCACAGTCTTCATAAGTACCTAGTGTCATTGGCTCAGTCTTTCATTCAGAAGCAAGGATCTCCTGCAGCTAGGCTGTTTTTTCCTTGTCCTAACAGTCTTTAGCACAGAAAAAAAAATATGCTTGGTTTCAAATTCCTCAGCTCAGGGACAAGAAAGATATTGGTACCAGGGTTCACAAATTGCTGTGAGCCCCCCCTAACTCCCTGTGCTCACCTGCATCGTTCTGTGAGGGCTCGTGATCAGATAAAAAGCAGTAACAACCAGGAGGCACACCAAACCTGTAACCATGTTCACACAGAACTGCCTTCACTTTTTATTCTGGCTGAAACTTAACTGTGTGAAGATCATCAGCCCTGTAGACACAGTGATTTCCAAATATTTTTTTTTCAAGATAAGTAAGAAAGTCACATATTTAAAACAAATAAAACTGAGTTCTTCTGCCTTCTGGATGAGGGGTGAAGCTTTAGCACTTCCTTCTCTTGCCGAAAGGATCCCTGAAGATCCAAGGAATTCAGTTAATCCTCAGGAGTCTTCATGCCAGAAGCCATTATTTTTTTGAGGTCAAAACCATTGCTTAGGGGAAAACCAATTTTACAGCCAAATTATGTGTAAACAAGAAAGAAGATGAGAACACTTTCTTGGTAGGGGAAATGAGTATGCAAGTAGTTACAATAACTTCAACTAAAATTTAAAACAAAATCTTTTGAGTGCCAGAAGACAGAAAATTTGCAATTCCCCAGTTTAATTGAGTATATACTTATAAAGTTCATTTTGCTTTGGAAATTAATTCTTCCACAAAGGAGATATGCTGCTTAATTTAAGTTATAATTAAAAATACTCCAGCTTATATATTGATTTCATTACACTGTATTTCATTTCTGTTTATTGTTTCACATTTTAACGAGTTAATAAAGGAACCACTTTATGTATTCCCTTCCTTACGCAACTCACAAACCCGAAGTACTTTTTGAATAGAAATCGCAGCAGGGCAACACATTTTTTCCCTCCCACTGTAATAATGATGATGCTGTTTAACTGACATGAAATCATCAGGAAGGCCAGAATCCATTATTTGTTGAGGAGAAACTCTGTTTTCCAGGTTTTACAGGCAAAGTTTATTCCAGCTTTCACTTGAAAGACTAAGGTGCCCAGGAAGTTCCTGGTCACCACCTGACAGTCACTGGAGGTCAGTGACTTAATCCCCAGGGACCAGAGGGTCAGCTTAACACTTAAGAAGGTGGAGTCAGGACAACAACCCATTTGAAATGCACTTTTAAATTATCAACCTGTATTGACTTTTACCAGTAAAAAGTCTCAGTCCCTTCTGGAAGTAAAATGAGTTCAAATGCACCAGAGGACTTGTGTATTGGACCCTTCCTGACTGTCCCAGGCTTGTGTTCCTTTCACTGCAAACCCAGTGGCTGTCTAGCCACCTGGCTGAGCTCATTCCCTATGGCCCAGCATGACCCTGAATCCCTTCAGCTGGGGTATTGGCTGTCCACTTTTTCTCTGGTCAGTGCAGAAATAGAGACTCACAACCAGGTGTGGAGCAGGAGAACTGACTCTTTTTTGACTCGATTCTTCATCATTTTTTCCCTTTACACAAGTGTATTCTCATCTAAAAATCGCTGCTCTGTCTGCTGCACTGGCAGACATAAAGACGAATAATAGGTCACATTTGAAAGCCCTTGGCAAAACGTAAAGTTCTGTATATGCTTCAGATCATGTCTGCATTATTAGCAGTCCCATCAGGTACTAAATTTTGTCATCCTCATAACATGGTGACCCCTTGCACCATCTCAGAGTGTGTCATTTTTTGACCCCCTCCTGGGAGGCTAACTTTTTGGAGCATTTAATGTTGAAATGTGACCTCTTTGGAAGTAGGTTTTGTCAATGATGACCTAAGGCATGAAGCTACTGTTGCTGTGATTCTAGCAAATCATTTATCCTTTTATTAAAACACCACCAGCAATTACTTCATGATGACAGACAGGATCCAGCGGCTGCCAGGAAAGAGTGATATTGATCCCAAGAAGCACAGAGTGGTATCTATGGGAAACACAGAAGCAGCAGGTTCAGTCTGTACATTGGGGTGCACTTTCAAAGGGGACCACAGCTGATCTTCTGTAAAATTAATAAGTTCAGCAGAGCTAGGTAGGAAAGTACTTACAGTTTGCAGATCTGACCAGAGACATGATGATTGTGAAGATACAGTCCCACGTGTCTAGGGGTCAGGGGCTGCGTGGCACAGATCAGCTGAGCTTTAATGCAGACATGACAGTCAGTTTGGTAATTGCTAATGTCGTTGCTCTCAAGTGAAGGCGGAAGCTGTATCAGTAGGAAAAAATGCATGTTTTTTATTACATGGCCCTTTTGTGGTTCCTGGAGACTGGATGCAGTTACAAGTCCTGAGGTTGCTGGTTCCCCTCAAAGAACCACCATATCCGGGAGCAGGGGCGGTCGAGACAACCTGGGCAAGGAAGCTAGTTTGCCTTCTGCTGCACAAAACATGGTGGGACCATCACTGTGTTTACCTATATGTATGTAGGCAGATAGATATAAGCTATCTAGCCATACAAAAATAGATAGAGACATGTATATGCACTATGTTTGATTATATACAGGGGTGGGCAAAAGTAGGTTTACTGTGCCATTGTAACACTCTTATGTGTTAATAAAGCCATTGTAATCATCAAACTTGCATGTCTTTTTTTCATATGAACAACTGTAAACCTACTTTTGATCACCCCGGTGTGTCTTTTCATATATATATATATATATATATATATATATATATATATATATATATACACACTCGTGTGTGTGTATATATGTACATATGTATATCTAGGTCCACACAGGTGTAGAAATAGGTATAGGTATGCATATATACTACAGATACACACATGTTTAATACTCTAAAGGATAGCCCCATATGGCACTACCAAACACTAAGAAACAGCCCCCATGTGTGGCAGGTGCTTTTGTTCAACTTCACAGACTCACACTGAGGCTGTTACCCCTGCACGGTCACAGTGGTTAAGCGGATCCAGGCTAGAAACCCACCAAGGTGCACTCGGGGGCAGGTGGGGTGGGTGCCCACATCCCCTGCCTTCAGGGAGAGGGTCGATATCCCTCTAGGAGTGAATATAGAAGCTTGGAAATATAGGTATTCAAGGTGTGTCTGTACCTTCCTCTCCATTTGGCTGTAAACCTAAAACGTCTCTAAAAAAGTGAAATCTTTTTTAAGTATATTTCATTGATCATGCTATTACAGTTGTCCTATTTTTTCATCCTTTTTATAATTGGTAGGTACAAAATAGACAGGGGAAGGTTAAGAATAGTATAGGAAGTGGAGAAGCCCATGAATTTGTATGTAAAACCCATGGACATGAACTAAGGTTTGGTGGGGGGATGCTGTGAGAGGGAGGTGTGCAGGGAGGAGGGAGATAAAGGGGATAAAAAAGTTTTAAGGCACATTTTCTCATCTCAAAAATGATGACCCATGAAGAGATAACAATACAGGACCAAGATATATCTGCTGCTTTGGAAATAGAACACAGAATTTTGACAATTAGAGTGTATTGTTCCATAATAGATGATTTGCTTGTGAGTCCCATCAGTCAAATTGCAAGTCCTTTGAGAATGGAGAGAGTGTTTTATAAACAGGGATCACAAATGCCAGCGGGATCATCAGAGAGGGGTTCAGGGGGGTGGGGAGGAGTGGCTGCTACAGATACCAGGGCAGGATCAGAGGTTTCAGGAAGAAACAGCACTTGAGATGCACAGAGGCCACACTGCACAGGGCTGTTGAGGGAACTCAGAGGTCAGGTTCAGTGTAGCAGAGGGTTGGGGATAAGAAATGATCAGTGAAAAGGTTAGAGATGTCCCCTGGAGTCAAGGAGTTCTCCTTCTGTTGAAGGAACATATTTTGTTGTTACCTTCATTATGTGATAAATGATAAACTCTAGACTTATGTAATTCCACTAATTCTGATTTGAAATTTTATTTTATTTCACTTTCTATGAAGCATTTTTGCTTTTTGTAGAAAAGCGAGATGCTGGACCTCTTTCTGTAATGCCGTCAGGACACCTGGTTGGAGGATATCGCAGGGTCCCCTTCATTGCCTATGACTGTGTCAGGTATCAGTCCACAAGAACCCACTTCACCGAATGCATGTGATGTTGTCTCTACCTTGCCGCTGAATGGCATCTCAGAGGTAGTCAACACTTTTCTTGATTCCAACAAGGGATGATTAACTTTGAGTTATGCATATCCTATAATATCCCCATTTTTACTTTTCTTTAATAAAATGTAGAAATTACACAAATCAGCTGCAAAAATAACTATTTGACCAGACCAGACCAGACCGGACCAAACCTGGGCAGGCAAAAATCTGAGGAAGGTACCTGAGGAACAGACACATGGCTTCTACGTACTGTCTGGTGGCGCCAGGCCTAGAAGTCAGTAGAGGACATCATCTCCCTTACCAGTGACGGGTGAAAGACTGTTGAGAGTGCTCGCTCTATGTAACACTGAGGGGCACTGAGGGGCACTGGAGAAGAGGGACTGCACCGTGGGGACACAGGCCGATTGGGGCTGGACAGCAGGTGTAAACTGAGGCAGCGCTACACGTGCATTGCCGTTCCTCCGCTTGGTGGCTCTGTCTTCCTGTTTCCCAATTCCCAATTCTACCCGCCCAGTTCATCAGCCTCAGGCAGGCTCACTGGTTTCCTTTCCTGCAAAGTCCCTGATCTCAGGCCCAACGCTGCCTTTTCTCCATGATGGTGACCCGAACTGTGCAAGTGTGGAAGGGGCCTGTGTCTAAACTCCTCGGGCACCTGAGACATTTAGAACAGGATCTGGGAAGTCAGCTGTCCCGGTGCACACCCAGCACTTCCAGGAAACACTGTCACTGAGTCCCACAGGAAAAACTGCAAAGCACACGTGATATGGCTACACACTTGACACAACACAAACTTACTGCCAGTAACTTTTCTACTTCAAAGTTGCCATAAAAACACTTCCCACAGAGGTTTCAAAGTCGCCATTGGTAATGAACTGAAACTGTGTTAATTTTTTTAATTTAAAAAAAGTCATAATATCTGTCTTAAATGAGTTTTTTAAAAAATGTAATAAAATATAATTAATACAGAATCATTAAAGGAAAATAGTAAAAACTATTTTTAGACTATTTATTTTAAACTGAGATAAAACTCTACGTAAGGCCTTGTTTAGGCTTTTGTTTTTAACTTACACGATCTGGGACGCAGCCCCGTTCTGCCCAGCACTCTCAGCCTCACTTTGGGGAATGTGGGACGGCCTGCCTAAGCTTCATTTTTCTCAGCACTCACAATGGGCATGATGTTCCCCCCCACACACACACACACACACACTGAGCGGTGATGAGAAGGAAATGAGTGTCCAGGACATAGATACACTAAAATTTACCTGTCACTTACATGAAACCCATTCATTTTAAATAGGCATCCTGCATTTTCATTTATGTCTGCAACCCTGTGCCGGGGCTCTTGGCCATGTTGTAGGGCCTCTGTGTGAACGCACTATTATCCTGATTGCTGTTTTGGGAGAAGCTTTGCGAACTCCAAGGTGGAGAACTTCGGGGATCCTGGGGGCAGAATGCCTCTCACGGTCCCTGGGAGCAACAGGAACCTAACTGCATGACGATTACTGACTCTAAGGCCTGCCTGTGCAAGGCACCCGTTTATTTCCTTATTTAACTCCCAGATTCTGATGGAGATCTTCTCAATGTCTCCATGTCCCAGAGGGGAAAAGTGATCCCAACACCTACTAGCACCCCTGGAGACACACCTGAGAAATTCCTGGTCTCAATAAAATCCCACAAGTCATTTCCAGAAGCTTCCTCCAGCTTTGGGAGTTGTGGGGCAGCTCCCAGTGTGTCTGGAGAGCAATTTGATCAGCTCCAGGAAAGGGGGGTGAAAGTGCCTTCTGCACTCAGGGACCACCATCCTGCTGCGTCAGGATGCACGTGATGGACAGGGTGTCGGAAAGGCTCTCCAGCTTCCCTGGTTTCACTGCACCGCCTTGTCCCCAGTGGCAACCAGAGACATGGTTCCCCTTCTCACTGTTAGAAATCGGGCCCTGAATAGAAGAGGGTGGAAGGAAATGGTGGAGGGAGGTCCTCTGCCTGCTCCTGGTGTTATTGTCCCACGTGCAGCTCTCTGGCCCTCTGGGTCCTGGCCTGGAAACCCCAGCCCCTCCTGTACCTGCAGTCATAGCCAACCTTCCCAGCTCCATGCTATCACCTGGCCCGGTGACACCATCAAGTGAGAGGCCCCACAGAGATTCGTAAGCAGACAGGGAAGCGTCTGGGGCAATGAGGCCACAGGGAATGCAGAAACCAAGGGATACTGCCCTGACTCATGCATTTACAGTGTGTCTATGATGCAAGTGAGCAGAGGGGAGTATTTGAAAACGGTGTTTTAGGGGCCTTTCTGATCCAGCTAGGACTCACGCTGAAACACTACTTGAAGAGGGTGCCGTGTCCTGCGCTGTATTCCTCGGCTGTGGAGTGCACAGTGCTGGCATCTTTAAGACCCATTACTCCCCATGATTACCACCTGTGAGCTGGCACTGAGTACGCACCTCTCCCTACCGCAGAAATAATCAGCGGTGAGAGCACAGAATCAAACCGCTCCCTTTTTAATGAGCCAAGCAGCCTGGCCATTAATTTATAGCAGTTTCTTCAGCAGCCAGGGGAATATATTAGTTTCATTTTTATTTTAAGAAACAAAACAGCAGAATTGCTCTGCTCATAAAATCTAATCCCAGGCAAGCTGCGCCATGAGGGGTGAATTAATTAACACTACTTGTTAAGGTATTACTGCTATTGATTCATTCTGCTCTATCAATAATCTTAATTCATCCACAAAAACAATTCAGCTTAATAACTTGTAAAGGGAAGTTAGGAAACCTCGTTGCCTGTTAAAATATGACCACAGAGTTTTCCTGCGTGGGTTCTGTTTTACGGTCCATGCAGCTCACGGGTCTCCTACTTAGCCTTGCTACACGCCCCAGAAACATCCCTCCAATCCACTCCCTCATCCACGCCGCCCTCCCAGGCCCTCCTACCTCCAGCTAGGTCAGGACACAGCCTGTCATGGGCTGTGCTGGGGTCCTAAATTCACGTGTAGAGTCCTAAACCCCGGAACCTCAGAATGGGACTGTATTTGGAGATGGGGCCTTTAAAGAGGTAGTTAAGGTAAAATAAGGTCACTAGAGTGGGCTCTCATTTCCTATGAATGAGGTCCTTATAAAAAGAGGAGATTAGGACACAGACATAGGCACACACAGAGGGACGACCAAGTGAAGACGCAGAGAAGACCACCATCCACCTACATGCCAAGGAGAGAGGCCTCGGGACCAGCCAGCCCAGCTGACAGGCTGACCTCCCACTCAACCTCTGCCCCCGCCCCTTCCCTGCAGGCCCTCCTCTTGTTCCAGATGGGGAGCTCCCCTGCCTCCCCAGACCCTCTCTCCACTTCTCTTGAGCTCTTCAGTCCCTGCCTGCCTCTCTACAATGTGTCTGAATTTCTGACCAACTTGACTCAAGTCTGCGTGTTACCTCAGGTCTTGCTGGGTGTCCAGCCTCCTGGCATGGACAGGTCTGGCCTCCCCAGCCAGGGATCCTGAAGCCCCTCAGTGTCACAAGTGAGCTCCTCGCTGCCTCTTTCCTGCCCAGGAGTGGCTGCCTCAGGTGACACCTTAGGAAGAGGTTTGCCTACAAGTGAAAACACTGTCCTGGTGGCAGCTGAGATGTGCTCCCTTTGAAGAAAAGGGTTTCATCTCCTTTGAAAACCTGAAGCAGCCCAGATAATGACAATGGCCTAACATTGCCTGTGTGTACATCTTGTTTCTCTTCAAGAGCTCATTCAGACATGACATCCTGAGTCTAAAAAGAAAAAAGAAAAAGGAAAGGAAAAAAAAAAGAATGTCAGGGAGTACATCAGGCAGGAAGTATTATTATATTATTAGCATTGTTTGAGAGTAAGGAACAAAAATCCCAAAAGGGTAAGTAATAGCATGTGTAAGAAGGGGATGCTAGCACCAAGGTACATTAGTTCCTTGTCCAGGGACCTCACATTGCATTTCGCTGACTTTCATTGCCTTTTAGAAGGAGCCTATTTCAGTGGGACACAGCAAGTAGCAGGGCCAGCTGTGGGCTACCTTCCCAATAAACACTACGCCGACCAAAACGCAGACTCACAGTCCCCCTGGGATCAGCATGATGCCTGGTTTTACAGCCTAGTCAGGTCTGCTATACCCAAGATGATTTGTGTAAAAACTCTAGTATTTTCCTTCTCTCTGCCTCCAGGAGTTCCTTCTCTCCAGCATGTGTACAAGGTAGTCCCAAGGTGATAAGTGCCTGGAGAGGAACAGGAGGAGAAAGAAAGAGACCCACAGTGAAAACATCCAGGGGGATTGTACCTGGCCAGGTGGCCACAGGGAGGGCAGTTCACAAGCACCAGACTCCTGTCACCACCCAGAGAGACTGACTGCATGTGGTAGCCATCACCTTCCCTAGGAAATGGACTTGGATGGAATGGGGTGATCCCTCCTCACTGAAGGGATATCCTTGCTAACTGTGGGTGGCATCCCCTCATCTGAGCCCACCTCAGTGTCTCACTCTGTCCCTGGATATTTTCCCTAACTAGCCACCTGCGCATCGCTCTGTGTCAGGCTCTGCTTTTGCTTTGGGGGTGGGCTGCTCAGACTAAGGCAATGTTTTCCTGACCGCAGACACTATTCAGGGCAGTGGGGCACAGCTGGCGCAGGCCTGACCCATCTGAGGCCCTCATCTGGGGTTTCCCAGGACCCTAGTAGCCTCCACCATGTGAGGAGCCAGAGACTACGGAAAGTCGTGTCTCTGCCAAATGGCACTCTATCCTTACATTTAAAAAAGAGGGGGGAGGGGGAGAGAGAGGGAAAAAGAATGAAACAGAATAGAACAGCAGCCCTTTTCACCTCCGCTGTGGATTGTAAAGTATACATCAAAAGGCTTTGAAACCTCCCAGGGACCAGTAAGAGGCCACCGGCAGAGCTAAGCCACACCCAGCCTCCCCAGGTGAGTGTGTAGCCACAGGAGCAATGTGGGTGGCTTTTCCACATGACAGGCAGAGGCTTTAGGGCTGGAGCTAGTCATCCACAAAATGGGCCCTTGTCCCCTGTCACCAGCTGAAGCGAGGGGCAGTGGAGAGGACACTGACGAGCAAGTGTTGGAATCCCTGGCTTTGTGGCTTCTCAGTAAACGTGTTCAGGCCAAAATATCCACACTTCCTAGTGATCTTTGTCAGGAACTTTTCAAACCCCCGTGGCTGTGTTGCTCTGGTCAGTCACATGTGTTTCTCTGTGCCGCTTCCTAAATTTACAAAGAGAAAATACCTGAGAGTGCAGCCGCAACGGAAATAAATTGTGAGTAAGTGCTGTGCAAATGTTTTCATGAAGCTGCAAACTAAACCTGTCATACAGGCTTTAACATAAATAAAAACAGATCAAAGCTGCACTTCGCAAAGCATCCTGTCGTATGTAAGTAGCGGCTCACTGTACCGCTGCGCTGTGCGGAGCAGGCACGGTTCTCCCTCAGGGTGAGGACCGATGTCCGAGGAAGGACCCCTGACGAAGAAATTTCAGGATGCATTCTTTCTTTCAAATGTCACGTAATTTGGAGCACATTTAAAGTTATTCTTAGAAACACAGATTCTTTCACATCATTTAATATTTATTTACTGGAGTAAATAAATGGAGTTAATTTAATTCTGTGAAACCAAGAGCAAATAATCTGTTTCGACTGGGAAGTAGATTTGCCACCTAAACTCAGTGGATATTCGCTCTGAATTAGGGGCCCAGAATCATCTTTACATTATTTTTTAACTATCCAATCAAAGCAGCATGCTTCTCCCTTTGTCAGTAATACCGCACAGCTAATGTTTCCAGAACAGACGTGCCCCTGATCCTACTGCAAGTGCCAGGGGGCTGATGTCAATCTCGGTGTCCCCACCCCCAGGTCGGAGCCCTCACCTTTCTTCATCTTTGTATCTGCTCCTGACCTGTCTCCCATCCTCTTCAGTTTGGTCTTCCCCCGCCAAAGTCTGCCTTCTCCGTGGCCATTCTCTTCTGAGGGTAACTGATTCCGGTGCTAAACCAGTGAGTACTTAGAAATGGCACAACATGTCACTATTATCCAAGGAGGTAAGTTTGTGCCCAACAGAGGTCTTTAGGAAGAGACAAGCTAACACCACAAACATCCACCAGAGAGACACACACCTAGGAGGAGACTAGGTCGAACATTTCCTTTGTCACTGAAATGACACTGAGCACCTACAATATGCCCATTACCACTCTGATGGTAGAGACAGACTTGGTTACACAGGCGCAAACATAACAGGCCGGGGAGGGGAGAGCTAGTGAACAAGTGTTTTTTATTGCATCTTACCGAAAGGTCAGTCTCGAGCTACATCCCAGTCTAAGACCACTACACCTGAAACCTCTTCAAATAGTGGTCCACACAACATCAAACACACTGCTAAAGACCAAAATCTCGCAAGTGAATGCAGCAGAACAGGGTGCGTCTAAAAGTATGGAAGTTATACTAGAATTTGATGGTCGTTTTAAGATGCATACATTTATATATACAAGAGACAAGAAAGTGACCCTTTGCTTTGCTGCTGAAAACCAATGTATGTTCCCACACAGAATGAACGGTTATGTTACTTCCAAAATGGGGTTCTCAGTGCTGACTTTGTAATCTATTTAAGGAAGGAAACAATGACAAATGATGTACATTATTCTTAGTTTCTCTTTTATTTCAATAATAATTGCCAATACCCCAAGGCAGTATGAAAATGTAGGGATTAAAAAAAAAAAAACATACAGCCCCCAATCCTGTCATCCTTTCAAAAAGTCACTTATACACCCTGACTCATGCGGCTCAGTTGTTTGGGAGTCTTCCTGCAAACTAAAAGGTCACTGGTTCAATTCCCAGCCAGGGTGCATGTCTGGGTTGTAGGCCAGGTCCCCAGCGAGCAGTGTGCGAGAAGCAGCCAATTGATATTTCTCTCCCTTTCACCCTCCTTTCCCCTCTCTCTAAAAATAAATAAATAAAATATTTTTAAAAAGTCATTTACAAGAAAGTCTTGAGTGTGATATCTTATAAAACCAGAAGAGCTATTGCATTTTCGGGGGGAAAAAATAATACGTTTGGAAAATAATTTCTACGTGTCTGGAGTACTAAGGTATTCAGATTTATAAGCAATTAAATCCTTAACTGATTTAAAGATATAGCAAGTAGATACATTTGATTTCTATTTTTAATTAAAGTTACTGGGGTGACATTGATTGATAAGATCACATGGGTTTCAGGTATGCATTTCTACGATATGGCATCTGTACATTGCATTGTGTGCCCACCACCCAAAGTCAAATGAATCATCTTCCATCACCATGCATTCGTCCACCTTTGCCCTTTGCTACCTCCCACCCCTTCCCTCTGGTAACCACAATACTACTGTCTGTGTCCATGAGTTTCAGTTTTGTCCTCCACACATGAGTGAAATCATAGGGTTCTCAGCTTTTTCTAACTTATTTCACTTAGCATAATATTCTCAAGGTCCATTCATGTTCTAGAAACGAGACAGGAGCCAAGGTAAAAATACTCATTTCCTAAGGCATCCTCCTCTGCAGCTCATTGGAATGGAATTTAAGAATAAAATTAGAAACTGAAAAAGAAGCTGCACGGGAACCCAGAGGCAACCTCTGTCGGCCTCATTATGTGTTACAGATGTGGGGCTCCCAGCCCCTCTCCCACGGGAACAAGAAAGACGACTGCCCCCAGAGCAGCACGGCCACCCCTCTTGTCCTCTCCCTCCACACGCTGCCGCACAGGCTTCACGAGAGGCGCTCCGTGTGCAGTGCCACACTGAGGTGACACAAGGGACAGACAGTCACTGCTGAACCTCAGACAAGGCAGAACGTGAACCCAGAACAAGTTTACAGTTTATCTCTCTGTCTCCATCTCTCTCCCTTTCTCCCTCTCCCTCTCCCTCTCTCTCTGCCTCTTTCTCTGTCTCTCCTTTTCTCTGTCTCTCTTTTCTGTCTCTGTTTTTCTATTTCTTTTTCTCTTTCTCAGTCTCTTCTCTGTCTCTATCTCTGTATCCCTGTCACCTTCTGTCTCTGTCAATCTCTGTATCTCTGTATCTGTCTTATTTTTGTGCTCACAAGGATCTGTTTACTCCACAAAATTGAATTAGTGATCTGTCATTCACTCAACAAATGTTCGTTAACTACCTATTACTGTTTAAGCACTCAAAGGAGTTAACAAGATGGTTAAGTTGGGCTACTGTCATCAAAAGCTCATCTCAAAGGTGGACGATGAGACATGGGCACCATCGCGACAGCACACAGAAGGTCCACACAGTGGCACTGACCATTACACATGCTTTCTCCAGTCTTCAGTGCCATTGTCCCCATTGGCCTACTGAGGAAACTGAGGCAGAGATCACTTGCTGCAGTTGCAAGCTGCAACCGGCTGACCAGCTTGTTACTGTTTATTAAGTGTTTTCCTTTTCTTAACCTGTAATTACATTTCCTGCCTCAAAATGAAAAGATCTGTCAGAGCTATAAAGAATCTATGAACTTTCCTAAGTTTCTAAAATTATCTAGAGAGTGGACAAAAAGTAGGTTTACAATTGTGAGTATGCAAAACACAGAGTTTATCCTGGTATTATTATTTATTCATTATTGTATTATCTTCCACACAAATAACTGTAAACCTACTTTTGCCCCACGCTGTACAGTTAACCCAGGGCCAAACTGGGAAGGAGCTGAGTGTGCCTTCTGTTCTCCTGGCCTCGTTTTTTGTCCCTTTCCTCCACTGTCTCTCCTGAGGTCTTCTGTGAAAATCGTGACTAGAAACTCTTATTCAGTATTTACGTTTCCCCCTTACAGTCAGTCACTAAATGAACTTGCCATATCCCCAAAGGGAGTGTGTGTCCTGAGACAGGCCAGCTGCAGAGTGAGCATCCTCTGGTCTCTGGGGCCCATGCTCCCCAGCCCAGAGGCAGATCTGCCTGCCTCTGTGAGCCCCACACAGTCACAGGACCCCAGTCACTTAGGAAATGTGTGACCTCACAATGATCATTTCAGGAGAAGGTAACTTGGCTCATGATCAGAAACAGCCTCAGGAGCAAGTGTCCCCAAAATTCAATAGCTAAAACTTATATCCATATTTGTGGCATTATTTATCCAGCCTTCTTCAGTCTGCAGCACAGTTTGCATTTCTATAAAGAGCAATGGAACCCTTCTTGGAAAAAGTGGATATTTGGTACTTAACTTCGAAGCCCTCATCTTTCTCTGATGGGCTTTGGTATGTTATGACAACACATTTTATTTCATTTCTTAAAACCACTTTATTGAAGTATTATTGACTTCTACAGAGGCGTATTTAATGTATACCTCTCAATGACTTTAGGGATACATGTGCCCCCGTGGCACCATCGAGGCCACAGATACACTCACCACCTCCCACAGTTCCCTCCAGCCCCATCATCACCATCATCATCATCATCATTATCATCATATTGTTATTTTGAGGTGAGAACATTTCACATAAGATCTTTTCTCTTAGCAAATGTTAAGTGTGTGACGCAGCATCATCAGCTCTAGGTGCTATGTTGTACAGTGGATCTCCAGAACTTGTTTACCTCATCTCAGCACTTTAAAGCCTCCCATGAACATGGGCCCATGAAGATCTCAGAGGTGGGCATGCTGTCAAGAGTTACCTTGCTTTTTCCAACTCTCAAAAACACCACCGTATGTCAAACACTGATCAAGTACATAGTTGCTGGGCATGGAGGTCAAGTGTAAACAAAACAGAAAAGTATTGTTCTCATTGGACTTAAATTTTAGTGGGTAAGACAGGAAACAAATGTGTAATAAATAAGAAATGATGAAGGCTGTGAAGAAAAATAAGGCAAAATACAGAACATCGAATGCCCTGGGCAAGGTTCGGGTGTCAGCTTTGATGGAGCCCTGGGGAAACCTCCCCAAGGAGATGGTGCTTGAGCACAAACCTGGAGAGAGAAAAATATGGAGCTGTGGGGGTTCTGGAGCAACAGCTTTCTGGCAGCTTCTCCCTTCTCATGGGTGGACAGGGGGCCTGGAAAGCTGGGGTTGGACTCAGGGGAAGGCTGGCTCACAGCCATCTCTCGTGGTGACATTGGCTGAGGCTGAGACCTGAGCTCTCTCAGCCAGACAATTCCATGTGGCCTGGGCTTCCTCCTAATATAGCAGGTGGTTTTCAGGGTTCCGCTGAGACAGACACAGAGAGAGCCAGACAGAGACCACAGCAGCTCTGCTGACACAGCCTGAGTTGGGCAGCATGCTTCTGCTGCACTCTATAGAGAGGAAGTGACAAAGTCCCACTGGGTCTCGGAGAGGAGAGATCAGCCTACCTCCTGGTGGGACACAGCAGGGATCTGGGGGAGAAGGTGGGACTGGAAATGCCACCATGCTGTATTTGAAGAACACACTCCACCCCCGTGATGACTGCAGTAATCCAAACAAGATTATAATGACATCTCAGGGTCAAGCAGTAGGATGAGAGGTGATGAGAAATGGTCATTTGTGGAATACATTGTGAGGCAGAACTGATAGGACTGAACAAGAGATAAGAGGGAAAAGAAAAAGAGAAACTGAGAATGAATGGAGGTGCTATTTCTGAAGTTATAAGGAAGATACTATTGCTATTTCCTGTCCTGAGAAGCCATCAAGGACTGAGTGTTAGGACAATGAGATTCAACATGATTCTTCAATATCTCCATGGCCATGTCAAGTGGCAGCTGGTTGCCTGAGCCTGGATTCAAAGGAGATTGGATTGGAGACAAAAATGCAGGAATCGTTTGTGTATGGGTGGGATGTAGAATTTAAGACTATGCAGCTGAAAGAGGTCGCTAGAAAACATACTGGTAAAGAAGAGAAAGGGTGAGGTCTGGGACCGTGGGACTGAGCGGTCCACATCTGGAAGGGCGAAAAGAAAAAACATGTGCCACAAAGGAGACAAGGAAATGGCCAGGAGGGAAGAAGGAAACCAAGAGGGTGGGAGTCCTGGATGCAGGCAGAAGCAGATGGTTTGGAGAGGGAAAGTCAAACACTGGTAAAATTTCCAGAAAGGTGAGGTCTCCGGTGGTGTGGAGATCAACGGTGAGTTTAAGAAGATTATTATCTGCTTTTAGTAACTTGCTGGAGGTAATTCAGATCAAAATGGATTAGCAGAAAAGGCCAGGGGCAAGAGGGTTGCTTTGAATGCTTTTGTCCTGAGATTTTTTACTAATGAAGTTTATCCAGTAAAATGCTGAAACCGATAAAACAAGTTCAAGATAGTGTAATTGGAGGAGGAAAGCCCTGGAGATGGTGAGAGAGGAAGGGAAGCAGTGCCCTCGTGCAGGGGGTGGCCTGGACAGGAGCCCAGCTGGCTGACCTGCTGTGGCGGGGGGTGGGGGGGAGGTAGAATATGAGGTGTGGGCACACATGGCAGGGGGACCGGTTTTGTGGGCTGAGGAAATAGGGGTGTTCTGAGAAAACAAAAGGTCATGAGCAACAGCTGAGAGTGATGAAGATAAAGGAGTGTTGGAGGTCTGACTTGAGACAGGGGCTGTGAAATAGTTCCCTCAGACGATGGGATTGTAAATCACCTAGGAAATGCGGTTGGTTGGTGGGAAACACCAACTGATGAGGCCTGTGGCTACAAATCTTAGGTGGCACCAGATGGCATGGGTTGCCATTCCTTCCCAGCCGCACTTCAAATTCTCCGTTCCAGACCTGAAAGATGCGCTGACTCCCAGGCTGGGGTTCTCTGGCTGAGCGTGATGGAGGAACAGAGTAGCGAGGGAGGCAGGGCTGGAGAGTGCGTGTGGATTGTGAACTGGGGGCAGGAGAAAGGTGTTGGCAGATGAAAGATGGCAGGATAGCAGATTGAAAATGTGGCTGCAAGACGTCGCTGGTTCTGAGGGAATGGAGAGGAAAGAGGTGGTATTCAGAAAGTAGGATGCTTAAAACTGAGGTCTCGAAGGAGGCGCAGGTTTGGGCAATGACTATAGGCATTGGTTAGAAAAGTGAGATGAAGGACAAAATTTATGAAACTAGAAATTTCATGAAATTAAAGACTAGGTATCATCTTCACGGATAGTGAGTTCACCAAAAATAATGACAGGAATAGAGGTGAAAAGAGACAATATTCCAGGTGCTAAAATTTTTCATCAGTGTGAGGGAAAGTGTCCGAAAAACCTACAACTGAAAGGGGATCTGAGGGTCTGTGCTTCAGGGCAGCAGAGATGTGCCCCAAATTCACAGCCCCCTCGTCACCTGGGAACCTGAGACACATGCAAATCCCGGCCCCACCCAAGACTCTGAAATGGAAACCTCCATTTAACAAGACCACTTACAGCTGATGATGGCGAGCATCCTTTCATATGTCTGTTGTTCATCTGTAAGTCTTCCTCGAATAAAGTGTCTGTTCAGGACCTCTTACCCTTTTTAATAGGTGGTTTAGGGGTTTTGTTGTTAAGTTGTATGAGTTCTTTATATATCTTGGATGTTACAGCCCTTTATCAGAAGTATTATTTTCAAATAACATCTCCATTTCAGTTTGTTCCTTTTTGTTGTGTTGATGGTTTCTTTTGCTGTGCAGAAGCTTTTTAGTTTGATGTAGTCCCTTTCATTTATTTTTGCTTTCACTTCCCTTGCATGTTGGGGTCAGGTTCACAACAACTCCTCTGAGGCCAAAGTCCATAAATTTAGTGCCTATGTTTTCTTCTATGTATTTTATTGTTCCAGGTCTTATTTATATAATGTTATTAACCAATGTTACCAAAAAAATTTTTAATTTAGAAAAAAAGATCCCAGGTGAATCAAATGCATATTGAAGTTTCAGGAGCACCACAGAGAATGAAGGAGAAGAAAATACTATGAGGAAATGTTGATGATACTGAGTGATTTGCTGATAGTGTGTGGTTCAGAAAAAAACCAAGACAGGACTACAGGAATCAGCATGGAGGGGTGAGAATCTCATCATTAATGAAAGTGGAAACAGAAATCTGAGATCTAAACAATGTATGTGTCCCCATGCCCTTTTATAACTATCTCAAGAAAAAGGATTTGTTTTTCATTAAAGAAATTTTAAGGAAAAAAAGTGGAGGAGAGGAGGCTTCGTTTGTGTTTGTGGATGGTCTTAGAGATGATGAAGAGAAAGGCCAGTGCTTTGCCTCTGAAATCCTCCTGTGTGTGTCCCATATTAAAATGTAACCATGGGGTCATGCCTCTCTTATCCTGGGAATTTTGCCACTTAACACTAAATTACATGCTGTGTGGAGAACTGAGGGATTCTGTTCCAAAAGCTGATACTATGGCATATATAAAATATAGACAAGGAAAAGCTTCGCATTCTTATTTTTAAATATGCCATCATTTTTTCATCAACATGCACGATATATATGTTTTCATAAAGCCATCGGTCTACCTAATAGTCTTAATATATGTGGCATGGAGACACTGGCTTAATCAAGCCCATTCTCTATCTTCATCAAAAGTACCCATGCGGTTCCTCCAGTCAGACATCTCACTCACTTGCAGAATTCACAGAAGTTGCGATCTCAACACGTTATTAGCCCCTGCTTTTCTTAAGAAGGACAACTGAGCCACAAACCGTGTTTAAGAGTTATGCCTTTTTAGCAGCGTAACCCAGAAGTTCTCTTAGAAATGAAAGTGAGGACAGGCCATGAAACATGTTTCTGAAATTCGAAAGGATTAATGAATGTCCTGCATGTGCTGTGGATAATACAAAAGAATGACAGGGTGATCCAGTTCTGAAGTCACTTTCTTGGTTGGGAGAGGAAAGGTGCACATACCTGGGGGAGGTGGGCTGACAATGGACATCAGGGGTGAGCAGAGCTAGGCCAGGGTCTGGGGATTGGAGCTCTGTGTGAGCGTCAGGAGTCAGGAGTGAGTAATGACACTTTAATCTCCAGTACAGACTAGGGAAGAAAGAGAGTAGATGGCTCTTTTCAGAGTCCCCATATGAGATCAAAAGCCACCCCAAATATTTAAATTAATTTAAAGAAGGAATTTGAAAGAAGGTTGTTGCTTCCGTAGAGAAGGGAAGGGCCAAGAAGCCAAAAGAAACCAAGAAAGGCAGAAAGTGGCAGCAGTCTGGGCTGGGGGAGTGAGGCGTGTGGGCGGAAGCCCAGAGGCCAGGCCACTCTGCAGGAACAGAACAGGGGTCCTTCCTGCAAGACAAGAGAGAAAGAGGAAGGGAGATGAGGCCCAGGGAGGGACCTCAACCTTCTCAGTCTCTGCCAGTGCCCCACCCCTCTAGAGCCTGAGTGAGGCCACGGAACTAGAGCTCCTGACCCAGAAAACAGACCTATGAGAAGTGCCCAGGCATATAACCTTCCCCCTAACTCATAGGCCATGGGGTTGCGGATAGGCCTGCCACCCTCCTCTGCCATCACCTGTATGCTTTCCAAAGTCCTACTCATCCTAAGTGAGCACGGATTTCATTTATGAATGAGCTGTCAGGGACCTGTGTCGGGTGACGGAACCCATACTTCCCCTGCACACATGTGCAGACATGGGAGCTCATTATTCCTGTGATCATCCCTGTGCTTAGAAGAAAAGTGTGAGTTTTTCAGCCGTGATCCAAACGTCTTCTTTATTCTTAACCTACTAGGGCAGTGCTCTCAAACGCGGGTATTTTTAGGTCTCTGGATAGAAAAGACTGTGGATTCCTCTAGGAACAGCCTGTTTGAAATCAAACAGAGGAAGACAGGGTGTTTTTGAACAATGCAAACGCCTCACAAGGGTCTCGCGCCCATTAGACAGCCTTTCTCTTTGATTTCCGTTGTACACGGGGGAACTATGCCTCACGTAAGACAGGCTGGAATCACCACTCTGATTAAAGGTGTCCTTCCTCCTTCCCCAATCCTCTCTCCTGTGATCAGGCCAAAAGCTTTTGTCAGGGAGCAGGTTCCTCTAGCACTGTTGAACCCTCAGTGTTTGCATGACTGTCTGCCCATTCTCAGAAGTCTCCGCATGCCAGAGAAGTCTGAACCGTGTCCAAAACATGAGCGCCATGCAGCTTGAGAAAAACTCAGCAATTAAAAGCAGCTAAAACTAAGCAATTTATGACTTACAGATGTCAATTTATGACAGAAATCACTGCATATATTGTACCAGAAAGGGACATTTACTTGTTAATTAATGATTAAAGCAGTAATTTTCCAATGTTACCAGCCACCTGGTGTCTGGTGGTGTTTAGAGGAGGCGAACTCGGCAGGGCCTTGAGGAATGGGGTGCTCTCTGTTATGGCAAGGAGACCTCAAAATAGGGACTCTGGGCTCTGGGTTTGTTGTCCCCCATCTCTGCCAATAATGTCCCAGAAAAAATGGGCACAGACTATGAGGATTATGTGCAGTTTCGGCCTCAAAAATCTATACAAATATTTGCTGAATGAATGAATGGTTCCTTTTTACAGGAAGCAAAACCCAAACCAAACCAAATGTAGACCAATAAAAGTGCCTTTGAAGATTACATGGATTTCTTCTACTTCCCCTGGACCAGGCCCAACTGAAGGTCACTAGTGACACCAGAATCTGAAAGTCTTTCTCTCCTTCTTCTTCTTTGTTTTCTTCATAGATTTAGTGATGAATGTAAGAAAGATGCTCTCTGCTCCTTACCTTTGGGACTCCCAAACCAAGCTCTGAGCAGGCCACATGCACTCTGCCCAGGAGACCTTTGTGGGTACACGCACCCCCTCTCAGAAGGGAGTCCAGAGAGAATCTGTTAGTGCTTCCACATCCCCCTTCCCTCCAGTGAGGAGCACAACCTGGTGAGATCAGAGGGAGGAGGCCACAAGGAGGCCCAGCTGAGAGCCTGCCTGCACTGGAGTTGTTATCAGCCTCTGACTTCTCAGCATGACTGGCTTGTTTCCTAATGGGTAATGAGGAAGGTGGTTCTAGTCACCAGGGTCCTGGTGATGAAGGACCACCAGGTGTGGGGGCCCCTGTCCTGGGTGCCAGATGTGGGGAGGGTCTGCCCGCAGAGCCCCATCCCTCTGTCACGGATGAAAATAAAACTACCAAGACATGATCTGCCTGGGGAGGAGAGGTGGACAAACTCTCAGAGGAGAATGATCCTTCCTCACTAGGCTTTTATTGGGTTCCGATATACAGGAATACGGTTTAATATGTCAAAGAAATCTGAGGTCTTAATCTGAGTCAATGTCTGTCCGGAAAGGGGGTTGCCAAGCTTTGGGAGACATACTCATTTCCTCCTCGGACCCTTATCATTTAAATGAGTTCACTTTTATAAAAGCAGGTTTCACAGGACTTTAGGAATTCTTTCTTATGCCCGATCACCCAGGGAACCGTCCTGGCCAGCACAGGACTGCACTGCTTGCCCTCATAGTTTCAGGCTTTAAGCCGATTAGGAAGCAGAAGACATCTCCCAGACGGAAATGAGGACTCGGCTATGTCAGAATAGCCCGGGGGGGCGAGGGTCCATCACATCCTCTTTGCTGCAGCCTTCCCCCCCACTTCCTGCACCAAGTCCTTCCATAAGGGCCTCCCAAGTGGTCATGTCTGGCTTAGGTTGTCCCTCCCATGAGGAGTCTTACCCATATTGACTACCAACTAAGCCCAAGCGTTGGGGCCAGAGATGGATGAGGCAGAAGTGGTGCTCCTGCCAGGGAGATAAGCTTTGTCTCCTTAGTAGCTCATGTCCTCTTGACAGAACAGACCCAGATGAAATGGGTCCCTAGGCTCTTACTCAGCCCACCATGGGGTGAGGGTTACAACTCCTGAAACCAGGCTGAACGGTCCGCAACAACCAGGCACAGGAGGAAACCCACCAGTCCCTGCCCACCACCCTCACCAAACTCAGCCTCCTGAGTGGGGACAGCCTGTCTGCTCAGTCCTTCTGTTATGAGGGTGGTGTCTGCTCCCACTAGCCATTCAGTGACTTTTGTTCCGCTTTGCAATGTTGCTTTTCACATCCTACCCGACAACCCCAGCTCAGCACTAGTTTCCTATAACCCACAGGTGGCAAATACAAGGCCAGCATGCCGAATCCAGCCCTCTACCTTGTTTTATCCAGCTGGCACCTTGTTTCTACCTGCCAGCAGTGCTGAGTTCCTTGCCCCTAGTTTTAAGGAGTAGTTGCATTTATCCAGTCCTAAAATTACATTTGGCCCTTTGAAGGCAACTGTGAGGCTGATGTGGCCCCTGGTGGAAATGAGTTTGACACCCTTGCTCTAACCCACCTAGCTGTACCTTGTTTACCTATATCAGTGGCAGTGTCCTTGTTTGACTTATCCCATTCTCTGGACTTTGGTCTACCCTTACAGAAGGGCTGAAAGGAAATTTGGAAGATCAGATTCCCTGGCCCTGGGGAGCCCACTGGGGTGCTTCCAAGGGTAACCACTCCTTAATTTTTTCTTTCTGTTAATTGAAAGAAAGATTTGTTGCTTTAAAAATAATAATAAGGTTTTTTAAATTCCAGAGCCCGTGCCTGGTGGAAGCAATAGACCCAATGGTGTGATGTATTGGGACTGCCTAGCAGCCAGGAGCTCCATCAGGACTCAAGTCCAGAACAGAGAGAGGAGAGAGATGAGGTGGGGGGATGGAGGAGGAATGTGTGCTCCTTACTTTCCTGAGTCACCCTCACCATCAGCATAGCCATTTTTTTAATGACAAGCAATGAGGAATTGTTTCAGTTTTTATCTAATAAGATACTTGGTTTTAAGTTCATTACTAATGAGAAAATATATGATACACATGTGGCTGAATTTCATTTAAAAAGCCTGGTCAAAGACTATTTATACTAATAAGTCTAATTAAAAAGGAAGAAGGAGACCCAGTGGGGTGGCTCAGTTGGCTGGAATATTACACCCTACAGCAAAAGCTTGCAGGTTCGATTCCTGGCCAGGACACATACCCAGGTTGTGGGTTCAGTCCCTGGTCAGGGAGTGCACAGGAGGCAACCGACTGATGTTTCTCTCTCTCTTTAAAACCAGGAAACATATCTTCGGGTGAGGATTAAAAACACATACCCTTTTTTAGGCGGGAAAAAGAAGGAATGAGGGTGTTTGCTTAAGCAAATTGTTTTTTCTTTAATAATGCACAAAAAAAAGTGAAATGTATTTGTTTCTGTTCTCTTTTGTGGTCAGAAGGGATCAGTTTTAAACTCCAGGCAGCTTGCTTCCCACAGCTGCCAAGTTCTGAGGCTGCTGAGCTGGGAAGCTGATGGTGTGGGAATCCTGGCACTCTTCACTTTGAATCTGGAAACTTCTGAGAATCCTGTGACTTGCAAATAAGCTACAAGGAGGTGGAGCCCTAAAGGCCCGGTTTAATGCTTTGTAAACAAGTTTCCTCTTAGCTCCAGGTTCTGGGATCCTCTCGTGTTGAAAAGAGACACATTACTCCTCCACTCAGCCCACCCCCACTCCCACAGTCCACCCCCACACCATTGTCCATGTCCGTGGGTCATTCACACATGTTATTTTACTAGTCCCTTCCCCTTCTTTCCACAATTGTGTGGTCTCACTTATAAGAGGAATCTAATTAACAAAATAAACTAACAAGCAAAATAGAACCAGAAGCATAGAAACATGGAACAAACTGACAGCGGCCAGAGGGGAGACCCATTACTTTTGACAATTGATAAGTAACTTGCCCTGAAGTCCTTGGCAAACAGCTTCTTCCAAACAGATTCGTTAATATGTCCTGAAATGAGCCACCCCTTTCAGAAGCAAGAGAAGTATTTGTTTTGCTGATTCTATCAGTAAGAGGGAGATTATATCATCCATATACCTGATCATCCCCTGTTCTTATTTTTCAAAATTCAGCCTGTGAAAGAAAATCAATTAGTGAAGAACAGAGAAAAGTGCCACCAAGAGAGGAAAAATGTGAAGCACATAAATTGATGTGCAGTTTCCTCACTGAATCTGCCTGCCTTTGCCTCTCTTGGGTCATTGAGAAATACCTGGTTGGAAGGATTCCACCACTAGGGATTAACCTGAGTAAATATTGTCCTTTATCAAAGCAGATGGAGCATATTCTGTGGGCCCTGGATTAGTCTGTTCAGGCACCATGACAAATATCACAGGCTGCTTTCCCTTAAACAACAGACATTGACTGACTCACACCCTGGAGGCTGGAAGTTTGAGATGAAGTTGTGGGCAGGGCTGGTGTCTCCCAAGGCCTCTCTCCTTGGTATGTAGATGGCCATCTTCTCCCTGCATCCTCACATGGTCATCCCTCTATGTGTGTCTGTCCTGATCTCCTCTTCTTATAAGGACACCAGTCAGATTGGATTAGGACCCACCCCCATGGCTTCATTCTAACTCAATTACATCTTTCAAGACCCTGTCTCTAAATAAAGTCTTGCTCTGAGCCTTGCATTCACTGTATGAATTTAGGGAATACAATTTGGCCCACAATAGCCTTTTTCTAGCATTCCTTCTATTTAGAAACAGAGCACATTGACATCTCTGAATTCTGTGTTGCTTCATGTGACTGTGGCCAATGGCAACTTTAGACAAAGATTAAAGTCCCAGATCTACCATCTATCAGCCCAAGGATTAACCCCTTGGGGTCCCAGCTTTCTCATCCGTAAAATTTGGATCCCTACAAGGTGTTCTCCGAAGTCTTCATAGTTCTAAGGACATGGTAAGTGAGTTCAACAATCAAATCATAGAGCTCAATCAGGTGCGTTCCATTAATCAGCCCTGTGTGAGCCTGTCGGATAATGACAGACCTGCAGGGGGCTGAGATGTATGCCTTTCAAATCTCAGTAAATTGTGGGGCATTTGCCCATTTGGGCTCTTTAGTTTTAATCAGCTAGATAGCAGGTGTACCTTTTCATCAAGGCATTAGCCGCAAAAACATTTGGTTATATTCTTCTTGGTTTTCAAAGATTTACAGGGCTGTGGTTTCCAGAGCCAGCAAAGTCAGTATAATCACCTTGAGACTCTCAAAAGAATGAGTTTTCTTGGAAAATAGCTGTTTCTCCCCATTGTCAGACAAGAGGGACAATGAGAAATGTATTGAGGGTGCTTCCAGGAGAGTACTTCCAGGAAATTCAGGGAGAACAAAGCAACAAAGAGAGGTGCACAAACCTTGACCAGAGGTAGAAAGAGGGAAAGAAATGCCCTTGTGTATGTTTGCCGGCCGTGGAGGGAATGAGCTCCTCAGTCAGCTGTGCTGTCAGAAAGAGGGGCTCAGGGGAGACTGCAAGGGACCCTGTTCTGAGAGCCACTTGAAGAGACAGAGCAAAGCCTCTTAGGTCCTGCTGGATATATGGAGTTTTGTTTGTTTATGGGTATGTGCACTTCAAAGTCCCTTCCAGCCTCTTATTTTAAAATGTTGGGTTTGAGGAGAAGGAGATTCCTTCTGTTGAAGCTCATATTATCAGGAAAAGTTTGAGCACAGTGGATACACAGTCAGAGCAAAGGACAAAATCAAAGACACACCTGCTGCTCTAAGCACCTTCCAACAGCTCTGCCCACATGTGTTTTGACTGGGAATAAATCCACCAGATAGAAGAAAAAGAGGTATTGAGTACTTAAGTGCTTCCTCACCTTGAGTTGCCCACATTTACCACTGTAATCACTGTTTATGTTTATGAAGAGTTAGACTATTTTTATTATTTTTACATTACTAATTTTCTATTATTTATGCTGTTACAGTTGTCCCAATCTTCCCCTTTTGCCCTTCTTCCCCTAGCCCCCTTTTCTACTGTCAATTCTCACACCATTGTTCATGTCCATGGGTGATGATGCATATATGTTCTTTGTCTAGTTGCAAAGATGAAAAGGCATAGATAGCCTTCCAAGAGGCCAGAGCTCATTTCCCAGGAGCTGTCCAGTGCTGAAGGCAGGCCTGTCTCCCTGTGCCACAAAAGCCTGCTGCGTTAACCCTTTCCTGCTCAGTGGCCAAGTCACTTGTGCAAACAGAAACCCAGAATCATTTTTTATTTACCTCTTTTTCCCTAATTCTGCATATTGAATTTCTAACTGCTATCTCAGGAACAGCGCCTGTTCTCCCCATTGTCACTTCTTGGGCCACACCAGCCACATCACCCACATCTTGTCTTCACATCTTGCTTTTGTGGGTCCAGGTCTTCAAGCGAGGTTCCACCCTGACCCATGGCTTCCACTCTCTCTGCCTGCCCACAGGGCTGTGTACTTTATCCATCCCCCATTCCAGGAAATAATCTCCAGAGCTCGGTCCTTTCCTAACACATGACACTTCCTCGGTGGTTCTATTTTTGCCAAATACCAATTGTTAACATTTAATAAAACACTGCCTCCTGTAATGGTGATGCAGGGCCTTGTGCAGAGCATCATGGTGATAGACATTGAGGGCTTATCTGGCTTTGTGGGTGTAATCTGTCAGGATCCTTCTATTGCAATGGCTATCAGCAAATCATTAATGGGTTCTGGAACTTTTTGACCTCTCCAGCCTTGTCTCCACAATGAGCCAGCTACAGTCTCCTGAAAATCATTACTGTTCTCTGGCTGTGGAGGTCTTTCTATGGAGATTTCATTGTTCATCTTAATGGGCAGAAAGACCTCAATAAGAGATTACCCTCTCGTCTTAGAGGTGAGACTCACGGAACCAGGGCTGCGCTTTCTCCAGTTAATTGGGTAGTGAGTTGGGATGTGAGGGATCATGTTCTTGAACACTGACTCTGTCCCTCACCTCTGCTCTGCTGAAGAACAGGAGAAAGACACACAGGCTTTTCAACCTCTGAGTTGCAGGTAGCAATTTTAGAGCTGGGAAAGGAATTGATCCCTCCTCCCCCATATGGGACTCTGCACCCCTACCTCCCTCTGGGATTGGAGTGGGGATTGGAGGGAAAGGAAAGGGAATGAAGAGTGAGATCAGAATTGTCTTAGGGTCTGTGTACCAGTCAAGGGTCCAGCTGTAACAGGGTGGGGACATTTTCCCTAAGTGGAGACTTCGGCTATAAATTCGTGAATCCATGCCTGTCCCAGTTAAATGACTATTCAGGTACAAACCTTTGAGTGCCTCAGGGAGCTGACTAGATGCTCACCAGGATGTCCAGATGTGCCGTTAACTCAGGACACTTTGGGATGCTGTTGAAACTCAGGTCTAGGGACGCTGAACTTCAGGTGACATCAGGGCTTTTGTTGTTACCTTTTTAAAGTGCAGCATGGTCAGCCATCCCCTCCATCGCCCCTTCCTGATGCCTTCCCAACACTCACCAAGAGGTAACATTTTCCCACTGCTATGGCAACAGAATGTCCACGGATGGGAGCAAATATTTCCTGTCCAAGAGCAGCCTTCCTCATAAAGGGGAAGGAGGGGAAGATGGAGAAAAATGTCAGCCTGAGGGAACTAAATCTATCCAGAACATCATGTTTGCTACTAGCTTTCTTCACTCATTGAAACTTCTTAGCATACAAGGAAATCCACTCTCCATGTGTTCTACTGATTTTAATTTGTTTTTCTTTATATTGCATCCTAAAGTATCAATTTTTTATCTCAAGGGAGTTAAAAATATACCCCCAAATGTCCAAGTTTAATTAACTTCAAGCATTTTAAGATATCTTTAAATGTATGAAAGATAGAGCATGGACATGAGATGTAATACATATGCGGACTTTGAGAGAAAGTCACCTGTGTTAAGCAGAGTGAGCGTATCAGTTCAGAAAGTGTCCCTGTAGTGTTGGTGCACCTTTATGAGGCAAGGAGTGATGGTTACACCAGCTTATGCAGTCTTCATATTAGGCACCTACATATGCAGACACACAAATGTGAGGCAAACACTGAGAGACAGTTGTACAGAAAAAGAATGATTTTAAACCCCTGTAATTGAGGGTTTTATAGAGGTTAACTCACTGTGCCTCCTGAACTTCCTAGGGACCATTCAGTTTTGTACTATAAATTAAGTATGTTGAGTGTGTGTTATATACAGGGTCTGGCACAAATAGCACCCCTTTTTATTACAAACTCTTTTATTACAAAATCATAAGCATGTAATTCTGTAAAATAACAATATCACACTCAGGCACACCATATGACATTTTAGGTGAAATGTTCAAATTGCTGTCCATCTCATGCGAAACATTCATGTACCCTACCAACCACACTCAAGCAGGCATTACTTCTGACAGAAGCTGTATACACACACATTTACACATATGCATATATATAATATAAACACCTCATGTTACATACACTTTGTATGTTATATCAACTCTACATAGTATACAGCCTCTGCGTGTGTTATACAGACTGTGTGTTACATGCCTTTTACATGCATGTATGTTAGAGTAAGCATGTGTGTGTACACATGTATCCAGGCCTGCCATTACCCCCACCTGTGCCAAGCAGCACTCACACCACCACAGTCCCACCCACTCCACCCTGCCGACCTCGCCCCTTCCTGCCCCAAGGCTCCCAGAGTGGATTCTGGAACCAGAGCGAGCAGTCCCTGCAGCTGATTGTCTCGCCTGCACCACTGGTACTACTCCCTGTGGAGGCTGTTGGCATTGAAAGGCTCCATTACTGTGGGTTATTTTCCCCAGATGCTGCTAGTGAGATAACTGGACCTGCACTGGGCATGCAGTGGTGACCAGCCAACTGAGATAGCCAAACACTTCATGTTGCCCTTGGAGGGCCTCATGCTGCTGGCATGTGCTGGGAGGCCAGTGGTCACCCAGTGTCCCGTGCTGAGGGACAGACCCCAGGACCCCCAGGCCCCAGGCTGAGTTCACCCTTCTTATACTTGCATGCCAGCTCTGATACAAAGGCACGAAAAAGTAGGTTTATAGTTGTGAGTACATGAAACACAGAGTTTATTCTTGTATTATTATTTATTCTAGTATTACATATTTTTTCCATACGAAGAATTGTAAACCTACTTTTGCCAACTCCTGTGTTAAACCTGGACAGGGAGTCCTGAGTATACTATGCTAGAGAGAATGATGGACTTCGATCTTCTGTCCCACGCAGGACAGCACTGCTCTGCATGGAAGCCACTGTGGCCCAAAACTTGAGTCCTTGGGGTCATCAACTTTGTGCTCCTTCTTCAACTGAAAGTCTTGTATTCAACAATAGCAATGGGTGTTTTCCTCAGAAACATGGCAAAGCCCCATTTGTAAGAGATAAGTTCTTAAAGACAAAATCTACTTGAATATGACAAGTTAAGCTTTTTGCTATAAATGTAATACTTCATGTTGGCATTAATATGTCACCCAGCACCTCTCTTTACAAAGGACAAATAATGAATGCTCGTTCCTGGTTATTCAGAAAATCACAAGCACAAATATTCCCATCATATCATTTGTCAAAGGTACTTTTATTTCAAAATCTCCCTTCATCCGTTGAAGAATAAAGTTGGTGACAATTTATCTTTCTTCCAATGCTAGCATTTCTTTTCCAGTGTGAAATCTGCCCATCTGCAGAGGGTTCATGGAAGCCACAAATATTCCAAATCTGAATAAAGGCACAATGGACAGCATCATCTGTGTGCCACTGGGATGTCTAAATTGCCCTTCAATTAAGTTTGAGAGGTTTGAAGCACTTTAATTGATCTCCTTTTAGATACAATGAGCTATCAAAAACGGAATACTAAATAATAGGCTCTTTTGTCTGCATGTGCTATTAAAAGGAATAGTGAGCTATTTTAAAATGTGTTTCCAGCATATTGATTGTGAGCGCAAGCCTTCATATTCACTCTGCAGATTCTGCTTAAGGACATCTTCACGGGCATCTTTCTTTTAGAGTTTTAAGGACATGATGAGCCACCCTCCAAAATGGAGGCTGGAAAGTACAGAGAAGGGACTTGATTCAGTTGTTTAGGGGTCCACATCTGATTCACATTTTTCTGGCTCTGAATGCCACCATTCTACAAGATGGGAGGCCAGAGACAAGAGGGACCCATGTCCCATGCATGGTTATACGCGGGATCCTGTCTGCTCCAGCTCCCGGCAGGATGGGGGGTCTCACTGCTCTCATCACCACAGCTGCAACAGTCCAGTAACCAAATCCCAAGTTTAAAAACATGGCATAGCTGACAATTCTCTCACACATAGGGCTGTGATAGCAGCTCTAAACCATGTTCCAGTCAGGGACATTTCTTGTAAGACCCACGGGGAGTCTCCCATCCTGGAAGAATCTTTAATAAGGCTGTCAGGCCAGGAGGTTTCAGGTGCTGTTTCCCCCAGCTCCACGGGGGCAGCAATCAACTTTATTTATGTTATATTTCTGACCACATTGGCTACTGAGAACTTTTCTTTGTTTCCCACATAACTAGTGGACACGTCTTCCCAAATTAGAACCCACAGATCTTCCTTTAGGGACAAGAAAACACGTGCTGGCCAGGAATGAGAAATCGAAAATACAATCCTGTTTCCTTCTTTTATTGTTGTTGGGAATAGGGGCCTTGATTTCATTCTCAGCTTAAAAAAAAAAAAAAACCAGAGCTGCCACCGTTCGAATTTTATCCGAACTGTCTGCTACACCTCTAATTATCAGTCTGCCTTCTGGGTAAAACGGTACGATTCAATTATTGTTTTTTGTTCACTTGTCAGCTACAAAAAAAAAAATTATCACTGCTTTCAAACCAGCTAAAAGAACAGAAATTCTGCAAATTGCTTTCTCACTGTAGTTACTTCAGACCTAATACCTCTCTGGCGAGTGTTGGAAATTACATAACTCTGTACTGCCTGCAAGTCGTATTTAATGTGGCTGTTTCAATGACTTGTTTTACATTATGTAATTTTACTGAAATGATTTCTTTTGTCACCCTTTTATATGCAGCTCATTTTGACACTTCCCACTGATCACATAAAATACACATTTGATGCAGCCCCTGTAAATAAAAACAAAATTGTCAAACAGGAGTGGATCTCAGCACCTCTCTCCGTGAGGCTAAGGCAAAACCAGCTCTCCAAAGTGGCCTCCCCCACACCCAGCTCACTCTCCACCTTTCAGTTGGGTTCATTTCCTTGGTTTTAGAGAAATGGAGCCAGCATAGTTAGTATTGTCCCAGGGACATTGCTCGCAGGGCTCTCAGGCTGCCAGACGGACTGTCCTGCCCCCTCTAGTCCGATGACATGCAGGTGTGGACAGTGGTGACATGTCTGCACAAGGAGAGACCACTAGTGAGCACTTACCATGAGGAAGAACAAGCTGGAAAAACAAACACCACTCTCTCAGCACCAAGTTTTTCCTCAAAGCACACATGTGAAGTGAGTAGCATAACTGTTGCACTGCTAAATCAATCAATCAATCAATCAATCAATCAATAAAAAGACCGAGTTCTGAAAACTTTAAATCATGTGCTCATGTTGCAGAGCAGTCATCTCGTGAAGCCAGACTTTGCAACTCAGTCACACCACTAGAACTCCTTTTTCTAACATTGTCGTCTCTCTGCTGTAACTTCATGAAATGCTGGCCTCAGAATGCAAAGGCCTGTGTCTTCCCGTGGCTTTCATGCTGGGCGGGGCTGAGCACATCCCTCTGGACAGCGTTGTCCCATCACCTGTGGCCAGCAGCCAGATCAGCAGCGTGGCCATCGAGATTTTGCTTGCACTTATCTCTTCTGTTTCTTTATTTGGGCCCACCCTTCATTCTCACTTCCATGATCAAGTCAGGAGCACATCCCAGGTGTCCTGATGGTTGAAGACATTTCTGTGATAAACTCACACTGCTGTTGTCACTGCCACTTGCCTGTCTGTCTACCCCAGGACCCTCAAGGAGTTTGTCTTTTGTTTTTTAATTGTCCGAGTCTGGTACAACTTTCAAGTGTGCAGATGAGTGAGTGAATGGGACTTGTCTGGTTTGTGTCTGAAATGGGCTTTGGTGTCTGATCCCATTTCAGAGCACGCTGGCCTCGGCCACTCTGAGACGCCAGTCAGTCCCGTGGCTGACAGCCATAAAACACAGATCAGGGAGATTCCCAAATGCTCTTGGCATAGTTTGGCAATATTGTATCATTATTTTAGCCCCTAATTGGCCTTTTGGAGGTGAGGGCTCTCCCATGGCTTCTGTGACACATTCAGTGCTTTTTTTTTTTTTTTTTTTTTTTTTGCATCATCTACATGGGCCACAGAAGTGTTCAGATTTGACTGCTTAATTGTCAGCAGTTCTGAACCTGATTCTAATTTTTTTTAAAAAAAAAAAACAGTTTTAATCTCATCTTGCTCAGGATAATTTAAGGAAAAAGAGTTTTGTTATCAGAGTCCTGATCCCCACGATATTAGTTGTTTATGAAATAAGTACATAAGATGGGTATTACAGTTATGGCTGATCCAGAAACCGTGCGGGGCCACTGGGGAGTATTTCTAAGATGGGAGGGGAGCTGTCATTAGCAGGCTGCAGGGGCAGTAGGTCTGCAGCTGATTGCGTGGTCTGACCCTGGGGTTTGTGGGATGATGCTATACCGGGAGGCAGCTCAGCTGCTATAACAGAACAGCTCCAACTGGGGCTTAAACAACACACCTCTGTCTCAGGTTCTGGAGATTAGGAGTTTGAGATCAAGGTGACAGCATGGTAGGTTCTAGTGAGAACCCTCTTCCTGGCTTGTGGGCAGCCGCCTTCTCCCTGGGTCCTCACCTGGTGGAGAGAGAGAGTCCTGGTATCTCTTCTTATGAGAGTACTAATTCCATCACAAGGGCCTCACACCATGGTCTCACCCAACCCTGATCACCTCCCAAAGGTCTCTTCTCCTAATGCCTTCTCATTATGGGGTAAAGCTTCAACATACGAGTTTGGGGGGCACAATTCCATCTGTGGCACACAGCTTTGAGCCAGCCCTACCCACAGTCTGTGTACTCTCAGGCTACCCCCAAGTGTCCTGGGCTAGTGTGCCCAACTCTCTCTATTTCCTTTCTATTTGGAAAGGCCAGGATTCTGAGCTGTCCGGGAAACCATGGGAGAGTTGACAGTTGCTTCCATTCAGATTGAAAAACAAAAGATTGAGGGAGGGCTGTGTTCCATGACAGGCCCCGCTGGTCCTCTGGCTGTGGTCCCACACTGTCCTCCCACCATGACAGATCGGGGTTTGACTTCTCCTGACTGGTAGGGAGCAGGTTCTGAGACAAGGAGATTCATCCATTCATCCAGCCCGGAGGGGAAGTCACACCTCATTAGGAGGCCTCAGGTAAGCAGGGCCTGGGACATGTTGGAACCCTTGTGTGAAGGTGCAGTGACAGCTTGAATTATGTTGACAGGCTCCCCTCAAAGGGAAAGCAAGTGTCATGCCAGGTAGATGAGACATGTGTCACTGTCACCTTGCACAGAGAACAAATGGATGGCCGAGAATCTTGCCATCAGCGACATGGCCGTCTCGGGAGAAATGCACAAGTTGAGTTTGATGTTATAAATCACCATAATTTGTTACGATTTCCAAAGACAAATATGACAGGGTGGAATTACTTTGCAGCGCTGAGGCAGTCATTTGCAGAAGCATAAAGTGCCAGGATAAATCTGAGGACGAGATAGATTTAAACTGAGGAAACAGAGCACGGTATCAGCTCGGTCTAGTGTGTTTACCCAGAACTTAGACGCACAGATATTGAGGAATTGCCAAATGCTCATTTTATTTTATCCTGCAAATCATGCTGATTCTTGGTGAAAATCTTGCTAACAGCTGGAAGGCATCCTACTCAGTGCTTCATATTTTCTCAGGTTGGAAGAAGCCTGACTTGCCTGACACCCACAGGCGCTATAGCCCCAGAGTCCCTCAGAGCACATGATTTCAGGGGAGGCGTCATGGCCATGATGGATAAAAACAGGAAAGAGTGTCCCAGTGCTCTTGTCATGTTTCATGAGCCTAGAAACCCTGTCCTCTCTGCTTATCAGGGTGGCTCTTACCTACTGAATTGGACAGCTCAGCTGAGCTGTCATCACCCTCAGGAAGCCTGGTGACAATACTGCAGTCTTGGTGGAGTCCCTTGCCTAGCACTTCTAAGACATGGGGTCTGTAGACCTCTCAGACCCTGTATCAAAGCACACACCACAGTGAGGGATCTGCTCATCTCCTCACTGTAACAGGGTTGCCAGTGCCTGGGACCCTCGCCCCTTCTTCACATTTCTGCACCTTGGTTTCTCCAAACTGGCACTTAATCAGTCAACCCTGGATGAAGCCACTAAGTGAGGCACCTTCTGCTCATTAGTGACAGACACAGAACAGATAGAGATAGCTTACAAGGGTTCGTTTGATGCAACAGGGAAAAGCAGAGAATTTCAGTCTTTCAGGGCAAGACATCTTTAAGCGATATTTGTATATTAGGGTTCTCCAGAGAAACAGATCTGATAAGATACACAGGTTTTATATCTCTTATAGATTAGATATAGGTACTTAGACTTAGATATAGATAGAGATTAGATATAGACAGAGCTTAGATGAAGACACAGACAGAGATTAGATATGGACGTAGGTAGTAACCTATCCATGTATCCATGGGTGTGACCTGGATTGTGTTGGGCTGTGGATGCTGAGCTACAGGTCAGCCACGCCCCTCACTCCACACACCTTGCACACCAGGCTTCAATTGTGTGTGCTTCATTCACAGTCACCAAAATTATCTCTTGTAAATCTTGCTCAGACAGGAGTGGGCATTGGGGACATAACGATAGTCAAAGACCTTTCAAGTCATCTCTGCCCTTTAGATTTCAGTAAAGGAATGCTGTTCTCTACTCTTTTACACTTACTGTTTGTTCCTTTAGAATCTCTCTCTCTCTCCTTCCCTCCTCCCCTCCCTTTCTTCCTCCAACTCCTTGAATGCCATCAAAACTCAACTTTTCCACCCCGGATATTCATAGAATACTTAAAGCCCTATAATTGTGGTTTTAATAATCAGAAAGATACAAAAATTACTCGTAAATGTTTTAGTTAAAAACCTGTGTCTCAAACACACATTCTCTGGGATGTTAATTGGTCTTCCTTGATTAAAGGGGCCATAATGTTCAAAGAAAATTAAGAAGGGGAAGGGGAAATGATTCTCTTTTACTACAAAACTTATCTAGATGTTTAACAAGCTGTTGTTATGTCCAAGAAGGGGCTGAAATGCACTTCAAATCTCTCCCAAACTGCTTTTCCCAGCCTCCCACTGCCCTGTGTTTTTCAGGACAGGGTTGGGGACACTGTGCTGGCACCCTTGGTCCTAGTGTTTGTCTGGAGAAGCGCACTGTCTGGAAATGGCAACAACACACCACTTGCTTGTGGGAAGGTGTTTCAGAATCAGGAAGAACAACAGCTTGAGGACCTACACATCCCCTATGTCACCGTCTTTGCAAGTGCTCCTAAGTGGCAGTGGGTGCCTGGGAGGGCCAGGGGTTAAGCAGTCAGAGTGGTGTGGGATTACGTCACTCATGGTGATTAAAAGATGATGTTTACACAGTACAAGGATAATTAGGGCCCCTCAGCATCCAGAGCAAAGCAGGAAAGTGTAACGAGTTTGGATCCATGAGGATGGGATGTGGGACCCCTGTCCTGCACATGCTGAAGGTAATGAGAGAGGTCACTAGTTCTGCCTTCATTTAATAAATTCTCGTGACACGGCCCAGGACACAGGGAGGTTCGTGCTGGTCTCTGGGGGAGAGATGGAGGTGTGAGGTGCATCTGGTCACCAGGACTGCCTCTGTTCACTGACCACCCGCCCAGGCTCTGCCAGACACGCACACTTACCTGCAGTTTCTGCCTGCTGCTCGTCACGCTGCCTGCCACAAGAAAGGCAGCGGTGACCAGATGGGCAATAGAGCTGAAGCCACTGACCAGCCAGCTGGTCCTTTCTACCTAAGGACACATTTTGGCTTCCAATCCTCACTGCCAGCGTTTGGGTGGACAGTAGCCTGGTGCTGTTATCTCGGTGGCCCTGGCTCTCCTGTGCTGCTGGTGGCTAAAGTATGATACGCAAGTAGCCCCACCCAGGAGCCTTTGATAAACCCTCTGAGCTGGGTGTTCTAAACTAGAGAAAGCTCTATTTAGACGTAATCCCTCATCCCCGTCAGGGAAGTGACCACATCACTCGCTTGGTCTTCAGGAACTTGTATAAGAGAGGCAACAGGAGGTCCTTGCCCCCCAGTCTTACCCACATTCATGATTCCACCCATAACCCCATCCACTCTGCCCTCCAGACCCACTGAGAACTATCATAAGTACACAGCTAGGGAAGAGGCAGCACCGTCTCTTCATATTGCCTCTCATTAAAGGGTTTCAGCAGAATAATCCATGACAGCCAGCACTTATTGAGGAATGTCATTGTCTGACCCACCCACCAGGATGGTCTGAGCATTTGGCCTTTTGGTGGAAAGTCAGGAGCCAGAGTTCCCCAGCCTCCCAGCAAAGCCACAGCCCTACGCAACATCCACCTGTTTTCCATTGTGTGGGCCCCACTCCCTGCATGTCCTTCACTTATCAGGGGTGTCAAATTCATTTTCACTGGGGGCCACATCAGCCTCACATTTGCCTTCAAAGGGCTGAATGTAATTTTAGGACTGTAGAAATGGAACTACTTCTTAAAACTAGGGGCAAGGAGCTCAATGCTGCTGCCAGGTAGAAACAAGGTGCCAGGCCAGATAAAACAAGGTGGAGGGCCAGATTCAGCCCGTGGGCCTTCTGTTTGCTAACTGTGCCTTAGATAAACCTATGCATCCTATCTCAGGGTGGCACTGAGGCATAGACACTGTGTCCTGGCTGGTGAGTAGGGGCTGCAGCTTGAAGAAGGAGCAGCATGGAAATGGACAGCACCTGTTTTCTGACACTGGAAGTAACCTGAAGTCGGGAAGGTCCCCTGGAAGGATCTGTGCCCCTGCACTCTGAAAGGAATCTACACAAAATACCAAATATGGCAGCAGAGCCAGGGGACAGAGCTCTGAGCTGGCAGGAGCCAGGGAGGTGCCACCAAAGCCCTCAGGGCTCAGGAGCAGATTTGGAATTCAATCATGTTCTATTTCCAGGAAGAGGACTGTAATTTTAAGAAGATAAAAGCAGTGTTTCAAAGATGCAGAGGTACAGTTTCTCTTGCTCTCCTGACCTGTAACCATGTCCCTGTCTTTACTTCTCTCCCAGCCACCCCTGAGCACTGTACTCCCTCTGAGACAGTACAGCCACTGGTTTCCCCAAGCAGGGAGGTACCACCGAGGGGACGGGGTGCTATGTCCCCAGAAAGCATCTCCTCCCCACCTGACTGGGAGGTACAGACCACTGTCAACCCTCACACTTCCCACCAGGCCCCCCAAACAACCTCAGCACCAAAACTCCCTTTCTAAACAACCCTAGACCTCCAGGCAATAGCCCTGGCTAAGACTAGGCAGACTCAGTGTCTAGTTGCTGCTCCTGCCCCTTGTGGTTGAGAAAGTCAGACCACCTCCAGACTGGGCAAGGTCGAAGCAAGACTCCCTGAAAGGCAGAGGGAACCAAACTCTGACTGGAACTAAACAATTGTCCTTCTGGGCTTCCAGAATACTGATTACAGATCTTGGATGTCTCAGCCTCCACAGTCACATGAGCCCATTCCTTAGAGTATCTGTATCCACAGAGCAAAACCCAGACCGAAACTTCAGGAAGAGAGCAGCAATGCGGGGAACCTTCTGGGTCTGTTCGGCCCTGGACCATCATGAATGGGACACTGCACAGGTCAGGGCCTTGAGGCTCAACAAGAGAAACCACAGAGAGGGATACATCACCATCATCATGAGGAGACTGTGGCCACTTCTTTGGTGGGGCATTGGGAGCCATTGATCATCCAAGATCAGGACAGCAAATAGTGTGGGGAGGCCTGATCTTTGTGCTTTAGGGTGATAAGGGTGAAGAGCTATTCTTGATGCTGGATTTGTTTAGAAGAAGGAAAACAGCAAGGATTAAAGATCAGCATAGCACAGTGGAGGGAGGAAACCACAAAGAGACTGTCAAAGGATGCTTTGTCTTCAGGGCAAGATGCACAGTAATACGAGAAACTGCCTGCAGAAAGTATTTGGCAAGAGAACTCATAATTAACTCTTTGGGGACAGTGCCCAGGGATATTTTGCTCTAATTCTAATTGCAGGCATAAAGTAATTGATGTACGTTTGCAGCATTAAATGCTATATAATATTTTTAAAACCACACACAGAAAACACGTATAAAGCTGGAAAGAATCTGAAGTGATAACGGAAATCAGACGTAAATTTTGACAACATAGAGTTTTTTTTCTTTAGGAAGAAAACTTGGATTTGAAAGGCATTATTACTAATGCCTTGACCATAATAATAATGAGCCAGCCAAATTATCGCCTCCATCAATAAAATGCTAAACTGAGTTACAATCAGAGTGGAAGTTTATAAATCTGTGGTCCACTTTGGAGCTAGACATAGGAGTTTCAGCCTAAGAGCTGTGAACAGTCAGGCCTAAGAAGCACTCAGGAGTCTGGAAGGTTGGTCACACCTGTCACCTGGGGGCCCCTCAAAGGAAAATTGCTCGGTATGCGACAGCCTCCTTGCTGGTTTCCTCCTGTAAGGATGAATTGTAAAATGATCCATGCTCTCTCAGAAACACAAGGCCTGTTCACTGTTCAACCACCTGATGGTTATTAACAATTCCCCGTCCACGTAGGGAATGGTGTTGGGCTCTGAGATGTGTGGTGAGCCTGCCTGTAGCCCAGTGGGCAACATGCCCAGCGTCCACTGGGTGAGTCAGAGTTCAATCAGTTGTTACGATGTGATGACCACTTTGAAAGGCTCTAATTCACAGATCTGACCTAAATAGGCCGGTCGAGATGGTCAGGAAAGGTGAGGAAATGACAACTGATCTGAGACCTAAAAGCTCAGCAGGATTCAGCCAGGTAGAGAGAAATGCATCACTGTGAAAGGCCCTGAGTCAGAAGCGAACACTGTGACCAGAACTAAAAGCCTGGCAGTGAAAGGAGGAAATAGCAGACACATATGGAGAGTCCAGGAGCACCCAAACCATGCAGGGCCTTGCAAGTCTTGGTAGGAAGTCACCTTAAGAGGATGGTGTGCACTGAAGGGCTTTGAGCGGAAGGGTGTCAGCCTTTGGTTTATGCCTAGAAAAGGCCATCGTGGCTGCACTATGAAGAGCAGATTAGAGAGAGTTTGTCTAACTTGCCAGACCAGCCAGAAGGCCACTGAGTAGGCCAAGTGAGCTGGTGCATCAGTGGTGATGACAGAGACAAGCTGGAGAGACAGTTTCTGAGACAGATGATATGGAGTGATTGGGACCTGGGTGGATCGTAGAAAAAAGGATACGTGATTATGAATGGACTATTGACTGTGGGAACTGGGTAATGAAAACCAAGGAAGATAGAATTTCAGGAAGGAGAGGAAGACCATAGAATGCCTGAGCTGTAGAGGCCAAGCAATATGAGGTCAGACTGATGTCTGCATGACCTGGTTTATATGACTCAAATCTGGGCTGCCCATCTTCTAATGACCTCAGATGGAGTCAGTGATGGTGAGTGTCACATCGGCCCATGACTGTGGATTTGGGAAGAGGCTGTGTGTGTGTTTTGGTTATTCGTGACTGCTGCAGAAAGAGCAGAGTCCATAAAGTGAGGGGGCTGTTATTGATGGCAGCACGATTATATGGCTCTCACAGCACAGATTTATCAGCCTGGCACTTTTCTACTTACTCCAGGATTTTTATAAGGTGCAGCTCAATGGCATTCTTGCTTAGTGAGTAATTTTAATTTGCGCATCTGGAATGATAGATTTTTGGGTGTTAGCAGCAGCAAAGAGCCATCACTCATCCGCTTCCTGCTGCTGTGCCTTCGCGATGTCTGCTCTGTCATCCGTCTGCTGCACCCGCCAACAGGACTTAACTATCTCAAGCTGGGAGATCTTCCCACTCTTTTAATAAAATGCGTGATCAAATGGAAGGAAAATGACTGCAATATAATATCTTCCTCCCATTGGACCAAACCAAGTAGCATTGCCCAACATTATTATAATTTTAACTTGGAATCATCCTGTGTGTGTGTTGATGGTGTTTATTGCCAGTGAGCTTCACAATGGAAAGAGCATGCTGCTGGCCTGGCCTGTGAAAGGTGTTGATCTGGCCTTCGTTTCTGTTGATTATTTTCTTTGTTTGATCGATTTAAAATGCAAATCAATTATGAAGTTTTCAAATACCCTCCAAGACTGTTAAGTCACTACTTTTTGTACTTTGGGCATCCTTATTGCTTACAGATGCTATTAGCAGGTTAAATGCTTAATCAATCTTCCCTTGTAAAAGCACTTTTGTCCCTACAGGGGAGATCAGTGTCTATGATTACTTTTCTTTCCAAGGTGCTGTCTGACACTGTATTTTGATGATTTGATGGAGTTTGCTAAGAGTAGCAACTTAAGTAACAGTTTGGGGATATTTGAAACTTCTTCATTGGTTTTCATTTTAAATCAGTCACACTAATAACATAATCAACAAAAACTAAACCCACCTGACTTGTCTCATGTATTAAATAGTTGCACAGTGACCATCTCTTTCTGGGGTCACTGGGTTGATGTTATCCCCAAATGCTAAAAGTTCCAAAAAACTGAGTAGGGTTTGCCTTGGAAGTGATAACTCTGCAAAGGAGCTGTTTTCTATATTTTGCATACTTATTAACAAAAGCAGGTTAAAATGCTCTGGAAGCTCCTATTCCAGGATTCACGCTGCCGGGGATGGGAGCTCAGATGGTGCAAACAGCAAAGCAGCCACCTGTGCTCATCCATGGCATCTCTGCTTGATGTGGCTAAACATGTGTTTTGGGGAGATGTCATCAGACACAAGGAAATCACAAAGCAACTGCTTAATACTGGCTGCAGCCAACTAGGAAGACTCGTGAGGCAGAAGGAGAGAGGTCAATTTATGCTCCTTAAGGCCCATTCTATTTACTACAGACCACATCTGACTTCTTCTCCTCGGTGCCCTTTCAAAGCGCAGCAGCACCCTCTCCGGGCACAAGACTTTGTTCTGCTCCCTTGCAGCCTCACGTTTCTCTACAAGTCCAGCCACCTAAAACATGCACATGTCAGCACCCACCAGGAACAGACCAGCTATCTAGAGGCAGTAATGTGTTAATGGCAGGTGTCCATGAGCTGCCCCAGCTACTGAGGCTCCTTCCCTCTCCAGTACTCACTAATGCACTTTTCCCGGTTCACCCAGAATCACAGCAGGAAAAAGTGCTAATGGCAGAGTTGTGCCAACTATGTCACGTTGTTGGGCATATTTTGTTTGACACATTCCCTCTGTGGAATTGCTCCATTTAGGTACACTATGCAAAACAAATAAGAATGTTTCAGCAGAGTCAAGGAAAAATTTAGAGACGGTTTCAGAGTAAAAGTAATTGTAGATGTAAAATAAATGTTTTCAGAATTTAGGTCTTCTCCCTCAGATAATTACTGAAAAAAATGGATTATGGAAGTGTTAATAATTTTATACTGCAGCTTTAATTGTGATTACTTCAAATTATCAAAATAATTGGTTATGTAAAAATGAATGTTTGTAACTTGACATATACACATTACAAGTAGAACCTGGAATTCATCCTCCCCAAAAACACCCATGAGAAGAAATTATTTAAGTCAGGTTGCTGCCTTTTTCACAGCTATTAGCATATAAGGTATTTCCTGGCTGGTTTCCTGATGTGAAAGTCAGGATTTATAAATCTAGTCCTCATTGTGAAGCTAGTATTATTTTATTACTAAAGCTCATCACTAACGCTGGACACTTACTCAAATAGTCAGTTAGCTGTGAAAATGAAAGGTAAAAGATAGCATTATGCATTTGTGGATATAAATTACCTTTAAATCTTCAGGCTCAAACATAGATTGACTGTTCAGACTATTTTTTGTATATTTCATTTCACCCAGACTGTAAATTCTGTCTCAGAAAATCATTTTAGCATAGAATTACAGACCTTCATGTTGCCTCTCACATGGATAGCTGGTGTTTCCTAGAGCGCCATAGCTCACAGGCATATCACATATGGACATGTGTGTACATGTATACTCACACAAGCACACACACACACACCTGTATCCTGACCCATTCCCACCACCTCTTTCTGGGTGTCCACCTAGCCGCAATGCTCTCCTAATTCAAGGCTAAGAGAAGAGAAGTGTCCTCCTACACCACTCACAGAAATAGATTCACACATAAACCAAACAAAAAGGCAATAGAAAGGGAAAGTAGGAGATATTAAATATTTCATTAGAGCCATTGTTCCAAAGCTTTTGTGCTTTGGGCACAGGGGTAGAGCTTTCTTGCTGACCCATAATCATCTTGTTTGAGGAACTAGGAATAAACTCAAAATGGTGATGTGGATGGCTTTGAAAAATTGCCCAAAAACCAAGAAATTGGATGCACATGCATGGTGGAAAAAGGAATTATTAAGAAACCTTAATACAGACTCTGGTCAAGATGGAGGCATAGGTGGACATGCTTTGCCTCCTCACACAAACACCAAGAGAATTACAACTAAACATCAAAATAAATAACACACAGAAGTGCCAGAAAATCAAACTGTATGAAAGTCCAACAACCAAGAATTTAAAGAAGCTACATTTATCCAGATAGGTAGGAGGGGTGGAGACACAGAGATGGGGTAGAGAGGCAAGGAGACACAGTGTGGTGTGGAGAGGTGGTGGCGGCAGTAGAAAGAGAGGTCCCACATTCACATGTGGTAGATAAAAATTGGGAGGGATACCTTGTGAGCAAGCAATTCCAGCCACAGGCCAGACCACACAGCCCAGGGTTCCAGTGCCAGAAAGATAAACCCCCATAACTTCTGGCTCTAAAAACTAGTGGGGGATGGGATGGTGGAAGAAACTGCTGGTTTCCCAGAAAAGTCCATTCAAAGGGTCCACATGGACTTAGAACATACATAAACCCACCTACTCTGTTATTCAGAACAAGGGCAAGAGCTAGAAAGGCACCAGTTGCATACAGGAAGTGGGTGAAGTGACCGGAAACAGGGCGAGTGCCAGGCAAGCCTCCAGAAGCCAAGCAGTGGTGCTGTCCCTTCTCTGAGCCCTCCCCCCATATAGAGCCACAAAGTAGTGAAATAGGTTGCCCCTCCCTGGCAATTACCTAAGGCTCCACCCCACACAATGTAAGAGGTGTGCCAAGATAGGGAATCAAAGAAGCTCTACTTAATACACAGAGACAAACACATGGAGGCTGCCAAATTGAGGAGACAAAGAAATAAGGCGCATATGAAAGAACAGAACACAACCCCAGTAAAAAAGCACTAAACAAAATGGAGGTAGCTAACCTATCATATGCAGAGTTCAAAACACTGGTGATCAGGATGATCAGAGAATTCATTTAGTACATCAACAATGTAAAGGCAGAAATGAAGATTACACTAAATGAAATAAAGAAAAATCCTCAGGGAACCAACAGTGAGGGAAAGGAAGTTAGGATTCTAATCAACAATTTGGAACATAAAGAAGAAATAAACATTCAACCAGAATAGCAAGAAGAAACAAGAATTCAAAAAAATTAGTGTAATATAAGATTCTGGGACACCTACAAAAGATCCAACATCTAAATCATAGGGATGCCAGAAGGAGATGAGAAAGAGAAAGAAATTGAAAACTTATTTGAAGAAATAATGAAAGAAAATTTCCCCCATTTGGTGAAGGAAATAGACATAAAAGTCTAGGAAGCACAGAGTCCCAAACAAGTTGGACCCAAAGAGGATCATACTGAGACACATCACAATTAAAATGCCAAAGGTTAAAGGTAAAGAGAGAATCTTAAAAGCAACAAGAGAAAAGCAGAGCATTACCTGCAAAGGAGTTCCTTTAAGACTATCAGCTGATTTCTCAAAAGAAACTTTGTGGGCAAGAAAAGACTTATAAGAAGTAATCAAAGTGATGAAAAGCAAAGACCAACATTACTCTACCCAGCAAAACTATCATTTAAAATGGAAGGGCAGATAAAGTGCTTCCCAGATAAGGCAAAGCTAAAGGAGTTCATCATTACCAAGCCATTATTATGTGAAATGTTAAAGGAACTTATCTAAGAAAAAGAAGATCAAAACCATGAACATTAAAATGACAACAAACTCACAATTATTAACAACTAAATCTAAAATTTAAAAATTTAAAAATCTAAGCAAATGAAAAAATAAAAATAAATAAATTATAAATAAATAAATAAATATCTAAGCAAACAACTAGAACAGAAACAGAATCATAGATATGGAGATCACTTGGAGAGTTATCAGCTGGGAGAGAGAAGGGGGAGAAAGGAGGAAAAGATGCAGGGATTAGGAAGCATAACTGATAGGTACAAAATAGACAGGGGGTGTTAAGCATAGTATAGGAAATGGAGAAGCTAAAGACTTATATGCGTGACCCACGGACATGAACTAAGGGGAGATCGCTGGAGGGATGGGTGTACCAGGTGGAGGTAGGCAAAGGGGAAAAATTGGGACAACTACATTTATATTTACTACAATAATCAATAAAATATATTTTTAAAAACCCTAGTAATATTTTTATATCTTTACTACTGAATTTTAGTAATGAATGGTTGTTACCTTTGTGTACTTATATTCAGTGATTCCTAGGATAAAAACATCTGCCAGACTTGAGTGCATAATAATCATAAAGCCCAGGTCTTGTTTTTGCTCTATTAGACCAAATACATCTATTGTATTCAATTTGTTACATCTAGACTCTCCTACAAAATTTTGTGTATCATAAAAATAGTGACCATGAGTTATCTATTATCTACCATTTATTTATCTATCTACCTACCCATCTATCTTCTATCTATCATTTATCTACCATCTGTCTTTTTTCATGTTCTTAGAGACATCTTTATAACAAAGTTCTTATACAGTTTTTTATTATTGAAACATATTTGGCCTGTAACATTGTGTAAATTTAAGGTATACAACATGTTGATTTGTTACATTTGTATATTGTAACATGATTGCCACTGTAGCAGCAGTTAGCAACTCTATCTTATCACATAATTATGATTTCTTTTTTTATGATGGGAGTAATTAAGTTCTCCTATTTTAGCAAGTTTGATGATCATAATGCATTATTGCTATCTATCTATAAACTATCATCTATCATTTATTTATCTATTATCTATCTGTCTACCTATCTCCATATTCCTTGGAGAATGTCTGAAACATAGTAAGTACTGAATAAAATGAATGAAAAGCTTAATAAAAATGAATGAATGAATGAGTAAATAGATGATGAGTAAAAAAATAAACAAGATTGACTAGAACACAGAATAGCAGAATAAAGAAGCAACTGACTAGAACTGAAAATATTCAGGATTTAGGCTGACATGGCAGTGAGACCAGGGTGTAGAGGGTCTCACTAGGTTTCAGAGGGGATTAAACCCCAGAGTGAAGACTTGTGACCTTATTCCTGTGATCATTACATCAGTGGCTGTTTTCAAAAAGGAAGGAGCCACTGGCAACTCAGGAAATAAAAAACTGGAATAAAGTTACTATGTTAATGAAGAACAGATGACTGAAAACTTCTCTGTGTATTGGAACTGGATTGTTATAACAGAGATCAATGCACCAGACAAAGCCTAAAGCAAGTCCTTGAAAGAGGTGACACAGCTCAGATGGAGGTGATGCAGCTCAGAAAGTTCAGAGACCCTCCCCATGCACACACGCACACGAAGCTGTGAGACCTAAATTTGATGAATCATGCCGGCAGTTCACTTTCAGATATGTAACATAGGCTGTTAAGACTGCATTATCTTTTTGCTTACATACCTGAAATTTATGTTTCTATTTAAAAGTTCTTCTGATAAAATATTATTTTCAACTTCTAAATCAGGTATCTAAGTGGATAATCATTTGTTATTATTGTTAACTAGTTTGTTATATGATTAAACAGAGGTTCGTACGTAACTGCCATACTTTCCCTTGTGAAGAACACAAATATAAAACAGTGAGTAATAACCTTATTGATTTGCCAATAGAAATGTGGACTGGGGCTCTTATTAATGAGGGGGGGGGTTGAATGCTGCCTGCTAAGAGGAGAAGGTGGTGCTGATAAGCACATCATTCTCCCTACTCCATCTGTCTCAGCTGGCGGAGCAGGCGGTCTGAGTCAGAGTAGGGAGATCAAGACTTGAAGCATACCTGAAAAGAGAGCTTAAAGGCTTTATAACCAATAACATTGTAATCCTCACTCTAGTAAGAATGAGTTGTTGTTAACACTGTGGGGAAACGAAAAGGCACAAATGAGGCATATAGTTAAGAGTAGGTGATGAGTTTACAGCTGTCAGAGAGGAACCTCATCATGTATTTCAGGTGCACACTCCCCACCAACCATATCAGTGGCGGGGGGGGGGGCTCCACCCACAGGGCCCCCTGCCCCAGCTGCCACGGATGAGAATAAGTCTACCAAGACAGATCTGCTTAGGGGGGAAAGGTGGCTGATCTCTCAAAGGAAAAGGACCAAGAGCCTTTTCCTCAATGGGCTTTTATTGGGTTTGTTTTGCACAGGAATACAAGCTCATTAATCATTTTGATGTCAGGGTCAGATAGCTAAAGAGCAATAAAACTTTGAGAAGCTAACTCACTTCTTGCTTGGACCCTTATTTAATTGAGAGCATTCTAAACAAAGCAGGCTTCACAGGATTTTACATATTCTTTCTTAGGCCTGATCGCCCTAGGGAACCTGCCCTTTCCAGCACAGGGCTACACCCACCACCAGCATTGTTTCAGGCTTAAAGCATTGTCTCAGGCTTAAGTCAGGCAGGGTAGGCAAGGCAGCCAAGAGATTAGCAGACTTCTTGCAGACAGCATGAGGACTCAGGCTATATCAGGATAGCCAAGGGGCAAGAGTCCATCACCTCCTTTTGCTGTAGCCCCCCAAGTCCTTCCTTGGGGCCTCCACGTGATCATGCCTGTCTTAGGTCGTTCCCCCCTTGAGGAATCTGACCCGTAATTGGCTAACCGATCAGGCATTGGGGGCCAGTTATGAATGAAGCCAGGGAGATAAGCTTTGTCTCCTTAGTGGTTTATGGTCCAAAGGTCACTTACTCAGCCTTAGCCATGGGGAGGTTACAGCTTCTGAAACCAGGCAGGGCAATTTCCAACATATCAGGTTATTCTAAAATGTAGAACTGAAACACTCTATAGGGCTGCAAAAAACCAGTGTTAAAATACAGTAGCTTAATAGCTAAGGTAGAAAAGTTTGAAGGAAGAAGAAAAATATGATTGCTTTTCAAAAATGTGAAAAGAGGAAATTGCTGTAGGGTCTTTAAGGGTAAGAATCCCCATTCTACAAGGACACACACCCTGAGTGGCAGGAAGAGAAAGGAGCCGAAGAGAACACACAATGGGAAAGTTACATGTGTCATAAGGAAGAGAAGGATCTTTGACCTTGAAAATTTATGGAAACTGAATTGTCCTGACACTGGGTGAGCACAGTGTTTGTCCTCAACCCACTGTCCTCAGTCACAGGTTCAGTGAAAGGCCTTCACAACCCTTATGTTACTGGGAAAGGCCTCAGGTGTCAGAGGTCCCACATCTAGCATCCCTGCCCATTGAAAGCTCCTTTCCTAGGGGCGGGGTCCTGTGACTGTCCCTGGGATTCTCGGCATTTGGAGGACGTGGATTAATCATCAACCCGGCTGTGTGAAAATGAAACTTGCTGCTCTCAGCTACTTCGAATGGGAGACTGAGAAACGGGAAGCACGGTGCACACAGCACACCACTCTGACAATCTCGCAGCAGCTCTCTCCACACTGAGAGTGACGGTGAGAGCGACCACTGGTGGTGGCTCCAGGCACCTGTGTGGTTGTTGGAAAGCCCTTTGATTTTTCTCAGTAAGCATGTGGGGGAGGCATTTTTAACTAAGGATTACATATGAAGACCCTGAGAATTACAGAGATTTTTTTTTTAAGCATCCAAGTAGCTGACCTCTGTCTTTACTTGTTGTGCATACTTGAGTAGTAAAACCGAGTCCCCTCAGGTGAATCATGGTACCTATTGTGACAGGTTTTGAACTATCAGAATCAAAACTCAGGAAGACAGCGGAGCTTGACCTAGGTGAACACTCTTGACCTTTCTGAAAGGTGTTCTTTCTGTCAAACTCAGCATTTCAGTTTAAATCATGGTGTTGCCTTATTCTCAGGAATGGACAAAATAAAGAACCATCTGAAAAGTTTGTATCTTAGTGTCACATATTTAGTAAATACTTAAGTATCGTTTGATATCACCTTCATGTAGAAAATGGTTCCTTCTCTGAGAAACCCTAAACACCCATCATCCTGGAAAAGTCTCAAGTAATTTTCCCTTAAAATTTTCTTCCTGCAGAAAGTGAACTACACAAGCAAAAATTAATATAGAGTGACACTAACTTGGTTTTAGTCTCACTACTCAACCATACAACAGGCACACTGAACAAGCTCGTTCTTGCCACTCCATGTTGGGAAGTCAAAACATGGCCAGACAAAACTCGGTAACCAGAGTGTTCTCTGCATCCATCTTTCAGCCTAGATGATTCCCTTGTTGTCATGTGTTAGAAAGAAGAGTAGGGCCCATTGTTCTAACCTTAGCTTTTTGACTGCCTGTTTGTTTTAAAAAGTATAATGGCCCTGGCCAGTGTGGCTCAGTTGGTTGGAGCACTGGCCCGTACACTGAAAGGCTGTGGGTTCGATTTCTGGTCAGGGCAGATACCTAGGTTGTGGGTTCTATCCCTGGTTGGGGAGAATGTGGAATGCAACCAATCAATCTCTTTCTCTCACACTGATATTTCTCCCTCTCTCTCTCTCCCCCCTGCTCTCTCTCCCTGCCCGTGCTCCTCCTTCCTCTCTGTCTAAAAAGCAATGAAAACAATGTCCTCTAGCAATGATAAAAAGGAAATTAAAAGAATAAAAAATATAATGTATACCCATGGTAAAAATTTAGACAATTAATCCATATATTAAAAATGAAAATGAACACTAACTCACAATCTCACCACCCAGATGTGTGTTTTTATAACTTTGGTTCGTGTCTTTCTGGATATATTTTTATGCATACACATACATGCAAAGTTATTACAAAAATAAGATCATACAATGCATGCCATTAGGTAATTAAATTTTCAGCCTAAAGATATATTATATAAAAGTTCTTAAGTAAATATGTTAGCAAGGTGAAAAGTTACACATGCTCCTTTGTATGAATACAATAGTTTTTGCTGGGTATTTATACTGCGTATACTTTCTGGTCTTGTGAAAAATACTGGCATGAAAACTCTTACACATATGCCAATATCAATTCATTTTAGGATAAATTCCAAAGCAAAATCCTGGGTCAAGGACAGCACAGGCACTGACACTAAGTGATGCACTCTGTCCAGGGCATTTGAGCTTCAGCAAAGACATTTCCAGTTGGTAGAGTGTAGCCTGTGGGGCAATCATCTGAATGCTCTATAATTTTTCAAGAGAACAAAGGAAAAAAGTTATAAAATGTATGTAAGATGGAAACATAGTTGGGCCTTAGTTTTGGTAACATGCTACAGAAAGTCTCAAATGCTGGAGGCTATGACTTTATGGTCTAATAATAGAATGACCATATCAGAGCACCTGGGGAGTCAGCCGAGCCCAGAGGAATAGCCATGGGCTGGCGGAGGGTCCGTGTGTCCCATCCAACATTGTTCTAGATCTTAGTAGGACACGGAGACTTGGCAGCTGTCTCTGGTTCAACTTAACTGGCTCCTCCATGGGGCTTTCAGATACATACATGCAAAGGTCTCATTTCATCCAACACATCTTAGGAGGGATTCAGGAATAGGTATTTCTCTCCAGAAGGCTTGATGGGCAGGATATGGTTTTACTAGGATACATGCTAAAACATTAAACAAATTTATGTTTTCAGAGATGTTATATGTGTACCCTGGCATAGAACATGTCAATGGATACAAATTTAAAAATAAAATTTAGAACGATCATTAAATAACTTTAAAGTCATCACTTGTCTTGGAATTGAACAAATCATCTAGGGTTTTGAGGTTTGGGGACCAGGGGAGTTGGGGGAGTAAGAATGGTGGTAAAAGGAAGCAGTGGCTAAATATCCAGCTTTTTAAGTTCATCTTTTTGAACCAGTGCTTCTACTTAAGAGGGATGGAGGAGCCAAAATTAGTTAGTCAACATGATATTTTCTGATTTGATGGGGAGACTCATGTATCCGAAACTTTCATCACTAAAAATTTTTTATGGGTTGGTCCTCTACACACAAGCTAACTATCGCCTGCTATGCTTCATCTACTGTCTTATCCTTGAATTGATTTTTGCTTCCCACTAGGAAGGTCTATTTCTTAGTGACTGAAAAAGATATGAATTATGCCCTCCTTCATTCACTCAAGAAATATTTAATGAGCCCCTGCTATGGCATAACCTCCACCCTCCACACTGGAACTGTATATAATTGTGGGGAAACCTCCATCTCCCTAGAGCTCATATCTGGTTCTTCAGATGAGGAAACAGAGATCTAATAAACTTAAGTAGTTTCCTGGCTAGCTTAGAACAGAGCTGGAAGCAATCTTGTAATTCTCAGGGCTTTTACACGGTTCCGTGTGCCAGTGGGCTGGCTTCCCAGGATCCACATTCTCTTGGGAAAAGGTCTCCAGAAGGTTGTGCACAGGCATCCTGACAAAATTGCTAATTAGCAACCCAAGGAGTGTATGGTGTTAGCAAATTCAGAAGGCAAACTGGCCAGAACAATAAGAAAAAAATAATAAAGACAAGAAATCTTAAATCCCAATATATGAAAAAATAGGTGGGTCCCTATCCTTTCTTAGTCATATCAAGGGAACAATAGATTTACCAAGACCAACTGGAATTATACACTTAATATTTGCTGATAATACCAGCTTCCATAATGGTTTTTCCCCGAAGAAAATTAGAGCATTTCAGGATTTCTCTGCCCTGCTTAGCTTGTAGTGAGAATTATAAAGAAGGACAAGTGAAACTTGCATTTTGATATGAATTTGCTTAAATGAGCAGAAGGAGAAAAATAAATGAGAATTGTTTCCTGTCCCATTCACCATTTAGCAAATACTGCCATTTTCCAATAAAGGATGGCAGAAAGTACAGGTGACTTCCAGGGCGAGCATCTGAGTGATGTTATCTCTCTCTCACGAGGTGCAGCTGCCTCCAACTCTGAATCAGAAATTTCCTAATGGAAACCCTCCCTTCAGGAGGCAGGGGGCCAGGATCACCAGCATCAAGCATCACTCCTCACAGCAAGGCAAGATGAGAACTTGGACAAGCAGTGACCCGAGTAGGGACATGCCTGCTCTTTCCTGCTCCTTGGCATGAATAAGGAGTCCTGAAAGGGAGCGTGTGTAAGGCTGAATCACAAACAAACAGGATGAAAATAAACTACCCGGCACGTCTCCCATTTGCTATCATCACTGAGATCTTTAAAATCCAGATGTCTCCATGCAGCTATTTGCAACCCTCTTGTTATCATTCCATGAGTTATTATTATTTTGGTAATGATGATGGTGATGATGATGATATCTTAACTCATTTTTCCTTATTTCTGATGCATCTCAGAAGTGTGCAGAGGGTCATGTGTACAGGGCTGCACTTCAGACGATGCTTGTGCACTGCCCCATTAAAATAAGTGCTTCTTTTCTGGTCCTTATGGTGTGAAACAGGATGACATTGTCATAGGAAATGAAGCCCACCTTCCTCTTCTACAGCCAACATGGTTAAATAAGCAGAGGTTCTCTATGAAGGGATTGTGTCAAGGAGGTAAGCCTGAGTAGTAAGCTGGCTGGACATATCCGAAGCAGGGCTCCAGCTCATGAAAAGGGAGAAAAAAAAGAGAGAAGTTGCCTCTGTTGAGTCAGTCATTAAATAGCGTTGTTGATTAAAGAACGCTCTAGGTGGCCCTCATCTCCAGGAGGTGAAGATAGACCCAAGCGAGGACTGGAGTGGGGTGGTTCATTTGTGATGAGGGGGGAATGACACAAAGAAGAAAGGCCAGCCAGGGGTACATTCTCCCTCCAGATAACCTGGGGGATACTGAAGTCAGTCTTTCCGGGGAGACTGCTGGGTTCTGTGTAGGATAAGCCTCAGAACCCTCCCCCGGGGAGCCAGGTATTCATGCACAGACTGCCCTCAGCTCCAGCCCAGGGCCACTTCTCACTCCTGGGGAGCCCTGATGTGGCACTTGGACCACAGCCCAATAGAAGAACCTCAAGCAAAGAAACGTAGGTGCACGTAGAAGTTCACCTTTTCCATGGATGTGGGGAAGGTGAGAGCTGTGGTCAAAGCACTGGCAGCATCTGCCTCAACAGGGATGCTCAGTTTGAGCTTGATTTGGGTTTTGCCCCTAAATCTGAGGCTGGCTCAGATTCCCTACCCAAAAACATGGAACCAGGGCATGGAGAAAGTCAAGAGATTATATATGCAGTGCTAGGCAGAGAGCAAAAGTAAGGACAAAATGCAAGTGCACTATAACAAAGGCTTTCCTTAAATCTTATAAGGGAGAAATCTGCTCACAAAACCAACAGGTAAGAATTGTATTATTTCTACAAGTGCCAACTGGCCAGTGAGTGCCTGGCAGCTCCTTGATTTTTCTGGGGCTTGCACAAGGTGTTTTTGGATCTCAGGTCACTTTTTCCTTGGGCCCCTGAGTGACATTGCTGCAGGGGCTAGTGGGCACTCAGGAGCAGCCAGGGCAGTTAGGAGAGATTGTCCTTCTGCTGTGGAAAAGACAAAAGCTAGACAGTCGTCTCACTTCCTCAAGCTCTCTGGGCAGCCGGGTTGGCATTCACTTGTGTCTTGGCTCTATGGTGACCTTGGGAGAATGTCCTTACTGTTCCATCACAGAAATTCTCCCCAGAGGATCAGCCAGAAATAAGAAGCAGGTGTGAATGAGAATAGAAATGGTCCTGGTGGCAGCCAGACAGTCAAGGTCTCCTCCTGAAACCACACAGCACTGTGCTCCCCTGAGCACACACTCACCTCGCTGCTGGCTCCATGGGTTGGGGGCCAGGACACCTGTCAAATAGACGGCACTTCAGTAGCTGGGCGATTGGCACCAGGGCCTCCAGGCTCCTAGGAACATCAGTGGTGCATCCAGACTCCCTCACGCTTCCCGAGACAATTCTGGACGCTTCCTGCCATTGCACAAGTCCCCTCCCATTTTCTTCTTTTTTGTGATGCTGGACTATCACTGCCATTCCCCTAAAAAGCCTCCAGCTAAAATTTAATTTGACTGTGGCAGGTAGATTTGTTTTCAGGTACAAAACAAAGGCTTTCAATTCTTGTCAGCTATCTGCACTTGTACACACTCTGACCTTTCCATATTATTCTCTTTTGCCTCTTTTTCTGTTTTCTTCTGCCACTGAGACCTGACAGTCATCTTCTGCCTTGAGATGTGAGTTGCCTGTTTCTCAAGGATAAGTGCTAAAACCCTGTACTTTACTACTGCCTTTGGCGTGAGCATACAAGCTCCACCATTTCCTGCAACACAGCCTAAGGTCCTAATATTCCACGCACATGGCAAGGTGTAAATACCCCTTTGTAAAGGACTCCTTACTCTTACACCATAAAACCCATCAGATGTGTGAGTACGCTGGAATCACTCAGGAGACCTGTGTGACGGCAGCAGTTATTAGGCACATGTGGCTACTCAAATCTAATCAAAATTAAGTAACAACTTTTAAACACAATTATTTTATGTTTCAATTGCAGTTGACATGCAGGATTCTATTAGTTTCAAGTGCACAGCATAGTGATTAAACATTTACATAACTTACGAGGTGATCACCCTAGTAAGTCCAATACCCATGTAACACCATATGCAGTTATTCATACAATTATTGGCTATATTCCCTATGCTATTCTTAAATTTTAAAAAATTTAATTTAGTTTCTCAGTCTCCTCAGCCACATTTCAAGTGCCCGATAGCCACATATTGTGGGTGGCTTCCACAGTGGATGGCCCCAGACACAGAAAGTTCTATTTTTGCAGAAAGTTCAATTAGTAACTCTGGTCCAGATTGAAAGACTATCCCACTGAAGCATGAACATTAGATGGAAAATATTTTCCAGATAATGGGAATTTAAAAAAATATTTAGTATCACATGGTCATTGAGATATGAAAATCCAAAGTCATTTCTTATTTAAATGATTGGAACACAATTCAGAAATTAATGGTTGTTACACTGAGATGGAGATGTACCTTAGACTAATTCCCAGACTATTATCCCAAACTGTGAAGTCCATTCTTGTGCATTTTCAACAGTGCTCTGTATCAGCAAATGAAACGTATTTTTATACATGTGTGTATTTTTACAGTTTGTTTATGCACCACCTTATTCAAAAACTTTTTTGAATGGCTAATTCAACTAGTCATAATAGAATAAAAAGAGTATAATTGAAAGCAGAATAATAAAAGGAAGTCAGAAAGAGTTGGCAAAACACTAAAATATGCTCATGAGTTAAAGGATTTTAAATACAAATCCAAAGTTTCTCAGCAATAAAAAGAGAGAGGAAATTTGATGAGCTACGATTTCTGTGTTAAGGTGATAAAACTATAGCATCCCACAGGTCTTTCCCATCTAGCAAACCCGTTAGCCGTTGTTGCCACTGAGTCTCTCTGAATTGTCACTGAGCTTCCTGAACACGGACACTGAAGATGTTGTACAACCATCGCACTCCTCAGGACAGGGCTGCCCTAAAATCACCACGCCGCACAGTCACTGACCCTCATCACCACCCCCCAAGTAGGTGCTTCATAATGGAAGACTCTCACTTACTTACACTCGTGTTACTTCTTTATATGTTGTGGATATCAGTCCCTAATTTGAGGTATCATTTGCAAATATCTCATCCCATTCAGTAGGTTACCTTTTTGTTTTGTTGAAAGTTTCTTTTGCTGTGCAGAAGCTTTTTACTTTGATGTAGTCCCATTCATTTATTATTATTATTTTTTTTTTGTTCTTTTACTTTTCTTGCCTTTGGGGCCAAGTTCACAAAAAACCTCTCTGAGACCAAGGTCCATAAGTTTAGTGTCTATGGTTTCTGCTATGTATTTTATTGTTTCAGGTCTTCTATTTAAGTCTTTAATCCATTTAAGCTAATTTTTGTGGATGGTGTCAGGCAGCAGTCTACTTTTACTCTTTTGCACTTGGCTGTCTAGTCGTCCCAACACCATTTATTGAAGAGGCTTTCCTTTCCCCATTGTACATTCTTGGCCTCTGTGTCAAATATTAGTTTTCCATATATATGTGGGTTTGCATATGTGTTGTTGAAGCGAGCACTCCACTTACTTAGAAACCATACCTGGAGCAACAGAACCAAGCAAAGTCTCAGGCTCACCCAAGGGAAAAGAAGCCCCTACACTAAGGTGGAAAAGCCAGGTTTGCCTAATAAGCACTCTAATATCACATGATCTACACGGTGATGTTATATCCAGGAACACGCTTAATTTTTATCCAGGGTCCATGCAAAATCACATTATAGGAAGCCTTGTCACTGAACATATTTAAGAGCATTTTGAGTTCTAAGAGTCATTAATCCATGGGTTTCTTGAAGCTGTAGACTAAAACAGGTTTCTTAGAACAGGTAAACATTCAAATAAACTCTCAGGTAAATTTCATAGGAATCACCTTGGCAGATTGTCTTCTATGTGCTGGATCTTTGCTGAGTGCCCACCATGTAAAGGCTCTGTGATGGGTGCAAAGGTGAATGGGACGCAGACAAGGAATGTGTCCCCCGCATGGGGAGATCAGCTCCCATCCTACTCCATCTCATTGAAAATACAAAAAATAAAAATAAAAAAATAAAGGAGGGCCCCCTGCACCATGTCTCCCAAAGCAACAGACTATTCCAACCGTCACCTGTCTGTAGTTTGTGGCAGAGGTTTGGCCTGTGAGAGTGTCATCAGCCAGTAAGGGTAGAAATTCGGAGGACAAATAATGTGCTTTTGAATCATGCACTCGTGACTTTCAATGCAACGCTTCTACTTAATATTACAGGACCTTTATGTCTCCAGAAACAGCATCTGGTCTTAAGACTTCAGATTTCTCATCTACAAAATGAACGTGATGACACCGCCCTCTCTCAGCTGCTCTGAGGATGGGACCGCTAACGTCAGGCACTCGGTCCGCACGGGGCGTGGAGGGCATCTCCTTCTCTCCTCAGCGGGCTGTCAGTTCACCTTCCTGTTTGTCTCTCACTGCCTTCAGCCTGTGCTCACAGGCCTCCGTGCCCCGCTCCAGCTCCCGCACTCCCTGTCTTGTTGGCTTTGCCTTTTTGTTCTCCATAGGACTTACTGCACAAACACACATGCACACATACCCGCACCTGCAAACATATGTGCACGTGCATGTGTGCACGTGCACACACAAGCATGCACACATACAGTCTGCCTCCTCTAACTAGAATGAAAACTGTGTGAGAAAAAAATTCCAATTATTGTGTACACTGCTTTTCCCGAGCATGAGAACAAAACCTACCACATGGTGGGTGCTCAGTAAATTTTGTTGAATTAGTAAACGCTGTTTTTATAAAGTCTACGTTCTGAAATTAGGTACTTAGATTAGAGTGCACCAATATTTTAAATGCACCTAAAAACCGCCACCTTTCCCCCAGGCAATACCCACATGCAAACAGAACAAAACAAGCAAAGGAAAAAAATACCTTGGACTTGAGAGTTCCTTCTGACTCATATTTAATTATTACCGATTTTATGGTAAAGGTTTTAGTGTTTAGATTTAGGTTAATTCTTGTGAAGAAATGACTCCAACAGGGGGATTATTGGTCCGAGATTAGCAATTATGATTGTAGAATCATATAGAATCCTTTAGGATCAATTCTTTCATCTCTGAAGGTCTCCCAACTGGTTTATTAGTATGAAATTCAGAAGAGGAACTATTCTCACAATTAGCCTGATGTCTCTGTTAGAGTTTTAGTTTGAAAATGATCATATGCCAATAGGTGTCCGCAGTTGTTGAAAACATAGTAAGAAGCAGCCTCTGCAAATGGGATTTAAAGACGGGGAACTCCAGAAGCAATTCAAAGATTAACACACAGTTTTTTAAAAGGCCTGGCCTTGCCCTGGCTGGTGTAGCTCAGTGGACTGAGCACGGGCCTGTGAACGAAAAGGCCTGGCCTTGACTTAAAGAAAAAATAAAATAGCCGTGCCTATGGTTCCATATCATGGAAAGGGCTTAAGCTGATACCCCTTTAAAGGTCTCTGGTCACAGTCAGTTTAAATTCCCTTTCCCATTCCACAGCTGTTACAATGTTTTCCAAGAAGACTCTGGAGCTTAATTTGGATTTGAGCACTTCTGAGCCTGCACCGACCTAATGAGAAACTGCGCATCAGCAGTCTGGTACCACTTACACATCCTTTCCTCAAACAAATAATCTAATACCTCTTCTGCGAGTCAATGAATTTATTAAAGACAAATAGTCAGTCCCATCTGCAAATCCTGCAGAATCCAGCATTTTGACTAAATGACATTTAGCCAAGTTGTAACTCTAATGGCAAAGAAAACAGTCTCAGCTCGGTCCTTAACCCTCCATCCCACGGTGAATATCATTTCCAATATCCTGCACAAATTCTTTGAAGGGTTTGTGCCTGGCAGGCCCCAGAGAGCTGCTGCAGTATTAGTTAACAGTGAGGACACATCAGGCTAAATTTATGGGTTATGGTTTCCCCTGATGGCATAAAAAATAAAATTAAAAGGAAGCCCCCAAAGAATGTTTTATCAGGTGTGGTGATGGGGCCGTCTCTGACAGGGAGGCCATAAAAGCATATCAGCACCCCCCAAAGGGATGTGTTTACCAGGGAAGTCAAAGAGATTGATCGTTTTATCCAGGAATGGCATTTTAGTTCAACGTATGGTTGCTGTTAGCCCAAAAAACACACTAATCATCTCATGCATTGCACGCAATAAAAGCAGAAAACCAGCATAATTGTTGGTGTCTTTATGGACCCAGCTCCCCAAGGGATGATCTGAAATGTACTCACTTTATGGACCACTCCTCGAAGCGTTTGAGGTGATGGGATCAGAGGCTTTCTCACCTGAAAGCCCAGGCGAGTGCCCAGCCCTCAGCTGAGCTTTTAGGGGAGAGCTTGCACAAACTCTGGAGACTTCTGATGCCCACTAAAATCCAGATTGATTTCTTAGAGCCTGAGGTCTTTGCCTAAGTTTGGCCTCTTGGGAGATCAGTGTGGACATGACACTGTCAGTCTGCACTGTGTAAATGGCCATGGAAGGTTTCATGTGAGTCTCAAAATAAGCATCTGAGGGAGGCCCACTGAGTTCTTCTCATCTTATAGATGAGGCAACTGGTGTTCACCAGCGACTTCTTCAAGTTAAGACTCGTGCAGTCTGGGACCCAGACCACATGCTCTTCTCCTGCCCCATTGTCAAAGGAGATGCTGGTGAGCTTCTGCAGGATGCTGGTCCTAGAGATGGAAGGAGGTCATGTCACCAGTAATGGCTCACCATCCGCTTCTGTTTCCCTCAGATGTATCTATTAATCCAAAGTCAAGCTCTGCCCTGTGTGGCTCAGTTGGTTGGAGCATTGTCCTGTAAACCGAAAGGCCATGGGTTCGATTCCTAGTCAGGGCACATGCCTAGGTTGCAAGTTCAGTCTGTGGTCAGGCCACATGTAAGAGTGTTTGGAAACCAATCAATGTTTCTATCCATCTCTCTCTCTCTCCCTTCTTTGCTCTCTAAAATCAATAAGCATGTCTTTGGGTGAGGATTAAAAAAAAAAGTCAACGTTCTCAAGGACTCACTGCTTTGTGCTGCAATTGGTAATTCATATATGTGCAAGCAACCTCATTGGACTTGCATGAACATGTAACTTGGGTATTTGTGTCTCCACTGTGTAGTTCAGAACCGTCATGTTAAGAGACATTTCATGTCTTGCCTGAAGTTAAACAATTAGTAAATGCCCCGAAAATTAGAGAAAAGCTCTGAGCACATTACTGGTATCAAAGAGCTAATGAAAAACTATGCTGTTACCACCTGCCCAGCCATAGCGACAATGGCAGAAAGTGCTCTAGTTGGAAATAGACACCGGAGGGATGGTGCTTCCAGACTTTCTTCTCACTGGTTCTCCACCCATCTGTGCCAGGAGATCCATGTGCATACCAGTGACCACACCACCTGCCACCTTTCACTGCATGCCACACACCTAGCACGGTAACTCACATCAAGGCAGAGACATTCGTGCAGAGAAGACCCTATGTCCTCACCTGTGCTCAGGCCAGCGCACGGTATGGCCTGGGAGGACAGTCACTCATCTTTGGTGTCCTTTTCCTCCCCAAGATGATGGCTGAAATGTAACATGCATTAGCAGATTTTAACTCCAGTTGTTGAAAACTGTCACCCTGATCGTTGTTGGGAGAAATCCACACTCCACATAATGCAGTTGTGGACTAGCATTGTGAATAAAGGAGCTGAACGTATAGACTTTGGTCTGTGTTCAGAACACCACAGGGAAGGGGCAGGACTGGGAAAAAAAAAAAAAAAGTCAGAGCACAGTGTCTGTCTGGGAAGCCCTGAGAGAGGCTGGCTCTCTGCATCCCTGCCTTGTGCTACCTTGATTACCCATCTCTCTCCCCGGCTGGTCTAGTCTTTCTCCCTCCTAACTGCAGGGCTTGGCTTGCCTTCTCCTCTAAGATGGGAACTTCCTCCACACCTCCTCCCTGCTCACGAGCAGGCCTCCTCTTCCACCATCCTACAAGCTAGTTTATTTATTATGATTATTTTTTATCATTTGCCTCCTGCCCCAAATTTCAGGTAGTTGCTCAGCAACAATTTAAAGACTGAGGAAATGGTGCTTCAGCCCTAGCGGGTCAGAAACATTTCTGTCCCAGATACTTTGTAGCACGTTAGCTCAGTGTGACTGTCCTTTCTTGTAAAATGGACACAATGACAAGTTCCAGCCCAGATATGGGAGAACCACAGGAGGACGTGATGGGACTCAGAGGCACTCAGTAGATGTACTAGGATTAGCATCGCTGTCCTTATTAAAACTGTTCTGTGTCTTTCTGGAACAGCATGTCTAAACAGACTGCTGTTGAAACAGAGGGTCAGGGAAGAGACTAGAAAGTTCTGTACACAGCGGTCTCTTAGATACAGAGATGCCTTTGCTGATGTTCATACCAATGGCCTCTCATTACCTCCTACACCTGAGACTTGACTCTTTGGTGAGCTTCCATGGGACATTTCCCCTGGATTCAGAAATATTATAGACAGAATTCTTCTCTTTCAGAAGAACTGCAAGAGAACTTCAAGGTGAACTTGAAATGAGCCACATGACCAAATTCAAACTTTCATACAAATTTTTTACATATCAACAAATTTCTTCCTGACCAATAATACCATATTATTCATCTTTATGTGAAAAATACTTTTAATACATTTTATGGATTATGCTATTACAGTTGTCCCATTTCTCCCCCATCATTCCCCTCCACCCTGCACACCCCCTCCCACCCAAAGAATTCTCACAGCCAGCAATGAACACATCTAGTAGTTTGGATGCACATTATTTTACCCAAAGATGCAGTAATACAGGTTATCAGATTGAGAGTGTATATTGATAGTAAAAGAAATAACTGGTAATAATTAGATAATTGTCAGGTTGTACCCTGATTTTGATATCAAGGATGAGAAAAGTCATAAAAAATTTTAAGATAAAAAAGAAAAAATATTCGTTATCTTTTTAAACATGGCAGAGAGAGAAAGGACGAAGGTTTGGGGGTCTGCTTAATAAAAGAAGATGTCTGTTGAAATAACAGATGGCGAGCAAGGAGACCGCAGAGCTGTGGGGTGCCATGTAGCCGGCTGTCCCCACCAGCGGGGCGCTCTGCCTTAGTACTTAGAGCAAATGACTCAGGGCTGGAAGGTGCTTGGGTTCTAACTCAAGCAGAACAAGCTTTTCAGTGGGAAGGTGTGTGTATCAGAAGATGCCATAGGGAGATCACTTAACTCCCTGCAACTCAGCTACCCAACCAGAAACTTCTCTGAAAAGGAAAGCATCTGACTTATTTGTTACTACCCCAAAAGAAAGAAAGACTGACTTTCATATTACTTGTATCTGTCTTCCATTTGTGGCTGTGGTCCTTCATGGCTTCATCATCATTTACAGACTGTCTGATATATGCAGCATGGGTTCAAGTAGAACAGACGGGTAACAATACACATGGTGAATCTGACATGTGTGCTGTGCCATGTGTGCATTTGCAGAACTAGCTCCCAGACTTGAGGACTGCACAGTCCAGCACAATTGAAAAAAAAAAAAAGTTGGGCACTTCATGAGACTGAGAAGCACTACTGTCTTCTGAGGAGCAAAAAGAAATAGTGGAAATATTTTAAAGAATTTTTTAGATATTGAAACATGTAGCTTTACAAAAACTTCACTTCAGTGTCCTTGGTTTTCTCCTTTGGTCATGGACTGATGAGAACTGTGTCACCAACTGCCCCCAGCCTGCAGGCTGGGGTCTTCAGCAGCCCTTCATGTGACAGTTCAGGGTTGGAGCAGAGCTGGACTGTGAACATCACACAGACACCGGGCAAGTGCGTCAGTGCACGGCCTGCCTGCCCCATGGTGTGTCAGGGAGGCTCATCCCAAAGCAGGCTCTTCCTGACTGGAGGGTGTCCACAACAGCAAACATTTGCAAAGAGATGCTCACTAGGATAGTGTCAGGAGTATTAGAGCCAGCTGGGCTATTGTCCTCCAAACAGAGGAGAAAGTAAGAGCTGAACTGAGCTTGGAGAAATGAAGGGCTCGAGTCGAGAGAAGAGACCAATAGGCTTGGCGTGTGGGGTGCTAAGAAGGGGTACAGGGTGGAGAGGTACCATCCAACATGCTGTGAGGGGGAGCAGCTACTGGATGCCAGGTTCCAGTATGACTGTAATTCTTAAAGCAAATAGCAATCACTGTCTCCTGGAAAGTGAGGAGAGGGAGATGCAAGGGCAGGACTCTTCTTGGAGAATCCGAAGGGAGATACTCTGACCAAAGTGGTTAACTGACTGATTTTTGAGGGACTTGAGAGAACTTGGCTGTGAGCAGCTCAGTGCAGATCCAGGACTTTGAGCACGGAAGAGAAGGAAGTGATCCTAGAGACCGAATTCAAGTTTCACTGAACAAGGCTGCTCCCCGCACTGCCCCCGTGCCAGGGACGGCAGAGTCGAATGGTTGCAGCAGAGACTGTGTAGCCAAAAATGCCAACTCTCTGGCCCTTGACAGAAAATGTTTACCAACAGATCTAAAATGTGCTAGAAAAAGGTAACGTAATGATATACACGTGACATTTAGTAGTTGTTGAAAGTTCATCTAGAGTGCAGTCCCCCACTGTGACACAGGGAGGTCTTTGGAAGGGGTGTCTAAGTGGGTCACTTCAGTCAACACTTGGCCAAAGCAGGGGCTGAATGAAAGGTGGAGGTGGGGAGAGAGGCTCGGCTTTCTGAGCAGCTGTGTCACGATGTCGACAGGAGCCTTGCCTGCAGGGAGGGGAGAGGGAGCCCGAGAGCACAGATGACGTGGTCAGCCAGGTTGGTTTATCAGGCAGACGAGGCCCTGGGACAGAATGGGGAGGAACACAGTGGCCAGTCCAGGTTTAGGAGAGCTCCCAAAATGTGTGAGTCTTAAGGTGGGATGGCAGGGTGTGGTCATAGTCCAAGCAAGTGTTGTCTGTGTCAGGGCAAAGCCCAAATTCCTGCCTTAGGGGTTCTGGCTACCTTCTCCTTTAGGGCCAGCCCTCTGAGCTGTACAGCCACATGTGCCAGGACCTGATGCAGCCACCTCATCCTGGGTCCCTAAAGAGAGTTAACATAAATATAAAGGATATATTTACATAGTTTTTGACTTGGAGAGCTGTTTCTGCCTAATAATTTCCAAATACCAAGTATCACCATAAAAAATACAAATTTTCATGGCATGGTCATAAGATTACCTGTAGGAAATAAGAATGAGAAGCAGTTACTCACTGAGATGGCAGGAAACATTTTATTTTATTCTTTAATGAATCCATAGGAAAGCCTGATGTTTCAGAATGAATGTATTTTTCCTAACAATTACATATTACTGAGGAGAGGTAATGCAATTAATGAAGTTCTAAATAGTTGAGGTAGAAACTATATTCTTTTAGTTCCTTCTTATAAATTTGGTTGTGGAATGTGCACATTAATATATGCATTTCAGCTTCACCTCACAGCCACTTCCTAATATTTTTCCAAATGTTATTTAAAACAATTAAATGGGGTAGTGAACAAACAATATACAGATGATGTGTTATAGACTTGTACACCTGAAATCTACATAATTTTATTAACCAATATCACCCCAGTACTTTCAATAAATAACTATATTAAAATTTTTAAATAAAGATAACATAATTAAGATAATACACTAGATTGCAGCAAAAAAATAATATAGGGATATGAGTGAAATGGTGGGAGAAAAGAAATGACACCATATGGTTATGCTATTATTAAGACCTATCAGAAATACAGACATCTTAACAAAATTTATTGCGAAATAATTTCTTCTTGCATGCATAAAGATTATTTTTATGCAATAACCAGACACCATGATCCCATTTCTTTTTCTAACTGACAGGGGTTGTGAGGGAAAAGATGAGCATTACGTTTATACAGGCTGGGAAAGGGCTGACTTAAAGCAGCAGACCCATCGTGGCCCCCCTGGTGGAGCTCACTGAAGTGAAGCTGGTTCAGACTCAGTGTGTACACCGGGCAGACCTGACGGTGCCCACGGGAAGCAGGGCAGGAGGCCGGGCGAGCGGGTGGAGGGCTCGCAGCTCTTGGGATCTTAACTCCTTTTCAGAGACCAATAAAGTCCATTCATTTCTTCTGTCCTAGGTCTGATTCTCAGAGTCAGGAGGGGTGAGAGGAAGCTCAGAGGGAACTTCAGCATTTTGAAGGAGGCATGTGGTTTGCAAAACCACATTTTCTCTTTGGGGAGAGAGAGAGAGACTAAGGGTCCGCCTGTTCACGTCCATATATTTCTCCATAATATAGAATTAAATCTTCTTTCCTGGTGCAGATGCATGAAGTAGAAAATAAAAGACACAGTGTGAAATGTTTCAGGAAGTCATGCGTCATTAGCATGACTGGCCAGCAGCTGTGGATAAGGAAGCATCAAAGGACCCACCTGGGAGCAGGCATTTCCACAAGGACCACCAGCCACCCCCGACTGCGGTTGGCAAATGCGAAGTATCCCACTTTTGTGAGAACTATGGGTACTGGGTTGGTGCTCGATGACTCACAAGTCGACTTCATGGGCATGCTTTCCCGCCAGTGGACTGGGTGCCAGGCCTGGGCTCCTGGGCTCTGGAACTGCCTCATTGCCATGGTTTTAACTTCAGTCTCATCAGGCTATTCCCGAAGTGTGGCATTTATCATTGGCCTGCTCCAGGATTGGGGACAGTGGTGACTATTCAGTCCAGCAGAGTTCCTAGAAAGAACAGAATAAAATCTTAATCTTGCCCTCTGCCCAGTTGATGAACAAATCAAATGGTTTTGTCCTCAGTTAAGACACTGAATTTCTACACTAGACCTCCTTGTCAAGAAAGAAAACCTTGAATTCTGTTTCCCAATCCTCCTGAAATGCCCTGTGGGGAGAAATAACATTTATGAAGGGCTGTCTGAAGGACAGAAGTCCATAAATTCCCCTTACTGTACATTTTACCCTTGGATCAAAATAGACTCCCGGAGAATGATATATCTGAGCTGTCTTGATGGGAGCCCTCTAGGGAATTACTTCTTTGTAAGTTGTTGTTCACCATTTTTTTTGTTTGTTTGTTTTTAATTGAACTAAAGATTGTATGTATGTGTATGTAGAGAAAAAGTCATTCTAATGTCGGGGAGACTAGTCTCATGAGCCATTTATTAAAATGCAGATTCCTGTATTCCATCTTCAGTGATTCTCTTTTTGGTGGACCCAGGATCCTGTGTTTTATGACGATACCTAGGTGATTATGATGCAAGTGGTGTTTTGAATGCATTTTGCAGAAGATTGCCTTTGGGAACCTGAAGAAAACCATGCATGCTTAAATTACATACACTCACCAAATTCTGAGCACAGTTCCAAGAACGTCAAAAGGTTTGCCACAGATATCAAATTACAAACCCTTGTGTTTCTGTAAACAAATTACAGAACTGTTTAAGCTTTTCAAGCACAGCTCTCATCACCTCTTTAAAGAGCCACATTAGAGATTCTGCCTCCAGGTGTCGGGGTCAGCAAAACTCCTGGCTTTTCCAAAACAAGTGGTTTGTTCTTATTTTATGATTATTGTGAATCTTGTCAGAAATTGTAATTCCTTTGCCTTGGTCATCACCAAGGAAGCTCTTATCTAAAGGTGCAGCCCACCTCTAACAGCTGGGCAGAACTACAATACTGTTGCAGTATGATTATTTTACTCCCATTTTATTGGCCTAACAAAATTTTCTTTGCTACAATTCGTTCCCATATTGTTTTTATCCTTTTGTGTTTTATTTCTAAATGAGGAAAGATATTGCATAATTTATATTATTATTCAGAATCAGCAATTAAGTTAACGTTTAGACCAATCTAGAAGAATCAAGACTGGGTTTGGTTTGTGCTTAGGCTGTTTGTGTCATGCAACCCTTGGTGAGAGCTACAGAGGTAGAATTTTGACTGAAATCATAACTGTGCAGCAATGCTAGTTCTAGTCTCTCTACTTCCTAAACAGAGACATACACACAGGACTTTGATTTATGTAACACAGAGTTAAGAGCTCTTTGAACACTGGCAGATAAACAAAATAAGAAGAAGCACCAGACAATTAGATAGAGACTGGTGGGGGGTGGTGGATACAAAGGTGGGAGTCATTGTGGGAAATTGATTCTCAGAGCTTAGCCACTTAAGAAGTAGAGACAGAGGTGATGCAGACACCAGCCACAGTGTCTGCGTCATTATGGATGAAATGAGACAGTCACACGGACTACTGAGTCCGGTGGAGGACAAGGGACAGCATGGCTTTTCTCTCAAACGTAGCAAAAGCCTTGGCCCTTGCTGTGACCTGACTTTATTGGGTTTCTCCCCACATTACATAATGGTCCTCATTTACTATGCACATGTTTGCTTTAGGTGGTTACTTCCTATAGACAACAAAGGAGCCAATGCCGCTAATCACATCACAGAAGAAGGATATTTGCAAATGAAAAGGGGAAAAGTAGTTGAACTGGTTACACTCCATGCTGGGGGGTTTAGCATGGATTTTAGGAAGTTACTTTGCAGTAAATGTTTGCTGCAATTCAGGATGAGGCAGTTTTTAGCAAAAGCAAGACTTAAAGTGGCCTAGGCATGTTACAGGCTTGATCCCCCACAGGAGAACCTATCCATGGGCATGAGTTCTGTGCATCTCCAAATTGGAGCTGGGCCCACACCACACAGAACAGTCTCCTACACAGAGGTTTGAAATAACTCCAGTTTACAAAAGAGACAAATATCCAACCTTTTTAGGTTAAAAATCCAAATAGAGTATATGATAATGCAAAATAAAATAGGTAGTGTGGGCTATATGTACCCTGTGGGTTGTCATTTTAAACATCTACTGAGTAAGGGTTAAAGAACTTATGACACATGGACATGAACTAAAGGAGGGGAATGTGGGTGGGAGAGGGTGTGCAGGGTGGAGGGGAATGATGGGGGAGAAATGGGACAACTGTAATAGCATAATCAATAAAATATATTTTAATAAATAAATAAATAAATAATAAATAAATATCTACTGAGTAAGGGTTAAAGGAATATAGAAGTCACTTCATGTGGACAGGAAGGTATTGGTGACTGACTGATGAGAGAAGAGGTATGAGACATGAGATGTGAGGAATGACAGGTGAGTAAAGAGAGGTGAAGATGACAGATGGGTGTTGGGTAATGAATGATGGTTCTGGGTGATAAGTTCTGGGTGATGAATGATGGTGTTGGATGATGAGAGATGGTACTGGGTGATGAGTGATGGTGCTAGGTGATGAGAGATGGTACTGGGTGATGAGTGATGATGTTGGATGATGAGAGATGGTACTGGGTAATGAGAGATGGTGTTGGGTGATGAATGATGGTACTGGGTGATGAGTGATGGTGTTGGGTGATGAGAGATGGTGTTGGGTGATGAGAGATGGTACTGGGTAATGAGAGATGGTGCTGGGTGATGAGAGATGGTGCTGGGTGATGAGAAATGGTACTGGGTGATGAGAGATGGTGCTGGGTGATGAGAAATGGTACTGGGTGATGAGAGATGGTGTTGGGTGATAAATGATGATGTTGGATGATGTGTGATGGATGATGTGAAATGGCGTTGGGTGAAGAGAGAAGGGTATCAGAGGATGAGAAATGTTATTGGTTGATTGGATAAGGTGTTGAATGAAAAGTGATAGGTGCTAGGTGATGAGTAATGGTGTTGGGAGATGAGTGATGGGTGATGTGAAAAGAATGATGAGTCATGAGTGATAGTAATGAGACAGGAGAGATGAGAAAGAAGGATTAGAAATGAGTGATAAGATATAAGAGATGAGTGATGGGGGATGCATGATGGGGGATGGGTTATAGGTGATGAGTGAGTGAGGAGAGATGTGCACTGAGTGGTGACTGGTGAGTAATGAGGACTGAGAGATGAGAGATAAGAGATGGGGGAGGAGTGACAAGTGATAACTGATGAGAGATGTGTAATGACTGATGAGGGATTAGAGTTGTGTGATGAGTGGGGAGAAATAGGTATTGAATTATGAGACAGTGATGAGATGAGTGGGCACAGTCCTTTCCCACAGAATAATAGTAGTTTAATTTTTAGATATTGAAATACAGGTGTTAAGTGATTTCCTGAGTTAATTTTACACTAATGTGTCTATTTTGATTTAGATGGGGTAATAACCCTGTGATTTTATGAAAAGCCCAAGTCTAAATAATTAAACTTATTAACATTAGTAAATTCTGGAAGGCTCACAAGGCAGGAACTCATTAGTTTTTACTGTGGTATTTGTGTGTTCTATGGGAAACTTGTTAAGGGATATTTTGAAAACTATGAAGGATAATTTTATTTTTTATCATTAATAGTAATAGCTAAGATTTATTATCTTCTATTTGAAGTTTTCTCTTGAAAACAGGGCTGGAGTTTTTCATATTCTTTCTCAGTGATTTCTTCTAAGTGTCTAACATTTAGACACTTGTCGAAAAGTTCAAGTCACACTTTTTCTGGCTCTACTCTGTAAATCTTCCCCTTTAATTATATATAAGTTGTATTTGTGTGTTGGTAGCTTAAAATTGAGCTTTATTAAGATTTGATATTGGGAGATAGTTTTACACCTGCTTAGAAACTGGATTGGTTATGGTTGATAGATATTTACTCTTCTCAGCATGTTGCTGGGGTACCTGATAGATGGAGATGGAATTGAGTCTTCTCATTCCCAGAGAAGCCATTTTTGAATTTTAGAAACAACATGGCTAAAAATTAATTATCTTAGAGGACATGACAATCGGAGTGATGGAATCTAAATTGGAGGCTCCAATGTGGCCACTTTGGCGACAGACAGCATCTCTACTCCCACAGAAGATACTGAATAAGTGGGAGTGACTGAGAAAATTATTATCTGCAGACTAATGGGAAAGGGTGTGTTTTCCATAAAATCTAATTAAAGATGTAAGCCATTTTCTCAGACAGAAAACTAGATTTGTAAGAACCTATCTAAAGGCATTTCTTCTTTTTAAGTATTTAATTGATTATATTTTTACAGTTGTCCCATTTTTTTTCTCCCCTTTATTCCCCTCTGCTCTGCACTCCCCTCCCACCATCATCCCCCACCTTAGTTCATATCCTTGGTCATACATATAACTTCATTGGCTTCTCCATTTCTTATACTATTCTTAAGTCTCTGTCTGTCTATTTTGTACATACCAATTACTCTTCTTATTCCCTGTACCTTTTCCTCCATTTCCCCCTCCCGATCCTCACTGCTAACCCTCTATGTGATCTCCATTTCTGTGATTCTGTTCCTGTTCCAGTTGTTTGCTTAGTTTGTTTTCGTTTTTCTTTTAGGTTCAGCTGTTCATAGTTGTGAGTTTGTTGTCATTTTAGTGTTCATAGTTTTGATCTTCCTTTTCTTAGATAAGTCCCTTTAACATTTCATGTAATAAGGGCTTGATGATGATGAACTCCTTTAACTTGGCCTTATCTGGGGAGCATTTTATCTGCCCTTCCATTTTAAATGATAGCTTTGCTGGATAGAGTAATCTTGGATGTGGGTCCTCGTTTTTCAGGACTTTGAGTACTTCTTCCAGCCCCTCCTATCCTGTAAGGTTTTTGTTGAAAAATCAGCTGATAGTCTTATGGGAACACCTTTGTAGGTAACTGTCTCCTTTTCTCCTGCTGCTTTTAAGATCCTCTCCTTGTCTTTAATATTGGGTAATGTAATTATCATGTGCTTTGGCGTGTTTCTCTTCAGGTCCAACTTCTTTGGGACTCTCTGAGCTTCCTGGACTTCCTGAAAGTCTATTTCCTTTGCCAGCTCAGAGAAGTTTTCCTTCATTATTTTTTCAAATAAGTTTTCAATTATGTGTTCTTCCTCTTCTCCTTCTGAGACCCCTATTATTGGGTGTTGGACCATTTAAATTTGTCCCAGAGGTTCCTAAGTCTCTCCTCATGTTTTTGAATTCTTGTTTCTTCATTCCGTTCCAGTTGAATGTTTATTTCTCCTTTCTGCTCCAAATCATTGATTTGAGTCCTAGTGCCCTTCCCTTCACTGTCAGTTCCCTGTACATTTTCCTTTATCTCACTTTGCATAGTCTTCACTCTTTCCTCTATTTTGTGACCATACTCAACCATTTCTGTGACCATCCTGATGACCAGTGTTTTGAACTCTGCATCTGATAGGTTGGCTATCTCCTTGTTGCTTAGTTCTTTTTCTGGTGCTTTGATCTGATCTTTCATTTGGGTCATATTTCTTTGTCTCAGCACACCTGTTATACATAGTAAAGGACAGAGCCTTAGATATTCACTATGGCAGGGCAACTCATTTTGCTGTGTTGTGGCACTGTATGTGGGGAAGGGGTCAGAAAGGGAACAATGCTGCCTGCTCAATTTTCAGTTAGCTTTCAGTCACTTCCCCCGCTACCCACAAGCAAATTGGGCCCTTGTGGTGCTCAATCAGAGGTGGGTGGATTTGTGTACATTCCAGGGCCTTGTGGGTCTCTCCAATGAGCTCTCCTGTGAGGTTGAGAGTCTCTAGTGCTGCCACAACCCTCACAGGTTTTTATAGCTAGAGGTTTTGAGGCTTTCTTTTCCCTCGCTGGAACCCTGGGTTGTGCTGTCCTTCTCGCTCCCTCGTTGTTCCTCCCAGTTTATCCACATGCAAATGTGGGACCACCAATAGCCATCTTGCCTGCCAGTCCTCCAGCCACCACCTTGCCTCTCATCCTCTGTGCCTTGGCTGAACATCTCTGCTCTTCCTCCCAGTATGGATGAATATTTCTACTTTAACTCCTTGGTTTTCAGACTTGTATACAGTTTGATTTTCTGGAAGATCTGGTTGTTTTTGTTTTAAATTTGTTGTTGTCCTTCTTTTGGTTGTACGAGGGGGCAAAGTGTATCTACCTATGCATCCATCTTGTCTAAATGCATTTCTGATACGCAATTGTGTATTTGGGCTGGAAAGGGAAGGCAGTAAGGAGGAGATGAGAGTAAGAGAAAAAGAAAGAAAAATATATTCCCAAGGTCTGTCAACATTTTCAAAGCAATTTTCTTGTTTCCACTATCTCCACATATGAATGTGCAATTGTATATGGAAAGTAATTATTCATTTATAGTCATATATTGTACTAATTTATCAACATACATTAACTGACATATTAATGGGAAATAATAACAATATTTAGAAGCTTTCATAACAGAAGCTCCTATTAATTGAGTTTTTAAAATTCTTACACAAGGTGTTTCTGTCTCCATGTGGCTCTACTGTAACCTTCTAAACATGTTCCCTCAAGCTCCTCATTATGAAACTGCCACCTAAGTCACATCCACTAAATACACTATTTACAGTCTCCTAGTCAACCACATGCTAATGAATTTTCTCCTTTTTAAGGATTTTCCCTGTGATTTTTTAATTTATGAAATATAGCACACTTATATAGATGTGTATAAGATAACCCAACATGGGAAACAGAAACCTCAAAACCCCTGGCTATAAAAACCTGTTGGGGTTGTAGCAGCAGGAGAAACTCCTCGTCTCACAGGAGAGTCTGTTGGAAGGATCCATGGGGTCCTAGAGCATACACTAGCCCAATCACCTGGGAATCAGAATGTGAAAGGGCACAGTCCACTTGTGGGAAGCAAGAGAAGTGGCTGAACACAAAGCAAGAGCCAAGCAAGTACATTGTTCCCTCTTTGATCCCTCCCCCACATACAGTGCCACAACACAGTGATGTGGGAGGCCCACCCTGGCAATTAACTAAGGCTCCACCCCTTACAACATAACAGGTGTGCCAAGACAAAGAAATATGACCCAAATGAAAGAACAGAGCAAAACTCCAGAAAAAGAACTAAGCAACAAGGAGATGGCCAACCTATCAGATGCCGAGTTCAAAGCACTGGTAATCAGGATGCTCACAGAAATGGTTGAGTATGGTTGCGAAATAAAGGAAGTAAAGGATATGCAAGGTGAGATGAAGAAAAATATACAGGGAACCAACAGTGAAGGGAAGGAAACTGGAGCTCAAATCAACAATTTGGAATAGGAAGAAGAAATAACAATCGACCAGAACAGAATGAAGAAACAAGAGTTCAAAAACATGAGGAGAGACTTAGGAACCTCTGGGACAACTTTAAACATTCCAACATCCAAATCATGGGGGTGTCAGCAGGAGAAGAAGAATAGCAAGCAATTGAAAACTTATTTGAAAAAATAATGAAGGAAGACTTCCCCAATATGGCAAAGGAAATAGACTTCTGGAAAGTCCAGGAAGCTTAGAGAGTCCCAAAGAAGTTGGACCCAAGGAGAAACATACCAAGGCATCTATTGCCATACCACTCTGAATGCACCCAATCTTGTCCTGATCTTGGAAGCTAAGTAGGGTCGGACCTGGTTAGTACTTGGATGGGAGAAACACCAAGGCACATCATAATTATATTACCCAAGATTAAAGACAAGGAGAGAATCTTAAACGCAGCAGGAGAAAAGGAGACAGTTACCTACAAAGGCGTTCCCATAAGACTATCAGTTGATTTCTCAATAAAAACCATACAGGATAGGAGGGGCTGGAAAGAAGTACTCAAAGTCCTGAAAGGCAAGGACCCACATCCAAGATTACTCTATCCAGCAAAGCTATCATTTAAAATGGAAGGGCAGATAAAGTGCTTCCCAGATAAGGCCAAGTTAAAGGAGTTCATCATCATCAAGCTCTTATTATATGAAATGTTAAAGAGACTTATCTAAGAAAAAGAAGATCAAAACTATGAACACTAAAATGACAACAAACTCACAACTATGAACAACTGAACCTAAAAGAAAAACGAAAACAAACTAAGCAAACAACTGGAACAGGAACAGAATCACAGAAATGGAGATCATATGGAGGGTTATCTGTAAGGAGGCAGAAGGGGACAATGGTGGAAAAAGGAACAAACAATAAGAAGCATAATTGTTAGGCACAAAATAGACAGGGGGAGGTTAAGAATAGTATAGGAAAGGTAGAAGCCAAAGAACTTCTATGTATGACCCATGCACACGAACTAAGGGAGGAAAATGCTGGAGGGAGGTAGAGGGGAATAAAGGGGAGAAAAATTGAGACAACTGTAATAGCATAATCAATAAAATATATTTTGAAAATTTTTTAAATGTACATAAAGTGAACTCTTCCATAACCAACACCCAGGCCTGGAGGTGACAGTACAGCAGCATCCCAGGACCGCCTGGGTGCCTCTCTGAGTCTAGTCTTCCCTCTCTACCCTAGACGTACCTCGTAGCTTGACGTTTTTGTTTACCATTATTTTTTTAAATTGTGGTTTTATCACTTATGTATTTCTAAACTATGAAGTTTTGCATTCTTATTTCAAATTATATATAAATTTCATTGTTTTACTTCTTTCATTCGACATCATATTTGTGAAATCTACACATGCTGTTGCATATATCTCTGGTGTATTTTCATTACTATGTCATGGTCTATTAAACTGGAATTTTGAATTCTCAACGTATACCAACATAGTATGTTATCCATTCTAATGTGGAAGGGCACTTGGATTTTTTCACTTTTAGCTTTAACACACAAAGTGTTTGTGTGTCCTGAAGTACTTCTTGTTCATACACTTAACAACAAAATTACTGTATCATGGGATATGTGTAATTTCAGACTTATTAGACAATGATAACAGTTTTCCAAAGTATCTACTAATTTATACCAGCACAGCAGTGAATGAGAGTTCTTGTTGTTCCACATACACACAATCATTTGACCTCATGAAACCTCTTCATCTTTGCCTATCAGATCATGTTAATGTTTCCCTGCCTCTAGAAATGAGCTGTTCTCTGACACCTTCCCCAGACATAGTCTCTTCTATGCCACGGGTTTCATGTCCTCCAGGGAGCCTTCTCCACTTCATCAAACAACACCCCCTACCTTTCTCCCTTCATGGAATTTACATTCTAAAACACTACTTTTTTATTTACTCAAACTGTACAGATTTGGATTTTCTATCCACATACTTCAAGTGTGTATTTGAGATTTCCTTAATTTACCTAAACTATTGAAAGGCAAAGTAATATTTGCATATAATTTTTTAATTTCAAACAGAGCAAGTTACTTTATTCATTTTATTTTTTAATCTTCACTTGAAGATATGTTTATTGATTTTAGAGAGAGAGGAAGGGAGGGAGAGAGAGAGGGAAAGAGACATCAGTTGGTAGCTCCTGCATGTGCCCCAACCGGGGACTGAACTGGCAACCTGGGCATTTGCCCTGATAGGGAATTGAACCTTCAACCTTTCAGTTTATAGGACAACACTCCAACCAACAGAACCTCACTGTCCAGGGCCAAAACAAGTTGCTTTTAAAAGATAATTCCAGGTTGACCAGAGATTAAGAAATAGTATCCAAAAAGCACAAATAGTGATTATCTGTATGCACACATATATAATTATGTATTATAATGTAGACAAAATGTGTTATATATGTATGATTTATGTAATTATGTACAGGTAATATATAATATATTATATAATATAGGCATATTATGTTATATATGTTTACTATATAATATATTATATATTATCTTTGTTATATAATTGTACATTATATATAATTTATGAGTGGTTGTGTATCAGTTATAAGAGAAAGATGAACAATAACTATTTAATAGAACTGAGAGAAACTGATGGATTAGAAAACAGTTTGTAAATCAACATTTATTTTATATGAGTTCAATATAAAATCCATCTCAAAGGAGTAAATTTTCTGCATATTTTAGCAAACTTACTTAGAAATTGATTGCAAGTCTTTAAAGTGGAGAACAGCAATAAATGTGCAATATCCCAAATGGTTAGGAGTATGAATCTATAATCACAAAGACCCGAGTCATAGTCAGTCTATCAGTTGATAGCTATGTTTCCTTGTGTATGTTACTTAACTTGAATGAGTGTGGCTTTCTCCCTGAAAAGTGGACATTTTGAAAAGGATATTGTGTGGTATTCACAACTTCTAGGCAAGTATTACTATTATCTCATTTCATCCATGAGACAAACTAGGTTTATGCAGCTTAAAGGACATGCTTTGATCAAAAGCTAGTGACCTCTAGAGGTAGAACTGGATATAAGATTCTCCCAGTCTGCCACTGGGTCATGATGTTATTAAAACCTATTCTAAAACTCCTTAATATTTAACTGTTTCTACTTCATGTCTCAGCCCAACAAGTCAAAGTACACAAATAAGGTATCCATTGCCCTTCATAAAATGGAAGTTCAGTACATGGTGGTGATAATAATAATGATGATGATGGTGGTCGTGATGATGGTGATGATGTTGGTGATAATGATAATAATAATGGTAATGATGATGGTAATGGTGATGATGATGATTATGATGGTGATGATTATGATGGCCATGATGTTGCTGATGATGATGACTAGAAGATTTGTGCTTTTCTTTAGAACAAAAAAGATGATTGGATTCTGGTCTCTGTTTCTAACTCAGTGACATATCTAAAGCTCACACATCTTATTGACTCAAGTCTGCTCCAAATCTTTTGTAAGGCTATGTTCTGCCCAAATGGAGGATTGGGGCTGGAATTCTATTTGTCATCTACGTGTCCATGTTTAAGTCCCTTGCATAGTGGCATAGGATTGAATATATTTTTACTTGGTAGCATAACCTCTGAGACACCTTTTATTGAATTCAGAAGTTAAGAACTCTCCTTTTGTTCTTAGCCATGTAGAAATTCTCTGAAGGGTTTTATAAATAAATGTAAAGGTGAACTTCTTGATATGAACTGTACATACTTGACACACAACTTTGATATTTCCTTCAGCGTGGATCTTCCAACTGCTTGTTCTTACTGGTTAATTCTCTTAAAGCCGTATGTATAACTGAGGAAATATTCTTGCAGGGTTGATTTTGTAACAAAACGTAAAGCAATTCAAATTGCCAATTTCTACTACTTATACTGAAAGGCAATTTTTAATTTTTTGTATTTATTTTATTTTTTTAAGATTTTTATTTATTTATCTTTAGAGGGGAAGGGTACAAGAAAGGGAGAGGGAGAGAAATATCAATGTATGGTTGCCTCTCATGTGTCCCCTGCTGGAAACTGGCCTGCAACCCAGGCATGTGCCCTGACTGGGAATCGAACCAGGATCCTTTGGTTCCCAGACCCGTGCTCAATCCACTGAGCTACACCAGCCAGGGCCTGAAAGGCAATTTTTAAATCAGCCATAGCATATGAATTGTGGTCTAAAAACTATTTTAACCAGAATCAAACTATTTAAAATTACTGAATGATCCAAACCTTCCCACACAGAAAAAAGTACAAGTTATAACTGGTTTGGTTGAGGATTTAAAATAAGAAATAAGAGAAATCCTAGAAAAATCACTAAACCAGTAAAAAGTTTTAGATTTTTTTGACAGATAAGCAGTTTTTTATTCAACCTCACCCTCCTCCTTCTCTTCCTCCTCTTTTTCTTCCTCCTCTTCCTCCTCATCTTCTTCGTCTTCCTCTTCCACATTTTTCTAAGCAACTTTAGCAGGACCCTTTGCACCATCAAATTTTCCTTTAGACTTATAGTCAGCGACATCCTTCTCATACTTCTTCTTCAGCTTTTCAGCCTTATTGTTGTAAGGCTGCTTTTCACTGTCACTTAAGCTATTCCACATCTTACCCAGCTTCTTTGCCACATCTCCAATAGAGATGCCAGGGTTTGTGGATTTGTATTGGGGCGGAATTCTGAACAGAATGGGAAGAATCCAGATGTTGGCCTTTTGGGGGCATTGGAGTCCTTCTTCTTGCCTCCTTTAGCTGGCCCATAATCCTTCATTTCCCAATCATAGCTTACTTTATCTGCCTTTGCCATCTCATCAAATTTAGATTTCTCTTTCCCCGACATTGTCTTCCACCTCTCAGAGCAGTTCTTGGAAAATTCTGCAAAATCGACAGGAACCTCTGGGGTTGTTCCTCTTATGTTCCTCTCTGCATGTCCGCACAAAGAAGGCATAAGCAGACATCTTGCCCTTTGGTTTCTTGGGATCACCTTTAGCCATCCTGACTGTATTGTTTGCTAGTCTGGGGAGCGCAGGGCATGACGCCTAAACTTTTAGATGTTTAACCAGAGGTAACTCAAGAATTTTAACATAGGGGAGGTGTATAGTTTGGCAAGGGCAGTGGGGTTTGTCTTGAAGTTGAACTAACTCACCAGGCATACTTCTTACTTGACTATTAATTTATTTAAGGTGGTTTGAGGCACATGGTGGGCACTTGGGAGTTTGAAGCCCCCTGATCCATCCCTGGGTTCAGCCTACATTTTATATTTAGGAATTGGAGAGTAAACCTAAGTTCGTTTGTTTGTGTAGTTATTCAATCACTCCAAAATGACACATCAGTGCTGTTACCTGGCTACAGTAAGCTTGCCATATTCAAAAGAAGTGGAGCTAAAGAGTAACTGAGCAGTTGGTGTTCTGCCAAGCTGAAAATAACATTTAACAGGCTTTTAATCTACTGTGTGGGTTATTGCCCTCATGAGTGCTGTTTTAGTCTACAGATTTAAAAAATTAGAACAAGGATTGTTTTCACTTAGCATTCATAGCTGGTAGTATTATTGTGGCCTTAGTAATCCAACAGAGGTTCACTACCAAGTGCACAGTTTCAGTTTATCACATACACAAATGTGTTCTTATTTAAAGTAAACAAGCAGAAATCCAGACAGGACACTATTTCATCAAAGCTGATTTTCAGAGGGAGACATGGATGGTGATATCATTAAGCTTTGGAGTTCAGTTTATGGGAGAAAAATAATGGAGTAAAATGCAGACAAAGGGTAGGACCGTACCTATTTTACAGCATTATATGCCCAGCACCAAGTGCTTAATAAACACTTGGAAAATGAACAAATTAATTAATCAATGAGGAAATGGGTCCCAACAGGCTACTGAGAGGAACATGATCAAATCACATAAAAGTGTTGACAAGTGTGAACTCAGGCCCTTTAGTCCTCACCTAGTTCTTTTCTGGTGGCTCATGGAGATACAGAACATTTTGGCATGTTTCTCCTCTGCAGCCTCCTGTGTTCGTTTCTCTGGCCTGAATCTATCATGATCTAAAACTGGGATATGTGGACTTAATGCAAAAACATATCTGAAGAAATCAACAAGCAAAAGAATAGACCTACCATACAAGATGAATTCACAAAAAAAATAATAATAAGGAATTTAACTTTTTACCTTTTATCTGCACCACTTAATACTTCACAAAGTATTACACAAATATTTCCATATCAAATAGTGAAAAAAATTCTATGATAGATACTGAGTAACTAGAAATTTGAATTCTGACTTTTTAATCTGGAGGAAATTTTATCACTTAGCCGAAGTGTGCATTAGGCAGTCACTGCTGCGTGGTTTGGAAGTTCTGATGAAGCATTTTTTGATCTACTGAACAGAACCAGAAAACATCATGTCACATAACTATAAAAATATGCTTGTGGCCTATCCATTTCACACTGTGCTTTGGAAGCACATAGTATGGTATGGTTTGGCGAGACTACATCAGGTCAAGTGTTTCCATCAGGTCTGAGCTCAGCGTCAGTAACAATCATGTTTACAGGTCTCCCGTGCCTGTACTTGGCATGAAGCCCCAAACACTTTCCAGCTTGTACAGAAGCCCTAGTTATCTTTCTGAGCACCCCTCCCTCATCCCAGCCCCCAGCTCCCTGCACTCCAGCTTTTGCTGTGTCAAGCTTGCGTTCCCAGTGGTGGGAACAATTTTCCCTTGTTCACAAACTTACCTCCTTCCCCAGTCCAGTCTCAGATGAACCCCAACACTGTGGAGAAGCCTTCCCTGCCACTTACTCATCTTCCGGAGCTGCTAAAACAAAGTTCCACAATCTGGGCACAGACAATAACAGACACTTATCCTCTCACAGTTCTGAAGGCTAGAAGCCCAAAATCAGGGAATTGGCAGGTCCACACTCCCTCCAAAGCCCCTAGGACAGATCCTTCCTACCTCACCCATCTCCTGGGGGCTTGCAGGCACCACCCCAGTCTCTGTCTTCATCCTCACGTGGTGTCCTCCCTGGGTCTCAGTCTGATCCTAAGGACAACAGTCATATCAGGTCTGGGTCCACCCTACTCCACTATGATCTCATCCACCTTAATTAAAGCACTAAAGACTTTTCTTTTTTCCTTGTTATCAGTAGTTTCTTAACAATTCGAGGGGCAGTGCAAGAATGCTTGGGGTCAACTGTTAAATCTGAAGAATTGATTTCTGTTGTAGATATCCCCAGAAGTGGGATTGCTGGATCCTATGGCAGTTCTCTTTTTGAATATTTCTTAAGGACCCTCCTTGCTGCTTGCCGCAGTGGCTGCACCAGTTTACATTCCCACCAACAGTGCACAGGGGTTCCCTTTTCTCCACATCCTCACCAACACTTGTAATTTTCTATAGTTTTGTTTTTTGTTTTTCCTTTTGAGAAGGCCATCCTAATGAGTGCAAGGTGATATCTCATTGTGACTTTGATTTGCATTTCCCTGATGATTAGTGATGTTGAGCACATTTGGCTATCTTCTTTGGGAAAATGTCTAGTTTTTAATAAATCTGCCCAGTTTTTAATTGAATTGTGACATGATAATGGTCTTAGCTAATGCTACCAAGGCAAACGTATTGTGATATATAAATATATCAAATCAGCATGTTGTACACTTTGAACTTACAAAATACTAACTTTCAATTATATCTTAATTTTTATTAAAAAAGGGATGCAAATAGTTCTTAGAAAGAAGTTGCAAAATTATGAAGACCACAGAAGGCAATTAATTTAGTCAAGTTCTTTTTCACTGTTTGTAACAGATATTAATTTAGACTTCATGCTCCCATTCCTTAATTATATCAAACCCTTAGGTTTTAAACTTAGCATCCCATTTCCTGGCTTACTGGGCACCCACTTCCCATGATGGGAGGTACATATCAGCTTTGGAAACAGAAGAACCAGCATCAGCTCTTCATTATCTGATTTCAATTTGTATGTAACCTTTGATGAGCTTTTTAACCAGCTACAAAAAAGGAATAATAGCTACCTTGCAGGATTTTCATGTAAATCACTTGAATGAATGCATTTGAACGTATCTTGTAAACAATGAACTGCTTGCAGATACAAGATTATTTTAGCATTTAACGTACTATCCTTTATCATTTCCACGTAACCTATAACATACTGTTGCCTGATCTTTCTTGTTGACGATTTCTTACCCTCCCCCAGACCCACAAAGACTGTTCTTCACTCACCAGCTCTTTGGCAATGGCACTTGTCACAGATGTACTTCCATCCCATGTGTCTTTCTGTTCCCCGGCCATTAGACTGTTGGCTGGCTAAAGAAGGGCGATGTCTGAGCTACCTTTGCATTCATAGCAGCAGCTTGCATTAATAAGCCCTCACTATGTGAATATGATACATATTTTAATTTAAATATCTATAATATTTTCTGTCTCATTTAGTATCACAAGGTATCACATTGAAGAGAGAAAAGCTGAGAGGGAATGTTAGCCATGCGCTCTGTGCCTCTTGTCCTGTTACACTAGAATCACCCAGTATTTTTTTCCATCCTAGCATTGCGTTGTTGTCTCTCCTTCCCAAATATTCTCTTTCTGGGGTTTGAAAAGTGCTTGTTTGTGAAATTTAGAGTTTATCTTCTTTAAAGACTGGTCATGTTTTTACCCCCAAAAATATTATTCAGAAACCTCTGAGACTGATGTTGTTGTCTTCCTTCTGCTAATAAAAATAGAAAAATCTAAAGTCATGGATTCATTATTACTCTTAAGTTGGGGCTGTGGAGATATATGTTCTTTTGGAATCAGAAAAAAATACTACATCAGAGGATGCTTAGAGATGTGAAAGGTGGATTAACATAGAAATGCCACCAGATGATGTAGCCCCATCTAAGTGCCATAACATACAGGAGCTTTCAGAAATGCATGATCATTTCCAGCCCAAAGACACAAGGTCAGATGAATCTGTGAGTGTCCATGAGTAAATGAGAGGCTGGTCAAATGCCTTAGAGTTAAAATGTCAGGGAATAAATCTGGCTAAGGAATAAGCAGATTGGGAAACATTTGGCCACAATACCTCATGCAGCCCTGAGGAATCTGGAAGGGAGGAGGCTGACCAATGTGAGCCATAGTGGATGGCTAGGCCCCTGGCAGGGGTCCTCGTGCCACAAAGCAGAGCAACCATCTGTAACCCGGTAGACAATACCCTCCCATTTTTCTCAAAGGGGAGAGCAAGCATAATGTACCCACCCTATCCCAGTTTGCTGACCAAGAAATCATCTCCTAAAATGCAGGCCTGTCAGGCAGTGTCTTAAAGAACCCCAGAAATATTACAGCCTTTCCCACCACACAGAAACAGATAATCGATCCCTTATTTCTTGGAGAGAAATAACAGGTTCATTTTCACAATCAGAGCCCTGTTAGGACTGTAAACCACAGAGGGAATAGCTATGCAGTGAGACAGGGGACACTCTAAACTTCTCCCCAGTCCTAAGGTCATCTTTTCTACAGCATAAAGCTAACTGATAACTGATGGGTCCCGTAGCCTGACCATATTAGTGACAACACAGTCTTGGTAAACAAATACATATTCGATGGGACCCCACAGTTTCCTTTAGTGGCATTTGGCCATTCGTCTATTTTTACATCAATTTGGTAATGCATTCCCTGAAAGGCATTCTTTAGGAGAAGTTTTAATTAAGATTTCTGCCTGCAGCAAATTGTAGGAACTGCCATACATCACACTGTAGCAACCCAGACACAGATCATTGGCCACTCAGACCGACTCATGTGCTGTGAACAAATATTACCATTTTCATTTTGCTGTGGATCATTTTTGAATATGATTAAAAAGGCAGCATCAACTGTAGGTTTTTTGCATACCCATTTTTTCACCACATCAAAGACAATGTGTATCTTTGAAATAAAGTATTTGCCTCAAAAGTCTAAAAATGTTATAAATTATGGAATAAGTCATGCATTTAAGAGAGATTTTAGTATATATAAATAATGGAATGAATCTATCAAATGACTTCATGAATCAAATAAAGGAACAAAAATATGACCTCCTCCATGCTATCGCAAAAGGCAAGATTTCCTTCTTTTTTGTGGCCAAGTAGTATTTTATTGTGTAAATGAACCACTGCTTTTTTATCCACCCATCTACTGATGGGCACTTGGGTTGCTTCCAAACCTTAGCTATTATAAACAGTGTTGCAATGAACATAGGCATAGATGGACATGGAGGGTATTATGCCAAGTGAAATAAGCCTCTTAGATAAAGACATGTACCATATGATCTCATTTACATGTGGAATCTAATGAACAAAATAAACTAACGAACAAAATAGGAACAGACTCGGAGATACAGAGAAGAGACTGACAGCTGTCAGAGGAAAGGGGGTTTGGGGACCTGGATGAAAAAGGTGAAGGGATAAAACAAAAATATAAAAAACTCGTAGGTACAGACAATAGTATTGTGATTACCAGAAGGAAAGGGTGGTGAAGAAGGTAAGAGGAGATAAATGGTGATGGAAGAAGACATGACTTGGAGTGGTGAACACAGTACAATACACAGATGTTCTATTATAGAACTGTGCACCTGAAACCTATATAATTTTATTAACCAATGTTATGCACAATAAATTCAATTAAAATGTTTAAATTTTAAAAATGACCTCTTATAATTTCTGTAATTTTTGAAAACTGAGTTGCTATATTTATATTTAAATTTGTGCAATGAAAAGACTCCAATCTGCTCTAAATTCAACTCTTTCTTCCATCTGCTTTGTTTGTTGGCTGGTTAATTGGTTGGTTGGTTTTCCCTTCTTTCTCTCTGGAATCATGGCAAAGTCTTCGCTGGTACCAGGGAATTTTCTCTTAAGCCATGGGGGACAACTATTGTGACCACTTTTATTTTTCTGATCATTCTTGATTCTGCATAAATGTGAATCTGTACTTAGTTAACACAAGCCTGAAAATATGAACTGAACAATAAACATCTTTTTGAACACTTCACATTCTTCTAATGCTCTTTCCTAAACTTTTTCTGTCATTGTATATATGCATCCTTGTTCCTTTAAGTCTGACTGTATCTTAGAAAGATAGATGTCCCAACTGGAGTTTTGTGACCTTCCCTTGTGAAGTTAGAGTCTTTGTCAGAGCCTGAAGGCAGTCAGAGCCACTCACAGCCAGGCCACTACTTCTGACATCCTCTCATTAGATGGGCTACAAGAAAAATCTCCTGAATTGGCTCTCCCCTTGAGCATTTAGCACCAGAGAGTGTGTAGCTCACCAAATACTCATAATGTTATAGTTTAAGTGTCATGTATGTGTGTGTGAGAGAGTGTATGTGAAGAATATTTATTTAGTGGGGGGTTTACTTAGTGGGAGGCTTTTTGTTTGTTTTTTGCTTGACCAAATCATTTGCAATCAGAGCTGAAGCAATTTAAATGTTACGGTCTTCCTCAACTCTTTCTCCGCATCAGAATCATCCCTTTGCCTGAGCCCCACACAGTTATCCTATTTGATTTTGGAGATTTGCTTCTCAAGGCCAGGACAAGAAAGTGGGGCTAAAATGCAGAGCACCCTTACTACATGTAACCGCTCCCCCTCAACTGGAATCTCAGGACTTCCAGGCCCATGACTCTGTGTCTATGGATCCTCCAGGTCATTCTGATACACTGTGAAGTAAAGGAGCCACAGAAATTCCAGGTAGCAAAAACTAGAAGATCTGTGGGGAAAAACTCCAACTATCATTAATATAATGAGAGCAGTTTGCATGTCATCGATGTAACCTGGCAGCCAAGGAAAGTGAACTGGAATGCATATGTGTGAACAATGACGACTTCACTGTACTAGTCATTGGGGGTGGTAGATGCCATTGAGTGAGCACGTGTACTGTGTGACTGTCACATTCAAAATGACCGAGCAAGTAGAGCAATGAACCTGCATCAAATATTGCGTTAAGCTTGAACATTCTTCTATGGAAACTATTCGGATGCTTCAGAAGGCTTTGAGGGACAATACAATGAGAGCAGTGCCAATAAAAGTGTGGCACAAATACTTCAAAGATGGAGGAGAATTTGTTGAAAGTGATCCACATTCTGGAGGGCCTGCGATAAGCAGAACAGCTGAGAATGTTGAACGTGTACAAACTGCAATCAACTGACAGTGAGAGAGCTAGAAGCTGATCTAGGGATTCCAAAATCTACTGGCTTTTCCCAAAACTAAAATTACCTTTGGAAGGGAAAAGATTTCAACTGTAGATGAGATTTAGGAAAATACAATGGGGCAGCTGATGGCAATTCCAAAAAAAGGACTTTGCAGAATGTTTTGAAGAGTAGAAAAGACACTGGAAGAACTGTGTGATGTCCCCAGGCACCTGCTTTGAAAGGAACAGAAGTGCCATTGTCTTATGCACAATGTTTCTTGTATCCTGTGTCTTCTTCAATAAATGTCTCAATTTTTGATAGGTCATGGCTGGATGCTTTCTGGACATACCACATATGTTGAAAACTGAGAAATAAGGTTCTATGTATTCTCTCTTTTTTCTTCTTTCAACCATGAAAGTAATACACGTGTATATGCATGTGTGTGTGTTTATATGCATACATATATATACATGTATGTGTATTCCAACAGGATTAACTATTTTCTTGGTATTTTAAATTTGAGAATCTCACACACACATCTAGGATTCTGGTTCTAATTGAAACCCAGCAGTTCCAGACACACACTCCCATGTGTAATAGGCATTCTCTGGCATGTCCTCACCGATCCCTGTGACCCCCAACTCTGAGGCCCAATGTTAGATGCTATCCATCATCACTTCTGTACTGTTGCTTTTTCTTGAGGTCAATAATTATTCTGTGTGCCCTATCTCTCTTAAGATAAGAAAACAAAACACAGACCAAGGAAAATGCCATCAAATGTCATTAGAAAAGCAGTCATAGTTGTTTAACATGCAATCAAGTCAAATCTGTATTACAGACGAAGCTAGGGTACTCCATGTGGGCACTGACTAGTCCCTACAGACATTTGTGTGTTCAATCCCTTGATCTAAAGTTTTCATAATTTTTATCTATATTTATAAGACAATTTACCAGATGATTTACTTAGTTGTCCATCTAGAGTTACCTATGTGGAACATTAATGCTTTGGGATTTAGTGAAAATATTGCAATCTTCAGGAATCATATTTATCTTCTCCCAAAGAACAGATAAGAACTCTGTCATAGTTGTTGGCTAAAACACTTCAATTGGCCATGACTGGTGTGGCTCAGTGGATTGAGTGCTGGCCTGCAAACCAAAAGGTCACCAGTTTGATTCCCAGTCAGAGCACATGTGTGGGTTGTGGGCCAGGTCCTCAGTAGGGGACACATGAGAGGCAACCACACACTGATGTTTCTCTCCCTTTCTCCCTCCCTTCCTTTCTCTCTAAAAATAAATCAGTAAAATCTTTTTTTTTTAAGCTTCAATTAGATGTGTGTTGGTGCTTAACACACATGCACTGGCACCCATGCAGAACACATATACGCACATGCATTGATGTTTCTCTCATAATTATAGTGTGAGATCAGTGGCCCAATGACAAAGTTTGAAGTGACTTATTAGCAGATGTGGCACCTCCAGGAATTTTGCCTTTTCTCTCTTAAATAAGGCCTTGTATGCACCAAAGAAATATAGCACCTCTGAGCTTTCCTCAGCTGAAATAGATTTTAATTCCCTGCCAGCCCTCCTCAAACATCCAACTGCCGAAATCTGATGATACAGCCAGAGAGGGAAGGAAAGTTATATTTCTCATTGGACAAAACTTGAGACTCCAAGCCAAGGCCAGCATTACATCCATGTATCACATTGAAAGTCTGCATTTAAAAAGTCTCCAGGCCTGAGGTGGTTATTGCTCCGGTGCATGAAAGAAGGACAAGGTGGTCACATGAACACAGGAGATCTGTCAACACATTTATTCTCACATCAAACGGTTGTGAAAGCTCAGCCTTCACTCTGGGATGCAGCACTATCCCAGGCCATCAGGCACGTGTCATGATGAGGTGACAGCTCTGCGAGAGCAAGTAAGCGCTGCACCTTGTGGATCAGAAAGCATGGGGTCCTCATTCCCCCAGCAAGGCAAGGCAGCATGAGAGACTGGACAGTTAGAGTCTGTGATAAGTACCTATATCTCTGTCTACATGTTTGTCTGCACACCTGCTGCACACCTACATCTGCACCTACAGATGTGTGTATATACTACACACCTATATATGTATCTACATACCTACCTACACAGTTACATACTTACTTGCATGCATGCATACACACATGCTTATAAATCTACCTACATATTTACCTATACATGTACCTGGATACTTATGCATGTGTGTGCATGCACCTGCATATGTGTGCCGTGCATGCCTGCACGTGTGTATATACATATTTGCATGCCTGTGTACTTTCCTACATGCATGCATGCATATCCATGGGCCTCATGTGTACCTATATGCACATACAGGCATGCATAAAGCATACATGCACATATGCATATCTTACATATAAAGGCAGGTTTTTATGTTTTGGCCTACATGCAATGTGCTCACCTAAGTTCCCCCAAATGAACAGTCAGAATAAACTGTTTAGGTGCCCAAGTCTATTTAAACACCACACAGTGTGCTTTCTACCCCTTGAGCCCCGTGCTGGGTCTTCCTGGAGCCATAAGTGGACAGAGCAGAACCCAGTGCAGGATGGCGGATGGTGCTGATGTGGCCCCTCTGCATCCAGTCCTCATTTGGGAGGCTCCGTGGAGGTATCTGCACAGCAACTTGGCTGTAGGGTGACTCTTCTTATTCTTAATTTCCCTCACATGTGAGTGTTCAAGGACTAGTGCATCACGAAAACAAGAGTGTTAGGAAAACTGTGCACACCAGGAATTTTAGCCCTGTTTTGTGTGTCACTTTTCAAACCAGTTTTCAAGGATTTGTTCCCTTTGCAGCCGTATGAGAGAAATAAAGTCTGTGCATGAGAGATAATATTGTCTTGGGGAAATATCCAGAGGATTAATGCATTTTGTCTGGAGCTAGCAGGAAACGGTGTTTCAGCTGTGCTTATGGGTTCATTGTGAATACATCACCTCAGGAACAATTTGTTAAACAAGAAATATAGGGTGCAGGATTGGGAAGGCAGAATAAATGGGGAGAGACAGATCCAAGAGTGGCTTTGATGTGTATCTATGTCATTAATAAATGAAGGCTGACTCTTTCATTCAGGAAAAGAGAAATCCCCTGACACCCAGTGGAATAAGAAGAGATGTTTTCATCTAAGCTACTTCCGTGTCGTAGCGGAGACTAGGGTAATTCCAACACCGCTGATTAGTAAATACAGGGAAAGTCAAGACGGTTGTAACAAGCTCAGCTCTGACTCCATTAAAGGACATCATGTTACAGAACCTGTGTTTTTGCTACCTCCTTAAACACATAACTGCTGAAGTCTCTTGAGCAAAGATGACCATGGAGGGTGCACACAAGGTATGGACACAAATGACAACCAAAGGTTTACCAACAGTTGTCAACAAGTTAGAAGTAACTAGACTCAGCCAACTCCAGGTTTGTTTTCCTTGTTCTTGTGATTTACTTTGCTCTTTTCACTAGTTTCTCCACTTTGGAGATGGAAGAAAGCAGATTATTTTTGTTGTTGTTGTTGTTGGTACCATGTAATAGTCAAATTGACTTTCTGGCCACGGCAGAGATCGGAAAAACTGTATCTTATGATGGAAAGAACAAAGAGATATCTCAGCTTTCCAGATAGACCTTTGTTTCTTCTCAAGCCAAATTCTGATAAAAATTATTTGCTCATTAGAGAACTAAGTGTTTTATTTTATAAATACTTGCAAAGAGGGTTATGTGCTATGAGGTCACAGCTAGGATTTTACTATTAGAAAGGTACTTGTTTTAACCCCATTTCCCAGCTGTACAAACCAGGGACCAGGAAATAAAATTGACTTCCCCAAACCATGCACTTATCTCTGACTTCTTGTGAAAGACACAGCCCCAGCAGGTGGGCATGCAGACAATTTCAGAATTTGGGGTTACAGAGCTGTATCCTCAAAGGACAAGCCATGACAGGTCTGTAGACTATTTCCTCTAAGTGACAGCAGAGAAAACCTAGGTGTAAGAATGCTGATGTAAGAGACAAGTGGGTGAATAGAGAATAAACACTTGGTCTGCTAAAATAAGTTTTTCTGGAGTTAACTCTGTACTACCTAAAAATAGTCGTATGCACTAGACACAAAATATTTGCATATCAATCTTTTGTTTTAATTCCCACACCATCCTTTCAGGGCTGTCCTCCTCACTTAAGACCTAATGAAGATGGTAGTCATTTGTCCAGTCTCAGGTGATGAGCAACGGAGGCAGAAGTGGACCTGGATTCAGTGTGCATTCCAGCTGCACTCCATCTCAGGAACAGGGCTTCTGCCCAAGTCTAGGCTGAGAACCGATCTACCCTGCCTGCTCCCAGCTCCTCATCTCCAAGTCTTTGGGTTGCCTAGGCCCTAGGCCAGCACACTCCAAGCCTGGCTATGTATGAGAAGCTCCATCTGCTTTGAGGAGGGTCTGAAAGTCTTTTTTGTCCCTAATTTTTTTATCCCGTGTGTCATGGGTCATCTGGCATGGCAGAGATTTTAGCATACCTCTCAAACATCAGGATTGTTTCCTAATTCCACCTCTGTCCACAGGGTAGGTAGCTGGCCTGGATTCTGATCTGGATCCCAGATCCTTTCCCTGAACCCTGTCCCTCTGAATTGGGGTTCCAACCTTTGCTCTAAATCCTGAAGTAAGAATTGGCTTTGTACTTCCATCTACTAACTGGAGTTCTACCCAGAGAGGGCATGTGTTCTGGAGTTGAGATGTGACCACCCAGATAGCAAGATCCCCAGGCCTTGCTTAATGAACTTGACCTTCTGCCTGTCCTTTGAGGACAGTCCCACTGACTGTGGGATCCCTCAGCATGGGACCCATCTGTTTGCAGCCCTCCTGCTCTTCTGTGGGTCCCTATTTAGTGCTCACATGTCCCATAGCCAACACTGTGGGAGTCAGGACTGCCAGCTGGTGGCAATACTCCTCGTCATATGTGAAGTTGAAATCTTTCCCACTGTGTAAATGTTCAGTGATATGACATTTTCACCCAGGAGACTTAACAGGTGGACCTAGGGTCTTAAGCCACTTCAATAGGGAAAGCAAGGAACAGGCAAAGGAGAGATTCTCGTAACTTCACTTCCACTGGGTCACTGAAGCCCTCATGCCCATGTGAGAGTGTGATTGAGCATTGCAGTGGCCTCTCAATCTGAAGTTCCTGGTGTTGCTTCCTAGGCATTAGTCTCATTGTCTGTGTAGCTCATGGGTTTACTGAGAAAATGAAAATAATAATGTTGAAATTAAATGTTACACATTTGACAGAACTTTGCACAGTACCTTGAGGTTAAGAAGGGTCAGCAGAATCCATACACGACTGGAGGGTAGACCTGTTCTGAGGGCATTGGTATCTTACTTGTCTTTGTGGCCCCAGAACTTTACTCGTAGCTCAGGAAAGACTTTCTGAAGGTTTTGTTGAACGGACATTCTTCATTCAACAAACAGAAAAACTGAACACAGACACATGGTGACATGGGTTACCTGGGCATAATAATGTTTCCCATGGGTCATTTTAAAATCCTCTAATGGACGGACCTTCCCTCAACTGGGCTTCAGAAAAGTGAACCCCTCCCAGGGTGTGAAAGTGCACATGCACCAGGGTGGACTTTCTGGGAAGAAGGTTCATACCTGCCTTCAGATTTTCAAAGACATTTGTGGCCGTTTAAATGCCAAATTAGATTTAAATCTGGCATAAAATTAATCTAAGAGTCTAGGCTCTATTTAAGTCCAAGGATAATTATAGCAAAGTAAAACCTCCTTTAAAAATAAACGTCCTACTTCTCATCCAAGTGACATTCTCCAGGTAACATTTTATTCTGATCCACATGTTTATTGAAAAGACGATAACCCCGTGTAGTGATGTGCTGGTTTTTGTTGTTTTTAGGCACATTGTCACATCATCAGTACAATAGTCCTGCCCAATAAGGAAGGATTATTAGCCCTGTTGGTCAGAGGGGGAAACCAGGGCTTAGGGAAGTGTGGCTGCCCCAAGTTCATGAGATGGGTGAATAAAAGAGGCAGAACTGTCTTGACAAACAGCAAGTTCTCCAGTGGCAATGAAGGTGGGTTAGGCTATTGATCCATGTACTGGAGGTACATTCCAGGGAGAATTACTATGATTTGTCCCAAGATTACCAGTCTTCAGCCCATAGGTGACCCAGTACTTTTATCTCTGATTGTTAAGAAAAGAAATTACTGTGGACTATAAGTGTGTCTGCATCTGGTGAATTTAACATGGTCAGCATGCCCATGGATTCCCAATTGGAGGCAGCATTTGAAGTTTCATTTACAAAACAGAGAGCCATGGCATCCAGGAGCCTTCCAGTGCTTTCTCCATCAGCCAAGTGTCAGGACCTTGCCTGCCAGCCTGTTTGAGCCCAGTACTCTCACACTTGGTGAATCCACTGTGCAAATAAGAGTTCTGGCTGCTGATGGCCTTTCTGATCTGGTTGCCATGGGAACGGCCAGCAGATGGAAGAGGATAAGGTATGGGAAGTTATAAAAAGAAGGCTGTCTTTAAACCCTTACCTTGTCTCCCCCAATCTTGTGCGTTTCCATGGGAGCAGGAAAAATAACCACTCACCAGGCTTGTTATGGGGACCTGAGTCTCCGAAGCTGTCAATCAGACAGCTTCAGGTCTCCTTTCAGGAGCCCTGAACTCATCCCAGATGTAAGAGCTGGAAGTTTTATGAGGCCTTCACAAGGCGGAACCCTGTAAACCATCCAGGGCCCAGTGTGGAGTCCTTCCTCAGGTGGCTAAGCAGGGACTGAGGCTCCTTCCTTCTCTGAGGTGAGTACAGCCCAGCAGAGGGGTAGGGAGCCTGGGGCCTTCCTCCCAAACTCCCATCCCGGGCCTCCAGCCCGCTTCCATGAGGCTGTCCTCTCCCGGACCCTTACTTCCCTGGTCTCTCTTCTGCTGACTGTTGTACCTTCCCCCACTGCACACTCACCTGCCCCACCCAGAGCCCTCAGGTCCAGTCTAAGTTTCTTTCTCTGTCTCTCTCTGCTTCTTCTCTCTTTGTCTCTCTATTTTTTTACCTCTCTTTTTCTTCTTTATTTACCTCTCTTGCCCTCTCTCTCTCCTCCAAAGGGTGGTGTACTCTTTCAGAGTTTTCTCTTTAATCCTGTGGTTCCAATTTCTTGCCTTCAAAATGCATTTCTTTTCTTAGGAATGCAAAGTGTTTTTACTGGCTTCAAAGCAATTGGGAAATTTCTCACAGTCCTATTTAACTGACTCTAAAACAAATGATTTTTCACCCAGATTTGGGTAGAAACACAAATCTATGTTTCAGAGGCAGTGGTTATCATTCTCTTGTGCCCAGAAAATTCATGCAATTATCTCCTTGGCCACCTGTGGAGGCATTACTGAAACTCATTCCAGTGGCCTTTACATCTCAAGATAAAGCCCAAATACAAAAGGTTAATTGAATTACACATATTTTCTTTTCATTGGTCAGCTCTATCTCTTCCAACTTCAGTTCCAAATTTATGCAAAATATCCAGCAAGCATAAAACATTTTCAGAATCCCCATAAGGTCTCCCTCATGCAATTAAAACTGCAAAAAAAAATGTCAGAACATATCGGGTGAACAAAACAAGGCATTGCACTCTGTTGTCTCCATGTTTAACCTACATGCCCTCCTCCTTTAAACACTTGTTCACTCTGTGGGGTATTTTCGAAGGACTTTTAAAGGTTGCCAGTCTGTTGAGTGTGGCCCAGATTGCACAACCGGATCCTGTGAGGCAGGTTCAATGTTATTCTCCCCTTTCACGGGTAAGGCGATTGAGGCTTAGCGAAATTTATAGTTTGGGGGTAAAAAGCAGGGGGTTGGAACAAAAGTGTCCTATCTTTCATCACATTATTTTAATTATGTTAAAAAATTAATTAATAAACCCCAAGAAAGAAAGTTGCTCAGAAAAAACCTGTAGCGCCAGCCTGTACACGTTTTCTTTGCCCCGCACTGGTTATTCTAATCCCACAAACCTCTAGAGAACAGAAAGCAGGGATGGCCTTGGCTGTGTAGGAGAGGGACCCTCCTGCTCCAGGTTGATCCAAGGCTTGCTCTCACCCATCACCAGTCTTACTTTCTTTAAAATACACATGTCCATTCATTTACCCCACAAATACTGACCAAGCATCTGATAGGCGGAGTACCTAACTGCAATGTCACAGTGAGCAAATGGGGCCCTGCTCATGGTCATGGAGGGGCACAGACAGTAACAAACATGCCTTAAACTTCGCAGCAATGTGCAGGGTCACTCCCTCCAAGATAATTGGTGACCTCTGTGCTGCCCAGGACAGGGGCATGTTTCATCCTCGCTGTGACATTCAGACCTGTGACATTCTATGCTACCAGTCATCCTTAACTTGCTGAAGCTGTCCCCTCCCTGGCTTCCCAGCTCATTACTGTGGGACACACACATTGAATCCACATTTGTGACTAGACACAATTGATCCCCTTGAAGGCATTACCTCCAACCCGCCCACCTGGGGAAGCTCATCTATCCCCTGACCTCCTTCCCCACCTACACCCTGGGCCTGAGGGAATCATCTCCACACCAGACCGTTCTCCCTGAACAAAAAAATCATTGATGAATAGTCCCTGAGTACCTGCCCAGAACTAGACATTCTCCCAGGGGCTTGGGTCATGTGAGTGAGTGATGTCTTAGCAGCATGCTTTGTCCTGATGGGCACAGCCTGCCAAGTTTTATTATATTAATATTTTTCCAGCCACACCTTACACCATGCCTCCTGCTTGCTCTGAATGAATCATTCAGGTTCATCTTTCTGCCATTCCCTCCTCCTCCCATCTCCAGCTTCCAGAAGAGGCCATTTGTCATTTAGTCTCCATAGACCTACCTGACTGCCAAAGTAGAGGTGGCCACCCTCTTCTGGGCTGGTGTCTATACATACCTCCATCCTAGAATACACCCTTGGTTACAGCTTCTGGTCAGCTAGCATCTATGTCTGCCAGCCCTAGATTGTCACCTCCCAGAGGGTAGGAGCCAGGTTTATACCTTGTGTTCCCCTTGTGCACAGTGATTCTCAGAGTTCAAGATGTGAAAGCAAAATATCAGTGGAGACAGTATTAATTGGAGAAAGGCCTGATGCAATAAGAGATACACACACACAGACTGGAAGAGTGAGCTTGAGACTAACTCATAAGTATAAATGAGTATAAAAGTACAATGTCAACAGAAGAGCAAGTATTAGTAGCGGTGAACACCAGGATTCAACAACCTCATGTCACCCAGGTTCTCAAGCTCTCATAAGTTGCCCACCAACCCACTGGACAGCTCCACCTGGAAGACCCATAGGCACATCACAGCCTTACCATCTCCCCTACTCTGCAAGCTCATATGTTCTTGCATTTTTCATCCTGGTGAATACCACCAGGATCTATCCATATTGTCCAATCTGAACCTTTCTCTCCCTGGAGCCCAAGCTTCAAGTTAACAGGTCCTATATATTCACGTTTCATGACTGTTATATCCTTGACATTCCCAGAGCACTACCTTAATTCACATCTTCATTCCTTACCTAGATTTTTCCAACTCTGGTGATTAAGTGATCATTTAAAACAAAAGTCTATGCCCATGGGTCATTCATATATGTTCTTTGACTACAGTGTGGGTATTGACTGCAGGAGCAGGGAGTGGGCTGGGTGGAGGAGGTCAAAGGGGGAAAAAAATGAGACAACTATAACAGAATAAACAAGAATAGAAAGAATAAGTAAATAAATATTGTAAGTAACTACTTCACAAAAAAACCCACAAGTCTAATAATTCTACTTCTCCATCCGCTAAAGTCCCCCCATTTTTCTACCATTGTCTTCACCATAATTTTTGAAATTACTGTTTGATCCATTGCCTCAAAAGTAGTGTCTCCACAGCAACATCTTCAAGGATATGTCCCCTAAAGCAAGGGACATAAAGAAAAGAATAAACAAAATACGGGAACTTCCGGCCAAGATGGAGGTGTTGCTGGACAAACTGTGCCTCATTGCACAACCAAAATTAAGGACAATAAGGATTTAGAAATAAGAAAACAACCAGAACTGAGAGAAAGTTGAACTGTACAAAGGTCTGACAACCATTCATCCAGACCAGTAAGAGGGGCGGAGTTGCAGCAGGAGGAAACGGAGGTTGGTGACCCGGGCACGCAGGCAGCTGCTGGCAGACCTGGGCCTGCAGGTGGCGGCTAGCAGGCCCCAGGCACACAGGCGGCAGCTAGCAAAACCCAGGCGCAAGGCAGCTGGCTGACCAGGTGGTCCCACATTCACACACAGATAATCCAGGCGAAAACGGTGAACAAGACAGAACTCACAACTCAGGGCCCCAACACAGGGAAATAAAACCTAAAAACACCAAGACCCCACCCCCATATATGGCATCACAACCCTGCGACTGGGATGCCCCACCCTGGGTAATACCTAAGGCTCCACTCCTCAATACATAACAGCCGGGACAAGACCCCCCCCCAAAAAAAAAAAAATGGCTCAAATTGGAGAACAGATCAAAGCCCCAGAGCCAATTCATCTAAGTGACCAAGAGATAGCCAACCTATCAGATGCACAGTTCAAAGCCCTGGTGATCAGGATGCTCACAGAATTGGTTGATTTTGGTCACATATTAGATGAACAAATGAAGGCTACACAAAGTGAAATGAAGGAAAATGCACAGGGAGCCAATAGTGATGGGAGGGAAACTGGGACTCAAATCAATGGAGTGGACCAGAAGGAAGAAACAAATACCCAATCAGAAAAGAATGAAGAAACAAGAATTCAAAAAAATGAGGAGAGGCTTAGGAACCTCCAGGACATCTTTAAACATCCCAACATCTGAATTATAGGGGTACCAGAAGGGGAAGAAGAAGAGCAACAAGTGGAAAATTTCTTTGAACAAATAATAAAGGAGAACTTCCCCAATCTGGCAAAGGAAATAGACTTCCAGGAAGTCCAGGAAGCTCAGAGAGTCCCAAAGAAGTTGGACCCAAAGAGGAACATACCGAGTCACATCATAATTACATTAGCCAAGATTAAAATGAAGCAGAGAATTTCTGAAGCAGCAAGGGATAAGGGGACAGTCCCCTACAAAGGAGTTTCCATCAGACTATCAGCTGATTTCTCAAAAGAGACCTTCCAGGCAAGAAGGGGCTGGAAAGAAGTATTCCAAGTCATGAAAGTCAAGGACCTACATCCAAGATTGCTCTATCCAGTAAAGCTTTCATTTAGAATGGAAGGGAAGATAAAGTGCTTCTCAGATAAGGTCAAGTTAAAGGAGTTCATCATCACCAAGCCCGTATTATATAAAACCTTAAAGGGACTTACCTAAGAAAAAGAATCTAAAAAATAGGACAGGAAAAAGACAGCAAACTCACAGATATTAACAACCACACCTAAAACAAAAGCAAACTAAGCAAAACAACTAGAACAGGAACAGAAACACAGAAATGGAGATCATATGGAGGGTCAGCAACAGGGGAGTGGGTGGAGGAGAGAGGGGGGAAGGTACAGAGAACTAGTAGCATAGACGGTAGGTAGAAAATAGACAGCGGAAGGGCAAGAATAGTGTGGGAAATGTAGAAGCTAAAGAACTCATGACACATGGACATGAACTAAAGGGGGGGAATGTGGGTGGGAGCGGGTGTGCAGGGTGGAGAGGAATGATGGGGAAGAAATGGGACAACTGTAATAACATAATCAATAAGATATAATAAAAAAAGAAAAAAGAAAAGAATAAACAAATGGGACCTCATCAAATTAAAAAACGTCTGCATGGCTAAAGAAAACAGCATTAAAATGAAAAGAGAACCAACTGTATGGGAAAACATATTTGCCAATGATACCTCAGACAAGGGCTTGATCTCCAAAATATATAAAGAACTCACACAACTCCACTCCAGGAAAACAAAAAAGCCAATTAAAAAATAGGCAAAAGACTTGAGCAGACACTTCTCCAAAAAGGACATACAGAGGGCCCAGAGACATGAAAAGATGCTCAGCAACACTAGCCATCAGAGAGATGCCAATTAAAACCACAATGAAGACTTCCTGCCAAGATGGAGGCGTAGGCGGACACACTGTGCCTCCTCTCACAACCAAAATTAAGGACAACAAATATTTAGAAACAAGAAAACAACCAAAACTTATAGAAAATTGAACTGTATGGAAGTCCAACAACCATTCATCCAGACCGGTAAGAGGGGCGGAGTTGAGGCAGGAAAAGGTGGAGGTGCGGACCCAGAACGCAAGCAGGAGCGGCTGGCAGTTCCCAGGTGCACAGGCGGCGGCTGGCGGTCCCCGGGCCCAGGGGGGCAACTGTGCAGACCCAGTGAGGCCGAACAAGGCGCTGGATGACTAGGTGACCCCACGGTCACGCGCGCAGACGGTCCAGGCAGAGGGGAAGTGGCGGTAGGGACTGAATCCAGGAGAGAGTGGAGCAGGCGCCATTGTTCCCTCTCAGACCCCGCCCCCACATAAGCGTCACAAGCCAGCGACTGGACTGCCCCGCCCCGAGGAACACCTAAGGCTCCACCCCTTACACGAAATAGCCGCGACCAGACTAAAACCAAAACAAAAAAAAAAAAAAAAACACCAAAAATGACTCAAACCAGAGAACAAATGAAAGCCTCAGAGCCAATTCCTCTAAGCCGTGAAGAGATAGCCAACCTATCAGATGCACAGTTCAAAGCACTGGTCATCAGAATGCTCACAGAATTGGTTGATTTTGCTCACAAATTAGATGAACAAATGCAGGCTACAATACGTGAAATGAGGGACAACGCATGGGGAACCGATAGAGATGGAAGAAAAACTGGAACTCAAATCAATGGAGTGGACCAGAAGGAAGAAACTAACAACCAAACAGAAAATGAGGAAGAAACAAGAATTCAAAAAAATGAGGAGAGGCTTAGGAACCTCCAGGACATCTTTAAACGTCCCAACATCTGAATTATAGGGGTACCAGAAGGGGAAGAAGAAGAGCAACAAGTGGAAAATTTATTTGAACAAATAATAAAGGAGAACTTCCCCAATCTGGCAAAGGAAATAGACTACCAGGACGTCCAGGAAGCTCAGAGAGTCCCAAACAAGTTGGACCCAAGGAGGAATACACCAAGGCACATCGTAATTACATTAGCCAAGATTAAAATGAAGCAGAGAATTCTAGAAGTAGCAAGAGATAAGGGGACAATCACCTACCAAGGAGTTCCCATCAGACTATCAGCTGATTTCTCAAAAGACACCTTCCAGGCAAGAAGGGGCTGGAAAGAAATATTTGAAATCTTGAAAAGCAGGGACCTACATCCAAAATTGCTCTATCCAGCAAAGCTGTCATTTAGAATGGAAGGACAGATAAAGCGCTTCTCAGATAAAGTCAAGTTCAAGGAGTTCATCATCACCAATTCCTTATTATACAAAATGTTAAAGGGACTTATCTAAGAAAAAAGAAGATAAAAAATATGACAGTAAAAAGACAGAAAACTCACAGCTATTAACAACCACACCTAAAACAAAAGCAAACTAAGCAAACAGCTAGAACAGGAACAGAAACACAGAAATGGAGATCATATGGAGGGTTAGCAACAGGGGCATGGGAGGAGGAGAGAGGGGAAAAGGTACAGAGAATGAGTATCATAGACAGTGGGTAGAAAATAGACGGGGAGGGCAAGAATAGTATGGGAAATGTAGAAGCTAAAGAACTTATGACACATGGACATGAACTAAAGGGCGGGAATGTGGGTGGGAGAGGGTATGCAGGATGGAGGGGAATGATGGGGGAGAAATGGGACAACTGTAATAGCATAATCAATAAAATATATTTTTTTAAAAAATAACCTAAAAAATAAAAAAATAAAAATGTTATACATTCTTTGCTAAGCTTTAAAAAAAAAAAACCACAATGAGATACCACCTCACACCAGTCAGAATGGACAACATAAACAAATCAATAAACAAGTGTTGGAGAGGATGCAGAAGAAAGGGAATCTTAGTACACTGTTGATGGGAATGCAGACTGGTGCCGCCACTGTGGAAAACAGTATGGAATTTCCTCAGAAAACTAAAAATGGAACTGCCTTTTGACGCAGCAATTCCGCTGCTGGGATTATACCCTAAGAGCCTGAAACACCAATCCAGAAGAACCTATGCACCTCAAAGTTCATAGCAGCACAAATTACAATAGCCAAGTGCTGGAAGCAACCTAAGTGCCAATCAGCAAATGAGTGGATCAAAAAACTGTGGTACATTTACACAATGGAATTCTATGCAGCAGGGAGAAAGAAGGAGCTCCTACCCTTTGCAACAGCGTGGATGGAACTGGAGAGCATTATGCTAAGTGAAATAAGCCAGGCAGTGAGGGATAAGTACCATATGATCTCACCTTTAACTGGAACATAATCAACAAAAGAAAAAAGCAAACAAAATATAACCAGAGACATGGAAATTAAGAACAATCTAACAATAGCCAGAGGGGAACGGGGAGGGGACAGTGGGGAGAAGAATTTTCAGGAACTACTATAAAGGACACATGGACTAAACCAATGGGGAGGGTGGAAGCAAGGGAGGGAGGTGGGTTTGGAGGAGGTGGGGGAGGGGGGAGAAAATACAGACAACCGTAACTGAACAATAATAAAATAAGTTAAATTAAAAAGCAAAAAAGTAGTGTGTTAAGTGTACATGCTATCTACATCTTATTCATTTCAGGAGTCATTGTTGGCACACAGTACATGCCCAGTTCATTTGCTGGATGCTTAGACTGAACTGTTTATTTGAGGGCAAGATGATGAAGTGTGCACGGAATTATGGTATAAGTAAACTCAATTTTTAATCCTCTAAATGCCCATGCCAAATACTATGGCTTTGTTCAAAGGCCACACCTAGAGCCTACCACTCACAGGAAGGTGAGTGGTGATGGAGAGATGGAGGCTGGTCTCCTGGAGTCTGCCGTATTCAATGTTTTTAGATATTAATATAGATCATAAACTCATGAATGCACACAAATCTGGAGAGCGTGGGGAATGTAGTGGGTGTTAGAACTGAAGTACAGAAACATATCACCCCGCTGCCATAATGTAAACACTTAAGCAACATAAAGTTTAACAAGGCAATATGAAATCTTAGTTTCATCCTGCTACCACCCAAAGAATGAAAAACAGAATCATTACGATTGGTTTTCAGCTGAAGATACAAAGAAATAGAGTTCTATTGGCCCTGTGGAGTATCAGAGGGAGGAGAGTGGTTAGATTTTACAAGGAGGTAGATTATAATAAGAAAAAAAATCTTTCTGGAGAGCTCTGGCTGTGGAGTGAAATCTTTTGTGAAATAATGAGTATACATTCTTTGGAGTCTGAAAAAACCACTCCTTTGGGATCATTTCACAGTAGGGTGTTCAGCTATTAAGAAATGTGAGGGTGTCTATGGGGTTCTCTTTTCTTTGGCTCTTATCTCCAATTGATTCCATAGATTTTTATCTGTATTTACACCTAAAGATTATTTACACATAAATCACCCCATGAGTTTACAAAAGCTGAAATGCTGTGTGTATGAAAACTCCTGGCTGGTACAAAGCTCCTATAGATATACACACACACAGATGAGTGAAATCCCGTAGACTAAGAGAGGCGCGCTTCTTAGAAACATATCTTTAATGTTATTTTGAGTTAGGCATGATTTTAAGTTGCCGCTTTTCATGCTGTGAAGTATAACATTCTGCTAACTTAGCTTTAACATTTTCAATTATCTTCGTCATAAGTCATTTGTTAACCCTGCAGGGCCTATGTTGTAGAGCAATGCATATTTTGGCTTATAACTTTCAATAGCTGGATTTAGAAAGCTGTATGCATTGCAATTCAATTATGAACAACTTTTGATAAAGTTGGTAAGTACATAGTGCCCTTCAAATGTGCTTGTATTGGAAGCAGTTGTTGTAGCTGACTTATTTTTCCTGCTGACAAGCAAACATAGGTTTGTTCAGTGTGTCAGGGTACCTGCTGCCCCTAAATGGACTGTTGCTGGAAAAAGAATTTATGTGTCAGGGAGAAGGTCAGGCTAGACAAATTTGAAAGGTCTTCCAGTGCCAAGTGTCTGCAACTCTCTGCTGTTGTGTTGAAAAAGTCCAGACTACTTGGGATCATGTTCAAGTTCCAACATCATATCCACTGGTAAAACACTTGCTTCATCCAAATTGAATTGCTCTTTATTCCCACACAAGTCGTGTTCATTCTTGTCTCCAAGACTTGATTGTTTTCTTTCATTTGGTTGGATCTATTCCACAACTTCAAAGCTAACTCATCCATCCATGCTTATTCATCTCCTCAGTGAGTCCTTTTTAATGAATCTCTAGTAGGTGTAACCTTTCCTAGAACTTCCTCAGCACTTTATCTGTTCTTCTCTACATGATCTCTTCCTATTTATTATTACAGCTAGAAGAGTTACCTCTTCCACAATACTACAGGTCTCTTAAAGATAATAGTAGTTAGTTTATCTGTCTTTCTTTCCCCAGAAGTACTTTCAGAGACTAATAGATAGTAAGCTATTTAAAAATATATCTGAATGATGCTGCAATGAGCATGGGAGTGCATATATCACTTCAAGGTGCTGATTTCATTTCCTTTAGATAAACGCCCAGAAGTGGAATTGCTGGATCATATGGTAGTTTTATTTTTAATTTTCTGAAGCACCTCCATACAGTTTTCCATAGTGCTTGCAACCAATGGAAAATTCACATTCCCACCAACAGTGCACAAGGGTTTCCTTTTCTCCACATCCTCCTCAACACTTGTTATATCTTGTCTTTTTGATAACAGCCATTCTAACAGGTGTGAGGTGATATCTCATTGTGGTGTGGATTTGCATTTCCCTGATGATTAGTGAGGTGGAGCATCTTCTCATACCTGTTGGCCATTTGTACATCACATTTGTTGATTTACAGATATTGAGCCATCCTTGCATCCCAGGAATAAATTCCACTTGATTGTGCTGTGTTGTCCTTTTAATATGCTGTTGAACTCAGTTTGCTAATATTTTATTAAGGATTTTTGCATCTATCTTTTCCAGAGATGTTGGACTATAGTTTTCTTTTCTTTTAGTGTCTAGCTGGCTTTGTTATCAGAGTAATGTTGGCCTTATTAAAATTTATTAGAAAGTGTCCCTTCTTCATCAATTTTCGGAAGAATTTAAGATGTTCACTGCAGCTTTATTCATATTAACTAAGATACATGCATGCACCACCTAAATGTCCCTGATGGATGAACAGATAAAGCAAATATGTACATACATACAATGAAATATTATTTAGTCTTAGAAAAGAAAGAAATCCTGCCATATCTGACAACATGGATGAACATGGAGGATATTATGCTAAGTGAAATAACCCAGTCACATGACAAATACTGCATGGTTCCACTTATATGAGATATCCAAAATAGTCAAACTTACGAAATTGGAGAGTAAAATGGTGGTGACCAGGAACTGGGGCGGGGGTGGGGGGGAGGCAGAAATGGGGAGTTGTCGTTTAATGGGTATGAAGTTTCAGTTGTGCAAGATAAGTTCTACAAATCTGCTGTTCAACATAATGTCTATAGCTAACAATATTGTATTGTGCACTTACAAACTTGTTAAGAGACTGGATCTCATGCTAAGTGTTCTTACCACCAAAAAAAAAAAGAAGGGCAGGGGGAAACTTTGAGAGATGATAAATATGTTTATTATCTTGATTGTGGTGATGGTTTCATGGGTGAATGTATATCTGCAAACTCATCAGATTTTATACACTAAATGTGTCCAATGTTTTTGTACACTAATTATAACTTAATAAAGTTGTTTTAGCCCTGACTGGTGTGGCTCAGTGTGTTGAGCACCAGCCTGCAAACCAAAGAGTCACTGGTTTGATTCCCAGTCAAGGCACATGCCTGGGTTGTGGGCCAGGTCCCCGGTACGGGGCGCACAACAGGCAACCACACATTGATGTTTCTCTCCCACTCCTTCTCTCTCCCTTCCCCTCTCTCTAAAAATCAATAAACAAAATCTTTTTTAAAAGTTGTTTTAAAAATATATGATACATATAGGAATGAATAAATTATCAACTAAGAAAACTATCATTGAAACAATTAATTCAACAGGTTGATATCAGAATTCTTGAGCTGATTATTATCATACCAGATCATTCCTCCCTCGTTCCATCAATCTATCCTAGAGAGTTTCATTATTTGAGTCCTTTCAATAAACCCCCAAATTTAACTTGTGTAAGTAGGTAAAAGTGTGGTGTTGAAAATTGGCAATCACCTCCAGATAGCTTAAAAGAAATCTGAAGTAACTAATGGTTATCAAAACTTTTTCCTTATTTTTAAAGCAAATTGTAAGATCGGAATACTAAAAATAATAACAATAATAATAATTTCAAAATCAGCCATGGGAATAAAAATGGCATAAGAGAAGCTGTGATGACTAAATGTTACCCTGAAAACTCTGCATTTTGCCAGTGAAAGGAAAGTCATAACCTTCAGTAGCTTTAAACCATTAAGAAGATGTTTCATACAAGAGGAGCAGTAAAAAGGCCATTACCTATGAGTGTTCTGTTAAAAATCACCCAAATTAGAATCAGCCTGCATTCCCATCTCTAATGGAAACAAGTCTGTCAACACCTGCGATCAGCAGACTCTGTCAGAAAGAGAGATGGATGCCACTGGAAGCCACCACCAATTACTAGAAAGCCATGGTACCAGACTGGGTAACAAGAAGCATTGCTCAGGGGACAGTCCCCAAGTTGTGTGGCAGCCCAGCTCTGCAGCTCATGCAAGTCACTTCAACCTTGTAAACTATCACATCTCATCTGTAAAATAACAAGATTGCTGAGTTGATCTTGCAGGCATCTTCCAGATTTCATATTCAGTAATTCAAGAAAGCATAAGATGTATTTCTATTGGGCATGAACTTCTAGCTCCTATAATCATCCTGGCTCATTTTTGACATCAGATTTATCTGACATGGTGGCCACTTCCACTTGTAAGAGGAATGTAAGTGAAGTTGTGGGCCAGAAAAAGGGAGTTCCCTTCATCCTTGGACAAGAGCAGATGGTGCGGCTACTCTGGTGACAGTGAAAAGTCTCCTGGTCTTCATCACCCAAACTGATCTCAGGGAACCTTCAGGTGTCTCTGCTATTTTGCACCATTAATTGCTTCTGCCTTTTCCACACTAGAGTATTTGGATACTAGAAAGTTATCATGTGCTGTAAGATAATCATAGAGACTGATTGTATAGGTGGGGTGGACAAAGCTGTGTTCTATGGACCACACGCAGCAAGCCCTGGCTGACTCTCCACTACCAGGAAGCAATTTTACCCAAAGAAGGAAGGCAGTTCTCATCACAGCCCAGGAAGGGGAGGCCCAGAGTGTGAACCTGACTTCCCTTTCAATTTCTGGTGGCCACCAACAGTCCACCTTGGGTCACTGCAAGTGTTATTCAGGACAGACTACAGAGGCAGCTGGGTTTACCTTTATTTTGCATTTTGCTTGGTGTTGTTTTACTTTTCAGTTTCACAATTATTTGAATTTTCAAGTGATAATATTGTTTTAGAGGGAAAAACCCACACAAAAAGGACAGGATTGATCCCGACAACCTTTTGGGTGACATATTAAAAACATTGGCTGAGAAGTGACTCTTATAAATAGTAGGCATCGTAGCACAGCACATTAGTGTGCTAGTCTTTTGATTCCACTATAATTATGGGAAAAAAGCTTCAATCCGTGCAGTGGGGGAGCATTTAAAATTACAGCTAAGGTAGCAAATTACTGGATCTCAGTGTCCTAGTCAGACAGATTGCTTTCATTTCATGATGAGGGACACAGCACCGTGTCAGAGCCAGCTACCCCTGGAGAGCTTAATGTGTTCTATTTAAAAGTACAAGATGGAATAAAGGACATAGCAGGGGATTTTACAATTTCCAGCACAAACATGTATTTTTATTTTCCCAAAGCATGGAGTGCCAGAGCTGGATCAGGGGTGCTTATGTTATTCATCTGATTTTTAGTTCCCATGCCCCCAGGCACAGCTGACCAGTTAACAGACAGTGTTGCTGGCTCCGCTGGCGCTGTTTCAGCGGTGGGTTTAATCCTCACAGGAAGGTGGCCCAGCACCTTTTATGTTGTCACCTCGCCCTCTCTCTGAGACTCCATCCTGCTCTGGTGCCAACAGTGGCAGCCATGTGGCCCTAATATGTCAACACAGCCCCAAAACAAAAACACAGTTGGAACAGCTTCGGATGTTCTCGCCAACTTCAGTCTAATTTTCAAGGCCCTGAGAAGGAGGCGAGAAAGGAGGAAGTTTCTCCTCAGAAAGCCATTCAGTCCTTAATTTGTTCCTAACTGGACTTTTGGCTCTTTTTTGCGGGGATGGAGAGGGGTGCGCAGGGTGGAGCGGTTCCATCAGGAAGAACTGACAGAAGCATGAAAGCTGGTAATGACTTTTTACACATATGTTCCTCCTGAATCGTGTATCTCTCCAATCGGTAGCCAAGAGCTAAATTGATACGCACTTAAAGTGTTAAAGACAGATATAGACAAAGTGGCTGCTGTGTGCAGACAGAAAGTATTATAACTTTTATACAGTAGACATAAACCACGAAGTAGCTGTCCTGGTTTATGAGAGTAGATCAGAGGATGGCAGGTAAAGGGAGAGGAAGAGGCAGAGAGAGAAAAATGCAGCAAACGGATTTGACACCAAAATGGAAAGTCAAAGCCAAGCTTTCAGATGTTGTAAAGTGAAACCTGCGTTCAGGATTCCCATTTTTTGTCCTCTCCTTAGGATCCATGCTCAATCAAACTTAAGGATTGCTCCTAAATTTGTCCTTCTCTGGGTTCCAATGTACATGAAAATCTAATCTGTGCTGCCCTGGCTGGGGTGGCTCAGTTTGGTTGGGGAGTCACCTATAAAAGAAAGGTTCTGAGTTCAATTCCAGATTAGAACACATGCCTAGGTTGTGGGTTTGGTCCTTGGTCTGGGTGAGTCTGCCTAGCGGAGGCAATAAATTGATGCTTTTCTCTCGAATCAATGTTTCTCTCTCTTCCTTCCTCTCTCTTACCAAAAAGCAATGAAGGAATGTCCTCAGGTGAGGATATAAAAAAACTAGCCAGTGCCAAAGACCTGGGGTCTCAGACACCTGGGCTAATGGACCCATTATGGTCGGATCCTTCAGAGGTCCTGATCCTTCAGAAACAGGTTTGAATTTTATGTTAGACTTCCCGGGGAAGGGACAGCAGGAATGCCTAATAAATTCAAAGTATGGGAACTGTTGTCACTGGGGCACAGCCTTGAGGAAAATATTTTCATGCAGATTAATCTCCCCGTCACAGGCCCTGTGTTCTCTGGGATCAGCAGCTCTGCTAAGAGTGGGGTGGCCTGACTCTATTTGCTGAGCATGACATAGGATAAATCACCTTAACCACTGAGGCAGAGCTGCCACCCCAGGGATCCTGAGAGAAGTAAATGAGTGTTGTCTTATGTACCTGTATATATAGCAATGTCAAAGCATTTTTGACCTATTTAGAGAGAGCTTACACACTGGTAAACACTTGGATGAAACAGCATGAAATTGCTTGGGACCATGGTCTCTTTGGACCACCCAGAATTTCCTGACCTACATACACCTCAGAGGGAGGGAAGAGGAGGAAACCATCTTAAATTTATTTTCTCCTTCATTTAAAGCTATCATCAGCAGTTATCAGTAAGGAATCTGAACTTGAGCTCTCTCTGAAGTCCCTGAAACAACATGGGTGATAAAACCCAACAGAAGGGTCAGGAGTCCAGTGAGAAGACAGCCCGTGAGGACCCCCCACCAGGTGCATGGACTGGCCACAGCCAGGAGGTTGCACGTGGCTCCCTTGTTTACTTGAGGGAGGGGTTTGGGTCTGGTCAGCAGCCCCTCCTCAATGCTGTCTATTCATCTGCTGTCCCTGGGCCCACAGAGCCAGGGATTTGCATTCAACTTAATCCACATGTTTTCTCGGTGTTCAGCCTGTTCCCAACAATAAGGAACACAAGGTCTGAGCCCCAGGCCTGCGATCTTAACACCTTCATCAGCACAAAGGATATCCAAAAATTTAGAAAAGACAAAGTTAGTCATGCTTCAACCAGAACTTGAGTTGTATGCAGGCCTGTGACCTTCGAGCTAAGGTCAAACCAAAGCTCCCGTGGGAGAGCATGTTCTCCACCAGCATCCGATGCGGCTGGGCACGTGGACTAGCCACCCCGTGGGTGAGCCTCCCAGGTGGGGAATCCTGGAGGGCATCCAGCCACCTCTCTCACTCCTGGCTGAGAGCCACAGAGGTTGGTGTTGGCACCTGGCCGGGACCACTTACACTCACCTGGCGCACTGAACATCTAGCTGACACACTGATGAGTTCACCTTTGCCAGCTGCTCACTGTGGGCTAGGAGTCCTGCAAAGGGATTTACAGGGACAACACCACTTCCTCCGTCTTGTTCCTAACAGGTGGTGCTCACACTTCACAGACGGGACACAGACCCAGCAGGTGCACTGCTCACCTATGTTCCCACACTTCCCGGCCTCCTGTGGGGGCCTAAGCTCGCTTCCCAACACTGCACGGGCTGCCTCCTGACAAAGGGCCACTGCTGGGGGCCACTGCTGGCACCATGGCTCAAAAAGCAGTTGTCGTGGGCTCAAAGAGAACGAACACTGGACAAAAGCTCAGCACACTTGCAAAGGCAGAGAACACTTGTTTGTTATCATGCATCTATTCAGGGTCCACAGGCAGCACTGAAAAGTCCATTCTAGAAAGTAAACACGCATGAGAGAGCCCATCCCCTGGTACTGGGTCAGAGGTGACGGTTTATTCCTTTTTCATTCCTCCTTTTTATCTATTTTAAACACATGTACACATAAGTTTTACTACTTGAACCATTTTTAAGTGCACAGCTCAGTGGCATTCAGTACCTTCACATTGTTGAACAGCCACCACCACCTTTATGTCCAGAACTCTTTTAATCTTCCCAAAATGAAACACTACCCCATTAAACATGAAGCCCCGAACCCCCTACCCCAGCCCCTGGCATCTACCATCCTACTTTTGGACTATGAACTTGACTCCTCTAAGGACCTCATATAAGTGGAATTAGACAATATTTGTCCTTCTGACTGGCTTAGTTTTACTCAGCATAATGCCCTCAAGGTTCATCCTGGTTATTCCTTTCTTATCATTAAAAATTAACAGAAAAAAATAAGAATGTGTTTTCCTACTGTCTGTTCTCCATCTGTGTCTATAAACCCATTATTTTTGTGGATTTTTCCCTCTGGGCCTTCCTGTTAAGACATGGGGCACAGTTCCCCTTGTGGTGCTGTGAAAGTTGTTAACTTGAAAATAAAAGACCTTTCAAAGTGAGAGGCAACAAGCATTTATTTGAGAGCAGTAAGAATAGCTTTTGGGAAGCAGTGATTCAGGCAGAAGCTCGGATGATGGTCTGATTAGGAAACAAAGGTCAGGGAGTATTTAAAAGAAAGGGAAGGGGAACAACTGCATCCATAGAAGGAAGGTGTTGCTATTGGTGCAGGTAACACAACATAATGATGCTAATTCTAAACAATGTTTTTAATTTTTCGGTCCAGTGGTCATCAGTCCAGCAGTCTGCTTTCTCGCTAACTTTGCAAACAGTTCTTTGGGGCACAATACAAAGGTTGTTTTGATTTGTTTTAACAATCCATGGTTTTAGGTATGGGATGTGGGAGGCAGTTCCTCTGGGATGGCAGCTCCAGCTGCATTGTAAAGTGGCTCCACTCATATTATTGTTTACAGGGTAGAGATGGAGATTATTATTAAGCCACCATTAAACCAAATGTTTAGCGAGAAAGGCAGGAAAACTCTTGTTTCGCGTATGCAAGGGAGGGAGATGGGAGGCTGCAGGTCCTCTTGTGATATTTCCAAACCAAAAAGTGAAAGAAAAAGAAAAGCTATGGCTGCTTCTTCCACCTTAGCTGAATTTTTTAAATCAGATCGACTGAGATACAACTAACACACAGCGAAATTCACTTCTATTAGTGTACAGTCTTACAAGTTTTGACAAGCACTTACAGTCTTAAAATATATACCATCAAAATATAAAATAATTCGTTCACCCCAGAAACATCCCCTTGTGGCCCTTTGCAAGCAAATCCTGCCCCCAGCCCAAACCATTGATCTGTCTCCTGTCCCCGTAATGTTGCCTTTTCTAGAATAGAATCGCACTGCAGGTGACCTGAGAGCCTGGATTGTTTCCCTGAGCACAAGGCATCTGAGACTCAATATCAGCTCTTCCCTTTCCTTTCCGTTACTGAGTTGTATCTCATAACGTGATGTGAGGTATTTATTTATCCATTCTCACTAATTTAAACACATTAGAATGGTGTCCAATTTGGGACGATTATGAGCAAAGCTGCCACAAATAGTCATGCACAGGTCCTTGTGTGAAGGGATATTTGCACATCTTTTGAGTAATCACCAAGGCTTGGCACTGCTGGGTCACATGGAGAAGGCCGGCTTTAACTTCATCAAAAAGCCACCGAACTTTTTGCCAAAGGGCTGTGCTGGTTTGGAAAGTTCCCACGTCCTCAACAGCATTCGCTGTTGTCAGTGTGGCATGGCTTAGCCGTTCTCCTAGATGTGGAGAGATTTCATTTTCATTTTTGTTTTATTTTAATTTGCATTTCCCTGGTGGCTTATGACATTGATGATCTTCTCCTGTATTTATTTGTCCTCTGGTCTCTTCTTTAGCAAAGTGTCTGTTCAAATCCTCTCTGTATTTTTATGGAGTTATTCATTTTCTTCTTATTGAGTTTGAGAGCTCTTTGTATATAGTCTGGGCATTGTTCCTATGTTGAATCTGTGATTTGCAAATATTTTCTCCCTATCCGTGGCTTGTCTTTTTATGCTCTTAAAAGTACATATCGAAGAATTCTAAGTTCTTAATCTTAATGAAATCCAATTTATGTTGCATCTAAAGTGGGTCCGTGCCAAAAGTTCTTTCAGCCACATAAGTTCAGACACAATCATTCTGGCCTATTATAAAAAATAAAACAGAAGGTCATTTGGCTGTCTATACTAGAAAACAATGAAGACATTTTATTAACTAGACAAAATGACTCATTATTATGAATATACACATGTATTAAGTTCCGGTGAACTGCCCTCAGTGGGAGAGCCAATGACATTGAACCTGCTGGGACTGTCATCCATGTCCTCTCAGAATGTTTCCCATTAGCTGATTCACACACTGAACATTTATGACACAGCCTCTCTGCCGGGCCCTGAGCCAGAGGCAGATCTGCCTCCAATGAGGAGCACATTCAAGGTGACGAAAGCTTGGACAAAAGCACCCACAAACCTCGATGGTCACCCTGACCTGCCCAGAGCAGCTCCCCAACACCTGTTCCTTCAACTCAGGAGCAGATGTCATCTCCAGCACCCCAATTCCACTCCCCACCCACGGGAGACACCGAGACCCTCTCAATGGCTCACAAATCCACACTGACCCCCACCCCAGGTTTGTGACCTCACTTAGGCCCCCACTCAGTGCCTCCCACCCACCCCTGTGGCCCCACTTCCTACCCAGCCAAATTTGCATGCTAATTTGAACGTAATATACTCTGCTGTTTTGGATTATCTTTACCTAGACAGACAAATGTGGTTATTTTTGACTCAACTGAATTTCCTTCTTTGAAATCAGAATCCGCTGTATGTTGTGGGTGGGATATGAGGAAACCACTTCAGCAACAGTTTTATGCGTCAAGCCTCGACAAAAAATGTTCTAGCAATGACATCACAAAAAATGCCTCAAAACCAAGTGATTTCAGTGTCAGAGCTGCTCAGGAGAGCTCTAGTTTCATGGGCCATCCTCCATTTCAAATATTTCATTCCATTGTCTTTATAAGTACACGTGTTCTTGTCAGGCTGACTGTCCTCGTGCATAGTTCAAAAAATATGGTCACTGTAATTATAGTTCTTCCTAGGGTAAGGAAATGAGAATCAACTCATAGTCCTTTTATCATGCCATTGGACGATTTATTTCTCACCAAATGAGAATGGAGAAAGTTTAAGGGCCATTTATCTACTTCTTTCTCTGCCTGTACTTATTTTAAAAGAAATTTGTCCTGGTGAGAAAAAAAAGTATGTTTTTAAGAGGGATTCTTTAAAGATACTGATGGCTTGTGAATTTCCTGACCTCAGATAGACTTTCAATAAGTGTCTCTTCTTCATGTCTGGTCCACTGAGTATTGGATTTATCCCACTTTAAGTGTATCTAATATTAAATTTTAAAATCTATATATTACAAAGTGATTATATGCATTGCTAGATACAAAAGCTTTCACCATGAGGTTCTTTTTTATGGGAACTCTGGTCACTTAAGTATTTATAAACTATGAGCTGCAAGAGTGAGGAGAATGCAGACAGTGTGGAGGTGAGAGCGTGTTTGCCAGTCGAAGCTCTAAGCACAGAGATAGATTGTCTCTGGTGCTGCGATGTGAGCCACTAAGGGGATGGTGGGATTTTTTAGGAAGGAACAAGACGAGATGCTGTTGTCATTTTTGATAGATCAAATACACTGAACGCAGAAAGTTCCTCTGTGGGTGGAGAATGGGGAAGAATCATTCAAAAGAAAATCATTCATGGAAAGCTGTTTGCAAAGGACAGTGGTCAGTGGTCAGGACCATGCATTCAGAAAATCTCCCTGAAGTGTCTGAGCAGCCTCAAGCTGCTATAACAAGTTCCACAGATGGGACATCTAAAACAACAGAAACATATTGTCTCACAGTGTGGAGGCTGAAAGTTTCAGATCAAGGTGCAGGCAGGGCTAGTTTCTCCGAGGCCTCTCTCCTTGGTGTGTGGACAGCCCTCTTCTTCCGGTGTCCCCGAATGGCTGTCCTTCTCTGTGTGCCTGTGTCTTAATTTCCTCTTCTTTTAAGGACAGTCAGACTGGATTAGGGCCCACCCCAGTGACCTCATTTACCTTAATTACCTCTTTTAAGACCCCATCTCCAGTTACACTCTGAGGCCCCAGGGTTAGGATTCAACATAGGAATCTGGGTGGATACAATGCATCCTTTAACATGGAATAAAATCAGGCCATACAGGGCGCATGAGCAGCGGCATGACTGAGCCTGCAGGGGACAAAGGCAGCACACATGGGGACACGGAGCGCTGCTGAGGGAGTCGGCATCCCAGAGCTGAGGGCACCATGGTTGCTAATGATGGGCGTCAGAGCAGAGAAAGGAGGGGCTCCGTCCTGGGGGGCCTCCAGCCCTGAGATGAACAGCTTCTCTTGGGGACACTGCATAACACAAGGCCACTATCACTTCTTGTGTGGGGACTGAGTTCTTGGCTTTCTTTTCTTCACCGTTTTCATTAGTCATAAAAACATGTACTTAATTAATAACAAAAAGTAGAGGAGTTAATTTCCTAGATTCATCGTTCCATCAGGGAAGAGATGGGTCTGTGTAGGACTCCACAGGCTTACTGTCCAGGGGGAGTCTTCCTCATTTACTTAGCAACTTAACTGCTGCCAGAAGATTTATGGCAACTGTGGGTTGGAGACAAAGTGCATGCTTTGTAGATGAGAAGTATTTACAAGAAATTTCATTGTATACATACGCTGTTCTTCCTATGGAGCTTTGTGAGATTCAGATATATAGATATTAGTACATACATTAGAGGCATAGCAGAGACCCGCAGAGGCAGCGAGCTGCTTTTATATGTGTGGGTTAATGAAGTGTGCCTTCCGTCCCAGCTGGAAGAGGCCTCAGCACCATAAAGAGAACCTGCCATGGGAAGTCAGCCATGATTGCTCATCCTAACTAACTCCAAATCTCTCCAGAATTGGGTTTATGGGTGCAGTACTCCTCATAATCGTTTATTTCCAAAACTCTAATCAGCCCTCATGGTTATTAATCTTCTACAGCAAAGCTGGGTCTTACATCTTTCTAAATTTATTTCTTATTTCAGTGGCCAGAAAATTATTCTCATAAAATCTTTTTGTAGTTTTTGAATGGTTTTATTTTTTTCAGGCAAAATGTATTATTTAGAGTTAAAATCTGTCCTAGGAGATCGTGAGATGCAATCTCTCTTCCAAGAAAAGGAATTGGTACTTCTCAGGCAATCAAAAGATCCTATTTTTTCTAAAGAAGTCTCAGTGTCTCATTTCACCCCAAAAAAGTAAAAGATTAAATAGGTAATGTTGTGGGAAGGGAGAGACAGAAAAACAAAGGGCTTTTGACTTTTTTTTTACCAACCCCCAAATGTCTTGAGTTCACCTTGCTTACTAATAGTGCCAAGCATTAACTCCCCAACCCAAAAAACCCTCCAGGCTGATCTGTTGACAAAGGGAAGCTAACTTTATTAGGACTAAGGAGAGTGCCACCCTGATAGAGCCTCAGCCGTGTCTCGCAGTGGGAAACGGGGGAAGGCTACTGAGAGGGTTTGGACTTTGGAGGGGAGACTGTAATGCAGATCCTGCAAGCAGGAAACTGTTGGGAGGAGGTAGAGCCCACAATATGCAGATTGGTGGGAGCCACCAGGCAATGGTCTGGGATCGAGTTTCGGTGAGCAAGTTTCTGATGCGATGAATTAGCTGTTTAGTTGGTTCCCAGGATCAGGTATTTTCTGGAAAAAGGACCAAGGTTGGTTTTACTTGGCTCCAGTGCTGTTTACTGGGAACTGGACTGGCTTCTGTCACACCAGTCAAGAAGGTACAAACAGCTCCTCTAAGATTCTCTCTATCGATCTCTGTTTATCTACCTAGGCAAATTAGATACAGGGTATGTTTCCCTGATTTGAAATATTTAGTTTTGCACAGAATTATATATTTAATCAAACTATTTATTCTGAATTTCCTATTATGAAAGAAACTTTGCCACCATTCATTCGTGAGTTGATCAACATGTGAATTGGCATAACCCTTTTAAGTGACACATATCAAAGAAAAAACCTGTTTTAGCTTAAAAGCATGCTTTCTTTTAGTAAATTAACACCCTGAAAATAAATCTATAGTTGGATAATTAGGTTTGTTTTCAGTAAGAAATTTAAAAAGCGACATTCATAAATGACCCAATTCCCTAAAAAATAGTACGAAGAATATTAATTTTTTTAAATGTTAATCCCAATAAGAAAGCTTTTCTGATGCTATTAAAAATGACTCTGTTACATTAAATCTTCTTTTAAGAATAAAAAGGCAATACCCAAATATAGTGTTACTCCTGACCAGAATTTCAAAAATTGTCAAATTGTTTTTATCTGTGAATTATGATTCAATCATTGCTGTTTCCTTTTTTGTTAAGTTTATTTTTCATTCTTGTTTACTCATATCTAGCTGCTTAATCCACAGATACACAAGTAATTCGATATTATCCTAGTCTGAATTACCTGGCACCCTACATTAGTAAATCTATATTTCCTAATTATTTTGCTCATCATAGTCATTATAAATTAACATTTTAAATTCAGAGAGTGACTATTTTTAAATACATATCAAATGATTAAACTTCTCCCAGGTGGTGTTTGATTTGCATCTGGCAAAAGAACAGGAGAGCATCTGCTCCCTAATAAATTGTCTTCTTCTCACCTGCAGCTCCGACTACAAACATCTGTGGGCTCCTTGTACATGTAGCAGGACTCGGAGTTTGCTTGTAAATAAATGGTACCTGTGAATATCACACCATTCGGTAACAAGGTATTATTCACTCTTTCCATGGAGGAAAAAAAGTCTTTGAGGAATCTGATGCCAGTACTGAATTTGTAAGCAAATTTCTACAATGTGATTGACTTCATTTAGAACTTCCTCTCTAGCTGGTCATTATTAAAAAATTCACATGGAACAGTCTGAATTCCTATAAATATTAAAAGACAAGAAGGAATCCCTCTTAAAGCTTGGCCTTACCAGGGTCATCTCTCTTTTCTTTATTTTTTTAATTGTGCTAAAATACACATAACATAGAATTTACATTTTAACCATTTTTAAGGGTACAGTTCAGTGGCACTGAGTACAATCACTGTTGTACAACCATCACCATTTCCATCCACACAGAGCTCCTTGCATCTTCCCAAATTGACACTCTGTCCCCATCAAACATTAACTCCCTACTCCTCCTCCCCTCATCTCATGGCACCATCATTCCTTCTGCCTCTATGATTTTGACTAGCCTAAGCACCTCGTATGAGTGGAATTTTGCTGTATTTTCTCTTTTGTGTCTGGCTGACTTCATTTAGCATAATGTCCTCTAGTTTCATCCATATTGTAGCATATGTCAGAAATTCCTTATTTATAAGGCATATTTCATTGTGTATAGACCACATTTTGTTCATTCATTCATCCATAAATATAACATGAGGGTTGCTTCCAACTTTTGGCTATTGTAATTAATGCTGCTGTGAACATGGGTATGCAAATATCTCTTAGAGTCCTTGCTTTCCATTCTACTGAGTATATAACTAGAAATGGAATTGCTAAACCATATGGTAATTCTGTTTCAATTTTTTGAGGGACCTCCACACTGTTTTCCATTGCAGCTGCACCAATTTACATTCCCACCAACAGTGCACAAGGCTTCCAATTTCTCCACATCCTCTCCAACACTTCTTATTTTCCTTTCATGACAGTATCCATCCCAATGGGTGGTAGGCGGTATCACATCATAGTTTTGATCCCCATTTTCCAAATGACTAGTGACACTGAGCATTTTTCTATATGGTTAATGACCATTTATGTATGTTCTTTGGAGAAATGTCTATTCAAGTTCTTTGCCCATTTTTTGACCATTTTATACCTACAGGCATAAGTGTGGCTTTCCTGGAATGGGGATTTGCTTGGATGCCATAGGCTTGGACTGGTTCTGCAGCTATTTTAGTTAGTGCTGTTTGCCTGGTGTTTCTGTGGGGAAAAGGAGGCTAGAGCTTCAGGATCCACCTTTCGAGGTAACAGCCAAGATAGTACAGACCAGTGATTCTCAAAGTGTGGTCCTGACCAGCAGTGCCAGCATCACCAGGCTTGTAGCAATGCCTATTCTAAGGTCCACTCCAGCCCTATTGCATCAGACATTCTGGGGTGGGGGTAGGGGTGGCATGCAAGCCTTCCAGGTGACTCAGAAGCAGGCTTACTTCTGAGAACCACTGTCATCAACATTCAATCCCTGGAAATTCTTTAAGCTGAAAAAGAAAACTAGGAAAGCCTAGCAAGAGCAAAAAAACCAGACTATTTCCCCTCCTTTATTCAAACGTGGGAAATAGATGTGATTTCTGTGAACATGGACTTAGATTTATTGGCTGTGTCATAATGGGCCAGCACTTTCACACCCATTATCTGCCCGGATTTGCTAAGTCATCATGTCACCGGGTTTCTGCTGCTGGAAAGTTATCATCACAGATTAAAGCAAACTTTGTTGCCTGAGAGAGGCAGAGACTCTGACTTTGAAGAAGGCGCAGGCCAGGCACCTGCCTCTAAGAGCCAGGGACAACCCTCAGCAGGGTAGCCTGGACCTCAGCTCTCCCATTGCCTGTGAGTCCAGGTTTATTATTTCATCCTGTTTTTTCATGCACCTGTTTTTTTAACAAAGAGCTGAGATCATCTGTGACCCTTGCTGAAAAATAAAAAAATCCGTAATCATTTCAGTCCATAAGTCTGTAAGCAAAATGCCCAAATTCCCCATCCTTCTCACCTATGAAAACAAAAATAGTGCTGATTCTACAGCATGTCTCCCTGTAATGACCGTGTGTCCCACTGGGCTCTTCACTCATGTCTGCAGCTCCCCTCCTTGTCAGGCATGTCCCCGCCTCCTGGGGATGTGTCCTTTCCCTGTGCAAACATGTGCCCTTCTTGTCAGGCACATCCGCTCCTGGGGCAATCACAGCTCCAGCTGTGTGTGAACCCAGGCGTCCACTCCACTGCAGCTCAGAGTGTGAACGTCACCCGGCCTTGTGAGTGCTGACGGTCAGAATGGCAGCATCCCTGGTGAGTAAAGGCCATACTCAGTGTTTTCTCCTTTCTTGAGGACAAAAATTCCTACTAGGTCCAGTTGACATGAACTCTGTGTCTTTCACACAAAAAGCGTAGGGTCACTTTTACCTGGATCACTAATTTATCATTTCATGAAGCATTGTATGCAATTACTAGGTATTCCCTGAAAAAAATAAAGGGTTCTGTCATGAACTCTTTTCAGAAAATACTAGTTAAATAAAGTTAACCAGGTTAGCTTTATTTCTTCACCGCAGCATTTCTCAGAGCCTTTAATAAGAAAATGTTAAGACTCTCCAAGAGGTGAGAACACAGTCATTTTCTAAATTTTTCTCAAACGCAAACTTTTTTTTTTACTTTTCTAGAACAGTGTTGTGGGAACACATAGGAGACACAATCAGTAACCTCTTCTACAAGAATCTTTGACTCTGTGTGAACTTTATCTGGCCATTTAGGACAGACCAGCTAGAGACTCCAGGGGGATAACACCCCTAACCCACCCACTCACAGCCTTTGACCAGCGATGGGGTGGCAGATGACCACCACACGTCCTGGTCTTTCAGATGGAAAAACTGAGGCAAGTTCTGTGCTATCACCCAGGGTCCTCTGTGTGTTGAGCCCTAGGGGCCACATCCAGGTATTGGCTCATCACCAACGTTTAAGGCCAGGGAAAAAATGGGCTTATAACTGAGAGACAAGCCTTTGCATAAAGAATTCCCTCCTCACCATGAAGAGATGGGCCTTTTGTCCCTTGCCCTCCTCACCTGTATTCTCAGTACAGGCTCTCCACTGAAAGCTCTTTGCAGAATGGCAAAGCCCCATCCACTTCCAGAACAGTCATCAGAGCCATGAGCCCTCTTCCCAGCGGACGTCGTCCATCAAGGTCGGTGAGACGCAATTAGAATGCAGAGGCCTCCTCATCCACGCCCTTGGCTAATTGAACTCACCCACATGTTTTCTCTTCTACTCAGTGAAATGATGACATTATTGGAGGTTAATAGTTAAGGGTTTATCTAAATTAGGGATCCGTAAAGTTCTTAATTTAGTCTCTGAGTGCCTAATAGAAATGAAATTAGACCTGGAGATACCGGCTACATTTCAATCTTGCGGGAACTACTTTGCACAAAAACACCCAGGGCTAGGTCACTAAGTCCCCTCTTTCTATATAATGCCTTTAATTCCTGCTAACAAGGACCTAATTTTATGTGTGCTCCATTAGACTTCCCCATTGGGAATTCCCTTTGGATAAGAATCTGATTTCTCCTCTAAGACTCCTTCATAGAGCAGTTGAACTGCTAGTGTAGAGGGTCACAGAAGGCAATAAATGAGAAGAAATAGAGGTCACAGGAGAAGTTTGGGAGAGGATCAATGTAATGTAACTTTAAATTTTTTACTTTGGGATAAACTGAGCATGCATGCGTAAACACAGTGAAGGCGGGGAGTTGGATAATATTGATGGTGAAAGTGGGGCACAGGATCTGTGTATGAAAAATAAGGAATGAAAGGATACTGGCCAAAAGGAAGCAATGAGTGAGGGCTGAGTTGCAGGCATGTGTGGGAATGTGAGTTATTGACAATAGTATACGGGGCACACTGTTTTTGAAAATAAAGAAAAGGGGGCACTTCAGGTGAGACAGGTTTTGTCTTCTCCAGATTGATGTCAAGATCAAAGACAGAGGCAGATGTCAAAGGCCAAAATACCCTATTCTTCACTCCTGTGTAAGAGCCGCACATGAGCCCAGCGCAGACCCAGAGCCTTCTCTCGGGCACTCACTCTCCCAGGAGTTTTGTATCAGGCTGTGTGATTGCATGTTATGTAATGTGAGAAAAGTCATGGGTAGGGTTTGGGGAAGGTGAGACATGAGTAAGGAGGGCTCAGCTGGGCCATGCTGGAGCTGCTGGTTAGCTGAGCAGGGGCTCCTTGGGTGGTCAGAAACCGGGGAGCTGACAAAGCACTGCATGACTCCCCCAGAGTGTTTCTGCGGATTATGAAACATCTTCTAATAAAACCCTGTGTACATTACTTTTATGAGTACTTCCCCATTCCTCGCTTGGCCCCACAATGGGAACCAAGCAAGTTATCAGTTTTTGTGGGAGACAATTTATTCATATGGTGGGGATACCACCATTCATTTCCTGTTTGTTTTTACTATTTTTGTTTCTGCTGTTCTTTTGTTTTTAAGTGAAGCACGTGGCTTCCCTGTGAGGTTCACAGTTACTCACGTTAGGTCCAGTGGCACATAAAATTTACCTGGACGGGAAGTCTAACAGGAATACACACAGCCCACCTGTGGCTTGTGATATCCTATGTCATTTGACAAATAATATTCTATTGTGTTAGTTAGTTTTCAGAGTTCTAAGGATAGGCTCTAGATTCTTTAAAATAGGAAAATGAAGTGAAAAGCCATATGGTAAACTGAGTAGTTTTGTTCTTAATTGGTACTATTGGGCCATCTTCCTACTGAGAAAACAATTTTTGTCGTCAACTGGGATCTAAAATAGGGCCTCTAGTTTCCCTAATAGCATAAAGCCTGGTGTTTCTTTTCGATATGAAATGAGTTAAAACCATAACCCTCCTAGTTTTCAGTGATCTTCAAGGTTGGTCTAGTTTGAGGCAAGGCCCCACATCTCCAGAAGATATTGTCACTCTCTGCTGGTCACATCCTCCACCAGCACGAAAGTCAGAAGGTTACTCCATTCCATTCCATCAGACAGGTGCTCTCAGAGCTAAGACATACCTGGTCATCGTGGCTTGAGCACATCTGGGGACCACCATCCACTGGAGTCTTCTATTGAAGGACTCTGAACCCCAGACAAAAAGAGCCCAACATTCTCCTGGTCTGGGGACAGGGCCAAACCAGTCTGCTGCAAATGGGAAGTTTGTTTTATGAAGGCAGAGAGAATATGTCAACTCAAAGCTGACTTGTCAGCTGATTTTCTCCCCTGCAACTTGTCATGGCCATTGTCACACATGTTCCCCAACATGGCTCACATATTTTCCTAAAAATAAAAGTTCTTCAAAGTGAGAGGCAGCAAGCATTTATTTGAGAGCAATCAGAAGAGCTACTCAGAAAGCACTAAATCAGGAGCCCAAATAATGTTCTAATTGGGAGACAAAGACAATGGGTATTTATAAGAAAGGAAACGAGAGCAATGACATCCATAGAAGAAAGACAATGTTATCGGTGCAGATAAGGTAACATGGTGATGCTAATTCTAAACAAACTTTTGAATTATCAGTCCAGTGGTCATTGGTCCAGTAGTCATAATATCTGCTTTCTTGTTATCCTTGCAAACAGTTCTTCAGGACACAAGGTTGCCCGGGCCCAGTCCAGAGCTCGTTTTGCCCGTTTCAACATTCCACAGGGTAGAGGCAGGCGATGTGCAAGGCAGCTCCTCGGGGATGGCAGCTCTGGCTCCACTCTAAAGTGGCTCCTTTTACATTAGTTTTCCTAATGGTTTTGAACATTTATAGTTTGTGTATCAAACACCACAGAGCATGTGATTACCTCTCACTTTTGATAACTGAATAACATCAATTTTAGCCTGTATGTTTTTACCTCTTCCTTTGTTTAAATCAAAATTACGTGACTTCTCTTTACTCAAAAATGCAAAGTCATATGGCTTGACCTCTATACTCCCACCCTGTTTTGTTCTCCCTGTCAGAACTACAGTGACATCCTGTCATAGTTAATTCAAGCTTCTGTCACAGAACACCACATACTGGGTGGCTTCTAAACAGCACATGTTTATTTCTCACAGTTCCAGAGGCAGGAAGTCCAAGATAAAGACATGGTCAGGTTCAATGTCTAGTGAGCACCCCAATTCCTGGTTCACAGAGGCCTCTTCTTGCTATGTATTCACATGCTGGGGAGCAAAGAGACAAAAATATGTATTTTAATAAGGGCACGGATCCCATCGTGGGGGCTCCACCCTCATGACCTCATCACCTCCCAGAAGCCCCACTTCCTAACACCATTCAATCCGTAGCATGTCTTCATAACCTGGCCTCTTCTTCTCCAACCTGAGAGCAGGGAGGTTGTTGACTGTCATGGATCACAAGGGGAAATCACTTGATCCTTAAAACACCTTCTAAAAAGAGGTATAAAAATTCCATTTTATAGAAAATTGAAACCCAAAGAGGAAAATCTCTAATATTTGTAGAAGCAAAGCAAGTGTGCTGCTCTCCCAACTTCTAACACTAAGGATTTCCCCTAAGCAGTTCCAATTTTCTCCACGCAGCGCTCTGAGTTCATGCTGCTGACCTGTTTACCCACAGATACTTAATGTGATCCCATCATTAACTTGCTCTGGGTGAACCTGCCATTTAAATTATATTTAAACTTTTATGAACTGGCTTTAATTAAGACATTCCATTCATGTTTTACAACTAAGTGATTAAACAATCAATTTTCAAATATTTCCTTAACGAAGACATAAGCTTCAAGAAACCAAGTGCTGTAATTAAATTAAGAGAAAGACAGAAATAGGAGATGTGAAAATTGCATGAGTTGAAACCTTCTGAGACAATCAACCCTGTCTTGGTATAAGTCAAGTACTTTGGCAGGAATACTTTTTTGTCACTAAGGAGTGAGAAAAAAAAGATTGCATAAATACATGAGAAAGCAACACTTATCAAATCTACCATGAACCAAACACCATAACAGGTGAACTAACATACATGAACACTTAACCCTCATAAGAACATTGTAAGATAGATATAATTTATTCTTTTATTTATTTAACAAATGTACAAACTCTAGCTCAGAGAGTTTAAATGGCACAGCTGTTAACTGGCAGCAGGACCATGAACCCATGTTTCTGAGCCTGTGCCCAGCACTGTCCCCTGCAGCACAGCTACCCCAACAGACCGCAGCCAGGCAGCCTGAGTGCCACACCCCCCCAGCACCCAGCCACTGCTGTGAAACATGGGGTGCATTATTTATATCTCTGCCTCAGTTTGCTCTTTTGCAAAGTGATAGTAATGGTAATAAGTCCAGAAATAATAAAAATTAAAAGTTACTGTAAAGGTTAAATGAATGAATACATATGATGTCCTTAGAACAGTAGCTTGTACATTGTAATAAAGGCTGGCTGTTTTTATTCTTATTACTGTTGTACTATTACAGTAGTCTTTGTACATTATTCGGGTAGTTCACAAAGTCCTTTCCCATTCTCATAACAACAATCTGAAGCCACAATAATTTTAAAAAACTAGTAATACTAATAAAATAATATTTCCATTCCAGAAATGGAGAAGGAAAGACTCAAAGAGATTAAATGACTTGTCCAAGGAACTTTGTCCAGAAGGTCAAAGAAGAGGAACACAGTTTATAATTTTAGACTCCGTATCCTGCTCCATGATGCCACAAAGCATTAATTTCATAATTTCACATCTTTGCAAAACACACACATGTATTTATATAAAAACCTAATTCCTGAGGTGGGAGATGCATTTTTGAGTGTTTCTGTTTTCAATTAAAAGTCATATTTAAATTTAGACACATTTAAAGTTTTCTTTCCACATCTCATTCTTTAACAGTAATAAATTCTCAGTAAAGAATTATTAATAATGGCTTTAGGTATGATCGTGGCAATGTGTTTACCTTTGAGATGTCTGGAATTGGCTTTAAAACCATATGGGAGAGAGGTGTGGGCACGGGTCTAGATGAAACAAGACTGCACATGACAACAGTTTTGAAGCTCAGTGATAATTATGTGAGAATTCACCAAACTACTCTATCTTCATTGGCATGTATTTTTCCATAATTAAAAGTTATTTTTGCCCTGGCTGGTGTAGCTCAGTGGATTGAGTGCAGGACTGTGAACCAGGAGGTCACCAGTTCAATTCCCAGTCAGGGCACATGCAGACCAGGCCCCCCAGTAGGAGGTGCACGAGAGGCAACCACACATTGATGTTTCTCTCCCTCTCTTTCTCCCTCCTTTCCCTCTGTCTAAAAATAAAGAAACAAAATATTTTAATAAATAAATAAATATAAATAAAATCTTTAAGAGAAGTTATTTTTAGGACTTCTGGCCAAGATGGAGGCCTAGGTGGACACACTGTGCCTCCTCTCACAACCAAAATTAAGGACAACAAATATTTAGAAACAAGAAAACACCCAGAACTGATAGAAAATTGAACTGTGCAGAAGTCCAACAACCATTCATCCAGACTGGTAAGAGGGGCGGAGTCACGACAGGAAAAAGTAGAGGTGCAGACAGGGTGCACAGGCAACAGCGGCTGGCAGATCCCAGGCATACAGGCGGTGGCTAGCAGGCCCTGGATGGAGTGGCAGCTGTGCAGACCCAGTTAGGCCGCGCAGGGTGACTGCCTGACCAGGTTGTCCAACATTCGCGTGCAGATGGTCCAGGCAAGGGGGAGGCAGCAGAGGGGACTGGAATCCGAGGGGGAGCAGAACAAGCACCATTGTTCTCTCTCGGGCCCCACCCCCACATACAGCGTCACTACACAGAGACTGGGCTGCCCCGCACTGGGGAGCACCTAAGGCTTCACCCCTCAATTCATAACACCTGCGACCAGACCAAAAAAAAAAAAATGGCTCAAACTGGAGAACAAATCAAAGCTCCAGAGCCAATTCCTCTAAGCGACAAAGAGATAGATATCAGATGCACAGTTCAAGGCCCTGGTGATCAGGATGCTCACAGAATTGGTTGATTTTGCTCACAAATTAGATGAACAAATGAAGGCTACAAAAAGTGAAATGAAGGGAAACACACAGGGAACCAATAAAGATGGAAGGAAAACTGGGACTCAAACCAATGGAGTGGACCAGAAGGAAGAAATAAACAACCAAACAGAAAATGAGGAAGAAACAAGAATTCAAAAAAATGAGGAGAGGCTTAGGAACCTCCAGGACATCTTTAAACGACCCAACATCCGAATTATAGGGGTCCCAGAAGGGGAAGAGGAAGAGCAACAAGTGGAAAACTTATTTGAACAAATAATAAAGGAGAACTTCCCCAATCTGGCAAAGGAAATAGACTACCAGGAAGCCCAGGAAGCTCAGAGAGTCCCAAAGAAGTTGGACTCAAGGAGGAACACACCAAGGCACATCATAATTACATTAGCCAAGAATAAAATGAAAGAGAGAATTGTAGAAGCAGCAAGGGATAAGGGGAGAGTCCCCTACAAAGGAGTTCCCATCAGATTGTCAGCTGATTTCTCAAAAGAGACCTTCCAGGCAAGAAGGGGCTGGAAAGAAGTATTCCAAGTCATGAAAGTCAAGGACCTACATCCAAGATTGCTCTATCCAGCAAAGCTTTCATTTAGAATGGAAGGGCAGATAAAGCACTTCTCAGATAAGGTCAAGTTCAAGGAGTTCATCATCACCAAGCCCGTATTATATGAAACCTTAAAGGGACTTATCTAAGAAAAAGAAGATCAAAAATATGACAGTAAAAAGATAGCAAACTCACAGCTGTTAACAACCATGCCTAAAACAAAAGCAAACTAAGCAAACAACTGGAACAGGAACAGAACCACAGAAATGGAGATCATATGGAGGGTTAGCAACAGGGGAGTGGGAAGAGGGAAGGGGGAAAGGTACAGAGAATAAGTAGCATAGACGGTGGGTAGAAAATAGACAGGGGGAGGGCAAGAATAGTGTGGGAAATGTAGAATCTAAAGAACTTATGACACATGGACATGAACTAAGGGGGGGAATGTGGGTGGGAGAGGGTGTGCAGGGTGGAGGGGAATGATGGGGGAGAAATGAGACAATTGTAATAGCATAATCAGAAAAATATATTTAAAAAATAAAATGCATTAAAAAAGAAGTTGTTTTTAAATAAAGTTCGTAAATTTGGGGAGAAATTCACACTTTTTCTTACCCTCCCTCTCCTTTCTCTACATTATGAAATTCTGATGAGCAGCATAGTGTCACCTTCAGACCATTCTTCACAATCTTACTGGGAAATGTCCATCAAAATATAGGACCTTACCATAGGGATGACAGAGATTCCAATTTGAAGACTAATGTCAAAAAAAGGACTAATGAGGTTTTCACCTGTTTTCTCTTTACCCTCAAATATTGAGTGTCCCACTCCAGAGTTTTGTTGATTAAGTTTCTAACCTGTCCTATCCAAACAGTCAACACACAGACAATCACTCCAGTAGACAGCTGGAAAAGAAAAAAGCTGAAGGACATGGTTAGATTCCAGATCGGTATAGTCTGTTAGGGGAATCAAAGAAGTTGTTATATATGGAGACCAAAACTTGTATTGCATCAAACAAATGGAATACATTACAAACATGTAAGACTTAGTCAGCTTGTATAATAGGGAAAAAACTGAGGGTAGATGAGTTCTGAGGGAAAGTAAATGACAAAGAACCCATAAGTGGTTGTGGGTTCTGGATTTCCAACATGTCTCCCATGGGATGGAAAAAGGGCTCTTATAAGAAAAATGAGTCCCAAGAAGAGGATGGAGATTACCTTTGGTTGGGGGTGATTTCCCCATTGGTCTATGCCTACTTAGGGGAAAATTAGTTTGCACTTGGTCTTATCCTGAGAAGCTGGTTTCTTTTCATCTACCATGCACTTCTCTCCAGACCTTCCCATCACAGGTTTTCCAATCCAGCCTTCCAAGCTGAGGTGTTGTACACCTCCTTGCTGTAGTTTTATTTCATTTACACTTCTACTTTTACCTTGGTGTGAGCCTGATGAACTTACTTTTCAGACAGGATGATTGCATTTTCCCATTTTCTTTGTTTTTATCGCTGTTGTCCCTTTGATCCACATGGTTTCTCCCCTTGAGCTTTTCTTGGTCCATTTCTATCATGCACATGGTCATAGTTCTCTTTGTTGCCCTTCTGAATTTTCTAAGGAAAAAAATTAAAAGACACAAAGTGTTAAACTAAACTTTATGTTCTGTGTTTTTATCATATACAATATAATGTTTGACTGAGTTCTTATTGATCTGTTCATGTAATTTCATAAGTAGTAAGTGTTTACTCTCAAGAGGGTAGCTACTGATTCTTTCATTTTGTGAAAATGTTTATTGTCAGTAGGCTAGCAAAGGGGCAAGCCCAGAAAAACACTATTGTTACTTGAATCGGTAGAGTAGCTATTACATGAAAATGTTGGTTTCTTGTTTTCTGTTTTTGTTTTTCATCCACCCTCAAGCATTGTATGACCCTTTCTACAGGTCTGTGCTGTGGCTTAGAATCTAAAAAAAAGAAATATGAACACAGAGGAATTTGAAATTTAGATTAAAATTTAAATTAAAGCACAAACTTTAGATTAAAACACAAACTCCTGTGGGAAAATGTTTAGTTGTGGTGGCCGAAGCCTGATGTAATTGGATGAAATTTGACAAGTGGACCTTAGGAAACCTAGCCCAGCCAAGAGCAAGGTCCATGATTCTTTTCTGTCACACAAGAAAACTTCATGGAAGAAAGAAAAGTTCCTATTGGGCCAGACTAATAAAGAGAAATTATGAATCTCTGTTTATTTCAGAAATTGTGAATAATGCAGATATTATATAACTACTTGCTGTAAATTTCACTAGCTTAATACAATATCTTTATGGAGAATTTCATTCCATACAAGCTGTCTCCAAAAGCTATCCAGCCATGTAATATGAAAAAAGAGAGACAAATATTAAAGAAGATACAAAATACAAGAATTGTACATAGGACAATGACACCTCAGTCCCCTTCAAAGCAGGCACCTTGGGACCTCACACAGTTCTCCCAGTCTCCATCAACTGCCCTGTCATATTTTCCTGAATCTCATCAAGTCTGAAATCTCTTCCCTTTCAAAGGTGATTTTAAGTGTGGGGAAAAGCCAGAAGTCTCAGGGCCCAAATCTGGACTGTAGGGAGGCTGAGTCACCTGGGTGATTTGATGTTTCACCAAAAAATTATTCATAAGATATGATGCATGAGCAAATGGGTTGTCTTGATGAAACTACCCATAGCTACAGCCTCCTGAATCATCATCATAGTTTCCATGGAGGAATGTTCAAGTTTCATGCAAAATTTGATGCAGATTCGTTGCTCTACTTGCTCATTCAACTTGAATGCAATAGCCACACAGTACACATGCTTACTCAACAGTGTCTACCACTGACTAGTACAGTGAAGTCATCATTGTTCACACATGCACTTTCCAGTCCACTCTCCTTGGCTGCCAGATTACATCAAAGTCACACAAATCATTCTCATTATATTAACAATGGATGGATTTTTTTCCAGACATACCTCATAGTGATGAAAAAGTTATAGAAAGATCCTATTGCAAGAATATTTTTAAAAAACAAATGCTCAAATTTTAAAAGGAATATTTTTAGTATGCATCATTTAAAACTCAACCTACCATTTATTCAAATTTTTTTTTTGTTTTTGAAATGTTAATCAGTACTAGTACATTGGGTATCCATGCCATTTTCTTATGAAATGAGTTGCAACATAAAATACAATGACTGTTTTTTGTTATATTTACAATATGAAAAGAGAATTCAGAATAACAGAATTAGTACAAGTTACTTAATTTCTCTGAGCTCAATTCGTTCCTATGTGCAAAGTACAAAGACTCATACACTGTTTCAGTGTCAGTTTGGGAAATTAAAGGAGACCATCTGCACAAGTTACTTGGCATCAGAAGTGTCAACATTACAACTGATATTAAAATCTCTTTTGATTATTACAACATTAATAAATTGTTGCAGGCAAAATAGTACAACCTAAAATTTTATGGAAATAAATGAAAATGACTGACTTGACTTCCTGTGTGAGTTGGTATACGGGAAAAGTAACACCAACATAATAGGAAGGATGAAATGTGAGAGCTCGATGAATTATGTGTAAAGGACTTAGGAAAATGTTAGCTATTATTATTAAAACTGTCTTCAAAATAAGAACATTTGTTCAGAGTAACTAAATAGGATTATTTTCATACTTATTAGCTCAAATTATAACAGGTATCTTAGCTTTGGTCCATTTTTAACTTTTTACATTTTTTTGTACATTCCTTGTCAAGTTTTACCTCCAAGCCTTTGGTCCTGTTGTAGCTCTAGCCTGAAATGCTCACTTGGCCACAGGACACACAACCATTGTCTGAAGTCTCCTACTGCCCCCAGAGCCCATCAAAACTGTTCGTCCACAGTGAGGCTATTCCCAGCACTCAGAGTCACACTGGTTCCTCCCTCCTCCACATTTTTCTTGCCATTAAAATTTTCCAGCTTACTCAGGTGAGTCATCTGCTCTGAAAGTTCAAATTTCTTAAGTCAGGAGGTATTTTTATATACATCTGTTTTAAATAATTAATTATATACATCTGTTTAAAATAATTAAATAATGAAAAGGCAAAAAGAGTGCCCATCAGTAAACAAGTGGATCAAAAAACTATGGTACGTTTACATAATGGAATTCTACGCCACAGGGAGAAAGAAGGAACTCCTACCCTTTGTGAGAGCACAGATGGAACTGGAGAGCATTATGCTAAGTGAAATAAGCCAGGCGGTGAGGGACAAAGACCATATGATCTCACCTTTAACTGGAACATAATCAACAAAAGAAAAAAAGCAAACAAAATATAACCAGAGACATTGAAATTAGGAAGAATATAGCAATAGCCAGAGGGCAGGAGAGGGAACAATGGGGGAAAAGGTTTTCTGGAACTACTATAAAGGACACATGGACAAAACCAATGGGGAGGGTGGAAGCAAGGGAGGGAGTTGGGATTGGCTGGGGTCGGGGTGAGTGGTAAGGGGAAAACGCAGACAACTGTAATGAACAACAAAGTAATTTTAAAAAGCGTGTAGTAAAAAAATAATTAAATAAGGTAATTTTGGTGATACAAACACTTCATGAAGTGAACAGTCTCCAATCTAAGAACAGCAAAATGGCTGAAAGGCAGGAATGTTTTATAGGATAAAGAATAAAAAAGAGACAAACAAAAAATTCTCTGGTCAGCTGGAGCCACACAGTCAGTCTTGGCAGAGTGAGAAGGAACCAGAAAAGAAATATAGAGCCCAGAACTGGTTTGGCATTTGGGGACTGGCCAGCTAGAGACCCTGCCTTCCTGATCAAGCCCAGCATTTACAGGGGCACAAAAGTGATCTAAGTTTCCATTTGTTGACATGACATTCCAAACAGTGTAGGCTCAATCCTGGGCCTAGAAATTTATTTCAACACATCTGGGCCTAGAAATTTATTTACATCAGCATCTTTTATGTCAGCCCAGTGCTGGTCACACAATGCTGCTCAAGGGAAACTGATTTTCATCGCTTATAAATTGATGGTTGCATGTCTGTCTATAAACGTCCTTGCTAGACACTGACTTCCGATGCACAATAACTATTTGTACTATAAAAATATATTTATGAACTATAACCCCATAGATTAATATTATAATATATATGAATTGTAATTATATATAAATTCAAATTATGTACATATGTATAAATTACAATTATACATACTGTCGATTGATGGTCATTACCACCAATTCAATGCCAACAGGAACACCCAATTTAGGGTGCAGTGAAGAAGCAACCTTTATTCAGTGCAAAACAGCTCAATTGTGATAAAGCATGACTGTGAAAATAGCACAGCTGTGAGGCAGCCCTGGGGCCAGGCCCCTTTTCCACTAGATAGCTCTGCTCCTCACTGGTCTGGTCTGGTCTGGTCTGCTCCCTTCTCTGTCAGTCTGCTCTGGCCCGCACTGGTCCACTCTGCTCTGCTCCAACAAGACATCTTCAGCGTTGCAGCTCAGCTGAGGAAACACACTGCTCAGTGGAAAGGAAAACTACTCTCTCAGAGCCACATGGGAGCTGGCTTATATAGACAGATGTTTCTGTTTCCTGATTGGTTTGTCCTCATGCAAATGAGGACTCCAAATCCTTGCAGTTTGCACTTGTCCAAAAGGCACTGTTCTGCTCTGATTGGCCATTGAAGATGCTGATGGGAATATAGCAGCATAGCTCCAATTGGATGGAGCAAGCCTCAGTCCTTTTGGTTGAAATAGAATTCCAGGAGCTCCTTTATAAGGTCTGGCTCAGATGACAGAAACACAGAGCAGGCAGGCAGTTCAGTACAGAGGCAGGTAGTTCATGTAGGCTTCTCCTTGAAGTGCAATTTGCTTGAGAGACCCCTGTGTAGAAATGGCTGCTAGAGTCTTTTTTAAAATTTGAACCCTGTTAGTCACCAAGAGCCCTTCTTTTGGGGGGTCCACAATACATACATATATGAATGTGTTTATTTGTACAAAAAAAGTTTGCTTATTTACATCTTTTACAAAAATAATTTCTAAAATTTATTTTAACAGACTGTATATGTTCTTTTTTCCTAGAGACTGGAAAAAGAACTATTCCAATATCCTCCCTCTCTCTATTGAAAATGCTTTTTAACTCCCTGAGAGTCTCTTAACACAGCTAACAGAATGCAATAGACAGGCTCACTCAGGTGGACAGAATACATTAATTTCTGCTATTGTATTTATCCAAATATATAACTACTATATATTTCTAATATTTTACCCAAATAGCATGAACACAGATGGAGTGAGATTAATAGAAAATGCCAAAGACTAAGAAATATCAGGATTCTTGCATAATGTCATAAGAAGAATATTCTCCTTGAAAGAATATAGTCAATGATAAATCTGGATGCATCAGAGTTACATGAAGCAGATGAATTTTCATAAAAAAGACCTCTGTATTTAAATGAAATCATTCATTTAGAGAAAGAATATAAAACTTGAAATGGCAGTTAAGTCAGCTTCTCCCCAAGGGAAATTTAGATGTATCTGTGTGCATTAACATCTTTTAATATTCTATTCTCTAAAAGCTTTGGAAGGTGCAAATTTTTAGAAAATAAAAATTGTGATCACTATAAAAATGCTTTTTAAAATTATTGTTGTAAAGATATTTACAATATCACCAAGTATCATATGAAGAATGACCAACTTCTAATCCTAATATTGTCACATTATTTTTTGTGATATCAAAGTAGCTTTTGAACAAAAAGCCAGGCATAGTTGCCTTTTAAGCCACTGATGTCACTAGCATTTAAGCACCAGAAATAGATGTGATTGCTGAAAACCAGCAGAGTTTCTTTAAAACAAAAAGTGATCTGTGCTAATTACAAAAGGAATACAAAAATAACAGCTGTTAGAAAATTATAGCTTTCTCTCATGCTAGTTCTCCACTTTGTAAAATTCTATAAAATTAATAGACAATCAATAAACATAAGTGGTTTCTGAGGAGTTGTGATGTGTGAATAAAGTTATTCCTGCTGTACACACGCATGCATACATGGGTACACACAATGAGAACCTTTTCGGTTTTCACGTCTGTACAATAGGAATAATAATTTTCTTCACAGGGTAGTTATAAGAATCAATGAGACTTGCGTGCAGTAGGTCTCACTAATTCAATTCCCTGATAGTATAACTTATTGGCCTTCCCTCTTCTGTCCCTCAAACATTTTAAAATCCATCACAAACTATACAGTCTCTAATTGGGTTGTTTAAGTAATAAAAACACAATATTTTAAAGACTTGCACTACCCTCCATGAAAAACATACTGGGGGATGCATAAGATATGTCAGTCTTAAGTCAAATTCATCTCTCAAAGAATATCATGATAAGCTTCTGGCCAAGATAGAGGCATAGGTAGACATACTTCACATCCTTGCACAACCAAAAGAAGGATAACAACCAATTTAAAAACAAAAACAACAGGAACTTCCAGAAAATTGAACTGCATGGAAGTCCAACAAACAAGGAGTTAAGGAAGAAACATTCATCCAGACCAGCAGGAGAGGTGGAGATGGGCTGGAGAGGATGCACAGCAGGGCAGCAGCTGGCAGACCAGCAGGCAGGGTGGCAGCTAGTGGATTAGGGGGTCCCATATTCATGTACGGATAAGCCAGCAGGAACTAGGGAGTGAGACAGACCACAAAACCCAGGGTTACAGTGCAGGAAAATAAAACCTCAAAAACCTCTGGCTGTAAAAACCTGTAGGGGTTTTGGTAGTAGGAGAAACTCCCAGTCTCACAGAAGGTCTATTGGAGGGGCCCACAGTGTCCTAGAACATATACAAGCCCATCCACCTGGGAATCAGAACCTGAAAGGGTATAATCCAAGTGTGGGAAGCGAGGGAAGTTACAGAAAGCAGGGCGAGCCAAACAAGTGGCATTGTTCCTTCTCGGACCCCTCCCCCACATCTAGTGCAACAACATAGCAAAGTGGGTTGCCCCACCCTCGTGAATACCTAAGGCTCTGCCCCTTACCACATAACAGGTGCTCTGAAACAAAAAAATAAGGCCCAAATGAAAGAACAGATCAAAACACCAGAAAAAGAACTAAGCAACAAGGAGATAGCCAACGTAACAGATGCAGAGTTCAAAAACTGGTCATCAGAAATTATTGAGTAAGGTCGCAAAGTAAAGGAAGAAGTGAAGGCTATACAAAGTGAAATAAAGAAAAATATAAAGGGAACCAATAGTGAAGGGAAGGAAACCGGGACTCAAATCAAAGATTTGGAGCAGAAGGAAGAAATAAATTCAACAAGGACAAAATGAAGAAACAAGAATTCAAAAAAATGAGAAGAGGCTTAGGAACCTCCAGGACAACTTTAAACATTCCAATATTCAAATCATAGGGGTGCCAGAGAAGAGGAAGAACAAGAAATTGAAAACTTATTTGAAAAAAATAATGAAGGAGCTCTTCCCCAGTCTGGCAAAGGAAATAGATATGCAAGTCCAGGAAGCTCAGAGAGTCCCTAAGAAGTTGGAACCAAGGAGAAACATACCAAGACACATCATAATTACATTGCCCAAGATTAAAGACAAAGAGAGAACCTTAAAAGCAGCAAGAGAAAAGGAGACAGTTACCTACAAAGGAGTTTTCATAAGACTATCAGCTGATTTCTCAAAAGGAAGCTTGCAGGCAAGAAGGAGCTGGAAAGATATATTCCAAGTAATGAAAGGCAAGGATCTACACCCAAGATTACTCTATCCAGCAAAGCTTTCATTTAGAATGGAAGGGCAGATAATGTGCTTCCCAGATAAGGTCAAGTTAAAGGAGTTCATCATCACCAAGCCCTTATTAGATGAAATGTTGAAGGGACTTACCTAAGAAAAATAAGATGATCAAAACTATGAACAGTAAAATGACAACAAAGTCACAACTATTAACAACTGAACCTAAAAAAAGCCAAAAACTAAAACAAACTAGGCAAACAACTAGAACAGGATCAGAATCACAGACATGGAGATCACTTGGAAGGTTATCAGGGGAAGGGGGAGAAGAGAGAATAGGGAAAAAAGGTACAGGGAATAAGAAGCATAACTGATAGGCACAAAATAGGGTGAGGTTAAGAATAGCATAGGAAATGGAGAAGCCAAGAACTTACATGTATGACCCATGGACATGAACTAAGGAGGGGAATGCTGAAGGCAATGGGGGTACTGAGCAGAGGGGGAGAAAAGGGAGAAAAACAATGGGACAACTGTAATATCATTATCAATAAAATATACTTTAAAAAAGAATGTCATAATCATGGTTATCTTGTTTCTGCCCTTTCTTGACATTTACCTATTCCTTGCATAACTTCTTCATTATTGTTTTATTTCCTCTTTGATTGTAATAACTGCCATTTCCAAAGCTTACATCAGAGTTGAAATGCCAGCTTGAATTCTTTATAGACCAGATGGTAAATAAAACAGACATTTTTAAACTTGGCTGAGTTAGAAAACAAAGGACTGTTTTGTTGATTTACTTGTTTCTTTGCTTTTTTTTTTAAGTATGTATATCATCCAGTTTATCTCTACCTAGGACTGCCTTTAAAAAATTAATTGTTCACTCAGCTATTTCTTCATTCATTCAAGAAGTGTTTATGAAGACCCTATTGCTATGTGAGGTTCTGGTGCACAACAGGGAGCAGAAAGACCCATTCTTGATCTTTGGTGTCTGCATGGTCAGCCCCAAGGTGACTGACTCAGTCAGGACAGTAATCAAGAACAAGGCAAGACAAAGGAGAAAATAGAAGCCTTGGGATCCTTTCATTTATTTTTTAATAAATTTTCTTAAACCTCTACCAGGAGCCAGACAGCAAGGTTAGGCTGTCAGACAAAGAAAACAGCATTCTCGAGCTTCATTAGAGAGACTTGGAACCTCATGATTTAAGACTTTCATCGGGAAAAGTAAGTGAATGCAAAGATCAGTAAATAGCTAAGACTTCATGAAAAGGAACAAAACTCAGTATTTTGTAAAACTTTAGAGAATTGGGGCCATAGGCTTCCTCCTTACGTCCAGCTACTTTTCCCCCAACTGGCTGGAGGGACTGACTGTTCCAGTTAGTTAACATTTGGCAATGACAAAGACATTGCTAAGGTAAACAAAATAAGTTTAAATATTCTCAAGCAATTTCTGAATATGTCATGATTTAAATAAGCCAACCTAACCATTATGTTTCTATCACCCAAAGAGATTATTTGTTCATTCATTTAATAGCTGTACATTTCCCATGAGGCATCAGACATTATGCTGGGGACACACAGTGATTAAAGTAACATGGTCATGAAATTAACAGGATTGGGAGAAGGACACATTAATAAATTAACCATATAAATAAATATAGTGTTATGAATTGTGATAAGTGCTATAAAGGCAAAGAGTAGGAGTTACGAGGGTTAAGCACAGGGACCTGACCAAGTCTGAAGTATCTCAGGGGGTGAATAAATATTTCTTTGGGAGGGGGGCTTTTAATTACAAGTTTATTTCTTTTAATAATTATGGGACTTTGGTGGTTATAGGACCATAGGCTTAGTGAGTCGACCTTGGTTGAATTTTTGTAGTTTGTAGTTTTCTAGAAATCATGTTTTCTAAACTGTTGGGTTTATGAACATAAAATTATTTGTAGTATCCCCTTGTTATCCTTTTCATGACTGCAGGGCCTGTAGTGATGTCCCCAGTTTAATTCCTGAGATTGGTTCTTGGCATTCCTCTTTATCTTTCTAAGTCTTGTAAGATATTTATCAGTTTTATAGATTTTTTATGTATTAGTTTTATTTCATTGATTGTCTCTGTTTTCACATTTTGACTTCTTATCGTTTTACTCCTTCTGCTTGCTTTGAGTTTTTCTCTTTTTATAGTTTATTAAAATAGGAACTTATTCATTTGAGACTTTTCTTCATTTCTGATGTAAGCTTTTAGGGCCATAAAATTCCTCTTAGCACAGCTTTAGCTGCATCCTACAAATTTTTGTAGTGTTCTATTTTCATCTGTATACAGTTCAATGTACTTTTGTTTCCCTTGAGGCTTCTGCTTTGAGGTATGGGTTATGTAGAAGTGTGTTATTTAATTTCCAAGTCTCTGGAAATTCTCTTGTTGCCTTTCAATGATTTCAATTCTTTAAAATCTGTCGAGGAGGTTTTATGGCCTATGGTCATAAAATTCATTTTTACACTATATAGTCTATTTTAGTGTCTGTTCCACGGGCACTTGAAAAATATGCATGTTCTGCATTGTTGGTTGAATGTTCTGTAATGTCAATTGGTTCCCATTGGTTGATGGGATGGTTCAGCTCTTCTAAGTGGTCGCTGACCTTCAGTCTAATCATTCTATTACTTAGTGAGAGTGGGAAGTTGACATCCCCAGTTGTAACTCTGGATTTGTCTATTGCTCATTTCGAGTCTCTCAGTTTTGGTTTTATATATTCTCATGCTTTTTGTTTAGTGCATACACATTTAGGATGGTTATGTCTTCCCAGCAGATTCATCCTGTTATTATCATGTAATTTCTATCTTTGTCTCTGATAGTTTTCTTTGCTACAGAGTTTACTTTACCTGATTTTAATATAGCAACACCTGATTTTTTAAAATTAATAGTCAATGAATAGCTTCTTCTATCCTTTTACTTTCAACCTTTTACTTTCAGTTACATTGAAGTGAGTGACATATAAACAGCATGTTGCTGGATCACGGTTTTATTTTATTTTTACTCACTCTGCCCATCTCTATCTTTTAATTGGTGTTTTAGACTGTTCACATTTAACATAATTATTGATACATCGAGGACCAAGTCTGCCATTTCACTATAATTTCATTATAGTTGTTCTGAGCTGTACGTCTGTAGAGACAAGAACACAGCTGGATAAGCAAATGGCCGTTGTTTGGTGTGATGAAATGAAACTGTAAGCGAATCATCATCATCAACAACAGCAAGGCCAGACTCTTCCGATGAGGCGCAGACGCAGCCGGTATGGTGGGACAGAGCTCTGACGCCGTCGGCAAACGTCAAGCGTCTCATGCCTGCTAAAGAACAGCACAGAAATCATGAACTCTCCAAGAAGAGAGAACTTTCTTCCTAAAGGAAAATTTGAATCAGGATACAGAACCCCCTTTGTGTTAGAACAAGTGACCCAAACAGGAAATCAATAGCCTTCAATTCATGTGACCTGGGTTTTCTCTCTATGAGCTGGGTGACACTCAACGAGTGACTCTTAGGGTTTCAGTTACCTTCCTCACGGGTTGTTGGGAGGATTCATCCAGTTAATGGTGACTCTTGCTGTTACACATGTGCACAGACCAGAACAAATGGGCAGCCAGAGAAGAGCTCCTGGAGCCCGGGAGAGAGAAGGGCTGATCCCAGTGGCCTGAGGAGGACAGGTGGGAGCCGCCACTAAAGGCCTCTTGGGCAGGGCTTGAGGATGGAGTTGCTGGAGGACAGACCACTGCTCCAGCTCTTTCTCTGCTGCCTTAGGTCGCTGGCCACCTCTATTTCTGTATTTTGTCCAACACAAAAATGTGTATTTAAGATTTTGACAAGAGAATAAGGGTATAAACGGGACAAATGGTCAAAGTATAGGCAGATAAGAGATTATCAGGAACAACCTGCCTGCCCACCCAAGCGTACTGCTTCCTCTGGCCAGACTTTGGTTCCCTGCTTTGTCTCATGGTTGCGGGAAGGGGGCAAAGGAGAGGAGCTCCCCCAGTCTCAGAACCTCTGTTTTGTGAGCTCCCCGTGCCTCCTGTGGTAAATATAACAAACTCTGCCCCTTTTTCTCAGGGTGTGGGCTCTCAGTTGAGCTTCTTTCCCTCTGCCCTACAGTGGGCTTTAGGGGGCACAGTGGGGGAAGCAAGACACAATTGGAGGATTTGCAGGGTTTGGGAGACAGAAAAAGACTTTCTTCCCATCTTTATTCCAACCTTTAAAGATAATTATGTGTGCTCACCAATTTTGTTAGCTCTCCAAATCATTGTGTGGGAGAGGTCTTCCGTTTCACACCAGCAATGGCAAAGTAAAATAAAATGGAAAAGGAAAAGGACATGATTTTTTAAAGTTAATGCCCAGAAGGATGGTAGATATCTCCTTGTTTGTTTTTCTACTACGAAATGCCTGATGCATTCAAAGATGATGAAACCGGACGCTTCAAAGAACCCTGTGGCCCTGCCCCAGTGGTGCCGGCACCCTGCAGGTTCGCTGTCCTGCAGGTTGATCTGCCTGCTGCCTTGCCTGGCCTTCTCCCCCTGACCCGGGAGCCCAAAATACAATCACTTTTTTAAAACCACAGGCTTTTACATGACACTGTATTAGTTTTATTTTGTCATTTTAGATCAAATATGAAACATAAGCACAACCTTCTGACAAGGTCAGCCCACCTCCAAATGACCTGCCTAACAGTAGAAGCAATGGACAGAAGGGCTCTAAGAACTTGTTTCAACATTTCTGAGTAAAGCTGTTCCAGGGAATTCACCCTACACACTCCACTGCACACCAAGTCCTCCTCCTTCCTCCTTTGCACATCTTTCCCTGGCAGCTGAGTTAGTTAGAAGGCCACAGTTCAATTTTGGCAGGAGTTGTTTGCTAGTCTTTTCCAGCGTGTGTGCTCCTGTGCCCAGGATGTCTTCAAAGAGATTACAATGTATCCAACTCAATGATGTAACTCAGGTTACAAACTAACCCACTGACAAGTGGAGAAGTAAGAGGAAGGCATGAGTGAAGAGTCACCAAGTCGAGAGCAAGGCTGGCTTGCATTGGTAGACAACTTAGAGACCGCAATAGACGTAGCAAAGGAAGGCTAAACCTCCCAGAAACACTGATCATTCCCTACAAGACACAAAGGACAACGAGCCCAGTATTTTCCACAACAGAGACCTGCCAAATGAGTAAAGAGAGAGGAAGATGCAAGTGAACCTTTGGAACTCTGAACAGCAGGCAGCTCATTAGAGATAACAGATCAGCACACTTCACATGCCACTTAGAAGATACAAATTTAAATTTATATAACATTGGTTGAATGTATCTATTGTGTTTCAAGATAAAGCATAGTCTCTGTGCTCTTGGAAGAATAAAACTTAACCAGGGAGAAAGAAACCTAAGCAAATAAATGTCACTTAGCATAACATGTCCTGAGATGCAGACAGTGAATGAGGTACAGTGAATGAGGTACAGTGAAATGAGGAGGGGTAGCCATGACCAGATTATACCATCATAGAACCAAATGGAACAACATATTAAATCTCAATTCTTGTGTCTACAAACCAAAACAACTTAGGGACTAAAGCAATGTTTCCTTTGACCAGAAAGCCTTAAAATACCCAGGAGCAAGACAGAGATCCCCTTGCTTTTCAAGACTAGCCACCCATTCTATTGTTTTTCCAGCCAGTAATAAGGGTTGGACTTACCCGCATGTGAATGAATGCACACACAGAAGTGCACACACACTGGGACATAAAGAGGAATCTCATTCTCCTAGTCCAGTGATTAGCTTTCTTCATGCAGCTGCTAAATGCCTTTGTAGAGGTTAGGCTGAAATTTCAGCTTTAAAAATATCACAGTTGATGTTCCTAAGAACAGCTGGCGGCTTCCACTGCTCACTCCCGGGTGGCCACAGTTCCAATTTGTGGCTAGCCTTGTCTTCAAACATCTCAGGGCAACTAAAATGCGACAGGATGACAGATCGTCCTCTCAATGGATACTGACAAACAAATTAGTGCAAAGATGCTTTTCGTAGCAGACCAGATGTGTTGAGTTCTATCATATGGAACCAGCAATGAGAAACTGTCCAAGCCCCATCTGTGCCTTTTATTTTTTATTTATCTCTCTCTCTCTGTGTCTCTCATTTTTTCAATCCCCTGATGCACCGCTACGAAGTAAAAAGCCCTGTGTTTGCATGTGCACTAAATGGACATGTTGAGAAGCTGGCCTTATTGCCAGGTCTGAAACTTTCCTAGGATATCATCCAGGAAAATTAGGCCAACCTTTGATAGAACTCTCCAGTGGCATAGCAAAGTCATTTGTACATATCCCAGCAACACAAGTCAGTAAACGAGGGTGTTTACTGCCTCTTGTGAGAGTTGGAACCATGACTCCAACTCTCACACATCCCCATTTGGGATCACAGCGTCTTCTCTTGCCCTTAGACAGGCAAAGAGAATGTCCCCTAAGTAGGAGATACTTAGGAAGTTGGCCCTGGACTCCACTTATTTTCAAAGTGACACAAAAAATTCAATGTTCTTCTGTTTCTCAATTAACAAAGGCTTTGAGGACCTACTGTATACTTAAGACCCCACTAGGTGCTTGGAAGATATGACATGAGTCAAGAACAGCTCCTTCCTCCTCTCAAGAAGCATAAGCTCTCCTTGAATACAATGAACAGACATGAGAGATGTCTACCAGTCAAAGCATCACATGAAGCCAGCTGGAGGCTTGACCATAAAGGTCTCAAGAGAGAGGAGGACAGAGAGATTTCTGTAAGGCTCATGGAATTCCTCAGAGAGGGCATGGGAATTGAACTACGTTTTCAGGGATGAGTGGGATGCAGATCAGTGGAGAACAGGAGGGAAGTAACTTTCAGAGGGGAGGATCAATGATGAGCATAGCGTGCAGCCAGGAGTACAGATATGTGTGCAAGAAACTAACGTTTAAGGGGGTCCATGGAGAAGATGACAAGGGACATCGATGAAGAGGTGAGCTAGAGCCAGGTGATGAAATTGAGTCCCTGTAGAGAGACTGCAGGGACTCTTAAGCAGAGAGAGGGCTCATCCTGGCTGGTGGCTCTAGAACAAGTTGTGGGAATCAGAGCACCTCTCTGAGGCTCTGTAAGATGGGGGACATACTTATTCTGCCCACCTCACAATATTGCTTAGCCTCAGGGCTTGTCAGCTCTAGGTACCAAAAAGGTGGGTGTTTTTGTTACCATGCTCCAAGTGGTCATTTTTAGGAAGATTTGGTTGTTTTTGATCCGCAGAATGAACTGGGGGGAGGAAGTGAACTGTAGGCAGAGTTTGCTGTCTGATGCCCTTCCTACAGCAGAGACCACCTAAATGCGAGTGCCTTATGAAGCCTGGTGGTTCCTTCCAGTCCAAATAATTGGAGAGCCTGTGCTCTTTGATTCACATTAACAAATTAGAGGTCATTGTTATTGCAATTTGTCAGAGTTCACTGGTCATCTTTCATCTGATAACGTGAGATACATAAACTTTTCAGAAGTACACACTCGTATGTTTCAGTGGCTTGCAGTTGCTATGCTCCTGGGCGACTCACTCATGAGTAGGGGGCATGAGCTGGAGTTACTAGAAAGATGTTTGCCTCTTCACCAGTGTAATTAGCACAGAGTGAGAGGACTCAGTGCCCTTGCCCAGATAACCACCTGAAGCCCAGGTACACGCCACCCCTGAGTAGCCTATCGCAGTTTGGGTCCAGTTCTGCATGTGCTGCAGCTTGGAGCTTCTGCCCCTGAAGTCTTAGCTGCTGGTCTGGCCTGAAAGAGTTGACAGTGACTTCCCACTCACTCATGAGCACTCACTCACTCAACTCTAACACAGAAGTCTCCGTGAATACATCTGTGATAGAGCACCTTATGGAAAAGCATAATGCTGTGAAATAGCCCTCCTGACCTGATCGATTCCATATATCTTTCATCATTATTCTTTTGTATACCTTGATGTTCATGTTCCACTCCTCTTGCTGACCTTGGATGGCAAGTCCATGGAGGTCAAAAACTGAGGTTTTGTTTCAATGAATGGGTCCAGGTCTTTGATGGAAGATGTTGACCCATAACTGGGCTTATTGAATGGTGGGTTCCTTAGCAGAAAACAGCTTGTAGATTCAGGTGCTTTAGGCCTACAACTCTACTATGTGAACATGAAGCCTCAAGCCACTTTTCCTACCATGTTCTTTTCTTTTTTTTTAATTTTATTTTAATTGTTCTTGTACACTTTTCTGTTTTTTTGCTCCCATCCCAGCTCACCGCCCCAGCCCTCCCCACCTCCCTCCCATTTCCACCCCCTAGTTTTTGTCCATGTGTCCTTTATACTTGTCCTCGTAAACCCTTCCCCTTTTCCCCTGAAATTCCCTCCCCTCTCCCCTCTGGTCACTGTCAGCCTGTTCTCAATTTTAGTGTCTTTGGTTATATTTTGCTTGTTTGTTTGTTTTGTTGATTAGGTTCCTGTTAAAGGTGAGATCACATGGTATTTGTCTTTCACCGCCTGGCTTATTTCACTTAGCATAATGCTCTCCAGCTCCATCCATGCTGCCACAAAGGGTAGGAGCTCCTTCTTTCTTTCTGCTGCATAGAATTCCATTGTGTAAATGTACCATAGTTTTTTGATCCACTCATTTACTGATGGGCAGTTAGGTTGCTTCCAGCACTTGGCTATTGTAAATTGTGCTGCTATGAACATTGGGGTGCATACGTTCTTTTGGATTGGTGTTTCGGGGTTCTTTTCTTTTCAAATAACCTCAGAGGAAAGGAGCACAGTTGGTGGATGCCTATCTCATGCCCTCCCAAGTGGACCAGCAGTAGCAGATCAAGGGTGAAGCTTGATGATGCAAAATGTGCCTCATTTTTTCCCTTTTTAGCCCATGAACTCTGCCTAAGCCTTGTTGCTCCCCTAAGAAGGGCATTCTGGCTAGACTTAGGGTTAAAAAAGGACCCCCCCCCCCGGCCTTCAACCATGCTCCCATCAACATTCTACTGTCCTGGTGACAGTGGGGTGAGTCTAACAGCGGAAAGGACAAAGAAAATAGCCCACACTAAATAAGAGCCATGGGCACTTTAACCCTTACATTCCCTACCATCATGCTGCCCTGAGTGTCATGTGTCTTCACTGTTAACATGTTTCATGCAGAGGATATGAGTTCATGTGCAGAGAGTTTTGCCGATTTTTCCATTGCGTGACATCCCCAGGGCTTAGAAAACTGTCTGACCCTTAGTACATGTCAATAAATATTTATTCAATACATGAATAAAATCTATAATAAAAAGTTCCTAGAGAAAACAAAGTTCCATAACCACCCCTAAGCTACAATGGCTTTGAGAAATTGGCCAAATGTTACCCAGAAAGATTCAGTGACATCACATGGTGGTAACCCTGACACTAGAGCTGGGTCATTTGAGATACATCAAGTCCTAACCATCCACCTCACCTGGAAAGCAACGTCCCCTACAAACCAGAACAGGGGCAAAGACTGAAGCACACATGGACAGACAGATAGGCACTGTTTTTTACTGTGAGACTATCTTAGCCTGTTTAAGCTGCTATAACAAAATACCATGAATAGCGCAGGGGAGGCTTAAACAACAGGAGTTTCTCTCATAATTCTAGATGCTGGGAGTTCAAAATCAAAGTGTCAGCAAATTTGGTGTTGGGTGAGATCCCTCTTCCTGGTTTACAGATGGTTTTTTCTCACTGTGTTCCCACATGTGGGACGAGGGAGGGGATCTATGGGGTCTCTTCTATAAGGACACTAATCCCATCATGGGGGCTCTACCCTCATGACCTTGTTACCTGCCAAAGGCCCCACCTCCTAACAGGAATACATATGAACTTGGAGGATGGGCAGGGGGCACAAACTTGAAGTCCATAACAAAAGCTTTGACTCACCCTCCAGTGTGGAAGCTTCCTTTTGTCTGGATCAAGGCAAGTTCAAGGAAGTGTGTAAATTCCTTCACCACCCAGTATCCTGCCTGTGCATCCGGACTTCTATCAGCAGTTTGCTCGGAGGAGAGTGAGCTTTGAGTGCCTTCTAGAGGCCTGGCTTGGGCAGCGCTGTGGATGGGGAACAGTGGAGGCCACCATGGTGCTGTGAGAGGAAAGAGGAAGACAGTGATTTGGAGCTGACAAGACATTTTCATCCCCATCTCTACACAGACTCACTCAGAAGAGACGCATAGTGCAAAGTCCTTTGTAAACCCAAGTCACTGAGGTTGACGCAGGGAGGAAACACGAATGCTGATTCTTTGAGGCCTGGGTTCTGATTTGCATTTGGCCCTCAGCAGCTATTAATTGTTACGGTCCTTCAAAATTACATTATCCAGCCCGTGTCCTCCTTTCCAGGGCCCCGTCCTGAGAGCAGAGGGTCCCCTGCAGCAGGCTGCCCCTCGCAGCAGAGAGCATTGTGTCTCTCTCGCCCTCTATTTCTCAGTCAGGCTATTTTATTTCCTTGCCTTTTATGTTGATACCTCTTTCTGGAAGATGAGGACCTGCCAGCATCCATCAGGGATTTTATTCTTCATCATGAAAAACCACAGCCCAGAAGCCAGCTCCTATTCAGTAGATAGAGTCAGGAGATCAGCCTTAACTCCAAAGCTTATAAACCTCTTATAATGAAATCCCCTCCGATGTAAATGCTCTGTCTCAATAATTAGATAAATACCCCAAACTCTGGTTACCAGCCTAGTGACTGATCTAATTATATTATTGTCTATGGCCACACTGGCCTGACAATCCCTCATCAGGCATCTGTCTCTGCCACTTTTTGTCAGTCTGACACATAGCTGTCGATGTAAAAGTACTTAAAAAAGTAACTGCACACACATGAACACCTCAAGACAGGAGCTCATTAAACAAAGAAACAGCATGAGCTGTGCAAGGTACCAGATTAGAACTTTAAGTGATGCTTCCTGCTAGCAAGGAAGGTACAGGGCTTTTAAATATTATTATTCTCATTAAATCATGCACCCAATGCTCCTGCCTAATTGCTAGATATTTTCTCTTGTGCTTAAATTCCATGCCACATAATATTAAAAATTGACTTTACAATATTTATTTTACTTATCTTCTCAAGCCAGGCTGGGCTTAGCCCATAGATTTTGTAAATTATTAACTTTTAAAGGCAATTTGTGGTACATTTTACACTTGCATGATGTCCAGAGAGACACTGATTTCCAGTCCGAAACTCAAGGACCCTGAATCACTTTGATTCATCTTTAAAGAATCTTAAAGCACAAACCCAGAGATGTCAGAGCTAATGAATGCCTCTGACATAACGTAAAAAGCTAACAAGCACTTAGTTAGCATTTAGATCCATGCGATAAAAGAGAAAAACTGCTGGTTTCTGTACGTTATCCGAGCAATAACCTTGGACAATGTAATTCACTTGTTTATGTAACAAGAACTGCTTAGGGACATAATGAGGAGATAATAAAACCACAGCACCGACAGCATCTCCATATCAACCTTAATTTACTGCGGTGGCTGTGCCCTGACCTTCCGGACACCATGTCTGCTGAAGTCGTGCCCTCCAAAAAGTGACTCTTGGTTTTCCTAGAACGCAGCCCACTTGGAGAGAGCCAAGATAAACCGCTCTTAGACCGATTCCCACTTGACTTTTTTAGGCTCATTTTTAATGAGGTTCTGCTCTCTACATGCTAAATTCTAAATTAAAAATCAGTATATATTAGATGGAGACTTGATTTTTAGACACCAAAAAGCTGAAATGCTCCACAGCCAAATGATGTATCCCCTGAAATGTTTGTGTATCTGTAAACCCTGCTTCTGTCTCACTTTTCTTAAAACCCAGTTGACTTTACACTCATTTCCTGAACTCCGTTATTTGCCCGAGATCCAGTGCTCAAGGGGAACTTCTCTCTCCCCTAGACTATGCAGCTACACTTGGAAAAGGAGTGGAGGAATCCCACCTGGTTCACAGCATAAAGAAATGCCACAGGAAAGGGAAATTTCGCAAGAAAATTCACCAAAAAATGAGGTTTGGGGGTTTTCTCCTAGACTGTCCTAATTATACTTAAAAAAAAAAAAAACGAAACAACGAAACCATGCACCGTCTGGCAAGGCCGGCACCTTGTCGTGTGTTTTAGAGTGTCTTCAGAAACTTGGCGTATTTATGCGTATTTGAAAGAATGCATATATTCACAGAAATCTGAGTGTTTTTGTGTTTAAAAATCACTATTTTAATCAGTTGTTCCACCTAAAACTAGCTGGGCGCATGTAGGAAGTGTGAGGATGGTGTGCCATCTCACAGCTAGCTGCTCTTCCCAAACTCAGGGCTCACACTCGGCAGTGCTCTACGTCACCCTGGGTCCTGCTCAGGGCCAGACCATCTGTCCCCTGCGTTCACTCTGACATCCCTCTCCTGCCTGTGGCTCCTGAGGGGGAGCAGAGTAGTCTCTGATGCCTCCAGACTATTCCAGACTATTCAGCACGGGGATCTCAACCAGGCTGCCCACAGTATCTGCTGATAAGCAGCTGTGCCATGAGGATCCCCTAGAGCCCAGGGCTCCAGGGTCCAGTGCCGTCCTGGAGCCCAAAACAAGGAGCAGGCTCATCTCCACGGGGTGGGGTTCAGGCTCAAGGCTCAGGGACAAGTATGGAGGAAAGGGAACAGGACGCAGTGTCTCCAAAGACACCACCACACCCTAGACATGGATTGCATTATTTGATGCTTATGACAACTTCCAAGGTAACTGCTCTCTTTATAGAAAGGGGAGAAAACTGAAATTTACAGTGAGCCAGATTTCCCAGCCCTGAGCAGTGAAGCTGACAGCCATGCCCACATTTCAGTGGAGACTCCCAGCCCCTGCCCAGAGTGCAGAGTCCAGTGCCCTCAGTAACCTCTGATTTGCCCAATTCCACGGCCCATTTCTCTTCTAATCCTTCTGTTGCTCCTGAGCTGCTTACCTGAACACTGTCTGACCTATTCTCTCAGACAGAGCGGTCCTTGGGGGGGTTGTACATGGGCTCGAAAGAATATTTTCTGTTTGGGGGCTTTTTTGAATGTACAGATATAATAACCTTAGACAAAAAAGCAGAGCTCTTTTAAAACAAAAGCAAAGTCCCCAATGTATAAAGCTAAAAAGCTCACGTTGAATTTAGATTTGCATATATAGACTTTAAAGTTCATCTGTTTGGCCAGCACTCTTGCTAGCAAACACATTCCTGGACGCCCTTCCCCATAAACACTTCCAGTGATGCAGGAAACAGACCAGGGAGACCGGGCTCTTTGGGATGCTCTGAAGGCCCAAGAGCTGCCCCAGCACTGAGACCCTTCTCAGCAGCTCCTGCCAGCTCCAAACTCGCAGGCCCACGAGCTGGTTCAGCCTGTCTGGGTTCCCACAGCCCAGAGAAAGGCCCCCCATATGGTACAGACATCCCAATGGTCCCCCCCCACCCCGAGAAATGTCTGTCCTGCAGAACTTGACAAGTTCTCAGAAAACGAGTTCTCTCCTCAGATTCCAGCAAAGAAGGAATCAGTCATCAGCCCTACTGGATTCTGACGCAGAGGTGTCATTTCCAAGTCAGTTCCGTGGAAAAGTTGTTTTAAACAAGTTTTAGAGTCTTCATGTACAGAAACATGTACTGAGATATACTGAAATTTGGAAGGAGACAGCTTTTTAATTTCAATGCAGAATGGGAAAAAACGAGGGAGAATGGGTTTTGCTGCAGAATTGTGTATTTTTTAAATCAAGCACTTAGGTGGCACTTACTGGATCCTGCCACTTCCTCGGCCCTTGGTCAGCAGCACCTCACTGAGTACAGCAGCTTGTGGGTGGGGCTATACTTGCGTCTCACAGATGAGGGACACAGTATAGCCAGGTGGCATTAGCCAGCTGTCCCATACCCCAGCCCAGGACCGACCAACATACTTACTTACAGCTTTGCAAATTTCCCTGGCTTTAGGGACAATGACAGTGACCAGAGGAGGAAAAGCATCAAATTCCTGGCTTTCATTTGGAAAACTCTTGGGTCCTGGTATAAGTTGGAATTTTGGAAAACCTTGTATCAGGAAGGACTGATTTTTTCCAATCCCCTCCCTTCCAACAGCCTGGAGGCCCAGAAAGATGGAGCTGGTTGTGTCAGGCCATGGTCCTGGCAGTTGGGGAGGGAGGTCAATTGATGCTGGAGCCCAGGTGGCTTGAAGAAGCAAGTGCTCTGTTCCCACCTGCAGCCTCCCAGACACACCTGTGCTCATCACCTGTGCAGCCTGGTGGGAGGTGGCAAGGACCAGCAGCCTCCAGCATCAGAAATGGCCTGATCCAGATGCCATGAGGGAAGGAACCCTTGGGACCCCTGCAGCCCTTGGCTGATGTCCACACCCCCACAGAGGGGCATGGAGGGCACACCCTTCGTGTCTGCACCAAAGCCTGTGCTACCTGCACTATGAGGAGCCCAGAGCAGGGACAGGAGATTATAAGCCCCTAGTCCCTCCCTAACTGAAATTCTTTTCTATGGGAAGCCCAGCCTTATAGGGGGAAAGGTCACTTGATGACAGATGGGACAGCCGTAGGGACCGGGGCTAATCCAGAGCCCTCCCAGTCAGACTCGGCATCCTGGTAAATAGCCATGAACCTCCTTCTGGAGGTGCCAGAACAGCAGCTCCCAGCTCCCCTTCCAGTAGCACCTTCAGGAAAAAGAGAAGGTAGGTGCTCCAGGTTCCTGCAGGTCACCACCTGACTTCCTAGGAGATAGTGAGAGGGGAGACAGTTCAGCCGGTGGTGCTCCACCACCCGCCAGCAGGCCCCTGTGTGACTGCTCCCCCCACCCCCACACAGGACCAATGGGCTATTTAATGAACTATTGAGAGGACCCTATGCTTGTGTAAAAATAACACAATTTAAGTCCATTCACAAAGATAAGTGGCTTCGTGGATGCTGCACAGAGGATGGGGGCCTTCCCACAAGTCGAGATCATCCTGAGGCCCCCCAGGTGATCTGAAGAGGGTTTCCTGTGCAGAGTAAGTGCCAACTCACACATCTTCCACAGCTTCCCCACCAACCTGCTTCTCCCTCCTCTGTCCATTGTCTTGTTCATATGAGAAAGTCAATAGCTCCTCACTCAGCCCTAGGAACCAGGGCCCAGGGCTGCAGAGATGGATGGGACTGATGGGGCTACAGAAAACAGCAAATGGCGAGGTCTCATCCCCTCGGTGGCCCTAGACGGATCACTGTGCTGGCCTCCACACCAGGCACAGTGGACATCAGCTCCCTGTCCAGCCCGAAGTCATCTTCATTTCAGAAAAATCAGGAAAATGGAACACAGCACTTCACCCATCGTCTCGTAGACTCACCCAGTACTTCTTAGCACCCTGCTTTGTCCTCCATAAACATGGGCTAAAAATCAGATTGTCTGAGAGTTTCTCCAAAGTCCGAAAAACCATTACTCCTTGGGGGAAACTCAAGACCACGTGTATTTCTGGGAACCCCCAGCATCAGTGTAGGGAAGCTGCAGAGATTTAGAAGAAACTGAGTCCTGCAGAAAGATGACCATCTGACCATGTAGTCACCCTCCACACACCTGCCAAGAGGTCACCCACCGTCCGTTCCCTGCATCCTGGGTAGTCTGTGTGGAAGCTGTAGGACTGAATCGGAAGCAAGTGTGACGGTGGTATCCTGAGGGCAAAGTGAGTGTCTGTCAGCTCCACGTTCAAGTAGCAGAGCAGGTCAGACACATGGAAGGTAGCGATATACGTGGGCCAATCAGCCTTCAGTGAGAGCACCCAGGGTGAGAAATGCAGAGGCACCAGGGTCTGGACGAAATGCTCACGGCTCATAAAAATAAACTCTAGCAAGGCAGGCAATTTGGAAAAGAACTATTTGTAATCAAAGTCTATAAGCAAGGGGCTTAATAAACTGTGCATTATGGCGCATGGCTTCTCAGAGGCTCTAATATGCGTTGTGAACATGTGGGTGTGATGGTACATTTCCCCGGAATACTTAGGGTGACAGTCTCATTAGTGGGGATCTCAGTGGAGGCCAGGAGTCAGCAAATTGCTAATCCCTCCACCCCTCTGCTTTCTTTTAATGAAAAGAAAGATAATAATAACACCTAACTGTATCTTTTTTTATAGTTTTTTACGGTATTTTTTTTCATCACCATTTATCTGCCTTATACCCTCTTCCACTCTCCATCCGCCTGCAATCACCACACTGTTGTCCATGTCCATGAGTCCTTTTTCTTTTTGGCTCAATCCTGCCACCCCAAAGCCCCTTCCCCAGAGCTGTCAGCTTGCTTTCTATCTATGAATCTGTCTCTATTTTGCGTGTTAGTTCAATTTGTTCCTTATATTCCATATATGACTGAAATCATACGGTATTTTTCTTTCTCTGACTGACTTACTTCACTCAGCATAATGTTTCAGGTTCATTCATGTTGTTGCAAGGGGTAAAACTTTCTTCTTTTTTACAGCCTAGTAGTATTTCATTGTGCAAATGCCCCATAGTTGTTTTATCCACTCATCTGCTGATGGGCACCTAGGCTGCTTCCAAATCTTGGTGATTGTAAATAATGCTGCAATGAACATGGGGGTATTTATATTCTTTCAAATTAGTGTTTCAGGTTCCTTTGGATACATTCCCAGTGGAATTGCTGGGTCAAAAGGCAGATCCACTTTTTTCTTTTCTTTTCTTTTCTTTTTTTTTTTTTTTGAGGAAATTCCATACTGCTTTCCACAGTGGCCATACCAATCAGCATTCCCATCCACATTGCAGAAGGGTTCCCCTTTCTCCACATCCTCTCCAGCACTTATTGTTTGTTGTGTCATTGATGATAGCCATTTGGACAGGTGTGAGGTGATATCATTGTTTTAATTTTCATTTCTCTGTTGATTAATTGAGCATCTTTTCATATGTCTATTGGCCATCCATGTGTCCTCTTTGGAGAAGAGTCTATTCAGGTCCTTTGCCCATTTTTTAATTTGATTCTTTGTTTTATTTTTGCTGTTGACTCATAAGGTTTTTGGGAGTATTAGTTGAGGTAATACATGAAAATCGATGCTTTTACACCCTTTTCTTGAGACATAGTCAATATGCAATAAATATTTGTGATGAAGAGCACCGTGCCTATCACAGACATGGAGCACTGTAAGCAAGGTGCTCTCTCATCAGCTGCTGACTATACCCATGTCACCTCGAGGTCTCTGAGCAGGGGTGAGGGGCAGCCTTTTCCAAGAGATGCAGAAGATGTGGATGGAGCTCAGTGTTCTCTGCTGTGCTCCAACACCAGCTATTTTGTGTATGGTGTTTCTGCTTGAGATTTGATTTACTTTGGGCAAAAAGAGAGGTAGGGTTCTGCTGCTTAAACAAGCCTTGCATTCTTAAACCATTTAAATGACAAGGAACAATAAGAAATACATGCTTGGGGAAATTAATCCACTTATTTCTTGGGGATGAGAACAATGGTTCTAAATATATTTTGTTCCACCTCACCTCTCACAGCTGTTCACCACATTGCCTTTGGGGGCTGCTCAGCACCCCTTTGGATCCACAGATTTCACTGAAGTGATGCAATGCAAGGCTCTCTCAGTGACTGGAGCCAGACACTGAGTTCTGGGCATTGTTAGTAACTCACAATGAAGCCAAGAGGGTATACTCACTGAGCACTATGGGCACTGAAAAAGTTGACTGCTGAGTTTTACATTGACATGTTTTCACCAAAGATACAGCTGACAAGAGTGGAGTCAGTTCTCTGAAATGTAAAGGTGTCCCCAGCACCCACCCCCAACCACATGGTGTTCTACTTAGCCACACCCACCCTGACATACCATGCACTGGGGACACTGTGAAATGCCAGCGAGGCAATGACAGCCCAGCAAATGAGTGGCTCCATCTTTGCAGAGTTATTTGTTGTCTTGACACTCAAGGGTAGACTGTCAGCTCACTGCCCTGGGACCCGGATACATGCCCCCATTATCACTCCTGATGCACATCATAGCAAGGTAGGGCCCATGAGACACATTCAGAAATGTGTCCCCAGAAGCTTGACAGGCCCCGGGGAGAGCTCTTCAGCTGAGCTCTCTCCACACGAATCTTTCAAGTTTCAAATGCAATGCTCCCTATGGTGTGACTTTCTGCACAGCCACGCTCAAAGGCAGCTCCTGGAAATACTTTATTCCTTTCAAAGAAAGCCTTTTCCTCTTGTCCCTCTTCCTCTTGAACCAAAACACTTGTTTTTAATTAAATAAGGCGTAGGACACTCTAGACTTTGTCATCAAGAAGACACGAATGGAGCACAGCCCATTAGCTGAAGGTAGTTCTCATTCTAGTCAGCCTCCATCTTCCAAGCTTGGAAAGAGGATTATGAGTCCAGTGTTCTGTGAGCCCTGAGGGTGACCAGCACCCCAACACATGAGCAGTGAAGATTATAACACAGCTCCTGTGATCGCCATCTTTGACTGGCATCCTTGGGACAGCAGCTCTACAAACATACCCAATGACATCATGTGAGCCACCTATGAGTGCATTAGAAACCAGGTGAGCCATCCTGTGACAGGGCCATTCCTGTGACACAGACAATATGGCAACCACATTGGTAAAGGTGTGTTTAGGGTGCTGCAGGAGCCAAAGGGAAAGACATGCTCCCATATACTGCATAAAAAGGAAAAGCATGTAGGAAAAAAAGCAAGAGAAAATGCACCTGTGATGCATGGGGTGGTCTCCGTGGGCAGCAGTGAGAACATCCCCATCATCTCCAGAAAAATGGGCTGCTGCAAAGCCCTCGTGTTTTTGTGTTACTCTGAGCTTCTCAAACTGTTTTCTCTGTTCCAGCTTGAACCAAGTAGCTGCATAAGTCTACTCATTCCAGTGTGAATAATCCACAAATGAAGGTGGGAATGAAAGATCACAGCCCCAATTGACTGCAGGAGCAAAAATTTCATTTAAAAAGTACATCACAATTTCAAGGATAGTAGCCAGACTTAGCAACTATTCCTATGTCTCCATTTGAGGTCCCAGCCTTTGCCCAGCACAGGTGGGGTGATGGCCCAAACAGGTCTTTCCCTCACATGATACAGGGAAGCCAACAGACTTCTCCAGGCATGAGAGTAATCAGGACACGGTCATTTCTCACCCACTGACCCACTAGAGAACTCTTTCACATCTACTTGTCATTGGGACATTGCAGTGACCCAAAGAGAAAGTTAATTCCCAGTTTACAAATGAGAGAAATGAAGCCAATAAAAAAAGTGTGAGTTGGGATATATCTGGTTGCAAGGGTCAGAACACCAGTGCTGGTTCCTAAGACTGACGAGTGTGTGGCAGGCTGGCTCTAGCCCAGCTGGGGTCAGAGTCCGCTGGCAGTGTTGTGACCAACCTTCTCTGGCCTGGACCCTCTTCTTTTTTTTTTTTTTTTTTTTTTTTTTTTTTTCTTTTTTTTTTTAAATATATTTTATTGATTATGCTATTACAGTTGTCCCATTTCTCCCCCATCATTCCCCTCCACCCTACCCACCCTCTCCCACCCACATTCCCCCCTTTAGTTCATGTCCATGTGTCATAAGTTTTCTAGCTTCTACATTTCCCATACTATTCTTGCCCTCCCCCTGTCTATTTTTTTCCCATTATCTATGCTACTCATTCTCTGTACCTTTTCCCCCTCTCTCCTCCTCCCATGCCCCTGTTGCTAACCCTCCATATGATCTCCATTTCTGTGGTTCTGTTCCTGTTCTAGCTGTTTGCTTAGTTTGCTTTTGTTTTAGGTGTGGTTCTTGATAGCTATGTGTTCGTTGTCTTTTCACTGTCATAGTTTTATCTTCTTTTTCTTAGATAAGTCCCTTTAACATTTCATATAATAAGGGCTTGGTGATGATGAACTCCTTGAACTTGACCTTATCTGAGAAGCACTTTATCTTCCCTTCCATTCTAAATGACAGCTTTGCTGGATAGAGCGATTTTGGATGTAGGTCCCTGCTTTTCAAGATTTCAAATATTTCTTTCCAGCCCCTTCTTGCCTGTAAGGTCTCTTTGAAGAAATCAGCTGACAGTCTGATGGGAACTCCCTTGTAGGTGCCTGTGACTGTCCCCTTATCCCTTGCTGCTTCTAGAATTCTCTGCTTCATTTTAATCTTGGCTAATGTAATTACAATGTGCCTTGGTGTGTTCCTCCTTGTGTCCAACTTCTTTGGGACTCTCTTAGCTTCCTGGACGTCCTGGTAGTCTATTTCCTTTGCCAGATTGGGGAAGTTCTCCTTTATTATTTGTTCAAATAAGTTTTCCACTCGTTGCTGTTCTTCTTCCCCTTCTGGGACCCCTATAATTCGGATGTTGGGACGTTTAACGATGTCCGGGACGTTCTTAAGCCTCTCCTCATTTTTTTGAATTCTTGTTTCTTCCTTGTCTTCTGTTTGGTTGTTAGTTTCTTCCTTCTGGTCCACTCCATTGATCTGAGTCCCAGTTTTCCTTCCATCTCTATCAGTTCCCCATGCATCTTCCTTCATTTCACGGATTGTAGCCTGCATTTTTTCATCTAGTTTGTGGGCAAAATCAACCAATTCTGTGAGCATTTTGATGACCAGTGCTTTGAACTGTGCATCTGACAGGTTGGCTATCTCTTCACTGCTTAGAGGAATTGGCTCTGGGGATTTTATTTGTTTTCCGGTTTGAGCCATTTTTGGTGGGGTTTTTTTTGTTGTTGTTTTGGTTTTAGTCTGGTTGCAGCTATTACGTAGTGAGGGGGTGGAGCCTTAGGTGATCCTCAGGGCGGGGCAGCCCAGTCGCTGGGTTGTGACGCTATAGGTGGGGGCGGGGTCTGAGAAGGAGCAATGGCGCCTGCTCCAATCTCTCCCGGACTCCGGCCCTTTCCGCTGCTTCCCCTTCACCTGGATTATCTGCGCACGCGCGCGTGCTGTTACGTAGTGAAGAGTGGAGCCTCTGGTGCTCCCCAGTGCGGGGCAGCCCAGTCGCTGGGTTGTGACGCTGTATGTGGGGGTGGGGCCTGAGAGGGAGCAATGGCTCCTGCTCCGCTCTCTCCTGGATTCAGTCCCCTCCGCCACTTCCCCTCCACCTGGACCGTCTGTGCGCTCGAATATAAGACCACCTGGTCCGTCAGCCAGCCGCCTTGTGCATCCTCACTGGGTCTGCACAGTTGCCCCCCTGTGCCTGGGGTCCGCCAGCCGCCGCCCGTGCACCTGGGAACTGCCAGCCGCTGCTACTTGCGTTCCTGGGTCCGCACCTCCACTTTTTCCTACCGCGACTCGGCCCCTCTTACCGGTCTGGATGAATGGTTGTTGGACTTCCGTACAGTTCAATTTTCTATAAGTTCTGGATGTTTTCTTGTTTCTAAATATTTGTTGTCCTTAATTTTGGTTGTGAGAGGAGGCACAGTGTGTCCACCTACGCCTCCATCTTGGCCGGAAGTTGGACCCTCTTCTTTTGGTGTGAGCCAGGCACAGTGGCCTGAAGGTGCCACGCTCTCCTACGGGTGCAGGATATCAGTTCCAGACTCATAACCTCACCTCCAAATTCAGTGAGAAGGGGGCCACTCTTGCCCATCAGACAAATAAATCTTGAGTCCTGCTCTCATTGGCCTAAATGGAGCCAGGTGCCCACACATAAAACAGCCCCAAGGTAAGGGCCTGGCCTCACGGGCATGGGCCCCTTATCACATAGTGCCCCCACTTAGAAAAGTGCTCCCTTGACTTAATGCTCTCTTGTAAGAATCTTGAAACTCTTAATGATGTTTGAACAAGGAACCCCACATTTTCATTTTGCACTTAGCTCAGCAAATCCTATGGCCCATTCTGACCAGGAGGGTAGGGTTGTACCAATCAGAGCCTCCTTGGAGCTGAGAGGGGGTCAGCTTCACCCAACCAGTAAGATAAGAGTCAGGAATGTGTGTCCCCTAGGACATGGGTGTTCTGCTGCCGAGAAGGAAACAGGTGCTGCACGGCCAAGACAGTGTACCCCCACTAAAGTGAGGGAGCCTGTGTATGACTCTTGGATGCAAGCTCTTCCCTCTGTGTTAGCCCATTTCAGCAGATGTCTATAAATGATTAATATATTTTATACCTAATGGTTAGATATAAAAGACACAACATTAGAATTATTTTTTAGGTATATGTGGGCACTAAGCTTTGGTCCAAAATCTGCATAGCATGGCTGCTAAGGGAAATACATCCTGAGATTAAACAGACTAGAATGTCAGTTCTAGAGAGAAAGAACATCCTCTCCTCTGTTTTCTGCTGACCCCCAATTGCACAGGACAGTGCCTGACACACTGTAGGGTCTCCACAGATACACCTGAAGTGACTGTTGATGAATGAACCACTCACAGTTAAGATCTGAGACACCCTGACCATAGCATATCTCTGCACATGTACTCCAGTTTTCATACCAAACACAAAATTACTTAGGCTTCATTCCATGTCCCTCATGCTATAGCTCAGACACACAGCTGCCTGGAATGTCTCCACTACATGACTTAGGATGTATCTGCAGGGCAGTGCCAAGGGCATGAGGCGAGAATTTCCACCACCCCATCTGTCAGCATTTTGTGAAAAGTAAGGCCATGAGAAAGGCTGTCTGTCTGCCTGACTCATCTTGGAGAATTTCAAGCTATATGAGCATGTCACACATTATAAGCCCTCAGATACCCTTCAGGGAAGAAATCTGCTTAATTTCATAAAACGTAGCATTCCATGAGTATATTGTGCATGGAAATTTTTTGGCAATTTTACTTATCTCTCTCTGGGAGAACTGCTACCCCAGGTCTTACAGCAATTTTCCAAAGACAAGAAAACCCAACTTAGCTTCTGCTGGCTCAGTCTAAGAGAGGGCAGGACATGTGGACAATAGAGAGGGTCCCATCCTCGCCAGCCCAGCCCAGTCCAGCAAACTGTGATCCAGTTACTACTTTTAGGTATAAACTGGGGACATGAAGCTAAATAATACATAGTCCATTATGTATTATTTGAATTGCTTGGGAACAATTTAAAATTTAGTGTGGTCTTAATAAATGCTGGCATGGGCATTTATTAAATAGCTGGTTGGCATGGGCCATGCTGCTCATTGTGTTGAGGAGGGTTCTGAGGCTGCATGGAAAGGCCTTTGGCAATTAGTGGAGGCCCAGGGTCTTTGCAGTGGTGCCTCATCTGTTAACTGTGCAACCAAAGAGTCACATCACCCCTTCTCTGTGTGCATCAACCCTCCTCAGAGATTTGGAAATTGTTGATGACATGGCAGGCCCTGAGCACCATGCTTAACAAATGGTGTCTACTGAGATTGTGAGTAAACCAGGGCCATGTGGGTGGTAAGGTCTTGCCTCAACAGTCCCACCAGTTCGAGCCAGGCCCAGACCCTCCTGGCACCCATGGGGCTCGGTGTCCTTTCTCATTACAGCTCTTTCTGAATGATTACCTTGTTGCAAAGCTGAAAACTGGAGGACTAAGGCCTGCCCCCATGCTGCCTCCCCTCCTTCCCCAGGGCCTCTCCCCACCAGTACAGTGGGAGGATGCTGCTGGTCTGACCGTGGTGAGAGCTGGTGGACACTCCACCAGTGAGACATAAAAGCTCTGGCAGCCCTGAGACCCTAGCAAAGTGTGATATTAACTTTAACATTAACATCAGTAGATAAAGTGCTCGTTGCTATGGCTGGTGCCCTGACAGGTGTTCCTAGAGCTCTCCAATCATTCAATTCTTGTCAGAACCCCAAATGTAGAAGCTTCCTGTTGAAGAAGTGATGATTTGAAATCACACTTACTCCTGTTTTAAGTCCAGGCCAGACAAGACTGGGCCTGCACAGCCACATCCACCACCCAGCCCCCAACTATTTACTCTCTAGAGTGTTCAAGCATTTAGAGGGGCTGATTCCAAAAACAAAAATGCATCCTCTGGCAAATTAAAACCATCCATTTGCCACATCTTATTACCAAACCATGTGGAATGCAAAAGAGCATAAAAAATGAGCCTTTCGGTGACAGGGAAGGCGTACATTTTATCCCAGGAGCCAGACCACTGAGAAAATGCACAATACAGTGTGAGTCTCACCCAAACATAGGTGCACAGAGCTGGTAATAACTCAGGTATTTTATCACTGTGTGTCCTCAGGCTAGGCGTCAGATGGGAAAAACACTCTTGAAACAAAATTAAATAGTTTTAGATCTAATTTTACCAGGCTGAACTAGGTTGCAGATTGATTTTCATGGAATCTAATAGAGAACAGCATACACGTTGCTGGTTTTACAGAAAATCCATCTACCACACTGCTTTCTACTCACTCTGCTGTTCACAAGAAGTAATAAGAAACTAATATTTCACAAGGCGGTGTGTTTCATCCTGTAAACTGCCTTTCCTTCTGAAGGCACCTGTACTGGCCAAGGCAGGTCTGCTCAAATGCCTGTTGATGTTGTGTTATGAACTGGAGCCAGCTTTGCTCTTGTCCTCTTGCCAGATGAAGAAGTCTATGGGGTCAGCGTAGGGGACCTCCCATCTCGCCATGCCAGCCTAACCATCCCCATCTCACATCCCAAATCCGGGTCTGATTGATCTGTGCTCAGGTCCCTCATCTCTTGCAGCTTTCACCTCTGCCTGCACAAGTCACGTGTGCTCTTCTTTATTCATTTTTTCCTCCTGTCCAAACTAGCTAAGTTCACTGCTCTTACTCTTCCCCATCCTTCAAAGCCAACCAGAACTAGAAGCAGAAGCAGCTGCTGTGCTGGCTTCTCTGTCTGAACACCAGCAGTGGGCAGATGGTGACCATGGCTACTCAGCATGTCATCAGTTCAAGTGGACAACCACAGCTGCCTCCTTGGGTGCACCCACTATTTGTATGGTGTTCCCTAAGAACAGACGCCTACCTGTTTCTTTCTCTCTCTCTTTTACTTTATCACTACTTTCAGTTCTGATTACATGACAGGGATAGATCTTATCTGGTGAGTCACTTCCCCAGTTTTCTCAATGATGAGTATGCAGGCTGGTGCATCTCCAAATAATGTCCCGTGACATGGTCCCATCTACAAATGGCAAGTCTTCTCCTCCTTCAGGTAGTGACATCTTAGCAGAGGGTGGGCAAGTGTCATCCCTCGCTGAATCCAATGGCAAAGGAGCCATCTGAGAGTGGACAGAGCTCTCCTAGTCAGTCCCCCTTCCACTCCTGAACTATAACCACCATCCTACTGAAATCTCCAAAGATACAGTGACACTTAACACGGCAATTGGACTCTTGGACTGCATTCAGGAGGTCGGGCTTTTTGAAGTATTTACAGATTGACATTCCACTCCTGCAAAACAAAATCACCCCAAACCAATGACTAGGAAACTTTTTCATTTGTTTTAATCATTTTTCCTGTGTCTCACATTTTTCATTTATTTATTTGGAAGACATTCCTGTGGCCCTGACGAATGCTAAATCTGTGCTGGATTCTAAAGGAAGATTTTCAGAGGAAATTGTGCTTGATGTGAATTCCCGGTGTTAGCTAGAAGGTTGTCCCCTGGCTCCACAGCGAATTTTCCCCGTTGAGTCCCTGTAGATAGAACTACTTGTTTTCTTGTGAGCAAGACTCTAGCAGTCTCTGCTACTGACACAGGAGAGAAAGCTCTTCTTCCCCAGGTATAAACGTAGCCTTTCACATAAATTAGGACACAGACCTACATAGAGGCCACGTGTGTGAAAAAATCTCTCCACCACCTGTCTCAATGCCTGAAAGTCTACCATGTAAACTTTATTTACTTATATTAATCAAATGTTCCACATTCTCTTTCAAGTATTTCAAAGAAAGAAATGGCAGATTAGTATGTTTTGTGGTGGTTTTGCCTACATCCAGAACTGGGTTCTGAAGGTTTTAGGGATAGCGAGGAAGATTAATCTGGGACATGGGGCTGGGAGGCTAATGGAGGAAATCACAGTGCCACTCTGCAGGGAAGGGAGATGGTGCACCATACTGTGAGACTCGGTCAGCACAAAGCAATAGAGTGCTTAAAAGAAGAGATGAGACCTATCTCTTCTCTACTTGCTGGTACTTTAAACCCCAGAAAATACTCGTTTGCTATTTTAATCCATTTTGCCTACCCCCTTCCACTGAGCAAATACAAGAATAAGTGGAAGCTGCGGACATCAGTATACCTGCTAGAGGAGAAAAACCACCAACAAAGGAATCACTAAAAAGTACAAACCAAGTACAACGAGAGAGCTCACACGAACAGAAGAAAGGGCAAACCTACAGTGTCCAGTCAAGGAGATCAGAGACCACACCACTGAACTTCACAGAATTGTTACCACAGAAGTTTACCCTACAAAGACAGCCAACAAAGTGAAACATCAGGAAGCACAGAAACAAACAAAAAGAGTCTTCTAAAATGGTACAACAAAAAAGAACATGCAGTCAAAAGGAATGGAAGACTCTCCACTAAAAGAGCTAAACAAAATGGAGGTAAACAAACTATCAGATATAGAATTCAAATTAATGGTTATAAAGATGCTCAAGTGGCTCACAGACAATGACAAGGAACTGAGTGAGAACTACATCAGCATGAAAAAGGAAATAGAAACTATAAACAGAAACCAAGAAGAAATGAACAATAAAATCTCAGAAATAAAAAACACATTAGAAGGAATTACAAGCAGGCTGGATGAGGCAGAGGATCGAATCAGTGAGTTGGAGGACAAGGTAGAAAAAAAAATCCCAGATAGAATAAAAGAAAGAAAAGAGACTCAGAAAGAATGAACAGGTGGTAAGGGAACTGCAAGACAACATGAAACGTAACAATATCTGTGTAATAGAGATACCAGAAGAAGAGAACAAGGGATAGAAAACCTGTTTGAAAAAAGTAATAATGGAAAACTTCCCTAATTTGATGAGAGAAAAAGTCACACAAATCCAGAAAACAAAGCGAGTCCCAATCAAGAGGAACCCAAAGAGGCCCACTTTAAGACAAATCATAATTAAAATGGCAAAATTCTAATACAAAGAGAGAATCTTAAAGGCAGCAAGGGAGAAAAAGGAAGTAGCATACAAGGGAGCCCCGATAAGGCTAGCAGCTGACTTCTCAATGGAAATACTCCAAGCCAGAAGAGAATGGCAAGAAATACTCCAAATAATGAGAACCAAAGGCCTGCAACCAAGATTACTCTACCTAGCAAGGCTCTCAGTTAAAATGGAAGGCCAAATAAGAAGCTTCCCAGACAAAAGAAGTCTAAAAGAAATACACCTGTACCAAACCAGCTCTGCAAGAGATGCTAAAGAGACCGCTTTAAGAAAAGGAAGGAAGAGAGTGAGAGAGAGAGGAACACAGGTATGAAAAAATGGCAATGAATAAGTACCTATCAATAATAACCTTAAACATAAATGGATTAAATGCTCCAATCAAAAGACATAGAGTAGCTGAATGGATAAGAAAGCATGACCCACACATATGCTGCCTACAAGAGACCCACCTCAAGACAAAAGATCTACACAGACTGAAAGTGAAAGGCTAGAAACAAATATTCCAAGCAAACAGACAGGAATAAAGAACTAGGGTAACAATACTCATATCAGACAAAAGAGACTTCAAAAAAAGAGCCATAAAAAGAGACCCAGAAGGTCACTTCATAATACTCAAGGGAAGAATCCATCAAGAAGACATCAACATTGTAAATATATGTGCACCCAACATAGGAGCACCCAAATACATACAGAAAATCTTGGAGGACTTCAAGAAAGATATTGACAGCAACACAATTATAGTAGGGGATTTTAATACCCCATTGTCAAAACTGGACAAATCTTCCAAACAAAATATCAACAAAGATATTGTGGCATTGAACAATGCCCTAGATGAAATAGACTTAACTGATGTATATAGAGCCCTTCATCCCAAAGAACCAAAGAAGCAAAATATACATTCTTTTCAAATGCACATGGAACATTTTCAAAGATAGATCACATGATAGGACACAAAACAAGCCTCAACAAATTCAAGAAAATTGAAATCATACCAAGCATTTTCTATGACCACAAGGGACTCAAACTAGAAACCAATCTCAAGGAAAAAATTCAAAAACACTCAAACTCATGGAGATGGAATAGCATGCTATTAAACAATGAATGGGTCAAGAAGGAGATGAAGGAGGAAATGAAAAAGTTCCTGGAAACAAAGGAAAATGAACTCACAACAACCCAAAACTTATGGGACACAGCAAATGCAGTCCTGAAAGGAAAATTCATAGCTATACAGGCCTACTTAAAAAAAAAAAATAGAAACATTTCAAATAAACAACCTATCCCTACACCTACAAGAACTTGAGCAACAACAACAAAGACAGCCCAGAGCAAATAGAAGGAAGGAAATAACCAAGATCAGAGCAGAATTAAATGACATAGAGACTAAAAGCACAGTTCTAAGGATCAATGAATCCAGAAGCTGGTTCTTTGAAAAGATAAACAAAATTAATAAGCCTTTAAGCAGTCTCATCAAGAAAAAAAGAGGACCGAAATAAATACAATCAGAAATGAAAGAGGAGAGATTACAACTGACATCGCAGAAATACAAAGGATTGTAAGAAATTACTTCGAAGAGCTATATGCCAAGAAATTTGAAAACTTAGGTGAAATGGACAAATTTGTAGGAAAATATAATCTTCCAAAACTGAATGAAGAAGAAGCAGAAAGCCTGAACAGACCAATAACAGATAATGAAATTGAAGCAGTAATCAAAAAACTCCCAACACACAAAAGCCCTGGACCAGATGGTTTCACAGGAGAATTCTACAAAACATTTAAGGAAGAGCTAACCCCTATCCTTCAGAGACTATTCCAAAAAATCTAAGAAGATGGAAGACTCCCAAACTCTTTTTATGAAGCCAGCATCATCCTAATCCTAAAACCAGATAAAGATACAACAAGAAAGAAAACTTCAGGCCAATATCGCTGATGAACATAGATGCTAAAATCCTCAACAAAATATTGGAAAACCGCATCCAGCAATACATTAAAAAGATCATACACCGGGACCAAGTGGGAGTCATCCCAGGGATGTATGGGTGTTACAACATTCACAAATCAATAAATGTAATACATCACAGAAACAAAAGCAAAGATAAAAATCACATGATCATATCAATAGATTCGGAAAAAGCATTTGATAAGGTACAACACCCATTTATGATAAAAACATCCAGCAAAATGGGAATAGAAGGAGCATTCCTCAACATAATAAAGGCCATATATGAGAGACCTACAGCCAACATCATACTCAATGGGCAAAAACTAAAATCTTTTCCACTAAGATCAGGAACAAGACAAGGTTATTCACTTTCACCACTCCTTTTCAACATAGTGTTGGAAGTCCTATCCACAGCATTCAGACAAGAAAAAGAAATAAAAGGTATCCAACTCAGAAAGGAGGAGATAAAACTATCATTGTCTGCAGATGGCATGATAGTGTACATAGAAAACCCTATAGACTCCCCCCAAAAAAATGCTCAACCGAATAAATGATTTGGCAAAACAGTGGGATACAAAGTCAATATCCAAAAATCAAAGGCATTTTTATACACCAACAGTGAAATATCAGAAACAGAAATCCAGAAAAAAATCCCAGTTGATATAGCAACAAGAAAAGTGAAATACCTAGGAGTAAACCTAACCAAGGAGGTAAAAGACCTGTACTCAGAAAACTACACAACACTGAAGAAAGATATTAAGGAAGACACAAACAAATGGAAACATAGACCCTGTTCATGGATTGGAAGAATTAACATCATCAAATGTCCATACTACCGAAAGCAATTTATAGATTCAATGCAATACCAATTAAAGTACCAATGGCATCCTTCACAGATATAGAACAAACACTTCGAAAATTTATATGAAACCATAAATGACCCCGAATAGCTGCTGCAATTTTGAGAAAGAAGAACAAAGTAGAAGGTATCACAATACCTGATACCAAGCTGTATTACAAGGCCACTGTAATCAAAACAGCCTGGTACTGGCATAAAAACAGACACATGGACCAGTGGAATAGAACAGAGAGCCCAGAAATAAACCCAAGTCTCTATTGTCAATATTTGATGAAGGGGGCAGCAGCATAAAATGGAGCAAAGATAGCTTCTTCAACAAATGATGTTGGGAGATCTGGACAGCTACATGCAAAAAAAAAAAAAAAATGAGACTCAACCACTAACTTACAGCATACACAAAAATAAATCCAAGGTGGATAAAAGATTTAAATATAAGTTTTGACACCATTAAAGTCCTAGAGGAGAGCATAGGCAGGAAAATTTCAGATATTCCATGCAGCAATATTTTCACTGATATGTCCCCTAGAGCAAGGAACATAAAGGAAAGAATAAACAAATTGGATCTCATCAAAATAAAAAGCTTCTGCATGGCTAAAGAAAACAGCATTAAAATGAAAAGACAACCAACTGTATGGGAAAACATATTTGCCAATGATACCTCAGACATGGGTTTGATCTCCAAAATATAGAAAGAACTCACATGACTCCACTCTAAGAAGACAAGCAACCCAATTAAAAAATGGGCAAAGGACTTGAACAGACACTTCTCCAAGGAGGACATACAGAGGATCCAGAGACACATGAAAAGATGCTCAGTATCACTAGCCATCTGAGAGATGCAAATTAAAACCACAATGAGATACCACTTCACACCAGTCAGAATGGCTATTACAAACAAAGCAACAAACTACAAATGTTGGAGAGGGTGTGGAGAAAAGGGAACCCTAGTGGACTGTTACTGGGATTGCAGACTTGTGCAACCACTGTGGAAAAGAGTATGGAATTTCCTCAGAAAACAAAAATGGAAATGTCTTTTGACTCAGCAATTCCACTGCTAGGATTATATCCTAAGCACCCTGAAACACCAATCCAAAAGAACTTACGCACCCCAATGTTCATAGCAGCACAATGCACAATAGTCAAGTGCTGGAAGCAACCTAAGTGCCCATCAATAAATGAATGGATCAAAAAACTGTGGTACATTTACACAATGGAATTCTATGCAGCAGAAAGAAAGAAGGAGCTCCTACCCTTTGCAACAGCATGGATGGAACTGGAGAGCATTTAGCTAAGTGAAATAAGCCAGGCAATGAAAGACAAATACCATATGGTCTCAGCATTAACAGGAACCTAATCAAAAAGTGAACAAGCAAGCATAATATAGCCAAAGATATTGAAATTGAGAACAAGCTGACAGTGATCAGAAGGGAGAGGAGAGGGGATAATGGGGGGAAAAGGGTGAAGGGTTTACAGGAACCGTTATAAAGGACACATGTACAACAATAAGGGGGAGGTGGAAATGGGGGAGGGAGGCGGGAAGGGCTGGGGTGGGGGGGGTTGGGGGGAAAGGCAGAAAACTGTACTTGAAAAACAATTTTAAAAAATTGTAAAAAATTAATTAAATAATTTTTTAAAAATTAAATAAGAACATCATTTAAAAAAAGAGAGAAAGAGATGAGAGGGACCAAGACACCAATTTGTTTAATTCAAGATCAGATGTCTTCAGTGGCATTAATTCAGTCATTCAAAAAAATATTTTTGAGCACCTACTGTGTGTCAGGCAGTGTTGCAAGCACTGGGGACGTGGCAGCAACAAATGCAGACAAAACACCCTACACACGTGAAGTCTGTGTTCCATTTGGGAGACAAATGGTTAAGCAAGCCCAACACATAGCATTGAAAATGATGATACAAGCCCTGGCCAGTGTGGCTCAGTTGGTTGCAGGATCATCCTGTAAACTGAAAAGTCGTGGGTTTGATTCCTGGTCAGGGCACATGCCTGGGTTGCAGGTTCAGTCCTTGTTCAGGGCACACACAAGAAGCAACCAATCAATGTTTCTCTCTCACATCAATGTTTTTCTCCCCACCACTTTCTCTCCCTTCCCTTTCCTCTAAAGTCAATAAGCATGTCCTCAGATGAGGATTTTTTTAAAAAGATGATATAGGCTATGTAGAAAACAAGGCAAGAACCGGGATTCTGGGCTGTTCTAGACTGTTCTAATCTTTTCTAGATCCTGGGGCACAGTAAGTGCTCATAAATATTTGTTGAATAAACAAATGATGGCAAAAATGAACAACAGGTTGTTTCCACCCTGGGTCTGAGTAGTCCAAACCGACCAAAGACTGTACTTGACATGAAGAATACATACCCAGTTGTGGCACAGAGGTTGGCATGGATCTGGGAGCCAGGAGTGAAGGGGCCTTCTCAACATCCTGTAGGATCATGTGTTTGCCAATATGTGTGAAGCCATCGCATATGCACATCATAGGCCATCACACACATCGAAACAGCACAGGGCTATTAATCCTGTGCTATCCTCAGGTAGGCCTCTGGGAAGATAATTCAGCAGTGCTTACTTGGCCTGAGATGGGGCATAAATAAATGAGTCTATTAAGGAGCTTAACAACAGTAAATGTTATTTTCGTGCATTAGCCAAGAGCTTTATTCTGAAGTGAAATAATTAAATTCAGACTTGGAAGTTCAAACGCTAACACTTTGACCTGCTCTCTAAATAGTAACTTATGTGACTGGTGTTCTATTTTCAATTATAGAGTATCCAATTCATATAAGAGATGAGAAATCAGCATATTTCAAAGAACACAATGGGGCTAGACAAAGTCAGCTGAGGATAGGGTAACCTGCTGGAGGCTCTAGAATATCTTATTTCTAGTTGTCAAATAAGCTCCATTCAAAGTCTTAAATAATAAAAGCAATGTTAGAAAATAAAGTAAAAACAATACTATAATGGCCCTCAGAAATGCTAGAGGCAAAGATATCAACTAATAAGTCGAAGAGAATGATCGTATCCTATGAGAGGTGTGAGGTCAGCGACGTGATCACCAATCACTGCTAACTGTACTGAGTGTCACACGTCAGGCACTGTACCGTGTGTCAGCTCCTCGTCCTGTGTAATCCTCACACAGCTCTGTGATGGTGATGGTGGTGATATGTAACAGATGGGGGATCGTTGCAGGAACCCATGCGAGAGCAGTGATGACAAGAGCAGGGGTGGGGAAGAACACTCGGGAGACCTGGGAGACCCACTTAACCTGCAGAGAGAGGGAAACAGATAAATCAGCATGACTCAAGGGTTTCAGTTTGGCCCCCGGGTGGATGGCACAAAGTGGGTCAGAGAAGCACCGGGCATGTTAGTTCTTCACGGGAGATACCCTTCCAGTTTTGAGCAGATGGACTCAAAAATGTCTCTAAAAACAATCCAGTATAATGTTTTGTAGGAAGTGAGGAATTTGTCATTCGAATCAGTAGGGAGTTAGAGATTAAGGAGTGCAGTTGCCTTCGGGCTACCCACCTCCAAATGAGAGCTTTGTTAATAAGTAGGATGACCTTATGCTTTGCCGTCCAAACTGGGACACTCTTGTGAGTGAACAAATGCTATTAATAATTACACCAGACTTACAGAGATAAACTAGGGCTGGCCAGGGCACACTGGGCAGACTGGCACAGAATATCTGCTGGGTAAAACAGGGCAAGACAGCAAAGGTAGGGAAGTGCTACTCACCGTAGCTTCACCCTATACCCACACTCCACGCTCAAACAAGGAAATGCACCCTGTACAGTAGAAAAAGACATTGTGCACAATAAGAAACACTTAAAGATACCACCCACACTGGCCACCATCCATGACAGCAAATAGCAGTCTTTGAAGTGTACACCCAGTTTCCACAAGTTCCGGGAACTGGACGGTACTGAGCTACTACGGTGTGAGGAGTGGGGAGAGGAGGGGTTATGCAAAGGAGACAACAGCTCTCCTTTGACAGCTGGGTTCGACCATGTTGTGATATCCTGTGTATGAAATAACCCTGTTTCAAGAATATGAGTGCTGTGTTAGTCAGAGTTCTCCAGAGAAATAGAATCAATAGAGTAAGAGAGAAATAGGGAAAAAAAGGAATTAACTCACTTGATTGTGGAATTTGCGAGGACCCACAATCTGCCATCTGCAAGCTGAGGCCCAGGAAAGTGTAATGGAGACCCAGTGGAGTAGTTGGAAGACCTGAGAACAAAAGGGAGCCAATGGTGTAAATTCCAGGACTCTAGTCTGCTCTGAAGGCCTGAGAACCAGGAGGGCAGAACGAGATGGACATCCCAGTCCAACAGCCAAGCAGAGTGAGAACCCTCCCTTCCTCCACTTTACGTTCTATCCAGGCTCTCAGTGGATTGGATGAGGTCCACCCAGACTGGGGAGGGCCATCTACTTTACTCAGTCCACCAATTTAAATGCTGATCTCTTTCAGAAACACTCACATGGGCACATATCTGGGCATTCCATAGCCCAGTCAAGTTAACACATTAAACTGACCATCACAAATACATGACTTAGTGCTCTAAGAACCCACAGAGCTGGAGTGAATGATTGGACACTCTTGCAGCTATTCACTCACTGACAAGAGTAATGAAATGATTCATGGTGGAAGTTTCTAGCATAGGAAAGATAGAAGGTGTCCAAAAGAACTGGTTGTGGTCAGATGAAACTAATTAGGGCAATCTTTTCATAAAATGGAAATAGGGTGTAAAAATGTAAAATAAAACTATTTGGTTTTAGCATATCTCTAAAGAAAAGGGGTCAGGGAGGCAAGAGAATGCTCAGCAAGGAGGCTACAGGACCGATAAAAAACCAACAATCCTGAAGGACTTTGGGGGAAAACAGCTCTATAGATGCAAGAAATTCAACACCAGTGTAGAATCAGTACTTACTATGTGGAGAATTACATTTCTCATTATCTCTATCATTCACTAACTACAGTCCATAGATGGCCTATGTGGGTCTGTGGGATTAAATATTTATTTCCAGCTTTGAGCTGGTTATCTAACAGAACTCCTGACCAGAATCAGATCCTGAGCATCTCTTGTAGACTTTCTCACAGACTTATTGGTCCTCAGAGCCAGATGAGCAATGGAGGCTCTTCATCTCAGCCCAAAATTCTCTGTGCTTTAATCCATCAGTGGAGCCCTTGGCCACCTGCTCTCTCTGACCAAAGACTCTCTCAGCTCCCACAAACTGTCTCACAATGGGAACAACTACTTAGAGCATCAGAGACAGATAAAATAAAGGCGTTCTTTTAGTCTCAGACATTTGAAGCTAACCTTAACCTCGTCCCAGATGAGAGACAACAACTACGGACCACAAAGGAGGAGAATGTACCAGAGCTGTAGGGAATTACTACAACAAATGGAGTACCCCTCACTCAATTAGGGAAGCGGCAGTATCTATGGAAGCGAGTGACATGAGGACAGTTGTGTGTGCATTTCAGTGTGTGAGGGCTGGCAAATGGATGATGCATTAAATAAAGCAAGAACACATGTATTTTCTCAATTTGAGAAATGCACTTCAGAGATCTCTAATTTTTTGCCACATCCTTAATTGCCCAGAAAATTTTAGAATTCATTTACAACCAAAAACAGATTGCTACCTGGTCATGCATTTTTTTAAATTATATTTCATTAATTATGCTATTACAGTTGTCCCGATCCCCCCCTTTTCTCCCCTCAACGCAGCACCCCCCCCACTCCCTCAGGCAATTCCCCCACCATCATTCATCTCCACGGGTCATGAGTATAAGTTTTTTGGCTACTCCATTTCCTATGCTGTACTTTACATCCCCTTGGCTATTCTGTAACTACCTATTTGTACTTCTTAATCCCTTCACCTCTTTACCCATTCCCCCACATCCCCTTCTCATCTGGCAACCATCAAAACACTCTTCGTATCCATGATTCTGTCTCTGTTCTTCTTGTTTGCTTAGTATGCTTTTTTACATTCAATTGTTGATAGATACATAGTTATAGTCATTTTATTGTTCATCATTTTGATCTTCTTTTGCTTAAATAAGTCCCTTTAACATTTCATATAATGATGGTTTCATGATGATGAACTCCTTTAGTTTTTTCTTGTCTGGGAAGCTCATTATCTGCTCTTCATTTCTAAATGATAGCTTTGCTAGGTAGAACATTCTTGGCTGCAGGTCCCTGCTTTTCATGACTTTGAATCTTCTAGTCTCAAAACTTCTAGACTAGAAGCCAATCCCTTCTAGTCTGCAAAACTTCTTTTGAGAAATCAGCTGACAGCTTTCTGGGAAGTCCCCTGTAGGTAACTAACTGCTTTTCTCTTGCTGCTTGTAAGATTCTCTCTTTAATCTTTAACCTTTGGCATAACCTTTTAATTATGATGTCTTGGAGTGGGCCTTTTTGATCCATCTTGTTTGGGACTCTCTGTGCTTCCTGGACTTGCATGTCTATTTCCTTCACTAAATTAGGGAAGTATTCTTTCATTATTTTTTCAAATAAATTTTCAATTTCTTGCTCTTTATCCTCTCTTTCTGGCACCTCTATGATGTGAATGTTGACTTGCTCGAACTGTCCCAGAGACTGCTTACAGTATCCTTGTTTTCTTGGATTCTTTTTTTTCCTTCTTGTTCTGATTGGTTGTTTTTTGCTTCCTTATGTTCCAAATCATTGATTTGATTCTCAGCTTCATCCACTCTACTGTTGTTTGCCTGTAAATTGTTCTTTACTTCAATTATAAATGCTGTGTTTCTGACTGAGTCTTTTTTATGCTGTTGAAGTACCTACTGAGTTCCTTGAGCATCCCTTTAACCAGTGTTTTTAACTCTGCATCTGACAGATTCCTTATCTTCATTTTGTTTAGTTATTTTACTGGAGTTCTGATCTGTTCTTTCACTTGGGCCATGTTTCTTTGTTTTCCTTGTTTTGGTAGCCTCCCTGTGTTTGTGTCTATGTACTAGGTAGAGCTGCTATGATTCCCTGTCTTGGTAGCATAGTCTAATGTAGTAGGTGTCCTGTAGGTTCCACTGGCACAGCTTCCCCTATCACCCAAGCTGGGTACTCAAGGCATGACCTTCACGTGGGCTGAGTACACCTTCCTCTTGTACTTGAGCCTTGATTGCTTTGGAAGATCAATGGGTGGGATTTACCCAGGCCAGTCAGCAGCAAAGACTGGCTGTGACCACTGACCACCAACCTCCACCCTCTGTGGAAGATCAGCTACGCAGGAGAAGGGTGGTGGTGCTCTAATGTGGTCTGTAGCTGTCCGCTGAGTGAACAAGCTCTGGGGTTTCCCAGGTGGTGCAACCCAAGGTCAGACTCCACCTGTGTTTTGCCCAAAGCCACCCTGCCTGAGCTATAAAGTAATCTGAGATGGCTGCTACTTGTGCTGGCCTTGAAGATTCACAGGTGAAGCAAAGCTGTGAATCTAGGCTGGCTGCTGCTGGTAGCAGGCCGGGGGCCACTTAGCAAGAGGTACAGGGACTGGGAGCTCATTGAGGCTGGCTGTTGCTTATTAGAGAGGATTTAGGAAGTTGTGAAGCATGCACAAAAAAACAGGCATTCGTATAGAAAAGCAGCATGTGTGGGCCCATAAGTAGTGTGGGGCAGAGTCTCTGGGGATCTCCAGGGTGGAGCAAACAGTATTAGCAGAGACTCCAAACTAATGGAGTCTCAGGTATGTCACCAGCCTGCCAGTTCTGTGGCTTTGTTGGGGGAAGGTTCAGAAAAGGGACAATGGCCTCTGTTCACCTTGATGCTAAACACTTCAGTTCCTCCTCATATGCCATTGGTGCCTTTCAAGTTGCTACTGTGGTGCTAGAGCTCAGAGGGAGTGAATCTGAGTAGGTGAGTACATGTGTGGGTTCTTTAAGAGGAACTGCTTGGGGATTCAGAAGTTTCTCCCCCTGGTTCAATCCCCACTGGTTTTTGCAGCTAGAAGTTATAGGGACTTATCTTCCTGGCACTGGAACCCTGTGCTGGAGGGCCTGGTGTGGGACTGGGACTCCTCTCTCCCAATATATTCCTCCCAAATTTTTATCCACTACATGTGGATATGGAACCAGTCCATTATCCATCTCCTTGCTTCCTACCAGTCTGAATGGATGTGGTTTCTTTAATTCCATAGTTGTAGATTTCCATTCAACTCAATTTCTGATGGTTCTGAGTGATGGTTGTTCTACATTTTAGTTGCAATTTTGATGTGGTTATATGAGGAGTTGAGCCATATCTGACTACGTCATCATCTTGACCGGAAGCCCTGGCCATGCATTTGGCATGTGAAACTGCCTCAGGGAGTATCTGCTGAAGGAGTGACTCTGACAAAACTCAACTACACTGGTGCAGCAGAAGGGAAATCTTTTGAAAGAAGCTGCAGGCTTTTTTGTCTGGTCTCAGAGTCTGGTGGCCTCAAACAGTGTCACCACTGAACTCTGACCTTCTTACCTCACCACATTATCTGTTGCCAGGGTGAACATTCTGCTGCCCCAAACAGAGAAGGCAGCATATACACATGTCCAGGCTCAGTAAGTGATAGGTCTGAAAGCACCAGTTGTCCAGCATGACCTATTGTTCTAACAGTAATGTGACAGAACCTAAAGTAGCCCTCACACCTCGAAGTTCATGGAGGATGCTAAACCAACTTAAAGAATGATGTCATCCACTTTCTACATGCATCCACTCCCAAATGGAGCATAAAATAAGAAACATTTGACTTTGCAAAGCCACTGAGTTCCTTGGCAGATAATTTGGAAGTCTAAGTGAAGTCTGAACATTCACCTTTAGATATATTTTTTATTTAAATACATTTTCTTGCAAAGAGTCACCTTGCTCTGTCAATCACTTGTCAGGCCATCTGTGTGTTAGCCTGCCATTTGTGTCAGGAAGAGTGCATAGAGCAATCTGGTGTGTGAGCTTGTTTGTTCTTTGTTTTTTTTCCCCTCTACTTCTAAAAATAAGCCAAGTTTCACTGGGATGTGGCATACAGAGTCAAGCCAAAAGGTTTGTATGTTCTACAAGAGTGCTTATGGCACCATGGTTGTAGCTTGGTCAAAAACCTGCCCCGGAATGTGTCCTGCATTGGTACAGGAATGTCTTAGTGCTGCAATTTGGAGGGGGAGCTATCTAGGAGAAATGCATGCCTTAGAAATTAAACCATAAGGAAAGGATGGATGCCCTAAGAGACCCTAATTTTGCCAAACAACTCATTGAGAGCCATGCTTGTAGGAGACATATTTTCACATGTGGTTTTTAGCAGCTTTCAGAGCTGCCAGGAGCTTATAGCAACCTGCACTTGGGGTTCCTACAGAATTGGGAACTTTGAAGAGGAATCTACAAGTCATATGTCCCCTTGACTTCCTTTGGGTCTTTAAAGGATAAAAAAGACTCCTAGTCTCTGGGCAGCAAAGAAGCATTATGTGGGTCCCCACAAGGCAGACCTCACTGGTTCTTCCTAAAGTTTCAACTCCTTGGAGTGGAGATATGGAACAATTAGAGTGGTTTTTTTCCATTTTGTTCCTTTTTAACTACACTCTGTTCCTTCCTCCCTTACTATCCTTTAGTGAATTTCAGGCAGAGCCCATAACTTTCTACTCATTTTCAATGTGTAAAACTCAATCCAGTCCAGATTGAGATGGACCATTTTACAACCAATTCTAAGCTCATCCAAGGGAGAAAGAAATAGGAGGAAAGATTCTGTTTAATTGGCCAAGGTTACAATGTGTCCACCCAAAGGTTCTAAGTGGCCATAGTGTCCCCTCAGTAACAGGTGTCCAAGTATTGGATATCCCATGGAGAGAGTGTAGGATGATTCTGAGGACCTATGTCTGGGTTTCAGACTCATCTTAAATGAGATCTCTCTCTCTCTCTCTCTCTCTCTCTCTCTCTCTCTCTCTCTCTCTCTCCCCCTCTCTCCCGCTCCCAAACCCTATCCTCCTTCAGCTCATTTCTCACAGTCTAGAGTTTTATGTGTTTGTTCCCTGGGTCCCTCAATTCAGAATCAAGTCCTATATTGCTGCCTCAAGGTTTCATGCCCAGGGTGATGGGGAACCACTCAGATAGTGCTGCCAAGTTTCAGTAGCTTAACTAGGTCCTGGGGAACTACTCAGAGCCTTTGCATATGTCATTCCTTCTGCCTGGAGTGACCTCCCCTCCCTTGGTTAACCTATGCTCATCCTATGGGTGGAAGTATCCTTGGCCCTGGAGCCACACTGCCTGTCTCTGCATTTAATCAAGCACAGACTGTCTCTGTGCTTAATCAAGGGTCAACAATATTATTAGCTATAGGTCTCAGCTAACCAGTCTCCTGAAAGATACCTCCCTGACAGGAGGTCCCCATGGCCAGGTTACTTCTCTCTACATTGTTCCTTCTTAGCCTCAGAGTTTGAATTATTAACTATGTGTGCCATTATTTGCATTCAATAAAAATTTGTTGACTAAATGTATTAGTCTGCTCCAGTCACCATGAAAAATACCACAGGCTGGGCTGCTTAAACAACAGACATTTGTTGTCTCACATTCTGGAGGCTGGAAGGAAGTCTGAGATCAAAGTGTGAGCAGGGCTGGCTCCTTCTAAGACCTTTCTCCTTGGTGTGTAGATGGTTGTCTTCTCCCTGTGTCTTCACATGGTCATCTTTCTATGCATGTCTGCATTCTGATCTCTGTTTCATTTAAGGACACTATTCCTAAAGGATTAGGGACCACTAAGGACCTCATTTTAACTCAACCACCTCTTTAAAGATCCACCCTCAAATACAGTTCCAGTCTGAGGTCCTGGAAGTCATTGTTTCAACATGACTTTTTGTGGAGGGCATAATTCAGCCCTTAACTATGAATGAGCAATGTACTGCAGGCTGACAACCTGTGTACTTGGACATGTTCAAGACGAAATTCATGATTTTTATCCATCTGAAAACTGCCAGGAGAAATCCTCACCTTCTCATGAAAATCAAACCTTTTCATGTTACAAAACTCAGTGTGAAGCCAGAATCTTTTGTCCACTGAACACCCTTATGCTGTTCCTAGGATGGCAACTTGGAAACAGTGTTCTGAAATATGTGTTCCTGAAAATCTGTGAGGAAAAATTCACCTTTACTCCAAAATGTTATTTCTTTCTCCTGACTGCATGGAGGTTAATTATTTTTTGTGCTTCCCAAGGATAGCCCATCTATTCAAACCAATCTACATTTGTGTTTGGGTAGAAGCTACATTTCTTAACACATACCTGGGTCCAATTAGAAAGAAAGAAAGTGGGTCAAGCTTGAGGGAGGCCATCTGTCAAGAGTGCATTTTGGCAAAGAGAAAACAGAAGAAGGGAACTTATAAAAGAGGCTGAGGTTTGTAGCCCAAAGGTACCAACAGAGTTCTGTGGCTTCCAACTGTCCCCTTGTTTTCAAGTTACATAACTGTTCAAGAGAGCTGAGCTGTGCTAGATGGGGAAGGCGTGTGGCCTGCAAAAGCCAGACACAGGACAAAACCTTATTTTCAGTTGTTGAAATAAGGACAGAACTGAAATGCTCAATGTTTGTAACTTTTTCATAGCCTATTCCATGAAATACTTAGTGCTTCTCAGGAGGCAGAGTATGAGATCAAATCCTTGGTCATTCTAGCAATTAGTTTTGTTTCTGTTTTTGCTTTAGTTCATGTATCCATTCACCTACCAAATCGTATCTGGGTGGCTTCCAATTTCTGGCAATCATGAGTAAAGCTGCCATGAACATCGGTGTGCAGGCTTTTGAGTGTGAATGTAAGTTTTCAACTCTTTTGGGTAATCTCAGATATTCTCTTAAATTACAGTTTTTGTTACAATTTCTAGCAAACACACTATTTCACATGAATAGATTTTCTGGATAGTGTGCTCAAGCAGCAGAGGATTGTTTTTGTTTTTTAATTTTCATCTTCCTTGGTAAAAATTGATTGATAAATTGCTTATAAACAAAGTAGTTTGTGAAAGCAAGTGCTTTCACAGACTAGGCTCCAAAAATTTTGACCTTTTTACAATTCTTCAAGTCATCATTGTGGGTAAACTGAGTCATCCCAGGCTCCTGAGGGGTGGGGTTGGGCCTAACATTTGCAATTCTGATTCCATCTCCCCACTTTCTGGGTCTGATTTCCACTCCCATTAATTCCCTCTGCCTTGTTTTTACACATACACTTGTCTTGATAAGAATCCGAGAATGTCTTATTTTTGAGGTGGTGAGTTTTCTTGTTGCAATGTCAAAAACTTTTTAATATATGTAAGCTTTTAAATCTACAAAATAAGCAAAAAAACAACATTTACTTTCTTCATAGACATCTCTCTTTAATATCTAGCATTCTCAATTTTCTTCTTTATAAATTAAATAATATGTTGTTCCATCCCTATTTTCCCTTTCTAGATTAAATACTTCGACGCTTGCTTCACATCATTTATTTTCTTGTCCAGTCATGTTTTTTATCTTTTAATATTCTTAAATAATTGAAGTATAGTTTACATACAGCAAAGTGTACAGATTATAGGTGTTATGGTTCAGCGACAAACACGCGCACACGGAACATATCTCCATCTAAATACAGAACGTCTTCATCATGCCAGAACTTCCCCATCTTCCCATAGTGAGACTCTGTCTCCACTAAACAACAACTTCCCATTCTCCATCCCCAGCCCCTGGAGCCCACCATTCTATTTTCTGTTTCTATGAGTTTGACTACTGTAGGGACCTCATATGAGTAAAATCATACAGTATTTGTCTTTTTGTGTCTGGCTTATTTCACACAGCATAATGTCCTCAAGGTCCATTCATGTTGTAGTATATTGCAGAATTTTGTTCCTCTTTAAGGCTGAATACAATTCCATTGTGTGATATATACCACATCTTGTTATCCATTCATCCATTGATGGACACTTGGGTTACTTCCACCTTTTGGCAATTGTGAATAATGCTGCTATACACATTGGTGTACAAATGTCTCTTGTAAGCCCTGCTTTCAATCCTTTTGGGTTCGTACTCAGAAGTGGGACTGCTGGTTTTCATAATGACTGAACCATTTTACACTCCCACCAGCAGTGCACAAGGGTTTCGACTTCACATCCTCTCCAACACTCGTTATTTTTTATCTTACTGAAAACAGCCATCCTAATGGGTAAGAGTTGGAATCTCATTGTAGTTTTGATTTGCATTTCCCTAATGACTAATGAGGTTGAGCATCTTTTCACGTGCTCATTGGCCATTTGTTTAACTTCTTTGGAGAAATATCTGCTCAAGTCCTTTACTTGATATCTGAATTTTAGGTAAATAATACATTTTTTAAAATATACATGTGTATCCCAATATTAGAAATGTATATACCGAAAAAGTATACTGTTTATCTAAAACTCATTTTTAACTAAGCGTCTTACATTTTTATTCGATAAATCTGACCACCATAAAAAGCAAGAACTTAGATAGATCTAAAACAGTTTTGAAATATCTCACAATTTTGTTCAGGTGAGCTCTGAAATGGCTTAGTGTGTTTTTGTGGGTGCTGGGCTGGTAGCCCTGCTTTATTAGAAAATTGTAATTTCATTTTGAGATGCTCCAGACTAAATCATTTGAGCTTCACACTCTTTGTGTAATATTATTGGGCTCCCTTAATGAAATTATAACTCAAGCAAGAGATTTCATTCCCTGGTAGTAAATTAGCTTGGGCCCGTGCGGGCTCAGGGAGAGCCAGTCCTTTCTGGCTTATTCTTCTTGTTCGGGGAATGAAGAAGGAGCAGGCGTTTTGTATTTGTGTTATTTATTGTTCTCTTTGAGTGAACGTTATATTGTTACCCGTCCCTACTGGAAACAACAGCTGTTAACAGGCTCTGGAATGAATTTCAATGTGAACTCTCCTGGCCTCTGGGAAGCCTGGCTAAAGAGAAAACAGGCTCGTAATGGAAAGAAAAGGAGTAGGATTCAGGCTGGGGTCTGAATGCCTGCAGGCTACCTGCATATAAAACCGCTAGTTACTGGTGTCCTGGGACATCACAATTAGACAATGTGCTGAAATGGGAGTGCCATCAACAGTCCTCTTTTCTGACAGCAAAGCAGACAAAAGGTAGTCTGGTGCAAATAGTGATCTTGCTGAAAACCCTGCCCTCGGGTATCAGAGGAGAGAGTGACCAAGTAACCAAACCTGGGTAGCCAGGGCCCTGGACAACCTAACCACAGGAGGAGCAGGGACAACTCTATTGCAACACTGCAACACACTGGAAAAGCAATGGTGATGTTTCCAGCTATCATTTCTTAAATAACGTGGTCAAGAGTCCTATGGAATGTAGTGAGTCATGAAGACTTAAGAGAAAGAGGATGCAAGTGGCAGGATCTGAGAACAGAGGAGGACTCTTCAGGAAGAGAGTCAGTTCTGCCTGTGTATAGGTGCCCCAAATTTCTGGGGTTAAATTTAGTCAGTGGAACCTCTAAATTCAGGAGCTTCTCTTTTGGCTCCCTTTATTAGTCATTTTCCCTTTATTTTTATTGTTGACATTAATGCAGATATTCCCATTTTCCCTCATTTACCTGACTCCACGCACCCCCATCTGCCCTTCCCTGTGGCAGCCACCACACTGTGTCTGTACCTATAAGCTATACATACACGTTCTTTGTCTAATCCCTTCACTTTCTTTCAGTCTCCCAACTGTATGTCCAACCTACAATTCCTTAATCTCTCTGTTTAAGAGAGAAATTGCTGTGACCCTGGAAAGAACATCTTTTATTAGTCATGTGTGGCATTTCCTATGTAGGCCTTTCTTCCCACCTGTGCTGTACTCAGAGGTGTCCAGTACCCAGGACACCTGACCCATCTTGCTTGACCTGCCCACCCCCAAGGCTGCAGGCAGAGGGTATCCCCCATTGATTCCCTTCACTGCTTCAGTGACATGCTCTCATTTCCAGGAAGAGCTCTTCTGGACCTGAGGCCTGCACTGCTTCCTCCTTTACCTGCCCTCTCTTCTCCTATCCCTTCTGCTTCTTCCCCATTCTTCCACTTCTGCTCAAATGCACACTGAGTATATTACAGTTTTAAGTCCATTTTTTTCGTGCATTTCAAGCCCACAAAGCAAGTTCTCCACTAATGGGGAAAAATAGTCTTGGCTCTATTTGCATGATGCTCATTTAATTGTGGCTTCTTTTTTTTTTTTTTTTACTTGTTTTAGTTGCTCTCTGTGAAATGACCTCAGTCTGGCAGGCCCTGCCCCACCCAGCATCCTGTAAGCTCATGTAAGGCTGTTGCCCGGGAGACGATTACTTCAAGTTTTGAGGGATATGGAACAAGAGGAGGGGAGATGCCAAAAATAAGAAAAGAAGAAAGAGAAGTCATAAAGTTTAAAATTGAATGGAGAGGAGAATTTGATAAAATGCTGTCAGAAATCCAATAAAAGACTGAACCAGAATGAAGTGGATGAAATCAAAATGACCTTTCAACCTCCCTTGTCCAAACCCTCAGTAATAAGAACATATGAAAGCACAGAATTTTTGTGAAATTCCATGTCAAAGTGCATTTCCTGTTCTTCTTTTCTTTCCAGACAAAGTAAGCATGTTGTCAGCCTTCATCACTCCCTTCAAGCACTTGAGCCCCGGGGTCACGAATACGGAGGACGAAGACAATCTAAGTAAGTAGTTCCCTTCCCTGAAGAGGAGGGGGGGGTCCCAGCCCAATGTACCCAAAGCCTGAGTCCCTTGGGATGTTGGGGGTGGGGGAACATCTGGGCTTCGAAGAGCAGGAAGCTCTGCTCCCGTCACCACCTGGAATTTCATCCCCACCTGAAATTTCATCCCTACCTAGCATCCTGTCCCAACCTGGAATTTCATCCCCACCTAGAACCCATATCCACCTGGAATTCTACCCTCACCTGGGTGGTAGGAAAATATTAGAAGTAACTGTGTGATTGAGAGCTCTAGGAATTATACATATATGTATACTGAAAAGTTCTCTTAGACCATCCCTCTTCTCTTTCCTGTGTTTTTTCTCCTTCAAACTAAAAAGAAAAAGAAAAATGAACACAGTCTCTTTGAAACAGTTTGTACAATTATTTAACAAGGAAAGAGCTGGACAGGTGCCTGCCTGTCAAAACATTTCTGGCACTTCAAACTGGAGTGACACCAAGCAGTGTGGTGTGGGGACTGAAATACTGGCTTGGGGAGGGGCCCTAAACAGTGTCCCTGTGCAGATCCACTGAGGAGGTAGAGCAGATAGGACTGGTGTGTGAGAGTCTGGGCATGTCTGGCATACACTATACTCACCTCTTATGTGTAGCATATTGTCAGGCATTTAAACAAGGGGGTGAAATGTTCAAAACCATATGAACATCTTTTGCATTTCAACATTACCTAACAGATGGGTCACCTTTTCAGCCAGAAAGAGTTAGGAACGTGCTTGTTGTCCTGGAATAGGAAGGACATGGAGGGTTTATTGGCAGTCACTGCAATTGTTGACCTGACCAAGAAACAATGGTGGGGAAGACTGCACAGGAATATTGTCCATTTGCCATCAGCTTTTAAGAAACACTACACAGACTTCCGGCCAAGATGGAGGCATAAGTGGACACACTGTGCCTCCTCTCACAATCAAAATTGAGGACAACAAAAATTTAGAACCAAAAAAACAACAGAACAGATAGAAAATTGAATTGTACGGAAGTCCGACAACTCTTCACCCAGACCGGTAAGAAGGGTGGAGTCAGCGGCTGGCAGGATGGCAGCAGGAAAAAGCAGTGGCTAGTGGTCCCGGATGCACAGGCGGCAGTTGGCACACCCCAGGTGCACAGGCGGCAGTTACCAAGTGTGGGAAGGCAACAAGCAGACCCAGCGAGGCACACAAGGTGCCTGACTGTGGTCACACATTTGCGCACAGATAAACCAGGTGAAAATGGGCAGTGAAACAGACTGCACAACCCAGGGCCCCAGCGCCAGGAAATAAAGCCTAAAAGCACTGATTGAAAACACTTGTAGGGGTTGAAGTGAGGGGAGAGACTCCCAGCCTCACAGAGGGGACTGAAATCTGAGAGAGAGCGGAGCACGTGCCATCGTTCCCTCTCAGACCCCACCCCCACTTACAGCACCACAACTCTGTGACTGGGTTGCCCCACCCTGGTGAACACCTAACGCTCTGCCCCTCATACATAACAGGCACGACCAGACCAAAAAATAAAAGAAAAAAAAATGGCTCAAATGAAAGACCAAATTAAATCACCAGAGCCAATAATTTTAAGCCACCAAGAGGTAGCCAACCTATCAGATGCACAGTTCGAAGCACTGGTGATCAGGATGCTCACAGAACTGGTTGATTTTGCTCACAAATTAGATGAACAAATGAAGGCTATGCTAAGTGAAATGAAGGAAAATGCGCAGGGAACCAATAGTGGTGGGAAGAAAACTGGGACTCAAATCAACAGTGTGGACCAGAAGGAAGAAAAAAACAACCAAACAGAAAAGAATGAAGAAACAAGAATTCAAAAAAATGAGGAGAGGCTTAGGAGCCTCCAGGACATCTTTAAATGTCCCAACATCCGAATTATAGGGGTACCAGAAGGGGAAGAGGAAGAGCAACAAGTGGAAAACTTCTTTGAACAAATAATAAAGGAGAACTCCCCCAATCTGGCAAAGGAAATAGACTACCAGGAAGTCCAGGAAGCTCAGAGAGTCCCAAAGAAGTTGGACCCAAGGAGGAACACACCAAGGCACATCATCATTACATTAGCCAAGATTCAAATGAAGGAGAGAATTCTAGAAGCAGCAAGGGATAAGGGGACAGTCACCTACAAAGGAGTTCCCATCAGACTGTCAGCTGATTTTTCAAAAGAGACCTTCCAGGCAAGAAGGGGCTGGAAAGAAGTATTTCAGGTCATGAAAGGCAAGGGCCTACACCCAAGATTATTCTATCCAGCAAAGCTTTCATTTAGAATAGAAGGGAAGATAAAGTGCTTCTCAGATAAGGTCAAGTTCAAGGAGTTCATCATCACCAAGCCCTTATTCTATGAAATGTTTAAAGGGACTTATCTAAGAAAAAGAAGATAAAAAATATGAACAGTAAAATGACAGCAAACTCACAGTTATTAACAACCACACCTAAAACAAAAGCAAACTAAGCAAACAACTAGAAAAGGAGCAGAACCACAGAAATGGAGATCATATGGAGGGTCAGCAACAGGGGAGTGAGTGGGAGGAGGAGAGACGGGGGAAAGGTACAGAGAATAAGTAGCATAGATGGTGGGTAGAAAATAGATGGGGGGGGCAAGAATAGTGTGGGAAATGTAGAAGCTAAAGAATTTATGACACATGGACATGAACTAAAGCGGGGAATGTGGGTGGGAGAGGGTGTGCAGGGTGGAGGGGAATGAAGGGGGAGAAATGGGACAACTGTAATAGCATAATCAATAAAATATATTTAAAAGAAAAAAAAGAAACACTACACATCTGCATGAATAGCCCCTTCCCAGAAAACATAATTATCCTCAAGGTTGAAACCTGGAGTGGTTGCCCTGGATTATTCCACTAAAGCAAAGTCACAGAACCACTGAATGTCAGACCTTAGAGACACTCCGTTATTAGTCCTTTGTTTGCTAGATGAGGAGAAAGTCACATGGGAACCAAAACACAGGTCTCACAACTATCTATTCAGGGCCCATTCCCCAGCAAACACTAGGGTCAAAGCAAAACGTGGACAAATGATTGTTTCTGTTCTCTCATGATCTAAATTGGAAATGTTCTAGAATTTCATCAACGCACCGATAGCTTGAGGAATGAAATTTTAGTATTTCCTCATCCTTCCCACCTGAGCTGTGAGAACCCTGGCCAGGTCAGCCTCTCCATGTAGAAGTGTCTCTCTCCCCTTCCAACAGCTCCCTGGGCTAATGACTTCTGACGCCAGAGCAAACCTGATAGTAGAAGCCCAGTGTGGGCAAGACGTCCAAGCCATCTCGTGCTCTGTAATCTCTAGCATCACTGCCCAGGGCTGTGAGCATCACTGCTCAAACCCTCTGAGCCTCATTTCCAAGACAGGGATAGTGACATAACCTGAACCATGGAGCTGAGGTCAGAATCAAATATGATAGCACATAAAGATGTTTTAGGCAAGGACCTGGGACATATAAATGTTCCATCAGTGTTGGCTAGTGCCAGTAATTAAGGCTATTTTCCTGATTCTGCTCACTAACAGGTAAAAACTTACAGATAAGAGTGACTTTTAAGTATTTATTACATGTGCAAATTAGCTTTTGAAATGCTTGAAAAATCATATTTCTATCAGTAGATTTATCATCCCTTTTGTAATATATGATATTAATGTACTTAGAAAATCCTATTTTCACAAACTATTCAAAGATACACCTCCAGCCCTTCTGGTGTGGCTCAGTGGTTGAGTGCCAGCCAGTGAATCAAAGGGTCGCCGGTTCGATTTCCAATCTAGGGCCCTGGCTGGTGTAGCTCAGTGGATTGAGCGCGGGCCTGCGAACCGAAGGATCTCGGTTCGATTCCCAGTCAGGGCACATGCCTGGGTTGCCAGGCCAGTTCCCGGCAGGGGACATACAAGAGGCAACCGCACATTGATGTTTCTCTCCCTCTCTCCTTCCCTTCCCCTCTAAAGATAAATAAATAAAATCTAAAACGATTTCCAATCTAGGGATGCAGGCCAGGTCCCCAGCAAGGGGCGTGGGAGAGGCAACCACGTGTTGGATGTTTCTCTCCCTCTTTCCCTTCCTTCCCCTAGGCTCTAAAAACTAAATAAATAAAATATTTTTTAAAAAAGATACACCTCCAAATGAATGTGCTTGTCTTAGTTAACACTCCTCACTAGTACTAAGCATGCATTCTCCCAGCTTACTGCCTTATGCCACTGGAAGGTGGAAGAGGATGAACACAACTGCCCTAAAGGGTGTATGTGTGTGTGTGGATAAAGTATGTGTGGTGTGCATGGTGTGCATGGCATGTGTGGTATATGCGTGGTACATGTTCTGTGTTTTGTATAATGGGTATGTGGTGTGTGATGTGTATACTATGTGGATCTGAGTGTATGTTGTATATAATGTGTGTGATGTGTGTGAAGTAAAGGTGTAGTGTGCTATACATAATGGTCACTGTACATGCATGTATGCATGTCTGTGTGTATGCATGTGGTGTTTGTATCTGTGTGTTTGTGTGTTATATGTGTGATATATGTGATGCCTAGGTAATGTGTGTAATGTGTGTGGTTTGTGGTATGTGTGGTGTGCATGGTGTGCAGTAGATGTGTGTTGTGTGTGCACATGTGTGTGTTGAGTGTATGTGTGTACAAATGTGTGTCTGTGTGTTATATATGTCATATACATGTGGTATCTAGGTGATGTGTGTAGTATGTGTGATCTGTGTATGTGATCTGTGTGTGTGGTGGTGTGCGATGGATGTCCACTGTATATGCATGTGTGTACAGGAGACAGGGTAGGTGGTAGAGGCAAGTGTGCCCTTGCTTTGAAGTTTCCTGTTTCTAGCTATGAACTATGGAACATATATGTCTGAGTTGGTTTAAGATGAAGTTCCGTCATGCAGGACCATCTCTCTCCCACCCCTTCTGCAGCCCCGGCCCCACCATTCACTTCCGCTCCTTTCCTGGAGCTCAGATCCAATGTCCAGGGTGAGCTGGGGTCAGGTATCAATAGCCAGACCAAGACTTGGCCTGAAAGAGGACAGTGCCCATGAGCCCATCAGCAGGCTGGGTACTGGGTAACAGTCAACTGGATGATGCCACCTTTTCAAGACTTTGTGCCTAAGCTGGTAACCCTGAGAGCTTTCTTCTTCAAACACTGCAGGGAGTGGAAGGGAGTGGTTGCTGGTCGCTGGCCCCTGACCTCTGTTTCTGCCACTGACCCGAAGGTGTCACATGAGGAGTGGCTGAGATGCCCAATCCTAGACAGGGCCATAGGCCTACATAGGCCCCCGTTTGCACAGGGGCTGGAGAGAAGGCAGCCACCCACCACACCGTGATAGTGGCTATCACCACCATAGATGCGCGATAGTCGCAACTTCCACACAGCATGAGACAAGTCTTAAAAGGAGGCCATCCTCTCCTACTGCAGAGCCTGATCCAAGCACCATCGGTGTCAGGCCAGTGCACAGCCTGCACAACTAGGATCTTGCCTCCCATATTCCGAGTCACCAGGCCTGCCTGATTGGCCACCACAGCCGCCCCCTTTTCACTCATCTTCTTACCCCTGAAGCACGAGGAGAGAGTAGACCGTCCACCTTGCTGCTGTCAGCCAGCCCTGTCTGGTCAGGACAGGGTGGATCAGACAGCTGCCCTCTAACCTGCAAACACAGCAAAGTCATCATGAGTGAGGCAGTGCAATGAAAAGCTCCCGACAACTCAACTATTGCGAGAACTCAGGCAGACGGCGACCCGGGAACCAGGATGAGGACATGGGGGAGGCAGAGGCTCGCACTTAGTTAGCACATGGTGCGTACACTCATGCCGTGTGACAACCGCTGTGAGGTGGCCGCCGGGGGCCTCCCCCATGGTTGACAGAGGCAGCCACTGCACAGAGGCAGTTACTGGGCTGTAACTGAACTTAATTCTGAAAGATGTATTTCACCTGGAAAATACAGCTTTAACTGCAGCCGTGACTACTCAAAATTCCACTCTTTCTCCCCGAAATGCCCATTAGTCACTGAGTTATCAGATAGGTTATCAGAGAGAGAGAGATCATATTCACCTAAAGTTATTACAGTATATTGTTATAGTTGTTCTATTTTATTACTGTTGTCGTTATCTCTTACTGTGCCTAATTTGTAAGCTAGCACTTTATCATAGTAATGTACGTATAGGAAAAAACATAGTACATATAGGATTTGGTATAATCTGAGATTTCAGGCAATTTCTGAGGGTCTTAGAACGTATCCCCTCTCTGAGAGAGAACAACACTATTTTTTAAACATATATTAGACTTTCCGGTATGTTGGGGCTTTGCTAAGCCTATTACATGTGCTCCTTTCATTCAACCATACAAAAACATTGTCAGATAAACTTTATTAAAACCCACATTTTCCATGTTAAGAAAATGGAATTTGGACAGGTTGAGGGACTTGCCCAAGGTCATGCCTACATAAAAGGTGGGGAGGACTTTCACCTTTCATCTACTTGACCCCAGAACCAGTAGGGTGACCGCTGACCCCTCCGCCTTGCCCAGACTTGGCAGCCCAGTGAAAACAAGCACGTGGGCTGCGCTGAAGGGAGCTGGACCCCTAATCTGCTCATTTGCTAAAGCCAGTGGGTAACATCATTCTGAAGATTCTAGCTAGTGTGTCCAGGATATGGCCAGAGGTCTGCATTTGTATCAATTATTAGGTATTGATTATTTTGGAAGTACTCTTCATGCCACAATCTGATCATTGTGTCTATGCTGTGGAAAACTAATAATGACCATCATCCTTGGTTACTGAGAGTCATGGAGGAGAAGATCCTGGAAGCAATTTCAGTGCAGGAGGAGGGGAAGTTTCGGACCATGAGGGCTGTTGCTCCAAGATAAACCTTTCTGAGTGAAAAGGCAGCAGAGGTCATCTGATATGCCCGCCGCTTTAATCACGTGCACAGACTCCTCAACCTTCACATTGTGAGAGATCAGCAAGTTTCCAGGCAATCTGTTGTGGGGAGTTTCGGTTTTCCACCTTTACATTCCATTTGGGAAACTGCATGGCTGATCCGATCTCCTGCCCATAGCCTGAAATACCCGACATGGCAGCGTTCCTGGCTGTGTGGACCCAGATGCACAATGACTCACAGAGGGCTGAAAGTTGACGCTCAATACCAGGAGGTAATTATTCCTACAAAAGAGTCTATAAGGCACACCATCCACCTCTAACTTATAAAATGCTCAGGCTTACTCTTTGGAACACAATTACCTCTGCAGACCCAATATTTTATAGATGCAAAGCACCAGCAAAAATATTAACAGAGCTGCCTCACAACATAGAGAACAGAGCTCATGAGAAGTAGACGGTTCAGCAAACAGCACTTTCAAAATGGACACACTCACCACTACCGGGAATACTGTCTGAGGGGCTGGGGTGGATGTTGGCAAGCATCATCATTGAGAGTCCCTGAGCAGCAATGGACCCAGAGAAGCCTTGTCCAGTGTGCCTGTGAGACCCTTTCTAGTTGTTACTCTTCAGCAGCGGCACCATGGATGTGAGGCCACTGAGACACTGGGTCTCACTGCAACTTGGCTTGGGGCAGGCTGAGAAGAAAGTTCTCAGCCTTTATTCATAGGCTGCAAGCTGGCTATAAAAATCACCCCAAGTTTCCACTAGCTTCACAAGAGAAAACTCATTCACAACCTGCTGGACAGTTACCCGGAACTCCTGAGATCCTGGTTCGGTTCCCAAGGAGAAATTGAAGGGAAGGGGCGTAAGGGGGCATCTACGTGTGGCTCGCCCCCTGCCACCTCGCCGCACACATCCATACGCACAAACAGCAGACTATGTGCTCTCAGCACCTCACTGCTCCCCAAAGACAGGCATCCCTGTGGTATAGCCAAGGGATGGTGGCGCTGTCCTGTGCCCATAAATTCATCTTCACAGAAACAAGGCATTCCCAGAGTGAAATCGCATCTCAGCCAGTTCTCCAACTGCATCTCCACATCTCTGAGCCTCGGTGTCCCCTCCTAGAAGATGGTGCTGTGACCCCACCCCTGGAGAGAGATGAGGAATAAGAAAGGCACCAGAGGGAAAGAGGGAGTGGGGCTCAGTGACGGAAATGCAAGGCCTATGACCGCCATCCTGGAGCATTTTATAGGAAACTGTGGGTTAGCATTCCAGAAACATCCTCCCCAGGAGGTGACAGGGACCCTGGTCCAGCAGTTTCGTGACAATCCAAGCTGTGGTTTTCCGAATGGAATAGCTTCATTGGTGAAGAGTGGTCCAAGATAGTTAAATCCTTACACATGTGCACCACCTATAGTTAGCAAATGATGACTTTGCTAAATTTAATGCACATCATTTTTTGCAAAAGAAATAAAACATCACAGATACAAATGAAGCCCTTGCCTGGGCCCCATTCCATTTCCTCCTTGTTTCCTGGGAAGCTTAGCATCTAAGTTTCACCACTATGTCTGATTACACGAATAGCATGCAATGCCTGCATTGTTGTAATTTATACTAATGGCACTGCACTCTGTGTAACACTTTGCAAGTTGCTTTTATCATGCAACATTATATTTGTGAGATTCCTCTACACTGAAGCATGTGGACCTGGTTCATTCACCGTGGTGCTATCGAGCCTTCTTTCCTATGATCGCACCACAATTCAGTCATCAGTCCACTCCACGGGGAAGGACTGCATGGCCCTCAGTGTCGCCTGAAGCTGATAGAAGGAAAGGGCCACGTGTGGTTTGGTTTGGGGGAGGCTTTGGAAGAGGGGGACAGGGAACCTGTGCCCAGGTGGCCTCAGCCCCACTACATCTCAGTCACACTCAGAGCAGAAGGTAGGAGTGGGCCAGGCTCACCATGTCCATACCCTGCATTCTTACAAATGCAGAGCTGCTCAGGGCTGCATGTCCTTCCTCCTCCCAGGCTGTTGGCCCCACTTTCAGGTCCACGACAGTGAGTCCTGTAGGCCTAGAAACAAATGGAACTGCTTAGTTAAGGCTCCATCCAGCGGGTTCATCTCAGAGGCTTGGCTTTCAGGCCAGCCGCTGGGCTCATAGGCACAGTACAGTCATCAGAAGTGGTGTCTGTCTTCAGGTGAGCTGAGAGCCCTGGGTCACCATTGTCTGTTCTCACCTCTAGGTACCAGCAGTGCAGATGTGAAGGAGAACCGAAATGTGAGCAACCTGGAGGCACGGCCACTGCCCATTGGCGACAGAGCCCGAGGCAGTGCACCTGGCATGAAGAGGAAAAGGCCTCTGGAGGAGGGCAATGGCGGTCACTTCTGCAAACTGCAGCTGATCTGGAAGACGCTGTCATGGTCGATGACACCCAAGAATGCGCTGGTCCAGCTTCACGAGCTGCGGCCAGGCCTGCAGTACCGGATGGTGTCCCAGACCGGCCCTGTGCATGCACCCATCTTTGCTGTGGCCGTGGAAGTGAACGGGCTCACATTTGAGGGCACAGGGCCCACCAAGAAGAAGGCCAAGATGCGGGCAGCTGAGCTGGCCCTGCGCTCCTTCGTGCAGTTCCCCAATGCCTGCCAGGCCCACCTGGCCATGGGCAGCAGCACCAGCCCCTGCACAGACTTCACCTCCGACCAGGCTGACTTCCCAGACACGCTGTTCAAGCAGTTCGAACCAGCGGCACCCAGTGCAGCCTTCCCAGGTCGCTGCCCTGCTGAGCCCGAGCTGTTGTCCCCGGCATGCCGGCGGGGTCGGCTGCTGCACCACACACTGGACCTGGTGGCCCCGGGTGAGAGGAACCCAGTGGTGGTGCTGAACCAGCTGCGTGCTGGCCTGCGCTACGTGTGCCTCTCGGAGCCCGCTGACAAGCAGCGGCCCCGGAGCTTCGTCATGGCCGTGAGCGTGGACGGCAGGACGTTTGAAGGCTCGGGACGCAGCAAGAAGCTGGCCAAGGGCCAGGCGGCGCAGGCCGCCCTCCAGGCCCTCTTCGATATCCGGCTGCCTGGCCACACGCCCAGCAGGAGTAAAAGTCACCTCTTGCCCCAGGTGAGAATTCTCAGGTAGCTCCCGGCAGGTGGCATCTCCCGGATGCTAGGAGACCATGAGCTGGGACAGGCAGCAGGCAGCCCCCCTGCTCCAGTCGCTGTAAGTAGAGAGCACCCACACACCTCCCTCCCAGAAAGGCCGGCTCAGGCCACCCCAGCTTGACCATTAGAGCAACTGTCCAGCTTTAGGAGAGAATCGTGTGCATGTAAAGAAAGAATGTCAACATTCAGATTTAGCAGAGGTGAGGCGGGGAGAGTGAAGGCAGGTGATGTCTGTGATGACACCAGTGGCAGGACACAGGGCAGGGGGGTGCAGGGGCTGTCCCCAGACAGGGTGACAGGGAAGGATAGCTGGCACTGTCAGGTGCACTTCGGTGACTTGGTTGCTGATTGTTCTGCAGCAGGAGGACCAGCAGAAGGTGAAAATGCATGTTAGGTAGCAGTTCGTGTAGTTTCTCACTGTAGAGGCTGGAGGAAGGGAAGTGAATGTGAATCGTCTCATCTCAGCGATTCCAACCGGAGCCAGGTACCTGTGTGGCAGACTGGACGCCAGGGTCCAGCCACAGGGAGGGGTTGGGTCTGAAGGTCCAGCCCGCAGCTCGAAGCAGAGGGCTCGGAACAAAGACAGGGCTGGAACTCTATGTCACATCTCTCTGGCCCTTTCACACCAGTAACAGGTCTGCTCTCTCACGCTGGCTCACCTCTGCTCATTCAAAAAATACTTTCATAGTACCATCCATGTGTCAGGAACTATTTCTATCCTGTTCCAAAACAACCTCATCCTTCCAAGTCTTGTAAGTGCTTACTTATGCAAGTTACCTCTTGTCTTAGCCTTTTCAGAATTATCTGTACCCCCCACACCAAAAAAGACTTATCTGTAGGTATCACTAATGTATTAGATACAGGAAAGTATCTTTATTCATTTTGTCCTCAGTCATGGAGAAGAACATTCTACACAGTCAAAAGCACTTAACCCAGTGCAGATCTGTAGCAAGCACCCAGGGACTCTAGCTTGTTGCTGCCATGGCTATGTGATCACATTGCAGCTCCTAGGACAGAACCACTGTTTCCCAGGGAGGCCGAGCATCTGCAGAAGGAGAGAGGTGCCACCCAAACTTCAAGGAGCACAAAGCATACACCACAGTGACCAACGTAATGCACAAGAACAGATGCCTCATGCTGAATTATGACCCTCGATAAATATTTATCTGATACAGGTCCACTTCTCATGGCTCCATTGAGTGAGGGAGAGACCATCCAACAAGGGGCCCCAGGGGAGAACGGCTGTTTCTCCTGCTGTCTCTGCCCGCAAGGCCTTCATTTATTTTCATATATTTAATGAACGTTCTCAGGAGCAGGTTGAAGGGGTATAGACCATAATCTCCATTTGTCTTGCCTTTCAACCCATCCTCAAATGACACACAATCCAGGTAGAAATATGCTATTTGCAAGAAGTTCGAGGCCAATAGGTCCCTGAGCACATCTTGCCAGAAGTTTGCAGCCTCATTTCTCTTTTCCGGTACCTCTATTTTATTGTGTTGCCTCCCTCTTTCCTTCCAATCCTGTTTCTCCAAACCTGTAGCTTAAACTGCCAACCACACCCAAAAAACCACTGTGCCCCCTACAAACTGCATGAGCCCCAGGTGGCCCCTGGCCTCCACATCACCTCTGTCTTCTCACCGCCTTCCCCAAGAAGGTCCCTCCTGCACAGTGTGAGGCGGTGTGTCCCCTTGTCTTCTAGCCTGTCATTTTCCTGTGTAGCCACCCCACCCAGGGCCCCCATTGCCCTGTACTTCCTGTTCAGTAAGAAACACCCATTCCCTCGGGCAGCAGCTCCCAGCCCACCCGACCCCGAGCGAGTGTTGGAGGACGTCAGTACGTTGCAGCCGAGACACATTCCCTTGCATCTGTCACCCCTGAGCTCGTGCGGTGGAGGAGCCAGGCAGTACCCATGCTTTGAGTTGTTTGACCCCAGAATGCAGCTCATCAGCTACGGCCACAACCGCTAAATTATTTTCATCTGACAGTCTGCTAACAACCCCAACTGGATGACGGAGGGTACAGAGCAGCGTAAGGGTTGTGGGCCATCTGTCACACCCCAGGCACTGCTGTCCCAAGGCTCGTCACCATCCCCTTGACCATCCCCAGGCTGGGTGGGGCTGAGTGCGTCAGGGGCCCCAGGACCAGGTACCATCCATGGCTTCGTTAAATTTGAATCCTATCTTGGACATGGTCTAGAATCTAGATGCAGAGACTGATCTTTAAAAAAAGATTCCAAGAATCCCTGTAAATGCTGCTTTGCTCTCCTGCTTGGCCCAACACTTTGTGTGTACAGTAGATGTCTGATCCTGCCGACACAGTGGCCTTCACCTCCAAGGCCCCAGTGGTACCGACCCTTCGTTATCCTGTCTAATAGCACTTTTAGCACCTGCTCAGGGACAGTATGCCAGGCACCCCTGCCCTGGCCAGGTTCCCAGAACCACCGCCCACACTCCCAGAAAGGCAGGTCCCCCAAGCCACTGACCTCTGAGAACCCTCCTCATGTGCACACAGTGGGAAGGCAGGACAGTCAGTGCTGGAGAGACACAGTTTCTGGAACTTGCGTATCAGCACCAATATTTACTGTTCTTTGCCCAAGGCCCCAGGTTCTGCCTTACAGAGGGGACAACAAGTCGAGAGTCTAATTCTAAGATACCCTCGTTGGGTCACACTTGTACAGAAGCAAACACATCTCTGTTCAGTGTTTTAACCGAAGGCTCGGTCTTGTATGAGTGAAGCTTCAGAACCAGCCCTAGTGGTTACCTCTTTTAGTAGCTAATGAAATTAAGTAATATTACCCCCTTGAGTAATATTCAGTGAAAAGAATTTCAAACGTGGCAGTGCATAAGGTGCTGTGAGCCGTGGACCCAGCTGCACGAAAGCCAGTAGGTGCTGGAGGGAGGCCCAGGAACCCGCACAGTGATTCTCACACAGGTGAGTCAGGCAACTGCCCTGCTGAGTGCCCTGCCCTCTGGAGCCTCCTCAGGGCTCTTGGCCTCAGCCTGGAGAAGAGGATCCTGGCACGACCCACAGAGCAGGTTGGATGTCTGCTCGTCATCGAGACAATCCTGCCGAAGCATCACCCCCAATGCCTCTCAGGTAAAGAGGTTGGTGCCACTGCATCCACCATCCAATCAACAACTTTCTGGACAGAATGAATCATCTCCTCCTCTGAAGTAACACCGAGCATCATTTTCCAACAGTAAGGGTCGAGGAACACAGATTTGTTTCTGCCTTGGTTTTGATAGAGTAAGTTCTGTAGAATAATATTATCAATAAAGATGAAGATCACAGGGGTTGGTTTCTCCAGGATCTGATTCTCATCACGTTGTATCTCAGAATGAGGTTGGTTCTGATCCTTTGATTTCATGAGAGATGACGTCAGGTCTCTTAGCCAGAATGCCGAGACCAAGACTTCATTAGAATTTTTAAACCACAGTACAGGCCTAAATGAGCAGGACCTGCAGCACTCACCCAGGCATATAGGCTGGGTGCTCAGCAAACACCAGGTGACAAGGAAACCAATGTACCGGGAGGTAGCTGGGGCCGAATCCCTCATTTATTTTCTTCATCTGCAGTTGGTTCATCCTCCTGGCATTGGAGTTCATCTAGGTTAATGAGATACTTGGGAGTAATAATAAGACCATGTCAGATTATGAATACCCATTTCCTGGAAGAATTAACTTTTAAAATAATAATAATACTATCACACAATTTACATCTCTTTTTATCTTCATTTCCCACCACTACCACCCCCCAGTATAAAAAGAGCTTAATTCATAAAAGCATTAAATTCAACCAGAAAGGCATATCTTTCAGCATTTCCTTCCCATGGAAACAGGTCATTGAGCAGAACACATACATGTGATAGGAGTAAAAAGAAAGTAAAAAGAGGAAAACTTACACTACCTCTAAAAAGGGGTGGCATTGTGAAGCATCACCCTTGTTTCCGGTAGGAGGGGCAGAAACCATGGGAATATATAACCAACAATATTTGTTTTTTTTTTTTTTTTTTTTTTTTTTTTTTTTAAAGATTTTTATTTTTTTTTTTTTTTATTTATTTATCTTTAGAAGGGAAGGGTAGGAGAGGGGGAGAGGGAGAGAAATATCAATGTAGGGTTGTCTCTCGTGTGTCCCCTGCTGGGAACTGGCCTGCAACCCAGGCATGTGCCCTGACTGGGAATCGAACCGCGATACTCTGGTTCGCAGGCCCGCGCTCAATCCACTGAGCTACACCAGCCAGGGCTTATATAACCAACAATATTTGTTAAGCTTCAGCATTTCATAGTAAATTTGGATCAGAACTCCAGCACATGGTGCCAGTTCATGGACTCCATCCCAGAATCAACGGTAGAGTTAGCTGCAGCACGGGCTCGGGCTCCATCCACAGCATCTGGGCTGCAGGCGTTAACAGGATGTTTTGCAAAAATTTAGCTTCCTCCTCCCAAACACCAAGGTGACCCGGCTGCCTCTGGTCAGTTTACAGAAGCATCTTTCTAATCTCCTCCTCCCGCCAATTTTGCTCACTCAGGAGACACAGCACCCTAAGCGCGCCAAAGCAGGACTGTTCGTTAACATCCCTGAAACAAATTAGCAGCAAAGGCTCCTCAAATTTTAGGTAAGCTTCAATTTTAAATGATTCGATGTGGAAGCTGCATGCACTTTATCTCACACTGTCCATGCCGGTTTGCCCGAGGACACCCTGGAACAGCAGCAGACACCACAGCATCATTCCTTGCTCAGCTGGACCTTCGCCCTGTCCCTGTTCCCTCAGAAGAGGCACTGATGGCCAGAACTATAGTGACAATCACTTCATTATCATCACACTTGGAAATATCTTCTAAAATCCCTCCTTAATGAAGGTTTTGAAGGCTTTTTAGATGCTTAATACATTTATATAATATATACAAAATGTGATATAATAAATATTTATATATAATACACATATATAATGTATATGCAATAAGATACACATTTATACACAAAAGGCACATATAAATTCTTTTACCTCTAAGTACAATGCAGAATATGCATTTATAGAGTAGCCTCCACCATCTGAGTTCCTACTAAAACAAGTTTAGTGCAGTTTTGGTGAGTAGAGCTAAATATGTACTTAAGCCTATGTGTTCCAATACTACGTTTAGCATTTTGAAATATAGTTACTATTACAGAGGCAGAGGAAGCAAGCTTTCCCACTTGTCTCATTATTCTGTAGCCACAACTCATGGTGGTGATGGTGATGAATGTCGGGAGATTTTATTAGGAGCTAATATTCTCAGGCTCGCTGAGACCCCGTATTGTTCTAAGTGCTTTCCACACAATAGCACTTTTTTCAAACCTCATAAACCCCTTGGAGGTGGCACTATTCATGTTCCCGCTGTCCAGAGGAAGACACTGAGGCACAGGAAATTAAGTCTTCTGCCCAGAGTCTTACTGGTGAGTGGTGGAGCCGGGAGGATGATGAGGGAGCCCTCGGATGCCAGCCGGCCTCTGCCCAGACTCCGGCACCTGCACAGGCTCTTTCAGGAAACAGACACAATTATCAGCATGGTACTCTGTGAGTGAGCACGGTGAGGGTGACTCAAGGATGCATGTTGTCTGTTCCATACAGGGAGCAAGGAGCACTGACTGACTTTGAGGGATCCCAGAGCTCCGCTACGTGAGAGGGAAGGGGGCTCCCAGGGCCAGGGCCCCGCTCCCACCTTGGAGCTGTGTCCTGCAGGTGGCGCTCCCAAGTTCAGGGAGGGGGAAACTAGGGAGTGCAATTTAAAATTCTCTGTCAGGGGGCGTCCCTCAGGGGGCTAATCCCCCTCAGAGCCCCAGAGGTAGCTGGGAGCTCACCAACAGCCCCCACACTGGGAGACCACCTCTGACAGCAGAGAGCCTGCCCTTCCTTGGCAGGCTTTGCTGGGATGGCCAGGTCCCCCTTCCTCAGGGACACATTCTCACACTGAAAGAGGAGAGACTGCCAAAGGGAGATTGCCAGCATGTAAATGAGGGAGATTGCCAGCATGTAAATGAGCCAGAGAAAAGCATAGAGGGCCGGCCAAAAGAGGGGGAGGAATGCATCGCAGATACAGGGTGCCAATGAGAGAGGGGGAAGAAATGCAGGGGAGTGAGAGGTCCAAGCTTTCTGTTTGCAACATCTTAGAAGGCCCTCGCTGCTTGCAAACTCCAGCTCCTTGGCCCAGCTGCCCTCTCACCCTGTGTGCCATCATCATAGGCTATGGGGGCATGTTGGGCTATTTCCATCAGGTCTCTGGCCTCTGCTCTCCCAGGGCCCCAAGATTCTACAGGGAGGTAGGCTCTCTGTGGAGAGACCCACTATCCCAGGATGGAGCGGAGAGCTCCCCGTTGTGCTGGCTGGCTGAACAGCCCTGCAGCTGCTCCAGTTACATGGATGACACCTAGTGGGCATTGCATACTGGGTCCAAGAGTGGGAATTGGAACCCCTCCTTGTCTCTGCCACTGCTGGGCCTCACATTGCAAACTCCTGTCTCATCCCATGAGGGTTGTTGTTCCCCAGGAAGCAGGTGGCAAGAGAACTGTGGGGTACAGGGCGTGTCCTGGGTGAGAGGGGAGTGAGGTCTGGGAAGATTGCAAGCCAGAGGAAGATGTGCGGGAGGGCTTCCAACCATGATGCAGAGGCCACATCTGGGCTAGGCCACAGGGTGGCATAAACTCCAGCTGCAGGGCAGGGTAGCCAGATGCAGCGTGGCCTGGGCAGCTGCCGTTGTGAGCCTGGGGGACACTGCCTTGGGCGACTGCCCAGTGCTTGCCCTGCAGGGGGCAGGGTCTTCTCAGGAGTTGGAGCTCTGCTCCCTTGGGCCCACATGGGGACCTACACCCCAGATCCGCTGACCCCTTCTTGAGGAAATGTGAGTAAATCAGGCAATAGTGATGCCTTGAGAAGCATTTAGGATGGCTTCCATTCTTTACAGCTTTTAAATTCTCAAGAAGCTATAAGGAAAGTTCTTCCTACCAAAAACAATTCTGTAGCTTCTCCCATCTCCATGGTCCCTCACAGCGATGCAGTGCACAGCCAACCCCACAAGTCACCTCAAGTGCCCTGGAGCCGTATTCAATCTCTGTGTCTTTCTCTCTCTCTCTCTGCCTCTCTCTCTCTCTCTCTCGCTCTCTCTTTCTTTCTCTCTTTCCCTCCCTTCACACTCACTTTTCAATTAGTGATCCTGGTGTGCATATAGTAGCAGTATAGAGGGGTGGGCAAAAGTAGGCTTACAGTTGTGAGTACATGAAACAGAGTTTATTCTTGTATTATACATTGCTCCATACGACAAACTGTAAACCTACTTTTGCCCACCCCTGCATTTGGTGCTCTGCATGTACATGATTTTATGTAAGCATCGGGTCAGCGGACATTTACAGAGCACTTCCTGTGTGCTGGGCCTAACGGAAGTGCCTTCAGGTTTACCCGGGTTCCAAAGGAGAATGAGCATGAGATCTGAGCATAGACATTGTGTCCCCGGCTTTGTGACCTGAGTGTATGCATTTCCATGTCGGGCAGGTGACAGGTTACAAGACTGTCCATCCTCAGTGAGGGAGGTGACCACGGTCCTGAAAGGAGAGAGTTAGCATGACCTTCCAAGCCAGACCACCTGCACCCTCACTCACTGTGGGACCTCACCCCTCCCTCGGTTGGTGCCCTGGTGCCCTGACCTGTAAAGTGAGTTGATCATAAAAGTGTCCACCTTGTAGAATGGTGAGAAGATGGAAAGGGTTAACATATGCAAAGTGTTTGGAATGGCATTTGGCACAGGGAAATCACTGTTTGTCATTCTTACTCCAGGGACACCAGGCTGTGGGGCGTGGGGTACGGGTGGACAGACAAGCTCAGTATGATTAGTAGTTGGGGAGGAGGCAGGACAAATGTTTCAAGAAAAATGTAGATTCACTCCTCTAATCCCGTTTGCGGGTGGGGGAGAAAGTGGGGAGGCAACGTCTAAAATACCAAGGTGGGGCTCAGACTGGCTGGGGGAGATAAGAGCCGGGGCCCCAACTGCACTTAGCCATGGTAAGAGGCCCTCAGTCTCCTTTGGGCCGCAGTTTCCTCATCTTGAAAAGACAGGCCTGTGATTGGATGTTTGCTTCCAGCTCTCACACTCCAAGCAAACAGAACCTGGTGCGAGAGGCCCATATGCCAGCATGATTATACAACAGGGGCACAATATGCTAGCAGACACTTACTGGATAACATTTAAGAGTAACACACGCAAACACACCATCATGTTGATGTGCAATCTGTAGCATTTTGCCCAATAGAAGAGCTTATATTTTCTCACTTCAGTGGTGTTTTCCATTTCAATCTAGTTTTCCAAAGCAAAGGGAGACCTGGGGACAGCAGCAGCGGGCGGAGAGCTGTGGCGGCACTGGGATCTGTGTGCTCCTCCTTGCTGCCCCCGAGCCCCGCCCCCCTCCTTGCAGTGGCATCCAGAGAGGGAGATGGGGGCGAAGCCTGCTCCTACTCTCTTGCCTTTCGCTCCTCGGCACCAAAGTTCTTTATGGGAATTGCAGAGTGGCTAAATGTCAAAGTCTGTTTAAACACATTGGACCCCAAGGTGATTTGTGTCTGTTCCACCCTCAGCTCTTTGGAACAATCTGGAAGGCAAGGACTCAGCTAGGTTCCTACTTAGTTTCTCTTCTATGGCTGTATTTCTTTTAAAGTAAAATGCAGTGACAAACCCAGTTCTCCCAGGGTGAGAATGAAACTGAGGTTCACGGTGTCACTGCCCCTCCTGTCACATGGGGACAGTGAGAGTCTCTGGGTTTGAGGCAGATGAGCTCACATCCCCAGACCTCCATCCACCCTCCTGCTCACATGGCGTCTCATCCCCGCTCAGCCATATGTGTTAGGGCTCAGCGGTGTGTGGAAGTTGGAACTACGGCTTGTGACAATAGCACCACAATTAAACATTTTAAATGCATTTCTCTAAATTAATGCACTCAGTAAAATAAAAATCACTCTATAAAACCCTAAGTGTGAGGGACTTTTAACACAGGGCATTTTCTTTGTGGTGGTGATTACAATAATGCCATGAAGATAGCCATCTTCTCCCTGCCATGTAAGTTTCTCCATGGCTTAACCTTGTATATTGGTGACAATCTCAGTTAAAGGAAGAGTATTTAGTAAAATGATGCTCAGTCTTCCCGGTTTGGGTAGAAGTTTTATTCAGTTATCTATATTGAGAAGCTGGAGTGAATATGCTGCTTCCATAAAACAGCTGCGTTGGCCTGTGGCATCCGTGGAGCATCATCTTGGGTTCCGGTGCCAGGAAACAGAAGGTAGAGATGTGAAAGCCATCGAGGCAGTTACGCAGCCACGTGGCCTCCCCCCATAGAACCCTGGGCCCCACTAGAAGAAGTGACAGGCCGGAGCTGTCTCAACAACGGGAGGACAGGGAGGCTCAGCCACTCCAGGCCATTGGATCAGGGTCCCCGTGTCTGGAAACAAGGCCCCGAAGGACAACATGGCATCTCAGCTACAGGGGCCTTTGGGCTGTGAGAACTGGTGGCACAGGAGTGTAAAGAGAACATGGGGAAAGTGAAGGGCGGACGAAATCTAATGAAACCAGGGAAGAAGAAAGCCTTCCCAGAGGAGGACAAGTTTTACGTCCAGGTCTGGAAATGTCCCCAGAGGACAGGAACAGCATGAGAAAAAGCAGAGGGGACATTTGTGTCACACCAAGGACTGGGTTTGCTGTACATGCCAGACTGGAAGGGGAGGCAGTGGGCTGTGAAGGGACTGGGTCTCCCCGGAGAAGGAGCTGTTTGCTGCTGCGGGAGCCCCTGAAGCACCCTGAGGCCAGGAGAGGTGGTGATGTATGCGGGGAAGGGGGTCAGTAGGGCAGAGGCTACAAGTTTGGTTCTAGGCCACTGAGTTTGAGAAACCCAGCTCTGTGAAGCTTCCTGTTGTCCCCAGGAGTCACAGTAGGGTCAGAGCCTTGAATTTAAATCCAGCTCCACCATATACAGCTGGGTGCCCTTGGGCACCTCACTCAAAGCCTCTGGGATTCCTGTCTGTAAATGGGCAGCTCTTCCACCAAAGGAGGGACCTGCTCACCTCTGAGGTTGAGAGTAATGACATGGGAAGATTGTGACCCGACGTCTAGGCCCACTGTCTTATGACTTGGTCTTTCGGTTTGGCCGGTCAGTCAGACAATTGTAGCACCTTAGAACCGCCGACCCAGCCCCTGATTTGATAGGAATGGCCCCCAGATCCTGTGGGAGGGAGAGACCTGCCCAAGGATGTAGGGCTAACTGGTGGAGAAATGAGGTGGGACCCATTGCCGGTTCCATGATGTGAGGTTTCCTCCCGCAGAACTCGGTTCTTATGAGGAGGCTTCAGTGACTTTGCAGTAAGAAAAGCCCTGAAATCACTTTATGCCTTGTAGGTAGACACCATTTCTAGTGATCCTAGAAGTTTACCCAAGAACTTTCCTTTGCCCCTCAGATTCCAAACAGATAAGAGTCCAGCAGCCTAGGCCTGGTTGCCATGCAGACAGCACCCTTCTCAGTCTGGCCCAAGACCCACAAAACAAAGAAAACCAAAATTCTGATCTATGCTGAGAACATATCTGATGGAAATACTGTGTTTCTGAAAACACATTTTTTTAATCACACCTCTTTTCCCAATCAACCTCTCACCCAGTTGGGATGGAGGAACCAGGTAGACGGGGGTCAGAATGTCATGTGGTTACTGAAGAAGATGCTGAACCAGGCTCAGGTGCCTGGAGGACCGGCTTCCAAATGGAGCCCAGCACAAGGCTGACTTCCCCAGTTCCTGCCGGTCACAGGCAGAGCTGGTACTGCACACGCCTCTCCAACCAGCCTAGCACCGTGAGCACCGATAGCCTCTACAGGTCTGGGACCCCAGGAAATCTAGCTTCCAAGACCCCAATTAGACCGATCACTCTTCACCTGGGAGGCTGAACCATAGTGCTGACCTAATGAGTAAATGAGACGTCCTGGCCCATTTAGCTGCAGGAAGTAGTGCCGTTAGGACAGGTGCTTTTCTGAGAGATGCTAATTGAATTCCAGACCAACATGATTGGACCCACAGAACACATGAAGGCTAACAATCACACATATGATGTGCTCCCTTTCCACATGGTAGTCAGCATCCTAGCTCTCTGAGGAAACCATCAGAATGCAAGAGAGCAAAAGTAATGCCATAGAACAACTTCAAAATACCACAATTTATATCAAAAGTAGATCATTCCAAACCTTTGTGTTCTGTTGCTGGGAATATGTTTTGAACTCTGCATGCGATCTCAGGTCAGTCAGTACCTGTCCCAGAGGAACGCTCCTTTCACCTCAGCAGGATGAGCACAACCTGTGCTGACAGCACCTGCTCGCCTTTTCAATGCCAGACAAGCTCTCTTCCTTAGTGGAAGTACTAACTCGGAAATTACTTAAAGCTTGGCACAAATCCACTCTAAGGGAGGCTGGCTGATATTTTTGCTTTGTTTGTCTGTTTTAATCCATTTTGTAATCAAAGCAGATAGGAGGAGGCAGGCAGGAACGTGAGAACAGCAAACACACAGCCCAGGGTCCATGAAAGCAGCTTCACAAACTCTGAGTGACAGAAGGTTCTCATCAACCCCACACAAAAGTAACATTTGGAACATGACCCAAAAGGATGGCCTCTGTCTTCTCTTCAAGGCGTCAGGTCAGTAGAAGGTAAGGGAGACACTCGCAGTTGTGACTGAGTCATCACTGTTTTAGACTCAAATCTTATCCACTTTCTCAGTAGAGGAACATGCTAGCTCTGGAGAAAGGCTGCGGTGGGCTGGGCAGGTGGCCAGGCTGGCACCAGGGCTGCAGAGAGAGAGATGCTGACCAGCAAGGAAAGCTATGAGCCATCCAATCAAGAATCAGAAAGGATTGCAGGAGAGAAACGATGATTCAAATCCAGAACACAGGGCCCTGCAGAAACTACTGGAGATGGGGATATGGAAACAAGTTAGGACTGACATGGACATCAGTGTGAGCAAGCTGACAGCAGGCTCCTCAGAGTCCTGCAAAGGAGCAGAGAGCCCGTCCACCACCTGGCACCCACTGGCTGCAGGAGAAAAAAGGAAGGCCAATTTGTCCTCTTCTGTCTGGGAAGTCCCTCACTTCATCTCTCCATTCACCCATGCTGGGATTTCAGGAGCCATCCTAGAGGCTGGGACTGCTGGCTGCCTCTCTTTCAAAGAACCCATCCAATTTTCATGGCAGTCATACCACGTGGAAAACTCACACAATTTTAAAATTCTTATCATTCTGATTTTCTTGTTTCAGCATTTTCCCTATATATGGGATTATTGGGGATGGGGAAGATAGGGAAAGAGGGAATGGCTAAAATGGAACGTTTTATTTGTCAGGGATTAGAAGAAGAGAAATTGCAAATGGAGAAAGAATGATAGAAATGAAGTTTTTCTGAAATGCAGTTATTAGGGACCAGAAGCAATAAACAAGCAACAGTTAGTTGAAACTGTGCAGCTCAAGGTAGCTAACTTTGGTCTAAATTAATTTAAATATGTGGAACTGGACTTGTGCAGTGGCATTCAACTAAGTCCTTACCAGCCAGCATGACTAAAAGGAGAAATGACTGTCCCATTGTCAATCAGCTCCTGTTTCCAACAAAACACCCACAGAGTTGGAGGCTGTGGTTTTCCTTCAATGTTTCTCCACGTGGACTTGACTCCCTGAGCATTACTCATTTAAAATAGCTTGTTGTGTTTCAGGACATGATAACGTACATGACGATTCTAGTTCACTTTGCAAAGCACCATGGCCATACTGAGTGACAATGTAGAGCAAATGTCAGTCCCAGTGGAAAACACTTCTGTGTAGTGTCACAGTACATGGAATTGACACAGTCTGGAGATGGTGGCATTGGACTGTGACCTCAGACACAAGCTGTACAATTACATATCATCATGAATAAGGGCTCTCTTTTACAGTCTGACTGATTATCTTGGAAGATTTTATGACTCAGTCTCTTAACGTCTCCTGGTAGTTGAAAATGGGAATTAAGTAAAATGAAATCAATATAGTAAAATGGTATAGATAATTAGAATGACCTAACAAAAGAATTGGTGACATAGCCCTGGCTGGTGGGGCTCAGTGGATTGAGCACCGGCCTGCAGACCAAGAGTTTGCCAGTTCAATTTCTGGTCAGGGCACACGCCGTGTTTGCAGGCCAGGTCCCCAGTTGGGGGCGTAAGAGAGGCAACTAATTGCTGTTTCTCTCACACATCATGCTTCTCTCCCTCCTTTCCCCTCTCTCTAAACATAATCTTTAAAAAAAAAAAAAGAATTGGTGTCATACATTTTATCCTAAGCCTTCCACCCTACCTCTGTGATGATGAGGAGAGGGGTGGGCGGAGAAGAGAGGCAGTCGACTCCTGCCTGCATGCAGGGTCCACGGCATCAAAGAAACCAGACTCCTGGCCTAACACCTGGCAATTCACAACAGCCCCTTGTTCACCTGTCCCAGGAGCCATGTCTACGTGTTCTTTCCCTTCAGTGACACAGCTGCACCGTTAGTGCACCGTTTGTAGAGAGAGTCTGAATCCTGAGTAGAAACCATTCTGGGCATTGTATCTTTCCCAGTCCGTGGTTATTTGGCCGGGTGTTGGAATCTAATTTGTAGACAAGCACATACACATGCACACACCTATACAACATGCTCATGAACATGGACTATATGCATGTACTTTATACTTCTCTTCCAGTAGTTAACTGACTCTGTAAAACTCTTAGTTATATCTAAAACCCACAAAGCAAATCTTTACATAAAAAAGAAAAAAATGCTTTGAATTCATTTTCATCACCCAGTTCCACAAGCTCCTTTCTGCTGATGTCCAGGGTCTCGGGCACACTCTGCTGCCAAGCTTGGCCTCTGCTTCCCCGGGAAGAGGAACAGGAGAAGGGGACACAGAGAGAGGTGGCACATGCAGCACAAAGGCCACCGCCACTCAGGAGAGCTGAAGACTGGAAGTAATCGGCTGGAGCATCCTGGCAGTAACTCTTCCCAGCACTAAGGACAATAATAAAACTCCCCCTGACACGGGCAGTCCTCAGTAGACGAGAAGGTGTAATTTTTCCCAGAGAGAACTTCTGTGGTCTTCTGAGGGTGAGCAGACTACAGAAAATAGCTTTTCCATGAGGAACACCTCATATTTCATAAGCAGCTGAACCTAAATGGAGTTGCAAAGGTCACTCTTATTTTATAACAAGAAGAAATATTCAAAGAACCTTCAAACCCTTCATTCCTCTTCCACAGCCATGCGGTACTCATACATCATAATACAGAATTATCTGCCTTTCTACAGCAAGGAAGTTCATTTAATAAATATTTGGTGTTCCAACAATGGAGCAGGAATCTCAAGAGATGAGAAGATGTGCAAGAATTTACTAATGCCCTTTAAATGCTTAGAGGGTTAGACACCAAGTGTTTAGGATGCTAAGGAAACAAAGGTAAACATGCTAAAACTCATTAAGAAACCCACAATGAGCATGAGAGTCAGACCTGAAAATAATCACATGATAATAAGATGATCACTGTAATGGAGGTGCTACAGCATCCCATAAGAGTTATGTCTGATTGTGGCAAAGTGTGCAATAGTTTTTGGAAGATTTTATTTATTTATTTCTAGAAAGAAGGGAAGGAGAAAGAGAGGGAGAGAGACATCAATGTGTGGTTGCTTCTTGCGTGCCCCCCACTAGGGACCTGGCCGGCAACCCAGGCGGGTGCCCTGACCGGGATCGAAACAACAACCCTTTAGTTCACAGGCCAGTGCTCAAGCCACTGAGCCACACCAGCCAGGGCAAAGTGCGTGACATTTTAAATGTGTTACAGGATTCAATTGTTTGAATGCTCCCGAAGTGAAATCTATGGAACAGCAAAGAATAATTTTGAAATGAACTGATGTTGAATTTATGCATTCCATAAATTTGAATGTTTGCATGTTGGAATTTCTTAAAATGGGGTAGACATTTAGAAATCACTGGACTTTACAACCAAATTATTTTTGAATAAGAACTAATTATGTTTATATTTGTTATGAAGATATACAGAAACATGCTATGAATAGTTATATTAATCACAACAGCCAAGTGTAAAGACCCATTTAGCCGTATTCAAATCCAAATTCAGTGCCAAGACACTTGGAAGGCAGTTTATTTGTGATGCAAACATATCTCTGACTTGTATGCACTAAAAAAGATAAACCAAGCAATGAGCTAGTTGCAAAAACAATGAGATAATCAGGATGTGCAAATTTTGCTTTGATGACTTTTAAAATCTGAGAAAAGCGACAGAGTGTTTTCTATTTAGGCAGGAACTTATTCTTACTTAAGACACATAAAAATGTTCCTTAAGGCTTAGAAAAGACATGAATGACTGCCAAAGTTTGTTCCTAGTTCAACTAATGGCTTGCAGAGAGTCAGGCCTGCTTGTAAAAAGACTGGTTTCCATGGATCCATTCATTCATCCATTCATTCATCCATTCATCCAAAAATCCATCCATCCATCCATCCATCCATTCATCCATTTGTCCATCTATCCACCTATCTGTTCATCCATCTTCCCATTCATTTATCCATTTCACAAATATTTAATGAGCAGTACTCTGTCCCAGGCCATGTTCCATGTGCTAGGAATATACACAGGTGAATAAGATAAAGTCCTTGCCCTTGAGATTTGCTCACAGCTGATCAATGGTTTCCCAAATTGTGGCCCAATTATTCCCTGCAGAATCTCTCAGGGAATCATATTTAAAAGCACAGATACTGGGCACTTACCCTGGAATTACCCAAACAGAATATCTTGAGCTGTATTTTTAGCATGTAACCCCAAATGACTCAGTTGTGCTAAAATTTCAAAATTAAACTCTGAAAAGGGCTTGAAATGAGAACAAATAATTACATTCCATTGTGCTGCTGTAGAGATGTGTTAAGAGTTTGGCTAACAGCTGAGGAAAGAGGGCTAACTCAGATCCCATGAAATAAAGACCCTTTGTTAGTGATAGCAGAGCTTGGCTTCTGCACACAGGAGCTGCACAAAGAAACTCCACACACCCTGTAGAAAATCAAATGGTAAAATAGGAAGTTAATGTTAACTCTATACAAATGTGTTCGGCTTTGTGAAACAGCTTTTCTTAGAAAAGGAATGTTTTAATACACAGAAAATAACCTACTTTAAGATCTTAAAGATTCATTTACTAAGTTGTAAGTTTTAAAAAAAAGGAAGAACCTTATGGAAGTAGCCAAATTTAGATGTGAATTACAACTATAAATATACATAAACATATGTTGTATATGCATACACATACATGTATAAAATTATTTTTATGTGTGTGTATGTACAAATGCAAAAACATAGTCTTAGCTCCCCTGAAGCACACTTTAAGAATCACAGTAGGGCTGATCTGTGAGGTTCTCATACAATGGCTTCAGAGATTACTGCTGATGGCAGGCACCCAACGCCAGTCACAGCCATCTATCCAGGCATTTGATAAAATATTTTCAAATGTATGTCACCCCAAGGAGGGCCTGATCTCATTCATACTACATGTCATTAATCACAGTAATTAATTAAGAAACTGATAATCTATTTGCTGGATGTCTGAGGAACACTCACTCTGCATCATGTACTGCCCTCTTTCTAGAATGTTCCCCTCTCCATGGCTGATGCAGGAAGGTGAATGTGGGAGAAAGTCTCTCTCTTGTTCTAGTCTCACCCATCCAAAGGTGAAAGACACATTCTCCCAGAAAAGAAGTGTCATTATGCATCCATTCTAATTGTTCCCACTTGTTCCAGTAACCTGATGTATGAGCATTTCCATCATGAGCTTGTCTGCATTTGTGAAAGGAGCAGGAAAGTGTTTGGTATCCATTTACTTCATCTGGTCAGTGGCAGAGAGAGCAGGGGCATGTATTGGCGGTTGGCCTGCCCTGGTGCCCCTTTGCCTCAGTGAAGCCCAAGTGCGCAGGAGTGACAGAGAGGAGCAGACCTCCAGCAGCTGATCTTCCCTAATTCTTGGAAAGCAGCAATTCCTCCTGTTGCAACATCTCCCTTCCACCTGTTAGACTCTCTGGTCTGCAGTTGGTTTCTTGCCTCCCTCTCTTCCATAGCCATCACCTTCTTACCAATGCACACATTTCTGTTTTCCTGTGTGGACTCCTCTCTGTTAATCATACAGTTTAGCTATTTCTGAGTACTATCTATACCTTAGCATGATGAGAAGAATATGCTGAGAAAGGACAGTTATCTTCAGAGACCAAAAGGCCCCTCAGAGTTGCTCTGGGCTGGTCAACACCACATGAGTGGACAGTCTGCGCAGTGGCAAACACCATGGACCTAGGAGCCTGGCAGTCCCAGGCCTGATCTTGGCTCTGCCCTGTAACACTCTGCGTGACTTTGGGCACATTGTTCTATTCTGGAAGATTAGCAAAGTAAGAGGACCTACCTCCTAGGGCTGTGGGGAGGACAAATGAAAGTGCCTGGTGCGCACAGGGACACAACATCCTGCCCAGAAATGCAATGCCTCACCTAACTATTGTGTAACACCGGATGACTCCAAAGTAAGCAATTATGGCACCAAAGTTAATCACAGCCAAGGGGAAAGCTAGTAAAAATGGAGTAAACTCAGCTAAGACTGGGGCACTTCTAATGAGCTTGGCAACCGAATGAGAAACGGATCAAGCACTTTCCTTTAATGAGCTTAGGGACTTGAGTTCTGAGCTGGTCACTTGCCATTGGAGTTGGGAATCTGCAGAAGGAACACGGAGGGCCCGGACACAGAAAATGGGCTGACTGCAGGCAAGGGATCCCTGCAAGCAGTTCCGTGCTGTCAACAAAAGCGTTGGCTGATTGGTTTCTGGGCTTCTTTTCTTATCTGCTTCTGAGGCCAGGGAAAGAGACAGGAAAAGATTAGCTTAGTGCCGCAAAGTCCCCAGAGTGAGGCATGTGTAGATGGCTCATTGGAGTGAAAGATGAAAATCTAGAACTTTAAGAACTTTGTATTTAGTTGATCATTATTTTTTATATCTTCATTCAGATACGAATCAGGTACCATAAAATTCCCTTTTTAAAGCGTACAATTTAGTGTTTTTAAGTATATTCACAGAATTTTTCAATCATTGCCACTATCCAATTTTAGAACATGTCATCACCCCAAAAAAACCTACTAGCATTTTGCCCTCCCCCACACCCTGCAACTTCTAATCTACATTCTGTCTCTAAGGATTTGCCTATTCTGCATATTTTTTATAAGTAAAAATCATACAATCTGTGGCCCTTGTATCTGGCTCCTTTCACTTACAGAATTTTTTATATATTTTATTGATTATGCTATTACAGTTGTCCCATTTTCCCCCTTTTCCCCCTCTGGCCTGCACCCCCTTTCTCCCTGAATTCCCCTTCCTTAGTTCATGTCAATGGGTCATATATGTAAGTTCTTTGGCTTCTACAGTTCTTATACTGTTCTTAACCTCCCCCTGTCTATTTTCTACCTATCATTTATGCTTCTTATTCCCTGTACCTTTCCCCCTCTCTCCCTTCCACCTTCCCCCTGGTAACACTCCATGTGATCTCTATTTCTGTGATTCTGTTCTTATTCCAGTTGTTTGCTTAGTTTGCTTTTGTTTTTGTTTTTTTAGGTTCAGTTGTTGATAGTTGTGAGTTTATTGTCATTTTACAGTTCATATTTCTTATCATCTTCTTTTTCTTAGATAAGCCCCTTTAACATTTCATATAATAAGGGCTTGGTGATGATGAACTCCTTTAACTTGACCTTATCTGGGAAGCACTTTACCTGCCCTTCCATTCTAAATGACAGCTTTGCTGGATAGAGCAATCTTGGATGTAGGTCCTTGCCTTTCATGACTTGGAATACTTCTTGCCAGCCCTTCCTATCCTGTAAGGTTTCTTTTGAGAAATCAGCTGATAGCCCTATGGACACTCCTTTGTAGGTAACTCTCCTTTCTTCTTTCTTCTTTTAGAATTCTCTCTTTATATTTAATCTTGGGTAACCTAATGATGATGTGCCTTGGTGTGTTCCTCTTTGGGTCCAACTTCTTTGGGACTCTCTGGGCTTCCTCAATTTCTTGGAAGTCTATCTCCTTCACCAGGTTGGGAATTTTTCCTTCATTATTTGTTCAAATAAGTTTTCAATTTCTTACTGTTGTTCTTCTCCTTCTGGCACCCCTATAATTCAGATATTGGAACATTTCAGGTTGTCCCAGAGGTTTGTAACAGTCTCTTCACTTTTTTGAATTCTTGTTTCTTCATTTTGTTTCAATTGAATGTTTATTTTTTCCCTTTTGTTCCAAATTGTTGCTTTGACTCCTGGTTTCCTTCCTGTCACTGTTCGTTCCCTGAATATTTTGCTTTATTTCACTTCATTTATTTTTTCATTTTTCTACCAAGCTCAGTCAGTTCCGTGAGCATTTTGATTACCAGAGCTTTAAATTCTGTCAGATAGGTTGGCAATCTCCTCATCACTTAGTTCTGAGGTTTTGCTCTGTTCTTTCATCTGGGCCATATTTCTTTGTCTTGGAGCAGCTGATAGGTTATAAGGGGGCTGGGGCTTAGGTATTCCGCCGGGCAGGGCTACCCTCTTTGCTGCCCTGCTGTGCTGCCTGTGGGGGAGGGGCCAGAGAGGGAACGGTGCAGCTCGCCTGCTCGGCTCTGGCGCACTTTCAAAGGGACTCTCATGTGAGACTAGGAGTATCTCCCACCTCGGCAACCCCCGCCATAGTCCACAGTCAGTTCTGAGTCTCAGTTTTCCCCTTAAGTCAGCCCCTCCCACGCAGCCCACGGAGCTCAGCAGCCAGCCCTGCTCCCACGGTCCCAGGCCTCGCTGCAGTTTTTCTGAGTCGGCCCACACAGATCCGCCCCGCACAGATCCGCCCCCTTACGGGTCTGGTTGTTCTGGCTGACTTTCTCTTTAATTCCTTGGTTGTCAGAATTCCATGCAGTTTGACTTTGTGGTGCTTTTCTGGTTGTTTATTGACTTTAGATTGCTTGTCATCCTCCTATTGGTTGTGTGAGGAAGCAAAACGTTTCCACCTATGCCTCCATCTTGGCCAGAACTCTGTATTTCCCTTTCTCAATGACACCTTTTGAAATACAGAAGTTTTCAATTTTGATGAAGCCCAATTTATCTATTTTTTTCCTTTGGTAATTTGTTCTTTTGGTGTCACAGCTAAGAAATCTTTGCCTAATCTAAGGTCATAACCTATAAGACCTTATAATCTAAGGTCATAAAGACTTACTTTTATGTTTTCTTCTAGAAACCTATGTTTTCTAGCAAGAACCTCCAGGAGAGTAGCCGCCCCCCACCTCCATTTAAGGTTTTGCTTTTTGTGGTTTCAGTTATCATGGTCAACTGACATTCAAAAATATTAAATGGAAAATTCCAAAAATAAACAATTCAGAAATTTTAAATTGTGCTCTATTTCAAGTAGCACGGTGAGATCTCTCACCGTCCGGCTCCAGCCCACCCAGGACATGAATCATCCCTTGTCCCGGGCACTGGCGATGTGTGTGATCCCCACCCGCTAGCCACTTAGTAACCATCTCAGCTATCAGATCAGCTGTCACAGCATCACAGTGCTTGCGTCAAGTCACTCTTATTTTATTTAATAATGGCCCCAAAGTGCAAGAGTAGCAATGCTGGCAATTTAGATATGGCAACGAGAAGCTGTAAAATGCATGTAGGTATAAGAAAAAACATAGAATATTTAGGGTTGGGTACTCTCCGTGGTTTCATGCATCCACTGGGGGTCTTAGAAAGTGTTCGCCTTGGATAAGGGGGACTGCTGTACACTGTTGAATAGAAGAGGTGAGAGCAGACATTCTGGTCTGATTCCTAATCTTAGGGTGAAAGTGTTTGGTCTTTCATCACTGAGCATCACATGAGCTGTGGGTGTCTGTAGAGGGTCTTCATCAGATTGAGGAATTTCCCTTCTATTGCTCATTTGTGGAGTATCTTTCATTATTTTTTAATTTCTATTTTTTATGTAAGTTTTACAAATTATATGAATAGAGGTTAATATTATCTATAAATTAATTTCTATGAACATGTGAAGTGAATGCTCTAAACTACTTTAGACATAATCATATGTTTGAAGGTCACTGGATCAAGTATGACATCCTCAGGGCCATGACCATGACTAGCCCACACCAGGAAGGTCATCTCACAGTTACAGGTCATGCTCCAAACATTGCTGTCTTCTCTCCAAATGCCTGAGAGGACACCAAGTGAGCATGTGGCTGAATCTACCCTAACTCATCCCTCCTTGCTTAAGAAATCTTTATTTCCATATTCGGATGAAATAGGATGAGGATAAAAGCCAGCAATGATCTACCTCTCATTTTTATGGAAGCTCCCAAATAATAAAATACCATTCAAAAGAAGAGACCATTGAACATTGAACATGTCACTTCAGTTCAGGAAAACACTCCAGTCCTATCTCTATAAACATTAAGGAAAAACAGAAGAAAAAATGTTTCTTCTATAGGACTTGACTAATTCTAACCCTGAATCACAGCCATCCACCTGGAGCCTTCTCAACAAGCAGTTAGAAATCAAAATAACCAGCCCTTGATGGTGCCCTGCTCCACCACCCCCAGGAACACATCTGTCCAATCCTGTTTCCAGGAGACAAAGGCTATGTACAGCCTAGTCACATACATGTACATGTACATAGGCTAGTTCATGACACCCAGACTCTGGGACCCATGCATGGCTAGATGCTATTTGCCCCAAGGTGCCATTTATGGACCTTAAAAGGAAGCAACCTAAGTGCCCATCAGTAAATGAATGGATCAAACAACTATGGTACATCTACACAATGGAATTCTATGCAGCAGAAAGAAAGAAGGAGCTCCTACCCTTTACGACAGCATGGATGGAACTGGAGAGCATTATGCCAAGTGAAATAAGCCAGTCAATGAAAGACAAATGCCATATGATCTCACCATTAACAGGAACCTAATCAACAAAATGAACAAGCAAGCAAAGTAGGGCCAAAGACACTGAAATTGAGAACAGGCTGACAGTGATCAGGGGAGGGGGAGATAAAGGGAGAAAAGGGTGAAGGGTTTATAGGAACAATTATAAAGGACACATGGACAACAACAAGGGGTGTGGAAATGGAGGAGGGAGGCAGGGAGGCCTGGGGTGGTGGGGAGGAGTGGAGGTGAGAGGCAGAAAACTATACTTGAAAAGCGATTTTTAAAATTGTAAAAAAGCGGGGGGCGGGGGGGACAAAAGGCAGTATTTTGGAGAACAATTAATAAGATACCTAGACAGGCTGTCCACAAGAACTCTCAGCTTCCAAAGTAATGCAGCAGAGCAGCAAAGTTCAGGTGGAAGCTAATAAGGCAGAATCCATGGCTAGAAGGGATATGAAAGGTGTGAATTAGAGAGTGGGCAATGGCAAGCCTGGGCATGGTCAGCATTAGGATCTTTCTAGAACATCCTGGTGCCAAAGGAGCTGGTAAGGATGCCAGCCAGGCCTGGCCAACCTCTCCCCAGGTAGACAATTGCTTGAACAGTTAAAAATGTCAGGGTATTCTGTTGCCAGCTCGAAAAAATGTGAACAAATGATACATTTTAATAGATTTAATTATTTAGGTTCATAAGAATCACTGGAACAAATTTAATAGCATAGGTTTTTCTTATTATTTCATTCACACTTTCATTATTGTTAGTGCCTAGATTTCCATTTAGAAATAAATAGTCTGACAATTTTTACATCTCAACTGGCAGCAAGCACAAAATACGAGACAGCTGCCAAGAAGCTCTCTGTCATGCTGAAATGTAATATTGCAACGTGTTGTTAAATCCTTTATCTACATAGCTGCCACAGGCTGCACGCGTTAGAGTGTGAACTTTGTATTGGCTCAGAGCAACGTGTCTGAACTCGACATGTCATAAATTAACACAGCGACAAACTTCTGGAACCCCTTTTTTCTTATGCCAGCTCTTGATAAGTCAAGTGAAATAAGGGTTTTACACACCAAAATTCTAGAGGGTGATTGTGACACAGACATAACCCAGGGGAAGGCGACAGGAACTTCTCTTCCACTTTACAAACACCCAGGAGAAGCTTGGCCCTGCTCCAGGACACCTAAAATATGATGGTAATAGTAATCACACATGAAATATTATTTGAACTACTGAACAAAAAGAAACATTCAATTGAAGAATTGAACGTTCCCTGGTTTATTTCAAGCTGGTATTGGTAGCACAGGACATCTGTTTTATCTAGCACATTCTAACTATCAAAGACTACATACACAAGGACCAGATATCAACCAATTTTCTAATTCAGCTCTGAGCTCCATGCTAAGCTGCCATCCATATATCTACTTTCTTACAAAGGCTCCTCCTGTATTATGTTCATTTTTTAATTCAACCGTTTGTTTTTACTGATGAGTTTTGAGACTCCTTTGTATCCTCTACATACTAGTTCTTTGTCAGATCTGTGATTTGCAAATATTTTCTCTCAGTTTCTACATTCTCTTTCATCCTCTGCAGAGCATTATCCATAAGACAAAGGCTTTCTCAATTTCGATGAAATGTAATTCTTCCACTTGGGATTTTATGGACTGCGGCTTTGGTGTTGAGTCTAAGAATTCTTTGCTTTTTTGCCTTAAGTAGATCCTGAAATTTTCTCCTATTTTTTTTCTAAAAGTTATAATATAATAGTTATATATAATAGTTATTGTATAATATAATATATAATATAATATATAGTCTATGATATAATTTTAGTTAATTTTCACATAAGGTGTAAGATATACACTGATGGGGCTTGGCGGGGGCGGGGGGGGTGGGCGGTTGTGGGGAGAGCCAATGGAAGCCCAGTTGTTCCAGCCCATTTGTTGGAAGGGTGATTCTTCCTCCATTGAATGCTCTTGTATCTTTGTTAAAACTCAGTTGGGCATACTTGTGTGGGTCTATTTCTGGGCTCTCTGTTCTGTTCTGTTCCACTGATCTCTACATTTGGCTCCTCACCAATACCACACAATCTTGATTACTGCAGCTTTCTAGAAAACCCCGATATCAGGTAGAGTGTTTCCTCCAAGTCTTCATAAAATGGACGTTTTAGTTATTCTGGACTTGTGCCATTATGTATACATATCAGAGTAAGTTTGTATACTCATATATCAATGAAAATGTTTGCTGGTATTTTGATAAGAACCGCACTAAACTCTAGGTCAATTTCATGACACTTTTTACAGTTCGAGTCTTTGAAGCCATAAACATAGTCTCTCTCCTCTTCCTGATTTCTTTCATTAGCATTTTCTAATTTTCTACATATAGCTCTGAACTATACTTTTACAAATTCAAAATACCCTGAAGAAACCGTGAAGTGTAATGAAGATGATGATGACTATGGTAACTGAAGAGTATGGAGCCCTCACTAAGAGCTAAGCTCTTCCAAGTGTATTTGCATATTAATTTACTGAATAGGCAAAGCAGCTCTGGAAGGGACTTCCTCCTTTCAGGACCTCCAGTACTTTTTGAAGCCCTGATTTACTTTATAAAACCTTGTCCACTTACTGATCGAATAAACATCATTTTCCTGATTCAGCACCATTGTCACAATGGCAGCAGAGTCTTAATGGTTCCTCCCGGAGCCAGAGGTGGCAAACATAAAATGGATGAATTCTAAAATAATGAAAAATTATATTTCTAAGAGTCAAACTTTTTTCTTTAAGTAATTTAGATAGGAATCATTAAAAATGCAATGCCCTTTATTCTTTAAAAAAAAAAAAAAAAAAGAGGTTACCAAGTCTATTTTTTCCAGATCTTCATCATTTTGGACTTAGAAGATTATATTCTATTACACTGAAGTGAGTGCTCAATGGAAATCATGGACTGTTTCACTCTTTCCTATTTTTCCTTCATTAAAGTGTCTCAAATGACTAGATGTTTTCAATTTTCTTGCCTGATTTTTTAATGCTTCTTTCTCCTTCCTCAATATTAAGCTAGTAGACATTACTTTGTCCGTTTCTCATCAGTCCTCAAGTCGGTGAAGCTCCCTAAACTAACTAGAGTAATCATTGAATTGCCTGAACCAAAAACTCATGCAATAAGCAATGGGGGGAAAAAAGCCCAAACACTCAGTAGTTGAAGAATTAGAAAAAGTGTAAAGAGACAGAGATGGAACCAAGAGAAAGACATGGAGAGAAGATGAGAACAGAATTTGAATTCAAACTGAAGTCCACCTGGTTCTGAAATCCAGGCTTTTTCTTCTATCTTACACTAAGCTTTTTGAAAAAGACAAAATAGTTTCTAAGACAGACAGTGTCCACCAAAGTTTTTATCAAATGGGTTGAGTTCTTCCCACCCGCGGAGAGTGAGACTTAGCACCAAACACAGGAAATCAAGTTTATGGGCCATCCTTAATGATCTCTATCTCCCATGGCCTCTCACCAAGCTTCAGAGACTTTCATTAAACAGATAGCGAGGGATGATGAGACCTGCACTTTTCTCTGGTACTGAGTTATTTAGAAACATCTCCAGGGACCCATTTGTGTCTCCTGAGCCCCATGCTCGAGTTGCTGCAAGGAGGAGAGAGGATGGTGAGGAAACAAAGCAGGAGGCGGGCCCAGCACTGCCTCCAGCTGTCATACCACCACGAAGAGGACAAGGAGCCCCTCTCGTTCCTGCTCTCTCCCCGTTCCCCATGTCCACTCCACAGTTAGATGCTGGGTCTGTGAAACAGCCCTAAGCTGCTTCCTCTCATGTTGGAGTGCAGGGGGTCTCGGAACCTGTGCTGTTTTCAACCCTGGATGAAGGCCCTGGCAGCTGGGAAATCTCCCAAGAACAAAGCATGATGTCTTTACTTACAAGGAGGGTGTTCACATTGTAGCATCATCCTGTATCTGAGAATGGCAATAGTGCTACAGTCCTTGATCACAATGGGGCTTTTCAAGTAGTGAGGGGTATAGTCTTTGAGATAAGAACACGTCCCCCTAGGAAGGTTCTGGATGGACCCCAACTACAATACAAGGGGAAGACTGTGGACCTGCCCCTGCAGAGCAGGGGAAGAGAGGCCCAGGTAATCACAGTCACATGGGGTGTGTACAGAGAGCCACCCAATGGGCCTCAGTTCCAAACCACTCTTCCTGGTTTTTAACTACAGGACCATCTGATACATCAGTCTGACAGGTGGAGTCTGATGAAACCTGTTGTCTGGGGCCTGAGAATTTTACATTTTGTGGTGTAATCACAATAATATTTAAAAATAAATTATATTCCCACTGAAGAAATATCCCAATAATCCTATGCTATCATTGGGTTCCAATCTGAGGCCAATTCAGTTCTGTTTATACTTGTAATACCATACCACACATCCACACCACCTACCTCCCAAGTGCCTAAAAACCAGGACACAGCCTTCTGTGTTCTGTGCTTTCCTTAGGGAGCTGTTATATCATCTGTCTCTTATTTTGTAGTTCACCATATCATCTCCCATTATGGAGAATGGATGAGTTCATAGGGCCCAGCGGCCTGTCAGCAAATTCCATCTTATCAGAAAGAATGACAGTTGTCAAATCAACACCAAAGGGACCAAATAACTCATTGTGAAAATGCCCTCTTCACATTTACACTGTAAATGTGTTAAAGGAAGAGGTTACACTGTGTATGTGACAACGTCTGTCTTCACTAAGAAGGCCCCTGCAATGGGAAGGTCAGCCTCTGCCCGGGCTCATCATAAAGCCGATTCACCCAAAATCAACACAGCACCTGCATTGTGTCACGGCAGCAATGCTGGTCACCAGGACCTCAGTCTGCCTGATTTATTTATTTGGACAATCACTGCCTGTCTCTTTTGAAATTCAAATACTCCTGGGAGCCTCACTTTGCTGCATCAATATTTTTTGAGACCTGCTGTGTTCTCCAAAACGTGTTGTTCAAAGCTGACTTGGCCACGAGAAACACTGGTATCACTTCATGCCAGGAATGGGTGACTCAACTTCCACATAGGTCTCCATTCTGCCAGGAAGGATGGGGCAGCTGGAGACCACTAAGTCTGAGCTGGTGAGACCAGACATGCAGGTACTGGAAGGTCTGGGAGAAGGCAGCCAAGGCAGAGCCAGCACGAGCCCCAAGCCACCAAGGCAGGGATGCCATGTGGTTTAGAATTGCTCACACATCCATACGGTGGTTCTACTCTGCAAGTCCACTCAAAAAAAGTAATTCTTACTGGTAAGGAAAAAGAAAAGATGGTTACTGCCTAACTGACCAGGAATTAACCCCATCATCTGGGGAGACTTTACTAATTCCCAGAGGGACAATGACATCCGAGGAAGTACGTACAAGGAGCTATAGGCAAGTGGTTTGAGGGAGCACAGGGCACCTTAACATCAAGGCAAAGTGAGAAATGCGAGTTTTGAGATTCCCAGAGCTGCGTAATGGGGAAAATACCTGTTACCCATTCCCACTGAAATGTGACTCTTTTTTTGGAGTTCAGATGTAAAGGAATTTATGCAGTGAGTTCTTATCAAAAATGTCATATCAGAAGTGTTTTCTTTGAGATCTTGCTAATCTGTCATCATTGGTTGCATACATCTTTTGTTTTGCTTTTCATCTTGATTATGATAGAGGGGTTTTGATGCAGAGAAATGTTTAATTTCTAAGTAATCTGCTGAATTTATGATTAATTCTTTTGCTCTTACACTTTGAAATATCTTCTCCACCCCCAGGAAGTTTAGTAAAGATTTCCTTCGTTTTCTTCTGCTGTTTTTATGTTTTAGTCTACCCACCAATAATATACTTTGAGGTATGATCCAAAGGCAAGATTACACTTACCAGTCATCCTAGAACCTTCACTGGATAGTGATTTCCTTCCTGTGCCATGATGTTGCTCCCATCTCATGACATATATTTCATTTTTATGTGTCACAAAGACTGTACTAGGACAACAGCCCCATCTTACAGGCCTGGTTCATTCTTGTCCTTGTCCCACATTGTTTTAGTAGCTGTTACTTTATGGAGTGAGTCAGTATCTGGGCAAGTTAAATGTCTCTCTTCATTCTTAGGTTCTGGGATTTTTTTTTTTCAGCCAGTACTTTGGAAGGAGCCGTAAGGCAGACATCAGAAAACAAAGTCACTTGCCACATTTATAAGCCGTTGGTCCTGTTCATTCTAAATAATTTCCTACTGATATGGATGTGTGTTGGAGACTGGGCTTTGGAGGTGAGTCAGGGCATGATGGAGGAGAATCTTTTCCAGTGGTCGTAGGGGACAGATGTTCTCTTTTTGTGGACACTGATATAGTAACAAGATATTCCACTCTCACCATTACTCTTTCTGACAAGGATGAATTACATTGGACCACACTCTAGAATTTACAAAGACTCCCCCAAATGTGGTCTCACATAGTCTCTGTATCAACCCTGAGTTGAGCGAGCACTTGTTATCCTGTCCAACAGATGAGTAACTGAGGCTCAAAGGGCCCCTTCGACAGTCGAACCCACCAGGGCAGGTGGCACCTCCTCCTTTGCCCATGACATCCCAGTGGCTGGAGAGGGGCAGACGCCCATCTGGCACAATGATGCTGTGCTGAGCTGCTAAAGAATACACAAATAGTTAAATAACAGACAAAGGAGTCAAAGGCACTCCTTAGAACAGTCCAAACCCAGAAGGCCATCTGGTGTGTCTTGTCTCCAGTGAAGGATTTGTCTTGTCCATGTCACCTGCAGCCTAAACACTGTTATTTTCTTCCTCTTCTGGGTGGCTGTCAAATCCTGCAGGGAGCAGTCAGTATGAGAACTAATGGGAACTTCCAGGATGTTTCAGGCTGCACGAAGGTGCACAGGTGAACCACAGTGTTGCTCATCCACGCCAGCTGTATGTCCTTCTCCGGAAGGCTCTGCCACCTGTGACCACTCACCTTCCCTGTGGGTGGGTTCTGTTTCTGTTCCTTATATTCCTGTGAAACATTATAAGCACTGGGAGGTGATGGGCATTTACTTTGACAAAATTATAGCACATTCTTCACCATCTTCAATGGCCCAGACAGGCAAAATGTGGATATCAGAATAGTAAACATTTCAAACCCATGTGGATGGAGGGGGGCCCTCCCCAGTGTTAATGTTTACATTAGTCAGGGTCAGCAGGAACCCACACACTCACACTGGACGGAATGAGGGGACCCCTGAGGAAGGTAGGCAGGGCTGGGGAAGTGACAGAGAGGGCATGTGCGGGGGAGGGGCAGACTGGCAATGCAGAGAGGGCAGCTGCAGGCCCTGGGATGCCAGTCACCCACAGAGGCACACTGAGCTCTCCCCCAGGGACTCAGCTCCATCTGGGTCCCACTGCTGGTGGCAAGATGCAGGCCTGGGAGCCCTTGGTCTGCTGTTGGGACCCCAGGAGACATGGGAGGGGCAGGTGGAAGCAGCCAGAAACACTTTGGGACTCAAAACACCTCCAGGACACCTCAAGCTCCTGCACCAAACCCAAACCCAAAGATGGGGCCCAAGAAAGGGGAGTCTTCAGAAAGGTGAACTTATTTATCCAAGAAGTCTTCCAGAACCATTAAACCCAAGTCACATTTACTCAGATCTTTAAAAATTATCCTACCCTGGAAATAATTAAATTATGTGAAATCCCTACTTCCTGGAAAACTCTAGGCCATGTGATCACTTAGGGAGCCACAGACTCTGCAGCTGCAGATGATGTGATACTCTGAGATCACACTCAGGATTGTGTGAATACTGGAGTGCCACTGAGTGATTAAGTTTCAGGGCACATCGTCTCATTCCTGGTGTAGAAGATGTGTATGATCGTTGTTTTTAAATCTGCCTGCCTCTATTGTCATTTTTTCTAATAAAGCAGCAAAGTAAGATGCAAGTGCAAGTGAAAAAAATACAAAACACAAAATAAGCTGAAATAAAAAGTACAGCAGAGACAGGCAGTCTCCCAGCAAAACATGCTGGGAGGAAGAGCCTGTTCCACAGACTTTCTAAAAATGGAATTACTTTATTTTGCCACGGCAATGCACACAAAAATGACTTTCCTTGCAGCCCGAGCAGTGTCAGCGCAGGAGGAAATGGACCAGATCTTAGACGGAGGGTTTAACTGGGAGAAAAATGGCGAGGCTGAATCCTGCACACACACAGGCACACGCATGCACACACGGCATGGCTGTGCCAACACCTGCAGCCTGTACTTCAGGCCAGGGAGCTGCACTGGCAGCAAAAAGACGGGGAAATTGATCATCTTAGTATTTGTTTTCAGGGCTAAATGCAATGACAATCTAGTTGAGTTTTAGCCAGATGGTGTTTTCAGTCATGCAAATGCAGACTTTCAAGCGCCATCATGTTCTTTAGGCCCCAGCCAGCGCGCACCAGGGAGGGGAAGCAGAAAACCCTGCTGTAGTGTTCGTCTGAGGTTCATCAGGCTTTCACAGTTTGTTATTTATAAAACCAGCCCCTTGCTTCTTGAAGACAAAGTGTTTGAAAGTACTGCCACTTTTAAAACCATCCTGTTCGGGGCAGGAAGATAGTTGATAACTCAGAGTGGTGGGGATTGTTTTACACCCGATGGCACAGGCTGGCAGAGCCCAGGGTGTGTGCGCCAGGCCCCAACGCTGTCCTGCGTGTCTTACCTGCTCAGTCACCCGTGGCACAGCAGTCCCACGAGGTAAGTGTGGTCGTGGCCCATTTTAGGGATGAGGAAAGCAAGGGCTATAACTGGTGCTAGGTCCCATGGCCCACCAGCAGGCGCAGGACTCGGGGCCCACTGTGCACCCACCTAGAAAGGATGCAGGAATTAACTCGCTAGAGGAAGTGGATTTACTTTGGAAATAAAATGACAAGTGGGAGCATCTTCACTTTTCAATCTAAGTGAGAATGAAATTAAGAACTGTACAGTTCATACCCAGTTTTAAAAAAATTAAACTTTTAACATTAATTGCTCCTGAACATTTGTGAGTGCCCAGAAATCCTGACATAAAAGCTTTAATTTCTATGCAAAGCAGATAGGATGATTGAGTTATAATTAAAATGGTAATTATACCCTTAATGCTCCATATTTGACTTTTCAAAAAAATGTTATGCTCCAAGAAAAGCTATTTAAAGATCAGAGGAGTATGTTTGAAAATGAATGTATTCAAGACATTTTAAATCTTTTAAAATCCAGTTATTGATTTTTACATGCTTTCAAGTGCGGTCTAAAACATTTTCTTCATTTATTTTGGTCGATGGAAATAATAAAAAATCATTGGGACGTGAAAAGCTTAAAGGAAGGCAATATTCTGAGGTTGATATTTAATGTGATAAATATTTGAGATGTGGGGGGTGCGGGGGGCCTGAGCTCCGGTGGCTCTGGGCCCCACTGTGGTGGGTGGGGAGGAGCCCGTCGGCGGGAAGCCAGCCTCTTTGCTGACTTCCAAGGTGCCACTCTGGGCTTGAAGTCTACAAATATGACATTTCCTTTGATCCTTCATTGACTGTTTAGAATTAAAAAAGAGCACCTAAAGCTATAAATCAAATGTCAGGGGTGTAAGTCTAGTGGAACCATGTCAATATTTCATGATGTATGGCTGGCTGGGAGCCTCGGACACGCCAGCACGCCAACAAGTGGTTCTCGGGGTGCTTTGCACTTGCTCAGGCGTTCCTCGCGCCCTGAGCAGCAGTCAATAAACTTGGAAACTGTGGAAACCTGTGCATAGGCCAGGCCTGATGGCACTGAGGGCTCTGTGGACCTGCTGCTGGCCAGCTCAGCTCATGTACAGACCCCACTGCTCCAAGCTCCCTAAGCTCCAGACCTCCCCGCTGGAGGGTCCATGTGCCATTTATGTGGAATGGAGGGTCTCCCCTCCCCAGACCCCCCAAGGAGCAGAGAGGAAGGGAGAGGGACCCTGGTATTTCCACGTGGTAGAAGCTCTTAGGAGGGTGATTTTGACAGGTGGGGAGAAGGGCAAGGCATTGGTTTCTAAAGGACTAACAAGGAACCCCAAGTCACCAGCTCTCCGAGTTTGTCCCTCACCACACTCATGGAGCTTCACAGATGGTCTCTCCATCCTTCAACACAAGCTGATGCTAGGAATTGCCCCACAGAACGTGACAAATGATGGGGATCCAGACATAGTGGATTTCAGGCATAGTACCAGTTAGTTGGGCACGGGCATTGCCTGTTGGTGGGGAGCTATGTTCCAGGCAGTGTCCCTAGTCACAAGCATTTGGAGTATCTACAAACTCTGCAAGAAAGTCCGATGACTGGCACATTTTTGTGAAGGCTTTGCAGAGCAGAAGTTGGGCCACAGCTGAAGGTCCTGGGATGGAGCTGCCGGCAGCATCTGCTCCTTGAGGCTCTTGCACCTGCTGCCTTCTCGGAATGAGAGCAAGCCCTGCTATCTGCTCAGCTCACTGTTCGTCTCCTGTTTCATTCTTTCTCCGTTTTCCATGTTGACTAAAACTAAGGAGGAAATGTCAGTGGCTTTGCTGTTCAGCAGGGACCCTCATCACCGCCGGTGACACACACATGACAGGGTCTTGTCTTAGAGTCCAGCAATACTTTGTGTGATGAGCATTTATAATCCTGCTCCAGTGCTTGGCGACAGGAGCCCCAGAGGGCCAGCAGATGTTCTGTACCCCACACATAAATTAAAGCCAGGCAAAAACAGACCGTGGTCTCCTCTCCAACAAAAAACTCAGAGAAAGGTTGTCCTTGTGGTCCCGTGGGTGTGCATGGGTCAGATCTCACGCTTTATCTAGGAGCCATGCACTGCACGTGCATGAGGTACATTCTACCTCAGTACAGGAAAAGAGGAGAGTTGGGATGGAGCCCGAAGGGTGGTTGGCTGGGCCTTGAGTCCTGGACCCGAGTGCTATAGCCACAGGACTCTGGCCAGTCACCCACCCCTTCTGCTTCCTCCTCTGCAAGTGGGAAAGGAGCAGTTCCAGCCTGGCCTCAGTTAACTGAGAGGATGTGTGCAAAGTGCCCACATAAAATTAACCTTAGTGCTTTTCACAATACAGCAGCGATAAGTGATAGAAGAGACTCCCTGGGGAGGGTGGGGTTTCAGCTCAGCTTTGAAATCTGATCAGATTCAAGCAAATAGTTGACAAGAACTTCCCAAGCCTGTGAAACAAACTAGATCCTGAAACCCAAGAAGCAAAGAGAATCCCTAATTACCTCAATTCAGAAAGGACTTCTCTAAGTCACATTATATTAAAACTGTCAAAATTAATGACAATTAATGAAAGAATTCTCAAGAAAGCAAGGGAAAAGAAAAAAGTACCCTGTAACAGAAAGCCCATAGGTTACCCTCAGACTCCTCAGCAGAAACTCCACAAGCCAGAAGAGAGTGGAACCAAATATTCAAATTACTGAAAGAGAGAAATGACCAGCCAAGGGTAATACAGGGTCCAGCACTAACACCCCTTCTTATTATAAAACCTTTTATTACAAAATCATAAGTGTGTAATTTTGTAACATAACAATATCACACTCAAGCACACATGTGAGATTTTAGGTGAAATGTTCAAATTAAAACTATAAATTATTACATCCATATTATTACCCTACCAACTACAGTCATGCAGGTGTTACTTCTGCTGGACCCTGTATATCCAGCCAAGTTACCTTTTAGATATGAAGGAGAAATAAAGACTTTTCTTGACATACAGAAGCTGAGGGAATTTATCACCAGAAGACTTTCATTTTAGGAAATACTTAAAGAGGTTATTTTACCTGAAACAAAGAAGAGAGGTCACAAACGGCGATAATCTGTGACCAAAAGAAAAACCACAAAAGGGGAGGAGGTAAAGTTCTGAATTTGCAAAGGGGGATGGAGATCAGATGTATTCAAAAGAAAATAGACTATTATATATATGAAACGTTCTCTTTCATAAACCTATTGGTGACCACATACATACACACACATACCAAAAAAAAAAAAAACTAAAACACATAACTTTTTTTAAAAAAAGGGAAAAAGTATGGAATATCACCAAACGAAACACAAAGGAAAAGAGCCACTGGAGACACAGAGCTACCAGAAAACAAAGGATGAAATAGCTATCGGAAAATCTCATACATCAATAATCGCCCTAAATGTAAATGGACTGAACTCACCAATAAAGAGGCACAGACTTGCAGACTGCAACTAAAAACAAAATCCACTGGCATCCTGCCTTCAGGAGACACATCTAAGCTGCAAAGACCAAGTTAGACTCAAAGCGGAAAATGATTCTCCACGCAAATAGCATCCACAGAAGAGCAGGTATAGCCATACGTACATCTGACAAAGAAGACTTCAAGGTAACAAAGGTAGAAAGAGACAAAGATGGATGCTTTATAATGTTAAAGGGGACACTACATCAAGAAGACATAACTCCTCTTAATATATATGCACCCAGTCAGGGAGCACTGAAATATATAAAGCAACTACTGACAGAACTAAAGGGAACAACGGACAAAATCACAATCATAGAACAGGACCTGAAATCTGATCAGGACCGAAACAGGAATGTGAAGAAGTTAAGAGAAACCGCACAGCACGACCTAGACCTGCAGTGACCTCCCTGAGTGGCCCTGGGCCTCCCGTGAGAGAACCAGCGCGTCGCCCGGGGCCTGGGGTCTTGGCTCCTGAGGAAGTCACTGCCTTTGTCTGCAGCAAGCCCAGAAGCAGAAACGTAGATCCCACATCTCGGTGGGAGGGCTTCACCCCTGCGTTCTGGAGCTCGGCCTGAGCTGCCTGCACAGCCCTCTGGGGACAGCCGGGTGGGGGACAGAGAGTGCAGATTCATGGGTCAGTGAAATGCAGCTGCCCAGGATCCAGGAGCAGGCAAACGGGGAAGTTATTTTTCTGTTTCATTTCACCTCCAAGTTGAATCATTGATTTTAATACTTTATTTTCGCATCCATGTGTTTGAGCGACAGACGTTCCTCAGGTAGTGCCTCCGAAGAAGAAATGAGATTCTGGTAATTAAGGATTCCACCCAGGGTCTCTGGCGGTGGGGATTAAGCTGCTCACTGGAGTGAGCATAGAGACTCTCGGGAGATTAGGACGCGGACTCAATCACTTCTTCCCGTTTCTTAAATTACACTTCAGTTCTCAGGAAGGCTTAAGACTCGGCCCATTGGTTCCAGAAAGAAGTTCATTTAACTACGCCTCCATCATTTCAGCATGGGGATGGTGGCTCTGGTGCTGGAGAAAGACAGCCCCCACAAGGCCCCTGGACAGGGGGATGAGTCGAGGGGGATGAGGGACAGGGCTGGTGGGAGGAGGAAACCAGCCCTGGCTCCTTTTCTCACTGGAGCTACTCTTCTGGCTGTGGTGGGTTGTCTGTAAGTGAGTAGGGCAGCCCTTCCTGAGGGGTCCTTTTCCACTTCCTCCACAATCAGGGAAAGGCTCCAGATGGTCCCTACAGAAGAGCATCTGCCCCAGGCTGAAAGGACATTGGTGCTTTTGACTCACTCATTTTCATAGAACATCTGCCTTGCTGACCCATCACCATCAGAATCTGTCTGGAATGTGTCCAAGTCAATCCCACACCTGCTCAAAAGATGTGGATTAGCCTGACTCCTGCATGCATGGGTGTCATAGAGGCACACTCCATTTCCTGCTCAGACCTCAGTCCCAGTGGCCCATCAGGTCACAGGCCAGCAGCCAGAGCAAAGCTCTGTGGTACCTCTATCCTTTTCATCAGAGCCTTGTATGCTAGACCACGTGGCAAGCGCTGGCAGCAAACTCACTTCCCGTGGTACTGCAAGTGCATCACTAGTCCTTCACATCTGTACTCCGCTCAACCAGTGTCACAGTGCAAGTGTAGGTGCCCACAGGTGTGAGATCCTCTTTATGAACGAAAACTCGGGCAGGATTTTTATTTTTCATTTTCTAAAAGATCTCCTTTAGGGTTTGCTGACCTGTTTCTTGGGGATGTGATCCGTAGGATATCCATCTCCATGGTGTGGCTGTGTCCAAGACAAGACACCTCAGGACCCCTCCCATTCCTGCCATGAGGGTGTCAGGTCTAGGGGGATCCATGCCATGTGTCTACCCCCAAAGCCAAGTCAAAGAGGACAACAGAAGCAAAAAGCAGTGCCATCAGCAATAGCACAGATGTCAGCAAGGGCACTTGGGCATTTGCAACTGGGTGAACCGGGCAGGCGCCCACCCCAGGGCCGTGTCCATCAGTCCACGTTCATCAGTCCACACGCTCTCCACACCCACAAGTACCAATGCCTCCTCTCTTTATGGAGCAAGATGTAGATGGTGACAGCATTCGCTCCAGATCGCACAACTGCAAAGGCAAAGCTTGCGTTCATGCTCAGATCTTCTGACTAAGCCAGAATTACTCTCTTTCTGCAGCCCCACCACCTCATAATCAGACCGTTTGGTTGTCTCACTTTTCAGTTACCAAATCTGCATTGTTGATGGGCCCCTGTAGACATCACTTGAGTAACTGAAATCCACATTTACTGCAAAGCGATCATTTTAGCCTTTAGGTTGAAATATGTGCAATTGCCATTCGTATAAGTCAAAACATGGTCAATTTCAGAGGTTCAGCTTAATGCTAAGGTCCCATTAATTGCAGAGCTGCAACTTTAACTTCAATTTTTTAAAACCCAAGTGACTAAAGTTATTCATTGTCTTTATAACCCTGTCTCCTCCAGAGACAGTGAAGGGAACGTGGAACAGGGGCTGGGTGAGTGCCTGCAGTGACGGAGAACTGGTATCACTATGAGCCCCCTTCTTCCCACCTCTGTCCACTCCTGCAAGCTTATCTCCATCCCAACCACAGGCCCACACCCAGGGGTTCCAGAATCTTAGTCCTCAATGAAGTGAATAAGCCCTGTCCATCTCCTGCCTAGAACAGTGCCTAGCCCTCAATATATACTTGTCGATTGGGTTAATGAATTAATTCAGTGATGAATTCTTTTGCTTTTATGGCTCCGAAGTTTGGAGAGGAAGTTTGGGTTGATTCTTCTCTTTTCTCCCTCTTTTCTTCTTTCATTCAAGGGGAATTATTAGAAGGCACCCCTATATGCTCACATGGAGAATAAGAAGGTTTTTCTCTGCTGGCACTCATACTCCCTAGTTTATCTGACGTGTTTCACCTGTAATGCAGACAATGCCCCATTGGGGATGCTCACCTGTAATTAGTAAATAGTAACACCTGGGTTTCTTTCGCATCACCAGGACTCATGGAAATCATAACTCATTCCATGGTGCAAACGTAAACATCTTCACAATTTTCGCCCAGTGATAATCAAACAATGTCTCACCTTTATTTGTACCCAGTACATGGCATAACACTTGGTCCAAAATAGGCCCTCAGTAAACATTTATAAAGGAGTGAATGAACAACTAACAGCAGAAAATTATAGAGGATTTGCTGATTCAAGGACTGAAAACTAGGTTAAAATGGAGGGTGAAGGGTAGAAGGTGGTGAAGGGTAGAAGGTAGCGAAGGGAACACACTGAGTTCAGACACCAGGGAAAGCAGAAGGGTGGAAGTGAGACAGGGATCCACCTTCCACAGATCCGCCTTCACTGTCAGGTCGCAATCCAGGATGGCATCTGGAACGTGGCCCCCCAGAGGCCATGCCGCATCCCACACTGCGAATGCACGTGCTCAGGGAGAAATTGCAAAAGGGTAACTTTACTGAAGTCTGTGTTGTTGGAATGGCAATCCTGGTACATTTTGCCACTCCTCAAATATTAAATCTAAGCGAGAAACAAGCAATAAAAAAGTATCACTGCTAATTGCAGCTAATTGTGCCACTGAACCCACCATGACCACCCACTAGAGCCTTACACATGAGACTTGCCTGCTAAACATGCCCTGTGTTTGGCAAGGGCCTTGCCTCACGTACCCTGTCTGTGGTGACCAAACCATAACCCAGACAGAGGTCGGTGGTCCATGAGCAAAGATGAGACTACATCATGAAGGGTCCATTTGGAATTCACCTCACAGCGTTTTGGCAATAGCACCATTTTTTCTTAATCAAGTTCATTGCTCAATACCCTCAAAGTGACAGTCAACATCAATCAATCACCTCTGGGTACAGAGTTCTGAACTTCCTAGAGGTGACCTCAAAAACATCCCAAACCATCATTTCCTCAAGTGCTAATTCTTGCAATCCATTAAAATATCTTAGACTTTACTATGTGGGGTATAGTTTAGTCTAAACATCCATTAGTATAAGAACCATTTGTATAGAAGAATTATTGCCTATTTTGTTTCTCCTGTAGGAAACCAAAGTCATGATCTGATAAAATTTGATGCTTGCCAAAATCAGCTTATAAGAAACTACATCTATTTGTCCTAGAAAATCGCTTTTATAACTCTTTTGCAGCTGAGAAAATAAAATGCAGAGGAGTATATTCATTCTGTGCTCTTTATCCATCCTGTTCTTTCATAAGAGAAAATAAAAAGAGGTGATCTGTGGTTAGAGAGTTCCCCAACCTGCTGATCACCCACAAAAGTAAATTATGTGGTCAAACCTTAGCTACCTTGAAATGCAAATGAAAACAGTCAATACCGCTAGTCACCTGCAAGAACAGCCATCACCCAGGACACTGAGAGCACCAAATGCTAACGGGAGTATGGAGCCACGGGAACTCTCCTTCATTGCTGGCGGGAATGCAAAACGATGCAGCCACTTTGGAAGGCAGTTGGCATTTTCTTACAAAACTAAACATACTCATCATATGATCCGACAATTTCACTCCTTATTATTTACCCAAAGGAGTTGAAAACTATGTTTATACAAAGACTGCATACTGATGTGAACAGCAGTTTCATTCATAATTTGCAAAACCCAGAATCAACCAAGAAATCCTTCAGTAAGCAAACAGATAAATAAACTGTGGTCTGCCTGGACAATGAAACATTATTCGGCTAAAAAGAAATGAGCTGTCAAGTCATAAAAAGACATGGAGGAACCTTAAATGCATGTTACTAAGTGAAAGAAACCGATCAGAAAAGGCTACATACTATGTGATTTCAGCTCTTTGACATCGTGGAAAGGGCGAAATGATGGAGACAGTAAAACTGTGGTGGTCAGGGATGAGGTGGGCGATGAACAGGTGGAGTGCAGAGGGTTTAGGGCAGTGAGACTACTCTGTGTGGTGCTAGAATCATGGATACGTGCGTGCCATTACACATTTCTCCAAACTTATGCCCACTGTGGACTCCAGGTGATGATGACGTGTCAATGTAGGTTCGTTGATCGTAGCAAATGTGCCATCTTCTGGGATGTTGGTAGTGGGAGGGGCTGTACATGTGGGGGCCTGGGGGGCATGGGAAATCTCTGTACCTGCCTCTCAGTTTGGCTTAAACCCAAAACTTCTCTGAAAATTGAAGTCCATTAATGTCCATTAAAAAATTAGTTACCTGAGAGGGTTATACTAGAGTTGTCTGCACAGAATTTAGTGACAGGAAATAGACCACGAAGGATTCTATAATGATTTTTCAGAGTCACCTCATAGTCATTCTACATTCTAATTAGTCACCAAGGTGTTTAATCAGCCAAAGTAACAAACCTGAGGGAAGGAGGGAGGGAGACATCAAGAAAAGAAAGACCTACCTGTGTCTGTGTGAGGCCAAGTTTCTTGATGATTTTATGTTAGACATCGGTATTCTGTATTCTAGTGGTCTTTGTTTTCATAACATATATGAGTGCTTCTCTTTACCATACATGTATGAGGGCTTCATTACGCACTGAAACCCATCTGTTCAACTCTAAGCCCATTTAGAAAGCTACATCGCCCTCTGTTGGTAAGAGCCAGGCTAACAAACTGTGCTTGGTCACTAAATTTTGTTCCTTTCCGTGAACATTCAAGTTAAGTTGCTCATGTATTCAATTTTTAATGCAATTAAATAGATAGCTCCATACTTTTATCTTGTACCTTTAAGCTCAGTGCACAGAGTTTGTAAGTCCGCCGTCCTGGTGAGTCGCTGGGTGGTGACATTGTAATCAGGTGAGAAGGAAGGCAGGAGGAAGCATCCGTGGTCCCAACTTACCCAGAGGTGCAGGCTTTCCACCAACTACTGCCATGTCCTGGGACTGGGGCCTTGGCTATCAGTGGGGCCGACACCCTGGCCTGGGGATGGAATGGCCAAGGGACTTGGGAGGAAGTCATCCTCACAAACCCTAACTTCATGAGCAGAGACCCCTGACTGAGAAGCCTTCACGCGAGCATGTTGCTTTGCCTTACGCTCAACCTCTTCACCTGTATTTGTCTCCTTTGACATCGTGTCTACACCAAGCTGGAGATGCAGGTCTATTACATAGGTTTTGCGCATGAGAAGAAAAGGGTAGAATGCTGTCCAAAGCCACCAAGACTGCACACAACCAAGGGGACTCCATTCGGTTGTTTTCATTTCAAACCCAAATGCCTTTTCAGCAAATATTTATCAAGGCATAAGGAATGTAAAAATGAAGGCAACACAATTACCGCCCTCAGGGAGGCACCTAAAATAGTATTTTGAATAAGTATTCAGTAAATGTTTATTGAATGAATGAACAAACTACACTGTAACATGTAGAAAGCTCATCTTTAAATATCTTAGGAGCTACAGCTGAGGGGAATTAATTTGTGGAAGAGGTGGCATCTGTCTGAGCCAAGTCTTCAGGGAGGTGACTGCTGAGTCCTGGGAGGAGGAGAGGGAGGGCCCAAGGAGAGGCCGGCCTGAGGCCCAGAGTGGCAAAGGCAGGTCAGAGAGGGGCATGGACACATCTGACTGAAGGATCTGCCTGTGAGAGCCAGGACCCCGGCCCTGCAGGGAAGGGCGGGGGGAGGACCACTGGCTTGATCAAGATGGAAGGGGACAGAGGAAGAAAGATAAAGTGCTGGCATCCTGTTATCACACTTAGAGCCTTTCGGCCTGTGGGGATGATTCCCTTCCCCCTTTTACAGACCAACTCTCACCCATCTGTCAGGTTTTTTCTTCATGTCACTTAGTCTAGGGGTCCCTTCTTGATCCCCCGTGTGACCAGGTCTCCTCCTACATGGCCTCCCAGCAGTGTGTGCCTTTCCTTCTTAACACTGAGCTCTCTTGCAAGTTCCCTCCAGCTGCCAGGGCTCTGCTCCCTGAGGAGGGTCCATCATTCATCATGCTATGGTATTAACAGGAGAGGCCACACCAAGGTGGGCAGGGAGGGGCTCATGGATGAGGACCAAGGGTCTGAGGCCAGTGCTGTGTTCTAGGTCCATGGTCCTCCTTCTTCCAAGGTTGGGAGAGCTTTGTATCTCAGCTGACTGCTCTGTGGCAGGTTGGTGATGTCTCTCCAGGCTCCCTCACGTGGACTTTGCACACACCATAGTACATTCTCTGAAGTCACCACGCCATCTCACATAGATGCTGAGAACGTGGTGGACAATAAACCCTACTGTTAGCTGGAGAGAAATGCCAAGCTCTGGACATGCCCCCAGGATCACTCAGAGACCTCAGGGATCCCACAGCCTAAAGTCAGACCATTGCAGGTACTCCCCTTGGCGAAAAGAAACACACCTGGTGGTTTCCCACATGCTGTAGTCACAGAATCATAGCTATATCTTATCTTTACAAATAAATCTGCGTTACTACTTATTTAATAGCCAGCTATTCCCTGCATCTTGATCTCTCAGAAGACAGGTCGCTGCCTGCTCTGTTTGCACCTCGCACAGCCCAGGGCATACAGTAGACACTCAGTATGCACTGGCTGAATGCATAAAGGAATGAATGACCCATCTTCTGTAAATGTCAGATGTGAGGGAGAAAAGTCAGTACCCCAGAGGAAGCTGGCCCAGGAAGAGTGTCCCAGCCACCCACCACCAGGGATCTGTGTGCCTTACTAAGGGTAGCGAAAACACGCCACCCACAACTCTGGACACAGTGGAGCCCCCAAACGGTGCAGAGAAAGGTCATGTTTGTTTGGGTATCAGATTCCCAGGGCTGCCAAAGGCATTACCACAAACAGCATGGCCTTAACACTGCAGAAATTTTCCCTGGCCAGGTGGCTCAGTTGGTTGGAGCATCATCCCGTGACCAAAAGGTTGTGGGTTCCATCCCCAGTAGGGGCTGGTTCAGGAGGCAACCGATTGATGTTTCTCTCTCTTTCTCTCTAATAATTAATAAACATATCCTCTGGTGAGGATTTTTATAGAAACAGCGGAAAGTCATCCTCTGCTTCTCTGGAGGCACACCTGGAATCTAGGATGTCGGGCGTTGGTCCCCTCTGGGTCCTGAGAAAGGTCTGTTCCAGGCCTCCCTCCAGCTTCTGATACTGCTGGTCACACTTGTCGTGGCTTATAGACACCTGGCTCTGATCTCTGCCTCTGCTGTCACACGTGTCACTTGTCCCTTGTGTGTCTGTGTCTGTGTCTGTTAGAGGGCCTGGGCAGATCAAGGAGAAAGGTATGGCCACAGGGCGGAGGCAGCGCACAGGAGGGTTACCTGGGCAGCACATTGACAAGTCTGCAGGCCTGGAGCACAAGCCTCCCTGGGATGAAACGGGGGCTTGGGGAAGGGGTTATGTGTTGAGGGGAGGTCACTCAGTGTTCTGATGGGGGGTCTCCAGGTCAGAGAGAGCATGAAAGCAGAGCAGCAGCGTGGAACCTATCTTATCAATGGGTGAAGCAGTTGGTAAGGATTCATAGGATACACAACCTCTAAATGGCTAAAAGTCTTCTTGTTTGGGGCTATTTTTAAATTACTGAATATGTAAAAAAGTGACTTTGGCACTGGCAGGCTTTTGAGCTAATGAGTCTCAACCTGCCATGAAAAAACAACCCACCCATGAGCCACAATTCTGGAATAAGGCTACATTCTGAGGTCCCCAATGGGCATAAATGTGGGGGACACTGTTCACCCCAGGACAGTTTGTTTAGATGGTAGTTTGTATGGGCCGGAAAGAGAGACAATCACCAAAGATACACAAACAAACAAAAATAGTGGAGAGACTGAAGTTAATTATGGCAAACGTTTACCGGGACAGGAAGAGTGTGTGTTTTTTCTGATGAGAAAGGAGAAGGGGTAAGGGAAGAGGAAGCTCTCGTGTAAAGATGAGGGGTTGAAACATATGCATCAGGAAAGTGCTTCTCAGTGCAGGAGGCAACGAGGTTGATTGCTGAGACTGAGAAGAGCTGTTGGGTTGGGAAGATGGGGAGGAAAGGTGACAGTGTGGGTCAGGTGTCCTGGGAACTCCCACGGTCATCACATTGGAAGTGAGTCAGAATCAGAAAGGTGTGTCTAACGCCATCATTCCATTTTCGAGGTAACAAAACTGAGGCCCAAAGACCCTGACTGACTTGCAAAGTCAGGCCAAAAGGATGGTAAACTGATTCTCCATCAACACCAGGGCCCCGTCAAGGGGAGAGGTCCTGGGTGAGAAAGGGGACACTCATCCCAGCGCCACGACTTCTCCAACTTTGCTTTCAGCTTGCAGTAGAGGCAGCTGGGCTGCCTCCTCTCCAGCACACGATGGTGTGCAAGCAGTTCCACAATTGTTAATTATTGAGACTGGAAGATGCTAGTAGTAGAAAATCCCAGGCACACCTGTGACGGCTATTTTGACCACCCTCCCACTTGCTCTTTTATCTCTGCCTCCTTCCCTTTTGCCTACCCAACACTCAGGACCTTAGCTCTGACCCCTCTGTTCCCCGGGACATCATAAGAAGCCTTCCATCCCCAGATTTGTCACTCTGTCCATCCTCCCTTTTAGGGATCTCAACCCGGGGCTGATGGAAAGGCAGCCGATATACCAAGCCTTATGGAAATTTCAATAGCCAACGCTCTTCTAAATCATTTTTTCTGATAATGGTGTGGCAAGAAGGCTAAAATTAGTGAATATCTGCTACAAAACAGAGCCCACCACAGAGGTAAGAAATACTCAAGTTCAGCCTTTCCAGAGCCTTTACATCACTCCACACTCCGTGCTAACAGCCTGTTGAGAGAGATCAGATTACAAGGCAGCAAGTATTTGCTTCCTCCTCACTCCTTCACAGAAGAAATATCCTGTTGTTAGTTTTATACATGTATTTTGTTAAGACCAGTGGGATTTAGGGGATCTGATAAGCAGAGATCTGAAATTCATCTGCCCAGTTGGACTGGACTCTTGCACATCTGTGATCACTACGATGAGAATGTGTCTTGGGCACCTGCTCGCACAGGAGAATAAGGCCCATGAGCAGAGCAGATGCAAACCACACAGAAGCCACACCCACAGAGCCCAGCCCAAATCGGTCTTCACCAGCCAAACTACACACACCTGAGTCACTAGTAAGTGCTTATTGATTAAGCCATTGAGTTTGGGTGGTTTGTTACACAGAAAGCACTGGCTGATATGCCACATATAAAGCCATTTTTGCTACTGAAGTCTGTGAATTAACAGAGTTTTAAAGAAGCTGTAGTTGTCCCATATTAACTGATACTAGAGGCTATTTCTCTGACAAATACTTTGAAATAACAAATAAAATAAAACCATTTATTATTATTCCATATTTTAGAATTCGATAACTATAAGAACCAAAAATTCTTTTTTAGATTTTACTTATTTTAGACAGAGGGGAAGAGAGGGAGAAAGAGAGGGAGAGAAACATCAATATGTGGTTGCCTCTCACAGGCCCCGTACTGAGGGCCTGGCCTGAAACCCAGGCATGTGCCCTGGGTTTCAAACCCAGGGATTCGAACCAGCGACCATTTGGTTCACAGACCACCACTCAGTCCACTGAGCCACACCAGCCAGGGCAAAAAAAAGGAAAAACAAGCCTTAATGAGCCCCTTCACACACTCTGCCATTTCTTATCCCTAAATAAACCAGGGCTTTAGAGACAGAACCAATCCCATCAGTACACTTAGCAGATAGAGAGACAAAGGCATGGTCAAGTTCGGGCCATGTTGCCTGTGAAACTTCTCGCCTGATGGCTGAGCCCTGCTGTCCCAAGTCACATCCAAGATCTCTGATATCGTCCCCAATTTTTTCTAATGAAACTGTGGTGCCCTGCCTGTGTGTTACCTGAATGGCTCTAAAAGACCAAAAAGCACCCATCAATTTATTTCAACACATTGCTGACTGGTGACCAAATGGCATGTAATCCCCACAGGTTTTGCAGCACACTTGAAGGTCATTTCTCGGTTTTTCGCTCTTCTGACTTTCCACACTCCCATGTCACCTTCATGCTCTCAGTCCCCATCAGTCAGCCAGCAACATTTACAAATGTCACCGTGTCAAGCTCTGTACTAAACACGACAGCGTGATCCCAAAAGGGAAGGCATTGTGCTGGCCGGCCGGGACGCTGGAGTTAAAAGAGCTGAAGCAGGGCGAGCACACGGAATGAAGACAGTCACAGTGTCTTCGCTGGAAGAGAACGGGAGCTTCCCAGCAAGAGCAGCTATTTCCCTCCCTCGGTGACTCCTCACTCTGGCTGCACGTTGGAATCTGCTTTCTAAAAAGAATGAGTCCTGGCCTCTCCTCCAGACATTCTATTATAATTCACCTAGGTTAGGGTCCCGCACACAAGGGCACGTTTTTCAATCTCACCGGGAGGCTGTGCTATGCAGATAGGGCTGAGACCCACCTCTGTTTGCCGCGGTGCAGACATGGGTCAGAATTAGGTCGGGCTAATGAGGGATGTCTCACACAGTCAGTCGAGGTGAAACTGGACCAAATAAAGGATACAGTTGGACTGGAATCCCATCAAAGGTATTATAATGAGTTCAGCAAAGCTTTGAATTGGAAGCGAGAAAAAGAAAGGTTCATGCAATGCAGGGGTGTCGAACCCGCGGCCCGCAGGCCGCATGCGGCCCAACACAAAATCGTAAATTTACTTAAAACATGACGAGATTTTTTTTGTGATTTCATGTCTCAATGTATTTAATGTATGGCCCAAGATGACTCTTCTTCTTCCAGTGTGGCCCAGAGATGCCAAAAGGCTGGACACCCCTGAAAGGTTACCAACATAAGACACTGATGTAAAAGGAGGAGGCAGCTAGAGGAAGAACTCGTAGCAAAAAGCCTCAGTTTCTCCAGCTGTAACAGAGTGCCAATCCTACGTGCTCATCTCTCCAGAAAGCCAAGGGCCTCATCAGCTATGTCTACAAATGATTTGATCCTCCCAGAATCAGCTAGCTGTAACAAAGGAATAGGAAGGCATTATTACTCATTCTGGTAATGAATAAGAAAAGTGACCAAAGCCGTCACTCTGGCCAGCTCCTGTTGCAGTCTGGATTTTTCCTGGGCCCCTGTTCTTGCACACACTGCTGATGACAAATTTCAGCACGCCCACCTCCGTGGGAATCAGAAGTGAAATCTCCCAGGAGAGACACCGCAGGAAAGCTTGGATTGAAAGATACATCAACACATGTAACTGATCACAGCCTTCAAGCGAAAGAAAGTTACATTTTTCCTCTTCTCAAACAATCCATTTTTGCACCATCTGCGGCTGATTTTCAGCAGCTTCCCTCACCTCACCATCCCACCTGATGGAATTCTCATTTGTGTGAGATGCTCTTCCAAGTACACTCGAAGATTTGTTTCTTTGTTTTCACTGTCCTTCCCAGACAACGGCCAGCCCCTCGTGCCCCCAACCCCTCCTAAACCACAGATGCCGTCTTTTGTTTTGCATTTATGTTGCGAGAAAAACATTGCCCTGCTGACACTCGGAGAAGCATCAGTGAGTAAAGTCTGTTATCCAGGCTGCAGAGCCATCTGGACTTCCTACTGAAAAGGTTGGACATGGTTTTAGGCAAGATTTTTATCAGATCTGAGAGGGGGGAAAAGTCTTGAATGCATTACTGTCTTCCAAGGTTGGTGTCAGATTTTTTTTCCCCTTGTCAGTTGCAAAACAAAGCAAAAACAGATGACAAACCAAAGGAGCTAGATAAAGATATACATCTCCGGAGGAAGCTTTGTCAACGGCAGTGGAGTATAAACAAAAAATAAATTGGTTTTGGTTTTATCAGAAACTGGACAGACTTCCACTGGTATAACAATTTGTCATTTCCAGGCCTTCCAGGGAATACCTAAAAATGCAGAAGGAAAATCCAAGGTGCTCAGGACAAAGGCAAGACTTGCTTTCCAAAACCTATTACCGGTGTTTAAAATGCACACAAGGAAAAAGGCAGAGGGGAAGGGAACAAAACAGGCTTCATGAAAAGTAAAACTGCTTTGAAATCAGTATCTCTCTCTCTGAATGTGATTTAGACTTTCTAAAAAGGTTCTGCTTTTCAGTCAAAGAATGTTGGTATCTTAGCAACATACTTGCTACCACCGTGCTTTGGGTTTCTTCTTTCCACCAGTTATTTAAGAAAAGGCAGAATGAGTGCTTATGCTGGAAGCGACCCCTTTAACAAGGACCCTTATTGGGAGAACAGTCTGCACTGGTGGCCCAGGTTTCTGCTCTCAGCTCTTTATCCCATGCCTCTGGGTGGCAGGCACTCTGTAAGAGGTTAATGGCCCGAGACTGCCCTGAACCCCACACCAAGGGCCTCAGTGAGCTCCTTCTAAAAAGCACAAAACAGTGCATTTTATCCTGAGAAGCAGCTATAGGACCCAGCAAGGCTTCCACAGGACAGGCCTCGAGATCAATAAGCCACCTTCTATTCCCCGGTATAATATGGTGTGAACAAAACTCTAATTACAGAAGGGAAAAAAACTACTGAGTTTCTAAGTGTGTAATGATTTGGGAAGAAAATGTCTTCATAGAGAAGGACCAGAGCTTGGCCTCAGACCAAGAACAGTTTGTCTAATTAAAAGCTTAAATAGGCTTTATAGTAGAGTGATGGTTATTGATCCTGAAAAAAGGCATTTATGTAATGTTTTCCTTTAAAAAAATTTTACTTGGACAAATATTTATTTTGTGTCTACTGTGCTCCTATGCTGTGCGGCTGAAACCAAAGTTTCCTGGTCCTCAAGCTTCTCTTAACTTAGCTGGAATTCACAGATTTTGGACAAACTAGAAAGCACAGAACAGATCGCACACATTCCTGTAACGCCAGAGGTGGCCACACTGAATGCCGTGAAGCACAGATAAGCCACACTCTGGGCTCTGAAAGGAAGTGGCAGTCCTGGCAGAAGTTCCCAGAGGACGATGTCCGGGGGAGGAGCCAGGCCTGGGGAAGCACAAGGACACTACAGGAATAAAACATCAGAGCAGAGCCTTGACCCGGACCTGGTGCCCAGGGTACTTGCACTGAGTGAGGACAGACCTGGTCTGGGGACCTGCCCCATCAGCGCTGGGGCCATCTTGCTGAGATGTCACTGCCAACAGCATGAGGGCAGGGAACAGGAAAGGTCCTTCCCTGGAAGCCTCATTGGGCTGACGACAAGAACAGAAAGTGTGGTAGGAAGACTTGTCACACTCAACCAGGAGCAACAGGGGTTTACTTTCTGTTACACATCTGTGCTCCAGCACTCACCCAGTTGCCATGGTAACCCTGTACTGGCTCTCAGCCCCTTGTGAGGCTTTCCAGAACCTTCTTCACCTGGATGCTCCTTTCTCACCACCAGCTCTGTGCCTTAGAAGTGGAATGAACTTACCTCGTGACTTAGATATTGCAGCTAACTGACCCTAAGTGAAGATCCCAGTCTGGGGCAGGAGAGGCACAAGGTGGGCTAAGAGAAGGGCAGGCCTGGAAGAGGGGAGAAGCATGCTGGAAAAGCTCTGGGCTCCTGGAGTAGCCCCTGACCCTCCCGGGTGCCCAGCGGGGTTCCATCGGTCAGGTCCCAGAGGGATAAGGCACTGGCTGTAGGTGAGGATCATGGGAGGTAAGTGCCAAGTGACTGCGTGAAGAGCGAGACAGGCCCTCATGGCCACGTGCCAACAGGACACTCTTCAGGGGCTGCACCCTGCACCCTGGTGGCCGAGTGGCACAGAGCTGGAGAGGGGCACAGATGCTTACCAACATCCAGTGTCACCCAGATGGACACGCAGGGGCCCTGCAAGGCGCCACTCCACCCTTCCCCAAAGCAGCTAACAAGTCCTTCTGTGCTGCTAGAGCACCTGGAAGACCTGGTGACACCATTTGTCACAAGGGTGCTTTATTCTCTCTCCAACTCCGAAAGACATTCATCAATGCAGTGAGGAAGCCAGAGACCATGAACTAGAAATAGAAAAACAACTCCCCTTTGATCACAGATAAAAGGCCTTTGTAGGAGTTTTAAACCCAATTCTGTTTCAGAGTCCAGGTGTCTTTGGCCAGAGTTGCCAGTCCTGGCGGCTGCTGTCCCACGGAGCTTTGCTGAGGGAAGGAAAGAACATCTGTTCTCTGTGGCCACATGCCTAATGGAACAGGGACTTGACCCTGAGGCTGCTAGGAGCAAAATAATTGTCACAGAAGTCACAGGCGCATTATGTGGTCACCTCCTGTTACCCACTTCCAGACCGGCTGGACACCTGACTAATGCAGACTCACACCTGCTTCTGAGTGGTGTTGACCAGATCCAAGTCTTAGAGAAAGTTCATAGAGACAGAAAGAAAATGCCCCCTGCATTTTATTATTCTGCATTTATAACATAAGAGGGCTGGACAGAAATGTCAAATTCTAGAGAACCAAGAAGTGCTTTCTGCAGAGCCTGGCAGACTCTGGCACGAGTGGTGTGACACTGTCCCCTCTCCCTTCTCAGGACACACAAGGATCTACCCCCAATCACCCTTCAGTTTTCCCTTCCCCAACAAATACCCCTGCTCCTTGGCAATCGTGGCTGCTCCCCAGCCCCTGACTCCTTTCATAACAAAAACCTCTTTATCATTCGCTCCAAAGAGTTTATCTCATGCTTCCACCAGAGTACAACCAATGGAGTCACTTCGATTTCATATTTGTTCTAAACGAATGCAAAATATTACCCAGCTAAAAGAGACTATTTCTACTGCTTCATTTGTGATACTTATTTTTTTCAAATGTGTATTGAGTTCCATGATCTGGCAAGCCCCTCGGTAAGTCCAGGGGTCCAGAGATGAATTTGGAGCCTTCCAAAAGTTTTCATATGTATGGCACCATTGACATGTAAACAAACTAGCAAAATTGATTGCAGGAAAATCTTCAGGGTTTTCTACATATGTAACCATGTCAACTACAAACAGATATTTTTACTTTTTTCTTTTAAATTCGAGTGGCCTTATTTCTCTTTCTTATATGATTGCTCTACTGGGGCTTCCAGTACTGCGTTGAATAAGAGTGGCTGGAGTGGGCATCCATGCATGTCAACAGTATCTTAAGAAAAGTGAAAAAGAAAAAAGAAAGAATCCCTGGCTGGTGTGGCTCAGTGGATTAAGCGTGGGCCTGTGAACCAAAGGGTTGCCAGTTCAATTCCTAGTCAGGGCACATGGCTGGGTTGCAGGCCATGTCCCCAGGAGGGGGTGTGCAAGAGGTAACCGCATTGATATTTCTCTTTCTCTCTTTCTCCCTCCCTTCCTCTCTCTCTAAAAACAAATAAATAAAATCTTTACAAAAAATAAAGCAATCATTATAAAAAAGAAATAAAAAGAAGTGGACCTCCTTGCCTTGTACTGGATTATAGAGGACAAGCTTTCAGTTTTCTGATTATGATGTTAGCTGTGGGCTTTTCCTGTATGGTCTTTATTGTATTGACACAACTTCCTTCTGCACCTACTTTGTTGAGAGTTTTATCATAAACAGATTTTGAGTTTTGTCAAATGATTTTACTGCCTCTATTGAAATGAGCACGTGGTTTTTATCTTTCATTCTGTTATGTGTTGTATCACATTGGTAGATGCGTGCATGTTGAATCATCTTTGCATCCCAGCAATAGATGCCACTTGTTCGTTGTCACTTTTAATGTGCTATTAAATTCAGTTTGCTTGAATTTTATTGAGAATTTTGCATTTATGTTCAGGAAGATTGACCTGTAGTTTTCTTTTTTTTGTGGTGTCTCTGGTTTTGGTATCAGAGTGATTCTGGCGTCATTAAATGAGTTTGGAAGTGTTCTCTCATTCTATCTTTTGGAATAATTTTAAAAGAATTAGTGTTAATTGTTTGAATGTTGACTAGAATTCACCAGTGAAGCCATCTTGCACTGAGCTTTTTGGTCGAGAAATTTTGTTAACATTTTTTTTAATTGAGATAATTGAGAGACTTTCGATTAATGATTCAATCTCATTGTTACTGTTCTGCAATTTCTTCTTAATTCAGTTTTAGTAGGTTGTAAGTTTCTAGGAACTTATTCATTTTTCACCAGATTATCCAATTTGTTGGCATATAGTTGTTCATAATAGTCCTTTATGATCCTTTTCGTTTCTAAGGCAACCATTGTAATATCTCTGCTTTCATTTATAATTTTATTTATTTGAGTATCCTCTTTTTTTTTCTCAGTCTAGCTAAGGATTTGTCAATATTATCTTTTCAAAAAAATAACTCTTGTTGATTCTTTTTTCTACTCTCTATTTGATTTATTTCTGCTCTAATCTTATTTCCTTCTTTCTGGTAACTTTGGACTTAGTTTGTTCTTTTTCTAGTTGCTTGAGGGGTACAGTTAGGTTACATATTTGAGATCTTTTTCAATATTGGCATTTATTGCTATGAACTTCCCACTTATTGGTAGATTGTCCCTAGTGTGCACCATGTTGCCAGCATTTTTTTGGATGTTGAGTTCTAAGCACATTTAAGGTTGGCTAGGCTAAACTATGAGGTTTGATAGGGTAGGTGTACTAAATGCACTTTTGACTTACGCTATTTTCGATTTACAGTGGGTTTTCAGGACATAACCCTATTATAAGTTGAGGAACATCTGTATATTGTGTCTCTATGCACACCACTTTATGTCTAACCTATTTAGGATATTTGGCTTCTTGAATCTGTTTGTCTATTTCCTTCCACAGATTTGGGATATTCTTTGTCATTATATGTTTAAATATGCTTTCTACCTCTTTTTCCTTCGCTGCTTCTCCTGGACTCTCCCAATGCACATATTGCTTTATTAACAGTGTTCCATAAATATCAGACTTTCTTCCCTCTTACTCCTTCTTTTTTTTTTTCCTTCTCTGACTGGATAATTTCTAATGACTTTTCTGAGTTCACAGATTCTTTCTTATGCTTGATTAGGTCTGTTCTTCAAGCTCTCTGTTACATTCATTGTATCCTTCAGCTCCAGAATGTCTGTTTGGTTGTTTTATGATTTCTGTCTCTTTATTAAACGCCTCTTTTGTTCATGTCTTGTTTTCCTTTTTTCCGTTATTTTTAAAAAGATTTCATTTATTTATTTTTAGAAAGAGGGTAAGGGAGAAAGAAAGAGAGGGAGAAAATACATCAATGTGTGGCTGCCTCTCATGTGCCCCCTACTGGGGTCCTGGCCCACAACCCAGGCATGTGCCCTGCCTGGGAATTGAACTGGTGACCCTTTGGTTCGCAGGCCCATGCTCAATCCGCTGAGTACCCCCAGCCAAGACTATTATTGTTGTTCAATTTCCCCCAATACTCTCCTCCACCCTACCCGCCCCCACCTCTCACCTTCAATCCTCCCCCACATTGTCTTTGTCCATGTGTCCTTTATCCATGTTCTTTGATGACCCTTCCCCTTCTTTACCCCATTATGCCCCTCCCCCCACCCCTCTGGTCACTGTCAATTTGTTCTTTATTTCCATGTCTCTAGTTCTATTTTGCTCACTTGTTTGGTTTTTGATTAGGTTCCCCTTGTAGGTGAGATTGTATAGCATTTGTCTTTCACTGTCTGGCTTACTTCACTTAGCATAATGCTCTCCAGTTCCATCCATGCTGTCATGAAGGGTAGGAGTTCCTTCTTTCTTTCTGCTGCATAGTACTTCATTGTATAGATATACCACAGTTTTTTTAATCTACTCATTTATTGATAGGCACTTAGGCTGTTTCCAGCATTGGGGTGCATAAGGTCTTTTGAATTGATGTTTCAGGATTCTTAGGGTATAATCCCAGCACTGGAATTGCTGGATCAAAAGACAGTTCCATCTATTTTTTGTTTTTTAGGAAATTCTGTGCTGTTTTCCACAATGGCTATACCAGTCTGCATTCCCACCAACAGTGCACTAGGGTTCCCTTTTCTCCACAGCCTCGCCAGCACTCGTTTGCTGATTTGTTTATGATGGCCATACTGACCACTGTGAAGTGATATCTCATTGTGGGGTTGTTTTGTTTTGTTTTTTTAAATATATTTTATTTATTATGCTATTACAGTTGTCCCATTTTCTCCCTTCCCTCCCCTCCACCCTGCACACCCCTTCCCACACACATTCCCCACCTTTAGCTCATGTTCATGTGTCATACTTATAAGTTCTTTAGCTTCTACATTTCCCATACTATTCTTGCCCTCCCCCTATTTTCTACCTACCATCTATGCTACTTATTCTCTGTAACTTTCCCCCTCTCTCCTCCTCCCACTCCCCTGTTTCTAACCTTCCATGTGATCGCTCTGTAGTTCTGTTCCTGTTCTCGTTGTTTGCTTAGTTTGTTTTTCTTTTTGTTTTTGTTTTAGGTATGGTTGTTAATAATTGTGAGTTTGCTGTCATTTTACTGTACATGTTTTTTATCTTCTTTTTCTTAGATAAGTCCCTTTAACATTTCATAGAATAAGGGCTTTGTGATGATGAACTCCTTGAACTTGACCTTATCTGAGAAGCACTTTATCTTCCCTTCCATTCTAAATGAAAGCTTCACTGCATAGAGCAATCTTTGATGTAGGTCCCTGCCTTTCATGACTTGGAATACTTCTTTCCAGCCCCTTCTTGCCTCAAAGGTCTCTTTTGAGAAATCAGCTGACAGTCTGATGAGAACTCCTTTGTAGGGGACTGTCGCCTTATCTCTTGCTGTTTGTAGGATTCTCTCCTTCGTTTTAATCTTGGGTAATGTAGTTATGATGTGCCTTGGTGTGTTCCTCCTTGGGTCCAACTTCTTTGGGACCCTCTGAGCTTCCTGGACATCCTGGTAGTCTATTTCCTTTGCCAGATTGAGGAAGTTCTCCTTTATTATTTGTTCAAATAAGTTTTCCACTTGTTGTTCTTCCTCTTCCCCTTCTGCTACCCCTATAATTCAGATGTTAGAACATTTAAAGATGTCCTAGAGGTTCCTAAGCCTCTCCTCATTTTTTTTTTTGAATTCTTGTTTCTTCCTTGTTTTCTGTTTGGTTGTTTGTTTCTTCCTTCTGGTCCACTCCATTGATTTGAGTCCCAGTTTTCCTCCCATCACTATTGGTTCCCTGTGCATTTTCCTTTATTTTACTTAGTGTAGCCTTCATTTTTTCATCTAATTTGCAACCAAATTCAACCAGTTCTGTGAGCATCCTGATCACCAGTGCTTTGAACTGTGCATCTGATAGGTTGGCTATCTCTTCATCACTCAGTTGTATTTTTTCTGGAGCTTTGATCTGTTCTTTCATTTGGGCCATTTTTTTTGTCTTGATGTGCCTGTTACATAGTGAGGGATGGAGCCTTAGGTATTCACCAGGGCATGGAAACCCACATCACTGTGTTGTGATGCTGCTTGTGGGGAAGGAGTCTGAGGGGGAACAGTGGCACTTGCCCCGCTCTCTGCTGGATTTCAGTCCCTTCCGCCACTTCCCCCAAGCAAACTGGGCCCTTCTGGTGCTGATTCCCGGGTGGGTGGGTTTGTGTATGTTCTAGGACCCTGTGGATCTCTCCAACAAACTCTCCTGTGAGGCCAGGAGTCTCTCCTGGCACCTCAGCCACCACAGGTGTTTTCAATTGGTGTTTTGAGGCTTTATTTCCCCGAGTTGGAGCCCTGGGTTGTGTGATCTGTCTCACTCCCCAGTTTCACCTGGTTTATCTGCATGTGAATGTAAGACCACCCAGTTCCTCCAGTCACCTTGCACACTGTGCCCTTCCATAATCTGCTGCCTCACTGGGTCCGCCCGCTGCCACCCCAGGCCCCAGGGTCCGCCAGCCACCGCTTTTTTTCCCTGCAACCCCTTTCCACCTGGCTGCCAGACTCCACCCCTCCTACCAGTCTGGATGAATGTGTCTATTTTAACTTCTTGGTTGTCGAACTTCCATGCAGTTTAATTTTCTGTTTTATGATAGTTTTTTGTTTCTAAATTGTTGTTGTCCTTATTTTGGTTGTACAAGGAGGCACAGTGTGTCTACCTATGCCTCCATCTTGGCTGGAAGACTCATTGTGGTTTTAATGTGCATCTCTTTGATGGCTAGTGATGATGAGCATCCTTTCATATGTCTCTGGGCCCTCTGTATGTCCCCTTTGGAGAAGTATCTGTTCAGGTCCTTTGCCCATTTTTTAATTGGGTGGTTTGTCTTCCTGGAGTGAAGTGGTGTGAGTTCTTTATATATTTTGGAGATCAAACCATTGTCAGAGGTATCATTGGCAAATGTATTTTCCCATATCATTGGTTCCCCTTTCATTTTGCTGATATTTCCTTTAGCCATGCAGAAGGTTTTTAATTTGATGAGATTCCATTTATTTATTCTTTCTTTTTGGTCCCTTGCTCTAAGGGACATATCAGTGAAAATATTGCTGCATGGAATATGAGATTTTTCTGCCTATGTTCTCCTCTAGGACTTTTATGGTGATGTGACTTATATTTAAGTATTTTATCCATCTTGAGTTTATTTTTGTGTATGATGTAAGTTGGTGGTTGATTTTAATTTTTTTGCATGTAGCTGTCTAGCTCTCTCAACACCATTTGTTAAGGAGGCTGTTTTTACTCCATTTTATGCTTCTGCCCTCTTTGCCGAATATTAATTGACCATAGAGACATGAGTTTATTTCTGGGCTCTCTATTCTGTTCCATTGATCTATGTGTCTGTTCTTATGCCACTACCAGACTTGTTTAATTACAGTGGGCTTGTGATATAGTTTCATATCAGGAATTGTGATCCTTCCTACTTCGTTCTTCTTTCTCAGAATTTCTCAGGATATTTGGGATCATTTATGGTTCCATATAAATTTTTGAAATGTTTGTTCTCTATCTGTGAACTTTGTCATTGGTACTTTAATAGGGATTGCATTGAATGTATAAATTGCTTTGGGTAGTATGGACATTTTGATGATGTTAATTCTTCTAGTCCATGAACATGGTATATGCTTCCATGTATTTATGCCTTCCTTAACTTCTTTCTTCAGTGTTGTGTAGTTTTCTGAGTATGGGTCTTTTACCTTCTTGGTTTATTCCTAGGTACTTTATTTTTCTTGTTACTATAGCAAATGAGATTTTCATTTTCTATCTGTGTTCTCTTGTAGCTCACTGAGCTTCCTTAAAACAAACATTTTGATTTCTTTGTCAGGAAATTCATGGCTCTCGATTTCTTTAGGGTTTTTTTACTAGAAATTTATTGTGTTGCTTTGGTAATGTCATGTCGCTCTGACTTTATGTGTCCCTTGAAGCCTTGCATTGATATCTGTGCACTTAAAGGAAGAGTCATCTCTTCCAGACCTTGAGGACTGTCTGGAGTGGGGAAAGGCCTTTGTTTGCCAGTGGGTGTGAGGGTGCCAGGTGGTGGCGTGTGCTGTGGTGCCAGATTTGGCACAGTTCCAGGGTTTGTGACAGCACTGGGTCCAGGTCACGTGTGTGTGCACAGCAGTGAGAATGCAGGACATGGGAAGGCAATGTCTTTCTCGTTTGTGAAAGTTCAGCTGAAGGAACAGGCATTTTGGGACCATCTCTCTGCTGTGTGTTGAGTACAGGTAAACAGAGCTGGAATGAATTGCTCTGGTCTCAGGTCTCTTCATGAGCTTGGGAAAATACTCAGTCATGGCCTGGCCCTGGCTTTAAGTCAGTGCCTCAGATGCATTGTTTGAAATTATTTAGCAATTTTTGTCTACTTCATTTCTCCTCTCCAGAGCCTATTTTAAGGATAAAGAAAGCAGACTGAGGGCCAAAGTCATGAGTCAAAGGGGTCTGAGAGTTTATCCTTGATGGCACTCAGAAGTGGGCATGATGTGGACTTCAATGGCAATGCTGCAAAACATGCATTAGCATTTTTATTATTTAGGCAATAACTTAAAAACTTCCCTTAAATTTAACGAAAGCCAGGAAAGTAAATATTTCAGCCTTTATGGAACAACTGCTTTTTCTATTGGGAATTTTTTTTTCTCTTCATGCACTGAAATGGTTCTTCTTGTTTATGTCTTTTTAAATCCAGATGAACTCAAACGACCATGAATCAAACCCAAACAAAGGACCTCATCTGTTAGCATCCTCATATTAGCACACTAATGAGAATTTAAAGATTCTAATTAAACCCAGATGCAAAATATCTTCCTGAGTACATCAGAAAGTGCCAGTTTAAAAACAGAAATATTACATTTTTCTAATGTTGTTTTAGTTTATTTTCTACATTTTTATTATATTCTGATTTGAAGTTGATTGTTAAAGCAGTAACTACTGCTCACTTGTAGATGTCTTAACAATTTAGGTAACTGTGAATAACTATAAATTTATTTAATCAATAGATAGGTATACAGGTATCTTTGCACATAACCCCCAACTCTCAACTATTCAAGGCACTTCTGACACTGTGGACAATAGCCCATATGGTAAACTAGAATTCAAACACCTGGATTTGGATTTTAACCCTACTACCAATGGGCTGAGTCAGCTGTAACAAATCAGCTTATCTCTCTCCGCTCTGGTTGCCTCATCACAAATGCTTATTCCTCTGGCCCCTGGTTCCTAGGGAGCAGTCCAGGGTCAGCTGCAGTTGTTGGTTCATTCCCTTCCCTCCTGCCAGCAGAAAGGGGCCTCCATCTGCACTGCTCATAGTAACCCAACCACTGGAATCCCTTTGGCTCCCTAGTCACAATCCGCTGGAGGTGATCATGGGCTGGACAGCAGCTGGGCTAGTCACAAAATAAGTAGGAAAGAGCAGAGGATGTAATCCATTTTCTCAGACATGGGGGGAAAAGAAAAAGAAGAAGGTCAGTACCCACTCTTGCTAAGCCTGTGACACCAACAGAGCGTGACCCATTCACATAGCTGTGCCCCACTTTTTTCTTTTATTAAAAAAAATTATTTTCCCTGTTTCTTTGATGTAATCTTGTAGAATTTTAAAATGCCAACAGCACAAGATTTAAAATGCCTTCATATCTCTAAATTTGGATTTTACGAATGTGAAAATCCAGCCCCCAGCCCTGCCCATTAAAATCCATCCCATCGTACACATTGAAGGACCTTTTTGGCCACAGTCAAAGAATTATCTTGTTCAGCAAATGACCCACAGTTTAGAGCTCAGTCCTAGAGCAGTGGAAGTAGACCCTCGCTGTCCTGCTCCTGGATTTGCTCAGCTGGTTTCAGCCTATTCAGAGGTAGGAGTGAGGACAGTGGTCTTCCTCCCAAGGGCTGAATTTTGTGGGGGTCACACTGAATGCAATGAGGGCTGCATAGACCAAAGAGAAAGAATGGGGGGCCAGCCATGGAGTTGGGGAGAGGAAGCAAGACACCAGGCACTAGGAGGACTGGCTGACTGGGAGAAGATGAGAAGATGGGTTAATATTTCACCACTTGTGCAGCTCGTGGCCCTTGCAAGAAGTCAGTCCCTCCAGTTTTCTGACCCCAAGAGGTGTGGGTGGAGCAACTGGCCTGCTGTCATGATTGCCCTGGTCATCCCAGCTCAGCGACCCCTGCACATGCCCGACCTTTCTCCCTCCGTGTTTTTGCAGACAGAGCCCCACCTCTTCCAGCACTCTGTCCTTCAGATCCTCTCCAGGTTTTAGACAATGTGAAAGAAAAAACATTCAATGATACTTATTAAAGCACAGTAAGGAAGACTTTATTCAAGGGGAGGACAGTGGTGGTAGGTGAAGGAACGCCTGCAGTGAAATTTGCAGGGCAAGAGAGACTGGACTCAACTCTGAGTACAGGGTGGGAAGTGGGAATTTACAGGCAAGGAAGAGGTGGGGGTTGGTGGATGAGAACTCACTAAGAGGAAACATCAAGGGTATGGGAGAGTGGGAGTTCTGGCTAAACCAGCCTCCCAGGACTCCTGCTTAAGACAGGCCATGTGATCAGCCATCACCTGGAGGTGGTGAGGCTTGAAGAGTTTGATCAGGTATCAAGGGTGGGGGCTTGACTCTTGCTAAAATTGGATGATGCAGAGAAAAACACAAAAAGCCCAAAAGATAGGCCTGGCTGAAAACAGCTCAAGGGAGCCTGAGTAGAGTTTGGTCAATTAGAGAATCATTGTCACAGTAGGTTTCAAACTTCACTGTGCCTTGTAATCACCTAAGCAGCTTGCAGGAAATGCCAATGCAAGCTGCACTGCCTGAAATTCTGATTCAGGGCATCTGAGAACAGGCCTGTGGACCCAAAGATGGTCCACTAGTAACCATGACCAGTTGCCTCCTCCCCAGGAAGTACTTCTCCAATCACCAGGCATCATTTGCTCCCTAAACTGTTACAGTTAAGATAGTCATAAAACCCACATTTGTGTAAGAGGCAGAATTTCACATTTCCTATGTATCATCTATACAACTACACTTATGTTCATCAGGTGACAGTGTTCCCTGTGGTCAGAGAACATGTCATTCCTGGAGCAACACCACCCTCCTCCACTGAAGCATCTCTCTCGAGGCCTCCCAGTGGTTTAGCATGTGCCCTGGGGTCTGACGAGACTTGTATGTCCTGATGAGGAAGTTTACTTCTCCCAGCCTAGGCTCGTTCGTCTGTAAAATCGGTTGTAAGCATCCCTGCCTCCCAGGGTGATAACACAGATTAAGGAAACAAGAGGCACTGGGCATCTAGCACCTGGGGAGCAGTTAGCCCTTGAGAAACACCGGTCACCATCTATCACACAGTGTTTTGTACTTCCTGTTTTCTGTTATGGGCTTTTTATACAGAGGACCTTGTCTTTTCATCTCTGTATTTCATTAGTGTCTTGCTCAATCAATTGTAACTGATTCTTTTCCCCAGGGGACGGGTATAGTGGTGGAATAAAGTGGAAATGCTTGAGAAACAGTCTGCACTCGGCTTCTCCCCTGGCCATTGTGGACACAGAGAGATTTCCCAGTAAAGGCTCTGACAGCCCCTGCCCAGCACTGCACCGACTTTCCTGCAAGGGCTTCCGAGGCTGTGAGCCGGCAAACCCCCAAAGGCAAGTGCACACCGTGCTGCACGCTGTGTGCGCGTGCTGACCTTGCAACTGCCAAGGTGAAGAAGACGGAATGCTCATCGTCAGGCGTGATGAGGGTGATGTTCATGTCCCCAGTCACAAAACAGCGTGGTCGGAGGGTGAAATCAGAGAGGACAGAGCCCAAGGTCAGAAAACCGTGTACAACAAGGATGACCATGGAGGCAAACATTACTTAATTAAAGTTCAAATGCATCATTGCCAAAGATATTGTCTTCCAAATTAGAAAAGTAGTAACAAATTTAAAGTTGACAAAAGATCAAGCAAATAGTTTCACCAACAAGCATTTTCTCACCCAAAATTGATGTTTTCATTAAAAAGACTGTGTGAGGCAGTTGACACATATGTGATTTCTCCTTAAGATCTCAGATATACCCAGATTCTGTGCCCGGGAGTATGGATTAAAACTCACAAATGCAGCTTTCTGAGTTCCTCGCTATTTGGGTTCTTTTAATGCGCACTGCACTGGGAAAGTGGCCGCGGGGCTGAGGTCAGCGCGGGTGGGCAGGATGGTGGGGATGCCAAAGAGAGCACTCGGCATCGCAGAAACAGCTGCCTTACACACGCCTGAACACAGCACACACCTGCTTAATTGTATCGATGCTTATTTTCTAAACAGTTCACTACTAAAAAAAAAAAACTTTAATTTCACTAATGATATAGAGAGGTGGGAAGTATTTCTATGTTGTTTCTAAGAAACTTTGCGTTTGCACAAGTCTGGACAATAATAATGGCAACAGTTAACCCTGACTACCAGATATTGAGTATGCTGTGCTGGGAACCGTATTAAACATCGTATGTCTACTAACTCATTTCAGTTGTAATAATCTTCCGATGTAAGCACTACTTCTACTTTAGGGATGAGGAAACTGAGGCCTGGATAACACTCATATTACACTGTTGTCAATTATTTGAATCCAGAATTTGAATCCAGATCAGCATGGCTTCAGAGTGCCTGATTTTAAGCCCTCAGCTGAGTAACCCCTCACGGTCTTAACTCCATGTTAGTCACTTTTGCTGTGTAACAAACCACACCAAGATGTAATAACTTGAAACAACACATCATTCATTCTGCTCATGTGCCTGCCATTTGTGCAAGCTCAGTGGGATGGCGCCACTCTGCTCCACATGGCGTTGGGTGGGGCAGTGCAGCAGCACGGCGGGCAGCCCAGGACACCTCCCCAGGGGGCTGGTCTCCAGCTGCAAGTTGGTGCTGCCTGTTGGTTGGGTTCCAGAAGGAGCACCCAGCAATGAGCCATAAGTATATGGCATTTATTACACTCAGAAGTCACCTGCCAACATTCCTTCTTTACTCTATGGTTGGGACAGTGTCCAAGGAGAAGATGCAGAGCCAACCACTGGATGGAGACGTATGGAAGTCACTGGTGAGATGAGCGATTGGGTGGTTGATGGTAGCACAGCCCTCTTTGGGAAATGCCATCTGCCAAAGTACAGTGCCCCCGAGCCTCCAGGATTCACAGCACCTCCAGCTGAAAGCCCCAAGCTAGAACACAGCCACAGAAAGACATTTGATGAGCCTCATGCTGCTCCCTGTCAGTCACAGTGCAGTCCATGCTCCCAAAACACAGGTCTGGTCGAGCCTGCTGATCCCTGGCTCCAGCACCGTCACTGACATAGCTCCCTGTCACTTAGAACAAGGCCCTCCCAGTTCTGTCTCCTCTTCCTATGACATGGTCCCTGTGAGTGTGGCTGCTTCTGGGGACACTGCAGGCTCTCCAGCTTTAAAGAGAACACATTATCCAGAAACATTCAATGGAATGCTGTAGGTCTCTATGCCAAGAATCAGAATCTCTTTTACACCCAAGGGAACTGACAGCTCAGAGACCTTACCTGCCCATTGGTGGTTGCACAATTGGGAGAAGGTGGTGGCAGAGCCCAAGCCTAGGTCTTCTGATTCCAAGTTTGGGGCTCTCTCCACAAAGCCAAGGCTACAACTAGGAGTTTTCATCTTTCATGCCTTCCTCCAAACCTGTCATTGGCCTCTAGGTAATTAGGGATATAGAATAATTGAAGAGTCTGATCATTTGAATTATGAGGTTAGACACTGATTTTCACCAGACCCTGAATTTGAAATTAATGAGGCTTTATTGCCATTGCCAGCAAACAGGAGTCGTAACCGAGACCTAGGGATAGACTTCTCCCTGGAAACACTAAGGAATATTGAGATGCAAGTTGGAGAAGAGCATCTCCCATCCCCTGGGATTATTTCCGAGGCCTTGGCTTGCTGGGAGCTGGATGACAATTCCAGCAGCATTTTTCCAGCTTTCCCAGTTCTGGGGGGAGAGGCACAAGAAGGCTGTGCTTTGTGGAGGACGTGCTCCAAGAAACCTGGCATGGACCTCACTCCAGTGCCACCTGCCTTCCCCAGGCCTTCACCTCAACGCACCACCGTGTACTCCCACGTGCTAAAACACAAAGTTTGAAGAAAGAATCACAGAAACTCTGCGACAATGGTCCTGATTCTATCTGGCCCCACCCACATGCAAATCTAACCTTTTTGGTATTCCAACATTACAAACCCAAAGACAGGATTTCAACAGGAAAATATTTACTGAAGGATTTCTCCTTCATAATCTATTGATTTTAATATCCTTACCACTTTGGCTGAATGTCAATTTTACCCCGAGGACTGCCATTGCAAATTTGAACACATTTTATTTATTTATGGCATTCAAAATATTAGTGTTGGAAATGAGTAAAGCTTGAGCCATTCAGTGTGGCTACGTGAAGTTTATTTTTCCTATTTGAATACTGTTGGTAATTTGCCATGGTAATTGAGGCCAACAGGCAGCATATGAGCCACACACAGAAGCTAAAGTAGCATTTTGGTTTAGTTTTTCCGTTAAGTACAATAATACACAGCTCATTAAAGACAGGGCCACCGTCCCCACTTAACCTTTGGAACCAGAAGCACCTGATTATCCCCATCATTTCACAGAAGCCAAATCCTCTCTCCTCTGATGAGTTCCATTCCAAACATCATGCCAAGCTGTTCATGAGCGGCGTCGGCACTGTGGCCCTCAGGTGGAGGTTCATCCGGGCTCTGGCCAGGCACTTGGGCATTGCTGCAGACTCTGCAAACCCCCACCCCCAATCCCAACCCTGCTCCTCTGTGCAGGCCCTGAGAGGAGCTCTGTGAGGCTTCCAGGAGGCGGAGCCTTCAGTGGGATCCCATTTTCCTGGTGCAAATGCTTGAGGAGACCAGAACTGATATGGGAAAGACACAAACCCTTTCCTGATATCCAGGGACCCTTGCAGGAGTGTCCAACCTTTTGGCATCTCTGCACCACACTAGAAGAATAGTTGTCTTGAGCCACACATCAAATACATTACGGCACATAATCACAAAAAAATTGCATAATGTTTTAAGTAAATTTATGATTTTGTGTTGGGCCGCATCCACAGCCATCCTGGGCTGCATGTGACCCGCAGGCCACAGGTTGAACACCCCTGCTTTAGAGACATTTTCTAAGTTACTAAATCACCAACAATAATGAGGACAGCTAACTGTCTCTCCTTTTCATATTTAACAAAGAATGTATGTTTTAAATGACTCAGCGGCTCATTATTTGGATTGGGGAAGTGGGTTGTCAGAGCCTCTCTGTGCTGCAAAGCTGGCCTCTCACTGGTCCCTGGGTCTGGCCTCTCCTGTCCACTGCAGAGAGCAGGGGCATTTAGTGGGCCCCACCCACATGCAGGGCCCTCCACTTATTTCCTGTGCTGATATGTCCCTGGTTGCTTAACAGCACTGAGCTTGAGGAGGCAGATGAACTTGTCCTAGAATCAAGCTCCTCTGCTCTCCCCAGTGGCCTTTTCAGTTTAAGTTCTCATGACTGCTCCTCATGAACCCTTTACTCAGGCCATATTGAACTGCTCTCAGCCTGATGTGGAAATAGAATGTTCAACCTCTGAACTTCTTCAGGCCACGACTTCCCAAGAAGTTCCTGCTTTTCTAATCCCTGCCCATATAGATTATGAGAGGACTTCAGGCCCAGGACAAGCCTGTCTCCTCCTCCAGGGAGCCCTGACTGCCCCATCCTGAGACACTGCCCATATGTGACCTCTCTTCCTCCTATGTATATTGTATAGATATACAGTTGCATAGTTATACAATTCCACCACTGACCACATGGAGGACACACATCATAGGCTGTCTATTCTGTAATCAATTCACATGATTAACAAAACAGCTATGAGAGCCCCTGCTTTATGTAAGGATTAACTGCAACAACACACAAAGCATCTAGAATGCATCTGACAAGTAGTGACCTTGCAATAACATTGGCTATAATTACTTATTACCAATAAAGTCAATAAAAATATTGACCCCTGTCCACAATGGGGGAAACTACAGTATATTGCATATTTATGGCGTACGTAGGAGAGACAAAAACAAATTCTCCAGGTTGCACCAAAAAGGACACAAAGTATAAATGTTTTGGGGGTCTGGAAGAAACATATGATCACCATGGAAACCATTACAGGGCCTGGAAGCGGAACTTTGCAGAGAAAGGAGGTTACTTGTCTACCGTCTATGATGTCCAGTGGACAGAGACAGGAAATGCGTATCAGTAGGCACCATGGTCACTGCTGCCAGGCCTGGACCAGGCCTCAAGCAAAACGCTGTCAGATGAGGATGTGTGCTGCTCACAACCTACAGCGAGGTGTCTCTGTGCTCACTGTCGGGGGAATGTCTCACATTAATTTAGAAAGCAACAATACAGTATAGCTTGGCCCACGTGCCCCAAAATTAAGTAGAGTAGTTTGCATGTATCCATCTGCAATACTGAATGAACTCCTCACAGCCCTAGGACAGACCCTGGGGTTTGAGTTTATAGAAATCATCAGAGGCATGAGCTTGTTTTGAGCGCTGTCACTGCACCTACCATGAACCAAGTGCCAGGTGGGGACAAAAACCAGATTATTTCAATAATAATTGATTAGTTGGGTTTGCAGTAACCCAACTACAGTTGGGATATTAAATCCCAAGTGATTAAAACGTTTAAAAATCCCCAGTGTTAAATCAGTAAGTGTATGTCTCGCAACGTGAATTCCAAGTCTGGCTTTTAACTCCCGGAGTCATCAACGACCATGTCATTTATATACACAAACCTGCAGCTGCAATCACGTATGACATTTAATTAAAAACCAATCACTTAGCCGGCCGTGCCAGAGGAGCTGCGGGGCTGGGAGGGGCAGGTGCCCAGTAGTTTCACTGAGGAAACAGCAGGACACGGAGCAGAAACCTCGAAGGCTGGGTTTCTCTGGATGTTTCCAAACCCAAAATACTTCTAATTCTTCAGAGACTCCCTGAGCCCCTGTAACAGATGCTCTGTCACCTGATGGAAGTGATTAGTCATCATGATTTTTCTTCCTTTGACTTTTAAAATCAGAAAAACTAAGGGCGATGGTTCAGTACGTAAACCTTCCATAAATTCTCCCTTGAAAAACTACAAGTAAGACTTTCTGAAGCAGTCCTAGGGAGTAGTACTGGTTAAATATCTAAGAGAGAAATTTATCCCACTAATTAAATATCTCTCTATGTTTTAAAGTAGGAGCAGTTAAAGAGATCATTGCTTTTTGCTTTTTATATTCACCTTTATAAAATGTTAACTGAGAAACATACTTAACATAAATGTCAGAGACCCCTTAAAATGAATAAGGAGAAGAGGCTACAGGAGAAGAGATGTTTAACAAAAGGTCCCTATGGAACATGCCTTGTTCAGAGGGGAGAGAGGGCAGCCACCCAGACGCTCAGTACCCAGCCCACCCCGTGGACCTGGGTCTGGAACAGGGTGCCTGGGAAAGCATGTGAGGCTCTGGAGCGACCTCTCTGTGCACCGTTCAGAGCTGCCTCCGCAGCCTAGCCGTGCCACCTCTCCTTACCACCAGCCACTGCTCAGGGACCTTTCATGAAGCAAGCCTTGCAGGGATTTAGAGAGATGCTCAGGATGAATCCGGGAGTGGTGAGTCCCTCATCTCCCCACCTGTGGAACATCAACTGGCACAAAGGCAGATCGACACGTGGTGCCTTATCGATACTTCTTATTGTATATCTCAATCTACCAACCACAGACAAACAAAAACAGGGTTTCCTTAGGTGAAACCCTGACAATGGCTATTTACATATGAAGAATACTTTTAACTGGCAATAGAATTGTGCAGAGAAGCTGACCCATGATTTCCAGGGGCCCTTATCCCAGGCCTTCACCCAGGGAACTTCCCCCAATCCTGAAGATCCCTAAACAGCACACAGGTCAGCTGGTCACCTGGATCCATCTCACCTGTTGGATTAGCTCTAAATCAGCTGGTCATCTGGATCTACCGGGCCTGTCGGATTGATTGGGGGTACACGCAGAACATATGCTATTCATAATAAAGTACAAGGCTTTGTGCACTCTTCGCTTTTCCTTAATTGATTGTCAGGTTTTATTTACCTTTTTATAATAGATTCCTCTCCTTCTCTATTACTCAGAGTAAATAATGCTGTTGCTGTATCCTACATCCTCAAAAAGCAGTGAGTTAACATGAATAATAGCATACAGTTGTGAGCAGGTGGGGAACTCATCGCCCTGACCCCTCCATGTAGAGGTCCATTCTGAGGTCTCCGGGGGTGGGGGGGGGGCCTCTATGTGGGCCTCTATCCTTTTTTTAAGGGTCCTTGACATTTATGTTCAGCACACTTCTCTGCATCCAGCCTGGGTGAGGAAAGAGAGAAGCGAGAGCCTGAGGCGCGGAAGAGTAAATACACAGAGAAAAGGGTACACTTGGCCCTTAGTGCATAGCACCTTATCAGAGAGGATGTGTGTTTGTGTGATATCCTGTTTCCTGTGTGTTGTGGGTTGGATGTTTGTGCTCTCCAAAATTCATGTTGACTTTCCAACACCCAGAGTGGCTGTATGTAGAGATGACCCTCTAAGGAGGTGATTCAGTTAAACGAGGTCCTGAGGGTAGGACCCATAATGGGATTACATCCTGTAAGAGGAGACCTGAGAGCTGGCTCGCTGGCTCTGCACTCCCAGACCATGGGGGCTCACAGCCAGACAAAGACACTCAGAGTGAAGCCAGCCCTGTGGCACCACAACCTGGCCCTTCAGCCCCCAAACCCGTGACAAATAAACATCTGTTGTTTAAACCACCATTCTATGGGCTTAAACAGTGCCTGCGCAGATGAACAATGTTCATGTTACTGAGAATAACTGGGGAAGAGAGAATAATCCATTTTTTTCCTGAAATTTTTACCCCTTCACCAGCCATTTGCGTGTCTCTTAGGCCGTCCTTGAGAATCTCACTGTACCAGCAGCTTCCTTGTTGGGAGTAATGGGACCATGTGTGCACAGCGCTGGTGCACACTGAGTCTGTTTTGCATCTCTACGTGGTGGAGGGTGGTCTCTGGGTTTCCAAATGGAGTAAGGTTTTTGTGTGTTTTCTATTATTAGTGGTTTGGGGAGTCCTGTTCTGAGGGCCCTACAGGGCAGGCAGACACAGAGTGAGAAGCTATCTCCCATATTGGCAGTCTCGTCACTTCTGGAACACCTGAAAACCTCATTTTAAACAGAAGGAAAAGGACACTTGGAGGCATGTTGAGAGCAGCTCCTTGTGCCCATGGAGCATCGGGGAGCAGTCACCCAGCACCATGAGAGGTGACTGGAGACACAAAGGACACAAACTCTGCCCCTGAGGAGCTTAAATCTTGGGGAAGCGAGGTGAACACACAGGAAGCTGCTAGAATCTAACTGGAGAGCAGCCGCCAGGATGTGGTGGCTGCCCTGTGCGGGGAGATAGCGCTGTTTTGGGGGTCCCTGTGTTCACATCAACAGGACAGTGGCTGGATGACCCCAGTTAGCAGTGTGCCACGGCACTCCACTCACCCTGTGACCTGAGAAATGCATGTCTTCCCTTCAAGGCCATCTCAGATGTTACCATCTATGAGGACTTTCTGGACCCCTGGACTGGATGGTGCCTTTTGTCCCTGCCCAGGCAGGGACCCTCTTCCCCATGATGTGGCCACAGGGGTGCATGTGCTGGGTCTCACCACCAGTCCTTTGAGAGCAGTGCTCAGAGGTCCTACTCCAAAAGCAGATGCTCCCGAGGCCACCTGGCTCTCAGATCCTGGACAGCCTGTCCACTCCAGCCCACTCCCAGCTGGTCCCTCAGTCAGAGGCCCATGTCATGGGGCTCTCCTTTCCTCGCTCCCTTCACTGGCCTCCCAACCTGAGGAATGATTTACTATTCTGTCAGGGGCCCATCTTTACAATGGGAAAAATAAGGTCCATGCCTTGTGGCGGGGGCTCTGAGGACACTGTGAACCCTCCATCTAGTGTGCACACCTGGTACACATTCAATCAATGGCAATGGTTATGACCATTGATGCCATGTCCAATGACTGTGTCCTAAGAAGAGACAGCAGAGTAGAACCACACAGAGGAGAAGCCGCATGAAGATGGAGACAGAGATGGGAGGGATGCAGACACAAGTCAAGGGACGCTTGGAGCCCCAAAGGCTGAAAGAGACAGGAAGGACCTTGAGCTCTGGAGGGAGTAACACTTTGCCTGTGGACTTGTAGCCTCCAAACTCTCTGAGAACAAGTTCCTGTTGCTCTAAGCTGCCCAGTTTATGGTCATTTGTCCCAGCAGCCCCAAGACACTCACTCACAAGGACATGTGCACACCCTCTATGGACCTCAGTTTCCAGATCACAAAAGGATGGGACAGCCTCCAGGATTTATCTCTAAAACCCTGTGACCCTGTGACTCTGTGACTCCCACCCCGAGGTGAGGCATCTCTCCAAGCCGCCTGGGTTCCTTTGGAGCCAAGCCAGGAACAATGCCCAAGACACACATCCCACACACAGCAGTCCCCACACAGCCGGTGCCACCTTTCCAGCCAGCCAGGCCTGGACGGTCAAGTCCAAGAGGTGATACGACATCATACTTCTCAGGGAAGCCCAATCTGCATGGCACCTGCCACCCACAGGTTTCCAGAACAGCCGCAGTAGCACACGGAAAGGTCCTGAACCCCACAGGTGCTGGGAAGAGGGGCACTGGCCCAGCTCCCCTGCTCTCTGTCTGAGAAGCAGGAGTGAAAAAGCCTCGAGCTGTTTCTGTGGCAGCTTTGCAGTTTCTAGGAGGCAGACCTATTTTCACATGAACATGGGTTTGTTTTACTATTCACCCCTGATAACTTTACTTACCTGACACCTGTTCTTATCTAGAGTACAATCTCCAGACTTATCTGGTGGGACCATAAGACCCCATTCCAACAGAAAATGACCAGTTTGTCCACCTTCTGAATAGCAGATACTCTCTGATTGGCTGCGTAAAGATGCAGTCAATGCCTGCAGTGACCAGGAAATAATAGTGATGATGGCAACAGTAACAATATCAGTGGAAGAAGGAAAACAGGTGACATTGTCTCTGAGCACTCTCAACCAGAGGCTTCGTGCTAAGTACTCAAAATGCATCAATGCATTTAATATTCACAAAAGCGCCATTAAATGGAAATTAAGAGGATTACCTTACAAATTAGGAAACCTGGCTAAAGCTGACTCTACCAGGTTTCTCTGAGTTCAAGGCCTATGAAGGTCACTACCAACCAGCCACCTCTCACAAAAAGTAGTGATGGGCCATGCACCGAAGTGCAACTCGTGAGCCATGGACCAGGCGGAACAGAGGAAGGAAGATGGCAAAGCCACATGCTCTGAGCAACACCAGCCATGTTCTTTCACATGTGCTGCTTTAACAGACATAGGAAGTCACTTTAGGGTGACTTCACAATCAGGATTATAGGAGGCTGGGTGTGTGTGTGTCTGTCTCTGTGTGTGCAGACCCTGTGTAGTGTGGATGCACTGTCTGAATGTATGTGTGCAGGTGTGTATTATGCTGTGCGTGTGCATGTGTGTACACCTCTGTGCATGCATCAGTGAATTAACTCCATGTGCATGTGTCCTTGTGTGTGCACAGGGGTGTGTGTACATGTGCTTGTGTGCAGAAACATGAAGAGAGGAGGTTGTGAATGAGCTGTAGGGAGCAGTTCAGTCAGCAGAGTCCCTGAGATGAGTGGGGTATTTAGAAACTGGATCCACAAAACCAAGCAGAAAGCAAGAACCAATTGTCCCAGGTACGCAGTCCCCCAGGCTCCCCTCAGGACACAGCGGAGCTTTTTCCTCTGAGAGGCAGGGAGAAGGAGGACTCAGACACGGAGCATTTCCCTGCAGAGGTTCTGCTCAGGCACAGGCAGGCTCTTCCCTAGGGGCCAAGCTGGGGGTTAATTCTTCAGAATCAGGGCCTCCAGTCAATCCAGTACAATATTTGATGCTTTCCTGAGGCCAGGGTTCATGGGACAGTGCCTGCGGTGGCAGAGCACTGTGTTACAGGGTGATCTCTGGACTCCGCCCATGGGGACATGACTTTGAGAGGGAGAGGAAGACATGAGCGAGAACCGCTCAGCGTCAAAGCAGCCTGGTGCTTGTATCTTGCAGGAATTTGCCGACTCTGTGTCCCAGATGGTCACGCAGAAGTTCCGTGAGCTGACGGTGGGCCTGACGTCCGTGCACGCCCGCCACAGAGCGCTAGCAGGGATCGTCATGACCAAAGGTAAAGTCTCATGTCTTTGCTGTGGGATTCTCATCTCAAGGAGAGGAAACTAGCATTTGCCTGATCTTAGGAAACAGGATTCTCCCTCCCATCCAAAGATGTGAAAAGGAAAACAAAACTAGACACAGAGAGATCAGGGACAAATGTGTGACCAGCAAAAAAAACCCATAGTGCCAATGGTTGTGTAATTACACCTCCTAAAAGCTGTCTCTCTACAGGCTTCTCTCAACTTTCATGAAAGGTAAACTAAGGACCTGGCTAGTCGATCCCTCATTGGGCATTTCCCTCACATCTTTTTGTCAGGAAGAGTGGGCACTGCTGGAGGAACCTGCAAAAGCTGGAAGGCAAGATCAGGTGAGGCCACCTGATAAGTCACTCCAGGCTGGTGGGCAAGGCTTGTTCTCTCCCCTGTCTTCCTTCTCCTCCCTTACTATGCTTCCTCTGTGTGTAGAAGGGCAGCCCAGTCCAGAGAATCCAATTCACCTGAGAATTATGAGCCCCTCCCGCTAGGGTTCAGACCCACTGAAAATCCTGTCACAGGAGACTGAATGCATCCTTTCCTGCCAGGACCCACAATGCTCACAGGTGGATGTCCATCCTCAGGCACAAATGATAGAACCAAAGGAAGCCATTCACACAATGGTCAAGGTCATGGCCACTTTTATAAGCAAACATGGGAGAAAACGATGGTTGACTTTAAGCAATCAGTACTATAGAGAACATCACTGAGCTGTTCATAATGACCAACCAACTGGTTATTTGAATTTAACTATTTTTATTCCCAAAGTTTGGCTTGAGTTGGTAACAACATGCTACAAAATTATTGTAAGAATAACTGACTTGAAGCATTTGAGTTTCACACACACACTCTGCATGTGTAGGAGGAGGCTAAGACTCAGAAAGAACTATCTACCTGATGTCCAAATATGTTTGTGGTAAAAGTTGATTTTAAACCAGGCGATTGGCATATTTTCCCATCAATCTCGACCCCAGGGCCTCTCCCAGTACCATCACATCCAAGGACACTGGAATAGGCAGACAGCACTCAGGACACTGTCTCCACTTTAGCCAGAGGATATATCATTTAAACTTTCCATTTTTGGCATCTTTTAAAAAAGAAGTAAAAACACCTCCTCCCAGTGTACTTCGGTGAGTAGGATAAAGCACAGACACTGCTTGAAAGGAAAATCACCTTACAAGGATCATGTTCTCAGTCAAAGGTGATTCCATTTAGTTGACGACACCCTTGCATTTGGTGGCATGCATCCGCCTGAGCCATGACACCCGCCCTGCTTTCACACATTTGGTGGCATCTGCCTCTTTGTGCAGCACATGACAAAGTCCTCTCTGTCAAAACCACACTGCCAATGTGGCCCTTCTCCTGTCCAGCACCCAGCAGACATTAATAGGATGTACTTACACATTGGGCACCATTCTGCACGCATCAGGGTGCCCAGAAAAGACACAGACCACCTCAGGATGTAACCACCCTGGAAACAGTCAGAGGTGGTAAAGCAAAAAGCAACTACTTGGATTTTAGTCCCAGCTCCACTGGCACCTAGCAATGTGACCTCAGACCAATCAGCCTCTCTGGGACTGGGGACCATAGTAGTGCCTAATAGGAGGGCCATTTGAAAGTTAAATGTGTTCGTGTGTACAAGCACTTAGAGAGATGCCTAGTCTATAATAAGTACCACACAAGTGATCTTATTAGTAGGCATACTCTTTCATTTGTAACTTGCTTACTGAGTGCCCACCAGCACTAGAGCCTATCCTAGGTCTTGGGAAACCCAGGGAGAAGAAAATAGATGAAGAGCCTGCTTACATGAGTGTTCCATCCTAGTAGGGAATGGGTCATAAAGAACACTTTAAATGCAATGTAAAAAGTGTGTAAGAGCCCTGGCCAGTGTGGCTCAGTTGGTTGGAGCATTTGGTTGTGGATTTGATTCCTGGTCAGGACACCTAGGTTGTCCAATACCTAGGTTGTGGGTTCAGTCCTCAATCCCCATCCCTGGTCTGAGCATGTACAATTCCAGGTCTGGATGTGTACAAGAGGCAACCAACTGATGTTTCTCTCTCTCCCTTCCACTCTCCCTTCCTCTCCCTCTAAAAGCAATGAAAAAATGTCCTTAGATGAGAATGAAATAAAATTTAAGTGTGAAAGAGTTATATGCACAGAATTTTCACACAAATTTTAAAAAAATTTAAGTGTGAAAGAGTTATATGCACAGAGTTTTATGCACAGTAGGATCACAGAAACAAAATGGTGGCAAATTTAAAAATTTGGAGTGTCATAGATTTTTCCTTTTTAAAAAACATATTTTATTGATTATGCTATTACAGTTGTCCCATTTCTCCCCCATCATTCCCCTCCACCTTGCACACCCCCTCCCACCCACATTCCCCCCCTTTAGTTCATGGCCATGTGTCATAAGTTCTTTGGCTTCTACATTTCCCACACTATTCTTGCCCCCCCCATCTATTTTCTACCTACCATCTATGCTACGTATTACCTTTTCCCCCTCTCTCCTCCTCCCACTCCCCTGTTGCTAACCCTCCATATGATCTCCATTTCTGTAGTTCTGTGCCTGTTCTACTTGTTTGCTTAGTTTGCTTTTGTTTTAGGTGTGGTCATTAATAACTGAGTTTGCTGTCATTTTACTGTTCATATTTTTTATCTTCTTTTTCTTAGATAAGTCCCTTAAACATTTCATAGGATAAGGGCTTGGTGATGATGAACTCCTTGAACTTGACTTTATCTGAGAAGCACTTTATCTTCCCTTCCATTCTAAATGACAGCTTTGCTGGATAGAGCATCTTGGATGGAGGTCCTTGACTTTCATGACTTGGAATACTTCTTTCTAACCTCTTCTTGCCTATAAGGACTCTTTTGAGAAATCAGCTGACAGTCTGATGGGAACTCCTTTGTAGGGGACTGTGCCCTTATCCCTTGCTGATTCTAGAACTCTCTCCTTCACTTTAATCTTGGGTAATGTAGTTATGATGTGCCTTGGTGTGTTCCTCCTTGGGTCCAACTTCTATGGGACTCTCTGAGCTTCCTGGACTTCCTGGAAGTCTATTTCCTTTGCCAGATTAAGGAAGTTCTCCTTTATGATTTGTTCAAATAAGTTTTCCCCTTGTTGCTCTTCTTCTTCCCCTTCTGGTACCCCTATAATTCAGATGTTGGGACGTTTAAAGATGTTCTGGAGGTTCTTAGCCTCTCCTCATCTTTTTGAATTCTTGTTTCTTCCTTGTTTTCTGTTTGGTTGGTTGTTTCTTCCTTCTGGTCCACTCCATTGATTTGAGTCCCAGTTTTCTTCCCATCACTATTGGTTCCCTATGCGTTTTCCTTCATTTCACTTTTTGTAGCCTTCATTTGTTCATCTAATTTGTGAGCAAAATCAACCAATTCTGTGAGCATCCTGATCACCAGGGCTTTGAATTGTGCATCTGATAAGTTGGCTATCTCTTGGTCACTTAGGTGAATTGGCTCTGGAGCTTTGATTTGTTCTCCTATTTGAGCCATTTTGGTTTGTTTTTGTTTGTTTGTTCGTTTGTTTGGTCTGGTTGCAGCTGTTATGTAGGCAGAGCCTTAGGTGTTCCCCAGGGCGGGGCAGTCCAGTTGCTGGGTTGTGATGCTTTATGTGGGGATGGGGTCCAAGAGGGAACAATGGCACTTGCTCCACTCTCAGATTCCAGTCCCTTTCGCAGCTTCCCCTTCACCTGGATTATCTGCATGTGAATGTGGGACCACCTGGTCAGCCAGCTGCCTTGTGTGGCCTCACTGGATCTGCCCATTGCCACCCCATGCCCGGGGGTCCGCTAGCTGCCACCTGCACCCCTGGGATCTGCCAGCCACTGCTGCCTGTGTGCACCAACCTCCACTTTTTCCTGCCATGACTCCGCCCCTCTTACCAGTCAGGATGAACGGTTGTTGGACTTCTGTACAGTTCAATTTTCTATAGTTCCAGTTGTTTTCTTGTTTCTAAATCTTTGTTGTCCTTAATTTTGGTTGTGCGAGGAGGCACAGTGTGTCCACCTACACCTCCATCTTGGCCGAAAGAGTGTCAAAGATTTTTCTGCCACAGATTCCAGAATAACAGTTTTAAATGATATTGGCCTGACCCTTGAATGTGAATGAAGAAAGGGGGAAAGGAGGAAGGGAAAGACACCAACAGTGTTTCTTCTTTACTGTGCAAAATATGTCTGACCCCCAAAACATATGTCAGTATTATTTGGCGAGTAGTTTTTCAATATTTCCCAGCTTTGGAGCTATGATTATCAAGTATCTTTCCATGTTTTTTAAGAAAGTCAAAGACTCTCCTTGGAAAACAGAAATATTTTACAAAGCATTGTGGAAAAATGGTACTTAAAAGCTCCAGTGAATACACTGCTTTGTGTGCAAGCAGTTTATCTATATGAACTAAATTTATTACATAAAAGTGAGGTTTTATAAGATAAAGATTCACTAATTAATAATTTATGAATATTGAAGAATAAATTGCTGAAATTTACTTTCCTTTATAGATAGAAGATTTAATAAACATGTTGATTTAAAAAAGATTATGGAGAAATGGGCAAAATTACTAATAGAAACATATTAAAATAGTTACTTACTTAAAGTTGATGTGCCATTTATTCTTAACTCTAATTCAATTACTCAAGCAAACTCCTAAGAAACTCTGAGATGGGGTGATATATCTTATTCTAGTTGCTATATCTACAGCTACCTTACAAAATTAGGGTTTTTTTAAATGAAATTATACAATTGCCCCCTGCATTCTTTGGTGAGATGCCAATTCATCTCATTGGCATCTCACCCAATTAGTTCATGTAAAGTCCATTCCACATGTGAGCCTCAGACCATTTTGTAGCCATTATGAAAAATATGATAGCAAAAAAGTACACATATGAAGTTATTACTTTTATCAAAATAATGCAGTCATGTGGTAAAAACTCAGAAGAAAACCTATAAGTGAAAAACAATATTCTCCCCCACTCCTCACTAGAGGCAGACACCTGTAGTCATGTTTAATTTTGTTCTCATGACTCTAAATACTATGTTGTTTCTATATTTCTGGATTTTTAATTCAAGATACTATCTACTGACTCACACTGTTAAAATTTGGTGCTTTTTTACTTTTTATTATTTTTGTGTAATATTTATAATTTTATGTAAATTCTTAAACTTTATTTCTTACACCATCCAGTTAAGATGATCCAGCCTCATTTCCTGTTCATCAATTACATGTGACCCATTTACCTTTCTGATTGATCTAAGCTGCTTATTTTTGTATTTTTTTCCTCACACAGTTTCTTTGATAAATTTCTTCCTTCGTACATATTTTTGTGAAATTTTCAATATTCTGAATAAATCATCTGCCTTTTACCTTTCTTTTCTTATTTTTAATGTACCTTTCACTCTGTGTTCTTGGAAATTCCTTAAATTTACCTGACAACTCAGCTGACCTTTTCCCCCTAATTTTTACAATCTATATTGCTCAAGACATCTCTCTTGTCCTCAGGTTCCTCATTTTCCAAGGGATACTCTTCTTGTTTTATAGATGTGATGTGTCCTCGAATTTCTCCAAGGTGACTCGTTGGCAAATTCCTAAGTTCCCCTCTGCTCCCTGGTTGCTGTGCTTCCTCTGTGATCAGGCCCTTTCTTCACATCCAGTCTTTCTCTCTCATCCTGCATGCAGTTTTTGTCGGAAGAGTCTCACTTGTGAATAAAACATTAGGCTGACTGTCTAATAGCACCATGCATGGATTTCCAGTTGTGCAAAAAGTGTCCAGTTGTGGTTACTTTTTCCAACAAACTGTCACCCCAACAGGAAGGCTGCCTGGCCCATCTCCCTGTCACTAGCAGCCGTGTCCTTGAGATGGTGGGCGGGAGTTAGTCACTGGTGAGGGACCATGCTTGGCCAAAAGGAAGACAGTTTTGCCAGGGATGTAAACCTCCTAACAGACCCCTAACTTTCTCAGACAGTCCTCCAGTTCCTTCAGCATAAGACTCGCCATTGTTCATCCTAACAGGTCACTTCCAGTCAGGGGTCCTCTCCACAGAGCACTTGAACTTGACAATGCAGTTATATGTCTGTTTTCAGCACAGGAGGACATCTTGTAAAAGTCCATCTTCACAGAAGCCTCATGGTGGAGAATAGGAAAGTACCACCCAATATTCCAGAACCTCTATCTTTCCACTTTGCCCTTTCCCAAATGACTGGTAATTACTCTGGCTATAAAATTAGAAGTGGAGCCCTTTCATTTATGCCCAGTGGGGATTGGGAAGATAAGTGGGAAAAAGGAACTAGACAGGAATCCCCAAACAGAAACTTACACTGAGATGAGAGATGGTAAATGACCATGTGGATATCAAGGAACTGATCTGAATAACTCTTAAGTGGGGATGGATACATATGAAGGTGGTGACAAGTCTCCACAGATGTGCTCAGATTCATGGGGGCTGCTCCTCGACCAAGTAAGAATGTGATGCACAATTGATTTTAAGTCTGTTTAAACCACAAGACACAGGAGAGATTTTACTATGGACCCTGCATCACATGAATTCTGACTTGCATACACAAAATGTTTCTCGTTACAATCAGTCCCAGACTGGACACTTGGCCCACCCCGCCCCCACTCCTGTTCATTTAGAGATAAACAGGAGTTTATCACAAGGGGCTGATCAATGCCACCAAAATTAAACCTGCTAAAGAGAGGGCTAAATCCTTGCAAAATGCCTTAATTTACTCCTGCTCAATAAGGAGGTGCATCCAAGGAAATTCTTTAAAAAGGGAAGACAACAATATTTATCTGCATATTTTTAGATCAGGTACCCCTATCAAAGCTATTCAAATATTTTTGCTTTTTTGATCATTAAGTCATAACTAATCATTTAATTGCCCAAAATGTTTTATTGAGGGGAAAAATAACCTCAACACTGTATTTTTGAAGGAAGGAAGGAAGGAAGGAAGGAAGGAAGGAAGGAGAAGGAGGGAGAAGGAAGCTCAAGACAATTCTTGCGTGTTACCCATTATAGGAGGAGTTAATTATCTTTGGCCCTTACATATAACTGGAAGTGTAACAAATATATTCTGTAGGACTTGGACTAAGAATCAAATGTGGAGCTGGGTACAGGTGTAGCTCTTTGAAGTCCTCTGGATTTTCAAACATGTGCACAGGGAGGGTCATGGTTTGTACTCTTTTCTTACCCAGTTGACCTGTATTTAAATTTTCACAGTTCATCCATCTGCAGTAACTGGCCCTGCTCTGTGGTAAATGCTGGAGAAGCAAGGGGTGTTGCTCTCTGACCCCCCCAAATCAGACTGTGGGGAATCACACCAAGGAAATCCAGGGTCTCAAGGTCTCCCTAGTGCCTTTGCACAAACACAGCCGCTTCCTTCTCATCTGTGGCCACTCAAGGCACATCTTCCTTACACACCCCTACATCTATACCCTGTCACATTTTCCACACACTCCTATGTCTACACCTGGTCTCCTTCTGCTGCGTTGGGCTTTGGAAGTCCTCAGGAAGGAGGGCTCTGGAGACACTCCAGAAGGATCCTGGGGAAGAGGACTGTCACCTGTGCTGACAACTGAAGAGGGGAAGCAGGTAGGGCTGTGCTGCCCAGGTCAGGACCCCTTGAAGTGAAGGTGAGAAAGGAAGGAAGTGGTAGCTCCCACGGGAGGCAAGGAGTCAGCTCTGGAGTCATTCCTCGAGAGGGTCCAGTAAAAGAACAAGACAGCAGTCAGAAGAGTCAGGAGACAGAAAGGATGAGGGATGGCTGGGCAGGTGGCGGTAAGCATCACCAGCACCTGCCTGTACCGTCGGCCATTAACCAAAGAGAGTTTTAAGTCACCAGCCACTTGTGCCCAGAGTAAATCTCAGAGAGAAAAGAACAGAAAGAACTAAGAGGTCAACAGAGAGCTGCCTGTCAGAGATGGAATCTGGGGGCTGATGAGATTCCCCCTTTGAACCCCTTCAAATACGTCCCATATCCTCCTTCTTACAAACGAAGAACATCAAGTGATCACTCATGGAGAGGAAAGCTCTTCACTTAAAATATTTAGCCCATGAATTATGCATGAGTTCTGCTTCGCACTCTCATTATTTCTGGGTTCAACTCCAGCCAGGCATACTGTCAGTCATCCTGCTTATCACTCACATCAGCTGCTGCATGCGTGTCCCTTTGATCTAAAAGAATGGATTCCTACTGGGGCGAAGTGCACACTCCACCTGTCCAAATGGGAAGATAAACAGAATTGCCAATCCACTAATTGCAGAGTTCCTGTCCTACTTTCTTGGGAGTAGGATGCTAAATGTAACATCACCATGTCTGTATCCAGTGAAACCGTCACAATGCTGCTGTTTGAGGACACAGCTAATAACCTCCTTGTAAACTAACCTGGCCACCTCACATCTTCTAATCTATACCGAGTACTACTGGAAGATTGTGCATTCTGAAGTTTATCATTTATGAGACACACCTGACTGCAGAGCATAGATAGTAAGTAAATCAGCGGTGTCTTAAACAAATTCCCACCTAATCAGTCTCACATAACCAGTAGTCTGGACACCGGGGGCTGCTGGCTCAGGTCTGGCCCCTCATGGTTTCAGCGTCTGTAATTCTCCTGGCTTTCCCTCATCCTTCCCCAAAATGCTGCTGTCCTGCTGTCAGCCCCCTTCGGGAGGGAAGAGGAGGAGGCATCCTGCACTCCTGATCAGAGCTTTGCTGAACCAGGTGAGGGAAGAGGGCTGACCTTGTGCTCAGGAAACCAGCTGCGAGTGACTCCTGTCTCATTGCAGCCCCAACTCCGCCAGTCACTGACTTAATTCTGAGCAATAACTGAGTCACCAGCTCTGACCGGAAGGCAGGAGAAACATCTGTGGGGGCAGGAACTAGGACTACAGCGAGTCTGCCCAATCCCTAACCCCCAAAAGTTAGATTTGGAAATGCTGAGTTAATTTATTAGGAAAGTGTATCAGATGCATTGTAATCACATAGACAAAGTCAACCCAATGGCTGAAATGCCATTCTTAACGTGTCCATGTTGTCTCATATAGACCCCATGTTCCCAGCCCCCACCTCGTCTGCGCCTCACAGGGGCCTTAGCACATGCAGCCACCATATCATGGGTTGGACCACCCAGAGACCCCCAGAACAGCCATCAGCCCCCCCACAGAGCCTTCGGCTTCTGCTAAGTTTTCTTCCCCGTGCTTACCTCTCCTCTTGCCTGCAGCCCACTGAGTTTGGGAGAGCTCAGTTCCACGGGGGGATCCCATCCACCTGTCAGCCCTCGCACGGGTCAGGATGCACGAGCAATTGTCTATTAGTGTCCGTCTCAGCACCGCCTCTGCATCTCCTCGGTGCCCTGGAGCTGTACGGTCCTGTGGGGTGAGCAGCGTGTGCTGGCCATACCTGACGCAGCAGAATCACCTGCATCCACGGTCCCTCACTCCTTGTCAGGCTACCTGGGGATCTCTCCATCTACAAAATAAGCCAAGTCATTTAGAAGAAAAGAGAAGGAGTGGTGCTAGAACCATTCACTTTTCGTGGTGCCCAGTCCAAGCCCTCCATCCTACCTTGGCCCCGATCAGGCCCCAGAGCAGGGAGCCACTCTCAGTCCTCACCAGGGTGCTGATGCCGATGAACAGGCTGGCAATCCCAAGGGAGAGGGACCAGACCCTGGGGGCAGTTCCTCTGAAAGAAATTAATATGCATGTGATTCTGTGCTTGCTCTAACCACCGAGAACCCCTTAGAAACCCAGGCCTGGTTCACGGCTTACTCACAAAATTCACCAGTGTCAGCACTTAGGACTCACTGATAAAAAGTGCCTACAGTCCTTTAAAACAGAAACAGCAAATAGCCCCCGGTCCCCAAGGGCACCCACACAGCAAAGTTTCTCTGCAGGCACCCCTGAATCTGGTGAACTCCACATTGGGCAGTTACATGTGCAAACTTTCAATGTCTAAGAAATTGCTTCAGACGCTTAACCAAATTTTCCACTTCACATGCTCCACAAACGTGCAAACACCTATCTAAATGGGCATCTGAGGTTGTCTCAGGGCCCAGGGCTGAAGGGGCACCCTGCACTTAGCCAAACACAGCTCATTCACTGAGACTATGTCCCTCAGACAAGCTGGCCATTCCAGGATCTTTCAACACCATCTTTTGTTCCCAAGTGCTTTCACGACATGCTTTGACTTCCCCCAGTACCCCATCCTCTCAGGAAGTGTCCACCAATGTATCCCAGCCTGTACCACACTGAGGTATTTGTCTCTAGTGTGTCTGCCTCCTTCCCTATCTGCCAGCCAAAGTGACAAAAGTTTTGGACTTTAGGATTTTAGTTTTGCATCTCCACTCCCTCCAATAAGTTAGGTGTTCCGTGCCCTTTGAGTGAATGACATAGATAAAAGGCCCTTGAGATCATAAGGTGGGAGCTATCAGTGAGACTCATCACTGACTTTTGGTTTCACCTATAGCTCATCGCTGCAGTCAAATTTATTTTTAAGAAACTCTCAAGCATGCTTTGTTTATCAGCTATTCCTAACAAGCCCCCTTGTCCTCCTATGACCAACATGAGCTTTATAGTCAATATAAATAATAAAAGAACATAGTCTTTAATATCATTCTAGCAATAAGAATTATAGAAAATGTCTGGTTGCAGATACGGAAAATAAAAGTGATTACAGGGGAATTGAAGTGCATGCTAAAATTATGGTATTTTTTATGACATTCAGAAAGGCACATGTTAAACAAGTGACATGATTTTAATCTTCAAAAACTCAACAGCACTAGTTTTGTCCCCACTTCCCAAATGAGACAATGGACAAGTTAACCTGACCAAAGTCTCTAGTAAGTAGAATCAGGGTTACCTGGCTCCAAACTTGTACCAGGAGAGGGTCAGACCCTGCCCACCTCGTCATCCAATGTCCTATGCAGACTTGTTGCCACTCAGAGGGTAACACACAAAACTCTCACACACCACTTTCTTTGCTCCTAAAATCCACGCATTTGCAATACTTAAAGACCAGAAGCTCTGGGGACACTGGTGTCTTTGGGTTGTGGAGGGGGCCCTAGATCAGGGAGAAAAGCTCCCCTGTCCAAAGTAAAAATCCTTTCCTTCAGTCCTAATCCAGCCAGTCCCCCACAGATCAGATGGGCCTGAGCGGCATGTTTAAAACCTCTTTATCTCAAACTAATTAGAGGAAATTTAGAGAATATAAACAGCAACTTAGAAGAGGAAGGGATGGATTCATATGAGAAGACTGAGAATCATAGAATGTGAACAACCAATGACTAGAAGTGAAACTGCAGGAAGTTTTCTGCAAATATTTAGAGAGTGCAAACCACTGGGGGGCTGGGACCTGAGGAAGGGAGTGAAACTTCAGATCGTTCTGGCTCACCATGGAGGAATCTTTTCTAACGCTGAGCTGAGATGTTGTGAAAGGGACAGCTTAGAAACACTATGACTTGAGTCATTAGACCCACTGGACACAGGCTGGATAACAAGGACTTGGAATTAATTATATACACAACACCCTCAGGCAGTCTGCTCAGAGTTTAAAGACCATTCCTTCCTGTTTCTAATTTCTATTTTTTTGGTATTTGTTTCTTTGGCACCAGTTGCTATATCTTGCCTTCAGTTTTAGGAGGCCTGTGGTCAGGCATCAAAGCAAAATGAAGGTCCCCATGCTGCCTGCTGTGCTGTGAGGAATGGTTCCCTTGTCTCTGACCCAGGAACTCCTGTCTTCCTACAGAATGCACGAGACAGTAACAGGCTGACTTGCCAGCTGGTGCATAGGGTAGACTCCCAGACCTCGACAGGTACCCTCCCCAAGTCTTTACACTTATGCAAGAACTACATATGAGTTCTTCTCTTCCCTTTTTCAACACCTCTGGCTTTTTCCACGTTCTAATATCTCAGAAATCTTTCTACATCTGTAGAGAAGTTCTCTGTCCTGTCCCACAGCTCCAAGGAGCCCAGGATATGGATGTCCATATGTTAACCAGCCCCCTGTTGATAGGCACTCAGGTCATTTATTATTTGCTATTATAAATGTTGCTGAGGCAAAAAGCCTTGCACACACACCATTTTTACATGTGCAGGTGTGGGGGTAAGATAAATGACCAGGAAAAGAATTGCTGGGTCAAAGGGTATATTCGTTTGTCATCTGAAATTGTTCAATTTTCCTTCAAATGTAATTACCCCCATAGAGTCTTCCAGCTATTGTAGGTAGATACTGCTCCATGGCCATTCCAACTACACATTGATGAACTTTCAGATGTTACTAGCCTGAGAGATGTAGAGTTATATCTCATTGTATTTTTAACTTGAATATATATGTGTATATATAATCAGTGAGGTTGAATGTTTTCTCACATATTTAAGAACCATTTTATATTTTCTTTCCATGAACTGTTTCTTACATAGTTTTTTCCCATTTTTCTATTGGGGTATTTTTTTCTAAAAGCTTTTTATATATTCTAGACAAACTGCTTTTTTGTGATATAAATTCTAATATTTTCCCTTTTTTAATTGTCTTTTTGCTACCTTTAAGATATTTGTCCGTTCAGAGGTTTTTTTATGCATTTGAATATAACAATCTTTACTACTTTGGGACTCTGAATTATAATAAGAAAGTTCTTTTACCCACCAAATTTATAAAGAGATTATCCCATGTTTTCTTCTACTATATTTACAACATTTTTTAATCACCCAAAGTCCATAGTTTACATCAGGGCCACTCTTGGAGTTGTACATTCTGCGGCTTTGGACAAATGTATGTCCTGTATCCACCATCACAGTATCACACAGTAGTTTCACTGCCCTAAAACCCTCCGTGCTCCACCTGTTCATCGCCTACCTCACCCCTGACAACCCCTGATCTTCAACTGTCTCCATCGTTTTACCTTTTTCAGAATGCCACGGAGTTGGAATCATACAGTATGTGAAATTTTCAGACTTCTCTCACTTAGCAACATGACTTTCAGGTTACTCCAAGTTTTTTCATGGCTTGATAGCTCATTTCTTTTTTGTGTGCTGAATAATAAAATATCTCATGGATTGCATATATCACCACTTATTTATCTATTCACCTATTGAAGGACATCTTGGTTGCTTCCAGGTTTGGGCAATTATGAACAAACTGCTAATACCCTCTATGTGCAGTCCTTTATTTTTGCATCTAAACTTTTGATCTGCTGGAATTTACATGGTGTAAGGTAAAGATGCAACTTTATTTTTTAGGTGGTTCTTCAGTCATTAGACACCATTAATGAAAGAGTGTCTCTGCCCCTCAAGTAGAGGTGTTACTAACCTTACCCTGCTCTAGATTCCTGCATGAGTTTGGATGGAGGCCTGGACTCCCCGCTTCTTTCCATTTGTTGGACTTCATGCATCAATACACAGCAATTTGTCACTGAGCCTTTATCACCTGCTTGATATCTATTAGGGGCTTCTCTCCTGGCATCAGCCCTCTTCCTCAGAATTCCCTGGGTTACCCATTAGAATCAGCTTGCATGGCTCAGAAACAAAAAACAAAACTATGCTTTACACCGTGTTGTCTTTATCAGAAAGGAAGCCCAAGTATTCCTGTTGGAATCGTGTTAACCTTATTGGCCACTTTAAAGAGGATGCAGGATGTCAAATATTCTCCCCAGGAACGTGGCATGCCTTCTGTTTGTGTGAGTTTTGTTGGTGTCTTCCAGTCAGGTTTTGATGTTTAATTATAATTCTTGTTCATTTATTGTTAAACATATTCCTATTATCTTCTTTGCTGCTGCTATAAATGGAGTCATTTCTCCTTCATGGTTTCTCACTAGTTGTTGGGTGCAATATGAAAGCTATCGATTTCTGTGCATTAACTTGTACCATCTCCTTACTGATTTTTACTGTTTCTAGCGGTATTTCAACTGGGTTCTCCGGAGGTTTCCACATATACAGTCACAGTGTGTTCAAACAGTGATCATGTTACCTGCTCCTTTGCCATTATCATACCTCTAGTTTCTCTCGTTGTGTTGCTAATAGCTTCAGTGAGTGTCAAATAATGAAGCTATAGGGGGCATTCTGGTCATGCTTCTGAATGCTGTAGAAAGCCCTCTAGTGTTTCTCATTAAGCATGATGCTCTGTGGGGTCTGTGGGTATCCATCCTATGGACAATATATGTCTGTACCTATATACGTGTGTGTGTATATATATATATACATGTCTATATATTATATTGTTCTATTTGTATGTTACCTCCACATATGTGTGTTACATCTATATGTGTGTGTTTATATATACCTCTCTATATACCATATATACTATGTGTGGGTGTGGGTGTGTACATATAAAAATCACATTGGAAAAATTCATCTATTCTTTTATTGAGTTTTTATCAAAAGTAGTTGTTGGGTTTTTATCAGATGTCTTCTCACCATCTGTGGTTATAATCATATATTTGTACTGCATTTTAATTTTTAACATAATCCATTTTTGTATTTCAGAATAAACCTACCTCATAGTGATTAAACATTGCTTTTCTTTGTCTGATGCTTGGTAACTTGTATTTTACTTATAATTTTAATATCCATAAGTGAGGCCACCTGTAGTTACTTTCTTGTTTAGTCTCACTCACATGGGTAGATCAGTAATATAGACATTTTATAATAAAAACAATTGAAAGGTTTTCCTCATCTTTATATGTTGTGAAATACATTGGGTAGCCTTGAAATTGTCTTCTACTTAAATGTTGATAGAAATCTCCCACAAAACTAACAGCTTGGTGTTTTAGGGGTGGATAGGAGTTCTGATCACTTTTTCTACTCATTCTATAGAAATTGGTATGTTTATGTTTTCTGTAACCATTCATCATGTGGTCAGCAGAAGTGTTTTACTCTCAATAACTATTTTATGAGAAAAGAGATAAGCAACAACCACGGTGTACCAAGTCCTGCTTCTACACCTACTTGGGTTTTATTGGTTGTAGCTGAGTTTATGCAACAGATGCTGTGGGTGCCACATGGGCCTCTCCCTGCAACGGGGCTTCTCTCCTCAGGGAGCAGAAGCCATCAGCACCTTCCCTTGCAGCAGGGTATCCTGCACATTCCAGAGTTTTCCATCAGATCAGCAGGAGACTACACGCAAAGTGACACCTTCTCTTTGCCTGGCTTCCTCCCCCATCCTGGCCTGTTTCCATGATTGTCTTCCAAGTTCCTCCTGAGGAAATGCTCTCAATAAATCACTGCCCAGGAATCGCTGACTCAGCCTCTGCTTCTAGGAAGCCGGTGTAGGAAGTGCTCTCTGTCTCCCTCTGTCTCTCCCTCTCTCTCTCACTCTCCTTCTCTCATTCTAGTGACACTCTGTGTGCAGCACTTTTGTGATATTTATCACAAAATATCTTAACTTGGAGACATTTCTGTCCCTGTGTCATCTCCCAAAATTCAAAATAAATCCTTTGAAGGACAGGACTGTATCTTCGACACCTTAGTATGGTGCTGGCACCTAGGAGGCGGGTTAATGAAGAGTGAATAAGCAAATAGTGCATTTCTTGGGCCACAAAATTGTCATGAATATGGTAGTGCCTGGAGTGTGGCGTAGTGAGGATTAATGAGGGGTGAAGAGAAAGCAGTTCCTTTTTCCAGCAGCTCTAATTTCCACAGAATCCAAACAAGGGGAGCCGACCAGCCCTCAGGAGAGGAGGTGCCAGTTCACAGGTCGTTGTCTGTTGAGAAGTTATACTGCAGGTGCACTGGACATCTGCATACTGGAGAACTTTAGGAAATTATTATAAATGTTAATTTTCATTCCTCTAAATACCTGCTCTAATTAAGCTGGAATCTGCAAAATGATTTCTCCATCAAAATGGCTGCCTCACTGGCTATTTCTCAACAGTGTCACTTGATAACCATTTTAGTTAGAATGCAGCTCCTTATCAGATGAGGTGCTGTGGACAAATGACTCTCAGGTCCTCTCCAGGGCACAACTAGGGAGCCACTGTAATAGGCATAGGCCCTGTGGAAAAGGAAGCAGCTGCATTTTGGGTTGCTTTTAAACATTTCAGCCAGTCCCAGGGAAGAAATCACAAGGGGATTGTTGTAGTCATTTTTAATTTGTCTTAAAGAAGCTCGCAGGTATGTGACCAAAACATAGGGAAGTAAGTGTCCATAGCTTCCTGAGGTCTCCATGAAGCCAGACCTCAGCAAGGAATGGTCAACAATGACTGACCTGGCCCACACCCCAGGCAGCTTTCAGGACCACAGAAATGAAGACCACAGAAATGAGGAAGGAGAGACCTGGACAGACAGGAAGCGACACTGTACAGCTCTCATCCATCTGCCTCCCGCATGGTGGGCCAGCCCTCTGACACAACCGAGTGAGCTGACATTGGCTCAATCCACCCTCTTTTCCCCATTCCTCATCCTCCTCCCCTATGTCACTTGTAGTACTCATTGTCCCCTCTCTTTCTCTCTACTCTCCCGTTTTATCTCTATAGCAAGTGCCACTCTGTGTGGAGAGAGAGTGAGATGGGAGCATGTAAGCTTTAAAACTATGTTCTCAGGGTAGAACTTTCAGCACAGAGCAACATGCACGTGTAAAGAACTTATTACTTGCCCAGCACTGGCCGTCTGGCATTTGGGGAAGTAAATGTTATTAAGGACAGAGGGTGCACTTCAGCATGTGCTTGGTTTGCACATCACCTCTTTAGAGAAATGGCCCGTACACGTGTTTACTACTGGCCTCGAAGAGTGGGAACAACCAGCTGCTAAATTGTCACCTGTATGCTGACCACACACAGCCCCAGCAAGCCACAGACATCTGTTAAGAGGCATAACTGGCTAAGGGTGTCCTGACACCATTCTTTTGACATCTGGAGGTAGCACCTGAAAACTCAGATTTCTTACTACCTCAGAAATATGGGCTGGACTGTCCCAAGCAATCCATCTAATTACACAGACTCTCCAAGGAACACCTTCTTGGAATATTCTCCGGAAATTCTGGTTCCTGACCTTGAGGGATTCACCAGCTAAGTGAAGAGAAATGAAGCTACACTTGCAGACCATAAGGCTCACTAAATCAGGAGAAAGGATGAATTTTGTGCTCTTCTAGGGTCTCCCTAAACATAGGCAGATCAACATCACATTTTAAAGACACAGAGTTTGGGTTTGTTGTTGAGGTTTCTTTTGTTTTGTTTGTTTTTCATTCTTGCACAGAATATCATTTTTGTTGACAAAATTACCTTGATTTCAGCCAAAATGAGCACTGTCCTATGAAGAGTAACTCATGAAGCCTGCACTGCTTGAGGGACTCATCAGCCCCTGCCTTCAGAGTTGATCCTATGGCTGGAAAAGGGGAAATGCTGAGGCCAGGAGAGGAGTGATAGTGAGATCCCCAGGCAGCAGCCAACACCCCCATCCTGTAGCTGGGAACCTGGACTCAGAGAGCCAGAAAACTCCCCCATTTGTGATTCTGACCTCAAAACTCCCTGCTCTTACCCTGTATGATGAGCCTTAAAAATAACAATAATAACTTGAGGGTTCCAGCCAAGATGGAGGCATAGGTAGATATGCTTCACCTCCTCGCACAACCAAAAGAAGGAAACAACCAATTTAAAAATAAGAAACAACCAGAACTTCCAGCAAATCGAACTGTATGAAAGTTCTACAACCAAGGAGTTAAAGAAGGAACATTCATCCAGACTGGTAAGAGGGGTGGAGACAGGCAGCCGGGGTGGAGAGGATGTGCAGCAAGGCAGCAGCTGGCAGACCCGGAAGGCCAAGTGCTGGCTGACAGACTGCGCAGTCCCACACTTGCATGCAGATAAACTGGGGAGGGGGTATAAAATTGGGGAGCAAGGCAGACTGAGCAACCCAGGGTTTCGGCGCAGGCAAAATAAAATCTCAGAACCTCTGGCTATAAAAACCTGTAGGGGTTGTGGTGGAGGGAGAAGCTGCCAGTCTCTTAAAGCCTGGTGAGAGCCAAACAAGCAGCATTGCTCCTTCTCTGATCCATCTCCCACATCAGTGCCACAATGCAGGAAAGTGGGTTGCCACACCCTGGAAAATACATAAGGCTACACCCCTCACAACATAACAGGGGCACCAAGACAAAAAAATATGGCCCAAATGAAAAAGCAGATCAAAAAATTCCGGATCGCTTCTGACCAAGGTGGAGGCGTAGATAGATATACTGTGCCTCCTCTCACAACCAAAATTAAGGACAACAAATATTTAGAAACAAGAAAACAACCAGAACTTATAGAAAATTGAACCATACGCAAGCCCAGCAACCATCCATCCAGACTGGTAAGAGGGGAGGAGTAGCAGCAGGAAAAAGTAGAGGTGCGGACCCAGGCACGCAGGCATCAGCAGCTGGCAGTTCCCAGGAGTGCAGGCAGTGGCTAGCAGACCCCAGGCACAGAGTGGCAACTGTGCAGACCCAGTGAGGCCACGCAAGGCAGCTGGCCAACCAGGTGGTCCCACATTCATGCACAGGTAATCCAGGTGAAGGGGAAGTGGCAGAAGGGACTGGAATCCAAGAGAGAGCAGACCAAGCGCTATTGTGCCCTCGGACCCCGCCCCCACATACAGCATCACTACCCAGTGACTGAGCTGCCCCACCCTGGGAAACACCTAAGGCTCCACCCCTCAATTCGTAACAGCTGCGACCAGACCCCCCCCCAAAAAAAATGACTCAAACTGGAGAACAAATCAAATCTCCAGAGCCAATTCCTCTAAGTGACGAAGAGATAGCCAACCTATCAGATGCATAGTTCAAAGCACTGGTAAACAGGATGCTCACAGAATTGATTGATTTTGCCCACAAATTAGATTTAAAAATGCAGGCTACAATACGTGAAATGAAGGAAAATGCACAGGGAACCAATAGAGATGGGAGGAAAACTGGGACTCAAATCAATGGAGTGGACCAGAAGGAAGAAACTAACAACCAAACAGAAAAGAAGAAACAAGAATTCAAAAAAATGAGGAGAGGCTTAGGAACATCCAGGACATCTTTAAACATCCCAACATCCAAATATAGGGGTACCAGAAGGGGAAGAGGAAGAGCAACAAGTGGAAAACTTATTTGAACAAATAAGAAAGGAGAACTTCCCCAATCTGGCAAAGGAAATAGACTACCAGGAAGTCCAGGAAGCTCAGAGAGTCCCAAAGAAGTTGGACCTAAGGAGGAACACACCAAGACACATCGTAATTACATTAGCTAAGATTCAAATGAAGGAGAGAATTCTAGAATCAGCAAGGTATAAGGGGACAGTCCCCTACAAAGGAGTTCCCATCACACTGTCAGCTGATTTCTCAAAAGAGACCTTACAGGCAAGAAGGGGCTAGAAAGAAATATTCCAAGTCATGAAAGTCAAGGACCTACATCCAAGATTGCTCTATCCAGCAAAGCTTTCATTTAGAATGGAAGGGTAGATAAAGTGCTTCTCAGATAAGGTCAAGTTCAAGGAGTTCATCATCACCAAGCCCGTATTATATGAAACCTTAAAGGGACTTATCTAAGAAAAAGAATATCAAAAATATGACAGTAAAAAGACAGCAAACTCACAGATATTAACAACCACATCTAAAACAAAAGCAAACTAAGCAAACAACTAGAACAGGAAAGAACTACAGAAATGGAGATCACATGGAGGGTTAGCAACAGGGGAGAGGGAGGAGGAGAGAGGAGGAAAAGGTACAGAGAATAAGTAGCATAAACGGTGGGTAGAAAATAGACACGGGGAGGGCAAGAATAGTGTGGGAAATGTAGAAGCTAAAGAACTTATGACACATGGACAAGAACTAAAGGGGGGCAATGTGGGTGGGAGGGGATGTGCAGGGTGGATGGGGAATGATGGGGGAGGAATGGGACAACTGTAATAGCATAATCAATAAAATATATTTTTAAAAATTCTGGAAAAAGAACTAAGCAATGAGGAACTAGTCAATGCAGAGTTCAAAACACTGGTAATCAGGATGCTCACAGAAATTATTGAGTACAGATGCAAAGTAGAGGGAGAAGTGAAGGCTGTACAAAGTGAAATGAAAAAATATATACAGGGAACCAACAGTGAAGGGAAAGAAACTAGGGCTCACATCAATGATTTGGAACAGAAGGAAAAAATAAACATTCAACTGGAACAGAAAGAAGCAAGTATTTTTTAAAAAATGAGAAAAGGCTTAAAAGACTCTGGGACAACTTTAAATATTCCAACATCTGAATCATAAGGGTGGCAGAAGGATAAGAGGAAGAGCAAGAAATTAAACTTATTTTTGAAAAATAATGAAAGAAAACTTCCCCACTCTGGCAAAGGAAATAGACATACAAGTCCAGTAAACTCAGAGAATTCCAAAGAAGTTGGACCCAAAGAGGAGCGCACCAAGACACAATGTAGTTAAATTACCCAAGTTTAAAGATAAGGAGAGAATCTTAAAAGCAGCAAGAGAAAAGAAGAGAATTACCTACAAAGGATTTCCCATAGGACTATCAGCTGATTTCTCAAACAAAACCTTACAGGCAAGAAGGGGCTGGAAAGAAGTATTCACAGCCATGAAACACAAGGACCTACATCCAAGATTGCTCTATCCAGCAAAGCTATCATTTAGAATGGGGGAGCAGATAAAGTGCTTCCCAGGAGACAAAGCAGGAAATGGTGCAGGGCCTCCATTGTCTGTGCCCCTGGAAGAGCTGTAGGGATCAGCCTCCAGAAACGGAAAATGAGGATGGAATGGGAGGCATCACCACCTGTAGCTTATCTCCCATCTGTCCTATGGCTCTTTAGGAAAAACAAAAAGCCTATGGGTTGAATCAGAGATCTCAGCACAGTTTCACTGCTCTTGGTGACATGTCATGCCGTGCTCTGTCCTTGGGTGTAAGTGCAAGTTTCAGGAAGCAGAAAATTTGTAGCACAGACATCACTCCTGATATGCAGCCCCACACACTGGCCAGGCCCAGGCCAGAATCCTGGGGAGTGTTGCCACAGGCTCAGCAAAGACGCCAAGCCTGTACTGGGCCCAGAGAAGGAACCAAGCCTGCCAGATACCTCTGTGGATCTGGAAGGCCACACACTGGGCCTGGTGTTCTGCTGTCACTCATGTGGTTAGTTACCCTTGATCGCCTCTTCACATGGTCTAGGCTGCACTTTTCACAAGTGCTCTTGGGGCACAGGGGCTGAATGTGTGACACTCGCACCTCCAACTCTTAGGGATTATAACATTGACTTTCACAGGGTCAGAGGTTTGCTCAAGTCCAGGCAAAGACCAGGTAAAGGAGTAATCAGTAACGCAAATGTCTATGAGCAGGAATGACTGGCCGGATCCCAGGTGACTTAGAGATGGGCTTTGGGGGACCCAGGCACCTGGCCCAGCTCATCACTGAGTTATCAGTGGCTCTAAGGGACAGTGGGCTCTATATAGGCTGGTGGAGTGAGTGCATGACCTGTGGAATCTCGAGTTTGCATGGGAATATCACATGGAGGGACCCCTAGGCAGCCTCAGAGGCAAAAGCTAACTGGGGTGGGAGAGGCCAGGCGGGGCCTCTTCTGACAGAATCTGTGCCTGTCTTGGCCTCCACTCCCATCCTGTGCAAAACATGTTCCCATTAACAGGATGCCTGGAGTCACCCTGGTTACCCAGAGTGATACACATGGCCAGCCTTCAGGGGGGCGGGCCGGGGGTGGGGGACAGGCTCTGCTCTCTTTGGAATCACAGCCCGAAACCCAGCAGCCCAGCAGGTTCCTCTCCCTCTAGATCGGGGGTGGCAGTGACCCTATGTCACTTATTTGGTGGCAGGTCACTGCATTGTCTTCTCCACACCTTCTCTTCCAAGGACCCTGCTATAGAAACACATCTGTCAGACAGAGAGACCCTCAGGTTTGCCCCTGTTGATCCTGGTTTGAGAAGTCGGTTGAGTTCCAGAAACAAGAACTCCCACTGGCAGTGCCGTCCTGAAGCAAAGTGGGCACGGGGCTACCCCAGCACCTGCTATAGCTCCTCAGAGCCCTGCCTCACAGCAGCTGTGTGGTGCTCACAGCCTGTGCCGTCCTGTCTGTCACAGTGAATGTGGAGGCTTGCTGCTTAGAGATCCTCAAGGCTTAAGGCAGCAGGCCCCTGGGTGGGATGAGGCGTGTGGGAGAGGAACGCAGTCACCCCCAGGGGGCAGGGCAGGCTGCACGTGATGTCCCAACTGTCGTCTTCTCTGTCCCCAGGCCTGGACGTCCGGCAAGCACAGGTTGTGGTCCTGTCCTCGGGGACCAAGTGCATCAGCGGCGAATACATCAATGACCAGGGGCTGGTGGTCAACGACTGCCACGCGGAGATCGTGGCCCGGAGAGCACTGCTCCACTTCCTGTATGCACAGCTGGAGCTGCACCTCAGGTGAGCGGCCCGTCCCAGGGACGTGTGAGCTCAGAGTTGCCGTATCCAGTCAGACTCCCTGAACATGGTAGACAGGCTGGCCCTACTGCACAAGCTTTACACAGATGGGTGGCATCCGCACAAGCGCCAGCCATGTTGCCACACCAGCTGATCAAATGCTGAAATTGCTGACTCCACCCCCCATGATTCTCAGGCCTCCCTCCAGGAAACACCTGCTCGCCGATGAGTAACCGTGACTGCAGCAGGCAATCTGCAACGTTCACATCCCTGCACACATGTGCCCATACATATGAAAATGCCTTGTCACACACCCATTCCATTTGATGACATTGTCTATTAAAACATTTGGTGTGTCTTAGCTCAGGCTGCTGTAACAGATCACCACGGGAGATCTGTGGGGGCTTAACCACTGATTGCTTGGTCTGGAGGCTGGAAGTCCAGGGTCAAGGTGCTGGCAGATTCCATGTCTGCTGAGGGCAGTCTTCCTGGTTCACAGACAGGGTCTTCTCACTGTGTCCTCACATGAAGGGGTGAGGGAGCCCTCAGGGTCTTTTTTATAAGGACACGAATCCCATTATGACTAAGGCCTGCACTGTCATGACCTCATCACTTCCCAGAGGCCCCACCTCCTAGTGCCAGCAAATGAAGTTTGGGGACACAAACGTTCAGTGCCTGGGAAGGGGGTCTCTAAAGGGCAGCTTTTCCCATCGACGACAGCATGCCCCGTAAAGGCACAGGCAGCTGGCACAGTGCTCTCTCTCTTCATGAGCCTAAGTGTGTGCAGGGTCAAGGGCACCGTTCAAAAAGAGGGTGGGGACAACAGCCACCCCTATGCTCCACATGCTGTCAACTGTCACTCAGGGTGACTGGCCTGTTTACTACTCACATTCTAAATGCCACAGACAAGGAGATGGTGGGAAGTGCAGGACTGGCTACAGGGGTGAGGAGGTGTACCAAAGGAACACTCCCCCCAGCTCTGGCTTAAGCTGCCCCTTTCCTGGGGGTTTAAGTGAAGGCAATATTTTTCCCACAACTAGCCCTCAGTTGCTAATCCAAGAACTAGCCTTGCATTTTAAAAAGGAAGAAAACTCACAGAAAAGCCTGTCTCTGGGAGATGGTGCTGTCCCTCCTTGAAACACAGAGTGGCAACAAGAGAGCTGAAAGTGGGGACAGTGCTCCATTACCTGGAGCAACTCCCTGCTCCCTGGTCCACTGCATCCCAGAGCAGATGGGGCGCCTGTGACATCACCCCAGCTCCATTTTGACAGATCTGTGCCCACTTCAAGTGGGACCCACTTCAAAGCATGGTTCAGTACTTTCACCAGGTTTAGTGCCTGTGACCCGTAGAAAAGCTAAGGATTGCTGGGCACCTGCCCCTGCCCGGTCTGTGTCCTATTCTGACACTTCCTCAGCCAAGGACACTTCTCACAGAACATGGCTTTCCTCTGCAAGATGGGCAGCCTCCTCTCAGACACCGGTTGCAAGGCAGCCTGCCCTTTAGTTTCCCTTCTCCAGGCCTCATCCTGTCTCAGGCCATGGGGCTCAAATACCACCAGACAAGCCCAGGCCAACTTCCCACATCCCAGCCAGCAGCTCTGAGTCCATCTGAAACACCAGCCAGGCTCGGCTCCAGCCTGATCCTGCACCCCAAGCCCTAATGTGCCCAATTCCCAGAACTTGTCTCGAGACACCAGGACTGAAGTGGCCAGTGATGGGCTTTAGATGCTGTTTCCTGCCTGCTCCTCCTCTAAACATGTCTTCAGAAGGATGTTCTAAAAGCAAAGGGCCATCCAGACCCTGAGAAATGTGCTCCGAGGTCAGAATGTCCCATGTTCTCATGCAACCTGCTGAGACCGCCAGGATGTAGCAGGCTGTCATCTGCACTGGTGTCTCTCTATATAACAACACGGAGCAGCAGGAATGCAGGTGGACGTGAGCACCTGCTGCATCAAGATGCAGCCCTGTGCTGAGCTGTTTGGTCACAGTGACTTCATAGCTATGTCTTTGCCAGAAATGCTTCTTCCTTGCCTCTTCTAGCTGCTTCTACATCTTTTGAAGCAGCGTTCCCCCACCCACGAACATGGGATATTGCAGGGGCTTCAGGGAGTGACTCATGCATGCCAGGGCACATGTAGCAGCCCCACAGGGGCAGGAAGGCCCAGTGGCACACCAGGCTGCCCCAGGAAATCGATGCCTGACCCCAAGGGGGATGCCAGAGTTGAACAAGGGGGACAGAGCTGCAAATCTCTCCAAATGTGGGGAAGGCTTTCTCCCAAATGTCCAAGTGCTCAATCAGAAATATTTCCAAATACCCCTCACATGCTTGTGCCACTGAAGTCACGGGCCAACACCCGCCCTGGGCTGGCTGTGTGCTGGCACCATGGCACTGGCTGCCAGGGGTGCAACCCTGCCTCCCTGGGAGACAAGCAATGGCTGGAAAAAGACAGCAAAAGGCAGCCGGTCTCCCACAGCCACGCAGCAGGCCAGGCTGTGCGTGTGCTCCAAGGTTGGGGGCTGTTTTGAGACGGTGAGGGGGCTGGCAGTGGAAGGAGCGAGGCAAGGAAGCAGAAAGGCTGGTGGGATGCCTCTAGGGTTTCCTGGGGAGAAAATGTCTGTTCTGCTGCCTGGTGATCTCAGAACCCGGCAGAACAGAATCCATCACTAGTGGGGCAGAACATGTGAAGACAGCCAGAGCGGCAGAAAGCAGAGTGAGTGCCTAGTGAGAATGAGGCCTGGGGGGTGGGCGGGGGCAGCCATGCTGGCTCAGCGCCTGGTGGGGCCTCAGCACCTCAGATGGGATGGGGGCTGGACGACTGGGGGAGCAGTCCAAGGGCAGCAGCACACCCTCCGCAACTGCATCCACTCCGCAACTGGAAGGCCGCTCGGTGTGTTGGCACGCTCCCCTGGTCATGGCTGAGCCCGGCAGAAATGCAGGTCCAAGCACTGGGCTCCTCACTGGGCTGGCAGCCAAGCCCTGCATCCTTTCAGAGTTCCTTTTCCCCTATGATACAGAAACGTGAGGCCAAGCAGAGCCCACAGCGCCTGGAGCCGGCGCAGCGGGGAGTGCTTGGGAAACCAGGCTTCGGGAAAGATCAGCCCGACTGTAACTGTTGGGGGAGGTAACAGGACAGGATTTCACATGGTTTCACCTATTCTAGAGGTTTCCATGCAAAGGTGAAGAGGAAAAAACTGGGGAACAATGACAAAATGGGACAAAACACCTACCAATAGGGATGTGTCTGGTCGGTTGGTCGGTCCGCAGTAGTGAGAGCCCCCTCTTTCTGCCCCCAGCAAGCGGCGTGAGGACTCGGAGCGCTCCATATTCGTGCGGCTGAAGGACGGAGGCTACAGGCTGAGGGACAACACTCTGTTCCACCTGTACGTGAGCACGTCCCCCTGCGGAGATGCGCGCCTCAACTCGCCCTACGAAATCACCACAGACCGTAAGAGATGGCATTTGTACATTTTCAGGAGCCCCATGCTCTGCTGGGTGCCATGCTATCTGTGCCCAGACCTTGCGTGTGTGGTGTGTGGTGTGTGGTCTGGCGAGGTCCTGAGACTCTGGGCACAGACGGTATCTGCCATTCTGTGTAGTCATCCCCCTCGAATGTCAGAGTGCAAGAAATCTAAAATTATCTGTGTCATTGCACCTGTCCCCACTTCATCTCAAAAAGTCGGAAACCCCCAGTCCCAGGCTGAAGGACAGAATGCAGGAGGACAGGGACCAGAATTACACGGGAGTGGCCGCACCTTCAAGCTGCTTTGTTTACCTTCTTTGCATCTTTGGGAGAATAGAGCTCAGTGTTTTCATGAAGCTTGATGCCAGGCAAAGATACTTCCCCAGGGTAGCTGGTGTCACCCAGGGTTCCATACTGAGTCCTCTCAACAAGACCTGCCCTCTGGGGGCTTTTCACAGCAGGTGTGCACAGTGCCCTTCACCCCCACCCGCCACCACGGGGGTCAGGGGCACTGTGTGTCCCAGAGTGGAGGGCTCAGTGGGGTCTTCTCTGTGTAGGTCTCATGGTCAGTGCCTCCTTGTGAAATAAAAAGTGGACAGCTAAGGAAATCTGTCACTGATACTATGTGTATATACATATATACTGCACATACTTGTGTGCGCACACATGCACGGGGCAGCCTTGCTGATTAGACCCTGCCATTAAATGCATGTGTGTGATGAGGGGTCTGGTCCTAACAAGTGGCAGGGATACCCAAGGCTCAGTCCTGTGCTCAGAGGAAACCACAGACAGTGCACTTACTGAAAGTCTGTTTTTGCCTTCTGACTCCCCCACCAAAGGCCACAGTTGTGTTCTCAGAACCACAGGGAGGAAAGATGAGCGTGTGCTGGGTGCCTGCTGCATCCCAAATTTGTGAGGAGCTCCTCCCGCAAAGACAAAAATGTGCAGGGAGATGGTGTTCAGTCCTACATGGTTTTTATTTTATTTTATATTTCTGTCCTCATGCATTTCATCTATTTCTCTGGCACTCAGAAATGTTTCTGGTCCAGAAAAAAAGGCATTCTGCTTTTTGCCAACTTTCCTCCAAGCTTACCCCTTTGGAGAGGGCTGGACAGAATCCTCCATAGTGGGATTCCAAGTGACATTTTCACTAATGTCTCAGTCAGCTCAAGCAGCCAAAGCAGAACACCACCCCAGGGGCCTTCTACACAGCAGACATTCATCTCACAGTCTGGACTCTGCAAGTCTCAGATCCTGGCCCAGCAGACTCAGTATCTGGTGAGGGCCCTCTCCTTGGTTCACAGACAGGGCCTTCTCCCTGCGTCCTCACATGGTGGGAGGGGTGAGGGGTCTCTCTGAGTTCTCGCAGCAAGAACACTAACCCTATTGGGGAGCTCTGCCTGCATGACCTCATCTGAACCAAATTACTTCCCCGAGACCCCATCTCTTAATACCATCTCCCTGGGGGTTAGGGCTTCAACATGAGAATCTGGGTGATGCAAACATTTGGTCCATACAACACCCCATGGAAAGTAAATGGAAGAACCAAGTCTAATAGTGAATCAAGAGAATGGAATCCACTAAGTGTCAGGTACCTTTCAAGGCACTTCCCCAGGGGCCAGGGGCGGGGGTGGGCCTGGGCAGAATGGTGGACACAGCCCTGCCTCCAAGGGAAGACCCCCACCTGCTGCAGCCTGTGGAGTCACATGGAGCAATCCTTCACTACCACATGTCAAAAAGAGAGAGAAAAAAACCATATGAAGTAGTCCATTTTTCTTGAGAAGTTCATCAGACTGGGTCTACATGATCCTACCCTACACACACACACACACACACACACACACACACACACACACACCACACTCCATTCAGTTACTAGAATTGTCTCTTCATTTGTCTTTTCAGAAGGTTTGGTTTCATGAAGACCCAAAGGGCCCTCAGGAAATCCTGCAGGTGTGTGGGGCCAGTACTAATTCATCCAGCTTCCTCCCCACAGGAGCCCCAGTCATTCCTGAGCCCCACCAGTCTCTGTAGAGGGACAGTTCTGGCTCACTGGGCACCCCCTGCAGCCTCTCCAGCTCTTGACTTGTAAAGCCAGGGGTTTAGAAAAACAAAACAGATATGTCTGAGGTGCACCCTGGGGTTTGCTTCCAGGCACAGATGTCTTTTATTTCAAGGTGCTTTTAAGAAGTGGCAGGTGCTGCTAGGGGAAAGAAAGTGAAGTACTTTCCTCACATTTTGGCTGCAGATATTCCAGACAAAAATGAGGTGCTGCTCCAGAGTTATCGAGGCTGGCGTTCCTCCCAGTGAATCCCACTGGGGATGCTGAGGAGGGAGCACCTGGCCAGCTTGTCCTGCAGACCGTCTGCCAAGAGCCCTGCATCACCTTCCCTTACCAGTTCAGTGAGGGCAGGAAACCCAAATTCCTGCTTGGAAGAGCCTCCCAGAGAGACTTCAGTTTCCCCACACTCCCAAGGAGGGTGCAAGGCTCAGGAACAACTCTGACTTTGAAGAGAAACCGTTGACATCGGGGGGCTCTGCATGTGTCTCACTCGAGTGTTTCTCTCCGCTACTCTTTCAAGAGGGTTGTATGGCCAGGGGAGGGGATGCAGGTGACTGGCAGGAGCTCCTTCCAGGGCAGAGGCCTTGGGGACAAGCCCTGCCTGCTGGACCATTCCAGAGGTCACAGGTCTGCCTCCTACAAGTAAACCCTGTACAAGCCCAGCCTCACCGCCCATCTGCTCTGGGCCCATGCTCCTACAGGGAGTCCAAAGCACAAGACCTAAAGGTCATGGCACAGTCATTCTGTCCACAAATGCGGAGCACAGATGCGTTCCATCCCCTCACCTGCGGTTATCGGTTCTGCCAAGCTTCTCACAACCCTGGGAGAAGCTCCAGCACTGGAGACTCCAAACTCCTGGCCACTCTAGGGGCCACCCTGTCTCCTCTCACCTGTCTCCACTCATTTTATCCTCACACCTTCGTCTGGTCTGGAAGGAGCTGTTTGTTGTACATCTCTGCATGGCTGCATGCTGGCCCCATCACGAGCAGTGGTGCCCACACTCTCCTCTTTTTCCTACACACACATGCACATGCATACATGCACAAGCACATGGACATGCACACACACTCAACAAGCATCTGACCTGCCAAGTGTACAGACACGCCTGTGAGTGACTAAGTCTGAGATGCTCTGAACAAAGTTGTCCACAATGTCCTCTTTCCTTTAAAGAAGTAAAGGAATGGGCCCTGGCTGGTGTGGCTCAGTGGATTGAGTGCCAGCCTGCGAACCAAAGGGTTGCCAGTTCAATTCCCAGTCAGGGCACATGCCTGGGTTGTGGGCCAGGTCCCCCTACCCTGGTAGGGGGTGCGTGAGAAGCAACCACTCATTAATGTTTCTCTCCCTCTCTTTCTCTCTCACTTCCCCTCTCTCTAAAAATAAATAAGTAAAGTCTTTATTTAAAAAAAGTGAGTGAACGCAGAGCAAGCGCAGGGGAGAAATTCTGCTGATAGGTCTGAACAATTATTGTTAGAGCCAGTATCACATCCCAAACCTCTAGCTAAGAGCCAGGTCTGACCTGACTCCCGCCGGCTGCCGAGCAAAGGGACCTTCCACAGGGGCCACCTTGGCCTCAGTTGTCCCCCAATGCTAAAGCCTCCATGGGCTCTTGAGGCCAGGTCAAGGCTCTACCCTGACCACATAGAACCCTATGTGGCCACATAGAACCCTACCGTGACCTGGCCCACCTCCCTTGGATGCCTATGGCTCAAGAAACTCTGAACTCCCCATTTTAACTTTATTCTCAAAAAACATTCATGTAGACAGATCATAGATTCTGCCTCCCTGGAGTCTTTAAAAATGAAATAAATAATTACTGGTCTGAAATATCTGGGAGGCATGTGGCCTGTGGGTTGTCCCCATGCCTGACTTTTGTCAGGACCGCCTGGGAAGTTCCTAAAAATGCACACCTGTGCTTTCCCTGAGATTCCGGCACATTTGGTGTGGTGGGTCTGATCTGTACTCTCAGAATTCCCCTGTGACTGTGAGGATGAGGACCAGCCATGTTTTGAGCCACCAGGTTCGAAACCCCTAACCTGTCTCCTGCCCCAATTGGGCATGTCTCCTGCTGGCACAGTGGGAAGGTCTGCACTCGAGGGAGGGTCTGCTGGGGTCCCTGCAAGGGCCGGGCAGATGTGGCAGGCAGGCAAGGCTTTTACTGGTAGGGACAGAGCAGCTCCAGCCACAGGCTCTGCATATAGAGGCCAGACCCCACAAGGATGATTCCATTTCCTAAGTGGATGTGGAAGACCTGGGCTAGGCCCAGGGCAGTTCTGATAAGAACCCAAACTGACCAGAGTGATGAAAAGTTTTAGGGCCCTTCCTGTGGCTGAGCTATTACAGGGTAACTATTGTTCTCCCTCTAACTCACCGATATTCTTAAGGTAAAGTCCTCTCTCTTGGCATGTTCTTAAGTAGCCTAGTTCTTAATGCCACTTCCAAGGAATTTAACACCTTAGTGAAATCCTCCAAACTGTCTCCCATAAGATGCCATGAGGAATAGCATAGTTCTGTCATATCTTACAAGAATGTGCTAAATACCAAGTTATGGTATGTTCTATTTCACTTATTATTCATTAGGGCAGTTCAAGAGATAAGCCCAAATTCTCATAGGAAGTGAGGGAAGCTAAAAGGCACTTTCTGACGTCCTTGTCTTCAGATTTGCCTACTGAGTTACAGAAGCATGCAATGCGTGTTTGTGCATCATAGGACCAATGAATTTAAGTGGCCTCATAATTCACCATCGTCACCATCACTACCTTCATCAAGTGATACAAAGGACACCCACGGGACCACATGATAAATGCTGTAGATGTTATTAAAGTAAATAGGAGATTGCTTCACAGGTGTACTTCCTGGGACATGTCTTTTGAAGATGACTTGAAAATTAGAAGTTTAGCAGGTGTTTAAAAACATTCTCTCCCTTTCCTGTGCCTGTTTTCTCATTTCTGGTTCTCTTTTTCTGCCCTAGTGCCTTACCACAGCCATGTGTCTCTTTTTAGCTAGATCTTGGCTCCTAGGGGGACTTCAACTGCCATTTAGCTCCGCATCCAATTGCTTGTCTCCTAAAAATAAAATATTCACCTGACAGTTACCTAAAGTGTAATATCTTATTGTGATGTCACTCTCCAAAGGTAAGGGTTTAGAGTAGTAAATATCATAACGAAGAGTCTGGTCATTTGGACCATCAGAATTAGATTAGCACATACTCACTTGAGAGTGCATACGTGTCCGCAGGGGGCAGGGTTTGCACATTTCATACCTCCACTGTAGGGCACAGCATAAACCCACTACGGGTTATTTAGGTACCGTTCCCCCCAGTTTCTGGCTCACTGGGCATTTTGTTCTGCTCTAAGTGGCATCTTCAACTCCCTCCTGCCTCTCCAATTAGGCATGAAAGAGCCACAGGAAATGGGCTTTACAAGACTGTTGACACTCAGAGCTCCTGGGACTGATCACACTCATCAGGGAGCTGCTAGAGAAGGCAGCCTGAGATGTAACACCTCCAAAAATAAATGTTTCTCAGGAGCGTGTCCTGCACGTGACTCTTCAGGAAAAATTAATCTACCTGAAAACTTTGGGTTAGCTCCTAGGTACCAGTTGTTAATTCAAGCCAGGCCTCCTTGTTGGCATGCTTTTACCAACCAAAGGGTCTACTTCATGGGAAGTTTGTCCTGCAGAAGCAATGAGTCAGACTTGAGAAAAGCCTTACAACAGGCAATTTTCAAGGTCTGGACAACAACACCATAGTGGAAGCACTGAGAGAGTGGTACAGATACTATAATCACCAGAAAGAGAGGCACAACAAGTACCTTGTTTCCTGAGAAAATATCCCCCACACAGAAGACTCAGGGCACTTGTACGTGGTAAACTGTGGAAACTATTATGTATACCGGCCCTCCACTCTCCCAATGCTGCCGGCCATAAGAAGTTGATGTGATGAAGACCTCTCCAGGACAGTGTAAAAAGTTAGGTCAGACCAAAGATTGCCTCAAGTGTTTTTGAGTAATATGAACTATTTTGTGTTCAATTTATCATCATCACCATCACCACCGCTGTCATCATCATTGCAACCATCACCATCATTATCATCAGCATTGTCACCATCGCCATCATCACCATCATTGTCGTTGTCATGATTCATAATGCCATTCAAAACAGCAAAGAAGAGATTTGTGCTCTGCCAGGGGAGGGCTGGGTGTTGCTTGGCTGTGCCCACCTTGGTCTTCCTGTGGATGACTCACAGACCAGACCCACCGGGTCTCATCAAGTACTCAGTTGATAACAGGATCAAGAAGTAACCTAAAAACCTTGAAAGTTTACTTTCTCTGAGGAGTATGGCAATCTTTTTTCCCAAGAGATGGCCACTGGGTACTATGGATACATAGTAAAAGAACTTTGGTTCTTAGAAACAATGAGAAAAAATACTGGAAGTTACTTTAAAATCTGAAAGAGGTATCCACATAAACCCACATGTTATTATTTGGTGCCTTCAGTAAGAATAAATGAAAAAGAAATCCCATTTCCACAACTTCTAAAACAAAACTGAAGCATTTTAAAGAACGTATCTAGCATCCATCCATGTCATCACATGTAAGTAAATGTTGAAATCACTGTACTGTTTCATATGTAATTTGTATGTAAAGCAGTCAACTGTTTCCATATTACAGTGTGATCCAGACTTAATGTACAGAACTTTTTTAAGAAAGAAAAATAAATACACTCTTCCTGTTGCTCATGCTAGTTCTCCAAATAACTGTGGGGGTGGGGTGCAGCATGTGTGTGTGCGCGCACACGCGCACGCGGAGGGCTCTGGAAAGGGGAAAAGAGAAGGAGCATGGAACGCATGCGCTAGGGACCCATCCGCAGGCTGCGTCCCGTCGTTCCTGAGCACAGTGGGCAGGCCGCCTCCCGCCGCCCTTCGGTGATAACCGGCACGGTGCTGAAACTCTCACGTGTCTTGTCTATCTCCCCCCGCAGGCTAGGAGGTGGGCACTATTATTACCCCAATTTTGATGTGAAATACTGTGCCACCATGATTTTAAGCAACTTTCCCAATGTTGTGCAGCTGGGAAACAACAGAGCCAAGATTAAATCCAGACTGGGGCGGGCAGACCACAGCCCTCAGGCCAGAGCCCACCCACCACCACCTTTTCTGTGTGGCCCATGAACTAAGTATGGTTTTACATTTTTAGATGCCTGGAAGGGTGACAAGAATAATATTTCGTGACATATGAAAATGACGTGGAACTCAAACCTCAGTGTTAATGGTGTGGGGGAACACAGCCCTGGGCTGTGCTGGCCTGGCTGTGCTGCTCTGTGCTTTGGGGCACAGCTGAGCGGCTCTGACCAAATGGCCCCCGAGCCTCAGACACTTGCTGTCAGGCCCTTTACCGGGAGGTGACCGAGCTGGTCTAGAAGGGTGCCCTGGAGCCCAACTCTTCACCACATCACTGTTGGGAAGAAGAAATTACTCCCTGTCCTGGCGCTCACTTATGCTTCCCTGTCCTAATCCACTGACAGTGGCCCTGGGGTCCCTTGAGAAGTTTCTGGGTGTACTCTTCCCTTGTCCCCTCCAAGCTGGGAGCCCACCTGCCTCTGGGCAAACAGGGTCCCAGCCCCTTCTCACACCACCTCTTATCTCCTAGTGACCAGCAGCAAACACATCGTCAGGAAGTTCCGAGGGCACCTCCGCACGAAGATTGAGTCCGGGGAGGGGACTGTGCCCGTCCGGGGCCCCAGCTCAGTGCAGACCTGGGATGGCATCCTGCTGGGTGAGCAGCTCATCACCATGTCCTGCACGGACAAGATCGCCAGGTAACGGCCCCTCTGGCAGCCCGAGTGACAGCAGGCACAGGGAGCACCCCCAGGTGAGGGCCTGTCCCTCCCTCACAGACCACACTCTGAGTTTCAGGTGCTCGTGGCCAGGGCTACATGCCTGGCAAGTCCAAGCTGCCGCTGCAAACACACAAATATACACGGTGCTGGTGTAGCTCCTTGTCTGACAGGCTGGGCACCACCAGCCTCAAGGGATGAGGAGGAGGCAGGTTGTGCCATCTACTCAGCCCACCTGTGCTCAGCACTCCCTGGGACTACCTGCCCCCAAGCACCCAGTCACACATACATAGCCCTCCCAGAATGCCCTGTACCCCACAGTATGGAGAATGCCCTCCCAGGTTCATAACTTCCCTGAAACCTGACAAACATTCTAGAAAATGTGTACAACTGTACTGACAGCTGAGGAGGCCCCCTCCCCCCACACCATGAGATGGTCTCCTTTCTGAAGGTGTCCCCAAAGGCCCCGCATGGAGGTTCTATGGGAAATCTCAGCCCAGCCAGCAGGGGGGAGGGGCTTGCAGAGAGGACATCAGGTGGCCCTGAAAGGTGCCTCGTCCTCCACAGCCACCCCTCGGTCACAGTGGACAGAAACTTCCAGAGTAGAGCCCTCCCCACCCTCCCACTCCGAGCTCCTGGACAGACCATCCCCACCAGTAGCCCTTCTGTGACTTTATGTGGAAAATAGGCCCCAGCACCCCGGGAGGAGGGAAGGGTCACCTGGGGAGAGTCAGACACCAGACGGAGCTGCCCCCAGTGGTGATAACCAGGAAGTGATGGTGCAAAACCAGTGTCCAGGTGAATCAGAACTTCTTTTAGAAACTTGGATAGATTCACTTTTCTGTCATCAGTTTACCAATAAGAACAGCGTATTGTAATCAAATGTGGTTGGTCCTAGTTCCAGCCATGTTGCTCCCGAGATGCTCCTCGTGGAAAGTTCTGAGGTCAACACTCTCAGGAGAGGAGAAGGCTGGTCTCACGTGAAGGAGGAGGGATGAAGAGGGAGGGATGTCATGGCAGCATCTCAAACCCCCCCCCACACACACACACACACAGGAGAATGTGGGCAGGGCTGAGGGTGGCACGGTGCCCACAGCACCCAGGCCAAGGGCACTGTCCCAAGCGTGGTCCCAGCACGTGGACACCTGTGAAATGGGACTGTCTCTCCTGTTGTCACTCAAACAGCACCTTGCACAGGCCTGGAACATGCCCCTGCTCCTCGAACATTCGCCGAGGGGTTGGATGGCTGCTTTGCCTGTACCACTCAAAGTATTCCTCCACCACCGCCTTTCTCCTGGAGAGCAGAGAGCGGGGCAGTCAGAGGTGGCAGGCAGGGGTGAAGGGTCCCTCCGTGGACTCAGAGGCCCGGACAACTTGGACCCCCCCCCACCCCCACAGTGGGCCTCATAGGCTTCAGGGGGAAGGCAAGTGCCACAGGACCCCACAGAGGGTCCCATCCTCTCAGGACCTCCCTTCCCTGCTCTCAGCACTGCAGGGCAGGGAAAAGCTCAGCCCTCATTCTCAGGGGCATCCAAATTCTCGGGGAATTATCAAATGGCTGCAGGAGAAATAGGGCCACTTGCTTCCCAGGTTTCCGGCCCCTGGTCCAGCAAAGGCAACAGGAGGACCTAATGACAATGATCAAAGTACCGATTCCGCGTCAGAGGGAACGATCGCTGTCCTCAGCCAGCTCGTCTTTCGGAAAATGGTGTGTTCCGACCTTGTGATATTTTCACCTGTTCACGAAGCAGGAAAAAAGAAGCAATTTTCACCTTAACCAAAATTCTCTTGGTGCCCTAAGATCACACCGGTTTCTGAATCCCTAGAAAAGTGAAGTGAATTAATGCTGCAAAACTGAAATTTCATTGTCTCTGGGATTTTAACCATCAATAAACAGCAAATTCAACAAGACGACGAAACCCACATGACATTTGCTGCCGACAGGTCTGCCGACAGCAGTACAGCTGCTCAAAGTCAGGTTCTGCTCTTTCTAATAAAGTCTATTGGAAAAACGAAGCCCACGCTGCATCCCCTGCAGGAGTTTTCAAAGTGTCCTGCATGGAGAAAGGCTCCAGAATGCTTCTGAGGTGCAGCACACGTGTGGAGACATCGTGACCTCCTGGCTCTGGGCCTGCTGCAGGAACAGCTCTCCCTGAATGAACGGACCCGGGAACTCATCCACAAGTGCCAGGTAGATGCGAGCTCAACAGGGAGGCTCTCACTCACCTGGTTCTGGACCCCAAGTCTGATGGCGACACCATGGGGGGTTGGGGGGCACAGAGAGGTGGGAGGAGCCCAGGAGGAGGTGCTGGCACCAATTTCCCTCTCACCGCTTGCTCAGTCCCTTAGTGCCCACCCCCTTCCTGCTGCTTTCTTTTCATTTGTTTTCTCCCCACACTTTTTCTTCCCCCTTTCTCTGTCAGCCCTTCTGTGTGTCTGTCTCTCCCTATCTCTGTCTGTCTCTCTATCTACATCTCTGTCTCTGTACCTACCTCTCTGTCAGTCTGTCTCTATCCTTCTATCTCTGTCTCCCTCTGTGTCTCTGTCTCTTTATCCTCTGTCTCTGTCCCTCTATACATCTCTATATCTTTCTGCCTAATCTCTCTATTTCTGTCTCTGTCTCTGTCTCTGTCTTTTTGTCTCTCTCTTCTCTGTCTCTCTCTGTCTGTGTCCCTCACCCACCCCACCTCTTCCCTGGACACACCACCCTCTCTGCGTCCTCTCACACTTCACCTCTACACTGACAGCCTTCCACCCGCCGCACACCCCACCCGGACCTTTCCCTACACAGGCTCCACCCCCACCTGCAGACACTACTGGAATTCCTTCTACTTGGCACTGTCTGCTCCTGCGTCTGAGAGGATCATTTGTGTCACAGTGAGGTACAGCTGTGGCTCCTCAATAGCACTTGTTGATGAGGAGGGACGGTGATGAGGAGGATGAAGAAGAAAAATGCCACCAGCATCAAAGTAGTCCCACCTGTGCCAGGCCAGGGCAGCTGGCAGCCTCCTCACTTTTGGCGTGGCCGTGTCTGTGCATCCACCAGCGTCAGACCCGACACGAGGTGAGGACATTAGCACTGAGGCACCAGCTATTTTAGCCTGGGCCACCGTTGCCACTTTTGAGTGGGAGCATATGTTATGCTAATGATTCAGACCATAAGCATCTGTGCTGCGCACTATTTGTGCACAGGCTTCACAAAGAGACCATCTGACACTGCGTCTTCATCTGTTCCCTGTCCTGTGCAGGAGCGAAAATTGAACCTAGGGTTTAGGTAGTGTTCCAAAGGAAAGACCCTTCATACACAAATGCAAATGAAATGAAATATTCCAGCTAAGCAAGCAGAGGTCGAAGGACACAAAGATATGAAAGTCACAGCTGCTCCTCCCAGAGTTTATGAAGTGGTGGCTGGACACACACTTGGCTACAAAACCTGTGACCAGGATGCACGCTAGAGCCACCTCGGCCCTCCGGAGCTGGTTATTTTAAGACAATTTTGAAAAGTAATTGTTAAACACAGCCATTATTAAAATTAAACTATATAAACTTACTACTCAATGTGTTATATTAAAACAAAGGCTACGAATATTTAAAATGCACCACCTTCCTAATTCTTTTACTACACTTTACTGCTGGTTTTGCTCTTGGAGTTGTTAACACCCGCTGTATCTGCAGGGCGAGAGGCGTGCTGCCCTCACCTCCACCCAAGTCTGCAGTCGGCCACATCACGCTGGTCACCTGAAATCAGCCACGGGGATGGTATTTACACCATGGAAATTGTCAAAACCTACACATTAGTGCCCTTTCTTTCTTTCTTTCTTTCGGAGAGCCAACTGTTACCAGCCTACCACTGAATGTCAGTGTTGACTGAATAAGAGGCCTTAAACTTGTGTGCACGGAGTCTGAAAATAACAGGTTTGCGATAGCTCTGCCATCTCTCCTCTCTCCGGAAACAGCAAACGCACAGATCAGAAGCTCAGAACTTGGTGTGTGTGAGGGCAGAAGACAGGAGGACAGTGGGACTAGACTAGATGAGACCCCTTTAACTCACATACTGGAGAGAAAACAGCTGCGACCTCTTAGGAACGGCGTCCAGAGGGGTAAATGGCCCGTGCCCTCCCTGGCCCATGCCTTCCCAGTTTGCTGGGAAACTGAAGCCATAAGTGAAAACCAGCCCCCAGCTCTCTCTCTCACCAGACGGACAGACATCCGTCAGCCTATTCCTTGTCCTCTGACTCCATTCTTGCCTCTCGCTTCTCTGGGACCTCGGCCACCCCGTGACTCCCTATTGTTCCTGCATCCTCCACCCGAAACTGATCACGATGTCATGACACTAGCTCATCTTTCTCATCTTAAGAAGTAAATCCTGAAGCCAGCATGCTCTGAGAACTGCCGGATGGACTTCCTTTCTAACCCGGACCTCCTGAGAGCACTGCCATGCTCGCCCAGGCTCTCCACAGGCACCTCTGGCCTCACTCTGCACCACCGGGCAAAGTCACATCCACTGACATCAATAAGGGGGTCACTGTCCTCCTCCCAGTCCCCTAAGACATGTTACCTCTTCAAAGACCTGCCCTGGGATGGGCCCCAGGGCCTGACCACCAAGATGAGAGGCTCAGCATTGAGGCGTTTACCCTCCCACCTGGGTCCAAGTCCTTCCTCCTGAGAATGTCCCACTCCCTGTGAGCTCCATGTCCCACGTCCCATCAGCACTTTGCACACACAGGCAGAGAGAGTGCTAACCCAGGGCACGAAGAACAGTGGGCAGTGGACTCGGGAGCAGGTGGATGAAAAGCTGCCCTGGCATGTGGCCACGATGGCATTTAACCCCCCACAGCTGTGTCAGCGACACTCTGTCAAGCGGTGAAGACAGCCCAGTGCTGGCGGGGGCTGACCGCTGACGGCTGTCCTTGTTGCTGACATGACACTGGCGGTTGAGAACACAACTTGACTGTTAGTGAGCACACGGAATCAAGACCGCCACTGATCACTGAAGGTGAACACCAGGGAAGACAGAGGCCGTCTCCAACTTTCAGCCACACCATATGATTGAGGTGTCAAACGCTGTACTTCTCAGCACTCTTCACATGACACAAACACCGTGCAGATGGCCAGCACTCAGGAAATGCTGGACGAAGGAAAACTCCCCTTGTCAGAATGGCAACAATGTGAAATGTGGATGATGGGGCAGGACAGAGCCCCCCCTGGAAACTGAAACTGCGGCCGTTCAGTGCCCCATACAGGTGGCTTTGGAAAGGCTAAAACAACGCCGACATCCTATTGTCTGCCCTTCTCAGCCACCAAAGCCAAGAAGTTACGTGTGCTGCCCATGAATATTACAGTGCGTCTATAACCAACTACCAATTGTCTTTCCCGGGAAACTCCCACGGATCTTACTGCCCTGTTGCCTGGAATCCACAGCCATATAGATTTAGTGATTTAAAAATTTCTCCCTTAATGCATGCAGTTTTATTTCAGCAGCCAGGAAACAGCAGTGTCAGGCTGACTGCCTTCATCACTTATTTCATGTGACATGGATGTATTAAAATGAAGTAAATTAATAAAATCTTATCTTTAATTAAGGTAGAGAAGGTGCATCCACGCTATGTAGATTTGTAATTCTCTCTCTTTTTAAAGATTTTATTTATTTACTTTAGGGAGAGGAGAAGAGAGGGAGAGGAAAAGAGAGAGAAACATCAGTGTGTCAGAGATACTTGATCAGTTGCCTCTCACACGCCCCCTACTGGGGACCTGGCCTGCAACCCAGGCTTGTTCCCTGACTGGGAATTGAATCAGCAACCTTTCAGTTCTCAGGCCGGAGCTCAATTCACTGAGCCACACCAGCCAGGGCTGTAATTCTCTTTGCAAACCTACTTTGACATCAGTGAAAAATGAACTGGAGCTGGTTGTATCAAAAGATCCAACAGCCAACACAGCTCTGTTATTTCCCACCTACGAATCAAAAGTAATGCACAGGTCTCACTGCTTGGATCAATAATTCCTAAGTAATAATATAAATTAGACCACAACAGGCATTCTTCTGAGTATGGAATTTCATGAATAACAATTGGTATCATTTTATAATGTCAGTACTAAGACAGGTTTACAGTAAAACATGTTATAGAAACCCTGGAATTTTTACAGTGGTTTAAATGAGCCATAAAACATTGTAAAGAAACTTCCTAGAATTCCATCGATAGGAAAATTTTTCCCATTTCCTTCTACATCATCTAATGTTTCCAATGATCCTTCCCTTGGTCCTCTCTGTGTTGACTTCTGGATGCTCTATAGAGCCTGCAGCAGCACTCATGAGCCTTCGGGAACGTAGATGACGGAAAAGGGTGACGGTCTTGACTGGTGGGCTCATTCTTACCACGGTTAGAACCCTGTCACAAAGAAGGTCAACCCCCTGAGCATCGGTTCACAGCACTTTTTCACAACACCTTTATCTAACTTTCTCTAGGAATCATTTAATGAACTGCTTTCTCTCCATTATAAATAAGAGGGTCAGCCCACATGAGCACATGGGAGATTCTTGCACAGCTTCCTCTGTCCCTAAGCAACTTTCCTCCCCATTTAGGAAAATCCTGAACTGTCACTAGACCTGCTCCCCACCATCCACTTGAAATGCCTCCACCCTTCTCAGGGATCAGGGTTCAGCAACACGTGGAAGCACTCCCCTCATAAGGGCAGGACCCCATCCTGTGCAGCCTCTCGAGGTCCCACCTGCCTCTGCACCAAGAATGTCACAGAGTACTCACCCTTGGCCTCAAAGGACTGTTTACACCTGATAAGAATCTCATCTTCTGTAGCTATTCACCTGGTTTACACCTTGTCCCCTTAATAGATGACACCACAAGAGAGACAGCCCGAGTCCTGTGCACCTCTGTGCCTCATCACGGTTCTAGAATGCACTGCAGGGCCTGGCGAGATTCCCACAGACATGACACTCACATAAGCATCCTGAGACATAAGGGACGTTCTAGGGATGGTGGGCACAGTTTACACAGACCATCTTGGAAGCAGTGGAAGAAGTCCAGCCCTATAACCTGACAAGTGTCTTGGGAACATAAGAGGCTTCCCACCACTGAATGTGCAGGTCAGAGCACCTTCTCTGGAAGGTGGGACTATTGGAAGGTGGGACTCTGGAAGGTGGGACCTTGGCTGATTGGAACAAGCCAATGGAAGACAGGGATGAAATATCTTGCTCTGCAGAGGAGGAAACAAACATGAAAGCCTGGCTCTGCACCCCAATCAAGAGACAGGTAAGCAACACCTGGCGGAAGGACTGTGAGACTCCCTTTTGTGAAGATACCTGTATCCTCAGGGCTACGAGTACTCACAGAATGGGAAGGTAGAGTTTTTGTGGTCTCAGATGGTGGAGGGATAGCATTCAGCCATATTGGCAAGTGAGAAAAAATCACACAGGCTGAGTACTCGCTAGCTGACCAATCCAGGACACCCTGAGCATGGGCAGAGGCTGTACCCGCAGACTCAAATTTTCATAGTGTTTTCAATTTCCCTAAGTCCAGTACTCAAGGTGACCCCTCAAAGTGATGAGGGCTGCTGCTATTACATTAATGTCATCATTGCTCAACTCATTTCAAAGACACGGGACCTGAGGCTCAGGAAAACATGTGATGTGCCAGGTATGTCCACTAGTTGACACAGCTAACAACGTCTATTTTCTTGAAAGCCTTGGTCAGAAAGCAGGCAGGTCCCCAGGCTACCCGAGTGATGTCACACTCAGCTCCTCTGGAAGCAATGCCTGGGACATCACTATGCAGTGGGAGGTTGGCGGTGCCACTCAGAGCCCGAACGCCCAACACTGAAAATCAGATGAGAACATAACATCCTGAGTCACAGACAGAGCTCTCTCTCCCCCTTTGGTGGGAAAAGCACCCCAGAATCTTGAAGTGGGATATACCAGCCAAGTTTTTTTCTGTGGGAGAATAAATGTCTGTTGTTTTAGGCCATCCTGTTTGTGGTGGTGTGCTATGGAAGACCCAGGTGAGAGATAATAAGCCCAAGTCATTTAATCTTTGGAAAATCATAGAACAAGAAAAAGTAGTAGTAAAATCTATTCCTAAAATGCCACCATTACCACCACCTGGTGAAGATGGACTAAAACTGCAGAAAATGGGTTGTATCACCACATCCATGAAAATTAACCTTCAAAACTATGAATTGCACTGGGCAGTGCACCAAAGTGACGGTGGTCCCACTGTCCTTCAGCTCAAAGGTGTACAACTGGCCATGTCCTGCGCCTCCACGAGACAAGGACTTAGGCAACAGCAAATATCACCGTCATGCCCCATCCTGCAGACGCTGTTTCTCCAGCTGTGAGAGGCCGGCCTACACCTCACTAGCAGGCAAACACCAGTCTCCTGAAGAATGGGGAGAACCAGGGAGCCGTTTCTGGCTTTTGTCTCTGGAAATCAAAAGTTGAGTGGCATATAAAAATCTAAACCTTCTGGAACTAATGTTCCTTTAGACATGGTTTCCAATTTTATGTACCTGAGCATTTATTGATCGCAATGGGTCTTTAAATGAGCAGATTAAAACTTTCTCCATAATAATGAACTGTAAAAATTACAACTGTTCTCTGGGGACCACAGCACTGTCTGGCTCTGAACTTAGATTTCAGGCTGTGAAGAGTGAGTTTCTCCTAATGGCACCGACTGCTGCTCCCCGTCCTCTCAAGGTGAGTCCCTCCTCCTCTCTGCCGCCAGCCCGCCGGGGAGACCCTCACACGTGATTTACTGGCAGCCACCTTATCGCTAAAGTGTTACCAGCTCCCCTGAAATCAGATGAGCGTGTTATTCATCTTTCCAATCGCAAAATGCAGCTCCTTAGAAAACAACTGTTCTTCCCAAACACCCAGGCCAAAATTTTCACAGCTTGTTTAATCAGCCTTTTACTCTTTTTTTTTTTAACCAAAGACTTTGCGTTCATCTTATAGCTTTTAAGTTAAATCATATACTATCTCTAGTGATGAAAGCAGTGAATAAGTTCAATAACATCGATCTGCTATAAAAGTACTAGCAACAATCAGTAACGCTCTGTGTCTGCTACCTGTTCACCTGCCACACCATCAGGTCTGAGGCAACAGCCCACTGCCTACCCCCCACCTCCCACTGGGACCCGGCAAAGGCTCCATTTCTGCAGAATGGAAGCTAGCGACCTAGTTACTCAAGTGAGAGACAACATGAACATTAATAGGAAAGGAGAGCAGCCAAAATGAGAATAGGAGAGAATGTACAGACAGTTCAGCAATGCCATGAGGTCAGCAGGACGTGGTGGGGACCACAGGGCTGAGGTCACAGGCAAGGAGAAGTAGCCATGAACGTGAGCCTGGGTAGCTTCCTTTCACAGCTTCTATCTTCATGAAAGAAATAGAAAGGCATCCTTTAGGGTAAGTACAGTTTGCCCCCAGGAATCAAGAGGCCAATGCAGCACCTCTGAGGGCAGGCCAACGGCCCAGAGCTCTGAAGCAGCCAGAGCAGGTGGTGCGGGTCCCCAGGGGCCCTTCCCCAGACCACACACTCAGCAACGAATGGGCAAGGCTGTCTATACCCTGCATGGCCCCTACCATCGCCACCCCGCCGGAGGGCTTCACGCCATGGGGGAGGCTGGGAGGAGGTGGAACTGACCGGACCCAGGAACAAGAAACATGACAGTAACAGTCCAGACACAGGTTGTGCTGTTGGTCCTCCAGGGATATTCACGTCTTACCAGTGTGTGGGGTGGAGACTTAGCCAGAGAGGTTATGTCAAGAGAGGAGTCATTTTTCAGGTAGGATTTAGAGAAGAGAAAGGAGACAGTGTGTGAAGTGGAAGTAATCTCTTTCAGCCAAAAATAACCTGAAGTGGCACAACATCACACTGACCCCAACCAACTGCCTACAGAATAACCCATGTTTCCTGGGTGCCCATCCCCCCACTTCGCTGTCAATACCAACGTCCAGCAGATGCTGTATTGTTCAGGTGCTTTTTGCTGCCGTGACATATGTGAACTTTCTGAGGAGGTCCTGGGAGCCACAGATCAGCTCAGAAAATGTAACAGGCTCCACACCCGTTATCTACTGTGTGCGACAAACCGCCCCAAAGCTTAGTGGTCTGAAAGAGGTCATTTGTTTTGCTGCAAACCTTGGTGGTGTGCAGAGTATCTTAACACCACGGGGCTGCTCCCTGGAGCTGGAGGACTGACTGACTTTCAAGACGGTGCACGCCAGGGCTGGCACGAGGACGTTGATCGGCAGCCAGGGTTCCCCTCATGGACTACTGGGGGTCCCTCACAGCGCAGGGGCTGGGGTCGGAGAGGAGATGATACTGGACGCAGCAGCGTGAGTGAGGGCTGGGTGACACACACGGTTTCTGTGGTGATGGCGACACTCGGACTTAGCCAGCTCATGGCCTATGACAGGGTGAGGAGAGAGGCGCGGCAGGGTGGCGGTGAGGACAGAGGAGCAGTCCAGCCCAGAGAAAGCGCAGCTGGGAGGCCGGGCCGGTAGAGTGGGGGCACCTGAGAGCACCGTGACTCACAGCCCCCACGGCAGGCAGGCTGCAGGCAGTTACATCTGTGTGTTTTCTGTGAACGTACCACAGTTTATTTAACCATTCCCTGCTAACAGGAGCTTTTATTATTTCCAGTGTTTTGTTTTGTTTTGTTTTTTGTTTTGTTTTGTTTGCTCTGTATGTACACACACACACGCACACACACACACATCCTTGCTTTTTATTGAGAGTATGCATGGGATCAATTCCTAGCAGTGATATTATATAATGAAAGGGTTACGGATTTTCTCTTTCACTTACAAAGGCCCAAGGGAAGATATCAAGAGAGTGGAAACCGGATGGGCCATTTGTGCAGAAATGCCTCTGACTTGGCACTACTGCCTGTCTGCAATAGTGAGGGGAGAAATTGTGAGGATGGGGGTGGGAGAGGAAGATCGGGGAGAGCATCACCCACTGGACACAGTCTTCTCTATGAGTTGATTCTCCATCAATCAACCCACTGCTGATTGATGGAGAAGTTCTGTTACTGTTATGGCCATGTGACCTGTGTGGAGACCTTCAGAACCATCTGCCAGCCCTCCCCAGAGTCGGGGGGCCGGCAGGAGACTTAGAGAGGCAGGCAGTGGTCAAGAACAGCGCGCTGACTTCTCCTGGGACCTGGGTTCCACCTGCATTTTTCACTCTGAAATCTTCCCTGAGTGCTTGGCTGCATATCTCAGCTCTGGCTCCCCGCAGAATCACCTGGGGACCCTGAAAACACTGGCCCATGCTGCCCCCTGGACCAGCCCCAAGTTGTGGGGAGACTAGGCCCCAGGAGATTTCCAGAGGTCCTCAGATGAGCCCAATGTGCACCGAAGTTGGAAACCACTGCTGCGGGTTCTTGCTGGACATGGGATCCTTATCATGTTTCTTAGAGTTTATTTTTGAGGTTTTCATTCTGTTCCATTGAGCTATGTGTCTGTTCTCATGCTAGGTTAAGTACCTATTTTGATGGTACTTGAACGATGCACCAGACTTCACTGTAACTTTGGAGAGTTATATCTCCTTTCTGGGCCGTGTCAAGTGGCAAAAACAATAGACAGGAACAGCCGCCACTCAGAACGTGCACCAGTAACCACTGTCCTCTGTCTGCATCCCAGGCTCAAGTGGGGAGTGATGTCTGAGGAAGGGCCCCTCCCTGTGATAGCTTCCACTGACTCTTGAAGCCAAGGTTTGAACTGAGCAAAGAGACTGCTTCTCCTGGTTAAATAAAGGCAGCCTTGCCCTGACTGGGTGGCTCAGTTGGTTGGAGCATTGTCCTGTGCACTAAAGGGTTGCGGGTTCGATCCCCAGTCAGGGCTATTGCAGGGGGCAGCCAATCGATGATTCTCTTTCTCTCCCTCCCTCTCTCTGTCTAGGGTCAATGAACATGTCCTCGAGTGAGAATTAGAAAAAAGAAAAAAGAAAGGCAGCTTTTTCCCAAGATCTCTCCCCCACTTATCTTTGGTATTTCAGTGATTGACAAATAGACAAAAATATATTTATTTAGGGATTATCTATATTGAAAACTAGACATGGCATTTTTTTCTCTGTCAACATTGCAGTAATATCATCTGTTTGAACAAAAGGAGAGATATTTTCCCATTCAATCCTGAATGCTGAAAATTCTCCAGTTTATATTTGGAAAGACGTTTGGTTTTATTGATCGTATTTGCTGAATAACTTTAAACTCCTACAGCCAGGCAAGGAGAACGTTGATTTTCTCTTTATTGCAAAGATTATTAGCAGGAAACCAGATATAGAAATTATTCGTCTGTAGACAATCCCACAGAATCAGAACCAGTCAAATATGTTCCGTGAATTTTGCTCCAAGCCAACACAGAGTGGCCTAAAGCACAGGGACGTCTCTTCTAGGAATACTAACTGTATTGTTCAGGATGTAGGTGATTTCAAGAAAGTGCTTTCTTCCCCATGGGGGAAGTATCCACTTCCCTGCTTGTCATTGATAAGAAGGTTAAAACTTCACTAACTCTCTAAGATAAATTAAGACACCCGCTCAGGTCTGCACCCCAGAATCCTTCACCATAAATGGTAACTTGGCATCATAACTGCAAATCTTCCACATCTAGACCCTTCACTATAAGAAAATCTGCTCTCGTCAATACATACAAACACCAGAAAGCCTATATTGGGGTTGAAAGCAAAGTGTACCCTGATAAAACAAATACCAAGGACTTTTATAGTGAAACAGACTTACTGTTAAATGTTCTTTTTTTGTTGTTGGCATACATTCCCAGCCTCTTCAAACCTAAGAAGAAAGTATGCAAAATACCAAAAAGGTGACTTTGTTGAATTTCTCCTGAGTTTTTGGTCTGTCCTTAGGGCTGCCCAGAAATTCTGGTTTCCGATTTAAGGGAAGGAGCCAAACCCCACAATCCCCACTCAGACACGTGGGGTCATCCTTCCAGAAAAGTGCAGCCACCACAGACTCCTTGTGTGGTCTTCACTGAATTCGCTCCCGGAGCCCAGGTTTCCGAGTCAGATTGTGCCGAGTGGGCGAAAATAAAGGTTCCTGCAGAAACAGTATTGCCAGATGACGGGGTCCCTGAAATCTGTGATAAGTTCTTCTGTTGCCCTCAGAAATATCTGCTCCTCCAAAACTTTCTGACATTTACTCTTTGGCGAGACTCCAACTATGCAGAGGACAAGCCCTTTCATTCCTTTCTGAGAGAAACAACAGGACTTACAGAAAAGACCATTGTTTTAAGTGAAGCTATGCGTCTGATAAAGTAAATGTTTCAAAAAACCAATGACTGTTTAAGCCGTAGGACTAAATTGTTTGTATATAAATATTACCTTTTATATTCCATTTGAGTTTTATGTAGATGAACACATTACTTTAACGACCCGAGTTTGCGCAGGGGGAGTGGGAGGTGCGCCGTGCTCCCCGGCCAGATGGCTGCTTTTTCTTGCATGAGATTGAAAGATGCTTCTCATTCGCCACGATGCTTCTGAGGCAGATTAATGTCGCCAGCTAAATTGCTTGTGTTTTTGGAATAAAATTTAAAGAGAACTTTTTAAAGCAATTGGTGTCGCAGGTTCTCGGAGCAGATTGCTCTCCAGGTAGGGCGTGCTGGTGTGAACGCTCGGTAATTAATGGAAAGGGTTCTGTGTTAATTGACTGCTTCGGGAAAGAGGGGACGTAATGACTCCTTATTAATCATGAAAAGAAACGTGCAGCACGGAGGCACCACAATAACCGCTCTAACGTGGAGAGATGTTAATTAATGAAAAGAACAATGATGTAAGAAATTAGCTGCATAATGCTCACTGCCGATGGCAGTTGGATTTAAACACGTTATTTAGAGTAGAAATCACAGAGTGGCGACTCAAGTATCAGATACTTGTAGCCTTGTACCACCAAAACGTAGGGGGGAAGTCTTAAAAATGCCTCTGTCATCTTTGCTTGAAGAATCAAAAACACTCAGCCAGAGCTTATTTATTTCGGAGGAAATGGGCTCACCCTTCAGCTCTGATCTGGCATCTAAAACCACCCCAGAGCGAAACAAGGTTGCATTGATGTCATTTAATTCCAACACCAGGGGTCACATGGCCTGCTGAGGACACAGCAAGGGGAGAGAGCATTTTCCCTACCCTGAAATGAACAAACTGCATTTCTGATATTTCCCAACTAAATATAAAGAAAAATTAAGATTCACTTCAGGGATTGAGTGTCTTTTATCTCTTTTAATCTAATTTTAAGTCCCTGAGAGCATATGTAGCTTCAGTGCATCTAACAATCCATTTCCAGGAAAGGAGGCCACATTTATTAAGATGCGCCAGACCTCGTCCCCGGCAGTTAGGAATCTCAGATCACCAGCAGCAAAGCCGATGGCTCCTGTCAGTCTGCACGGTGGGGACAGTAATGCCTCGGAGCAGAGCGGAGGGAAGAAAGGCACAGGCACCTTGCAAAACAGGCCCAGCTGAAGCCTGTCTGGGGGGCCTGCGAGGCTGCCCCTTCCATCCTCACACAGGAGAGCAAACGCTCTGACCTCTCCCTCTCTCTCCAGGTGGAACGTGCTAGGGCTGCAGGGTGCCCTCCTCTGCCACTTCATCGAGCCAGTGTACCTGCACAGCATCATCGTGGGCAGCCTGCACCACACCGGCCACCTCTGCCGAGTCATGAGCCACCGGACCGAGGACATTGGCCAGCTGCCCACCTCCTACCAGCACAACCGGCCCCTCCTCAGCGGTAAGAGAACTCATCCTCAAAGACACACACCCCTCCCATCAGCTGGCTGGCACAAGCGGGCCCCAAAGGGGCCAAATCAGGTAGATTTTATCCATTTTGGCCAATGGCTATTTAAGACATAGGGAGCAAAATTACAGCAACCCAAAACTTAAAAAAAGAAGGAAGGTCAGGGAGCATCTCTGAAAGCAAGAAGAGCTGCATTTCAGGGAACACACACCAGGATGCACGCAGCACCCCAACGCATCCTGGCGCCACTTTAGCTGCAGTATCCACGTGGGAATAAAAATGAATAATCGTGGATGCGTTCAACAGGACAGCAACTTACCTGTCAGCAGGAGCCTTTCCGAGGGAGGGCCAGGTGGGTGCAAGGCTGGAGGAAGGGACACTGATGGCACAGGACCTGGCTGCCTGGGGTGGAGTGCTGGACTGAGAGGCCTCTGTGTCCTCTGCACTGGCCGGATGCTAGCATGCACTGGGGAAGCACATTTCACAGGCAGTGAAGAAAGTCAGTGAGCTCTGGGCTGGAAGCACAATTCCCCATCCTATTCCCAGCTTCCCACACCACCCATGTTATCAGAGCCTCAGTGTCCCCACCATGAAATGGGGATGGCCACCCCAGGCTGCCCAGTACAGCCAATTGTGAGGCTCCAGAGTCACATGGTCTTGGAAGTGGTCAAGTGCTATGATCACTAGGAAGGAGCAGTTTTGGAAGGTAATGCCTCCACTGTGACCACTGGCTGTCCACACGCAGGACCATGGAAGGCTCCTGGCACTTACTGGAGCACGTGGAAGCCTCGTCCAGGGCTGCAGGAACATCTCACACCTCTGAGGCAGCTCCCTGCGTGGAGCAGGGGTGCTCTCTGAGGGGCTGCTGGCACTACTCTGCAAAACCAGACAGGTGTCCTGAGGAAGCAGGGGCTCAACCACTGCTCCAGGAAGAGAGCGGGGCTGGCGAGGCTGTGCCAGCTGCAGTGACTGACTGCTTCTGGCTCAGGCCAGATCACCCGAAACAAAATAGAAAGATAGAAGAGCTGCTTTTAGTGTGTGGCTAAGGCTTGGGCCTAAAATTTATTCCCAAGATTATAAAATTGTTCTAAATTATATAAAATCAGGGCAACAATATTGCCCCATGGGGATGGTAGTGAGAACCAAAAGAAAAAATTCATGAAAAGCTAAGCAAGTATTCAGAACATTTTCTCCACTCACTCCAGCAATATACAGGGTGAAGCAAAAGTAGGTTTACAGTTGTTCATATGGAAATTAATAGAGTAATGAATAAATAATAACACAAGAACAAACTCCATGTTTTGCATGCTCACAGCTGTAACCCTGATTTTGCCCCACCCGGACATGAACCATTGTGCAGAGACCAGACTAGACCCATGGGCAAAAGCTGAGGAGCCCAAGTCCGCGTCCCAGCCACCGTGCACCCCGCACACGGTGGCCGGGGCTGTGTGTGTGTCTGGGGAAAAGAGCGTTCCTGAAAGCTTGCCTTTGGTCTGGTCAGTGTTTGCAATAAGGTGGGGAAGTGGGGAGAATGGGCATAAAAGTCTGTGCTTTAAATACTCATCTTTGTAGAAAACAGTAAGTGCAGTGGAAACTGACTTTGGATCTTGATCTGCCAGGCTGAGAGTGTGATCCGTCTGCACTTTCAGCCTAGAGGCTCAGATTTTACTTCTTTTCATCAAGAAAAAAATCACAACAAAGGGGCGAAATATGAATAGGACAGATAATGTCTCTGTGTTAATGGTATATGATTTTTAATATTGAACATTCTTAATCTATACTGAAGATAAAACTTATGGTTAGTTCTACAGCCCATGGCAAGGTCTTGGCAATGAAAATGAAATTTGAGAGTCAGACCAAAGTAATTGAATGTTAGGACTATGGGTTAAGACTTGTGGTTTATGGTCATGTGACAAAAATAACAGGATCAATAATAAACAGAGAAAAACCTCAGTTGTCTTTCTTCAGAGCACATATTTTCCTGATATAGTGAAAATGACTAGCCAGTGTATTGGAAGACTTTTCAGATTTCATGTTTCCTAAGCAGCTGAATTTATCAGGGAGAGGTTTGGTACTTACTGGAATGTCTGCCAACAGTTGCCCGTAAATTCTGCTCGGTACCACCTCCCTGTCACATTCCAGATGCCTCCCTTTAAGGAGTAGCAGTGAGTGCGGTGGAAACCTGTTGCCATTTACATCCACATTTTTGTGTGAGTTTGAATATCCAAAATATTGGCACACTAAGCTGTAAAATCTAATATGGGATCTGAAGTCTCTTTAATTCAGCAGAAATTTCTGGTGCTGATGATCACTGATAGTATCTTGCAAAACACTAGTGGGTAGAAGCAAACCTTTTATGAAGATAAGTAATTTGCAGTATTATCATATTAAAACAAACACAGACATATTATGGAATAGCCTACGAATTTTTCATAAATTTTTAAGAGCACCAAAATACATCTGATAGGCTCTTTTGTCCTGCAGTCACTAGAGATAGGAATTTATCCTCCTGTGCCCTTGCAGGAAATTTTTGGGAGGAAATTATTATAAATCTTGCTAGAAAAGTCTAAAATCAATCTTAATATCTCTGAATGAAGATCCAAAAATTAGACTCACCAGAAAACTATTTAATAAGACATTTCCATATATTAGCACTGATCTCCCTAAGCAAATTAGATAACCCGCCCTGGAAGATGTGGCTCAGTGGACTGAGCACTGTCCTGCGAACCCAAAGGGCCACGGGTTCAATTCCTAGTCAGGGCACGTGCCTGGGTTTCAGGCCAGGTCCCCAGTAGGGGACACAAGAGAAGCAACCACACATTGATGTTTCTCTCCCTCTCTTTCTCCCTCCCATCCCCTCTGTCTAAAACAAAATAAATAAAATCTTTTTTAAAAATTACATAACCCATGGCTTACCAAAAAAATTTTAAATTAAAATTATAGAAAAAAAACTTGTTTCAGTTTTCTGGGGAGATTTTTTAAATATTTGTATATTAGTTAAGTTTCATTTAATGTCTACCATGATTTCAAGGATTTCACAAAAAAACTGAATATCAAACTTAATTATGTTGCTTCTGAGAATTTTATGATCTAAGGAAAATACTTCCCCTGTCAATATATTTCGTTTGTCCAAATACTAAGAAGTTGGTCAACATAAGCCAGGCACTCGTTTAATCATTCGACAAATGTGTATTGATCACTTACACTGTGCCCGTAACTGTTTTGCACTGGGAATAGAGCAGTGAATAAGATGGTCAAAAATCAATACTCCCTGGGTGATTACATTCTAGTGGGAAGACAAGCAAACAAAATACAATGCTTTATTAAAAAATAATGTAAGGAGGAGATTAAAAAGCGACCCTCACTCTAATCAGAGGGTCAGGAAAGATCTGAGAGGGTGGCATCTGAGCAAAGTCCTGGAGGACAAGAGAAGGGACATGTGGCAGAGCCAGAAAGGGAAGGCGGAGACCACAGGGGAGGTCCAGGGGCTCAGGAAGCAGATGGTGCTGCAGCAGCAGTGAGCAGTGAGCGGAGTCAGTCGGTCAGGAGGTCAGGACTCAGTGTGAACCCTCCGTGAGCGGACCCTTGCGGGGGTCCAAAGACTAGCTCGAAATCCTCTCTACTCCTGAATTTAGGTTAAGATAATCCTACTAAGAGGCAGAGCAAAATAATGCTACAAAAAAATTGCAAATACAACAGAAACAAGCACGCATGGGCAGAGACAAGACCGATTTAACAAAACCCAGCAGACAACAGATGATGGGAAGAGACAGATATCAGGGTTCATGGACACAGACTTGTTCACATACCCACGATCAAGAGGATAAAAGTGACCTAAAAAACAAGATGGGAAATGTAGGCAGAGAGATGGAAGCAAAAGGAGAAAAAAAATGGGAATTTTGGAAATAAAGAAAGCAATATGTATAACAGAGGGTAAGTTTAATTTGAAATTAAGCATAGCTAGGCCAGAAGTTAGTAACTTGGAACGTCATTCTGAGGAAGACACTGAGAATGCAGCACAGAGACAGGGAAAGGATGTCAGGGTTCTCCACAGAACAGAACCAATGGGAGATGCTTGTTTTCCTGCTAGAAAAGAGGTTTCTTTTAAGGAATTGGCTCCAGTGATCACAGGGGCTGGCAAGTCTGAAATCGGCAGGGCAAGCTAGGAGGCTGGACATTGCAGCCAAGTTGTTGTTTCAGTCAAGTGCAAAGGTAGTCTGCAGGCAGAACTCCTTGCTCTTCACGGGTCAGCAACTGCTTACATGAGGCCCACCTGCATAATAGAGGGTGCGCTGCTTTACTCAGAGTCTATGATTTAAATGTCAGCCCAGATTAAAAAAATACCCTCACAGCAACCTCCAGCTGGTGTTTGATCAAGAATATGGGCACCACAGCCCAGCCAAGCTGACACATAAAATGAACCATCCCAAAGGAAAAGTACATAAATAAATAAATAAATAAATAAATAAATAAATGGTAAGAGACAGAGTAAGAAAGTCTAATTAAATGTAATAAGAGTTCCAGGAAAGGGGGAAAAAAAATGGAACGGGAGTGATATCTAAAGACATAATAATAACTAAGAACTTTTCAGGACAATGGAAAACATTGAGCTACAGATCTGTAACGCACATTATACCCCAAGAAGAATTTTTTTAAATTTTCTTTATTTATTTTTAGAGAGAGGGGAAGGGAGGGAGAAAGAGAAGAGAAATATCAATGTGTGAGACAAACATCAATCAGTTGCCTCTCGAACGCCCCCAACTGGGAACCTGGCCCACAACCCAGGCATGTGCCCTGACTGGAAACTGAACCAGCAGCCTTTCAGTTTGCAGACTGGTGCTCAATCCACTGAGCCACACTAGCCAGGGCCCAAGAAGAATTTTTTTAATCCTTCCCTCAGCAGTAAAATCACTTTAAAATAAGACAAAAAGAGGCCCTGGCTGGCGTAGCTCAGTGGATTGAGCTCGGGCTGTGAAGCAAAGTGTCGCAGGTTCGATTCCCAGTCAGGGCACATGCCTGGGTTGCAGGCCAGGCTCCTAGTGGGGGGCCACGTGAGAGGCAACCACACATTGATGTTTCTCTCCCTCTCTTTCTCCCTCCCTTACCTTCTCTAAAAATAAATAAATAAAATCTTAAAAAAAAAAATTTAAAAAATAAAAAAATAAAAAATAAAATAAAATAAGACAAAAAGAAAATCTATTTTTTTAATATATTTTATTGATTATGCTATTACAGTTGTCCCATTTCTCCCCATCATTCCCCCCACCCTGCACACCCTCTCCCACCCACATTCCCCCCCTTTAGTTCATGTCCATGTGTCATAAGTTCTTTAGCTTCTACATTTCCCACACTATTCTTGCCCTCCCCCTGTCTATTTTCTACCCACTGTCTATGCTACTCATTCTCTGTACCTTTTCCCCCCTCTCCTCCTCCCATGCCCCTGTTGCTAACCCTCCATATGATCTCCATTTCTGTGGTTCTGTTCCTGTTCTAGCTGTTTGCTTAGTTTGCTTTTGTTTTAGGTGTGGTTCTTAATAGCTGTGAGTTTGCTGTCTTTTCACTGTCATATTTTTTATCTTCTTTTCCTTAGATAAGTCCCTTTAACATTTCATATAATAAAAGCTTGATGATGATGAACTCCTTGAACTTGACCTTATCTGAGAAGCGCTTTATCTTCCCTTCCATTCTAAATGACAGCTTTGCTGGATAGAGCAATTTTGGATGTAGGTCCCTGCTTTTCAAGATTTCAAATATTTCTTTCCAGCCCCTTCTCGCCTGGAAGGTCTCTTTTGAGAAATCAGCTGACAGTCTGATGGGAACTCCTTTGTAGGTGACTGTCCCCTTATCCCTTGCTGCTTCTAGAATTCTCTCCTTCATTTTAATCATGGCTAACGTAATTACGATGTGCCTTGGTGTGTTCCTCCTTGGGTCCAACTTCTTTGGGACTCTCTGAGCTTCCTGGACATCCTGGTAGTCTATTTCCTTTGCCAGATTGGGGAAATTCTCCTTTATTATTTGTTCAAATAAGTTTTCCACTTGTTGCTCCTCTTCTTCCCCTTCTGGGACCCCTATAATTCTCATGTTGGGACGTTTAATGATGTCCCAGAGGTTCCTAAGCCTCTCCTCATTTTTTTGAATTCTTGTTTCTTCCTCGTTTTCTGTTTGGTTGTTAGTTTCTTCCTTCTGGTCCTCTCCATTGGTTTGAGTCCCAGTTTTTCTTCCATCTCTATCAGTTCCCCATGCATCTTCCTTCATTTCACGTATTGTAGCCTGCATTTTTTCGTCTAATTTGTGAGCAAAATCAATCAATTCTGTGAGCATTTTGATGACCACTGCTTTGAACTGTGCATCTGATAGGTTGGCTATCTCTTCACTGCTTAGAGGAATTGGCTCTGGGGCTTTGATTTGGTCTCTGGTTTGAGCCATTTTTGGTGGGTTTTTGTTTTGTTTTGGTTTTAGTCTGGTCTCGGCTATTACGTAGTGAGGGATGGAGCCTTAGGTGTTCCTCAGGGCAGGGCAGCCCAGTCGCTGGGTTGTGACGCTGTGTGTGGGGGCAGGGTCTGAGAGGGAACAATGGCGCCTGCTCCGCTCTCTCCTGGATTCAGTCCCTTCCGCCACTTCCCCTTTGCCTGGACCATCTGCTTGCGTGAATGTGGGACCACCTGGTCAGCCAGCCACCTTGTGTGGCCTCACTGGGTCTGCACAGTTGCCCCCCTGTGCCCAGGGTCCGCCAGCTGCCGCCTGTGGGCCCGAGGACCACCAGCCGCCGCCTGTGCACCTGGGAACTGCCAGCCGCTGCTGCTTGTGCTCCTGGGTCTGCACCTCCACTTTCACCTGCCGCGACTCTGCCCCTCTTACCGGTCTGGATGAATGGTTGTTGGACTTCCGTACAGTTCAATTTTCTATCAGTTCTTGTTGTTTTCTTGTTTCTAAATATTTGTTGTCCTTAATTTTGGTTGTGAGAGGAGGCACAGTGTGTCCGCCTACGCCTCCATCTTGGCTGGAAGTCCCCAAAAAGAAAATCTATTTAAAAAGCAATCATAAAATAAAAGACAGATCAACTTCAAAGAATCTAAATCATACTGAGAGCTGATGCTTGGAAGACAAAAAAACAAGGAACCAATAGTTTTAAAAAGCTGATAGAAAGTTAATCTCACCCTGGTCGGTATGGCTCAGTTGGTTGGAGCGTCGTCCTGTACGCCAAAACGTCTGGGCACATGCCTAGGTAGCAAGTTTGATCCCTAGTTGGGGCACATACGGAAGGCAACCAATCGATGTTTCTCTCTCACACTGATGTTTCTCTCTCTCCCTTCTTCATTCTCTAAAAAAGAGAAAAATAAATAAAATTAATCTTAACCTAAAAATCTAGAGCCAGTAAAATCATCCCTTAAAAATAAAGGCAAGAACATTCCAGACAGACAGAAACAGAGCTGATTCGACTCTGGCAGACTTGCACTGACAGAGATACTAATATGCTATGTGGGCATAGGAGAAATGATCCTAAGTTGATAATGCAAAAGAGAGAGATGAAAGTTATCCACATTTTATTCAGTATAAGACTTGACTTATTAGTACATTTTGAATACTATGGTAATAGAAAATATATAATTTGAAGCAAAATCAATAATATTCCGCCGAAGTCCCTTTATCTATATCTTTTGAAATAATGACAATCCTTATAGGAACCAAGAACCATGTCGTTATCAGGTTATAAAATGATGTATTCAAATTCTTCCCTGCCATGGAAGAAATGTCACATTGTACGAATGTCCGTGGGCAACCGACAGGCTCATGCCCCTGCACTGCTTCTGGCCATCTTGGCCACCAGCTTACCAACTGGTAGATGAGGGAAAGCAAGGGAAACTGTAAAGGCCAAGGTTTTCTTACACTCTGTGCTCCCCTGGGGCTGGCAGGAACCCAGAGGACTTGTTGCCAATGCCTCAGCAGGAAGAGCTCACATCCACCCTTTATGCTCCTCATGCACAATCTTCAGAATCTTCTGCATCCTGCACACTTTCCCTAGCATGTGCTCTATTAACACAAGACAGTAGCTACAAAATCACTGTCAGTTATAATGGTGTCCGTGCTAATGAAAACAAATAAAAAGACATTAATACAGCCTTAGTACTTACTTATGTTAATCCATAAGTCCATAGTGAAGTGTTGCTAGCGTACTTACATCAGAAGAGAGTATGTGTACAGTGAAGGGTGGGAGGGTGTGTGTATATGTGTTCACATGTGTATGTGCAGTGTGTACATGCACATGTGTATGCATACGATGGGTATCCTTGTGTGTGCATGTGTATGCATGCCTGTCTGGTGTGGGCAAGAATGTGTGTGGTGTGTTTGTGTGTGTGGTATTTGTGTGCATGTATTTGTGTTATGTATATATGCATGTAGGATGTCTGTGTGCGGCATGTGTGGTGTGCCTGAGTGTGCAAGCACATGTGTGGTGGGTGTGTGTGCATATGTGCATGTGTGCCCCTGTGACCCTACAGTTGTCTGGCCATATATAAAAGTCAAGTGTCCCTTCTGTCCTGTACCTTTGAGATTCTGTGCGCACCTGGACGCTGCTTCACTCATTTCACAGCTTAAACACAGCACTGCCCCGTACTGCAGACTTGCCTCACTTCATGTAAAGGTTGTATCCCTGAATGTCTTGTGTAAACTTAATTTGGGGAACGTGAATTACATTTTAAATATAGTAGACCCACTAGTTATTTAAAGAAATTCAGTAACGTTTCTCTTATATACTGCTTTAAAAAGAGGTGCATAGGATTTTCTCAAGGTAAGGCATCTTTACCTTGAGAAAATAGCTACATGAGCTGTGATAAGACTCATTTTCATGGTTGAATTGTGGATTCACATTCACTGCTCTTCAATAATGGTGGGAGTAGCAGAGGTCGCGGTGACAGTAGTGGCAAGTGAGGTCACAGTGGTGGTAATCACAGTAGTTAGTGAGTTAATTGACTCATCAAAGGCCACACTGCTAGCAAGTCACAGAAGTGGTATCTGAATGTGATCTCTTTGCAGAGCCCACTCCACCAACACAGGCAGGTGCACTTAAATGAAATGTCAGACTGTCCTCATGAATTAGTCCACCTGGCAGAGTGTGTGTGTGTGTCAAAGGCCCACGGGGACCTGCCTACTCCCATATGGATACACTTCACAGTGAAATACTTCTCTGCAGTGTTCACAAAAAGTGGATAGCCCACGTGTGACCATGCAAAAGAACAGCAGTCAGCACACCTCTGCGTCTGTATCAGGCTCCACAGATTCTTATCAGCATTGTCTCTAGGAGCTATTGCTCTGATAGAGAAACGGTTTAGCAGATAGAGTTCTTTCCAAGATACTGGAAATAATTACCAAGAAATCACTGAAGGAAAGACTGTTAGTCTGTCCTTCTCCAAGTTACACCACCTTTCAGGACACCTCGATTCTCTCACTCTTTCTTGGGCTCTCTCACCAAGTTTCCACACTGAAGTCCTTGCTGACTGAGGCCAGCACCATGAGCCAGGTCAGGGCTCCACGTTCCACCACTCCCACCAGCCGTTTGTCCCTGAGAGCGAGCTGCACCGAGCTCCCGCCACAGTCACGGGCTCAGAGAAGAGGGAGATCAGAGGTGGCTGAGAGCAGCGGCAACGCCTCTCACCTCCAAATCCAGTCCTCCTGCCGGAAGTGGCACCAAAGGGCCAGGTTCCTCCTTCCACAGAAGGTTTCCTCACTTGGTTCATAGACCAGTTCCAAAATTCAAAATTAGTGCTGGTAGTAGGCTGAATAATGGCCACCCAAAACATCAAATCTTAATCCCTGAAACTGTAAATTACCGCATCTGGAAAAAGGGTCTCTGCAGATGTGATGAAGTTAAGGATTTTCAGATGAGATTACCCTGGGTTATGTCCATGGGTCCTACATGCCCTCACAAGTGTCCTTCTAAGAGAGGTTAATGGAGATGAAAAGAGGGAGACAGGGAGACGGAGAGAGAGTGAGAGAGACTAAGTAAGAGAGGTCCGCTTGGTGCCTCTCGGGGAGAGTGACAGCTTGGTCAATGCTGGTGGTGTCTGGATAATAAAGAACTCTGCTGCTGTCACTGCGGCGGCAAGACTGCCTCTGCCTGCACGTGGTCTAGCCACTCCGATATCGCTTAGACTGACACAAACATTCTGAGATCATTGTTTCCTTGTACATTGACAAATGTGTCTGTTAGAGTCAGCTGAGTCTGGCGCAGCTGAGTTGGTCTCCTTGGGTGTAGTCAACAAGAGTCACTAATGACACTGATGTCAGAAAGTATACCACTGACATGAATATTTAGTAAGAATCCAAGGAGCTGTCTAAATAGGGTCGAGGCGGGATGGAGCGGGGAGGAAGCATGGCCATTCTGCCAGGTTACTTTGGGGATTTTTTCTTGCAAGCAAAAGACAGAGAGATAATCCTTGAATTGGAAGGTCATAGTGTAAGATGGAGGATAGTGTCTCCAACAGAGGGATCCACTGAAGAACAGACAAACGAAACAAAACATGCTTTATGTGAAAGGAACTCTGGCCCATCTTTGCGGGTTAGTCACTCCCCACCCGAGCCCATTTAAGTGAGCAGCTGTCCCCGACAATAACAAAACTGAGAAAGTTCCTGTAGTCTAACTGAGAACATTTTTGATCTACAACGCAGAGACCATGAGACGAACCAAAGTTGACCTTCACCCCTTCAAATGAAACTAACAATAACCATAGCACTGAACATCTTTACAAGTTCTCCTATGTGATTCTTTAACAAGAAGTTGTCACTGTCCAAGGACACAGTAAGGAAAAGAATGGTGAAGGGCCAGAGTGGCAAAGTCGGGCCTGGAACTAAGTTTCTAGATTCCTACAGGCCCACATTTCCCACCTCTGGTCATGGAGACTTCTGTGGAGACCAGAGGGCCAGGGGGAGGGGTGGGTGGTGAGGTGGGAAGGGAAGAGGAGGAGGAGAGAAGGGTGGGAAGGTGGTGCAGGTCCTAGAGGCGGCCGTGCCTGGCTGCCTGCATGCAGCTCTGGAGCAGTGCTGACCTCTCTCTGCAGTCAGACTCCCCTGAGCTCAGCTGCTGCCCCTCCTGCCCACTAAGACAGCCTCCGCTGCCACCATGCCAGACTGTCCCCCTTCCCAGCTCTCAGCACAGGTAGATGCCGCAAGAGAATCACTTCAGGACTTCCAGCCAAGATGGAGGCGTAGGCAGACACACTGTGCCTCCTCTCACAACCAAAATTAAGGACAACAAATATTTAGAAACAAGAAAACAACCAGAACTGATAGAAAATTGAACTGTACGGAAGTCCAACAACCATTCATCCAGACTGGTAGGAGGGGCGGAGTCGCGGCGGGAGAAGGTGGAGGTGTAGAAGCGCAAGCAGCAGCGGCTGGCAGTTCCCAGGTTCACAGGCAGCGGCTGGCAGTCCCCGGGCCCACAGGCAGCAGCTGGTGGACCCCGGGCACAGGGGGAAAACTGTGCAGACCCAGTGAGGCCGCACAAGGCAGCTGACTGACCAGGTGGTCCCACATTTGCTCGCGCAGACGGTCCAGGCAGAGGGGAAGTGGCGGAAGGGACTGAATCCAGGAGAGAGCGGAGCAGGCGCCATTGTTCCCTCTCAGACCCCGCCCCCACACACAGCGTCACAACCCAGCGACTGGACTGTCCCGCACTGGGGAGCACCTGAGGCTCCACCCCTCACTACGTAATAGCACGCGCGCGTGCGCAGATAAGCCAGGCGAAGGGGAAGTGGCAGAAGGGACCGGAGTCCAGGAGAGAGCAGAACAGGCACCATTGTTCCCTCTCGGACCCCGAGCACACCTATAGCGTCACAACCCAGCAACTGGGCTGCCCCACCCTGAGGAACACCTAAGGCTCCACCCCTCACTACGTAATAGCCGCGACCAGACTAAAACCAAACCAAAACAAAAAAAAAAAACACCAAAAATGGCTCAAACCGGAGAACAAATCAAAGCCCCAGAGCCAATTCCTCTAAGCAGTGAAGAGATAGCCAACCTATCAGATGCACAGTTCAAAGCACTGGTCATCAAAATGCTCACAGAATTGGTTGATTTTGCTCACAAATTAGTTGAAAAAATGCAGGCTACAATACGTGAAATGAAGGAAGATGCATGGGGAACTGATAGAGATGGAAGGAAAACTGGGACTCAAATCAATGGAGAGGACCAGAAGGAAGAAACTAACAACCAAACAGAAAACGAGGAAGAAACAAGAATTCAAAAAAATGAGGAGAGGCTTAGGAACCTCCGGGACATCTTTAAACGTCCCAACATCTGAATTATAGGGGTCCCAGAAGGGGAAGAAGAAGAGCAACAAGTGGAAAACTTATTTGAACAAATAATAAAGGAGAACTTCCTCAATCTGGCAAAGGAAATAGACTACCAGGACGTCCAGGAAGCTCAGAGAGTCCCAAAGAAGCTGGACCCAAGGAGGAACACACCAAGGCACATCGTAATTACATTAGCCAAGATTAAAATGAAGCAGAGAATTCTAGAAGCAGCAAGGGATAAGGGGACAGTCACCTACAAAGGAGTTGCCATCAGACTGTCAGCTGATTTCTCCAAAGAGACCTTCCAGGCAAGAAGGGGCTGGAAAGAAGTATTCCAAGTCATGAAAGTCAAGGACCTACAACCAAGATTGCTCTACCCAGCAAAGCTGTCATTTAGAATGGAAGGGAAGATAAAGTGCTTCTCAGATAAGGTCAAGTTGAAGGAGTTCATCATCATCAAGCCCTTATTCTATGAAATGTTAAAGGGACTTATCTAAGAAAAAGAAGATAAAAATACGACAGTGAAAAGACAGCAAACTCACAGCTATTAAGAACCACACTTAAAACAAAAGCAAACTAAGCAAACAGCTAGAACAGGAACAGAACCACAGAAATGGAGATCATATGGAGGGTTAGCAACAGGGGCATGGGAGGAGGAGAGAGGGGAAAAGGTACAGAGAATGAGTAGCATAGATAGTGGGTAGAAAATAGACAGGGGGAGGGCAAGAATAGTATGGGAAATGTAGAAGCTAAAGAACTTATGACACATGGACATGAATTAAAGGGGGGAATGTGGGTGGGAGAGGGTGTGTAGGGTGGAGGGGAATGATGGGGGGAAATGGGACAACTGTAATAGCATAATCAATAAAATATATTAAAAAAATTAAAAAAAATAAATAATCCTGTACTACTTAAAAAAAAAGAGAGAGAGAGAATCACTTCAAGGAAAAGGAAGAAGCTGACATGAGTAGAATCAGCCTGGATGCCCATCACTGCCCATGCAGATGGCAGGGGGTGAGCATCGATCTGCCCGAGAAGCCCCTGGAGGGTGAGGCAGTGGGAGGGCACTGGGGTCCATAACTTGGCAGTTTGGAGCTGCACAGAAGGCACTGCACATATACTGGCTGTCCCTGGACACAGGGGTTGTTTCTTCATGGGGTACCTGCTGCAGGCCCCCTGAGGACCACCCAGACCATGCTTCCCAACACCAGGGCTTCTCAGCCACTGTGGCAACTCTGCTGTGACCCCTAAGTAGTCATGTGGTGGCTTAAGTGCAGTGCACTAAAATGACCAGCTCTGTCCCACAGGCACCCACTCTCAAAGGGCATGTGACCCATGGGGAGGGGATGGCTGGGAGGGCCGTGCAGCACCAGAGTAGAGCATGTTCTAGAATCCTCAGGGCATTGCAGGCGAGGCTGACAAGGTAACGCCAGGGCTCACATTGGTTCAGACATCTCGCCACCAGAGTCTCCAAAAGTATGTGTGGAGCCTCTGGAAGTGGATGGGAAGGAGACCAAGCTGAGGTCAGATGCTACCAAGTGTGGTGATGCCCAGGCTGCCAACGGGTGCTACCGCGGAGCAGGAGCACCGGATCTTTCCATTTTCTGAGCTGCTGGGAGATCCTGCGGCTACAAGGAACATGTTGTCCCAATTAGAAATCCATGCACACTCTGACCAGGGGAGAAACTGTGAAAGAAGGACTTCCCTGCCGATTCCGGAGGCTTTCTGGGCAGGACCAGCCCCAGCTGCCCAGGGACCATGCTTAGAAGGACCGCATTGGTTTTACACTCTCTTGTCATCCTGCAGTTCTCACTAGTCATCAAACCTGGGGGCCCGAGTTTTCATTTGCACTGGGTCTCACACATTGTGTAGCTCAGGGGTGTCAAACTTGTCTTCACCAGGGGCCACATCAGCCTTGTGGTTGCCAAAGGGCTGAATGTAATTTAGGACTATATAAATGTAACTACTCCTTAGCTGTTAAGGAGTTGAAATTACATTTGGCCCTTTGAAGGCAGCCATGAGGCTGATGGGCCCCTGGTGAAAATGAGTTTGACACCCCTGGAGCAGGTGCTGTCTCCGGGTCATGCCACTGGATTAATGTCTTCCTTCCTTCATTAGCTTCTTTATCTTGTGGACCCAACTTGGAACCTCAGGGCCCATCTGGTACCAAGCAGAGCGGGTTGTGCAGTAGGTACCCAACGACCCCAGTGCTCAGGCAGCATCCACCTGGCTCCACTGTTAATTAATCCATCAACAAATCTCTATAGGAAGGGGAAATGGGCGCAGCTTTTTTGTGACTAGACTGCCTTACATTAATAATCTCTTTAAATTAAAAAGTGCAAAATGAGTTCCAGCAATGACTGTTCCGCTAAGAAGAGAAGCAGTGACCTGGGCAAGGGTTAAAGGTGCCAATGGGGACCTGCGGCTGTGCCATCTGTGCAAACGCAGACGTCTCCCTCCGCCCGTCTGGCCCGAGGCGGTGTGAGAGCAGAGTGTTGATGGGCTGCTTCTCCTTCCGTCCTGACAGGCGTGAGCAGCGCCGAGGCACGCCAGCCGGGAAAGTCTTCCCACTTCAGTGTGAATTGGGTCTTGGGCAACTCAGACGTGGAGGTCCTGGACGCCACCACCGGGAAGCGGAGCTGCGGGGCCTCGTCCCGGCTCTGCAAGCATATGCTCTCCGCCCGGTGGGCGCGACTGTATGGAAAGGTGGGTACCAAACTCCCGCCTGGGGCTCCCACCTGAGCACAGGCCAGGGGCCCAGAGAATGCCATTGGGTCTGCAGCCAGGGGGACATGTGACACAAAATCTGGTTCCCAGTCTGTTTTCTTTTCCACAACTACCCATAGACTTCCACCAAGCCTGAGCCAGACCGCTGGCTGTAGAAGTGAGGTGGAAAAGGGGCTTGTTTGTGACACCAGTGTGGCCAGCCCAGGGCAGCACAGGAAAGCCCATAGAAGGCTTTTAAGTTGATGTTATTCCCAAGATAGAGACAAGGAAACAGACACTCAGAAAAGGTAGGTGATTGCCCCAAATTATGCAAGTAGTGAGTGTCAGGGAGGATTTGCACTCTTCTCCCCAACGGGGAAGGCTATGCATTTCTACCGCACCAGTTCTGAGGCTTCCTTTTCCCCTATAAATAGGGTAATGATGGCATCTCTGGGTTCTAAACTGAGATAGACATTTCCATGTGTTTCCAAAGCATAACAGATTGTAACAAAAAAAAAAAAAAGAAAGAAAACAGAAACACAAAAAGATAAATAAAACTTCTGCGCTGGTTTTCCCACTTCCTTAACCAGGGAAAATAAGTGTTACGTTTGACTTATCAGCCAGCAGAACAGGATAGACCTGATGGTGCTTAAAATAATCACTGTGTCCACTCAAAGGACACTGGAAACTGCACGTCTCAGCTCCTAGCCTGGCAGAGATCCTGGTGCTACCACAGCCGTTCAGGAACCCAATTTGCTCTGATCCGGCAGCTTCGGCTCCTTTCCCTCCTGCTCTAGGCACCTTGCATGCTTCCCTGCTGCATGTCGGTGAGTCCCCATTGAGACTCTGGAAGGTCAGAGTTCACCATCAACTTTGTTTTGCTAAATGAAAGGGCCTCTTCTTCTGCACAGGCTCCAGGTGATGGTGGCAGCTGGGGACCCTGCAGTGGGACTGGGGGACTTCCGACCTCTCACCCTCCCTGCCACACCCTGACCTGCCTGCTGTGCAGGGTAGTCAGGCGCTGCTCGGTCCCTGCCTGTGTTGGCTGCACTGCTTTGCCTGTCACAGCTCTGGACAGAGGGAACCTCCTGGTTGCATTGTCCTCCTGCTGGTTAGCACGCGGCTCAGAACCCTCCCGGTCCTGCCTCCACCACACTGCGTTAGTTCCCATGCCATCCCTGGCAGCACCACCCCCACCAGTCTGGGCCCCTAATCCTCCTCCAAAAAGAAAAAGACACACAGTGCTTGTTATTTTAATAGCAAGCAAGTGGCATGTTTATTTTATTCCTTAATCATTCACACCCTGGTGATGTTAGTTTCCCTAATAAATGGGATTTCCATGGAATTATAGAATTGCCTGATAGTAACTGATAGTTAATCTTTTTTTGGTACTTTATGTGATATTTTACTTTATCAATAGGTCAATTGGGAGAAAATGGATATCCTATTTTTAACAGCTTTATTGATGTAAAATTCACATGAACATTACATATAGGGTGGGCAAAAGTGGGTTTACAGTTGTGAGTACAAGAAACAGTTTATTCTTATATTATTAATTATTAACTATTGTATTTCTTCCATATGAACAACAGTACTTTTGCCCCACCCTGTGTATTTAAGGTGTACAACTCAATGCTTTCATGCAGATATACATGAAATGACCACCACAGTGGAGCTAACACACCCATTGCTTCCACATAGTTACTACTAGTGAGTGTGTATATGAGTGTGTGCAGTGAGAAGACTTAATCTAAGGTCAACCCTCTTAGCAAATTTCACGTATAACATTCCTATTTATCACATTGCTTTTCTGTTTTAGAGGAAAAACAAGAAGTAGAACCAGGAGCTAATGTTTGCTTGTAATGCTCAGGCAGCTCTTCTGTTCCCCTTGGGGGTGGGGGGGGCTCGCCTCTGCCTGAGGCTCATTTGTCCTTTCTCACTCCTGTCCCACAGCTGAGCACACGGATACCAAGCCATGGAGGCACGCCATCTATGTACTGTGAGGCCAAGCTGGGGGCGCGCACCTACCAGTCAGTTAAGCAGCAGCTGTTTAAAGCGTTTCAAAAGGCAGGTCTGGGCACCTGGGTGAGGAAGCCGCCTGAGCAGGACCAGTTCCTACTCACTCTATGAGCTGCTGCCCCAGGCGCTCGGACCCAGCGAGATGCCTGAGAGGGCCGGGCCGGGTGGGCGTGAGGAGCAACAAGACTGTGCTGATCGGGTCTGTGCATTCATTTTCCTTTGGTGTTCCAGAAATACACGAGTGTGCAATGTTCGGATGAGCAGCTAGACTTGAACTAAGAACATACTGCCTCTCAGATGGCTACTCCCAGGTTGCTGGAACCACGCATGCCTGCCACACCCACAGGCACCAATGCAGTGGTTCCCTGTTATCGATGTGTCAGAGGGAGTGCATCTTTTCAGGCTGGAGGGTCTGAGTTGCAAACTTGAAAGGTGGTACCGAGGCATTGCCAGTTAGAAATAAACCTCAGGCACCATCTCCTATGTTTCCCTCCCCCCGCACGCCTCTCGAGCGTTGCACTTGGTTCTCACTAGCACAAGGTTACAGATACTTCAAGATAAGCCACAGTGAAGAAAAAAGCCATGGGCTCCTCCCCAAAGAGGCCAGTAAGAACACCCTCTCATTTTCATTATTCATTTAGTGTTTTACTCCATCTCCTTTCAAAGAGCACTTGGGGTGCACAATCTTAAAGAACCCCTAAAACAGGACCAGAGAAATGAGACCATTGCTGCAGAGCAAAAGTACTAGATGTGACTAAACTGTCCCTAAATTTCCCTATAACTGAGTGTCCCAGGCTGTCTTGTGCTTATTTTGTCCATCACAGCTCAGTGTCTCTGGCAGATAATGAAGTTTGAGCTATGTAGGAGGAGCTACCACTCCACAACCTCCCACCTGGTGATGAGGAAACTCCATCCTAGACCAAATTCTTACTTAGGAACTAAAGTGTTGTTAAAGAGCAAGCAATAACTACATACCAAACAACCTGGACTCTGGGCTTGAGCACCCACCAGCTCTCTGTTCCTTTAGGTTCCCCATCAACACCTTGCATGACAGAAAAAAATTCACTTAAAGCAGCTAAAATGCAGGAGGCAGGATTCTGTCCCCTTCAGACATCAGAAAACAGAATCCTCCTGCGCAGGGCTGGACACAGGACCACCTGGAGTTTGGCCCAGGGCGCCATCCTCAGGCTGAGGAGTGGAACCATAACTCTGTTCATGCAAAGTGAGGCGCCCCTCCAACATACCTGTAGTTGGTCCATTTGCCTTGCACTTTCACTTTGATCACTTGAGAACTCATTTCTGAAACCCATCATGCTAATTAACAGGTCTCTAATTTCTCCAATTACAACCCACATATCTGAATTCATTGTGCTAAGTAGCAAAGCTTAGTAGTAGCCAGCTCTGGTCTGGGCCCAGGTTAGAATCCCAGCTGATCCCCTGGGGGTCCATCCTGGAGCACAGGCTTCCACTCAACCCAGGAAACGCAAGCATACATCAGGCTGTATATATTCAGGTACGAATTACAGATATCACACCAATGAGGCAAAAAATGAAACAAATTGTAGATATTTGTTACAAAATAATAAGTAGAGACATTAGTATGGAAATAGAAGCTTTTCCTGGGATTGCGTATTAGGTCAAATTTATCCTTCAAGTTCTTTTAGAAAGGAAAATGGCACTGTAGCAGACTACTTCTTAACAATAAAGTTTCAAAAGATATGAAAATGTTTTGCAAATGTAATTCAACATTAATATTTTATAAAAATTGAAATAAAACAAAATCTTCATTCAGTACAAAAACCATGACAAAATGGCTGGTTTACATTAGTTTTTGATCATCTGAAGTGTCATTAGGATGGGACTTAGAGACCCGAAACACCTGAGGGCTGATTTATGACTTAGACTCTCAAACGCCGACATCGGGAGCCCACCTCCAAACACAGCAGGCATGGGCAACTGCTGGCTGGAGTCTGTGATCTGAACCTGAGTGTGCTGGCATTCTAAGCTTCTGGCTGGAGAAGTGTGCACACACTTCACATCAACTGCTCGGAATAACGCTCCCTCTGCAGGAGAAGCGAACGCTGATCGTCGCAGGGGAGATGCGGGACAGACTGACACTCAAAGGGGCACAGTGGGCCACCAGGACAGTCTGATTCCGGGGACCAGCACGGCACTCGCCTACCCCACGATGAACATGCCCATGGCCCCTGAACTGCATCTGTCTAGTGACAAGTCATTTTGTCTAAGGTCTTGTCTCTCTGGAAACCACCCAAACTTCACTAAAATATGAATGTCTGCTTCTGGAGAAAGGCACTATACCCATTAGCACCAATGTGTGGATTAGTCTGCTAGGTCAGCAGGGACTCTTTGGAAGGAGTGACTAGGCTCTACAGAGAAGGTTTACAGCAAGAGAAGGTTCCAATGTAGCAGGAAGTCTGTCCAAAAGCCTGGCACTCTGTTGCAGAGGCACCTGTCTGGTGAGCAGGAAATGGAGGAGCCGGGGGAGGAGGAGACACTCACAGGCTGTGGGCACAGAAGGGGAGGCCAAGAGAGAGCTGAGCTGACCAGAAAGCTGATGCAGCTAAGAGCCCAGGCTCAGAATTCAACACAAAAGCCATCTGGTATGGCTGGAGGAACAAGCCATCAGCCCAGAGACACAAGGTTTAGTAGGGGAAGGCTGAGGATTTTTCTCCCTGCTTCAAAGTCCAAAAGGACGTCTCAACACTGCATTAGGCCAGGTCTACCCTGCATTTTTAAAATAGAAAATCTGATGAATTAGCATCTCGAGAGGGGCCCACATCTACCTGACCACCCAGGGTTTCCATAAGAAGGACAAAACAGAAGTAGGTGATGTGTAACCTTTAGTCATTCTGAATATGTGATGGGCGAAACAAAGGTAAGACCAACAGGCATAAAGTCAAAGGGCTCCCTAGGCATCCAAGTTACCCCGACTCCCCCACTGCCCATCTGAATTTGCCTCAGAATCACTATCCTGTACCAACAGATGGCTCAAGTCCTTTGTTCTCAACTTTCCCATGGTTTCTATTTATATCTCTTTAGCCCTAATACTAAACTCCAAATAACATCAACACCATCCTTATCTGCCTCCAAAGCACGTGTTGCTTTCCTTTTGGGTAGATAAGCCCTGGAAGTTTTCCTGCCTGATTCTAAGCCTAAAAGTAGGTGTCTGACCACTTGCAGGCTTTTCACAGGCCTCAGCCGGCCAGAAGGTCACTCGGTCAGGTGAGCTCTGCCAGTCCAGCTCCAGCACGGCTTCACAACATGTGACAGCATGTTATTGGATTTAGGTTTTCCTTGGCTTTTGCTTTCACCAAGGAAAGGATTTGCAGGTCTGTAACTATGGTTTATTTTTATTCCTGCGGTTCTCTTTAAGCCTGTATATATGTTTCTTGCCACCACTGGTTTTGTGACAAGTCTTGTTACTCAGAAACATTCAGTTGTATTACTTTTCAAACAAACACAGCTCATTTTTTTCCCATGAATTTCCTTTTCACAGGAAACTGTTCTTACCAACAGTTAAATTTTTTCCCTTTGGTTTACAGTTTACCGCATCTGGAGAGCTGTAAACAGTAAACACATGGTATATCAAGGCCCAGAATAGAAGAGTTGGAGTATTTTGATGAAATCCTATTTTTAGATTATAAATTTTAAGATGTGTCTGTATCTCTTGTTTAAAAATTTTTTAAAGACGTTTAAAACTTGAATAGACATTTTTAATTTAGGAAAACTTCTACAACCACTTTTTAAGAAGTCATTCTGATGAAATCATCTGCCCAATTGGTACAATATACAATGAACACCACTTTCTAGTGGAGACCAAAGGGGACTTGGGGACAGTCTTTGGGTGCCCTGGCACTGACTGCTGTGGCCACCTGGCACAAGTCTCGCTGAACTCAGCAAACCTGATGTACCTGTGCTGGTTTCCCCACCGGCCTCCTGGGCAGAGTTCCCAGAGCTTATCATCCACCCAGGACAGCATCCACCCGCTGCACATTCCCAGCTCCGAGTTCTCGTGGAGTTCCCGGGTGGAGGGAAAAACTAGAAACTGTGTTTCAGGAAAGGCTGTACCACCATCAGGCAGCATTTAGCTCGGACACGACCCTTCTGAGGTCTTGCTGGCATTTTGCTTCTCCAGGCACAGTGATGAGACACGTGGGGCAGCGTGGGGGCGGATCAGACGGGTGGGACGGAAAAAAGCGCGCAAGCGTGTGCCTGCCGCTGTCCGTGGTCCTGACCCGTTGCAGCCTGGAGCACTGCAGCTCCTGTCGAACTTCTTCCACAAATTCTAAATCATGTAAAGGATGGGGTGCTGAGAAGGCAGATACTAGGAGACCAGAAGTGCGGGCTACAGGGCGATGGCCTTGGAAAACAAATGCAGCACCTCATGGTTCTGGGAAACCAGGCAGATATGTGGCCATCACCACCACTGTCTGCTTTTTCTCCCACCCACACTGCCTCTCTGATTGTCTTTCTCATATTCTCCTTGCCCTCCCCTTCCTGTTCCCTTTTTTATTGCCTGTCCTCTGTTTTAAACCTCTGACTCCCTCAGACTCCAGTCTCAGGCATATGTCTGCCCTGAGCTCCACTCCACTGATCTGTGTGAATCAGCTGGATGCTCAGGATTAGACAGGAGCCTGATGTGACTTCTTGTCCAGAGGGTTTACCAGAGGCCTTTTCTGGACTCCTGGAACGTGTCCACTCAGTCTGACCTTCTACCAAAAGGGACATTGATGGCCACATCACTAAAGATTTAGACCAGACAATGCCACTCCTGCAGGTAACTGCAGACAGTATCAAACCCTGGAGAGAGAAATACCTTACTTCCCAACTCAGCATGTCAAAGTCAAGTTGAAGGGACCTGATATGCTCTAAGATAAAGATAAAAGACCTGGGTTCTAGGGCCTCTTTTCACACAGGCACTAGATTTCTATCACTCTGCAGTGTATGCATCAGTACAAAAGAAAAATATACTTTCCCAGCAGTGCCCCATTAACTTTCTGCTAATTTTCAGCATTTTTTAAGCAAAATGAACTAAATAGTATTCTTAAATGAAGGTTTGTACATAAAAAGCATGTTTGAATGGCAATATTGTACCAATGGATGTACATTTGTAATATTTGTAAAAAAAAAAATCTTAAAATATGAATTTACATATGTTAATTTGCCTCTAAGTTCTGTAAATTGCATTTCAGTGATATCTGATAAGTGAATGTTTCTGTTAAGTGAATAAAAATATCAAGTAAAATTGTGCTTTCCTCAGTTGTTGGGCCTTTTGCACCAAGCAGAGTTCTAGGGGTCTCTGAAGAACCCAGTGTGTAGGTTTAGAACCCAGGCAGGGTCAGCCCACTCCAAAGGAATGCACACTCCACTCTAAAATCTTTCTTTTTGTGACTATGTCTGTTAGTGGACCCAGCCTGGATGTTGGTCTCTAGCACAGATGTTACCTTTATAGGCTCAATGTAAATGAACGATTGAAAATATCACAGGGCTGGGAATGAAGGACTAACCTTCAAGCCCTGACTCGGCTCCTATTAACTGTGTAAGGCAAAAAGAGTCACTTGGTACATGGCTTGGCCCTCGGTTTTCTCACTGTCAAGTGTGGGCAACAGCCAGCCCATTTCACAGGCACATGGGGAAATGGGTGATGTCAGGATGTCTCAGAGCTTTGAGAAGTTGAAGGCAACATTGAAGGTGTTTGGAGTCCTCCACCCAAACGTGCCCTCACACAGGAAGTACAGGTGTGGCTTGATGGTTTCCTGTAGGATTCAAGGCCAGATGCTTATCAGGCCATAAGAAACATCTAAAACCTCACCATCCTCAGCCCCGCTGCACAGAATGATGCAGGCTTCCACTGAGAACTTCCCCCTGACATGTTCAGTCCCTTTTCTGGGGCCAGCTGAGGGACTTGGAAATTCCACCTGTCACCAGGAGCAGAGCAAAAGCAGACATGGCACACGCAGGGTTTGTGTGCTTCCCAGACCGGGTTTCTTGTTGTGAGCACTCATCATCCACCACAGCATCTGAAGGTCCACCACACGTGCCTTTCAAGCCACATTTTGTTCAGACTGCACTTATTTCTCATTAACCACAGTGACACTCAGCTCAAGTGAGAACATGAGGTCTCAGGGTGGGAGTGCAGGCTGGAGCGGGGGCTCTTAAAATCGACACCCGAGGGACATTCTGACACATCCTGTCATCCCCAGGTCAGGTAGGGAGCCCTGAGAAGCTTCCTCTGTTTCAAGTCTTACAGTAAGTGGCCCCTAATGGAGAGGACACTCCAGGCCACAGTTAATAGCAGGGAACAGAGGGGATCTGAAAGCATAAATAAGGTTCAGACAAACCTCACATGTGCATGAGTAACATGCCTCAGAAGTTTGGCACTGCACTCGCCAAACTTTGAGAGTCCAGCTGTCTGGTGGCCACATTGCTGTCCAGAAGAGCAAAAGCTCCCCAGGCTGGTCTCTTTGCGGTCCTCACAAATGGCTCTGACTGGCACCCAGCACTCACTCTCACTCGCAAGGATCTCCTCCTACGAAAGAAGAGTCATCATTCCTGGAAATGAGTGGTCTGGTTCTTGGTCACCTCTTTACGCTTAACCGTCCCGCACATCCACCCAGATCATTCTCCATGTCTTCAAGTCCCCACCTGCCCTTGCTGGGGCACAGCCCCATTTCTCGTGGCATTTTTCCCTCTCATTGAGAATTTTTTTTCTGTAAAACATGAAGTTTATGATATATTGGCTCAGTAAAAAGTTTCAGATAAGTGCATGTTTCCCGAGGAGAGTAACTAGAGTCTACTCCAATTCTTAAAGTCAGGTAGGTGCGCATGAAGGATGAAGGACAAATGGCCAGGCAAGCACAGTGATGCATTGTACTGTGTCCACTCTGCAGCTGTGAAATCAGGATCCTGTAGCTGGGTTTAACTGCATGACAGAAATGCACTCTGCCAAGTGCGTTTCACACAGCTAGTGCCCTTATAGAGACAGCCTTCTGGAAAAGTCTTCTTATCAATGAAGATGAAGAGTGAACAGGACCCATGAAAACAATTTTGGATTTGATGATGACCTGCCCCAAAGCAGTCACATTCAGTCCCCTAGTCTTTCAGAATTATAAATTACTGGGCTAAAATGGGGACTGAGATCGCTAAGAATGTCGGTGTTTAAGGTAGGTTCCCCCGCCCACTCTGAGCTCAAGCCCGTTGCAGGGTGTCCTGAGGTTCTGTGGGAGACCTTTCTGCGTGGCGTGGGCCCAGCTCCCACTCGGAGATGCACAGGACCCACGCACACAGATAGGTTCTCTTGTGGGTAATTAGATTTGCAATGTACCTAAGCTTGCATTTTGCTGAAAACTCTCTCACCCTGCAAATGCTAAACCTTGCAGGGACCAGTGTAACCGGCTCAACCACTTTTGCCTTTTCATTTGCTAATATCCTTCTTCTGTGATATGATTAGGGGCATTGGCTCCTTTGTTGTAACTGGAGATAGTGAGTGAGGACCATCTTGCAATGTGAGGAGATATAGAATAAAGGCCTGTCATGGTGGAGGCCGTGGCTTTTGCTCCCCTTGAGAGAAAAGCCACGTTGTCATCCTTTTTCCTCCACTGGACTCAGTAGTCCATGTGTATGTTTTATTTCATCCATAATGACACGGACACTGCTAGCTGGTGTCCGCATCAAGGTGTGTCCCCTGCTAACCTTGGGAAACAATGTCCATGAGCAGTACAGAGACTGGGGAGGGGTTCAGCACAGATCATGGAGAGAAGATGCTTCTGGAGCCAGAAGACAGGACTTCCCGTCCTGCTCTCTCACTGCTGTGTACAGAGGCCCTGGGCAAACCGCAACACTGTTTCAGGGCTTCGAGCATAAAATGGGTAACACTTACCCCCAAGGGTTGTGGCAAGGAGCAAAGCAGATAGAGTGAACTCTGTTTCGGACCAAAAGATGCTGTGCTTTTCTTCAGAGACATTGAGGGCACGAGGCGGCCGGCCCAGTGAGCTACTGGCAAAGTCAGGTCCACTCAAAGACTTCATGATTTCAGTAGCAAGAGCAATGCAGCTCTCCAGGGTTAGAAACTACTGAAGGATAAAAGAAAGAGTTGGACCCATAGGAGGTTAAGTTATCACAGAGACAGGAATGAGGGTGATACCACTTTTACAGAGCCCAAAAGAAAAGAGCACATCAGGAAGAATACACACACACACACACACACACACACAATCTGAATGCTTCTGTCCCCCAAATTCATGTGTTGAAACCTAACTCCCAATGTGATGGTGTCAGGAGGTGGGGCCTCTGGGAGGGGATGAGGTCACATGGTGGAGCCCCCAGGATGGGATCAGTGCCTTTATAAAAGAGACCCAGAGAGCCCCTCAGCCCTCCCACCATGTGAGGACCCAGCAAAAAGATGCCCTCTATGAACCAGATATAGACCCTCACCAGATACCCAATCTGCTGGTCCCTTCATCTTGGACTTCTATCCTCCAGAATTATGAAATATGAATGCCTGCTGTTTAAGCTTCCATCTGTGATGTTTGTTATGCAGCCCAAACAGACTGAGACAAAAAAGAAAAAATGAGGACACTGAGAACTCAGAGAAGACTACTGATGACCAGAAGTCTGCGATCTTCGAAAAAGAAATTTCATGACAAGTCAGGGGTGGCTGCTGGCACAGTGAGGTAAGGGGCAGGGCTAGGGCAGGGGGATAATGAGCACAGATGGAGATTTAACTTGGGAGGAAGGAGGAATAGAGGAGTTAGTAGGAGGGAGCCCAGCGCAGAGCGGTATCGGGGTGCTCAGCACAGGGAAGTCAGAGGAGAGGATCCTACAATGACCGGGACTGCCTATGGGCCTCCTGGAACTGGCCTCTAGACTGGGGTGCATCTGCTGTGACCTGGCCTTCATAGGACTAGCCCCAAACACGCAAGGATGGACAGAGGCCACTGTATTCCCCAGCTTTTAGGAGAGGCTGCCAGAAAATGGGCCCCACCAGGACAGCAATTCAGGGCTGTTTTTTTAAAAAAAATTAGTGTGTCCCCAGTGGCTAGAGTATGGTAGGTATTCCATAAAGATTTGCTGATAAACAAATGAGCCAGCATTTCTATGGGTATGGAAGGGAAGGGAGAAGGACCAAGACTGAGCAAGAGAAGGCACTGAGCCCTTCGCATCCAGTTACCGGGGAAGGGAAGGGTCAGACACCCGCAGCACAGCAGTGTACCCTTGCCTGCAGAGGGTGTCCCCACACCTGCGCGCCGTCTCTCTTCTTTCTCTCTCTTTCTCTCACACTCACCTTTCACAACCACACAAAATCATTGCTCTGGAGCCTCCTCCTTCAAAAGAGAGCTTTGCTCGCCCCTGCTCTCCTCGAGGAACCATCAGCCTGCTCAGCAAATGTCACTTCCACTTTGCTTCCCCCTTCAATTACACTAAGTGAATAAATGCCCCCTGAAACCAGGGCCCTGCCACCACCGGCACTGCCCTGGAGGCCCTGGCAGTCCAGTGACGCAGCTGCCAGAGTCACCAGGTCTCTCAGCCTGTGGATCACGCCTGTCAGTTCCCATTTGTGAGAAGCGCCTTCACAGCCTCACTGGGAGCCCTGACACAGGCTCCGTGACACGCAGTTAATAATGGGCCCTGGGGAGAGCTGCGCAGACACAGGCACAGGCCACAGGCCACAGGCCTCGGACAGCAGGGTCGGGATGAGGAATAGGGCCCCAAAGGACAAACCTCGGGTCGGGGGAGAAGGGTGTCAGATTAAGGCATGGGACATCATCAGCACAGAGTAACTGGCTCCTTCGTGAGCAGCCCTGGCTGGAACCCAGACACAGCACTTCCCTGCTCTGCACATAGCCTTTCACAAAAGAGGCTTCATTACTCTCAATTGTGGTTACCTGAAATGGCTCATTTAAGAATAAGTGGTAATGTACTCTCCAATTTCAAAGGTCAGCCAGCGAGTCTAGGAGGGTCTGGAAGCAGAGGGTGTGGGGCTACCCTGGACGGTGTGGAGGATGATCCTGCTCGCAACTTAGGCCTCTCCCCACATCCCCAAATGTGTTAAATGTGTAAGGGCATGTACAATTTCTTAGGATGCCACATGCAGTCCCCCTGAGGAATGTCACAGGCTTCATGCCAGAGGCTCTGCTAACACCCGGCAGCTTCATGCACCTGATGCGCCGGTGAGCATGTCCGTCGTTGTTCAAGCTGCTTGCCTACTGTGTGAACCAGGGCCCTCCACGAACCGGACCAGCAGGATGTGTGTAGAGAGAGAGTGAGAGTTAGTTAAAGGAGGTGGTTCATGCCATTGTAAGAGGAGACCCCCAATCGGTAGCTTTCAGCAGTGAGTCTGGTGACTCCCTTAGTTTGGAAAACACAGCCCAAGGTGACAGTATACACAGACTGAGGAGCAATGACCAATGGCTCCTCTTGTGGCTGGAAGCCTGGAAAGAGGAAGGCTGGGAGTTCAGGGACAAGAAGATCTGGGAAAGGCCAGGAGCTGGGCTCACAGGAGGGGATGCAAGTGTGACTGTCTTGGTACCACATGTTGATGACCCCAGAGAGCATCCACTGCAGGTGACAACTCAGCCAAGCTCTGTCCTCTGACACCCCAGACCTGCACAATGGGCTCCTGGGAAAAGCAGCCATGGTGGCAGAGGTGGAAGCTGTGCTTGGACCCTCAGCATCCCGTCCCAGGCTCTGCTTCCAGGACAAGACAAAGGGGCATCCCTGCATATGGAAGGGGGTTCAGAAGTATTGTGGCTAAGATGAATGACGATGCACATCGCCCAGGCTAGTTAACTGTGGGTACATCTAAGGAGTCTTCTGTCGACATCTGAAAAGAGGGACATTCCTTTCTGCTTCTGAAACTCTTTCTTCATCTGTATTCTCAGGATAGCAAGAGAAAGACTGATGATAAACTTCGTGGGCCTCAGGCATCTCCAGGCACACCTGCAAGAAACTGGGTAGGATGGCTAGGAGTCCATTCTCAGGGGAGACAAGGAGCTTCCTGAGTCCAGCTGGGCCTCTGGACTCTGCCTCTGCCCAGGGAATGGAGTGTCAATGCACATCCAGCACCACGTCTGCACTTTGCCCTAGTGCCGAAATCTTGTGTAGGGGGTAGGTGGGGATGCAGAGTGAAATGCACTGTGGTCACTGTTTTCACCCAGATCACATCCTGTAGATGCACTGGGCTGAGGACCACAGCTCTGATGTGCACATGACAGCACAGGACAGGGGAGAGCAAGTCGCACTGCCACGTGGGCATCTCAGCCCCAGGCCAGGCGACGGGCCTGTCTGGGACATGTCCTGCTGGGAGGGCTTCCCCTCAGGGCAGGGTGGCCATGACGAACCTTCACACCATGTCAAAAGCAGAAGAAGTGCAGAACATTTATCCGACCTACCATAGAAGACCCCTCTCTCATACATGAGGACTTTGAAGTGGCTGCATGCCCCAAGTTGGTGTGTGAAGCAGAGCCAAGGACAAAGCTCCCCAGCTCCAGGGTGGGGTGGCCTGCATCCACCTTGGCTGCAACATCGGATTTTTAATCTCCTTTTCCTCACAAAGATCTGGCTTAAGTCTCTCTTTGAAAGGAGGTGTCCAGTTTCCTCTGTGTAAGTTTACACAGCCCTTACTCTGCCTGCCATTAAGTTTCTTCACATAAACACCAAAGACTGAAGGCGGGTTGTCTGCTCCTTATGAAGGACCACTTTCAATTTCAAAGAGAAAAATACTATAGATACTGAAAGCCCACCATGTAAAATAAGGGCTACTGTCTGGATGGCATGGCTCTATTGACATCCTAGCCACCTGCCCCATTCGAAAAGAAGAGAAGTCTCCCAGGTAGAGACCGAGGACCACCCACCTCATTCTGCACTGAGCTCTGTGCAGATTCACACAAGAGCGACCTTCCCAGTGTTTGTGGAGCTAGTTTTCAGGAAGCAGAGGCAATTTTCACACAGAGAACAATGGTCACTATCTCTGAGTCACCTTATCTCATTGAACTCCAACTCTTCATCTTTTAATAACAGAATAATACCTAAATTGAAGGATTATTGTGAGGAGTCAATGAGACAATATATGTAAAGAGAAAAGTACATGCTCATAATTGGTGCAGCCAATTTAAAATAGAAAAGCAGTATAAAAGTTTCAAAAATGCCACTTTTGGTTATTTATCAAAAAAAAAACCCTCTAAAGTACTCAAATAAATATATGCACCCCTATGTTCATTGCAGAATTATTTACAATAGCCAAGATATGGAAGTAACATCAGTGTGCATGGATAGATAAATAGATAAAGAAGATGTGGTATATATACACAATGTAATACTACTCAGCCATAAAAAAGAATGAAACCTTGCCATTTGCAATAACATGGTTGGACCTAGAGGGTATCATGCTAAGTGAAATAAGTCAGACAGAGAAAGACAAATACCATGTGATTTCACTTATTTGTGGAATTTAAAAAATAAACAAACAAACAAAACAGAAACAAACTCATGAACACAGAGAACAAACTGATGGTCACCATACAGGAGTAGGATTGCAGGGCTGGGTGAAAAAGAGGAAGGAACGAATGAGCACAAATTGGTGGTTACAAAACAGTTATGGGGATATAAAGTACAGCATAGGGAATATAGTCAATAATATTGTAATAATTATTTGTGGTGCCAGGTAGGTAGTAGGCTTATTGAGGTGATCACTTTATAAGCTATATAGGTATCTAACCACTATGCTATATACCTGAAACTAACATAAAGTGATGTTGAATCTCAACTGTAATTGAAAAATAAAAAGAAAAGTTGGTGCTGGATAAAAAGTAATAATGATAATAGTTGTTATTAGCATCAAGATTTGTCTCCTTTTACTATCTAACTAGAAGATCACACTTTTCCCACCATTCCTAGGATTTCATCTGGTCACTGAGACGGAGATTCAAAGTCATCAGTCTTTCCAAGTTCCTGAATAAGCAGTGTTTATTGAGGCTTACTATGAACAAGTCACAGTACTCAGTCCTTGGAGATAATAGATGTGCCATGATCTCTGGCTCCAGGGAGTTGATAGATTAGTTGGTGAAAAAGGACTTAAGAACATAAAGAAATTAAATAGTAAAGGCAACAGTAAGTGTTGTCATGAGGTAGGACATAATTAGTAGCTAGATGATAGAGTTTTTCATTGAAAGCAAGGAGCAGTAGAATAGAATGACCAGGCAAACTCCACATGTGAGGGACTGACAGTCAGGGAATGGCTAGTGGTATCTGAATCAACTGGGAGGAAAGTAAAGGCACCTGGTGGGGGTATGAGGACGGTGTAACCTCAGAGGCCAGGACCACAGTGAGTGGGGTCCATACAAAAGAAGGGACAAGGAGTAAGACCACTGCCTTTTTACAGAAAGAAAAAGGGGAATGCAAGTCATCTCACCTCGAAGAGAGATGCCTGCAATTCTGGATTTATAAATACTTGTAGTCTTAGCTAACAAATGTCACATCAGGGGAACTCTTTAAGAAGAGCCACTATGAGAACTGTCCAGAGATTTGGAGATAAACTCATTGGAACTCCTTAAGGAATGCACACCTGGTAGTCATTCAACTTTCTGATTGTGTTGGAGAACCTGCTACTGAATGAAGCAAAGGATCTGGATGTGACTACACTTTAGGGAAGATTCCAGCTGATCGATCCTACCGTCCATGGACTCTGCTCCAGTTTGCAGGTCTGAGGTGGAGCTCGAGGGTGGGTAGTGGAGATGAAGAACTCAACACCTAGCCTGTAGCTAAACTACATGCACTGCTAGGGAGCTATCTAGTTGACCCTCACTGCAACCTACAGCAGTATCAGTAGGGCCCAACTTGGTATATGGTTTTAAGAGCTGGGGAAAGGCTACTTAATGGTGGTGAGAAATTTGAAAACTGTTGGCAAGCAGGGAACAACTGAGTGGTAGAGAACTCCTCCATATCCGAAAGCTTCATGAAGAAACACTATGGATGATACACACAGAAAGAGCCAAACAGGCCCAAGGAAGGTGACAAAGATACCTGAGGTGGGAAACTCCCCACCTGATACATGTGAGTAACTGGCAGCATGTACAGAGAAAGAAACTCATCAAAGAGTGAGGGGGCATTACTTCTGATCTTCTGCCTCTCGGAGGGTGGTTATAAACAATGGGCTGCTAGACACCCTGGCCATGATGTCCCTACTGCAACTGCAGAACTCTCACCTAGAGCCTACTGCACCACTCAGGGAGACCAGAAAACTGCACAGGTGTATAGAGATCCAAAGTTCCCAGAGTTAGGGATTATGACAGTGGTCAGTACACCAGCTCCAGAGCTAGGCTACATAGTCTAAAATCCCCCTCTACCTCTTACAATACATGACAAGACATTGGGAAAGTAATAACTCTCTGTGGCTCAGTTTCTTCATTTGTAAACTTTGGATAATAATCATACATACTGCACTTGGCCATTGTGAGGACTAAATGAGTTAATACAGTCACATGCCACTTAATGAGGAGACAAGTTCTGAGTAATGCATCCTTGGGTGATTTCATTGTGCAAATGTCATAGAGCATACTCACACAAACCTAGATGGTACAGCCTACAACTGCAACAGTATTGTTACCCAATGTAAGTCTGACTGCCTGCCACAACGAAAGCCAGTACTTGTGAGACAGGTGCTGGTGCAAAGGAAAGAGATGCTGGTCACTCAAGAAGAGAGTGGACACCTGTTCTAAAAACCATCTTAACATCTTAGGTCAAGTCAGTGGCTTTTATAAGGAGAAGGAAGAGAAGTTTGGATGCGTAGGCAGTGTTCTTGTTGGTCCTGACAAAGATCCTCATGTTAGCATGTTGAATTGGTCAGCATCGGCAGAATTCCTGTGGTCATTCATCTCCTATCTGGACAAGAACTGGAACCATTGGTCACTGCAATATACTAAAGTAGAGGCTAAAACAGAGGTTGTTAGCAAAAAATCTGGTTCCTGTTTTTATTCCAACAGACTTGGTAGTCAGTACGTTTAATTCTGGTTAGTACAATGTTGTACAAAGATTATGTTTTTCATTCTCTTACACTACGTACTAAATTTTTATACAGCTGACAGCACAGTAAATTTATTTACATAAGCATCACCACAAACATGAATAAAGCATTGTGCTATCACATTATGATGGCTACAGCATCACTAGGTGATAGGATTGTGACATCATAGCTTCATTATATCGTATGGGACCACTGTCACATTTGTGGTCCATCATTGACCAAGATGTTGTTAGGCAGCACATGAGTGGACATAAAGCATGAAACTGCTACTGTCACCACTGTTGTTGATCATAGTTTAAGGGACTAGTGAAACAGAAAATATGTCACCCAGGCAGCCTGCTGATTGACTTCTATTATCAGGTGGTAGAAGGAAAACCCTGTATGTGTCTGGGTTTATATGATTCACTTAGTTGTAGAAAGACATTGTCCCAGGACTCAAATTTAGGAGCATTGCTAGAGGACTAAGAACACCAGAAAACTTTAGGGAGTCGGAGTCCTGCATCATAGGATGAGAGCAGGAGCTAATAAAGGCTCAAGTTATAATAAAATTAAACCCAACAATGCTGCCAGAACATAACCCACCCTCAGCAGTTGTCCTGCATTTGCTGAGTGTGCCGAGCTGGTTCAAGCAGCTGCAGAACCCAATGCTCTTCAGCTGGTGGAGTTGGGGGCACTTTCCTCTTGTAACACAAGCAAAACTACCCTCTCCACTGTCATCAAAGAATTTTTATTGAGCACTGGAGTAGAGTGCTGTGCTAGGAGAACAATAAAATAAATGCAGTTCCTATCATCCTGGAAACTGTAACGGTAGACAGTCAAGGCTGCCTGATCTGTAGCTTCAACATAAATATAGAACTTCTCATGACTCAAGGCAGTTAAAGGCAGTGTAACTACCAAGAATACACAGTGAATGCCTTCCTGGGCAATTCTGGAGATACAAGAGACAAGAAAGGCAATGGCACATAGAAGGAACTCAATACATGTTTTATAGAAAACACAGTCCCTCCCTTTGAGAAATTTCAGTCAACTAGGCAAAGTAGCCACTCTGCTCCTTCTTTTTCTCAATTCTAGGTCTATAACTTGCGCTTAACTTAAACCCCCCAAGAAATTAGCAAGCACCATGCTTCAAATCCTGGCACCGGGAAGGCAAGGCACAAAGTTGTGCAACCACTGTCTAAATACAGAACATTTTACCACCCAAATAGAAATGCTGTACCATTGGCAGTCACTCCCTACTGCCAGCTCTCCCAGATCCTGGAACCACAAATCCAGCTTCCATCTCTACAGATCTGCCTGTTCCAGCCTTTTCATGTGGAACCCTACAACACGTGGCCTATGTGTCTGGCTATGTTCACACAGCAGAACGTTTCCACAGCTCACCCTGTCGAAGCGTGTTTTAGTGCTGTCCCTCTATTCTCATCATGTCCCACTGTGCAGCTCCAACACAGTGTATTATCCACTTGCCAGCCGATGGACATGCAGGTTATTTTTACTCTGTGACAACTAGGAACAATGCAGCTTTGAACAATCATGCATGAGGTGTGGACAAGCAGAATAGCACTTCCCAAAGGTGGAAATTAATCACCAGATGCCCCTCCCAGGAAGAGGATTTTCTTCACTAGACCAACAAAAGTGGGATTTTCCACAGTTCAAATGTTCTTTTAAAATTCCTCATGCAGAAAACCAAAAATGGAACTATCTTTTGATCTGACAATTCCACTGCTTGGGATCATACCCTAAGAATCCTGAAACATCAATTCAAAAGAACCTATGCACCCCAATGTCTTTGGCAGCACAATTTACGATAGTCGAGTGCTGAAAGCAACCCAAGTGCCCATCAGTAAATGAGTGAATCAAAAAACTGTGGTACATTTACACAATGGAATTCTATGCAGCAGAAAGAAAGAAGGAGTTCCTGCCCTTTGCAACAGCATGGATGGATCTGGAGAGCATTATGCTAAGTGAAATAAGCCAGGCAATGAAAGACAAATACCACATGATCTCACCTATAAGTGGAACCTAATCAACAAAACAACAAGCAAGCAAAATATAACCAGAGACATTAAAATAACAAACTGACAGCAACCAGAGGGGAGGTATGAGGGGACGATGGGGGAAAAGGGGGGAAGAGTTGTCAAGGAACATGTATAAAGGACCCATGGACAAAGCCAAAGCAGGGTAGGATTGAAGGTGGGAGGTGGGAGTGACTAGGGTGGGGAGGGGGGAAAGTGGAGACAACCGTACTTGAACATCAATTTTTTAAAAAAGGGGAAAAAAAATCCCTCATGCAATGCAATGTCATAAAGCCAAAACATGGGCATGGGATAAAACTCGGAAGAAGTTTCATTGAATGTTTCTGAGGCACCTACCTCCAACGAGAGTCTGTGCCAGGTGCTGTGGGGACAGAGATGATGTCAGACTGTGCCTGGGTAGCTCCCGCTCCAGGGGAAACCAGGGGCGAGTCGTCCACCCCAGTCCTGCAGAACAGGTTCTGATGTGAGTGGTTCTTCATATAGAAAGAAGGAAAGGCAGTGAAGGCCATCACCAGGAGGACAGATCAAATGAACTGTGGTGTCCCAGAGAGCTGGTGCAGTGCTTGCCCCTGCTATAAAAGCCACCTATATGAGACCTAAAACTCATGGAATAAGAAAGAGCTTCAGCTCATGAGATGCAAGGATGCCCACAATTAAAGAATCTTTTTTTAAAATATCAATCTTATTTTTAAAATTCCAATTCCTACATGTTCTTTAGTCTGTTGACTTTACTCCCAATTTTTTCAATCTAGTGTTCATTCTCTAGTAATATGCAGTTCTAATTACCAAAGATATAAAAGGTTTCTAATTTCTAGTAATCCTCAGAATTTATCTGGTCTGTTTTACACATTGCTCATTTTCAGATTAATTTGTCTATAATCCTATTGCTGTTTTTAATTGGGTTTATGTTAAATTTATGGACTAACTAGAATTGATGGCCTTTTGATCTTGGCTTCCTTGCCAAAAACATGGTGTGCCTTTCCATATATTCAAATTTTCTTTAAAAAATTTTACCCCTTCACCCATTCCTCCCCACCCCCAACCTCTGGCAACCAATTTGTTCTCTATACCTATGAGCTTGGCTTTATTTTGTTGTTACTGTTTAAAATTCCACATATAAGTGAGATCATTTAGTATCTGTCTTTTTCTGACTTATTTCACTTAGCATAATACCCTCTAGGTCCATCCATGATTTTGCAAATGGCAAGATTTCATTCTTTTTTATAGCTGAGAAGTATTCCATTGCATATATACCACATCTTCTTATCCATTCATCTGTCAATGGAAGTTAAGTTTCTTCCATGTCTTAGCTATCACTAGTGATGCTGCAACGAACATAGGGATGCATATATCTTTGCTAGTGTTTTTTTTTTAACTCAGATAAATACCCAGAAGTGGAATCACTGGGTCATAAAACAGTTCCATTTTTAATATTTTGAGGAAACTCCACACTGTTTTCCATGGTGGCTGCACCAATGTGCAGTTCCCACAGTGCGGAAGGGTTCCTTTCCCTCCACATCCTCAGCAACACTTGTTATTTCTTATATTTGTGATAATAGTCATTCTAACATGTGTAAGGTGATATCTCATTGTGGCTTTGATTTGCACTTCTCTGATAATTAGTGATGCTGAGCATCTTTTCATATGTCTCTTGGCCCTCTGTGTGTCCTCCTTAAAGGAGTGTCTATTCAGGTCCTCAGCCCATTTTTAACTGGACTGTTGTTTTGTTATTGAGTTGTATGAGTTCTTTATGTACTTTGGATATTAGCCCCTTATCAGATCTATGATTTACAAATATTTCTTCCCACTCAGCAGGTTGCCTTTTCATTTTGTTAATGGTTTCCTCTGCAGTGTAGAAGGTTTTTCGTTTGCTGCAGTCTCCGTTGTTTATCTTTGCTTTTGCTGTCTCTGTGCATCCCCCAGGATTCCCAATGCTGCTTGGACACACCACAGCGCTCTGAGTGGCTGTGAGAAGGAAAGGGGCTTGGAATCAAACCCTCACTCTGCCACTCGCAGACTCTGTCCTTTTATAAGATTACTGAGTTCCCCGAAGTTTGTCGACACGCTGTGTAATGAGGATGATGATAAAGCCGCGGTGCCCATCTCCTGGGTGCAGAGTGAGGGTTCAGTGTCTTGACGTCTCGGTGTGTGAGCAATGAGTGTCCACACCAGACACATAGGCTGAGCAACCAGGCACTTCCTGTCACCAGGCACCTTCAGGCAGAACAGCGTTAAACACCAGCCACCCTGAACCCTGCATCTACGTCCTAATTCTGCCACTTTGTGTGTGAACAAAGCCGTTAACCTCTGAGCCTCTGTTTCCTCATCTTTCAAATGGGGTTAATGGGAGTATCGAGTGAACAGCCGGGCATGTTTGAACATGCATTATAAATTTCGATGAGCTCTGCAAACGCTAGCTACCGGTAGGCATTACATTAGGTTACATGTGTCTTCCCATTACCCAGCTGACAGTCAAAGACAGACTGAACCAAAATTAGAGAGAGGGAGAGAAAAGGTACATTTCAGGGAGATGATTTACATAGTGAGGAATGCAGGTACGTACACACACTCTGTGGTCGCAGTGAGTCCTCGGCCTTTCTATGCTATGCCTCCTCCTTCATAAAACAGAACCTGCCCTCAGCTTTGTGAGGTGTCACTAGGACCATATTTGAAACCCTGAGCCTAAGCTTGGGCACGCTGGGGCTCCATCAATTTCCCCCAGTGTGCTGTGATGACAAGGGAGGCCGACCCAGGAACAGATGCCATGGGGGCCTGCAGGGATGCAGGCGCTTGGGAGGCAGGGGCTGGGTGACTGGCAAGGATATATGTTTGTTATTTGAATCACAACATCTCAGGTACTGGCCTATGTACTGAGCACCTGCTACCTAGTTTTCGTTATCCTTTTTCACCCTTAGAACTTTGGGGAGTGGTATTCTGTCCTCATTCATAAACGAGGCTCATCGAAGGTCCTAAATCTGAGCAACTTGGTTCCATTGAATGTCTGCCAGCCACTCTCCACAGGCACAGACAGAGGATTCCTCAGGAATGATTCTCCTTCACTCCCTGACTCTGTGCTCTCCACACAGGCTCTGAGAAACTTGTCTTGGACCCCGAAGATATTATGACCAAAGTTTCACCATTCCTAGGGACCTAACATAGTCAAACTAGCGATGATATTTGGGGCCTCTGGCCAGAATCAAGGAAGTATTTCAGGGTGAATTATGGTTGTCCCCGTGTACTGATCTGACACAGAGGTAACAGTTCCCAGAGCACACTCCACACATTTCCTAGGCACTGCAGCACCTGCTCCTGAGAATCCACAGGGCCAGGTGGGGACCGATGAATAGTGTCCCTATTTGGGTCTGGTCCACATTACCCATACACATTTATATGTAATATATATAAGGGACATACTGCCCCAGTGGACCGGTTGCCTTGGAGATGCAGAGTCAATAGTGACCCAGACTCCTAAAAGAGCTGTGTGTGAAACTCTGTGTCCATCAGCACAATCCTGTGTAACCAAGCTGGGTTTCAACATGGCTGTCCCAGAGTGACCTTGGTTTGTGCTCGCTTGGGTCCCAGCAGTGGCAGCATGAACCCAAGTCCTAAGAGAGGAATCTGTGTGCACTATTGTCTGTCTCACCCTTCTGTCTGACCTTCCCTGAGAAATTCTCCTGGTCCCAGCGCAACCCCAACTCCCCGGAGGACAATGCGAAGCAAAGCCCCCAACCTTCCCTTGCCCAAGAGCTCACTGTGGGAACAGAGCTGGGCTTCCACACAGGGCCCTTGACTATGAGTCTAACCGTCTCTGAAACAGTCCCACTGAACAAAGACCCCAGCGCCTCCTGATGTGAGAACTCACAGGTGAGGCCAATGCTCCCCAAGCTGAGGAGACATTTTATAGATGTGAGATGAAAATCTTCTCTGTTTTCTCTGCCACAGACTCGTGCTCACTCTCCGAATCCCTGTTCTACCTCAAAGCCACCGGATGCTCTATCTTATTTCCTTTTTTTATTTGTAACAAGCCAACTGACTAAAATAACAAATTGGTTTTCATTTGGGCGGTGCCAACAGCATGCTGGCTGAACTTCCATAACATCCCCAGTTTGGGATATCGGATTCTTGGAAGGCGTGGTTTGTGGCAGGAAGGCCTTGTCACTCATCAGCTATCAAAATAGGTATGTTTGGAAGCAGGAGGCCCAGACAGAATGGCCCTCTGGAAAGGTGACCTCTGACATTGAAAAGCAGGTCCAAGGGACCCCAGCACTCCCTGAGACCTTTGGGGCCATCTCTAGAAAGCAGCCCTCCACCAATGACAGACTGAAGTAGGTGCCAGGTTGATCCCACTGTCTGTCCAGCTTGGGTCCTCCCAGAAGCAGATGCCGCACCAAGAGTGTAAAGCATCCACTAGGGACCTGCGCCCAGGTTAATATAGCCAGGTGTCTGAAGAAGAGCAGGGAGAAGCTGAAGTGGGCAGGATCTCAGGGGAAGCTATGGTGCCTCCTGATAGCCAGGCATGTCCCCAGTCGAGGCGCCAGCCAACGGTGCCAGTGCAGGTGGATGCACCTGTGGTACGGTCCCCAAATTTAAATAACCTTTTTTCATGAATACCAACACAACCTCTCAATTAAAAAAATATCGTGCACCTGCTAAATGCTAAACAAACAAACAAAATCTCCAAAAAGTGTGCCTGGAGCTGTGCAAGATTAAAAAGAAGTCAACGAACAAGTGCCAGATAAACGTTTGTCCTGTCTCTGCAGCGTCTCTTCATTCCTGTCTTTGTGCCCATACAAGCCGTTGCATTTCCCAGAGCCAGGGATGCCCCTCCTTGGCACCTGCCTCCTGCCCCACCAGTTATACTCAGGTCCCCTATTACCTGCCATCTCCTTCCTTCTGTCCCCCTCTCTGTCTCTGTCTCTCTCTGTCACTTCCCCCACTCCACCTGCCTCTCTGTCTCTGTCTCTGTCTCTCTCTAACACACACATTTTCTTCGCACTCTCAGGCCTCAAACATCAAGACCACCCACTACCCCATTCCTTCCTCTCAAGACCCCCCTGAGTGGGCAGCACTGTGAGACACAGCTTCCATCACCAGCTTTCCTCTGGGATCCATCTGGGCTCCTGTCCTCATGAGAAAAGTGAAGGCAGAAAAAAGATCAGTGAAAATATAATCTTAGAGTGTCTACTTAAGGACCAGTCCTGTTCACATCAATACACGTATGGACATATAACAGAAGGCCCAGCACATGGGTGGCCACCACTTTGCCCCTTCTTCCCTGACAGGCCAATTACACACCAACAAACTGGGGACCCAACACATGAGCCCAGACACAAAAAGCCAGTGCACATGTCAGATCACCAAGTTGTATGCCTTAAACATGCACTGTTTTTATTTCTCAGGCACACCTGAATAAATCTGGGAGAAAGAAACAAAAGGAAAGGCAGCTGTAGCAGAGAAAGCCAGGAAGGCCTCTGTCACATGTTAATACATGTTGGTGTCCCCATCATGTGTGCATGCTTCCATCACATGTTTGTGCATGTGGGTGCTTCTGTCATGCATGCCTGTTGTGCAAGCGAACCCCATTCATGTGTGTGCCTGCATATGTATGCCCCCATCACATGTTCACACCTGTGTATATCTCCATCATGTGTGTGCATGTGCCTCCACTGCATGCCTGTGCGCACTCGTGTTTCCAGCACATGTATATGCATATGTATGTGCATGCCTCCATTGTGTGTCTGAGCTATGCGTATGTATGCCCCCATGTGTGCATGTGTCCTTGTATGTGTGCCTCCATCATGTTATGTGCCTGCCTCCACCATGTGTATGCATCTCCAACAATGTGCCCACCCCCATGTATGTGTGGTTCCATCACATGTGCATCTCTCATGTGTACGTGCCTCCATCCATGTGCATATACATGCCTGTGCATGTTTGCCTCTGCCTTGCGTACATGCCTGCACATGTGTATATGCCCCCATCATGCATGTGCATGTGTGCCTATGTGTGCATGTGATGGAGGACACTGGTACCTGCAGGTGGATCAGAAGGGGAGAAGCACCAGAAAGAGTTTAAGGACAAAGATGACAAGCACTGAGGAGGCCCTGGTAGACTCCGCCAGCAGCTCTACGCCCAGCCTGTCCACTGTGCAGGACAGCTGAATGTCCCTCCTATCAGTCAGGATCAGTGGTTTTGAAGTGGCAGAGATTGTGGGAGATACTCATCCTCCTTTCTCTCTCCCCCTTCCACAAAGAGACCACAGAGCCACTTGCTCAAACAACAGATGAGCTTCCAGGCCAGGCAGCAGTTTGCAGAGGGACTAATGTACATATTAAAACCAGACACTGCTGAGTAGGGCGACTTCCACCTCTAACATCTGAAAATACTGATAACCACCATAGTAACCCACTCACTGCTTCGACTCTCTCGAGACAGCCTTCACCGTCTGCTCCTCGGAGGCCAGGAGAGGACGTCTGAGGTCAGATGGAAGTGGGGCTCCCCCACATCACAAGAATTCAGGGCTTCCACGTTTACAGTTAAATTGATTTAGGAGATGGTACTAACTTTAGGAGACGAAAAGTGTGGGTTGCTGTTTTCATACATTAAAAATAGCTTGTTAAGATTTACAGAAGTTTACTGTGGATATGAAACAGCCCCTGACACAGTAAGCAGGGAACTGCCTGCATTGCGTTCTTCAGGCGAGAATGGAGGGGAAGGAGCCTCAGGGGGATGCTGCCAAGCTGTGCACCACTACAGGGGCATGGGTGGTGCGGTCTGGGGGCGGGGAGCCGGAGGCGAGGAGGGCAGGGGGCGGACGATGCGAGCAGTTCTGCACATGAGTGTGAAGTGGGATGCACACGCTGGGGGGTGCTGCCGTACAGGACGTGTGTCAGTCCACTTTCACTCGCGGAACAGCCCTCAGCAGCCGCTCACCCAGACTCTCCAGAGGACTGCCATGAGTTAGGCTGCATCTTACCATCTACACGGTGGTAAAAAGGATAACGAATAATTACAGTAAGATGTTACCGATATGATGACAGCGGTTTGGAGTGTCAGGAATATTACTACAAATCCTGCAGATATTAAATGGTAACAAGGGAAAAATATGCACAAACTAAGGTCAGTAAGTTCAGTGACTCAGATGAGGGGAATGCAGTCCTGAGAATCATAAGCCACCAAGGCTTACTCAAGTATAAATTACACTTACGTTTTAAAATGCTGTTTTTCCCCCAAAACAGACTGTGAGAATAAAAATTCTTATTTCAATATGTGGCCACCACTTAACACAATTTTTGGACTGCCTGCTGGATTTGAAATTATCTTCAGGCCCAGTTTATGAGCAACGTTAAGAAAACTACTTTTGCTGTTTTATGATCGCACCTGGTAAATGAGATCCTTATTACATTTCCCACTTTCAAGCTGGGATTTCCAAAACGTGTTTGAAAACAACCCAATTTTGACAAGTGTAACACTGCCGGTTTACAGGGTCCTCGGTGACTCTGTTCTTCTGAATATAATCCTGGCTTTGCTTTCCCTCCTATAGAATGTACACCCCAAATGAAAATCAGACATTTTAGAATAATAAAACTGTTTGAAAGTGGAAAAAGAACTAATATCTGAAATGAATAAAATATGGTGATGCACAGACATTATTTAGATGATAAGCTTGAGACAGATGTGGTTAAACATCACTGTAAATCCCCCATTTTACCGGTATTCACTTTGTCCATCTTTGGAATAACACATACTTTCTCTTTAGAATTGTTGTATCACTTTTAATGACATTAGATACATTAAAGAAATATTAGTAATGACAATTAAGAAGGATGAACATTGGAACAGAGATTTGTGTACTCATCATCCGAACTAAGAATCGGACGCTGCCAGCTCCTCTAACCGAGCCCACCCTCTGCCTCCCAACCCCACTCCACTCCTGGCTTGGAGAACGCCGTGCTGAATTTTGGGTTTTTATCCCCATGTCCCAAAATACGTGAACATAATCAGACACATGTGGTTGGGCTTGTGTGTGCTTTGTGAAAAGTTTCACACTGTGCATAGTCTCAGGGGCTTATGTCTTCATTCAACACTGTGATCCTAAGATCAACACTTGCACACAGCTCTGTGTGTCTCATTCATTTTTACTGCTTTGTAAACCCATTGTGTGGATATACCAGTCCCCGTCGATGTACTCAGGTTGTCCCACTTCAGCAGCACAGCCTTGCCTGTGTCTCCAGGTGCGCATGTGTAAAAGGTTCCTCAGGACAGCAGCTCTCCACCTGGACAGCAGATCACATGCTGGAGTTTGTTTGCAACACAGATTCTTACAACCTATCGAAGATTCTGGGTCAGCAACTGTGGGGTTGGACCCAGAAACCTCCATTTTAAGATGTGCAAGGTCTCTAGACACCACACTTTTAACAAACCATTTCTAACTGTACCCCTAAGTACTCACTGCAGCGGGAAGCACACACACATTCCAGACTCACAGCATTTGCAAATTTGCTGTATTATTTTATATCCAAACCAACCATACATATAAACGTTCCAACAGCTTATGTGCTTGACAGAGCTTCTCGCAGAGAAGCTTCTGAGATGGTACTTCATTTTGGCCTTAATTTTCATTTTCTTAATTTCTTTTTTTTAATATTTTATTTATTTATTTTAGAGAGGGGAAGGGAAGGAGAAAGAGAGGGAGAGAAACATCAATGTGCACTTGCCTCTCACACGCCCCCTACTGGGGACCTGGCCTGCAACCCAGGCATGTGCCCCGACGGGGAACCCCCAACCAGCAATCTTTGGTTTGAAGGTCAGCACTCAACCCACTGAGCCACACCAGCCAGGGCTCATTTTCTTAATTTCTATACTTACTGGCTATTCAGCTCTTTTGTGACATACCTACTCACATCTGTTCCATTCTCCTAGAGATGTGTAGAATTTCATTTTGTTTACTATCCTGAATATTAATCTTTTGTGTATTACATATGTTGCAACTATAATTTATGATTTACCATTTCACTCTAAGGTGTCCTATAATCTTTTAATTTTATGCTTGAATGTATCAATCTTCTCTAGTATAGTTAATGCATTTTGGGGTAGTTGTTTAATAAACTCAAAGTCAAAAATATTCTCGTTTTTAAAAAAATATTAATGTTTTTTCTTTAATATGTAATGTGGACATTTTCTTTCGGTGTGAGGTAGGGATCCAAGTTCACTTTTTCTCTCCTCATGGATAACCAGCAGCACTAGAACCATCACTTAAATAGGCCACTTCCGTCCAGTGATCTGTGATTACATGAGCAAGCACATTTCAGGTTCACACATTTCTAAGAATCAACTTGGCTTTCTGTTCCATTGGTCAGCTCTTCTGTTCCCTGTGCCAATATCACATTTTACGGACCACAGCCTGTCAGGCCTAAGTCTATTTTTCTCCTTTTCTTCCTCCTCTTTTTTCTTCTTGGGCATCTTCTTAATCCTTGCCTTTCCACTTTCTAATAAACTTAGGAATCAAGATTTCAAATCCCTCAAAACATTCTGGAATGGTCTGGATCAGAACTGTACTCAATTTACTTGCCAACATGAGAGCTGACATTTTTACCATATTGCCTTTTCATATTCTTACATATGATGGTCTCTCATTTTCTTTTTCAATGTCTTTATTTAAAAAAACTAGCTCTGGCCAGGTAGCTCAGTTGGTTAGAGTGTCATCCCGATACACCAAGGTTGTGGGTTAGCTCCTCAGTCAGGGCACATACAAGAATCAACCAATGAATATATAAATAACTGGAAAAACAAACTTGTTTCTCTACTCTATCTCTCCCCCATCCCTTCTTCTCCCTCTCCCTCTCTCCTTCTCTCTCAAAAAAATAAAAAAACTAAGATATACATTAAAAAGTGTAACTTCCCTCCCAGTTCTTATTTACATTTCACAACCTCCTTACAGTAACTACTTTTAATCACTTTTTTCTTTCCAAGGTATTTTTCTTCTTTATGGTTACCCTAGAAATTTATATACGTGTGTGTATATATAAATGATGGATTTCAAAAAGACCAAAATGAATCATTATTTCACTCTCCCAGCCGAACAGGCATAAATGAGAACTTGAACCTGCAGCTTAGCACCCCCTCCCCCCGCAACACATACACCCAAAGGATGGGGACATAACCGAAACTTGAATACCAGACCCTTTTCGGAAGACAAGGGTCACACCCTGGCCAGACAGATCAGTTGGTTAGAGCGCCATCCCAATATGCCAAGGTTGTGGGTTCCATTCCCTGTCAGGGCACATGCAAGAGTCAACTAGTGAAGGCATAAATAGAACAATTGGATGTTTCTCTCTCTCTAAAATCAGTATGTAAGTTTTTTTAAAAAAAGAAGCCAAGGATCTGTTGTCCAGGAAGAGCCAGTGCTAATGGCTCTTAACATAAACAGCTGATTTCCAGGGTCCAACAGTTAAAATTTTCCCCACCAGCACTGCTGCACACACGTTCCCCCTAAACCTTTAAAAACTCTCGACCTAGTCCAATGAGCAAGACAGATTTGAGAGGCACTATCAGGTCTCCCATCTCCTTGACTGGTGCCTTCGTAATCAATAAGCTTTTCCTTACTCCAAACAACAACATAAGCCATTAACTCCAGACACTGTTTTACATGGCTGTGCGCTGAGATGTTCGTCCACTTTGAAGCTATGCCTTCATGGCTTGTTCTCCTTACAGTACTTCATGAAGCTCCGTCAGAAAAGGTGTACCGGTGAAAACTGTTTATCCCACGTATTCTGCATTTCACACCTTCTTGAAAGGCAGTTTGCTGAGCACACACTTCTAGTTATTTTCTCTTAGCACATCTGCATTCTTTTCACTCAGATGAAGACATTGGAGACTGGCTTTCTCACTTCTAGTTCCAAAATTTCAGGGGAGGATCTTGAAACATCCAGTTTGGGTTGGATAGAGCATGAAAGAACCACTCACTCAGAACCCATGAGCGTGAGCGGCAGATGTGGCACCCAGTGTGAGAGGAAGTGTTTGTGTAGTGTTGGTGACAAAATGCCTGGCAGACAAGAAGTAAACAATTTCAGGTTTACACATTTAGCTAAGGTAACTTTTAGCTAAGGTAACTTAAACCCAATGTCTCTAACTAGTGGTTAAAATTTCCTAACACATTGCCATTCCATTTCCTTTACGGAAAAGTCCTCATACATTCTAAGTTGTACTCAAAACATCCTTTGGGTAACTAAGGAATGCCTGGCATTGAAGCTGTGTGCTCCCAGTAACAGCATTTTCCATTATGCACCTGAATTGTGGAATAAACAGCCCTGCCTTCCAGCAAGAACTTCCTGGTCTCCTTCCAAGTCAGACTCAAGGCCATGCTCTTCCTCCACTCACTGCGACCAGCACACCCTGCAGCAATGTCTCCCACCAGCACGACTCCTAGTGACCCCTCAGCGCATCCCCACAAGTCAGCGAGCGCACGCGGAGCAAACCTGCCCTCGCCCAGGCTGCTGCGCGACTCAGGCCCCACCGCTCACCCCCCCTCGCCAGGGGTCCTCCCCTCACTCTACACACCACCGTGCTCTGTGTGCGGCATTCCCTTGCTCCTCTTTTCCCCTTCTGTCCCTGACATCCTTGCCAACCTTCATGCTTAAGACTGACCTCATCTCTTTAGAGACGCCTGGCCCAAACGATCTAATGCTGCTCCCTTGCAGCTCTCTACCCCAGCCCACGAGTCACAAATGGGTATCACCTGCCAATCACGTAGACTCTTAGAGCGCCAAAGATCTGCTTACTCTTTTATTTTTGACCAGAAGCTGCTTAAAATGTTTTACTGGAATTACTTTTAAATTATGCAACACTTTTTATCTGATTTCACTTTTAGCTTCTTCCCTCCATAATATGGACTATATATGTTCTATATAACAATTGAGGTGTTCTCAATTTTTAGAATAATTTAACTTCTAACTTACTGAGAAAACAGTCTATGGATAGTAAAGGAGACACACATCTTAGTGGCATTTTGGTGACACCATAGCGATACAAATCTTGCCTTCTTGATTCTTTATACTAGTATGTGAACTTTTCAATGTAACTGAAGATGTAATTATGAAATTTCAACAACAATCACACTTTTTAAGAGTAAGGAGAGTTAGCAGTGGGGCATTTCTACCAATGCCTGTGCAATGAGGGCTGGCGGGCAGGAATACCACGTAGTGTGTGGGTACGTCCTGCGGTTCCTATGACTGGCACAGTGGTTCGCGCACGTGTGTGAGAACAGACGGGAGGACGGGCAGCCACCCCAGATCCTGACTTACACTCTCCATAGAAAATAGGGTCAACTTTCTCTAACTGCAATTTTTAAAACTGTCAAACAAGCTTACCTGCTATGGTAACAACAAGCATCTTACTCTTACCGGACTCTGAGGAACTTTGAAAAATGCCTGTATTACTTCAAACCATTAACTTCCTTTAGAAATTTTTTGGAATGGGAATGCAGGAATGGAGAAGATTATCCATCACTTAATATTAACCTAACAGACAGATAGGAAATATAACACAACTGATCTTTTAAGTCTAAAATTAAAATTTTTCAACTGAGCAATACTGTAATTAGAATTCTGCACAATTTCTACTTCATTGTGATGTTCAGTAGCTATTAACAAAGCTGCATGAAAGCAAAATATTTTTTAAAAGTAAAATAATTTTAAAAAGTAAAATAATAAAAAAGATATTCCTAATAACAAAACTTTTTACAATAGTAATTATGGAACATGGATTTTTAATGAATTTCATATTGCAATGAAGACACAGAACACTTAAAAACAATTACATCAATACAATAAAAAACACTTGCTTCTACACAACACTTACAAATGCATACTTTGTCCCAAAGAAACTTGTTTTTCACACACTTCAGCAACAAATAATTTTACATAGGATTCTTCAGGTTGCAAAATATGTACAGAATCTCTGACTCTACAGAAACTGATGTGCAGTGGTCGAAAGAGTGCTGCTTTGTCCAACAGTGTATCGCGAATGAAATTCTCTATCAACACAGTTTTCAGTAACCACCATCCCCTTTCCATTATTAAATGAAATTCTGGACATGTCAGCGTATGGGACAAAAAACTCCCATTTCAAAACACTATTTCGGATGAAATCACTTGTGGCTGATCACATGACAAGTTTAGCCACACACACATACATGCATGCAAACTCACACATGTGCGCGCACACACCACCCCCCAGTCTCCTTCATGACTCTGAAACCACCAGCACTACAACCAGAGCAGCTGAAGGGACCCCATCAGAGGACATGCAGCAGCCAGCAGGAGCGGGTCCTGTGCCTGGGAACCCGGCTCCAGCACCGTGGGGCCTCGAGCCCTCAAGGAGAGGAGTGAGGCTGGCCCCTCCGCTTAGCAAAGTGAGCAGCTGCCGACCATGAAGGGCGCTGGTCTGCACAGAATTAAATGGCAATCACGAATATGTATTTAAAAGCTTCAAATATTTTTATCTGGCATAGATCTGGTTCTTAAGTTTGATTTAGCTATTTATACACATTTTTTCAATGTTCCTAACAGTGATTCTAAGACACCCAAACAGTCAAATTAAACCACAAGAGGAACCTAAGAGTGTGGTTAGGCAAATCATCGTTGAAAACTCACCACACTCAGGCCTTTGGGTGTGGTGCCGTGGAGAAGGTGTGGCCACCGGACATCCTGCCGTAAGACCACTCAGGACAGCACGGCTGGAACCTGGTGCTCAGGCTCACAGTGACAAGCTGACTTTGTCCTGTGTGCTCAGGGCAAATGGCACACTTTAAAAATACAACCAATTCTTGAGTTTTAAACATAGTCATTTTAAAACTTTTCTTGTTTGTTCCTTAGTTAGCAACCTCAACTCTGATTTTTCCTGGTCCCTCTTCCCTGCCAGGCTCTGTAAATCATTTCAGAATCACCAATGATTCAGGGCTAAAGTCTCGAAGATTAGCTACTGCAGGACCTGAGCCTTAGGCGCTCCAGCCAAGGGCAGCCCGCACACTGTCCCGCTGCACTGCACCGCACCAAATGGTGCTCTAGCCCATGTCACTACAAACAGGAGACACAAGGAATGGGGTCACCTATGGTCATTTCCAACATTACCCTCTTGTACCTCTCCAAGGGGCCAGTCTCCGAGTGGACATATTCAAGGATTAAAAATATGAGGAGCAGTACACTGAGATGTCTGTTTATCAAAACTGTAACTCAACAATAATACTAACTCACAAACGTCAGACATAGTAACTGCTAAGAAGGCAAGAGTGACAGGCCCAGCAGTGGGAGGGTTGGCACTGAGAGGTGTTCCGGCGGCAGAGACCGGAGCATCTTGTCACCTGTGAACTATGGCTATAGCTGCCACCCTGCTGGCTAATGGAAGCGCCTTTTGTCTTCAGGATACATTTGCTGTTTGTCTTTCTTGCCTTCCAAACTGAATTCAGTATTCCAGCTAAAAGCCAAAGTGCTTAGTTAGCTAGGCACAGTGAGACTCCCAAGTTTTCCAAACATTTATTTTTGAGGTAGTACTCATTTATTTGCATTGTTGGCTCTCAAATACCACCAAGGAAGTGAACCCATGTAGAAATATGCAAACCAAAGGTGTAGAAAATAAATAAGGTTTTTTCTTCAGGTAGCAGAGCCTTCTTAAAAAAGTCAAGTCACATTCAATGGATAAGTCATTTGAAACTTCTAAAAACTGTTTATAACCATAGCTATAAACTAAAGTGCTTTAAATTTTGCTTACGATCTGAAATTGGTGATTAGAATCATTATATTTTAGAATTTGCTAATATGAGACCTCAGGATATTGAAATGATTTTCTATAAAAACAGCAGAAACTTTTTCTTTTCAAAACAAACTCTCTGAATGTTGCAAACTCAACATTTGATGCTATTTTTTTACTTCTAAGATCCAAGTTAATTTCACAGAACTGTAACAGAATAAAGAGCTGAAGCTAAATTACACAACAGCACTTACAACTTCATAAGGAAGTAAACATAAAATTTTTTACTAATCCTGCCATTCATCGGCCAAGGCAAACACAGCTCTGCAATCTCCCCAGGACAAGGTAGATATGTAGGATTATTCCAGAAATGCCACAGACTTATGCTCACAGTAATACACAGGTTCACATTGAACTCACACAAGTGTGATGCCCTCCTGACATCTGTCAAATGCCATGTGCTACAGGGAGGGGCTCCATTCCCACTGACCAGAGGATGCCAGCACAGACAAGACGGATAAAAAACAAAACCACAGTTCTGTACATTTCATGCAAGCTGGGTACAATGTGAAAAGGACATATACAAATCACCCTTCTCAGGGTCCAGCTCTCACAACAATGGCTGATTGGTATGAGAAAGTCTGCTCCAGTCACAGGTCCATGGCAAAGAGTGGCAGCACCTTATTTTTCTTGTAACAGTGCAGGGATGTTGATGTTCCAGCCTATGGCTTGCCTGTCAAACCCACAGGTGAACAGATTGCATGTGGGATGGTCCTCACTCCACGCCGAGCAGCATACCATTCTTCTGTGGCCCTATTACCAATCACACAAACCAGAATTAGTGTATTGTTCCTCAAGCATAAAAGCTATAAAACCTCAGCCAAATTAACAACTACACCACTCAAAGCAACCAAATGGAGACAAAAACAATTAACAGGCAGGATTAGTCAAAGTGAGCCAAAATGACCCTGAGTTGGGCAACAGACTCTCAGGGATGTGCTGGGGGAAAGGCCATGACAAACGAATGAGGTCGCATACAAGAACCCAGTGAGATGCACAACAAAATCATGCATGATTCTTTAAGAACATGAATAAGATTACAGTCAGACAAAAATACATAACTAAAAATATCAATTTAAAATGTTTTAACGAATAAATGAGGCTAGGTAAATTTGGGAATAAACTCAATGAAATTCACTCAAAGACCTCAAATATTTTAACAAATGACTGGTTCAGGTATTAAAGCAGCTGGAAAAACACATTTGGTGCCAAGTAAAAAAAGAAAAAAATAAATGGCCTTTCAAGTAGATTCCTGCTAGCTTTAGGAATTCCAGTTCGATACCAGAATGTTGGAAAAAATTACCACAAAACATGTGTGAAGTTAACAGTGCGCTCTGTTTGGTGTATACGCACACAGATGCAAGCAACGCCTTAGGAGAGGCTTATGTTGCTCTAGTAAATAAATGGCTGTTACTATATCCTACAACAAAGTACAAGAAGCAGAATTAGGAACAGTTGACAGGAATTTAGTAAGTGAAAGAATGGCACAGAAGTCCCCTCTGGAAAACATTCACGTATGAATACTGCTAGTTGTATGTTTTAGTGAGAACTAGACAGGCCACACAATGAAAGCACTGCAAGTAAGGAGCCCCCAGAACGAAGGTTTGGGAAGGGATCTTCTATGCTTCTTTGTTAGGGACCCGAGAAGAGATGAACAAGCATCCATTAGCTGGCAGGAAAAATCAAGCCTCTGGAAAGAACTAGTTGAAGATGATAAACTCAAGGCATTCACTGGACTAACCTTGAAATCAGGTCCCACTAACTACTGAATGAGGGAAAAGACCAGGCAGCACCTACAAATGTGGGTGCAATCCGGAAGCTAAGTCCTCACTGAGCTGGAAGCCCACACTAGGTGTGAGTTACCCTTTCACCTGCAGACTCCCAGAATGCACACGACGTGACCCGAAAAAGCTCTATGCACATGCAGACTCTGAAACCACTCTGCCCTCCTAGAGTCGCAGGCACATGTTGAAAGCTCCACACTCCTGTGCAGACCCTGTGCCCTGTCCACAGACCGACCTCTCACAGTGCGCTGCACCACCGTCCTCTCCGCCCTGGGCGTCTGTTCAGTCCACACTCTGGAAAACGTCACTTGCACATTCCCCAAAGTTAAAACAATTCCTTTATCATAAGCCCCTGCTGCTCTAGTAATCAAGTTCAACTGAGTTTCGTTGTCTCTTTATAAATCTGTCAGCTGGAAGAAGTTGAGACAACATGAACCAGGGATTTCTAGCTGCGGTTCTGTGATACTGAAAACCATATTGATTTATCTGAAGATGTGCTACAAGTTCAGAATGAAATGAAATGTTATTCATTAATAATAAAAATAAGTCTTTCAGACCCTTGTTAGGAGAATATAAATCCAAGCACAACAGAATTCTACATTCCAACAGGTTTGAATATTAACAGATAGTTAAAAATTAAGTTGTGTCCACAGAATTAGCCCCACCAAGAACTGCTGAGAACTCCCAATTTTTTGAGGGGAAATATTCTGAAAGTAATGAAGCCATACATGTACACATTTGTATTTGAAACTTGCTAGCTTTCCATGTCGCAGAGCAATTTTATGTACTGCACAGGTGCAGCAAAAAATAAAGACCCCTACTGTGTAGGACAGGCATTTAGAGGATACATCAGTGATGCTCAGCAGTTACCAAAGCAAATCCCAGACAAGCAACTATAGCTTTGCTAGGGTCTGTGAGCCTCTCTGTCATTACTCTAATTCTGAGTAGTGTTTCTGCGCCATGCACTCATAATTAAGAAGCTCAGTAACTGACTTCAAACAGCACACATAGGAGCCACACAGGGAAGAATCAGCCGTGTCTTGAGTACAGAGGGCTTTCAGAAAGTTGGTGCCACTTAGACTTGCTGCTCTGTTGGCAGCAAATCCCACTTGACCATCTTCCTAAGTCTGTGGTTCCTGAGCCCCAACACCCACCATGGCCAGCCTGCAGCTCACAGCTGCACTTTGAGGCTCTGCCCAGAAAAAGACATGGGGTAACTACACCAAGGGTCACGGGCTCCCACCATGTTGCAGCCATGGTGGTAGAATGCCAGCATGCACAGACACAGCAACTGCAACATCAGAAAACGAGTTCTTTAAGAATGAGGTATCACAGTGATGCACAGAAGGCTGAAAAAAGCAAAGGAGAGTGACCATGTGGTAGGGCTCAGTTAGGCACAAAACTGAAAAAAGGCCACCTCACCAAGCTGGGAGCGGGGCGGGCTGGCTGTTGTTACTGCAGCTACATTCATTTCCCCCACAGAAGGAGCCAGTGTGTCACTCACTCGGGGATTCTCCCTCAAACTTGAAATCACCCAGAGAACAAATCAAAACACAGGTTCCCAGGCTCCCCTCAGACACCAAGTCAGCAGGTCCAAGCTGGTACTGCAGCCCAGGTGACAGGTTGTGCAAACAGGTCAGTATACACTGACTCAACGCCTCCACACTGAGCCATCCAGGCTGAATGTAGCGAGCAGTCCTAGTAACCAAGATGGTCACATCTACAACGGAGTTTGTCCTGGCAACCCAACACGGAAAGGGGTTCTCCTAGCTGGGACCGGAGGGTCCCTTCTTAACAAGCTACCAGAATCCATGATCACCAATCCTGCCCGACCACACAAACTCTTGTCATTTAGTATACTTCCAATTTGTGTAAGTTCAACTGCAAATACGTAAAATTGTCCTTTCCAGGACAGTGGCGACTAACCCACACGTAAATGAGCTCCTAAAACATGGCTGGTGACACTGAGGAACTGAACACTCGATTTCCTTTTAGTTAAACGTAAAAACTACTACTCAGTTCAGGAACTGGGAAACATTTTTAAAGTTAAATTTTAGGAACTCTAAATACAGATCAAGTATTTGCAATGAAAATCTAGCATCCAAAGTCAGTAAGAAAACAAGAGTGTCAAATTCGCTAATATTTTTATATTGATGACATGTTCAAATGATATTTTGGATATATCTGGTTAAACATATTGTTAAAATAATTTCATTTTTAAAGTGGCTATTAGGAAACACATGTGTGACTCGCAGTGTTATTTCCATGAGTTGCGGAAGACCTAGCAGACGTGCAGCTCTCTGTGAACACATGTCGCCTGCAGTTACCTGCCGACTGCTGCGAGGGAGTCGCGCCAGCCGCACACCGGACATATCGAATAATCTTACTTGTCGGTTGTCATGGGGGAGGGCGATGATTTTTTGGCCAACACATACATTGATCCTGCAAAGAGACAAAGTAGGTTCCATATAAAATAGTGACAGCACCAGTTTCTGAGTTTACAGATTATGATGCAGTAGAGTATTCCACACTATGCATACTTCATGGCAAATACGACAGCAAACTCCAAGTATTACCAGTCTATAGCTTTAGGATACAGAGACCAAGTTACTTACACACAATGCACGTGTACAGCATGGTCACTAAAACAGAAACATGACAACTCTGAGCCACAACTGCCTCACTCTTCTTCTCAAAGCCCACTACACCAACCAGATTCTGCACTTAAGTTTGTGTTTATGAACACTGAATTTGCATGAGGATCAATAACAAATATTCTCCCACAAGTCTAAACCACTTTCCCAAGGCTTATGGACAAGGTATTGCACTACAATCAACCCTTTCCAGTCAAGTAAACATCTAAACAATGAGTAGCTTCCTTCACCTGTTGATGGCGGAGTCCGTCCGAATGGTCGCAATGGGAGATCTCATGTTCTTTAAATCCCAGACCTTCACGGTGCGGTCGTCACTGCCTGAAACGACGTTATCTCCCACGGTAAACACAGCAGAGGTCACGGTGCTATGAGTAAAGGGAAAGGCCAGATCCTCATCTAGTGTACAGCATGGTGACTAGTTCATACTGTACCATGTACTTGAAATTTGCTATGAGAGTAGATCTTAAGTGCTCTCACCACACAAACAGAACAGGTAACCATGGGAGGTGAAGGATATGCTAATTAGCTTGACTGTGATCATTTCAGCAGATGCATATACTAAATATCACATTGTATACCTTAAATATAATCAATTTTTACTTGTTAACAATACCGCAATAAGAAGGAAAAAATTTTAAAGATAAGAAGAAATGGTCAAGAAAATAATCTAACCATTCCTGACAACTCTGGCCCTAAATAACAGCCTCCCAGAATATGTAAGAGCCATATTATTTTCAGAGGTATACAAATTAACTACAAATAAATAACATGTATTTTACATATATATCCTCATTATTTCTCACAACAATTTCAAACTACTTTTATTTCACTTAAGAGTCTAAAACAAGAGATAAACTTCTCAGGTTTAGAATACCCAGGTCCAGCCCAGACTCGGACCTAAAGCTGCTTCACTGGCATTAATTCCGTACTGAGTCCCTGCCAGGTGGGCCTCACCCTAGTTGTCACTGTCAGCGTGCAGGTGACCCCTGTCTGTGGAGTATCCTGTGTACCTGGGATGAGCAGCCTCCCTGCCTCTGCCCAGCTGACACAAGGCGTGTCCCCTCCCCAGGTGCTACATCACCCAATGTCAGCCATTACGCTACACCAAAGGAAAACGGGAGAAACCAGGAGCATCAGTCCAGTGACCCATCTGAAGTCCCTATTTATAAAACAACACAAGGGCTTGTGTTTCTCCTCGTCCATCCAGAGGTCACAGCAAGGTTTAAAGAATTCAACTGCCGACAGAGCTCTGGGAACAGCTCATGACACCAGGCTGCTCTGCAGATTCTAGCTTTTAGAAGGTTTGGGCCAAGTTAAATTTCAGTTAACATTCTGCTAAATTAATGGAAAAAATCTCCACAAAAGACCATCGAACCCTCTGTTAATGAAATGCTGAAAGACATTAGGTTTTTAATAAATCACAGTCCTGACAGGTATTGTGGGCCATCAAAGGGAAAAAGCTGGCGCAGAGGCAGTCGTCTGACGGCACCCTCGACTCGGGTCCCACGGGGAGCGGGGCCGCCACGGCCGCGCACTGGAAAAGCTCCGACTCTGCCAGACTCCAGCAGACTCATTTATCTTGTCGCCGCGAGCAGCCGAGCATGTGCTTCCAGCTGACAGCGTGGTACCTCCTCGCCGCACACCACTGCCCGATCTGGAACATTCCGCTCCCTCCGAGGGTCTCAATCAATGGAAAGACTGTAATGCTAGCACTCCTCATTAGGACTAACAGCTGTCTTCCCAGTCACACAGAGACACAAAAGTGTTTTGCATAACAATCTGCTGGAATTTCATGGCTAAGAAAAAAAATACATGATGTGGAAAATGCTGGCCCATGAAATGCTGAAGCAGGGCATTTTCCTGGCTCTGCATCAGAAACTGACTGCAGAGCACCCAGTTCTTATTGTAAGGTGTAGATCCCTACAAAACAAAGTCATCCTTCTACATCTAAAGAACAGGCCAGAGAGCAAGCACTCCGCTCCAGGAACAGAAAAGGCAGAGCGCCCTTCCCTAGAACATAGACTGCTTCTCCTCAGGTCCATGGAGCCCTATGTGAACAGTGCACTGAGGAGCAACCACTGTGGCCTTCTCAACGGCCATCCACCTGTTCAGGTGCACTGCAGTGTTCATGTAAACGCACAGGTGTAACACCTGTGTGTCCAGCAGAGGCTGAGGTGGCAAATGGACTTGGCACTTTCCCACCAGCTGAGGCAGAGTTCTCACGCCCCTGCACAGGAGACCTGCACATGCCACTTGACCCTGTCGAGACCACAGCCTCTGTGTCCGAAGGCATCAGAGGCCACCACATTTCTCCACAAGTCTTCCCTACTTCCCAAACTGTTTTAGAACGAGGCATCTTAACAGATGACATCGTCTGCAGGAGACGGAGCAGGGTCCTGGGGAGTGTGCCCTCCTGGGCCTTTCCTACCACACGTGCTTGGCAGAATTTAAGGCACTCACAGCAGCCTGTACTATACGACCTCAGAGGACCAGGAAATTTCATCGACAAATAAACTCATTTCTAAATATTCTTTGATGGCTAACTCCCCTCCAAAAAGATCAAAAACATTCAAAGGAAGAGTCAAAGTTGTATTACACATGACTCTTTTTCAGGATTAAAAATTCCACTGTTCCCTTGAAAAATATGATGTTAAGGCATGTCCTGACTGGTGTGGCTCAGTTGGCTGAGCATGGTCCCACAAAGTGAAGGGTCACTAGTTCAACTAGTGACCCGGTCAGAGCACCACATACTTGGGTTACAGATTTAGTCCCCAGTTAGGGTGTGTGCTAGAGGCAACTCTGTCTCTCTCTCTTCCCCTCTCTAAAAATATACAGATAGCCCTGGCTGGTGTGGCTCACTGGATTGAGTGCCGGCCTGCCAACCAAAGGGTCACCAGTTTGATTCCCAGTCAGGGCACATGCCTGGGTTGTGACCCAGGTCTCTTGTTGGAGGAGTACAAGAGGCAACCACACATTGATGTTTCTCTCCCTCTCTTTCTCCCTCCCTTCCCCTCTCTCTAAAAATAAATAAATAAAAATATTTTAAAAACAATAAAAATAAAAATATATAGATAAACTATTTTTAAGAAAAAAACAGATGTTAAGGCTCCTTACTGTGCCAGTTACTCAATATTCTCACCTGGCTGCTCTCCTCCCTACATCTCCCTCTTCAGGACAACTGAAAGAGTTCCTTCCTAAATCACTGAACTACAAAACCATCCATTTGACAAGGACTTCTGAGCACTGCTATGTGCCAGGCCCTTCTTTGTGTGAGAGAACCCCCAACAAAGAGAGGGTGAAACCATTACGGGAGATGCTTACATTCTAGCGGGAAAGACGGCAGCAGCTCTGGCTCTAACGAAACGTGCTGCAGTTTTAGAACACGCAGTCTAATTCTCTTCTCGTGGCTGGAATGCGCTGCTAATAGTTCTCTCAAACAACCCCTGCAGTTACCAGCTGCGCTACTGGCCAGAGAGAAGGGCTCCGAAAGTGATTTTAAGAGTACAACAATACAGTATGTTCAGTTAGCCTGACTAAATTCTCTTCCTTAGCATTCTATTCATTAAGAACCCTTTTCCACAAATTACTCAAGATGATAGTGCCATACAACCTGCTTTAAAATGATTACAGAGAAGTTAAAATGAGTAAGATTTATATGCTGACTTCCTGCTTATAATATCAAAGTCAAGACACCGACTTCCTTTCTGTGAAAACTGTGGTCCTTGTTTCATTCTTACTGAACAATGCAACAGTCAACTATAAGTGTGAATATTTGTAATGACTGCAATAATATTACAGAAACCCAAGAGGAATGCACACCATTTAAATTAGGTAAGGAATGATCTCTCTTTGGTTTTAATCACCTGACTTTCCATCCCCTTATTTTCTGAGTCCCAAACTTTGCCTGTTACATACTCATCAACGAACAGCAGCCAGTGCCTCAACATCACCATGATGAGAGTCTGTGTACAGAAACTGGGAAAGGACTCTGAAGGTTTTATTTTTTTTAAATCTTCCAAAAGGAAAAAACTTTTACATCAGCTTTGAAGGTAATGTGATTTAGACAAGCCCTATTCATCAGAATAGTTAGAAAAAAGAAGTCAGAAATATATCAGGAACTGCCAATGTTTCATTCTCCAATATACTAGATTAGCCAAAAATTGTAAAGTTGAAGGAAGGTCACTGTTGCTTTAATTGACAAGAAAGATCACAGGGAGCCATACTGGGTGTTTAGTGACCCCTCCCAGGAGAACCTTTCCTTTCCTGGTAATAAAGGAAGTGTTGCTCAGACTGGAGTATGGAGTGACCACCTAACACTGCACTAGACGAGCTAAAGGCCCTTAAAGCCCAAGACTGTGTGCCAATGTGCTTCGAAACCGTATGTGAGCATACCCACCAGAAGTGACACGGTCTACACAAAACATGACACATGCAAATAAGTGTATGTGTGTATGAGTGTGCCCACCAGAAGTGGTGTGGGCTACAAGGAACATGACACATGTGCAGATAGGTATATACATGTGTAAGGAAGCCCATCAGAAGTGACATGAGCTACACGAGTTGGGATGTGTATGCCGATTATGTATATCCATGGGAGCATGCCCATCAGAAGTGGCGCCAGCTACACAGAACATGACACGTGTACACATAGGTATATGCGTGTATGTATAAAATAAACCATAACTAACCTCCACTGATACAGAAGTGACTCTGCTATTTCAGCAACTACGCTCAGAAACAACTGTTTTTCACACCAAGTATGACTTGCTTACTGAAACAGACTAAAAGGGGAGGAACCATGTGGCCCCAGGAAACACCCTTGGGTTCCACACATAAGCAGGGAGGTGACTACAAATAAAATTTCACTTAAAAAAATTCAGAATTAGTTATTATCACAGCCCTTCAACACCCTGCATTTCCTTATTCATTTAGGACAACCGCCCAAGTGGTGGCTGCCTGGTTTTCTCCTAACTCATGTGCGATGCACACATTATACAATACTGGTCATCTGAGGACTGACTTCCAAGGGGCCCCGCATGGTGTTAGAGTCAGGACCCTGCAGCCCCCACATGTGGCTGAGAGGGAGCGAGCGCAGACCCGACCAGGTGACACAGCCCCCACCCCGGGTTCCCCCAGTGCAGGCCTCAGCGCACAGAGCATGAGCACCACTATCCTTCCAAAGACAAACTCCACCTCAGGCAGCTGCTCACCTCCCCACTCTGCTCACTTCATATCACTGCTCAGTGGTTTCTGCCAACACGGGGAACCTGGTCCAAACACAGCTCATGTCTGTCTCCACAAGTCTGTAACAATGTAGTTAGCAAGTTTTTCATCTGTTAATAACCTGACAATTTTTCTAGTTTATTTCAATGAAAGAGAAGCAACCTGGATAGCTTCTGATAAAGCTGAGAAGAAGGAGAGTGATTTAATCATATTAATTTCCTTGAAGATCTTATTTTTACTAGGTACTGATAAGCCCTTCTTAAACGAGAAATTTTAAAAAGGTAAATGGAGAAATATTATTAACCCTCCTCTTACAAGCTATATTCTGATCTGGAAACAACTTATAAAAGTATCAACAGGGGATTGATTAAGTAAATTACTACACATCCAAACTACAAGCTTCTTAGAAGCAGAGGTGGTTCCAAGGTGCTGACATGGAAGGACCTCAAGCCCTCTCTCAGGGAAATACAATGAGACTTGCAAAATTACCCCATTTACAGAAAATCACCACTGTGTCCACATATACGAGGTGCAAACGCACACTCCAGCAGCTGAAGCTACACAATATACTTACTAACATCTCCATTGACAAGACAACATCCACAAATTAATACAAAGTAAACTTCCAAAAACAGCCCTTACCACAACCACTGAAGTTGGGTCACATTCTGCCAGGGCTGCTGCTATTCCTTTTCTCTAGGAACCCGGGTGGTGTGTTCACACTAATGAAGCTGAGAAAACATGAAATGGAGCCGAGCACTGGAGTTTGCAGTGTCAAAGGTCAGTCCTTGGTTTTATGATAAACTTCGATACCAACCGTTGCCAGGGATTGTAACATCTCTAACCTTTTTCAAATAAAATGATTCCAATCTATCTTATTAAAAAAAGACAAAACCAGGTTTTGAGGCATATGGGTAAAGGGACATGAAGCTGAGAGAGGCGTTAGGTTCCATACAGTTTTGAGGCCACAGCAATCCTACAAGTCCTTTTCTTTCCCAGGCAGTGATTTCCACCCCCACCCCACAGGGACTGCTGGGGCCACCCTACCGGAAACCTCAAGAATAATACTTCTCCTCCCACAGGCAAGGGTCTGAAACCAATCACTAAGAGTAATGGATTTACAAACCAAGTGCAGTCTACCAGAATTTCTAATTAGTTAGAAATTAGAATGATTAAAGTTATGCCATTTTTCACATGTTTATTGCCAAATACCCAGGGGAGGTATCTAGTACTAAACACGAAACCTCCAAGGCAGTGTGCTGACAGCCTACTGCCCATCTCCACCACGGGCCCACACACCTGACTCACTGACCAAGCACATAATCCAACACGGTGAAAATCAACCACCACCTGGTCATAAAAGAGAATGTTGTCAAACACATTCTCTTTTTTAAAAGGACACAACACCACAGTACAAAATTCAAAGTACGTGGCCTGCACTTGAGTATTCAGTACTTCTCCCCTGGGTATCTGGTAATAAAGCATATGAAAATGTCATGACTTTAAAGCAACCATTGTAATTTTTTAACTAATTTTTTAAAAATATTTTCTTGTTACCCCTGGCTGGTATAGCTCAGTGGATTGAGCGCGGGCCTGCGAATCAGAGGATCGCGGTTCGATTCCCAGTCAGGGCACATGCCTGGGTTGCAGGCCAGCTCCCAGCAGGGAACACACAAGAGGCAACCCTACGTTGATATTTCTCTCCCTCTCCCTCTCTTCTACCCTTTCCCTCTAAAGATAAATAAATAAATAAATCTTTAAAAAAATATATTTTCTTGTTAGATGTGGTGTTTTGTTTTCTTTAGAAGAAACTATTGACGTTCACATGGACGGGGAGTAAAATTACAAGCATATGGAAAAAATAAAAGCAAAAAAGAAATTACTTGGCATTCTCAGATATTTTATCTGTGCTGAGCTAATTTCAGAGTTTTTTCAATGTCAGAGTTTATTCACAGTTGTAAATACCATCAGTTGGGTACAGAACTAGAGTCATCGGCCACTCATGGGGAAAGCTTAATGACCCAGTGACAGCCTCAACCGTCAGTCCCTTTTTATAGTAATGGAAACAAACAAAACTAAACTAAAAAGGGGGGAGGGGGCGGGGAGGAGGAGACATTCTACCACGCTCCACAGGGAAGGCACTGGTGCTGGGAGGTACGAATCTGGGTCCTCCTATTAGAAAACAATCTCAATGGGCATGTCTCATGTTCCTTTCAAAGGGTAGTTACTGGATTTAACCTAAAAGTAAGTTTTATTATAGTAAAAGGATAAATCTGAATGTGAGCTGGACATCAGGTGGTATTAAATAATTTTTTTGAATGTTCTTAGGTGGATAATGGTACCATGGTTATTTAGGAGAATGTCCTTATTCTGAAAAGATACATCTGAGGTAAAAGGGCAAAGTGTGATGACAAGGACACTCTCTTTCCAAGGGCCCAGCCAAAGAAAGTGCTGTACAGAAAATACAGTGTACATTCCGATACAATAATGCGTACATGTACCCATAGAGAGAGCAGTGTGTGTGCTGTGTATTCACATGATACATGTGAACACCTATCTATACAGATAGAAGTGCGTATTGCTATATATTCATACAATATATGTGAACACATATCTAGAGAAGTGCACGTGATGTAGTCTTGATACATGTGTACATATATCTATAGACAAAAGTACATGTGCTGTATATTCACAAGTGCATACATATCTAGAGACAGAAGTGTATGTGTGTCCTATTCATACATGTGTGCACAAATCCAAAGAGACAGAATTACACATGCAATATGCATCCTTATGATATATGTGTACGGGTACCTACAGGCAGAAGTGCATGTGTGTGCTGTGTATCATACAATACACATGTACACGTACATACAGAAACAAGTGTGATGAAATAAAAATAACTGCGCTTCTAGAAGAAGGACCACTGGGTTTGCTGCACTCTTTTTTTCAACTTTTACATAAGCCTGAAACTTTTCACAATAAAAACTTGGAGAAAGGATGTGCAGGCTCCAGAGTAAGGTTCTACAAGGGTCTGCTCGCCTCGCATATGGTCCGCATGGTAACCACCCACAGACAGTTGCATCCACTCTCTGGGCCCAGTCACCTCACCCTAAAAGCAGACAATGAAGAACTGTTGCTCCACCCACAACCCCACCCTACCCAGTGTGCTCATGCAGGCGGTCCTGGTTAGAAGATTCCCCTCCATAACCTTCAGAGCAACCAAAAGAACTTGACTCATAAGGACATGGAGAACATGTAGGTCCAGCTCAGCCCCCAGCACTGTATGGACCCCTGAGAACTGGGCATTTTCTGTTTTGGGGCTATGCCTATCCTAGTTGGTAAAGAAATGCCTCCCTTATCAGAATAAAATAACTTCTCACATGGATGCTCTCAGAACAGAGTCAGTGGTATGCTAAAATCTCAGATGTGCTAGCTGCTGCTTATTCCAAACACTTAATGCACCTCAGGTACAAGGTGCAACTTGTTCTCCAATATCAAGCTCCTTATAAAACTCTGTCCTAGTTCCCTTTTGTATACTTTATGAATTATAAACATTAGCCCTGGCTGATGTGGCTCAGTGGATTGAGTGCCGGTCTGTGAACCAAAGGGTTGCCAGTTTGATTCCCAGTTAGGGCACATCCCTGGGTTATGGGCCAAGTCCCCAGTTGGGGGCACGCAAGAGGCAACCACACATTGATGTTTCCCTCTCTTTCTCCCTCTCTTCTCCTCTCTCTAAAAATAATAAATTTTTTTTTTTAAATCATAAACATTAAATCTAAAACTTAGTATCTAACATTAAAAAGATAAAACAGACTTATTTGCTACATCACATGGTGGAATGAGTGAAATATACATTCTGGAGCAGCTGTATGAGCAAACATTCATTCATAAAAAAGTATTTACTGCACTAACTGGTGTGGCTCAGTGAACTGAGTGCTGGCCTGTGAACTAAAAGGTTGCTGGTTTGGCTCCTGGTCAGGGCACATGCGTGGATTGCGGACTAGGTCCCAAAGGCCCGTGTGAGAGGCAGCTGATAGGTGTTTCTCGCCCTCCCTTCCCCTCTCTCTGGGAATGAACAGATAAAATCTTTTTCTAGAAAAGTATTTCCTGTCTTTATTGTGGTCTGAATGGAGCACAGCAGTGGGGTGGAGAGTTTCATGGGTTGAGTAACTGGAAAGATGATCACGTCATATACTGGGAAGGGTCAGACTGGTAGACTAAGAAGTCCGTGAAAAGAAGAGAGTTCTGTTAAGATACGGTTACTCCTGAGCTGCCCAACACACAGCCAGACACAGAAGGGTGAGAGTCAGTGTACGTCAGAGTACTGAGTATCTTCTCCTGGAACAGACCTTGCAAATAAACGTAATACCAAAACTAGGTGAAAAGACCCCAGTGTGAGGACCTGGGAATGGCTGTGAACAGTTCCAGTGCAATCCCCTCACAGTGCCAGTGCCAGGGACCGACTTCCCGTTTCCTCTCGGCTCTCCTCTCCCAATGACCCATTCTGTCCCCATCCAGTTTTCTCGAGAGAACTTCAGTGACTTCTCTCAGTCTCCTAAACTCTTTGAAATCTCCAAAACGGAGTTAAATGTTTAGGAAAAGAGTAGCCATTTTGGAAGACAGTGGAGTTCAAGATTAATAATAAAAATTAAAGTAAGAATAAAGTTTTCATATCCACCCACAAAACCTTTACTGTGAACAGTTAAAAGAGACATTTGAACAACTGCGACTCACTCCGTATGGCCCTGGAAAACATTCACAGAGTGGATAGACGGGTCCCTGAAATCCCACAGACGGAAGGTCGTGTCACGAGAGGAGGTCACCACGAGCCGCTGAGTGGGGTGTGTGCAACAGTGTGTGAGTTCCTGGTCATGCCCTACAATACAACCAAAACCAACAAAAGTGTAAGGTCACCCACATGCAGATACAGTTACAGTGAAGATCTCTTAAAAACACCAGAATCAAAACTCAGTCTTTATGATCTCCACCATTAATATTCGCTGTAAAAGTAAGCACAAGGAAACAATAAATAGCACATGTGGTCACAGTAAGACTAGTTTTCCCTCAGGAGCTGGAAGCCCTTTCACTTGTACATTTAAAAGGAGCATGACAGTGAGTTTGACTGTGACCTACTTCCTGACCCTGACAGTTAAAAGGTCTGGCAAATCTCTTTAAGAGGCTCATTCACTTGCAGAATAACCTCTAATAATATATGTGGAGTCTTCAGTGAAATTAGTCTTTAACAAACAGGAAATGTTCTTACTGACAAATCTGCAAAAACACTTGTGGTGGGCAGAATTTTAAGATGGCCTCAAGACCCTCATCTCTGGTGTACACACTGTCTGATACCTTCCCTTGGGTGCTGGCAGAACCTACAAATGTGATGAGCTACTACTCTGGTAATCTCAGTACGTAACATGGCAAAACAGATTTTGCAGCTGTAACTTAGGCCCCTAAATGAGGTGGCTTTGAGTTCATCATAGAAAAAAATGTCTTGGGTGGGCCTGACATAATCAGGTGGGCTCTTGAAAAGGGTCCAGGCAGTGATGCTGCCCTGCTGGTCTGGAAGAAATCAAATAGCCATGGGAAATACAACTCTAGAAAGGGCCACGAGGGACCCAATGGCATGCTGGATGCTAAAGCTAGTCCCCAGATGACAGCTAGCCAAGAAAATGGAGACCCTTGTCATTCACCACAAGGAAATGAATCCTTCCAACAGTAGTAACAAAAAGGACCCCAAGCCTCAGATAAGCTAACGCTCCAGGCAGCACCTTGAGACCCTGAGCAGAGGGCCACCAGGTGTGCCCAAGATTCCTAACACAGGGAAACCAAAAGGTTTAAATTCATGTTATTTTAAAACACCATGTCTATGGAATGCTACAAAGCAATAAAGCTAATACACCAGCATGTTTAAAATATCTAGACACTTGCCCTGGCTGGTGTAGCTCAGTGGATTGAGCGCGGGCCTGCGAACCGAAGGATCGCGGTTCGATTCCCAGTCAGGGCACATGCCTGGGTTGCCAGGCCAGTTCCCGGCAGGGGACATACAAGAGGCAACCGCACATTGATGTTTCTCTCCCTCTCTCCTTCCCTTCCCCTCTAAAGATAAATAAATAAAATCTAAAAGAAAAAAAAATATTAAAAAAAAATATCTAGACACTACATGCTACAATTAAATCTCCTAAAGATAAAATCAGCTACCAACAGTTTTTTTTAGAAAGGATCTCTCAAAAATCAGTGCCCAGAGAACTAACAATAATTCTGGCAGGAAGGAATTTGCAAGGTAAGATATAAACACAGGCACGTAAATCACGAGCACACAACTGGGAGGCCAGGGCTCAAGTACCTGTCAGAGAGTGAACGAGCTCTGCCGTCTCCACGTCATATAGGTTTGCTGTTCGGTCCCAGGAGGCTGTCACTGCCTGCTTCCCCCCAACCAGCCAGTCAGCAGCTATGACCACACCCTGGTGACTCTTAAGGGAAGTCAAGGGTAACCGGATAGTAGGGCAGTCACTGGACGCGTCTCCATCCACATCAGGCTCATCCTTATCAGAGCACTCGACTTCGTCCTCACCACATATCTGCTGTTGAAGGTGAGAACAGAGAAGAACTCCTGAGGATCACAGGTCTTTTCTGATATGGCTACACAATCAGACTGTTGTCCTACAAATCATCAGTCTTTTGTCAAAAGCTAAAGATAAAATAAAAACAATAGTCACTGCAGGCTTCAACTCTTTAAAAAAATATGCTTATCTATTCATTCGACAAATATTTATCAGGTGCCTACACAGTGCCACACCAAAGGATGGGCACAAAGGAGAGGAGACAAGCTCTGCTGACATGTACATAAGGGATGATGCACAGCAAGATAAAGAGGGCAATTAAGCCAGAGACTGGCAAAGCCCCTGCCTCAGGGAACTTACATACTAGCAAGGAAGACAAACCACACACATAAACCACACAAGTAAACCACACGTGTGGGGTGCATACATACATGCACACATACATACATATTAGTATGGGAACATATCGTAGGTATACACACTAGTATGGAAATGTACGTTGTATATATACACACACCAATGTGAGAATACATGCCATGTGTACACACACCCATAGCATAGTGATATCACATGTTCACACTCATAGTATAGGGATATTTGTCACATATGCACTCACAGTATAGGGACAGGTGTCAGGTGCACATCTACATATTTGTGTAATAATTAAGTGATAAAGAATAAAACAGGATAAAGAGATGGACAGTCATGAGGACTACTCAGAATTATCAGGGAAATACTCCGCTAAAGTAACATTTCACTCAAGATGGGGAAGAAAACAAGGAGTAAGGCACACAAATATTTAAAGGAACAGTGTTCCCAGCCAAGGGAACAGAAGACACAAAGGAGCCCTGGCTGGTGTAGCTCAGTGGATTGAGCACGGTCCTGCGAACCAAAGTATCGCGGTTCGATTCCCAGTCAGGGCACATGCCTGGGTTGCAGGCCAGTTCCCAGGAGGGGACGCATGAGAGGCAACCATACATTGATATTTCTCTCCCTCTCCCTCTCTCTTTCCCTTCCCCTCTAAAGATAAATAAGGAAATTTTTTTAAAAAATCTTAAAAAAAAAAAAAGAAGAAGAAGACGCAAAGGCCCCATAATGGAGCACATGAGCTACAGGGAAGGAGCTTGCAGAGGTGGATTCAGAGATGTTTCCAGCGTAACTCATGTGAAACCTAGAGAAATGGAAAGGACTCTGGAATTTATTCTGTGTGCTGGAAAATCACCAGATGATTCTGAATAAGGAAGAAAGACAGTCTGACTCATGTTTTAAAGAACCACTCTTCTGTGTGAACATTCCAGGAGGCTGAACTATGTCTCCCAAAATTCATGTCAAATCCTCAACCCCCAGTACTTCAGAATGTGACTATATATGGAGACAGGGTCTTTAAAGAAGTACTAGAGTAAAAGGGGGCCTTTGGAGTATGCCCTAATCCAATATTACTGGTGTCCCTAAAGTAGGAGATGAGGACAGATACACACAAAAACAACCACATGAAGACATGGGAAAAGAACTGTCTGTACGTCACAGACCACAGGATCAGGAAAAACCAGCCCTTCTGACAACTGGATCTGAGCCTTCCAGCCCCCAGGACCATGAGACAAGGAACATTTGATGTTTAAGCCATCCCCTTGTCCCCGGCCAGGTAGCTCAGTTGGTTAGAGTGTCATCCTGATATAGGTTTGTGGGTTCAATCCCCGATCAGGGAATAAACAAGGAACAGCCAATGAATGCATAAATAAGAGGAACAACAAATCGATGTTTCTCTCTCTTCTCCCCCTTCCTCCCTCTCTAAAAATCAATTTTAAAAAATTTAAGCTGCCCCCTTGGGAGTGCTTTGTTACAGCAACTCAAATTGATACGGGGGAGACAAACAGAAAGTGATCATCAAGTATAGGTAGGAGAGAAGAGCCTGGACCGGGGTAGCAGTAAAGATGAGAAGAAAGGCTAAATTAAGGCACCTTTTGAGACAGCTCAGGATCTGCCGATATCCAGATGTGTATGAGAAAAACTGCAGGTGATATACAAGTGTTGACTCTAAACAACAGGGTGAAGAGAAAAGGCTGAGACAGGGAACAAAAGAGAAGGAGTGGGTTGTAGGAACATCCAGAGCTCAATTCTGGACACATTAGTTTTGCAACGTCTGTAAAACATCCAAGTGAAAATTGAGTAAGTAGTTAGATGTCTATAGGAGTCTGGAGTTAAAGTCAGGGACACTGTGCAAACTTGGGGATCAGCAGCAATGGATCGTCCTCAAAACCATGGGTCTGAGATCAGCTGAGAGTACTGTGAAAGAAAAATAGGTCAGAGGGTAGAGGTGCTCTATCTCATACATGTGATAGAGCAGGGAGGTGACTCACATGGAGGAGAGAGAGCAGGCAGGTGACCCACACGTAGGTGAGAGGGTAAAGTGTCAGAGACCAAGGAATCATTGGGACAAGGGGATGACACTTATTGGGTGTCACAGGGAGACAGAAATGGGTCCAAGAATTATTCAGGAGCCAGAACCAGGAAGACATTATGTATTAGGTGGAAAATGGAGAAGGAGAGGTGACTGAAGGGAAGAGTGTCAAAGTGTTCATAATTCAAAGTCCTGTTCATAATTACACCGAGACCTGCAGCAGTGAGCTAACGGACTCTTCACTAACTATTCTAATGGAAGAAGTGACAAGTGCACACCCAAAGCAGCAACCTTTCCCAGAGGAGTGGGGAGGTCTGGGGGGGCCATGTGCAACGTGGTCTTGGAATAGTGCAATGGAGAACCTGGGTGCAGGAAGGGCACAGTGGTACAAAAGAACAGCCTGGAGCTCCCACGTAAAAAGCCCTAGTTATCAGGATCCACGTTTGAAAGGTCAGTCGCAACACTTACAGAAGTGATCTTAGCAAACTACACTAGGAATTAAAACACACGTAATAAATGTAAAATTGTAACTGTCAAATCTTTAACCCTAAATTGGCAAAGGGCAGGACATGGAAGGATAAGAAATGCTTTTTTTGCCACTGTCGTAGAGATAATCTATTTAACTTTAGTCATTTTTACTGCCAAAGATGTCTGAAGAGAAATGTCCAAGAACTACCAATTTCATACTAAGTACCTACTGAGCACATCGTCCACAAAACCACAAGTCCCTGAATCGCACGTTCTCATGTAGCAGAGGCCACGGGGAGCCCATACGTAACTCACGTCGATTTTCACTTTCAAATGGCAAAAATTCACCTAAGTTAAATTAATTACTCAGCATCATACAACTAGCATGATAGAGCAATCTAACAGGCAATCTAAAACTGTTTACACAATATCATCCAAATATTTCTTTATTAACATCACAGTTGCCAAATGAAAAGGAGAAAACCTCTGTCCAAAAGCTGAACTGATTCAAAATGATCTTAACAGACTAGAGGTCATTTCAGAATCTAGGAGAACTGCTAAGGAATCCAGCAGAAGCTTAAGAATTCAAATGGTCCTCATTTGAAGAGCCTTGTGTGCACTGAGTGGCAACTACAAAGGGAAGGGCATAATCTGGTCCTCACAAGGGAAGGCCACACAGAACTCTGCTTGCAGAGCACTGAAGCAGTTTCAGTCACGCGCTGTGATGAAGGCTCCTCTCTAATTCAGTCTGGGCTTCCCCAGGGGCCTCAAATCCTGAGGCAAAAAATCCACAAGTGAGAAGTCCCTGTGTCTAATGCAAACAAAACCATAAAGGAGAAAAAGTCTATTTAAATTCTAAGTCAATTATTAAGTTTTTTAAATGTAAGTAATATACATAATTTTCTCCTCAAACTAGATTAATGTTTTCTTATTTATTTGGGGCAGGCGTGGGGGTGGGGGGTGGTGGCAGTAACCATACAGTGTTAACTGACTTTCTGACCTTTCTGAGCATTAATCCCACCCTTATCTCGGCCCTGTTCTCTGTCAAAACCCAACGCTTATCTCTTGAATGAATGAGCCTGTTATGTATGGCACATAGTAAGTAATTTGGTAATTCTACATGAGAAAAAACTGTGTTAAAATAAAGTATACAATACACTCAATTAAAAATGAGCTGTTTGCCCTGGCTGGTATGGCTCAGTGGATTTGGCACTGGCCTGCAAACCGAAAGGTCTCAGGTTCAATTCCCAGTCAGGGCACATGCCTAGGTTGCAGGCCAGGTCTCCAGTTAGGGGTATGCAAGAGGCAACTGATTGATGTATCTCTCACATACTGATGTTTCTCTCCCTCTCATTCTCCCTCCCTTCACATCTCTCTAAAAGTAAATATATAAAATCTTTAAAAATAAAAAGGAGCTGTTAATAAGACCTATTAACTGAAGAAAACTCACTCTTACTCATCACTGGAATTCATTAATTACTTAACCCATTCCCAAACAGAACAATGCTTAAAATGTATTTTCAGAGGCAGAAACATCTAAACTAGAAGGTTACCAATCATCAACCAGCAATTATGGCCAAACGTGAACTGAAACTTCATCTTTACACTGATTGCATGACCTCACTGACCTCTCTGCTTGCTATCGGCAGGGCAGGGAAAGGGATCACAAGTGAGGATGAGACAGCAAAAGCCAGATCATTTCACTCAAAAGGACAATTAAGGTCTCTGAGTGATGATCAACAGTATCCAATATTATGAGACAAACAGTAATTGAAGGATTTATGGTTTAATCTATCAATTCATTCTTTTTCTCAATATGCAAACTATTATTCCCTACATTAAAACTTCACCCAGCCCTGGCTGGTCTAGCTCACTGGATTGAGCGCGGGCCTGTGAACCAAAGGATCGCGGTTCGATTCCCAGTCAGGGCACATGCCTGGGTTGCAGGCCAGTTCCCAGTGGGGGACACATGAGAGGCAACCATACATTGATATTTCTCTCCCTCTCTCCTACCCTTCCCCTCTAAAGATAAATAAATAAAAATAAAAATAAAAATTAAAAAAAAAAAAAAAAAAAAAACTTCACCCACAAAAAGATGGTGGCATAGGTAAACATAGTTCACCTCCTCACACAACCACATCAAAATTACAGCTAAATACAGAAAAACCATCATTCAGAAATGTCAGAAATCAAGCTGAAGGGAAGTCCTACAACTACAGAATTAAAGAAGAAACTATATCCAGACTGGTAGGAGGGGCAGAGATACAGAACAAGCTGGTCCCACACCAATGTGTGGTGGACAAAAATGAGGAGAGATATCTCAGGAGCAAGGTGACCCAGCCCCACATCAGGCCCCTCAGCCCCAGGTTCCAATGCCAGGCATATAAGTCCCCGTAAGTTCTGGCTTTAAAAACCAGGGGAGATTGAGGCTATGGAAGACAAACTGCTGGAGTCCCAGACAGTTCTTCCTAAAGGGTCCACACACAGACTTATTCAGAATCACTCCCGAGCTCCAGCACAGGAGCGGCAGCCTGAAATGCATCAGAGACATATAGGGAGAAGTGAATTGTCTCACATCAGGACAAGAGCTGGGGAGCAGCATTCTCCCACACAGAAGTACAGGCAGAGGCCACTGTTCCTTTTCTGAGCCCTCCCCATGACAGAGCCACAGAGCCAGCAGGCAGGTGCCACTGTTTGCCCTTCCTTGCACTGCTCGACCCAACCTTCAAGCCCACCCAGGCTGTTTCCAATGGCTTTTCCATACAAATGGCTTGTCTTGGCCCATGCTTCAGATTTTCCGAAATTCTCTCAAACAAATAGCATTTGGCCTCAGCGTGCCCCATGCCTCTTGCTAAGTGGCCCCCAGGCCTGGAACTAGCAGCAATGCATCTGGCCTTAGTTCACTAAGACTCAGTTAGGTACCTCCAAGCCCAGCACAAGTAGTAGCCAACTGCAGACTACTCTGTAGCTTATTTTGGTGGCCCCAGACAGAACACAGAGGGTGGCTGACCTTGGCCTGCACCTCCTGGGAGGCTCCAGAGCCTGAGCACCCAGTAAACAGTTATAGACCACATCAGAGCACCACCACCCAGCCACCTCCATAAGCAAAACTCAAGGGGCAGACTCAGCAGACGCCAAAGCACTGCTGAAGTAAGTTCTGATCTGTAGAATGGGCCCCTGCACAACTAATCCTCCATGGTGATTGACTGGAGGTTGGTGGTCAGTGGTCACTGCCAGTCCTTGCAGCTGATCTGCCTGGGTAAATCCCTCCCACTGACCTGTTAACAGTAATCAAGGCTCGGCTGCAGGAGGCAGGTGTACACAACCCACACAGTGGGTAATTGCCCAGCTTGGGAGATAGGGGAGGCTGTGCCCCTGTACCCTACAGAACACCTACTACATTAGGCATTCTACCAAGCCAGGGAGTGGTAGCAGCTCTACCTAATACATACAAACACAGGGAGCCTGCCAAAATGAGACAAAGAAGCATGCCCCAAAAGAAAGCAAAACTAGAGAGGGAGGACTAAACAAAATGGAGACAAGCAGTGTGTTAGATGCAGAGGCCAAAACACTGGTTATAAGGATGCTCAATGAACTAAATGAGAACTTCAACAACATAAAAAAAAGAGCACGAAAACCCTAAAAAGAGAACCAGTCAGCAATGAAGGACACACTAACTGAAATGAAGAACAATTTATAAGGAATCAACAGTACAGGGGACGGAGCCAAGAATCAAATCAGTGATTTAGAATATATGGAAGCAAAAAACACCCAATCAGGACAGCAAGAAGAAAAAAAGAATCCAAAAAAATGAGGGCAGTGTAAGAAGTCTCTGGGACAACTTCAGGCATACGTACCAAAATTCACATCATGGGGATCCTGAAGGAACAGTGAAGGAGCAAGAAATTGGAAACCTATTTTAAAAAATAATGAAAGAAAACTTCCCTAATCTGGTAAAAGAAGTAGACATACAAGTCCAAGAAGCACAAAAAGTCCCAAATAAGATGAATCCAAAGAGGCCTACACCAAGACACATCATAATTAAAATGCCAAAGGTTAAAGATAAAGAGAGAATCTTAAAAGAAGAGAAAAGCCATTAGTTATCTACAAGGGAGTTCCCATAAGAAACCAGCTGACTCAAAAGAAACTTTGCAGGCTAGACGGGATTGGCAAAAAATATTCAAAATGATGAAAAGCAAGGACCTACAACCAAGATTACACTCTATACAGCAAAGCTATCATTTAGAATTGAAGAGCAAATAACAAGCTTCCCAGACAAGAAAATACTGAAGTTCATCTTCACCAAATCATTATTATACATATGTTAAAGGGTTTCTTTAAGATCAGAAATATAAACAATAAAATGGTAAAAAGTACATACCTATCAACAACTGAATTTAAAAAACAAGCAAAACGGAAACAGAATCATAGATACAAAGAACATTTTGATGGTTGCCAAATGGGAGGAGTGTCGGGGGAATGGGGAAAAAGGGATTAAGAAGTACAAATTGGTTGTTACAGAACAGTCATTGGGAATCAAAGTACAGCACAGGGAATACAGTAACCAAAAAATATATATGCATGATCTATGAACATGGACACAGTGGGGGGATGCCGGAGGGAGTTGGGGGTGTAGCAGTTCTACGCAGAGGGAAAAATTGTGACAACTGTAATAGCATAAACAATAAAATATAATTTAAATTTTAAAAAAAACTTAAAAAAAAAAAACAAAACTTTACCCACATAAAACTACTACACATGCCACTGATTTTAGAAAGTTGTCCAAAATCAAGGACATAAAACATTAAGAAGCATTAAGAACATTAGAATGCAACCTAATCATAAATTTAAAAGAAAGGTAAGTGCTTAATATTTGTGAGAGGGAGGTTAGAGCAAGCACATGCATATATAAAGTAAGGTGCTTCTTAGACTCCACCTTAATCTGCTCACATTGCCAACATTAAGCACCAAGACGGGGTGGCCAACATCAAGGGGCGGTGGATATGGTTTCTGGAGAGGGCTTTCTTCCCGGCATGTAGATGCTGCCTTCTCATTATGTCCTCACATGACCTCTCCCAGTTGTATGCGGGGACAGAAAGAACTCAAGAGCTCTTTGGTATCTTTTCTTACAAACGCACTGATCCTATGGGAGCAGGGCCCTTCCCTAAGACCCCATTTCACCTTCATTTTTCCTTAGAGGCCCTATATCCAAATACAGCCACACTGGGAGTTATAGCTTCAACCTCTGAAAGTTGGGAGACACAAACATTCAGCCCATACAACAGAAAGTTATCCTAAGATTTGCAGACATCCAGAACCCCACCAACATACCCCAGGTTGCATTTTCAGGGTAAGAAAATGTGCTGCTTACACTAGTGTCGGCCACGGGCTGGGGTGCTGGCAGCTGAACTGCGTATCTCCAAATGTGAGCAGTCTGATCTCCAGAAGCTGAAGAGAGAAATTGGGGAAAAATTACCCAAAGTGCATGCCATATGTAAAAAGTACCTTTTGCAAGGCTCTTGTCATCATCGGACTTGTGTAATTTTGTGACATTATTCACTACTTGAAGTACATTTACTCGAGTAGTTATTTCTGAAACCATATAAGGCTACTGAGAATAAGGTGAAGGCACAAAATTAAGATAATTACTTACAAAAATGTTCCCTTTTTCATTTTAGTGTGAAAAGCTGTGAGGGTTCACAGAAAATTTACAAATACGTTTTATTCTCCAAATACCTAAGTAAACTGAAACCCAGTTATACTCTCACTTATGCCTATAATAGTTTCTAAGGTTATTTCAGAAAAGTGAGTAACACACAAATGAATGGTCCTACCACTCAACACTGATGGACCTCATGATCTGCCAGGCACCCATAAGTACTAAGACCTCACCAGCCAAATCTCTAAGGTGATGCTTGGACTTGGGAACAGAAAGGCAGAGGACAGCTGAAAGCTCAGAAAGGTCACAGGAGTGCCAGTCATCTCCACCCACCCTCACAAGAGCACCAACTGAATCCCACTTTGTCTTGGGTTGAATCCCACCTCATCTTATGGCTGCAGATATTACCCCAGGAAGTGACCATGTGCAGATGGTGGTACCTTTCTCAGGTGTTAAATGCACCTACTGCCTGACTTGCCAATCTCTCTTTGAATCAGCATCATGACCAAACCCCCATCTTAAACTCCTCTCTCTAGCCCACTACTATATCTGTTTCAGTTTCTGTCAGCTCCCTTCTGAGTTGTCTGTTGATTTCAACCACTCCTTTCCAATCTCTGGTTGTCGCTAGTCTCCCTCCATCTTCCCTCTTCCCAATCACACAACAAACAGTTGATTATTTTAATAAAGTTTAAACTCTTCACCTACCTTATTCCCAAAATGTTTTTTCAGGTATCAACTAGCTACTGTGGTCAGGCCTACAACTCTCAAACTAACGTGCCCATTGTATTCCACTCACAAGTAAAAGCACCCCATTAGAACTGCTTTTGTCCTTTATCCCAGGGTCAGCAAAACTGTCAGCTGCATGGACCAAATCCAGGCAGCCCTTTTGTAAATAATGCTTACTGCACACAGCCATGTCCACTCATCTGTAGGTGTCTCTACTGCTTTCCCACTAACACAGAGCTGAGTAGTTATGGCACGGACCCCATGGTCCTCAAAGATGAAAACATTTACTTCTAGTCCTTTACAGACAAAGCCTGCTGACCTCTGGTCCATCCAAGCACTGATCCTTCAAGATTACTCTCAGTGTCCCAAAACACCAACAGCAGACTATAGCTGGTGGACATTTAATAGGAGAACTTCTCAATATAATAATGAAGATACTTCATTATTGTTGTTTTTAAAACCACTATGTAAAATATGAGAAACCCAAGCTACCCCAGTTTAGGAGAACTACCTAGAAAAGACTAAGAACACAGGCTCTGCAGACTGCTGTGACTTGGAACTACTATTTTCTCATTTCTGTATCTGAGGTGCACACCGAATTAGGAACACAGCAGGAATAACAGGCCTCAGAAAACTGAGTCACAATCTGCTAAGGATCTTCATGGCACAAGCAGGGAAAGTGGGCAAACATGAAGTCTTCATAAAAAAGTCTCCAAGAAGAACCTGGAATAATGTTAATTTCACAAACAACAGTAAAGCTCATATAATTCACCATCCACTACTGGTTAAAAGAAGTACTACTCAATGTATTTTTTTCCTTATTTTTTATGTAATTCATAAAACGCTTACTAAAAACCGTCTAACTTTTGTACAAGACATGGATAATCCTGCTGCTACTGATAAGAGAATGATTACAACTGTTTTAAGAGTATCAATCACTTTGTTCAATAAAGAAAATAAATCAACATACCAGTAAGAGCCAACTGCTCTGATGGATGGAATTTTATAGAATTTACTGCAAAACAAAAATATTACACAAACAGGTTTAAGATAAAACATCATCAATACCTATTATAGCTACAGCATATATTGCAAAGTTAAATTTAAAGCCTAAAAGAACTATGGTAGCTCAATATTAGATCCTCCTATTCAGTTAAACTGTAAATAAATATGTATATTACAGAGAACTGAGCTACAATAAAAATACTCAATATCAGCTATCAAACTGCTAAAGTGCAGTACACACAGAAAAATATTAACGATCCGTTTCTTTTTATCCATAGGGAAGGCACCAAGAATTAAAATAAAGATAATCTGCAGGGCAGAGTGTGGGCCCAAGTGGCCCTAGGCCATGCCCTCCTCCCCAGCTCTCAGAGCCCTGCTGTCCAGTCCCCCGGAGAAGCCAGCCCTCACACCCGCACCTGAAAACCGGATGCGGGGCCCGTAAGTGGAATGTAAGGAAGTTTTAACAGACTTCAACAAGTTCTCTCTTTTAGTGAGAATTCCGTTAGCTACGCCATTAGAATTATACTTTTCTAATGAACTAAAAAATGCTAAAAGATGCTATTTTACTGTTAACTCTAGGCAACAGGTAACTGTAGGAGAAGCTGGTGGAACCAATGAACTGTGATGCTTAGACCATTACCACACTCCTGACAGACAAATAGTATGAATGCTCCCAATTTCAGTACAGCCCACTGCTGGAGAGAATGTAGAAGAGCCAGAACGTGCCTGCACTGCTGGTGGAACAGAAGCAAAGGGAGGGAGCACACACTCTGGAGACTGTTTGGAGGTATCTGCTCATGCTGACCACCATGAACTGACCCACATGGAGCACACACCACACAACATTACCATACATGTGAGCATCCTGGGCCCCGCGGGCAGGACTGAACAAGAGCTCATTGCATGTCAGCCCCCTCACCCTCACCTTCACCTCCTCAGTCCAACAGTAAACAGGCTCGGTTTCTTGATAAGTTGGTAGATGGGGACACCCCTAACTCTAGAAACGAAAGGCAGATGCCACCCAGAAGTCTGTCTACAAGGATTCAGGGGGTGGCAAGGCCTGGTAAGGGGCAGCGAGCCAGGGACTGCCTGACAGAACCCTGGATATTATGCATTCCAAATGGAAGGACCCACCACAAAGGGAGCGGGGACAAGTGTGGGTGAAATCTGCTCAGAATGCTTGTTCTGACCGGTACACAAGGTCCACAGAAAAGGCAGGGAAGAGCTGCTGTGTTAACTATGGCACTAAGGGCTGGCAAGGGCCTGGGACAGACAGTGCCCTGCCTTGGGCCTGAATATAGGAAAGTGAATCTCTAGAATGAATACATAATTTTTTATAAATAACGCACATATTTCCATTTCAAAACTATCTGTGTGTCTCTCTGTGCAACACTAAATAAAACACAGACAACTCCTTTCTGATGTTGTTTAGGGAGCTGAGCTTTCCCTTTGTGAAACCCACACTTAGAGGCATAGTGTCTGTCTGTCTACAAGAATGCCTCACTGTCCCAACACTGACTCAGCAAACCTCCCGTCTGGAGACCAGTTGATGTCATGGCGCTCACCTGATCCCACGTGGCCTATGTACTTGACAAGGCACCTCCCTGTCTCGATGCTCCACAGCAAAGCCGTGTGATCTGCAAAGTAAAACAAACGAGGAACTGAGCCATTGCTAGCTACATGGTCTTTTTAATGAAAGAGTAAGATAAATATTCTAAAAGTTGAGAAGTTATGTTACCATGACTCTGATTATACTACTCTATAATTCAACTCTTCCAAAGCGATGGAAGAAGGTAGTGACTTGTCTAAGGTCATTTATGGACAAGTGGAAAACCAGGGTCCTGACTTCCTGATTCACTGTTATAATGACTATACCCCACTGGAGACTTAAATAAAAAGGTTATTTACAACCTCGGTTCATTTTGGTATGTGTGAAATATTAAAACTTTTCAGAATATGATACTCAAATGCAAATAGCATCCAAATACAGTTCTAAATTATTTCATATTTAATAAATATTCCTTTAGACCTTTCCACTTAAGGGCATGACAAAAAGATAAAAAGTAGACCTAATAGGAAAATCTGAAAAATAAATACCAATTACGCAAATGAGATGTCAAAGACATAAGAAAAGGATCTTTCTATTCTTATTTGTTGCAATTTCCATAAAAAATTCTGTGGTGCTCATATATGAACAGACTTTTAAACAAGAGAAAAAAATCTTCATTATTCTAACTAGTTTTACATTTTTTTATTTCCACGTGAAAAGGCAGAATCTAGTAAGTAACTTGTCACAGCTGGAAAAGTTATTTCCAATAAGTAAACACTATTTTTTTTTAATTTTAGCAATTTTTTTTCGAGGGGATATCAATTTTTATCTATTAATTAGCTTTCAAAAAATGCCCCTTCATTAGTGAGGAAACATGGGTCTCTTTAACACCACCCTGGGAGTCCCACGGGCGAACTCAGGGCAGCAGCGGTATTACTCCCCTAGATCCTGGGACATCAGCCCCCTTTAGAAGTACAGCATAGCACTTCCCTCAGCCACACCTCACAAGTGGGAAAAATGTGAAATGTAGACATACAGTGGTTAGCTATGAATAACAAGAAAGCCAACTTAAAAAAATACCTAATATATTTAAATGACATTCCACCTTCCGCTGCCTCTAAAAGTGATTCCTTAGCACAGCTGGCTATGTCCCATGGAGACAGACATGGCATCATAGCCACGAGCTTCAGAAGACCTGACAGGGGCATCTGAACTAAGCACTAAGTCAAGGCTGAGTGCTTCATCTGAATGACTGCTCAGCCACATGTATGCTCCCAGGCTTACTCTGCTATCTACACCCAAAAGTCAGTCATTCAAACCAGCTGTTGTGCAGTATGCATGACAAGTGGCAGGGTGAACTTGGGACTCACCAGCAGATGCGGTCCCCAGGACCACGGGTTGTGTTCTCGCCACACTGACATCCCAGATGCCATCCCTGTGGCCAATGTATTCCTTCACAAGCTGGCACACAGCCCTCGACGTGGTGGCCTTGAAGCTGGAGACAATCTAAAATTGTGATAGGAAGGAGACAATTTAACTGAGCAAATATTTTTAAGTTAAAAAAAGATGTCTTCAAAAGGTGTAAATCATTAAATAGAATATTTAGAACATTAAAGGAACACGACATAAGTGCAAACAGTGGAACTCATCTGGCTGGATACCACAAAACAAGAATGAAGTCCACCAAGGCCCCAAAGACCACCACCACCAGGGTCTCCTACTTCCAATAAGCATGTCCTACGATGGAAGAAAAGCCTATTTGTGTGTTCCAAGTTACTCTACCAAAAATCTAAATCATAACACAAAACTTACAAATTCTGGAAGGTATACCCCAAACTTTTAACACTAATCACTTTTATTACTGCAGACTTTTGTTTTTCTTTTTGCTTTTGATAACTGATACCAATCACCTGTTATTAAGAGGAAAATAACCCAAGGTGGGGAGAAACCAAAAGATGGCCCCTCTGAACAGAAGAAGTCTGTCTGGAATTGCCTGCTGAACATGTGCTCGATGACTACACCATGCAAGGAGATGGCGCAGGGCACTTAGAGCATCCTGGTGTAAGCAACACACAGTCTAATGGGAACAGACCTGAGAACTACACAGGCCACAGGATGGTGTGGGACTATCTAGTATGACACAGCAAACAACTCTCTTTCCTTATGAGGAAAGTAGAAAGTGTCTGAGGAAGATAAGAATTAAACACGAGAACTCTTCAGAGTCTGAATTTGAAACTGTTCTCAGATGTAAGAATGGCTTTTTAGCTTTTAAGTGAGCCAGAACAATGTAGATTAATCAGAAGACTAAAACTGGCCCTGGCTGGTGTAGCTCCATGGGAACAGTAAGGAATGAGGGGCACTAACTCACAAAAGCCACATTTCTGGTGGAATTTTGAAAGAAGGTAATAGGCAGTTCATGAACATTAACACATTGCTCAAGGTACTGGTTCATAATGCCTGTTATATGGTAGCCACTTCTTAACTCTTTTTGTTCTTAAAAGTGCTAACTTAGCCACAATTCCAAGAAGCCACTATGAACTACTCAAGGGAACATTCACAACAGAAAAGCAGCAGAATGAAGCAATAAGTGGACTTGCATCTGCCATCCTATCATTTTAACTGAGGTATAATCTATACTACTTGATAGATCCAATGTGTGAGCATTTTCATAAGTTTCTTTCAAGTGAGTTACCAGTCAGACTCTCATCCTGCCTGCCTCCTTACCAGGAGGCATTAGAGATCATCATCAGCCACCCAAGGAGGGCAGACCTCTCCTGGTTTGCTCAATGAACTTCAGTTTTTCTCTATGTCACCAACCATACTACCTACCTACCTGCTGAGTCAGGAAGAGGAAGTAATGAACTCAGATCACAGTATCTGCCTGCTGCACCATACTAGCTCTATTACCCAGGCATGCGTGGTATAAATCAGAATACATTCTGTTATCAGATCACTTCTCGCATTTTCAAATAATGTCACATATTTTCAATGTTATTCTTTAAGATGGGTACATACATCGTGCACAAAGCTATAAAGAACATTTCTCATGTGCTTCTCATAAATTCAAATAAATTTCTAACAATCAAAATGACAGGGCTTTAAATATTTCTCATATGTTTTTTAAAGCAAAGTGTTATTGTACATATACCTTTACCTTTGCTCCAATCTTATTTTTTACTACCCATGGTAACTGATAATTTTACATCATCCTTTCCTCCTCTACTTCAGAAATTATCAGAAAATTTGGCATTCAACACCTTACACTATAGCCCTGGCTGGTGTGGCTCAGTGGACTGAGTGCCAGACTGCAAACCAAAGGAGCACTGGTTCAATTCCCAGTCAGGGCACATGCCTGGGTTGCAGGTCAGGTCCCCAGTGGGGGGCACAAGAGAGGCAACCACACTTTGATGGTTCTCTCCCTCTCTTCCTCCCTCCTCTCTGTCTAAAAATAGATAAATAAAATCTTAAAAAAAAAAAAGACCTTATATTATATACATAAGCTGGAATCACTGAATAAGCAATAATTCAAGATAGTATTACAATAAGTTAAATGACAAAAAACCTCACTGCATTTAAGAAAAAGTTTCAATTAAATTTAGTAAAAACTTCAACTCTATTAAGTGTAAGCCATATAATACATAAAAATTTTAATTAACCACTTACATTCCAAAGTCATAAAAAAAAAACCCACCACAAGAAAATGTCAGCAAAACTCAGATTTTTAACTAAGAATTACCAAAAACTTTCAAATAAGCAGAAATAGCAGAAAGATCAGATGTCATTAAAAAAAACTGGAAAAATAAAAAGCTAACAATGACTGTATGTCTTCATAGCTGATTCACCACAAATTTAAACTTTCCCTCAGGTTTAGAAAAGGAATGCACATTTGTTAAGGTTCAGCAATTAATTTACATTTTGTATATTCAAAATACTCTAAGAACAGATGCATTCAAAATCACCTCAAAATGTTACTTATAATGGTACTCCCTGTAGATTAAAATTAATTTCCAAATAATTAAATCCTGTCACTTAACGAAAGTCAGAATGACATAATTTAAGGAAAAAGCAGCCCTGGCTGGTGTGGATCAGTGGACTAAGTGATCCACTGATCACTTAGCCTGTGAACTGAAAGGTCACCAGTTCAATTCCTCGTCAGGGCACATGCCTAGGTTGCGGGCCAGGTCTCCGAGCCAGGTCCCCAGTTGAGGGCATGAAAGAAGCAACCAATCAATGTTTCTCCAGTACATAAATGTTTTTCTCTCTCTCTTTCTCCATCCCTTACCCTTTCTCTATAAATAAATAAAAACTTTTTAAAAAGAAAAAGAAAAATACTATAAATGTCCCTATTTGCCTTGGAAACAGACCTTCACTTCCTGATCATACCTGGAAAATTAGAGAAGGTGAACTAAAATGTAGCTATAGCTCAGACCTTATTTTTCACTGCTTTATACCCACTTATTAGCTTTCTCCAAATTCAGAGTATCTATATCAAGCCAAGTAATAATACAAAATGTATTTTGCCTCAAAAAAGACATATTTAATGATGAATACTGTGTTAATCTCACAAGTACTAGTATCTAGGTGTCTATACATGTAGTTACTTAACAATGACACTCCTTCTAAAAATTGAGTTTTCCTAAACACCAATTTATTTTATATCCTATCGCACATTTCTAATTAAAAACTATGCAACTCAGAGTACACATGTGCCCACCTTACGTACCACATGGCTGGCCCGCGAGCCAGCGCCTTGCATACCTTGCTGGTGGAGGCCTTGTAAGTGGTCTTCAGCTTCTGAGAAAGCTGGCTGGTACTGTGACTAGCTGCCAAGACAGAAAATCGACAACCAATACAGTCATATGACCAAGAAGCCACAAACGTCAGAGCAGAGACAGACTGCAGACATGAATGCAACTGTCCCCACCTCCACATGGGAAAACAACACAACCAAGCCAGTCTGCCTGTCCATGCAAACATGGGACAGACAACAGCAGGGCTGGAACAGGCACCTGAGCTTCCAGGCACCTCCTCCCTCTTTCTTCTATGTCCACACTGAAATTAAGGATTCAAGTAATGCTGACCACAAAAAATCAAGTGAATCATGTCCCACGTTAAATTCCAAATTCCCTCCCCATGTATTCTGCAGGGCACCCTTCACGAGCATCCCTCTTACCTTTAGTTTTCAGCTGGCCCTTACTCAGCTCTGCCCCATCGATCACTTGTCCTTCTGCAGCTAAACGTTCATTAAGAGTCTCAATTTCTCTACGCACTGGAAATAAAACAAAAAGGTACAGTATGTACTTTTTATGTTTAAATATACTGATCACTTCCAAAACTTGAGCACATAAAATATTACACAATGGCATTGTCTAAACAAAGACATGAATAACATCCTATAAACAAGATCACAGTTATACTGAGTTCTCAAAAAAAACTCAAGACGTCATTCCAAAAACAGGATCTCCAGTGTTCTTCCCTACACGAGGAAGACATGATAGACACTATCAGGGTTCTCATCCAGCAGAGTTCTTGGATTTCAATTTAGTTCCTTTTCTTTCTACTTTATTCTCTATATTATTTAAAAACACTATCCTGATATTGTCCAAAACTCAATGGAATATTTACGGTCTAGCTGAGAACACTGAAATCAAGGAGGGAAAAACATAAAAAAAAAATAACCATTGTTGCATGGCACCTTAGATCACCAAGTGAGGATTACATATAAAGATTGAAAACTGATGGAAAGTTATGAAAAATGAATAGAAGTAGAAGTGTATGGGAACAGAAAAGAGTGAAGAGGAAGGACATTAGCTATAAAAAAGAAAATAAGTAGAGAGACTGAGGAGAGAAGTGGACATGGCTGTGTTTGGACGCATGCTGTTATCCCACTGTTATCCACCCTGTACAGATGAGAAAAGAGGTCAGCTGGGGGAAGGGACTCATCCAAGGACATGGCCTACTGAGGCCATGATCTGCACCTTGCCTGGCCACAGATTCACCCAGCTCTAAGGGCATATGCCTACCACGTTGCCTCTAGGCTTACACAAGATGTGTTCAGGCTACAGGGAGGCCAGCCATCTGGGTGAAAGTACAAATGATATCAGTTAGAAAAAAGGGCAAGCACTAAAGACTCTGAACAAATCCAGTCTGAGCAATTTCAACTCTATTTTACAGGCAGCAGGAAGCCACTGAACCTCCATTCCAGCATTAGTCATCGGTAATCCTATAGTTTTTCTTGAACAAACTGCACAAATTCATAGAACACAAAGCCTTAGATCACAACGGAAACTCAACAATACTCAGGTCCATACAACTCTTGATACTTAATTTAAAAACAAAACAAAACAAACAAACAAACAAAAAAAAACACCTTAAATCAGATACAGTATATGGTACCTAATTTTTATTTTAGAAAAAGTTGGGATAATTTTGCCCCCTGTAAATTTTCAAGATGGACTTAACAAGGAAAACCCAATATTAAAACATTAAATTTTCCAATGGCAAAGTTTAAATGACATAGGATTACAATCTCTTCACTACTGGCCCAACTATACCACTTAGTTAATAGAGTGAAAACATGTTAATAATGCAAAAACTGTTTATTAGTATTCAGTTTTTGGAATCAACTTATAAGGCATGAAAAACCTAATTATAGTTAAACATTTTGTAAACATAAAACCTGTAAAATAACAAAAACTGGAAAGTAATGGAGCAGTGAGGGATAAAGGAAATGACATTTCCTAACATTTCACAGCAAAGTATGACTGCATGTGGACTAAAATTGACAGAGCAAAAACAGAAGTAGATTAAGTCTATAAAAATTGTCACTAGAGTCCTGGCCAGGTTGCTTGCTCAGTTGGTTGGAGCATCATCCCATACACCAAAATGTTGCAGGTTCAATCCCTGCTCAGGGCACATACTCGTGCCTAGGTTGCAGGTTCAATCCCCAGTCAGGGCATGTATGGGAGGCAACCGATGTTTCCCTTTCTTTTTCTCTCTTCCCCCCACCTTCCTCTCTCTCTAAAATCAATTATATATATATATCTCCCCTCAGGTGAGAGTTTAAAAAAATTTTAATAAAAAAATCACTAGAAGAAAAAAATGTAGCAAATGTTTTCCTTTGCAGAGTGAGATGGGTCAACAGATGCAGTAATTGCAGATATCTTTACTTTGTATACTGCCTGATTTTTTTAAGCAGTAATTTTCATACCTGACTATTTAGTGAGGACCACTGACCTCTTTTCCCTTACATTGTCAAATTTAAAAAATGACAACAGCCAACACAACAATAGCTGCCCTGTGTGAATGAATCAAAATTATACCTTTTTTGTCAGAATGGCAAAAAATATATTTTTGGGTGTGCCACAGAATTTTAGTAAGTAGTGTATGTATGCTATGAGATGAAAAAGGTTGAAAAACCACTGCTTTAAGGAAATGAAGGCACTGCTTGTAAAATATTTTTAATTACAGTTTATATTCAATACTGTTTTGTATGTTTAAGTGAATATTTTTTTTTTAAAAAAACTACAGACAAGCCCTGACTGGTGTGGCTCAGTGGATTGAGTGCTGGCCTGTGAAACAAAAGGTCACTAGGTCTCATTCCCAGTCAGGGCACATGCCCAGGTTGCAAGCCAGGTCCCCAGTAGGGGGCGCATGAGAAGCAACCACACACAGATGTTTCTCTCCCTCTCACCTTCCATTTCCCTCTGATTAAAAATAAAATCTTTAAGTCCCAGTTTTCCTTCCATCTCTATCGGTTCCCCATGCGTCTTCCTTCATTTCACGTATTGTAGCCTGCATTTTTTCATCTAATTTGTGAGCAAAATCAACCAATTCTGTGAGCATCTTGATGACCAGTGCTTTGAACTGTGCATCTGATAGGTTGGCTATCTCTTCACGGCTTAGAGGAATTGACTCTGGGGTTTTCATTTTTTCTCCGGTTTGAGCCATTTTTGGTGGGTTTTTTTTTGTTTTGGTTTGGTTTTAGTCTGGTTGCGGCTATTACGTAGTGAGGAGTGGAGCCTTAGGTGTTCCTCGGGGCGGGGGCAGCCCAGTCGCTGGGTTGTGACGCTGTATGTGGGGGCGGGGTCTGAGAGGGAACAATGGCGCCTGCTCCGCTCTCTCCTGGATTCAGTCCCTTCCGCCACTTCCCCTCTGCCTGGACCGTCTGCGCGCACAAATGTGGGACCACCTGGTCAGCCAGCCGCCTTGTGCGGCCTCACTGGGTCTGCACAGTTGCCCCCCTGTGCCCAGGGTCCACCAGTTGCTGCCTGTGCACCTGGGAACTGCCAGCCGCTGCTGCTTGCATTCCTGGGTCCGCACCTCCACTTTTTTCTACCGCAACTCCGCCCCTCTTACCAGTCTGGATGAATGGTTGTTGGACTTCTGTACAGTTCAATTTTCTATAAGTTCTGGTTGTTTTCTTGTTTCTAAATATTTGTTGTCCTTAATTTTGGTTGTGAGAGGAGGCACAGTGTGTCCGCCTACGCCTCCATCTTGGCCAGAAGTCCACCTTTTTTTTTTTTTTTTTTAAAAGATCTTTCTTGAAAGGCCCGTGCAGGCAAACGACCGCTGTGGCTTCAGAGGTGCGGCGACGCCGACCACTTTGTCGGGACTGTCGGCAGCGCTAACCTGGTTGCCGCACATCGTCCCAGGTGTGGGAGGGAGGGAGGCTGGGGGTCCAGGGGCCCCCAGACATGTGCTCACGCCCACAGATCTGGCACCAGGCCCCTTGGAGGGGTCATGCCTGTGACGGGCACCTGGCCCAGGAGGGCAGATGGAAGAGGGGTCCGAGGACTGCCTAAAATCTTTAAAATTAAAAAAAAAAAAAAAAACTATAGACAAGATGGCCTACTTCAAGGATCCAAAGACTTGAACCACGTTCCCTGCACGTGTTTGTTTAATTCCCTTCTCTCGTTGTCTCCTTCCCACCTAGTACCATTACAGTTACAAATATCTGCATTTTTAGCAGTTTTACCCCCTTATTATTTTAATATTCAAGAACTTCTGCCTACAAAAGATGTAGTAGAGTATCAGACTTGAAAAATACAGATGTTGAAGAAATAGATGTCTTGTGCTTTAAAACATTGTGGCAGAATTGTACTATAAGCAAATGAATCAAATAACTATGTAAATTACAAATAAAACCTAAAAATGAACCAAAGTGAAAAGGATAACTTTCAGGCAATATCATTCTATTGTAACCTGTTATTTAAAGGAATACTAGTGATTTGTTCTAAGTAGGATATAAAGTCTGTTCTAAATTACTCTAGCTCAGTCCAGCTTGCCAAGAACTCAAATGTAACTGTGATATAGTGACCATTCCCAGGTAGACTGACAGGTTATGTGTGATCTTAGAATACACAAGTGACATAGATAAGGTATGACAACTGAAATGATAGATTCCTTTACACTGTCTACATTTCTGTGACCAGGCTTTTAGGAAAGGTGAGTTTTCTAAAAAACACATAATGTCTTCCTACCTATCTCCATATTAATAATGCAAAAGCTATTTATTAGTATTCAGTTTTTGAAATCATGACCCAAGCAGCCCATCCTTTCCACACACCCATAGAAGGGGATCAGAGATGCACTAGGAGGTCTGCCTGACACTGACAAAGGAGGGAGGAAGGGCTTCAAGCAAAGGAATGGGGCAAGCCCTAGACACTGGGAATGCCAGCAAGAAGGTGGGATCACTGTCTTCACTGCAAGTAAATGAAATCTGCCACAATCCAAACAAGCAAGAGAAGATGCCTTCTCATACCTCCAAAATGAATACAGCTCTGCCTGTATGTGATTTTAGTCTGCAGTGCTGTAAAATAATAACTTCTGTTATTCTAAGCCACTAACCTTAATACAACAACATAAAACAGGGCTTCTGGTCAAGGTAGAGACATACGTAAACATGACTTGCCTCCTTTCACAACCACAGCAAAAATTACAACTAAACTACAAAACAATTATTACCCAGAACTGACAAAAAATCAAGCTGTATGAAAGTCTGACAACCATGGAATTAAAGAAGTCACATTCATTCAGATGGGTGCTGGGGCAGTGACGTGGAGACACAGAAGAGGCTGGTCCTATATCCATGTGTAGTGGATTAAAATCAGGAGAGAGATCTCAGGAGTGAGGGATCCCAGCACCACCCCAGACCACCCAGCCCAGGGTGCCAGGAAGAATAAGACCCCATAACTTCTGGTTGTACAACCAGTGGAGGCTGGGGCAGCAGAAGAAACAACAGGATGCTCAGGTGTCTCCTCTTAAAGGGCCCGTAATGGACTTAGGGCTTACTCAGATTCACTCCTGCTGGGCTCCAGCACCAGGGCAGCAGCTTGAAGGGCACCAGTGGCACAAGGGGAAAAACTGAAGTATATGACATCAGGACGAGTGCCATGGGACAGCTTCCTCCCAAACAAAACTCCAGGGACCAGGCAGCAGCCACTGCTCCTTTCAGAGCCCTTCCCCACACAGAGACACAGAGCAATAGCACAATAAACCTGCTTTGCAAGGGGTGCCCCACCCTGATGACTGCCTAAGGCTCTGCCCCATCCAACTTACAAGTGCATTTTTCTACCTTAGGCCTGCTACTAAGACAGGGAATCAAAGCAGCTCTACCTAACACATAGAAACAAACACAGGGAGGCTGCCAAAATGAGGAGACAAAGAAATATGGCCAAAATCAAAGAACAGAACAAAACTCCAGAAAAAGAACTAAACAAAAAGGAGACAAGCTATCTATCAGATGCAGAGTTCAAAACGCTAGTTATAAGGATACATAAGGAACTCACTGGATATACCCAGGCAGAAATTAAGGTTACACTAAGTCAGGGGTGTCAAACTCATTTTCACTAGGGGCCACATCAGCTTCGTGGTTGCTTTCAAAGGCCTGAATGTAATTTTAGGACTGTATAAATATAACTACTACTTTACAGTTAGGCGAGAGCTCAGTGTTGCCACTGGATAGAGACACGTGCTGGGCCAGATAAAACAAGGTGGAGGGCCAGATTCAGCCCACAACCTTGTGTTTGCCACCTGTGCACTAAGTGAAATAAAGAAAAATTTAAAGAATCAACAGTGGAGAGGATGAAGGTAAGAATCAAATCAATGGTTTGGGACATAAGGAAGAAGAAAACATTCAATCAGAACAGCAAGAACAAAAAAAAAAAAAAAAAAAAGAATCCAAAAAATTGAGGGCAGTGTAAGGAAAGTCTGGGACAACTTCAAACATACCAATATTCAAATCATAGGGGGAGAGGCAGCAAGAAATTGAAACCGTCTTTGAAAAAATAATGGAAAAAAAAACCTGCCCTAATTTGGTAAAGGAAATAGACATACAAATCCAAGAAGCTCAGAGAATCCCAAAAAAGATGGATACAAAGAAGATCACATCAAGACATATCATAATTAAAATGCCGAAGATTAAAGATAAACAGAGAATCTTAAAAGCACAAAGAGAAAAGCAGAGAGTTACCTACAGGGGAGTTCCCATAAGACCATCAGCTGATTTCTCAAAAGAAACTTTACAAGCTAGAAGGGACTGGCAAGAAGCATTAAAAGTAATGAAAAGCAAGGACCCACAATCTAGATTACTCTGTCCAGCGAAGCTATCAATCAGAATGGAAGAGCAAATGAAGTGCTTCCCCAAAAAGATAAAGGATTTCATCACCATAAACCATTCTTATATGAAATGTTAAAGGGATTTATTTAAGAAAAAGATCAAAACTATCAACATTAAAAGAGCATAAAGACTTCTGACCAAGATGGAGGCATAAATAGACACACTGTGCCTCCTCACACAACCAAAATAAGGACAATGAAAATTTGGGGCAGGGCCAGAACTGACAGAAAATTGAACTGTGCAGAAGTCCGACAACCAAGGAGATAAAATAGACACACTCATCCAGACAGGTAGGAAGGGCAATTTGGCAGCTGGGCGGAGAGGGGTCACAGCAAAAATAAAAAAGCAGTAGCTTGCAGACCCTGGACAAGCAAGGCAGCAGCTGACGGACCCTGGGTGCAGGGTGGCAGCAGGCAGACCAGGGAGTCACACATTCGCACGCAGATGAACCAGGCGAAACTGGGGAGCGAGACAGACTATGCAACCCAGGGCCCCAGCGTGAGGAAATAAAGCCTCAAAACAATGACTGAAAACACCTGCGGGGGTTGAGGCACCAGGAGAGACTCCCAGCTTCACAGGAGAGTTCACTGGAGAGACCCACAGGTTCCCAGAATGTATACAAATCCACCCACCCAGGAATCAGCACCAGAAGGGCCCAATTTGCTTGTGGGAAGTGGCAGAAGGAACTGAAATCCAAGAGAGAGCAAAGCAAGTGCCATTGTTCCCTCTCTGACCTCTCCCCCACATACAGCATCACAACCCAGCAACTGGGTTGCCCCGCCCTAGTGAACACCTAAGGCTCCACCCCTCATACATAATAGGCGGACAAGACAAAAAAAAAAAAAAATGACCCAAATGGAAAAACAGATAAAAGCCCCAGAGCCAATACATCTAAGTGACCAAGAGATAGCCAACCTATCAGATGCACAGTTCAAAATACTGGTAACCAGGATGCTCACAGAATTGGTTGAATATAGTTGCAAATTAGATGAAAAAATGAAGGCTATGCTAAATGAAACAAAGGAAAATGTACAGGGAACCAACAGTGACAGGAAGGAAACCAGGACTCAAATCAAGGGTTTAGAGCAGAGGAAAGAAAGAAACAACCAAACAGAAAAAAAGGAAGAAACAAGAATTCAAACAAATGATGAGAGGCTTAGGAACCTCCAGGACACCTTTAAACGTTCCAACATCCAAATTATAGGGGTACCAGAAGGGGAAGAGGAAGAGTAACAAGTGGAAAATTTATCTGAACACATAATAAAGGAGAACTTCCCCAATCTGGCAAAGGAAATAGACTTCCAGGAAGTCCAGGAAGCTCAGAGAGTCCCAAAGAAGTTGGACCCAAGGAGGAACACACCAAGGCACATCATAACTACATTACCCAAGAATAAAATGAAGGAGAGAATTCTAGAAGCAGCAAGAAATAAAAGGGACAGTCACCTACAAAGGAGGAGTTCCCATCAGACTGTCTGCTGATTTCTCAAAAGAGACCTTGCAGGCAAGAAGGGGCTGGAAAGAAGTATTCCAAGTCATGAAAGACAAGGACCTACATCCAAAATTGCTCTATCCAGCGAAGCTTTCATTTAGAATGGAAGGGCAGATAAAGCGCTTCTCAGATAAGGTCACGTTAAAGGAGCTCATCATCACCAAGCCCTTATTATATGAAATGTTAAAGGGACTTATCTAAGAAAAAGAAGATAAAAAATATGAACAGTAAAATGACAGCAAACTCACAGTTATTAACAACCACACCTAAAACAAAAGCATAAACAAACTAAGCAAACAACTAGAAAAGGAACAGAACCACAGAAGTGGACATCACATGGAGGGTTAGAAAAGGGGAGAGGGAGGAGGAGAGAGGGAGAAAAGGCAAAGAGAATAAGTAGCATAGACGGTAGGTAGAAAATAGACAGGGGGAGGGCAAGAATAGTATGGGAAAACTAGAAGCTAAAGAACTTATGACACATGGACATGAACTAAAGAAGAGGAATGTGTGTGGAAGGGGGTGTGGAGGGGAATGAAGGGGGAAAATGGGACAACTGTAACAGCATAATCAATAAAATATATTTAAAAAAACAGCAATAAATTCACAACTATCAACAATTAAATACAAAAAACAAACTAAACAAACAAGCAGGACAGAAACAGAATCATAGATATGGAGATCATTTGGAGGGTTCTCAGTTGGAAATGGGAAGGGGGAGATTGGGGGAAAGGTTCAGGGATTAAGATGTACAAATTGGTAGGTACAGAATAGCCATGGGGATGTTAAGAACAGTATAGGAAATGGAGTAGCCAAAGAACTTATATGCATGGTCCATAGACATGAACTAAGGAGGGGGAGGAATTGCCAGAGGGAATGGGAGATGCTGGGTGGAGGGGAAAAAGGGGGGAAAGTTGGGACAACTGTAAAAGCATAACAAATAAAATATATTAAAAAAACAAAGATAGTGGTGAATGCCAAACATCAATATGACTCAAAGATTTTTAAGTGAAAAGTTATAAAAGTATATTAAGGCAGGAGATACTCACATTCTAAATTTTCAATATAAAGGTTTTCAAATTCTCTTTCTATTTGACCAAACAGTTCCAAAAGTGTACTGCGAACTGAGGAAGGCAGTTTAGAATCCTGCAAAAAAGGAAGATTTTGTTTAAAAATGCATGAATGAATGAGACACTCTGATGCCAATTATCAATATACATTTTCAAAAGTGAATTTTGTTGCCCTGGCCAACGTGGCTCAGTTAGTTGGAGTGTCATCCTGTAAATTGAAAGGTCATGTGTTCAATTCCCAGTCAAGGCACATGCCTAGGTTGTGGTTCAGTCCCCAGTTGGGGTGTGTACGAGAGGCAGATTAATGTTTTCTCTGACATCGATATTTCTCTCCTTCTCTCTCTCTCTCTCTCTCTCTCTCCTCCCTTCCCCTCTCTCTTAAAAAAAAAAAAAATCAGTAAGCATGTCCTCAGGTGAGAATTTTTTTAAAAAGTCAATTATCTTTTCTTAAGCTCATCTTATATCTTTACATGTTTTATTTCTTATACATAAAATACTTAAAAAACTTAAAGTTTCAAATTTCTATAGATAAAACTAAAATCAAATTGTATGAATGGTTACCTAGGATAATATGGGATTCAAGAATAAGCATTTCTTGCCCTGGCTGGTGTGGATCAGTGGATTGAGTACAGGCCAGTGAATCAAAAGGTCACTGGTTTGATTCCCAGTCAAGGCACATGCCTGGGTTGCAGGCCAGGCCCCCAGTAGGTGGCACGCAAGAGGCAACCACACATTGATGTTTCTCTCTCTGTCTTTCTCCTTCCTTCCCCATCTCTCCAAAGATAAATAAATAAAATATTAAAAAAAAAGAATAAGCACTTCTTCAGAACATAATTTTTCTTTTTGTAAGGGAGGAAATAAGTGTACTTTATTTAAAAACTTCCAAATTTATAGAGAGGGCATGCAGTTCTCATAAATATTAGAAATAGCCTTTAAGTTCTATCATAGAGTATTACAAATTAATTTTAATGTTATGTACTAATAGAAAATGTGCCTCACAGAGTCCTCATGTCCACTGTTGTTTCAAGCAAAATATTTTCTATTACTCTATGTAATAACTAAAAGATTACTGCGAAGACAGAAAAAAGAAAAATTTTCACCTGTAAAAGCAAAACATGTGTCAGTTAAATGAAAACATTACCATGTAATCCCAGTAAGCCGTTGGTGCCTGCATGCCACAGCACATGCTCTGCACACATCAGTCTATCTAGACCTCATGAGAAGTCAGTGGAAGAAGCAACATCTCACCTGAATTTTTAGGTACAAACAAGTAAGCAGTGTCCTAGGTACCAACTGTGTTGACAAGCATTTACCTTCCAGACACTGCTAATAACAGGGAGACTAACACAATCTACATTCTGCTCCAATCCCCTGAAGACATGGTCTGTAATCAGGGGTGTCCAATCTGCAGCCCACAGGCTACACGCAGCTCACAATGGCTATGAATGCAGCCCAACAAAAAACTGTAAATTTACTTAAAAACGCTGAGATTGTTTTGTGATTGCATATCGCAATGTATTTACCATGTGGCCCAAGACAACTCTTCTTCTAGTGTGGTGCAGACATGCCAAAATGTTGGACACCTGTGCTGTATATAGTCTACTATTTTCTATGTGACCCCATCGCAGCATTACCATATTTTCAAACCAAATTCTTTTTTTTTTTTTTTTTTTTAAGATTTTTATTTATTTATCTTTAGAGGGAAAGGGAGAGGGAGAGAAACATCAATGTATGGTTGCCTCTTGTGTGTCCCATGCTGGGAACTGGCCTGCAACCCAGGCATGTGCCCTGACTGGGAATCGAACCTCGATCCTCTGGTTCGCAGGCCCGCGCTCAATCCACTGAGCTACACCAGCCAGGGCTCAAACCAAATTCTTAATAAACATTGCAGTATTTCTAAAACAATGTTTTAATACTTAACTGCTATCAGTGTAATTTTCTAAGTGAGTTTTCAAATTTATATACAGCACAAACTTTTTGATATCTAATGAGTTGCCAATAAAAAGATACATGTAACATTTATTAAATTCCTTCTCAGATTAATTTCTTGTCACCCTGATGTTAATGATGACATCAAAACTAAGATGTCACCATTAACGTCACTACGTGAAAGAATTTAAGGCAAAATGATATCTAATGACATAAGCATTTTGGCAGTATGTTTTGAAGTAATCACAGAATGCTCAAGTAAATTTTACAAGCTACTTGAAAATATATATGTGAAGTCACTTGTTTACAAGCTGAATCTGGTAGAATTGGTTAATGCAGCCTCTCTCAACTCCCATCTAAAATACCAATAAAACATATGGAAGAAAAAAAAAATTAACCCTGGCTAGTGTCACTCAGCAGATTGAACTTCGGCCTGAATATTGAAAGGTTGCTGGTTCAATTCCCAATCAGGATACACGCCTGGGTTGAGGGTCAGGTCCCTGGTTGGGGGCATGCAAGAGGCAACCTATCGATATATCTCTCACATGTTTCCCTTCCAATCTTTCTCACTCCCTTCCCCTCTAAAGTAAATACATAAAATCTTTAAACAAATGAAAAAAATTAAAACTTAAGAGTAACAATGAAAAATAAAGTAAACCATCACAATTAATGTTTAACGCACTGTCTGCCCCGCCTTGTGGCCTTTGCATGGTCTCTTCCCTTTCCATGCCCCGTTCTCCCCAAACCCCACATTCAGCTAGCCTCCCTCATACGTGTCACTTGTTGGAAGCTTTTCTGATTCCCAAGGCCAAATCTCTTAGGTGTATCAATTTTAACTCACCTACACCTATAACACTTTAAGATCTTTTATTCAGCCACTGTAATGTTACATTTACTTAAATAGTAAACACCTCTTAATATAAAATGTAGTTGTAATAACAAAACTAAGATGTCGCCATTAACATCACTTGATAAAATAAAGACAATCACAAAACAACATGCGGTGAAATGAGAACTTTCCTACTAGAAGGCAAGCAGGGCTGAGTGAGTACTCCTGAAAGACCTCCTCCTGACCTTTCCTAACAGCTCTCCTAGTGCCATTTGACTTCACAGACCCTGAATTGAGGAGCTGAACTGCTAGTATCACTTGGGAAAACTCATGACAGAAAAGCTACTGATTCAGTAAAGTGCATAAAGGGATTTGCATTTTACCACATGAACCTGGACACAGGACCCATCAGTGATCCATGCACACAGACTGAGGAGCCCTCTGCAACTACAGACCTCCCATTCCTGCGCTAAGCACTGCTTTCTAAACTACCTCCTACTCATGAATCTAAGATTTTAACTTACTGTAGCTCCTTTACACTAATCTTCACTATTGATACCGCTCCCCAATAACTCAAAGACCATGACTGTAACCTCACGAAGAGAGTGATGACCTACTCTTCAACTCAAACCCACTGGTAATCAACCACCTGTACTCTCAGACCCCTCTACTTACACCCACAATACCAACTGCTTGCACCCCACACCATCGCTACCATCCTCCCACTGCTGAACCAGGCAAAGCACCTCACACCAGCCATCCAGGATACTGTACTCATTGACAGGTAGGCACCCTGCAAGGAACACTGGAGACACCACGATGAGGGCTGAAGAGCAGTGCTAGGCTGTGCAGCTCAGAAAACTCTTAAAGGCCTTCACAAAGGGTTACCCTGAGATGCAATTACTGCACTTGTGCTACATCATAATGGAGGGCAGGCACTCAGAAAGCCAAGAGAAGAAGAATGCATGTACCTCATATGGGAGTTCATGCTAGGAGGTACTAGCAAAGGTTGTAGAATTTTCACTGCTAGAAATGTAAGTAAATCTAACAATTAAAAAAACATATGCCCTGGCCAATGTGGCTCAGTTGGCTGGAGCATCATCTCATAATCAAAGGGTTGTGGGTTCAAATCCCAGTCAGGGCACACGCCTAGGCTTCGAGTTTGATCCCTGGTCTGAGTGTGAATGATCCCCAGCCTGGAAGCATTCAGGAGGCAACCAATTGATGTTTGTCTCACATATCAATGTTTCTTAGTATTGTCTCAGATAACCAAAACTTGCACTGTAGAATAAAAACTACACTGTAGAAGAGCACATAAAAAAAGTAATCTAAACTGTCCACCCTCTTTTTTATTATTATTATTATGTACTACAAAAACATTAACTTGGGAGTTGAATCCTGTCACTCTGTAGGTTGCTGTATTTGACAGTAACTTTGTATCCGGGGGTGACGGAGTTGGGTTGGTTTTGGTTTTTCTTTGGTAACCCACACTTTTCTCTATGTTAGAGGCCTTGTATGTTTGGTTATTTGTGGAACATTACAAAAGTGCTCAGTACTAACTTACTTGTCCTTCCAGCATTTCTCTTGGTATACCCGTCCTCTCCTGCTCCGAGCTGTTAGTTCTTCGTATAGAAAGGCTATGAGATTTGCGTTTCTGTTTTGCTTGGCGCGCAGCTGAACAGCTCCCGCTTTCTGTGGGCATTACTTCCACAAGGTGATATCCTGGTCACTCCTGCAATAAGCTAGACAAAAGCAGGAAAAGCAAGTATACTTTATTTCTGATTATAGCAAACTAAAATGAAGAAAAAGGAGTGGATGAGACAATGGCTACTTTTAATTCCAAACTTCCTTACTATGGTTAATGTTTACTATGTAATTTAGAATACAACAAATTAACATTTTAAAATAGAGACCATGGCCTTTGTTAAAGAGGTAATTTTTTTATCAAACTTCATTAAGTTTTAAAAATCAAATAGCAATGAAAAGCTTAAAATACAGAACAACTCTTCCTTGACCAACTTTCCCCAGGCTCAGCCTACTCCCCGGGGGGAACCAATTCTAACTGAATGTCCTAGACTACAGATTGTAGAGCAGCAACTTACAACTGGTGTGGCACAAGAATGTTTAAAACATGCAGTACTTGACCTTATTAGTCAGGGACACTGACCTCTTTTCCGTTAGACTGTCAAACAAAAAAATGACAACAGCCAACACAACAATAGTCATCCAGTGTAAATAAATCAAAAATACACATACTTTTGTCAGATCGGTAAAATATATTTTGGTGTGCCACAGAATTTTAGGAATTAGTTTACGTGTGCCATGAGATGAAAAAGGTTGAAAATCGCTGTCCTAGAGAAGTAACAACGAAAGCTACACATGTAACTGCAAATTTTCTACTGGCCACATTTTAAAAAGTAAAAACAGGTGAAATTACTTTCGCAATGACTTATTTAACCCAATATGTCTAAAATAATATCATTTTCATCAATGCAAAAAATACTGTGGGATATTTCAGTTTGTATGCTTTAAACTTCAATGGGTATTTCATATTCACAGCACACCTCAGCTGGAACCAGCCAAGTTCCAAGTACTCCGATGTGGTCAGGAATGCCAAGAGACAGTACAGATTTTCATTTATCCATTTCGGATATTATCTACTCATTTCTTGCTACTTTGAATTCTTCCTCCCAATAGAACCATATCACTCTTAGTTAATATAATTTTAAGTAACATACCCATGACCATTTTCTTCTTCAACTGCAGATTCACATTTTGGGCATTTTTTGCTCTTACTGATCCTTCCTTCTCCCAATACATTTATGGTATTTCATGTAATTTTAAGTAATACACTTACGTATATTCCTTCTTCAACTACTAACACTATCTTTTGATGCTCTCCATTCCCCACCTCTCTTTGTAAGAACGACTGCAAGTATCCCCCCTTATCTTGAGCTGTCCCCCACAGCCCACCCATCTCCCAACTTTTGTTCTATCATCTGTGCTCCAAATGAAAGCACAGAGTATGTGTCTTTTGGGGATTTTGAGCTTAATACCCTTGAGGTCCACCCAACTTGTTGCACACACCCGTAATTACTTCCTTCTGAGTCTGCATAGTATTCCATAGCATGGATGCACTGCAATTTTAACCATTAACCCACTGCAAAACAATTTGGTTCTTTCCAAATTTTTACTACTACATTTAAAGCACTATGAACAGTAACACACAAGTTTTTCATGAACCTCAGTTTCCATCTGTTTTGGATGAATGCCCAAGCATGAGATTGTTGGGGTATAGGGAAAATGTATGTTTCATTTTTAAAAAACATTACTGAGATGTAATTCAAACACCATATAAGTGACTCCCACAGCCAACTTTAGGCAACCACTAAATTACTTTCTCTACATTTAAAATTTCTTTCATTGGCCATTTCATATAAATGGAGTCACACAATTTAGAGCCTGGTCTACTGTGACTGGTTTTACTTAGCATTTTTCAAGGCTCATCCATGTCACAGACTGTACTGGCAATTTCTTCCTTTTTTTTTTTTTTGCCAAATATACCACGTTTTACTTGTTCATCAGTTGGACATTTGGTTGTTTCAATTTTTAGGTTATTATGAATTCAATTTTAGGTTATTATGAACACTACTATGAACATTAGCATGAAAGTTTTAGTGTGCATTCGTTTTCATCTTTCTTGTGTACACACCTAGGAATGGAACTGCTGGATCATAAGGTAACTCTATGTTTAAGCATGTTTTTGTTCGTTTTTTAGACACCATCAAATTATTTTCCAGAGTAAAAAATATTCCCATCAGCAATGTATGAGCGATTCTGTCTTTCACATCCTACCAGCATTTGGTTATCTCACTATTTTTAAATTTAGTTGTTCTGATAGGTGTGTAGTATCTTGTCATGGTCCTAATTTTCATTTCCCTGGTGGCTAGTGATATAAGCCTTTTTGTGTGCTTACTTGCTGTCCACATAGCCCCCTCCAGTAAAATGCCTCTTCATGTCTTTTGCCCATTTTTCTAATACAATTGTTTGAATGTTTTACTGTTAAGATTTGAGAATCATTTATATATTCTTCATGAGTTATTTGTCAAATATGGAGATTACAAAGTTTTTCCCAGTCTGTAACTTGTCTTTTCCTCCTAACATGGTTTTTCACAAAGCAAAACTTAATCTCATGAAAACCAACTGGTCAATTATTCTTTTTTTTAAAGATTTTATTTATTTTTAGACAGAGGGGAAGACAGGGAGAGAAACATCAATGTGTGGTTGCCTCTTGCACACCCCCACTGGGGACCTGGCCTCCAACCCAGCCATGTGCCCGGACTGGGAACCAAACCAGCAACCCTTTGGTTCGCAGGCCGGCACTCAATCCACTCAGCCACACCAGCCAGGGCTGATCAATTATTCTTCTATGAATCATATTTTGAGTCATGTCTAAGAACTTTTCACCAACCCTAAATCCCCCAAATTTACTGTTTTCTTCAAATTTTATTTAAAACTGTATTTAGCCCTGGCTGGTGTAGCTCAGTGGATTGAGCGCGGGCCTGCGAACCAGAGAATCGAGGTTCGATTCCCAGTCAGGGCACATGCCTGGGTTGCAGGCCAGTTCCCGGCAGGGGACACACGAGAGGCAACCGTACATTGATATTTCTCTCTCTCCTTCTCTCCTACCCTTCCCCTCTAAAAGATAAATAAATAATAAATTTTAAAAAAAATAAAATAAAATTTTAAAACTGTATTTAAATTTATGAGCTATGTTGGGTTGATTTTTATAAGGTATGAAATTTAAATCAAGATTTGGGGGGTTTTGTTTGATTTGGGGGTATTTTTTTTTTCTGATATTATCCAATTATTCCAGCACTATTAAGTTGAGGACTACCTGTCCTATACTGAACTAAGAAAGTTTTGGCATACTGGTCAAAATCAACTGGCTATACATTTGTGGTATTACTTCTTGGTTGCCAGTTCCATTCCACTGACCTATCTATCACTCAGCCAATACCACAGTCTTGATTACAGTGCTGTCTTGAAATCAGTTAGTGATTCCTGAGTTGTTTAAACTATTTTAGTTATTTTGCCTTTCCACCACATAAATTGAAAACAGTCTTTTCCATATCCACAAAACCCTGATGGGGATTTTCATAGGAATTGTATTTAATCTGTTCATCAACTTGGAGGGAATTGGCATCTTTATGATGTTGAACCTTCTAATCTACAAACACAGTTTATCTGTTTATTTAGATTATCTTTGATGTCTTTTCTGTTTCGTAGTTTTCTGCACAAGTCTTCCATATGTCTTCTCAAATTTACACTAAAGTTTATATTTTTTGAGCAATTTTAATGTATTTTTATTTCCATTTCCACATGTTCATTGCTAGTATATAAAAATACAATTGACTCTGACCTGCACAGCTCAGTGGGTTGGGTGTTGTCCTGCAAACCAAAAGGTTATTGGTTCAATTCCCAGTCAAGACACATACCTGCATTGCAAGCCAGATCCCAGACAGGGGTGTGGGAAAGGCTGTGGGATTCTGCATAGTGTGGACCCAGCTCACACTCAGAGATGCACAAGACCCATGCCAAGGATTGGTTCTCCCATGGGGAATCAGCCCTGCATTTGTACCTAAGCTACTCTGAGTCTTGCTTTTGCTAAAATGCCCTCACCCTGATTTGAGACAGCAGGTGCTTATTGTAACTTCCTAAAATCCATGCTAAACCTTCCTAGGATGAGTGTAACTGGTTTGACTACTTTTTCATTTGCAAATATCCTCCGCCAGTGATGTGATTAGCGGCACTGGCTCCTTTGTTGTCTGTAAAAGGTAACCCCCTAAAGCAAACCTGTGCATAGTAAATGAAGACCATCATGTAATGTGAGAAAGACCGGATAAAGGCCTGTCATGGCAGGCTTTTGCTCCCCTTGAAAGAAAAGCCATGCTGTCCTTTTTCCTCCACCCAACTCGGGAGTCCGTGTGAATGTCTCATTTCATCCATGACGCGGACACTGCGGGCCTGTGTCTGCATCAAGAGGCAACCTATCTATGTTTCTCTCCCTTTTTTCCCTCCCTCCCTTCCCCTCTCTCTGAAAAGAAATAAAATCAAGAAGAAGAAAAACTCCAGTCTTTCACCATTAAGTATGATGCTAACTAACTGTAGATTTTGTAAATATTTTTAATCAAATTGAGAAAGTTCCCTTCTATAGTTTACATTCTGAGCATTTCAGGAATGAGTGTTGAATTTTGTCATTTTTTTCCCTTAATATGACCATGTGGCTTTTCCTTTTTAGCCTGCTAACAAGTCAATTACACAGATACCAGTAATATAATATGACATGCATTTTCAGTTTATACCCTGAATAAACCCCACTTGACCACAGTGCACAATTCATTGTTTGTTCTCTCATTTTGGTTTTTTTTTCCTACTTTCTTGTGGGTCACCTGAACATTTTTTAAAATTTCATTTTGATTTATCTATACCATAGTTCAAATATATCTTGTTATAAATTTTTCTAGTAATTGTTCTAGGTATGACATTTTCACAACATATCACAGTCTACTGATTATCAACAATGTATCAGTTCATGGTAAAATGTAGAAACCTTACTTCCTCTTGTCCCTTTGTCCCAACCCCTCATTTCTAACATAACCATCTTAAATATTTGCTCTACATAAAAAGAGAACCACATCAGACAGTTAAGTTTCAACCTTCACATATAAAGAAGGAACATCTACTGAATTCACCAATATGTTTGCTCTTTCCATTGTTAGTTCTTCCTTCCTGGTATTCCCACACTCCTTATGTCACTTTTCTATTTAGAGAACTTCCTCTACCTATTTTTTTAGGGTAGGCCTACTAGGGACAAATCAAGTGAAGGAAGTTTTCCCTTGATATATTATTCCGAGTTGACAGTTCTTTTCCTCCAGCAGTTAAAAAATGTGCCACTTCCTTCTGCCATCCATAGTTTCTGATGAGAAATCCACTGTAAAGGAAATCGCTTTTCTATTATAGGTAAATTGGCATTTCTTTCTTGTGCCTTTTTTCATCTTTAGTTTTCAGAAGTTTGACTGTGATGTGTTTTAGCATGGATTTCTTTGAGGTTATCCTGCCCGGGTCTCACTAAGTTTCTTGAAACTGTACGTTTATTCAACTTGTACCTCTTCAAATACATTTGGAGGCCCACTGTCTTTCTCCTCTCTTTCTGGGATTCTAAAGACAACAATGATAGGTCTTTCTATTAAAGTCCTCCAGGTCTCTGAGGTTCTTTTTTTCCAGTCTATTATCTCTCTGTTTTTCAGATTGGGTAATTTCTATTGTATGTCTTTAAGTTCACTGATTCTTTCCTATGCCCTCTCCATTCTGTTATTAAGCCATCCACTGGTTTAATATATTATATTTTTCATTTCTGAAACTTCCATTTGTTTCTTCTTTGTATCTCATATTCTATTCCTGAGATTATCTGTTTTTCATTTGTTTCAAGTGTTAGTAATTAATCATTAAAATATTTTTATGATGGCTGCTTTAAAATCTTTGTCAAATAATTCTAATATCTGTCATCTCTATGTAAACTTGACTTATTCTCAAGTTTAGATTTTCCTGGTTCTTTGTGTGACATGATTTTTTTCAGTTGAAGCCTCAACATTTTGGGAATTGTGTTATCAGACTTCCAATCTGACTTAAGTCTTCTATTACAGCAGGCCTCTGCTGACACTGTACCATCAGGCAAAGATGGACACTACTTTGTTTCTGCCAGGCAGATATGGAAGGTAGATGGCAGTTAGGGCTCCCCACTCAGCCTCCACTGACCCTGGGTAAGGGAAGAGTTCAGCCACTTCCTTGGCCTCTGCTCACACCACCCTAGCTGAACCGGGGTGGGCAGGGCAGGGCAGGGGGTAGGGGGGGTGCTCCTCAGTTACTGCACCCTATATGGAAGTGTGGTGAAATTCCAGACTATACTAGGTTTCCTCTGATGCCACCCAGCAGGAAGAGGGCTGGGTATGCTTTGTTATCACCCTGCAGAGATGAGACTTCCAGCCCCTCACATGACCTTCTCTGGTAACACCCAACAGTGTCACTTCAATACGGCTGTCAAAGGTAAAGTCTAGTCTGGTCGCAGCTATTACATAGTGAGGGGTGGAGCCTTAGTTGTTCCTCAGACTAAAACCAAAACAAAACAAAAAAACTACCAAAAATTGCTCAAACCGGAGAACAAATGACAGCCCCAGAGCCAATTCCTCTAAGTCGTGAAGAGATAGCCAACCTATCAGATGCACAGTTCAAAGCACTGGTCATCAAAATGCTCACAGAATTGGTTGATTTTGCTCACAAATTAGATGAAAAAATGCAGGCTGCAATACGTGAAATGAAGGAAGATGCATGGGGAACTGATAGAGATGGAAGGAAAACTGGGACTCACATCAATGGAGTGGACCAGAAGGAAGAAACTAACAACCAAACAGAAAACGAGGAAGAAACAAGAATTCAAAAAAATGAGGAGAGGCTTAGGAACCTCCGGGACATCGTTAAACATCTGAACATCCGAATTATAGGGGTCCCTGAAGGGGGAGAAGAAGAGCAACAAGTGGAAAATTTATTGGAACAAATAATAAAGGAGAACTTCCCCAATCTGGCAAAGGAAATAGACTACCAGGACGTCCAGGAAGCTCAGAGAGTCCCAAAGAAGTTGGACCCAAGGAGGAACACACCAAGGCACATAGTAATTACATTAGCCAAGATTAAAATAAAGGAGAGAATTCTAGAAGCAGCAAGGGAGAAGGGGACAGTCACCTACAAAGGAGTTACCATCAGACTGTCAGCTGATTTCTCAAAAGAGACCTTACAGGCAAGAAGGGGCTGGAAAGAAGTATCTGAAGTCTTGAAAAGCAGGGACCTACATCCAAAATTGCTCTATCCAGCAAAACTGTCATTTAGAATGGAAGGACAGATAAAGCGCTTCTCAGATAAGGTCAAGTTCAAGGAGTTCATCATCACCAAGCCCTTATTATATGAAATGTTAAAGGGACTTATCTAAGAAAAAGAATATCAAAAATATGACAGCGAAAAGACAGCGAACTCACAGCTATTAAGAACCACACCTAAAACAAAAGCAAACTAAGCAAACAGCTAGAACAGGAACAGAACCACAGAAATGGAGATCATATGGAGGGTTAGCAACAGGGGTGGGGAGGAGGAGAGGGGGAAAGGTACAGAGAATAAGTAGCATAGATGGTGGGTAGAAAATAGACAGAGGAGGGCAAGAATAGTGTGGGAAATGTAGAAACTAAAGAACTTATGACACATGGACATAAACTAAAGGGGGGGAATGTGGGTGGGAGGGGTGTGCAGGGTGGAGGGGAATGATGGGGGAGAAATGGGACAACTGTAATCGCATAATCAATAAAATATATTAAAAAAAAAAAAAAGGTAAAGTCTAGTTTCCCCATCCAGCCTTTGACAAAAGAAAAGTTCCTTTTCTTAAAGGAACTTATCTAAGAAAAAGAAGATCAAAAATATAAACTAAAATGACAACAAACTCACAACTATCAACAACTGAACCTAAAACAAAAGCAAACTAAGGAAATAACTAGAACAGGAACAGAATCACAGAAATGGAGATCACATGGACAGTTATCAGCAGAAAGCAAGGAGGGGGACAATGGGGGGAAAAGGTACAGGGAATAAGAAGCATAGATGGTAGGTACAAAATAGACAGGGTGAGGTTAAGAATAGTATGAGAAATGAAGAAGCCAAAGAACTCGTATGTAAGACCCATGGACATGAACTAAGGTGGGGGAATGCTGGTGGGAGGCAGGTGCAGGGCAGAGGGGAAGAAAGGGGAGAAAGACAATGGGACAACTGTAATAGCATAATCAATAAAATATATTTTAAAAAATAAACAAACAAACTGAGACTTAAGAATTAGTAAGAGTTAACCATGTGAGAAATGGAGAGGGACAGAAACTGTGTGCAAATGCCCTGAGCTAGAAATAAGACTGTTTTATTAGACACTAAAAACAGGTAATATGGCTACAACATAGTAAGTAAACAATGGAGAAAATAGTGCAAGATAAGCCAGACAGAAAGGCTTAGATTCTGTTTTTACATTTAGATTTTATCCTAAATTAAAAAGGGAGCCACTTAAACTTCTTAAGCAATAAGAGACACAAGATTTGCATTAAAAACCCATCAGGCTGCTGTGTGAAAATACGTAGAAATAATAGGTGACTAGAAATGGGGAAGCTAATCAGGAAGTCACTAAAGTAGTCTAGGCGATAAATGATGGTAGTTAAGTTAAAGGGCAGATGATTGGATTTGGAGACTAGAGGAGCAGGTGGGAAAGGAGGGAGGTTAGCAAGGAGAGCATTCATTTATGAGGAAAGAGGTGGGTGAAATGGGAGGCCAGGGTCTCTGAGATGAGGCAGCAGATTTGGAGAAGAAATCAAGAACTAAATACTGAATATTGTGTTTGCAATGCCACTGAATATCCAGAACAACAAGGTGACTGGAGGTATACAGGTCTAGAGATGAAAAGAGAATTGGACATTATCAATCTGTCAGAGGTCTACATTTAAAGTAGATGGGAATTTTGACCCCACTATGCCTCTATATCCAATGCTTTCCCAAGTTATGTCTTTGCAAGAAGAAAAGTTTATAATGTGTATTACAGGTGAAATAGGCAATATAAAATCAAACTAATGGTCCCTTAAATGACTTATGGAAACATTTCTGATTGAAACACGACAGAACAAATCTTGATGAAATTTAGATCTGAAACATTTGAGCTACAGAAATTAGAAATGGTTGGCCTTGGCCAGGTGGCTCAGTTTGTTGGAGTGTCATCCCATGCACCAATGGGTTGAGGGTTCGATTCCTAGTCAGGGCACATACCTATGTTTCAAGTTCAATCCCTGATCAGGAGGCAAAGGATCAATGTTTCTCTCTCCCTTCCTTGTTGTCTGAAATCAGTGAGCACATCCTCAGGTGAGGATTTTAAAAAAAGGGGGAAGGGGGGAGGGGAGGGAAGGGAAATTAGAGATGGTTGAAATAAAGACATAAAAGAAAAATTCACAATGGCAGAATCTGTAACTGGTTAATTTTATACAGAAAACAAAGACTGTATTGATATTAAATTCAATAAATTTGAATTTGAATATAGATTTGAATATAACAAATCTATAGTCATATTCATATGACTCCCATTGAACAGCAATTTAGCAGTTACCTTGAAGTTTATAAGATATGTTTTGTAAAGGAATGATATCAAAACACTGTGAAAGCTGTCCTGATAGGGCTTCAGAGAAAAAAGGAGACTTTACCTTTAGACATTTAAATCAAGCAAATAAAACAGTAAAAGTTTCTTTCTTCTTTCAATAACTCAGCAGAAGCATTCTGTTAAGTATAAACTGAAAAGTTCATGCACTCCAAAGAGTGTATCAGTGATTATACAAAGACTGTAATACCAACCTTCCTTTCACATCACAGAGGACTTTCTCTCTTAATATCGTATCTCTGCTTTTTCCAGCCACTATACCTTCAGTAGGAAATTAGCATTCTTCTTCACAAGGAATTTTTAAGATCCTCACCTTCTACCTTTCACTGAGTTAACCCCTCATTCATCTCCATGAACCACATGGTGTTCTGTCTGCCTGTTTGTCACTTCACAAAACAGTCCATATACTGGTAGTCTTTCCCCATTGATCAATTTCCAACCAAATATACATTTCAATCTATTATCAATTATAAATCTGGAAGAGGTTTTGGTTCTCCAAAACCCAACATCAAATGGAGATTTTTCATAGTGATTTTATCTTCTTGTAACTTTCTAAATTCTGTGCAGTCATATCTCAGAGGTGGGTTCATGTGCCTGTGCTGTACACTGTGTATTAACACTAAAATATCTAGCAAATTCAGGTTCTGCCTCTTCCTCTAATTTCTTCAGCTATAGTTTACCATTCTTCCAGAATTAGATCTGTAGGTTCCTCTAATTCTAACCTCTTTCAAATTTTTTCTTCTTATCCTCTGTTATTAACCTGTTACAATTTTTTTCCTGAAACTTTTTAAAAATTTTACTCCTCTCTTCATTCAGGTCCTCCACCTCTTCCCAGCAGGCATCACTAGTCCCAGCATCACTTCTTCCCTTTCACGGCAGACCCTCCACGGAGTGTGGCTAATATCTTTCCACAAAATTCAATGAAATTTCACTGTGAAAGCCATTAGGTAAATTCTTGGCAGGCTGAAATACCAAACTCAACAACTGAGTAGTATCAGCAGAAAGGCAATCTCAAAATCTGTCAGCAGTCTCACCTGCTTTAAATGTTTTGTTTGTGATCGGATGAAGGCATAGGACACACCCTTATCAAATCCGTCAATGACAGTGAACTAACGGACATCACTAAAAGACAAATAACCACCAAGAATTTTTTAAGATCTTAATAGCAGTTTTTTAAAAAAATGACCTGGACATGGCAGGTGTGGCTCGGTGCTGCTCAGCTGGTTGGAGCATTGTGGTTGTCGTGTTGCCCACCCCCCATACACCAAAAGGTTTGGTGGTCTGACCGGGTTAAATTCCCGGTCAGACCACCATATTTTGTCATGTAAAATAAGCACTTTTTTGCCCACATTTTTGAGGGAAATAAGGACGCGCATTATACATGGGTATAATGATTACGTGGCATGGGTATAATAGCACAAAAACGAGTGTGTGTTATGCATGGGAGAGCATTATACATGGCAAAATACGGTACCTAGGTTGCGGGTTCATTCCTGGTGGGGATGCAAATGGGAAGCAATCAATCAATGTTTCTCTCATTCTCTCTCAATCAATAAGCATATGTTTAAATATTTTATTTATTAATTTTTAGAGAGAGGGGAAGGGAGGGAGAACGAGAGGGAGAGAAACATCAATGTGTGGTTTCCTTTTGCATGCCCCCAACTCGGGACCTGGACCTGCAACCCAGAGAACTGCCCTGACAGTGAATCAAACGGGCGACCCTTTGGTTTGCAAACCAGTATTCAATCCATTGAGCCATACCAGCCAGGGATAAATATATTTTTTAATGAGCCCAAAATCTAGGGTGAAATTTAATAAATGTAAAATACTGCCGTTAGAAAAACCAATACATAATATTCAGAGAGCTCTTGGTATGACCTGGGGGTAGGGGGGAGGACTTAAAGGTGCAAGGTAGGTGCAAAGTTAAGTGAACAGTATGACAATGCTATCCAGAAGAGGAAGGAAGCATACTAAACAAAAATGTCCTGTGTCAAGAACTCTGCAAGAATGCGGATCGTATTGTAACATAACCTTCTCAATAACAAAACAAGGCTAAGACTGGAGACTGAGGAAGTTCCTTACCTCAGGTCGCACCGCTGTTAGCCAGGAGGTCCACTAACCTCCTCTCCCCTTGGGCAGTACTAACAGAAAAGGGGGCTGACAGTCACCACATTATTCCGCCCCCTCAGACACTTCACAAGTGATTGGCTGACCACCCTTTGACCTGGAGGTGCCCCAGACTGCAAAGGAAGCCTGCAGAAGAAGGTGTCCACGACCCGGCGAGGAGGCCAGACCTGGGGTACGCGACTACCTGGGGAATTTGTTTATTCCCTGGACCGTAATCCCAGGGTCAAACGTGAAGACCAGCACACTGGACTTAAAGGGCGGCCGATTAAACCTAAAGTACCGACACTGCGCTCTCCCATGCCGGCGCAGCTTCACCTGGCCCGGCCGAGGGGCTCTGTGGAGGACCCCTCTCCCCAGACCATTGCGCACCTGCCCACGCCATCTGTGCACTGCAGGGCGCGATCTCCCCGGCAATGGAAACTGTAACTGACGCCCGCGGTACCAGGATGCCAGGCATCGCTGCGAGGCTCAGTGCACCCTCTTGGGACCTCACCCACAGCAGGGCTGGAAGAGCCAGCCAGGGTGCATGGAGTCGGAGAACGTACGGGCACACTTTGGGGCAGCGAAGTCCATGGGACGGCTCGGGAAGGAGGGGGACGAACGGACCTCCACAGTGTACCCCCACCCCGGGGGAGCCGCGGACGCCTTCACCAAGGTAGACCGTCCCGGAAGGAAGATGGCCGCCCGGGCACTCACCAATCACACCGCCGCCGAGCCAGCCGCCTAGTGCCTGCCGGGCCGTGCCCTACCACCCGTCACTGCCCAACCGGACCGACGCGGAGACGTAGGACACTGACTCAGCCCTGATCCGTCTCCACGACCCGGCAGCTTGACTAGCCGCACTTCCGGCACCGTCGGAAGTCCCGGCCTCGCCCCGCTCCGGGGGGGGGCGGGGCGGGGGGGGAAGGCCAGAAGGCCCGCCCATAACACCGGAAATCCTGACGCCTTTGCCCTACTTCCGGGCCTCAGGAAGTCCCGCCTTGCCCCCTGAAGTTCCTCCTGGCTTCCTCCGCCTCCGTGCCGCCGGAAGTACCGCTCGGACTCCGCCGCTCAACGGAACTACCGCCTCGGGCTGCGGCCACCGCCGGAAGTCCCACTCTGTCACCCGCGCCGACCGAGCTCGGCTCTTGAGGGGAACCGGGAGTCGTTTGCGACGTCGACTGAGTCGCGGTGGCCTACCTTGTTCTCGATAATCACTAGTTTCCTCCTCCGCACTGCTCTGGGAAGACCCTGGGGTGTGGGGCCGCAGGTACTCACCACGATCGTGCCCCTCGGCGCTCCGGCACCGCACGCTCCCATGCATCTTCCCGCAGGCCCCTACTCTCGGGGCCAGTTCAGCCGTTACGGCCGGGTGGGACGCGGGCGGGCGTCTTGAATGAGGCTGGTTGCTGCTCGGAGCCCGGCCGAGGTACTATTAATATTTCAGCTTATCTGCAGAAGGTGACTCAGCCAGCGTCCTTTCTGAAGTATCCGTTCACCATTGGCTCACAAGAGAAACGAAATCAGCTGCTCACTGCGAAAAGCTTTTTCGGCTGTGAGCCAAGCTGGAAAATCTGCATAGTAAATGAGTCCAGATCCCACTGCGTGTGAAAAGCTCACTGCAGTGAATCAAGAGCATGAAAGCATTTCTCCTATCTGGGTCACCTTTCTTGCCCTTTCCTTTAAAAACTAAAGCTCAGCATTCGAATCAAGAAGCACTAATATTGTTAGACAGAAACAAATTTAATGTATTTGGTGATCCAAATAATCGAAAAGTATGTGGAATAAAACCTTACTTAAGTTATGACTGCAGTGAGTATAATAAAAGCTTATCGCTGGAAACAATCATGTAAGATGATTCAAGGCCTTCACACTGTCGGAAGTTGTGGAAAACATTCAAGTAGCAGTTTTAGTGGTCACCTAATTTTCACAAGGACTTAATGCTGGGCATTGGTCGTTGATGGAAAGCTTTATGAACCATATATCTTCAGCTAACTCACATGCTAATGTATGAGTTTCTTTTGCAATTCAGCGTCTACAGTTTGGAAAAAACAGGATATTGTTAACAGGTAATTTTTCATCGATATATTTAGGATTTCACAACAGTCAATAACTGACTGCATAATGAGGTGTCACAAATCTAAGAAGGGAAAGGAATCACCACTTTCAGGGCCTACTATGTGCCAAGCACTCACATATTTGGTAACTTGTTTAATCTTCAAAACAATATAAAGTAGAAGTGATTCTAAATTGAATTCTAACTAAACATGAGTGTTAAAATTACATTTCAAAATTCAGAAAGGTACTATGCAATGCAGAAAACATTAGATCAAACAAGTTGGTTGGAGCATCATCCAGATGCAACAAGATTGCAGGTTTGATGCTAGTCAGGACACATGCAAGCATCAACATGAATGCATAAATAAGTGGAACAACAAATGGATGTCTGTCTGTCTCTCCCCTGCCCCATGTCCTCTCTATAGAAAGTCTAATTTTTTTAAATGAGTCTAGGTTCACATCACATTCTTTACACCATGTATTCCTTTGATAGGGCTGCAAAAACAAAATGCCACAAACTAGGTGGTATAAGCAATAGAAATATATTAGAAGTCAAGGATCAAGGTGTCAGCAGAGTTGGTTCCCTCTGAGAGCTGTGAGGGAAACTTCCATGCCTCTCTTAGCTGCTACTTAGCAATCTGGCAATCCTTGGCCCATGGCAGCCATAACTGCAGTCTTCACATGGCATCTCCTGTGTGCAGGTCCCTTCACTTGACACTCTTTTTATAAGATCATAATTGGACTAAAGGCCCATCCTACTCCCTATGGTTTTATTCTAATTACATTTACAACAACCCTATTTCCAAATAAGGTAATATTCTGAGGTTTTTGGGGTCAGAATTTCAACATGAATTGGGAGAGGCGGCACACAATTCAACCTATAACATACCATATCCTGAAATAACTCTCCATGTATTAAAAAAAAAAAAGCCTCATTTGTAAAAAGTTCTGATTGCCATGCTGGTATCCAATTTCACAATCTTGCAAAACTACATGGAGCACCCAAATCCTATTTTGTCCTGTGCCCATCCATGTTAAAGTCATATGATTTATCCCCATCATGAGGGAATAAAGCTGAATTTAGTAAGACTCTGTTATGAATGTGGTTTGAAGGTAGATTCAGTTTGCTGGGTATTCAGTCGTGCTTCACTGATTATTTGATCTGTGCCTCAAACACCTTGCATATATTACAGGGTTGAGCTGTTTGACATGTTGCTTCATGATCATTCTCAAGTTATTTTATGTATATGCACTATATGATATGTATACATACATAATACAGTTTTTCTTGAAGAACTTCATGTTTAGCACTTCATTCAGATCTCTGCTCAAATACACCACTCCAGAGATGTTCTCCTTATCACTTCTATTTTTATGTTTTGGTTCTGACTTTGGATAAGGAGACTTTCTTAAATTATATTTTATTGATTATGCTATTACAGTTGTCCTGATGATTTTCCCCCTTTTCCTCCCTCCACTCGCTCCCTCAGGCAATCTCCAAACCATTGTTCTTGTCCATGGGTCATGCATGTAAGTTCTTTGGCTACTCCATTTCCTATACTGTACTTGACATCCCCATGGCCTTTCAATGACTACCTATTTGTATTCATAATCCCCCACCTTTTCACCCATTTGCCTGCTCTCCCACTGGGCAACCGTCAAATCCCTCTCTGTCCATGATTCTGTCTCTGTTCTTGTTTGCTTAGTTTGTTTTTTTAGATTCAGTTGTTGATAGTTGTGAATCTCTTATTTTAATTGTTCATAGTTTTGATCATCTTTTTCTTGAATAAGTCCTTTTAACAATTCATGTAATAATGGCTTAGTGATGATGAATTCCTTTAGCTTTACCTTGTCTGGAAAACACTTTATCTGCCTTTCCATTCTAAATGATAGCTTTGTTGGATAGAGTAATCTAGGTAGTAGGTCCTTGCTTTTCATCACTTTGAATACTTCTTGCCAGTCCCTTCTAGCCTGCAAAGTTTCTTTTGAGAAATCAGCTAATGGTTTAATTGGAACTACTTTGTAGGTAACTCTGCTTTTCTCTTTGTGCTTTTAAGATTCTCTGTTTCTTTAACCTTTGGCATTTTAGTTATGATGTGTCTTGGGGTGGTTCTCTTTGGGTGCAACTTGTTTGGGACTTTGTGCTTCCTGAACTTGTATGTCTATTTCTTCACCAAATTAGGGAAGTTTTCTTTCATTATTCTTTCAAATAAGTTTTCAATTTCTTTCTCTTCCTCATCTCCTTCTGACATCCCTGTAATTTGGATGTTGGTACCTTTGGAGATGTCCCAGAGGTACCTTATGTCATTGTGGGGTTTTATTGAAATCTTTTTTTCTTCTTGCTGTGCTGGTTGAATGCTTATTTCTTCCTTATGTTCCAGATCGTTGATTTGAATCCCAACTTCATCTCCACTGTTGGTACCCTGCAGATCTTTATTTCACTTAGTGCAACCTTCATTTCTTCCTGGGTCTTTTTTATTTTGTTGCCATACTCAATAAAGTCTTTCAGCATCCTGATCACCAGTGTTTTGAACTCTGCATCTGATAGGTTGGTTAGCCCCATTTCATTTAGTTCTTTTTCTCGGGTTTTGTTCTGTTCTTTCATTTGGGTCATATTTCTTTGTCTCCTCAATTTGGCGGCCTCCCTGTATTTGTTTCTGTGTATTAGGTAGAGCTGCTTTGACACCCTATCTGAGTAGCATAGTAGGAGAGCTTATTTTAGAAAAGGCTACCATAAATTGTGGGGCAGAGCCTTAGGTAATTGCCAGGGTAGTGTAACCTGTTTCATTGCTTCATGGTTCTGTGTGGGAAGAAGGCTCAGAGAGGAGACAATGCTGTTGCCTGGCTTCTGGAGATTTGTCCAGCACTCGTCCTGTGGGACTGACGCCCTTCCAGCTGTTGCCCTGTTGCTGAATCCCACAAAGGATGGGTCTATGTAAATTTTAAGTCTGTGTGGGCCCTTTAAGCAGAGTCTCCTGGAAATGTGGCAGTTTCTTCCACCACCCCAACCTCCCTGGTTTTTATAGTTATGGGGACTTATCTTCCTGGACCTGGAACCCTAGGCTATGCGGTCTGGCCTGGGGCTGGGATCAATCACTCCCAAGGTATCCCTCCCGACTTTTATTCACCACACATAAATGCTGGACTGCCCATTCTGCTGCTGCTGCTGCTGCCTTTCCACATCACATTGCATCTCCATGCCTCTTGGCCCATCTCATATCTCCACCCCTTCTACCCATCTAAATGAATGTGGCTTCTTTAAATCCTTGGTTGTCAGACTTCTATGCAGCTACATTTTCTGATGGTTCTGGGTGTTATTTGTTTTGAGATCTAGTTGGAATTCTTTCTGTGGTTGCCCAAGGATGCAAAGGATTTTTACCTACGCCTCCATCTTGACCGGAACTCTCCTTATCACTGCCTTTTAAATGGCATAGTCCATCACTAACCCTTAACTGTACCTTATTTTTCTTAGTACTTATAACCTATTGACATTATTTTTTTATTTGTTACTGTTTACCCCACTACCATGTAAACTCCATAAAAGCAACTTTTTCTATTCATGACCTTAATTCCCATGACCTAGATAAATGCCTGGCATAGAATGCACCAAAAAATGCTAAAAGGTAAACAAGTACTTGTACTTCTCCTCATGAGTATATAGATGCCTGCATGGCACAGGTTAAGTTTTTCAGTTCCTTTTATCTACCTCTATGCAAGAGGAGAAGGAAGAAAAACACAATCAGCTGGCATGTAAATACAATCACCTGAATACAATCAACTGGGTACTCAGTTGCTCCTATTCTTAACTGTTAGGGTGATGCAGGCTGTGAAAGAATCCACAAAGAAAAGAAAGTACAGAGAGTAAAGTTTTTATTCACTCTCCAAGAAAGGAGAGGGGCATGGTGTAGAAATATGTATCAGCACAGCAGATAGGGGCTTTGAGCTTTTATTGAATTATAATTGGATGTTAAAAGGGGAGATGCTGTTGTGAGGCCTTGGGGCTGTTGGAGCAGTTTGTTCTAATGTTATCTTCTGCCTGTGGCTGTAGGGAGGGGTTAGTCATGGTGTGTTCTTGCTTTCCAGTAATTTCCTGGGGACAAGCTGAGAAGAGTAAAATGGCAGTCATGTTTAACAAGATCATAGTCCTGCAAGGTACCACCACAGCAAATGGCACTGGCTTTGTCCTTTCAACTGCTCTCTCTAGAAGAGGAAAGTTATTTCATAGTTTTGTGGACCAAAGGGTCCAGTCCATATGATGAAACTTTACCAGGACTGACTCATGTCATTTATGCCTCATGCATGACACTGGGACAGGTACTCTCTTGCCTCAAAAAACATTATAGTCTCTGTATTAGTTCTCACTAATAGTACACACGTGCCATCAGTGGAGCTTATTACCTTGTGTGCTGTCCACGTGCTAAATGAAAAGGGACAAGTAATCTCACAGTGAGTGTATGTTTAGTCTTCAAGCTGTCTAAGAATGTTTGGTTCAGCCCTGGCTGGTGTACCTCAGTGGATTGAGCGTGGGCCTGCAAACCAAAGGATCGCTGGTTCGATTCCCAGTCAGGACACATACCTGGGTTGCAGGCCAGGTCCCCAGTTGGGGTACATGAGAGGCAACCCCACACTGATGTCACAGTGAGTGTATGTTTAGTCTTCAAGCTGTCTAAGAATGTTTGGTTCAGCCCTGGCTGGTGTACCTCAGTGGATTGAGCGTGGGCCTGCAAACCAAAGGATCGCTGGTTCGATTCCCAGTCAGGACACATACCTGGGTTGCAGGCCAGGTCCCCAGTTGGGGTACATGAGAGGCAACCCCACACTGATGTATCTTTCCCTCTCTTTATGCTTCCCACTCCCCTCTCCAAAAATAAAATCTTTTTTTTAAAGAATATGTTTGATTCGGTTCTAGTAGTTTTCATGACTTTGAATAGAGAAATCTGCATTGTTTTTATTATCATGACACCTAAATGTCACAGGTTCAATTCCAGTCAGGGCACATGCCTGGGTTGCAAGCCAGGTCCCAGGCTGGTGGAGTTCAAAAAAAAACAACCAATGTTTCTCTCACACTTAAGTGTTTCTCTCCCTCTCTTTCTCCCTCCCTCCCCTTCTCTCTAAAAATAAATGAACAAATTTTTTTTCTTTAAAGAAAAAGAAAAAAATGGATTTTAACAGATTGGTATGTAGCATAGGAGGGAATAGCAACACATTTGGAATGGTAGTGGTTACCATATAACCCATATTTATATATGTAATATATAATATGGGTTATCATAGACACACAGAAATGTTGAAAAATAGAATGAAAAATGATGTTGGGGCTACATCACAGATGGACAAACGCCTAAGGAAGTAAAGTGTACGGAGGAAGAGGACTGACTGTCGTCAAGTGCTGCATAGGGTCTCACAGCACAAGAATTTAGAGGAGAGCATTGAGTCTGGCAGTTCAGAGATAGAAGGCCAGCTGATGGCATGTAGAATGAAGTCATCTCACAGTGAAACATTATTCAAGGCCCTGCTATATGTTGCAAAACACTAGAGGACTGCCATACACAGGTGTAATGAGAAAGTGCTCCATGAGTCAGCAAAGAGGACTTGCTAGCTGCATACCAGCCAAGTTGTAACAATGGTACTGTTTTGTTGTCAACAAGTGATGTTTTATGCACTTAATATCCTAACATGTTGGTCAAAAAGTGATGCTTTTTGCATTTAATATTCTAACATGTGCTTGTGGGTTTTGAGCTGACATGTACCTCACAATGATTTCCATTTAAACTAACTGAAAACAGACCCATAGGAAGTGCATTTGTGGTAGTGTTGGGGTGCTTGTTTTACTTAACACATGATTTTCAGCAATGGACTACTGAAGCAGAAGATGCTCACATTTAATTGCTGTAGTGCCTGCCTTGGGCTACATTTTACTCCATCACAAAGTATTTTTGCTTTAAAAATAAAAGATCCCCACCCCTTTTCATTGGGCCAAATTGACAGTAATGGTACATTGTACAAAAAGAAATAATTTAGTGCTGGCATCTGACATGCCACCACTCCTTCTGGGATGAAAGGGGGGTCTCTCCTGAGAAGACAGTATGGGAAATGTTTACGTAAAATACTTTGCTTAATGGGAAAGAAACAGATATGAAAAACTAAGAGTAAATTCTCCATCTGCAAAAAATATATAAAACCACACTCAGACCAATTAAAAAGCCAACAGATGATTCAGGGTGGGGTGGGGCAGGGGTGCAGGGCCAGTTTGGCCAGAAAGCCAGGAGGGCTTCGTGAGTGGATTCTAAAGTTCATTTAGAAAAGATAAAGATTACCTAGAACAATTATTAACAGAGAAAGCAAATACCAGAGAAATAAAGCAGATTGATGAAAAAAGGAATTTAGATGTAAACCTGAAATAAATGACTAGCTAGCTGGGGAGGTAGTAAAAGGGGTCAAATATTTGGTGATGGAATATTTGACTTTGGGTGGTAAACCCACAATACAATACACAGATGATGTATGACAGAATTATACACTTGAAATAGGTTTCAATTGTACACTTGAAATTATAGTATATAATTTTATTAACCAATGTCAGCCCAATAGATTCAATAAAAATTTAAAACATAAAAAAATGTTTTTCCCCCCCACAGGTCCCAAATGCCACTAATGTAAAAGCCCATGATGAACAAACCTAGATTTAATACCTGATTTCATTGCAATTTCAACCTGTCCCAAAACATAATTTTATTTTTTTTTTAATATTTTATTTTTTTTCTTTTTATTTATTTATCTTTAGAGGAGAAGGGTAGGAAAGAGAGAGAGGGAGAGAAATATCAATGTATGGTTGCCTCTCGTGTGTCCCCTGCTGGGAACCGGCCTGCAACCCAGGCATGTGCCCTGACTGGGAATCGAACCGCGATCCTTTGATTCGCAGGCCCGCGCTCAATCCACTGAGCTACACCAGCCAGGGCCCAAAACATAATTTTAATCAACCAGTATGGAATTTTCTGGTCCAACACCAGTAAGATAATCTATCATAGGGACCATCTCCATACTCCTTTGAGAGAAAAGATAATCTACATAACAAAAACCTTTTCCCTTCTCTTCCCCCAAAGTAAAGATGTCCTGACCACCCCCAGCAAAAACCCTTGTTTTCTGTCCCTAGTAGCTCCCTTGCCCACCCTTCTTCCTATCAAATCCTTCCATTTTGTACAACTCCTGGGTCCACCCTGCTAGTTGCTAGATAGAATGTGCTGCCAAACTCATGAATTGTTTAATAAAGCGAAATAAACCTTCAAATTTACTAAGCCGAGTTTTGTTTTTTAACAAGTTCATATGTGTCCATACAACGGTGGTTACAGTATGCTGTTTATGCTCAGACTTGAGCTGAGTTTAGCAACCTAATAGCAGCTCTGGGGGCTGAGGGACAAGATGTGCATTGGCCCCCACTTCTCTAAAAGCTTCCAGACTCTATTTTAAAGTTGACCCTCTTAGCAATGCTTAGTCCTAGATGAAACTTCATTTTAATTACATATACTTTGTATTTAAACATTGAAAGGTAATTTCACATTGTAGTCTGCTTTAAAGTATTACTGACATATCCCTGACCAGTGTGGTTCAGTTAGTTGGGCATCGTCCGGCAAAGTGAAAGTTCTCAGGCGATTCCGGTTGGGGCACAGGCCTGGGTTGTGGGTTCAGTTTTGGTCTGAGTTTCTCTCCCTCTTTTTCCCTCCCTTCCCCTCTCTCTAAAAATAAATAAAATCTTTTTTTAAAGAAAAATAATTTAAAAAGTATCACTAACATATAACCCTCTATGAATATATGGATAAGTAAATGACTGCCACCACACAGTCCTATTCAAAAGCAGAAATCTCAAACTGCCTCTACGCTCAGTCCTGCTGAAACTGTCCCTGGTAACGTACCCGCTTTAGGACTTGCAGAAATTTCCCACTGCAGATAAACTCTTCAACGATTCCAAACAACGTAACTCAGAACATGTGGCCCCCAAGTTACTACATTAACAGGGACTTCTAACTACACCTTCAAGCCTTGAACCCGCGGAGCCGACCTCAGCGAGAGGAGCCGCACTTCAGGTTCAGTGAGCAGGTTCCCAGTGCGCAGGCGCCAGTCCTTGCCCCGTAGCCAACGCCCAGGGACCACTTCCAGCACGCAGCCCAACCTGAAGGCTCGCGACACGGTCCCTAAGGCAGCGTTTCGTCAGGTGGCTCCTCGGTGGAGGGGCACGAGAGGCAGAGCAGAGGCCCCAGCGCTCTTTGTAGAGGAGGCTCTTTGACCCTCCGTCTACGGAGGGTACTCTGCCGGAGCAGGGCGTGGCGCCATCGCGCGACCGTGACGTCAATATTGGGCCGGAGCGCGATTGGCCTGCAGACATGTGGAGCGCTCTGGCACGGGCGAGGGTGATTGGGCGGGCGGCGCCGGGAGCCTGGATGGCGGGGCAGTGGCGGTGGGAGACGAGTGCGACGGACTGGCAGCCGGCGGACGGTCCTCACCTCAGGTTCAGCGCGTCCCTGAGGGGAGAAAAGGGGCTCCCGGGCGTCCTCGAGGGATGAGGATAGTGACTAGGTGCTCCCAGGTGTCCCGAGGGGAGGGAAGGGGGTCCCCGAGGAGAGAGTTGGAGATTTCCCCGGATTCCTCAGTGGAGAGACGAGGGACAGATTCTTGTGGGGGAAACACTAGGGGTGGGGGTCCCCTAGGGAAGAGACGGGGTGTTCCCGAAGGGAGAGATTGAGGGCTCCTGGTGTCCCAAAGGGGAGAGACTAGGGGTGGGGAGCTCCCAGAGAACAGGCTAGGGGCAGGTCCCCAAGAGTCTCGGCGGCTAAGCACGGAGTCTCAGTAAGCTTTGGTGGGAAGGGACCAACTTCAGCCTGGGGACCAAATGCGGCTCCACTGCCTGTTAAGTTCTGTGAGCTAAGAATGGTTTTCCACATTTAGTTGCTTGTGGGGTGGGGGGAGAAGGAAATATTTTTATGGTTTGTGAAAACTGAGTGAAATTCCAGTTTCCTTGGAACAGTTTACATGCAGCCAGCGGCTGCATCTGCGCTGCCAAGGAGCGGTGCAGTCACAATCTTATTAGCCCTGGCTGACAAAAATTGGGGTAAATCTTACTGGGATATTAAGAAAAGGTTCGTTAGTGTTGGGCACATAAATTGGATGTTGAAAAATGGATTTTATCAGATTGGTATGTAGGGGGGGAATGGCAACACATTTGGGCTGGTAATGGTTACCATATTTATGCATGTAATATATAATATGGGTTATCATAGACACACAGAAATGTTGAAAAATGGGATAAAAAGTGAGATCGGGGCTACATTATAGATGGACAAACGCCTAAGGAAGTAAAGTGTACAGAGGGAGAGGATTGACTGTCAAGCGCTGCATAGGGGTCTCACAGGACAAGAATTTAGAGGACAGCGTTGAGTCTGGCAGTTCAGAGAATGGCTAAGATAGAAGGCCCGCCGATGGCCTGTAGGAGAAATGGTGGCCAAGATGGGGCTGAAACTTGAGGACTCAGAGGTAGGAACGCCAGCAGCAGCAAGCACCATGCTTACTCTTTGAAATGGTTTACTTGCTTACTGGGCTCATGGGTTCAGAATTGACTCATCACTGTTTATATGACAGCTACAGAAATGTGATGTAATAACCTTTCTTTCTCTTTTCTTTTAGGATTCTAGGACAGATCAGACATTTGGTAACAATGCCCGAAATCAACACTGACAATCTTGATAAGCAACAGGTTCAGCTCCTGGCAGAGATGTGTATTCTTATTGATGAAAATGACAATAAAATTGGAGCTGAGACCAAAAAGAATTGTCACCTGAATGAAAACATCGAGAAAGGTACTGTTTTAAAATACTCAGTGAGAAAGTGACTTGCCTAGGAATTTCAGGGTAGCTGAGAAAAGTATATTGGTAAAGGTGTGATCTTTAATCATGTCTTCATCTTTGGTTCCAGTTAGTTGAGGGTGTAATAGTAAAATCTGTTTTGCTACTTTCCCTGCCAAACAGCTGTTTCTCTCCACTCATGTCTTTTCAGGATCGTTTTAGTTTGTAAAAGAAGGAATACCCTAATCTTAGCAGAATAGCACATGTCAAGGCTAAAGTGCTGTTTTGTTTTATTTATTTATTTAGTGAATAGAAAAGGAGACAAGTTATCATAAAAGGAAGCACATGCCTTCCCAGTTTGCTCAGGAGAGGAGGCTCATTAGCAGACTGGCCAACAGATCACCATTTCTTTCACTTGGTGACTGACTTCCTTAATGGTATTCCAGAGCTCTTCTCCATTGTAACTTTGTAGAGACTCACTAAGTAAAATACAATGGAAAAAAACAAATGCCAGCAAGTTACTAATATCCTAAATCCCAAGTAGAGAATTAGGCACATAAATGGTATTTTAAAGCTGAATTAATAGTACCGCTTTTACTTTCAGGATTATTGCATCGAGCTTTTAGTGTCTTCTTATTCAACACTGAAAATAAGCTCCTGCTACAACAGAGATCAGATGCTAAAATTACTTTTCCAGGTTAGTGGCCTCATGTACAGTATTTTGTTGGGAACTATATTTAATTTGACTCTGTCACTTGGAACTTTTTGGTTAGCTATTGTCAGAAAGGGAAATCCTGTGAATAATGTAATTTCATATTCTATATAAAAGAAGCTTATACAATGACTGCAACTTAATGAAGTAACAATAAAGAATAAAAACTACAGGTATATGTATATATTTAAAAAATCTCTAGCTTGCCCTGTCTGGGTGGCTCAGTTGGTTGAGATGTCATCCCATACACTGTAAAGTTGTGGATTTGATCCCTGGTCAGGGCAAGTACAGGAAACAACTGATATTTGTTTCTTTCTCACATTGATCTCTTCTCCCTCTCCCCACCCCTTTTCCTTTCTCTTTAAAATCAATAAGCAAATCCTCAGGTGAGGACTAAAAAAAAAAAATCTATATCTTACACACATCTTCATCTTTTTGGTTGCAATGGCATTAATAACCCTGGCCATGTAGCTCAGTCAGTCAGAGCATCATCCTGACACACCAAGGTTGCAGGTTCAGTTCCTGGTCAGGGCACGTACAAGAATCAACCAGTGAATGCGTAAATAAATTGAATGACAAATTGAGTCCCTCTGTCTGTCTGTCTCCCTGCCTTTCTTCTTCTATCACTCTTTAAAAGCAGTAAATAATTTTTAAAGGCGATAATAAAGAACTTACCTACATATTTTGTTTCACAAAATGATGACTGTAACCAAACCCAAGTTCCGTTGCCTGCTGCAACAAAAGCCAAACTTGTGAGACAGATGCTGGTGAAAAGGAAAGTTGTTTATTCAGGTGCCAGCCACCTGAGACGGGGGATTCTCAACCCAAAGCCCATCTTAACATCTCAGTGCAGTCAGAGGTTTTTATGAGGAAGGAGGGGGAAAGCACAACAAAGACATCAAGGAGGGGCTGTGGACATGCAGCCAGTGTCCTTGCTGGTCCTGATACAGATTTTCATGGTCAGCGTCTATGAGTTGGCCGTCTGTTTTTTGTCAGCTGAATTCCTGTGTCTGTGTGATCAGCATTAGCTGGGGCCTTAAGGTTGGGCTGCTGAGGTTCACACTGCAACTGAAACTGCTGAACTGTAAAGTATACTAAAAAAAGAACTTTTAATATGAAAGCTTTAATTTCAAGAGAAAAATTACATTAGAGAGTAACAAGCTGGGTTTAATATTTAAGATTAATGTGGGTAGATTTATATAAGCATAGTATATTCCTTGTTATAATAGTCCATTGTAACTGATTTAGAATTAATCCTCAATAATCATTTGACTATTTATTTAGTAATTTATTTAGTATTTACTAAAAGTAATATTTATATTACTTTTTAAAAATATTTTATTTATTTATTTATTTATTTTTAGAGTGAGGGGAAGGGAGGGAAAGAGGGAAACATCAGCATATGGTTGCCTCTGGCACACCTGCCACAGGGGGCCTGGCCTGCTACCTAAGCATGTGCCTTGACTGGGAATTGAACCCGTGACCCTTCAGTTCACAAGTTGGCACTCAGTCCACTGAGCCACACCAGCCAGGGCTAATTCGTCTATTACTTTTAAAACTTTGGGTTTTCTTGACCTTTTAGGGCTACTTTGAAGAAAAGTTAATCTACATCTATATTAACATGTTCCAGGTTATTTTACCAATACTTGTTGTAGTCATCCCTTAAGTAACCCAGGAGAGCTTGAAGAAAATAATGCAATTGGAGTAAGGCGAGCAGCACAGAGGCGTTTAAAGGCTGAATTGGGAATTCCCATGGAACAGGTAATGAGGTTGTTTGCACAACCAAACATACAAGGTGAAATATAAACATTCTGTTTTGGGTATTTTTTTTAAAGATTTTAAAATTTACTTTTAGAGAGGGGGAGGGAGGGAAAAAGAGATGGAGAGAAACATCAATGTGTGAAAGATACATCCATCAGTTGCCTCGCATATGCCACCAAATGGGGACCTGGCCCGCCCCCTACTGGAGACCAGGCCCACAACCCAGGCATGTGCCCTGACTGGAAATCAAACTGGTGACCCTTCAGTTTACAGGCCAGCATTCAATCCAAAGAGCCACACCAGCCAGGGCTAAACATTCTTTAAAACATTTTTCAGTAAAATTTTAAATTCAAGTGTAGGTCTCTGCTTTGTAACCTCTTGATTTATTGACCCCCCAAAAGCACCTTGAATGAAGATTATTTATTGGTGTCTTAATATTGTTTGTCAAAATTTAGCTCAGTACCAAAATGGATTGCTCTGTTAATCAGTATATAAAGTTGAGTGTTTTTATAATTGATCATATCAAAGATGAATATTTTCTTGTGAAAAGTCTTAGGAATATTATCTACAACTCTGAGTGAATTGAAATCATCTCCCTACCCCCACACCCAGAATTGTCCCCTTTCAATAAAACCTGAATAAATAAAGTATCTCTCATCTAGTTAAATGGTAAATTTTTTTCCTCCCAAAAAGTAATATTGAGATGTGAAGGAGAATGTCACAATCCCAGTTTGAGTGACCGTTTGTTTGGTTTTTTTTTTTTTAAGATTTTATTTATTTTTAGAGAAAGGGGAAGGGAGGGGGAAAGAGACGGAGGGAAACATCAACGTGTGGTTGCCTCTCATGTGGCCCACACTGGGGACCTGGCCTGCAACCAAGGCATGTGCCCTGACTGGGAATCGAACTAGTGACCCTTTGGTTCACAGCCCATGCTCAATCCACTGAGCTACACCAGCCAGGGCTGAGTGACTGCTTTTTAGAAAATAGTATTTCAATAGGTCAACTTATATTTTTGGTCCTATGGAAAAAATTTAGATACCTGAAAATACGTAGTAATACATCATCAATAGGAAGTTAATATTTTAAAAGTCCTAACTCTACTGGTATTGTTCAAAATAGTATTGAGATGTAGTAGGTTAATTTAGACTACTTGTTTTGTTGTTGATGTTTGTATTTGTGTTTCATTTTTGTCCTAGGTTCCTCCAGAAGAAATTAATTATCTGACTCGAATTCACTACAAGGCTCAGTCTGATAGTATCTGGGGAGAACATGAAATAGATTACATTTTGTTTGTGAGGAAGAATGTGACTTTGAATCCAGACCCCAATGAAATTAAAAGCTATTCCTACGTATCAAAGGAAGAAGTGGAAGAAATGTTGAAAAAGGCAACCAGGGGTGAAATTAAGATAACTCCATGGTTTCAAAGTATTGCAGAGAGTTTTCTGTTTAAGTGGTGGGATAACTTAAATCACTTGAATCAGTTTGTTGACCATGAGAAAATACACAGAATGTGAATGTGGAGATGACTGATTCGTAAAGTATTAAAAAATTTCTTTACTGAGTAAGCTTAAAATGACTTTTTAAAAATTTGGTTCTGCATTAAAACTCTCATTGGATACATTGATATTTTACAGCCAGAATTTATGTAGAAAAGATAACTAACTTAATTTTGTATCACACACACCACATATATGCACTGCTATTTGTGAAGGACACATGAGAGATTATTTTTTAAATTTGATTTAACCTATCTAAATACATAGTCCTGACAAATTTGAACAAATAAGTGAAGCTCTTTGTTTTTGATCTGTTGAGGTAAACATTTTCAGAATACTCGTAGAGCACTTTATTTTCCAGGTGCTTTACGTATCGTTAAGTTTTTATTATAGTTCAGAAAAACTTGTTAGAAACTGTTTGCTTAGCTACTTCAAAACATCTCAAATAACTTTCCACTTTAAGATATTAAACTAGGGGAAGCGGGTCCAAGGTAATTAAATGCTGTATGTCCTGACTTCTCTCAAAAGTCTGTGTTGCTCAGAATTTCAAGGGACAGACAAGCTGTTTGTAAAATGGAAATTGGGTCATACCCTAGCACAGGATTTTTTACCACTGGTTTTTGTTGAATAATTCTTTGTTGTGGAGGTTCATCCTATGCATTAAAGGATGTTTAGCAGCATCCCTGGGTTCTGCCCACTAAACACCATTGGTACCCATTCTTCCCCGCCATCACAGTCACAATGTCTGCAGATGCCAAATGTGTGCTGGCAGGCCAAGGTGCTCCCGCTGAGAACCACTGGTCCACAACATTGTGCTGTATTGGGTGAAGGGGGCAGGAGATTATCAGAAAGGTTAATATTTGTGTTAAATGGAATTGGGACATGGAATATGTGTATCTTAATGTTTAAACTGTACCTTAGATTAATGAACTTTTTAAAACTCTTGCATAGATTTCTCAGATTTGAAACCTCAAGATTTATTATCCTTGAATGCTATGTAATAATAATGAAAAAGATAAAAATTTGTTTCTTACCAGCTAAATGTTTTGTAAGTGCAATAGAAGAATCTATTTCTGCTTAACTGAACAGTTAATTCATAATTTCAGGGAAGATTGTCATAAGTAGTAATTTTACTGAAAAGTAAATATAGTTTAAAAATGACATTTGTTGTCTAGTTTGTTAAAATTTTAATACAATAATAGGTTAACCTGTCTATGGTAGCTTAAACATAAATGCTATATAGCTTCAAAGTACATTCATAACATTATTTCTAGTTTTCTTTTCTAGGAAGTTTTAGGCTGAAAACCACACGTAAGTAGTCACTCAGCTGCAGTGGCTAGTGGCTGCAGTGCTGGACAATGGGGCCTTACACCAGCATTTAGCACTTTGTAAATGCTTAGCAAATGTTAGATATTCCACTGCTGCCTTTACTAGGATGACTCCTCTTTGACCTGATGAACTCCTTAGAACTCACACATCTTTTTAAAGCCAATGGAGACAATAATTCCTGAAAGGGCCAGAGGTGGTTTTTAGGTTCATTCTGTCCCCAAAGTTTTATTACCAAGAGGAAAAAAAGCAATAAAATATTGTGGATGGAAGGAGGGCACATTATTCTTTCTTAAATTGTTATTGATTATAGAGAGAGGAAGGGAGAGAGAAATATTGGTATGTTGTTCCACTTATTTGTGCATTCACTGGTTGATTCTTGTATTTGCCCTAATTAGAGATCAAACCCAAAACCTTGCAGTATTGAGTGAATGCTGTAACCATCTGAGCTACCTATCCAGGGCCACATTATTTTCTTATTTGGCCCTAACAGATGTGTCAGGCACAGATAAAAGAATGGCTGGGAGACTGTCCTATCTTTTCCCTGGTGGACATCTGCCTGACGGTTTCATTCCTCAGATGGGTCTACCCTCCCCAGGCTTGGGGACCCACCTTCCTGTGAGTTTGTGGATAGCCATACCCACTATTGGGTTCCCTGGAATCCTTCAGGCAGATGGGCTGTGCCTGAGTATTCTGATACACCTCTTCCTCACCCTCAGCTGAGTGCTTTTTGAGCCCTACACCTGTACTTCTTACATTTTACGCAAAGAACTTGAGTGTACATTTGTGCACACTTAAGTATCCTGACAAATGATTTTTCTGCATTTTCACACTGACTTATAATCTACATGCTTTAGACTCCCAGATTTAAATCTCCATGGAATCCCATTTCATACTCAAGATACCTCTGCTTGTGTAAGTACATCTCCCACGCCTGGATCCCAGACCAAGTCTGACAGGCACCCCTCCCCTACTCGTCATCAGTCCCCCTTTTTCTGTTGCTCAGTCTAAACAGAAGTCTCCCCTTCTCACACTGTATATCCAATTAGTAAATCCTTGAAATAAACCCCTTTCCTGCTCCTCTGCATGCAGGCCGTCCTCACATCCCCCGCACTGGGTGGCGCAGCCACATCTGCTCTCAACCAGCTAGAGTAGTCATATTTTACCCCTCATCTCAAAACGCATGGGAAACAGCCTCCAGGCCCCAGGAGGTGGCCACCCCATTGATCTCACCCCCTTATCTTGTTCCATGCAGCCCACTGAGAACACCAAGCTTGCTCCCACCTAGGTTTTTTGTTCCTTCAAACTAAAATTCCTAGGAAATTCTTTTTCCAGAGACATCCATAACTCACTCAATTTTTTGAGACTGCTCAATATTAAACGCTTCAGTAATGCCTACTTTGACTATTATGTGATGTGACCCAGTTCTCCTGTACTTCAACCTCCTTTCCTGCTGTTTTTCTATTACTTAACAGCTCAGATAGCATGGAATTTACTTACTGTCTGTCCCACCCAGGTGTGGCTTCCACGATGGAGGGGATTTAATATTTCTTCCAAATTTTCATTTTGGAAAACTTCAAACCTACAGGAACATTGCAAGCACAGTACAGCGAGCACCTGTATACCCTTGACATAGATTTACCAACTGTGAGTACATGTTGAAACTTTTACAATCTAGTACAGATCTAATGACATCTTACCTTTGCACTTCAGCATACATACTTCCTAAAAGGGCATTCTAACATAAATGATCAGCACAATAGGATATTTAGCACATATAATACTTGCATTTCAAATAGATCTTTTCAAATTTCCCCATTTTTCTGAATGATGACTTTCATAAATTCTCCAAAAAATTAGTCAGTAGACAGACTAATGTAGCAAGACAGATATATACAAGGACAAATCAAAAGTACAAAATAAGTTAGTGCTTTTAAATTCAGGTGTATAAATAATGAGAACTGTCTTAGCAATTTACTCTTCACAATTTTCAAATACATAATACAGTATTTTAAACTACAGTCACTATGCTATACATTACATCCCCATGACTTAGCTATCTTCTACAGGGATTTTGTAACTTTTGACTTCTGTCACCCATCTCATCCACCCTTTACCCCCACTCTGGCAACCACTATTCTGTTCTCTGTATCTGAGATCAGTTTTTCTTAGATTCCACCTATAAGGAAGATCATATAGTATTTGTCCTCCTCTGACTTACTTCACTTAGCATAGTGTCCTCAAGGTCCATCCACATTGTTGTGAAGCACAGGGTTTCCTTCTCTTTGATCTGATTAACATTTCATTTTAGATACACCACATTTTCTATATACAGCCAGCCATCTGAGAATAGACACTTAGGTTGTTTTCATGTCTTGGCTGTTGTGAATAATGCTTCAATAAACATGGGAGTAGATACTATCTCTTTGAAATCATGCCGATTTCTTTTGGATATACTAATATACCTAGAAGTGAGATTGATGGATCATGATATTCTACTTTTTGAGGAACCTCCATGCTGTTTTCCCTAGTGGCTGCGTCATTTTACATTTCCGCCAATAATGCACAAGGGTTCCAATTTCTCCTTAATCTTTACCAATACTTGTTTTCTGTTCTTTTGATAGTGGCCATCCTAATGGAAGTAAGCGCACTGTGGTTTTGATTTTCATTTCTTATAACTAGTGATGTTTAGCATCTTTATATAAACTTAGCCATTTGTTTATCTTATTTGGACAATTGTCTATTCTAGTATTCTACCCATTTTAATAGGTATTTATTGTAGTTGAGTTGTAGGAGTTCCTTTTACATGCTGGATATTAATCTCATATAGATATTTGCAAATACTTTCTCCCATTCTGTAAGTTGTCTTTTCACTCCATTATTTCCTTTGACACACAGAAATTTGACCTAGACCCACTTGTCTCCTTTTGCTTTTGTTGCCTGTACTTTCCATCTACCAAATTTTTTTGGTACCTTTGTATCTATTGATATTTCTATTATGTTCATACTGTTTTCCCCACATCCATGTCTGCCTTTAGCTCTTTGAGCATCTTTAAGACAGTTGTTTTGCATGGTACAAAAATGGCATGGTACTACATGGCAGAAAAATAGACACTCACACTAATGGAACAGAATTGGCAGCCCAGAAATAAACACATGTGTATGGGCAAATTTTTGATAAAGGAGCCAAAAACATACAATAGAGAAAAAAGAAAGCCTCTTCAATAAATGGTGCTGGGAAAATTGAAAGCCACATGCAAAAGCATGAAACCAGACTGCTATTTATGACCATATACAAAAATTAACTCAAAATGGATTAAAGACTTTAGATATAAGGCCTGAAACAATAAATCACACAGAAGAAAACATAGGATCTCAGCCTTAGAGAATATTTTGAATTTGACCTCAAAGGCAAGGAAATTAAAAGCAAAAATAAATGGGACTGTATCCAAACTAAATTATGTCTTTTTTTTTTCTTAAGATTTTATTTTTAGAGAGGGGAAGGGAGGGAGAAAGAGACGGAGAGAAACATCAATGTGTGGTTGCCTCTTGCATGGCCCCCACTGGGGACCTGGCCCACAACCCAGGCATGTACCCTGACTGGGAATCGAACTGCGACCCTTTGGTTCACAGCCCGCGCTCAATCCACTGAGCTATGCCAGCCAGGTTAAATTATAAGTCTTATATGCAGCAACAGACACCACCAACAAAACAAAAAGGCAACCATCCAAGTAGAAGCAGGTATTTGTAAACTACACTCCTGATAAGGGGTTAATATCCAAAATATATAAAGAATGTATACAACTCAACCAAAAAAAAATCCCATTGAAAAATGGGCAGAGAATCTGAACAAACGCCTCTCCCAAGAAGACATACAAATGGCCAACAGATGTATGGAAAGATGCTCAATTTCACTAGCTATTATGAAATGCAAAACTACAGTGTGATACCACCTCACACCTGTTAGAATGACTATTATCAACAATAAATGTTGGAAAGGTCGTCGAGAAAAAGGAACCATCATTCACTGCTGTTGGGAATGTAACCTGACACAACCACTATGGAAAACAGAGATGAAGTTCTTCCGGGAGTTACCATGACTCTCTTCTGGGTATCTATCCGAAAAATTTGAAAACACTCGTAAAGATATATGCACCCCTATGCTCATTGCAACATTACTCATGGTGGCCAAGACATGGAAACAACGCAATGTCCTTCAATAGATGACTGGACAAAGATGTGGTATGTATATATAAATATGCTATGGAGCAATACTCAGCCAGATGAAATACTACCATTTGCAACAACATGGATGGATCTTAAAATATACTAAGCAAAATAAGTCAAAAATTTGAGAACCGTATGATTTCACTCATCTGTGGAATATAAAAAAGCAACAAATGAACAAACAGGACAAACAAAAAGAGCCAAAACTCAGACACAGATAACAGTATGGTAATCACCAAAAGGAGAGGCGAGTGGAAATAGTAAAGGGGGCCAAATATATGGTAATGAAATGTTTGACTGTGGGTAGTAAACATATAATATACAGGTGATTTTTGTAGAACTATACCCTTGAATCCAATGTAATTTTCTTAACCAATGTCACCCCAATGAATTTAATTTAAAAAAAGACAGCTGTTTTAAGTTCTTCATCTGAAAGGGATCATTTTTGCGTGGGGGTCATACTTTCCTATTTATTTGTATGCCTCATTTTGTTGCTGTGAAAACTGGACATTTGACTTGTATGATATGCTGATCAGGTTCTCTCTTCACCTGGGTGGCTGGATTTGTTTATTTTTTCTTGATTGTTGTGCTGGCCTGGGATAAAAACTTAAGGGCTTCTCAGTTCTCTTTTGTGGCAGACTCCGGCCAGCAGAGTCCACCTGTTGTGACTGAAGACGAGAATAAATGCACAGGCTACAGCAATCCTGTGGAGAAAAGGGGGTTAGAGAGTGCCCCGACCCTTGCCTAGACAGGCTTTTATTGTTTTTCTCGGGTTTTACATCAAAGGACTTATTATCTATTACATAGAATATTATTGTCTACATTTTAGGTACAATCAAGGAAATTAAAATAACACATGCAGAAGGGAAAGGTGGCGAGCTGATTAGCTCTGTCCTTAGGAAAATTTACACAGGCTTTGGAAACTACCTTGAAGATAGACAATACACATCTACTGTTTCAGACCACAGTGAGGGAGTGTTAGCAAGAGCCAAGTTGTAACAGTCTGGATGCATTTTCTAGGCCTGATTTCCACGGGAAAACTCCAATTGAAGGTCTGGCTCCTGCCCACCACCTCACTTCTGTAGGTTTTCCATACAGAGCTGAGTCACATTTGCCAGACCAAAACAAACGGGTCCCCTACACTCTTCCTGTATGTCTTTCCTTGGGCATGTATGCTTTCTAAATTCCCCAGAACAAGCAGTTGGTTTTAAAAGTCCTAATCCTTAAATATCTGTCCTCCAAAAGGGGTAAAAAAAAGAAAAACTACAAAGTGGAAAAAAGGCACTGCCCTTTCAATTTCCTGAATCTGATTCAGCTTACAGGAATTGCAAGAATGGGAATCTAACTCTTCTATCAGAAGCAGCAATCAGCAATCAAGACATAGAATCCCAACCCTGACCAGCGTGGTCCAATTGTTTGGATGTCATCCCACAAAACGAATGGTTGCTGGTTTGATTCCTGGTCAGGGCACATGCCTGGATTGTGGCTTCAGTCCCCCCAACGTTGGGAAGTGGGCAGTACGTAAACAGTAAGCCACAAAGGCTAAGTTGACCAAAATTACTGATTAATTGACCAAGACTTTCCCTGGAAGAGGCAAGCTTTCAGAGTTCCAAACCAGTTACAAAGACAGGTTCTGTCAGTGCTTCTTTAAAGGAATTCCTCGTGCTTCCTACTCCATCTTCCCTGAGAACAGTTTGAGTTTCTCTTACTATAATCTTTTCCAGCATAGATACATGGAATTACACTAAGTCCTCACTTAAAATCATCAACAGGTTCTGCAACTTGAAGTGAAACGTGTATGTAATAAAGCCAATTTTGACACAGGCTAACTGAGGTAAGCAAGAGTAAGTTCATACAGCATCTCATAATGAAACGTTATTCAGGAGCCTGCTGTATATTGCAAAACACTAGAAGACTGTTGTGTACAGGTGTAATTATAAAGTGCTCCATGAGTCAGCAAAGAGGACTTGCTAAAAGCATACAAACTACGTGGTAACAATGGTACCGTTTTGTGGCCAAGAACAGATGTTTTCCACAATGTTCTAACGTGCTAAGGGTTTTGAGCCGACATGTACGTCGCACTGATATCCATATAAAAGAATTGAAAACAGGCCCCCAAAAGGTGCTCTTGTGGTAGTGTTGGGGTGTTTGTATTTTACTCAACACATGTGATTTTTAGCAATGGACTTCTGAAGCAGATATCCACATTTAACTGCTGTAGTGCCTGCCTTAGTCTACACTTTACTCCACAACAAAGTATTTCTGCTTTAAAAAAAAATCTCCCCCCCATTTATTTAGTCAAATTGATGGTAATTTGTAACTACCCCCTCCAAAAAAATCAAAACTACTTTCTTTCAGAAGTTTATTTTGGATAAAATAGTTGAAGACAAATAACAATGATACATTGTACAAAAAGACTAGAAAATAATTTAGTGATGGCACCTGACATACTCATAACCTGCATCTGCAAAGCAGGGCTGGCAGCCTTCTGCCCACAGCCATAAGTGGAGTCCAGGGCAAGAAATGACTCTTCACATGCAGGGAACCAAACCAAAGTTCCCTCTTGCCGAAGAGAACAATAGTCACACCAATAAATCTTTCCAGTTTGGCAAATATGATGCGATCAAAAGTTCATTAAATGCAGAAATCAGTCTACTCAAAGTATTTGTGAAATTATGCAGTGATAACAATTTCTCATACCTGTATCATTAAGGGTTAACCACAGTTTTGAGGAAAGCGACAGGCGCTTTAGTTATTTCACTATCACTTGGAGTTTATAGATCCCTGACTCCAACTTTGTGAAACCATATCACATGAAATCAAGAAACGAACAGCAGTCTAGCCAAACTGCTTCCGCTGAGAAGGACACTATCTCCTGTCCTTCTTACCAGCTTTCCTCTTCCCAGAGAGTAAGTGCTTGGGCTTCATATCAAACACATGCCTATCTGCCTCCCCTTTCCTCCCCAAGCGATTCATCTTCTTCTGAGCACTCTTCATCATAGTCTTGGCTTTCTTCACCATCTACAAAGGAGGAGAAAACGTAAAACATGTTAGTCACTAAAGACCAAATTTCCATGTGCCTGGTAAGAGTCTGTCTTGCCCTGGCTGTGTGGCTAAGCTGGTTGGAGCATCATCCCGTATACCAAAAGGTCACCAGTCTGATTCTTAGCCAGGGCACATGCCTGGGTTGCAGGTCTGGTCCCGGGTCAGGGTGCATATGGGGGGCAACCAATCAACATTTTTCTATCCCATTGATGTTTCTCTCTCTCCCCTGCCTTTCTCTCTCTAAAATCAGTAAACATATCTTTGGATGAGGATTAAAAAAAAAAATTTGACTGTATGGTCTAGACCTATTCGGTGTTGAGAAACCCACGTAAATCTCACTCATGGCTATTCTGGACCCACACAATATCTGCAAGAACTCAACCAATACCTGTATGTGAAGGCGGGGAGAAGATTATAGCCAGACAAGTTTTATACCTACAAGGACCAGACATATTTAGTGGAAAATTAGACTGTATCTATTCTAACTCCCTCTTGGACAAACAAAAAACTCCTCAGATTTGGACCCATGAGATCGACTCACATCTAACAAATGGCAATGTTGATATTGAAATCCAGATTTCTAGATGGAGATGGTATCATGGAATGAAAAACTCAGGCTTCCATGAAATAGACCACTCACCCATTCATACTGACTTTCTCCTTTACCTAAAGTTTTAAAATGCTGAAACTAACCATTTTTGTGTTTAATTAAAAAGACATTTCGGCAAGAGTGTACATCCAGAGTGTCTTTCCCAAAAGACTGACCAAAACAGGCCGGCTTGTTCCCAGTATAGCTAATTTTGGGTGAGAGCCCCAGGCCTCGAGGGGCAAAGCTGGGACCATTTCTTAGCATGCCTAAAATGGCTGGGACCTAGGCTCAGCGCCATATGACACCATGCTTCTGTTTACCCCAAGAGGACACCACAAAGGAGTGGTGTAACCAGGGCACAGGTCCAGGGACACCCAATTGAACTAGCCCAAGGGCAGCTCTCGGTGGGCAGCACACAGCTAACTCCCACCTGCAGCCCCTGCTCCAAATGACAGCTGGAGAAGGGGGCTTTGCCCTGAGTGCTTGTGTAGCTAAAAGCAGAGGCCATCCTGTTACTAACTGCACATGACACAAACTAACCTTGGTGTCCCGAAGACCAGACACATCACGTGGGGTTCGAGAGCAACTGCGACTCCGGGCAATAGATGTGGGGGGGACAGAGTCTTCCCGCTTCCTTTTCCTAGTGACGCTCCGAGACCTTCTGGCCTGGATTGCGTAATGGGCCTGAAAAGCACAAAAAACACATTTTAGGATCCAAGCCTGGCTTTCAGGTTCAGTAACAAACATGAAATCACTCCAATAAGGGGAAAGGACACTCAGGAACTTTTATCAAAGCCACTGTCAAATAAACTAAAAAACGTCTTCAAAATACATGTAGCTAATGTCACATTAATTATTGGTCACATATGTTTTTCACTTAACATGGCTGTATTATGTTACGAAGCTACCCGTATTCCACTGGAAAAATTTACTTAGAGCTAAGCTGACCATTCAGCAATGTTTTCTCTTAACCTAGATCATAAGCTTAAGCATCACGACCTGAATTTGACATGGAGTTATCCCTTCTTTACTCTTCCATTTTGGGTTATACATCTGAACACCGTGATGGCCATCAGAAAGCTCAGACTCAAGGTTCAGTAAAAACACGCAGGTGGCCCCTGACGGGTTCTTCTGTAGCCCCCCAATTATTAGCTCTGCTTCCGCTGGAGGCGGGTGCAGGGTTCAGCCTCCCCACTTGTCTTGAAATAAGGATAACCTAGTTCCCTCAAAGGCGTGCAGACAGTAAGCCCAGCACTCACTAAGCCCCCAAATGTGAGAGGCTACATATATGTTACTAAGACTCCATGTGAGCAGGATGCTCTCACAACTTGTTGCTGATGAAAATCCAAATCAACCAAACCCTCCTGGAAAGAAACTTCAACAGACTTTACTCTTTGAGTTCATTACTCTCCTTCTGGGAATCTGTTCTGAGCAAATAACCCAAAATATGAAAAAGTTCTTGCCCTGGCTGATGTGGCTCAGTGGACTGAGCTCCGGCTTGCGAACCAAAGGGTCACCAGTTTGATTCCCAGTCAGGGCACATGCCTGGGTTGTAAGCCAGGTCCCCAGTAGGAGGCATGAGAGAGGCAACTCATTGGTGTACTTCTCCCACACTGATGTTTCTCTCCCTCTCTCCAGAAAGTAAATAAATAAAATCTTAAAAAGAAAAAGTTCTTCTATACAAAGATGTATATGCATAACTCGCCAAGCAAAAAACCAACCTGGAATTCTAACAGGTAGTTGAAATGCCTTCTAATCATTGGGCTTCCAGAAAAACAGCTTTGAACGATTTGCAGCCTAATTTCCTCTCACAGCTGAGAGACTCAACAGCACTTCATGGTTATTTGATAACTAAAGTGAAGCTAATTAAAGCATCAAATAAAGACTTTAGTCACCAAAATCAAAGTTCAAGGAAAAAAACTGTGCAGGATGGATGACATAAATTTTTGTTCTAACATATCCAATTTGTATTTTTCACTGACACAAATCCTTGTTTTTATTGTGTATTTCTTACACACCACCTTACATTCTTTGAGGCAACAAGTGAATTTTTAAACTATAAGCCATTCAAAAGACCTAAAATGAAGACACTAAATTTTTTACTCAATTCCTCTAAAATCAAAAGAGCCTGAAGCACAATAAAAAGTAGATGCCGGGTGTGGCATGTGGGTATAACCAGATTTCAAAGAAATAAACAAAAATTGAAAGCCCTCTGCATAAACATTGAATAAAAAGGCGTCTACCACATGGCATCCTAGTTCATTTTTGTGTGCTATAACCACAAGTGGTATTTTTCTTCCTATTTTTTGAAACTTTCCAAATTTTGCATCAGCCTAAACCAAAAAAATGTATATACAAATATAACAACACTGACAAAAAGCAAAACAAAAGAGTAAATGAAAATGCAATGCAGCCACCTCACACACTGAACATTAACAGGAGGACAGCAGAGTGACATTCAGGGAATCCGCCTGCAGGGATGAGCTCTAATGAAGGATGATGGCATGGGCAAAGTGTTCCCAAGTGGGAACAGCAAGAACTCAGCCTAGCAATGCCATCCTGCGCCGAAAGCATGGCCCCTTGAGCCAAATGCCCAACCTCTTCCCTGAGAGGAAAATCACAACAGTATGACAACACATGCCACCCTCAACCAAGAGGTTCGAATTTCTTTTTAAATCAACTCTGTGATCCTATTGGTTTCTGAGCCCCTGGTTTTCTAGGACACAGCTGTACCCAACTACAAAAGTACTTGAGACCAGCTCTGCACACTCACATTGCCATTATCATCCATGTTGACACCAAGACTGCGCATCTCATTCTCCAAGACTTTCCGCTGAACCTGAAAAAGGGGGAAAAGGTTATTTGTCTTAAGCAAAATCAGTTTGATAAAATGTTAAACTCAAGGGAAAATACGCCTTTTATAATGATCTGTAATATGCCTCTTCTATAAATTATATTTTTTATTTGCGTTCATAATGATGTTAACAGCTCACTAAATCCTATGAAAAATAACACTTCCTGGGCACTTGCCACGTGTAGGACAGTGTATACTTCATCATCTCTGGATTCTGCACAACACCACAGGGGATTCCCTACATGCCAATAAAGTCACTGAGGCAGAGGTCACTCAACACACACCCCGAAGGCAGGGTCCCCATGGGCCCACCAAGCACCACAGGGGATACTGCACCTGCCAAGAACTACTCACTTGCCACCACTAAAAATAGGTCAAGCACAGGAATATCCATGAGGTGAGTGTGCTGTAGCCATTTTCCTTCCTGCCCCACTACACTTTTAACTGCCCTGCATATCAACCTTTCTTTAGGGAGCTGACCCCCACTTTCTGTCATGCCCTGAGGTTCGGAGATGACCACAGGACCTGCCTGTGGTCACCTAACTTCACCTGCGACCCTGACGAGGACATGAGTAGCATGAGTAGGAGAAGATGCCTAGAGACAGAGCTGGAAAAGAAACCTGACCTCCCTGACCCACTCGAGCCTAGTCTGTGGTAGTCAGTCTGAACAGGTCACAAGGCAATAAATCGCTTTCAGATTTATGTGAGATTGGGTTAGGTTTCTGAAAATTGAAAAACACTAGTGTGGACTAATAAAATAATTAAATAAGAACATGTTAATTCATGGCCTGCTTTACAGCTACAAATCATAAATTATGACCTCATAAACTTTGAAAATCACCAAGAAAAGGCATAATAATCAGAAGATCAAGACTCAACCTACCATAAAAGTCAATACATACCGGCAAAACAAAGTACATACAATGTTATGGCTGCACACAGGTAAAACTGTTTTATCTAGCAATGACTATCCAATGACTAGCAAAGAAATGGGTCACACCTCCTTGAAAAGACACAAAACTTGCCTTCTTAGCAGTTCGTGGCATTCTGGGCCCCTGTGTGTCCTTCTCTTTGGACTGTAGAATTTTCAACTTCCTTTTTTCTCTGATTTGTTTTGCCAGCTGTCGGATTTCCACCATTTCTTCGTCTTCACTTTCCAGTTCACTGTCATACTCTCCAGCAGCTGTTCTCAGCTCTTCTTCTTTTTCTAACTCTTCCAATTTCTTTAAAAAGAATCACAGGTAGACAAAATCAACAATGAAAACCTTGTAAGTGTGTGTAGGAGTTCTGGGAACTAGGTTTCCCCTAAGCCTTTCAGTATGCAATGGGTGCCAGGGTTGTCTCATGTTGGCCTCGTCCACGTGCCAGAACTGATCTCCCAGCAAAGATTCTGGGAAGAAAACGAAGACTATGTGAACACTGAGCTTACAGCATATTAACTGCTCAGGGCTGTGTCTTCTTCTCCTTTAAAATCAACAAGTGCACACACTGTGGTTAAAAATGTGCAGACAGAGAGCACTTCCCTCAGTCTCCTCACTCCCAGCAGATACAGGGAAAACATTCTTGAAGAACTTAAATCATCAACCTGCACTGATCTTGTACTACTACAGTTTTCCATTTATCCATTCTATGCCATCTCCAAACATAACCTCATTGGCTGTACAGTTAAAATTAAAAAAAAAAAAAAAAATACATGTATATAGGCCCTGGATGGGCAGCTTAGTTGGTTAGTGTTGCTCCGATATGCCAAGGTTGTGTCTTCCATCCTTAGTCAGGGAACACACACAAGAATCAACCAATGGCCCTGACCCATGTGGGTCAGTTGGCTGGGCACCATCCCGCAAAGCTAAAGGTCACCAGTTTGATTTACGGTCAGGGCACATGCCTGCGTTGCAGGTTTGGTCTCTGGTTGGAGCGTGTTTGAGAGGCCACTAATCTATGTTTCTCTCTTACATCAATGTTTATTGCCCTCCCTTTCTCCCTCCCTTCCCCTCTCTAAAAAGAAATAAAAAAAATCTTTTTAAAAAATAAACAAAAAAAGAATCAACCACTGAATGCATAAATAAGTGGAACAAGATATCAATGCTTCTAAAATCAACAACAACAAAAAAATATATGCATGTACATTATTATCCAACAAATAAACTGGCAGGAATCCAGCAGTCCACTGAGCCTATATCACTATTTATGTGACAGTGTGGGGGCAGAGGCTAGGAAGGGCCGGCCTGCCAATCATAGGCCACCCAGAACCCACACTGAGGTAATGGGTGCTGTGCAATAAGAGATGAAAGCAAGAGGTACAACTGATGAGTTTGAAGAACAATATCACTTCTCATATGTGGGAGTATAGACAACAGGATGAGAGTGGTAAGTGATAGGAAAAGCAGAAGACTAGTTAAAGCCATGGCAACAAGGATGAAAATCAGACAACAGAGAAAAAAGACTACTTCTAAAGTGGAAAAAACAGGGAAAGTGTGAAAGAGGCTTATGTTAGGCTTTATGCCCTTGATACCTGGAGATTAAAAGTATAAATTAAAGGTACCATTTGGAAACTGAGAAAGAGGAAATTTAGATGGCAAATATTTGTAAGGTTTTATTTTCCAAGAAGCTTCACTGAGAAAAGACAATATAGCAACTAAAGGAGGACCCAGATTATTTTTGTTTTTTAAAAGAGAAAGTTGCAGACACTCATATTCTAAGAAAAAGCAAACAGGGAAGGGACTGAAACAGGAGAGAAACACTGGTGACGAAGCAAAACTCTGGAGCAGAGAAGAAGGAACCAGGCCCGAGAACCAGTGGTGCTGCACCCAGAGGCACCACCGACAAGAAGCACCTGTGCGAGAACAGCGCTCACATCCAGGGCTGCATGTTCTTCAAAAAGGCAGGCCACCTGCTGAGATGAGCAAAGAGGAGTAGAGCAAGAGCCTGAGAAGGTAAAAGGTCTCTTAGGGAAGAGGATGAATGGCACTAACAATGAACAGAGCGCTGGGGCCTCCACACTTGGCAGGAGCAGGCTGTTAGTGACTGGGGATGCGGAGGCTTGTGGATGTAAAAGAACAGTGGCAACACAGGCAGGTGAGCCAAAAGTGGTGCTTGAGTCATAGACCAAAGTATTGAGTATCACACCATGGGACCAGCTAAAAGTTGTGCCTGTATCTTCTTGTGGTCATATTGAAAAAAAAATAAAAATCACGTAATTTAACAAGTGACACAAACCTGCATGATACCAGGATCAATGTAATCAGCTACATTATGGCCTTCCCAGATCTCAGGTATCTTATCATACTTTTCAGATGAATTCATTAAGTCCCAGTACTCTAAAGTTAAAAAAAAAAAAAAAGTTATGTTTCAGTAGTTTTTAGTATCTTCAAGCACCACGTGTCCAAAATAAGTTGTAACTCTGGCAAGTCATGCCACTCTGTAATTCAACACAATGTAAGCAAAGCCACCTGCTTATCAAAGATTCACTCCCCAGGCATTTCCCAAGGTGTATGGGTACCTCGGGATGAAGTGAGCACAGAAGGAAAACAAAAATAAAACAAGAAGAAAAAGGCATGAGTAACAGATTGCTGACAATATCAACCTGATTCAACATTTATGTGCTACGAAAGCTACAAAAATAATCCCTTATCCTGAAATGACAGAAAACCACCAGAAATTTCATCTTTAAGAAATTAAATTATAAAATTCTGGAAAACTTGTGCTCATTAAAGCCTTTTCACACTTTTCTGAAACACTTTACACGTAACTGGTAATTTAAAATAACTATTACATGCAAGTCCTTACTTTTAAGATCCAAAATATAATCATCTCCTAGTTCCAGTTCAATATCTCGTTCCTGAAATAAAAAAACCACAGTGATTATAATCAGCTCTATTTGACCTTTCAGGTTCAGAAATACTAAGCCCCCTCCTTATTCCTTGTCTCCCACCTAAGGACTAATCCTTCCCACACCCGGCACTCAGCTCCTATTTTCAGTAGGAGCACTGTTGTGAACATCTGGAGACCACGTACAGGGGAGCAGGAATCTTCATCTGGTTTCACAGCAGTTTTCTCATAGAGCATAACAGTGTGGACACCAGTGCTGTTGGCTGTTTACGCTGAGTCTCTATCCCTTGTTGCAAAGCCTTTCTGCCCGTCTCCACAAGTAAACCAGTGAGGCCGAGAGTGACCTACCATCTTCCTCCGAGGCTCCCCAACCTCCATTCTCTTCCTGCGTGCCACCACTCCTTCTGGGATGAAGGGGGGCCTCTCCTGAGAAGATATTATGGGAAATGTTTATGTAAAACACCTTGCCGAATGGGAAAGAAACACAGAAATGAAAAAGTAACAGTAAATTCTCCATCCAAAAAAATTTGTAGAACCACACCCAGATTATTTAAAAACCAACAGATAATTCAGGGGGAGAGGGGAGAGTGCAGGGCCAGTTTGGGCAAGGAAGCCAGGAGGACTCCACAAGACACTTCTTAAGTTCATTTAGAAAATATAAACATTAAGAGTACCAAGAACAATTATTAACAAAGGAAGGAATACAGATGCATAGCAGATCATGAATAAGATATTTAAGTATAAAACTGAGATAAATGACTAGCTACCTAAAAATTGAGCTGGACAACTACCTTCACCTGCTTCCTAACAACCAAATAAATTCACAATCAAGTAAAGACTTTTATTCAAAATAGGTAAAATTTTAAAAAACTCAACCATAAAAGTGTACGATAAAAACTGTTTTTGGAATGGATGGTTAGGCATTGATATGCATGACTTGAAACCCAGAGGCCACAGAGAAAATATTAATATATGCTAACAGCTTAAAAATGTGTACTTTCTGAAGTTAAAAAAATCCTGCAACTAAAAAGTAAATGACAAAAATAAAAAAACCTGTTTTATAGCACAAAACATTTTGTAAAATACATGACTGTCTAACCACTATGCTGTACGCCTCAAACTAGTACAAAATAACAATGAATGGTAACTGTAATTTTTAAAAAATAAAAAGGAACATACAAGGGTCCGATTTCCTTAACATAAAAATTACAAGTCAATGAGCAAGATACATGATCTGAGGAACTGAAAAGGCCAAAAAGCCATCGAAAGTGCTCACCTACACTAATCATTAAAGAAATACTTCACAACAAAACTATTTCTTTAAAAATTGTAGCAAAATTGGTATATAAGATTGTATGTATTTCAGGTATACATTGTCATAATCCAATACTTGTACACATGACGTAGTACTCATCACTGTCCATCTAGTTAGCAGCCATATCTTTATCCAGCTTAACCCACTAGACTGACAACACTAAGGGTGCATGCAGGGAACCATCAGCGCGGTACACGCTGTAACGCATTACGGAGGACAACATTTTCAATGCCATACCTTAGTTTCCCCTATAGAAAGATTTGTACATAAAAATGTAGAACTCTATATAAAGGTATGCATTCAAGCACGGTCTATAATGGCAATTAAACGGAAATTTTAAAAGAACATAATAAAATCTGTGTTTAAATAGTTTAAAAACTTGCTTTTATACCAAAAATATTTCTGGAAAGATAAATAATAGTTAACTGTAACTTCCCTGGTGGAGTGAGAAGCAGGTTTTAACTTGGCACCTCACATTCATTTTTACCTTTTCGATATACACGGCATGATTTCTAGCCTGAGTAAAAAGCTCAAGTCCATTCATGCCATCCATTTATGCGAATGTGTAGCTGGATCTGCGGCCCCTGGACAAAGGCACACAGCGTGGCCATTCTCTTGGCAACAACATAATCCCCTCTCAAAGGCTCTCTGGAAGGGCGACCTTACCTTATCATCTCTTTTGTTTGGCACAGCCAAATGCAATCTGTTCAGCACCTCATTCACTTTATTTCCTTTCATTTTGGTTTCAACTCGATGAGCCAAAAGCCTGTCACAAGCCTAAGGCAGTGTGAAAACAAGGCACAGAGTCACAAAGCATCCTGCAGCAGCAACCAGAGACTATGTTCCAAAGGCCTAAAACTGGCTAAGCACTTCTGTTCGGTAGACATCTGGTGGCTAAGTCCCCAGGACCACTTTAAGGTCCACTAACTCCCCTGGGGCAGACCCCACTCTCCAGGATAGACTGCATCTTTCTCCCTTTCCAGGCCAGGCCCAATCTGAGGGAGAACCCAGAGGCAGTGCCACCACACCCTGAGTGACCCCATGGCCCTTTCCAGGCCCTTCTCCCACTGCCAGTGACCCCATGCTAACCAGTCAGCTCCCTAACTCGACCCACATCCCGCCTCAGGACTCTAACTAGAACAACTGAGCCAGAGTAAAAGTTGCCCTTTCTTTTTATTTCAGGTAGAAATAACAAAATAAGAATATTAGAATCACATGAAATCTAACAGGAAATGCCTCCTTAAGCTGTTCCCACGTATACTACCTTTTTCCTACTTCTGCGTAGGATCCATCAAAGTACTTTTCAGTTTAGTTCTCTTGGAAATACTGGCAGGTCAAGAGAAACAGCAGGCAGTGAACAAAGTTAAAATGGCCTGTGCTGGCAGTGTAAGTATCTCGGCAAAGCCCCACTGTCATTGGGGCAGGTGGAACTAGGGCTTCAGTGAGGGAGCCTACAATTCATGCCTCCTACCTCAGCCACTACAAGTCCTCAGTGTCATAACCCCGGAAAGAAAGCTCTCCCCATGACTGACTTTTCTAAAACAAGAGAAAGACAGTTGTTAAGGGTTTGACACCTTCCTACGAGGGAGCACTGACCTCCGTTTTCACTTTGATAACACCTTCCTCTGTGAGGGTGCTGGTCTCTATTACAGGAAATCCTTCAGCCTGCAAATCTATAAATATTTTCTGGGAATATAAAGGAAAAATGAGAGTGTTATTTCTAGGTCCCTGTGAACAAATCTTAGTGTTCCTCAAATGAGTGTTATAAATGCTACTCAACACAATATCTGTGGTTTAACTCTTGAAGAACATCTCCAAAAAATAGTTACTTATTTTTCCCTATATTGTTCTGTGATTAAGAAAATTTGGGACTTCCGGCCAAGATGGAGGCGTAGGCGGACACACTGTGCCTCCTCTCACAACCAAAATTAAGGACAACAAATATTTAGAAACAAGAAAACAACCAGAACTTATAGAAAATTGAACTGTATGGAAGTCCAACAACCACTCATCCAGACCGGTAAGAGGGGCGGAGTCGCGGTAGGAAAAAGTGGAGGTGCGGACCCAGGAACTCAAGTAGCAGCGGCTCGCAGTTCCCAGGTACACGGGCGGTGGCTGGCGGTCCTCGGGCCCACAGGCGGCAGCTGGCGGACCCCGGGCACAGGGAGGCAACTGTGCAGACCCAGTGAGGACGCACAAGGCGGCTGGCTGACCAGGGGGTCCCACATTCGTGCGCGCAGACGGTCCAGGCAGAGGGGAAGTGGTGGAGGGGACTGAATCCAGGAGAGAGCGGAGCAGGCGCCATTGTTCCCTCTCAGACCCCGCCCCCACATACAGCGTCACAACCCAGCGACTGGGCTGCCTCACACTGGGGAGCGCCTGAGGCTCCACCCCTCACTACGTAACAGCACGCGTGCGTGCGCAGATAATCCAGGCGAAGGGGAAGCAGCGGAAGGGACCGGAGTCCAGAAGAGAGCAGAACAGGCGCCATTCTTCCCTCTCGGACCCCGCCCCCACGTATAGCGTCACAACCCAGCGACTGGGCTGCCCCGCCCTGAGGAACACCTAAGGCTCCACCCCTTATACGTAATAGCTGCGACCAGACTAAAACCAAAACAAAACAAAACAAAAAACCCCACCAAAAATGGCTCAAACCGGAGAAAAAATGAAAATCCCAGAGTCAATTCCTCTAAGCAACGAAGAGATAGCCAACCTATCAGATGCACAGTTCAAAGCACTGGTCATCAAGATGCTCACAGAATTGGTTGATTTTGCTCACAAATTAGATGAGAAAATGCAGGCTACAATACGTGAAATGAAGGAAGACGCATGGGGAACCGATAGAGATGGAAGGAAAACTGGGACTCAAATCAATGGAGTGGACCAGAAGGAAGAAACTAACAACCAAACAGAAAACGAGGAAGAAACAAGAATTCAAAAAAATGAGGAGAGGCTTAGGAACCTCCGGGACATCGGTAAACGTCCCAACATCCGAATTATAGGGGTCCCAGAAGGGGAAGAAGAGCAACAAGTGGAAAACTTATTTGAACAAATAATAAAGGAGAACTTCCCCAATATGGCAAAGGAAATAGACTACCAGGACGTCCAGGAAGCTCAGAGAGTCCCAAAGTTGGGCCCAAGGAGGAACACATCAAGGCGCATCGTAATTACATTAGCCAAGATTAAAATGAAGCAGAGAATTCTAGAAGCAGCAAGGGGTAAGGGGACAGTCACCTACAAAGGAGTTCCCATCAGACTGTCAGCTGATTTCTCAAAAGAGACCTTCCAGGCAAGAAGGGACTGGGAAGAAATATTTGAAATCTTGAAAAACAGGGACCTACATCCAAAATTGCTCTTTCCAGCAAAGCTGTCATTTAGAATGGAAGGTCAGATAAAGCGCTTCTCAGATAAGGTCAAGTTCAAGGAGTTCATCATCACCAAGCTCTTATTATATGAAATGTTAAAGGGACTTATCTAAGAAAAAGAAGATAAGAAATATGACAGTGAAAAGACAGCAAACTCACAGCTATTAAGAACCACACCTAAAACAAAAGCAAACTAAGCAAACAGCTAGAACAGGAACAGAACCACAGAAATAAAGATCATATGGAGGGTTAGCAACAGGGGCGTGGGAGGAGGACGGCGGGGGGGAAGGTACAGAGAATGAGTAGCATAGATAGTGGGTAGAAAATAGACAGGGGCAGGGTAAGAATAGTATGGGAAATGTAGAAGCTAAAGAACTTATGACACAAGGACATGAACTAAAGGGGGGAATGTGGGTGGGAGAGGGTGTGCAGGGTGGGGGGAATGATGGGGGAGAAACGGGACAACTGTAATAGCATAATCAATAAAATATATTAAAAAAAATAAAAAAAAAGAAAATTTGAATTACTAGGATCAAACCAGACTATAACAAGCAAACCAGGGGCTTTCCAGAATATTCCATGAGATCTCACCTTCCAAAATGGAAGCTGGCAAGAAGAACAAGATATGGATTATTTTTTTTTAAATGATTTCAAAGCTATTTTAAATAAAATACTTGGCCTCCATAGCCTAAGAGAATTCCTTAGAAAACAACACAAAAATGTTTACAAATATAGCTCCTTCTAAATCACTAAGACTCTTAAGAGAAGGGATCTCATCTGGGTGCCCCTTTACCATATATGACTGCACTCAGACACAGGTGACCAAACCCACAATCGTTAGCTTCTTGCAAACAAGACCTGCTTCCTTACTAGAAAGAGCAGTGGTTCTGAAGAACACTGGGATCGAAGAGCCAATCTCACTAGTGACTGATATGTAAATCCAAGTAAGATACTCACTACCTGAGCACATGGTGACAATGTCCCTCACAAAAGATGGGGGAGTAACCCTACACTGTTGCTGATGAAGTCAAAGCACCAATGAACACAGGCTACAAGACAGTGTTACCCAGACAGCAGCATCGCAGCAGCGCCCGATGTCACTTCTTGATTTCATTAAATCTTCCTGACATATCACTGGTAAAAACCCAATGGTGTCACTATTACTCCAGATAAGTGACCTCGCCCACCAGGGCTGCTAGGTGGCGAGGCTGAACTCAAGCCTGTGTAGTATCAGAGCCTGAGCATCCATCCCAACCTTTCTGGTGTCCCTCACTTTCCCTCCTTTTCCACTCTCCAGTGCTTTTGGACTGAAAAACTGAGATTACCTGATAGGTACTTGGGTCCTTTCAAAGACAAGGGAATTCTCTGATGGCATTGTTTATATAATTGTTAATTTAAAGAATACACTGCAGTTCCCTGAGGAAACCAGCATGGCTGTTTGAAAAAACCTAATTTTCACCAAGTATGAAATGTCCACGTAACATAAGAGGGACACTGGGAAGAGAACAGCATGCCCCTTCCTCAGGACCCTCCACCTGTTCAATGAAGTATGTTCCAGGAGACATGGCCAGATGGAGTCATCATTCTACTGCAGGGCCCCCGAATCTCGAGTGCGCAACCTTGAGTCATCACGAGGGGACTGTTCAAGCCCAGGCTGTTGGGGGCCCTGTTTCTGATTCCAAAGACCTTTCATTCGGAACATATTACACAGGAAAGCAGCTCCACAGTTAAGCAGACCAGATGAAATTGGTAGCAATCAAATCAAGACATTACTTGCAAACAATCAACCTTATACCATGTGGGAGATAGCGAACATAATCAAAATATCCAAATCAATAAAGTTATTGGTGAACATGAAAAATGTCTTTTATTTTACAGAAAAAGCTATATGAACGTTTTGGCCAACCAGTATCTCAACTGTAAAATCAAAAACCGGACTACAATTGTTTCTAAAGTCTGGCTGTCTGAGATAAGATTTAGAATTGCTAAGAAATACTGAAAACATTGGGGTGACTTACCTGGTCATCTTCTGGAAGCTCAGCTATTCTCTTCACATCGCATTTGTTTGCAACGACTATAAGAGGCTAGAGTGAAAAGGAAGGTAACAAGGTGATTACTACCTTCACACTGCAGGTCATAAACCGTGGTAGTGGTCATCACACTCACCTTGTTGACAAAGAGAGGTTTGATATTCTGGAAGAGCTCCAGCTGCGCCTGTAGCCCATGCCCACACTGCTCAGATACATCCATCACATACAGCACTGCAGCGCGTAGGTGGGCCAGGGCTGTGATGGCCTGCATTTCAATTGTGTTCCGATCCTCCAAAGGGTGGTCCAAAATCCCTGGGGTATCTACAACCTAATGGTCAGTCTTGTCAATCCAAAGCACACCTGCTCACAAACTTACTGTCCAGAAAATCCTGGAGTCACTCACAGACCCAAACTAGCCTTATAAAACTAGTTAATAAAACACAGGTCTCCCAGCTGACCGTGATAAAATAAACAAAACAGTAAGGGGAAAACAGGAGATGGAGGGACCTGCAGAGCTCATTAAAGAACTAGCAATGACCTTGAGAGAATGCCTCTCTGCTCATTAGTGACATGATGAAACAGAGATGGAGTAATTGGTAAATACGCCCATGTGTGAGAAACTACTTCCTCTTTGATAAAGTTAAATTCAACTGTAGAAACAGACTGCTCTATACTTTTAAATAGTTAGTAAATGCCATTTCTTATGGGTCAAAAAGGGTGACAAGGAGACCTTCCTCAGCAGCACCACTGTTAACATAACGCAGAACCTTCTTGGTAGCTGGCTGCTCCCCTGAACTCCATCAGAGGAATGAGAAATGCCCTAACGCAACCCCAAAGCTCAGAGTTCTCTTTAAGGGGGTGCTTCTGGCAACCCCAAGAATCTACTTCCTATCTCCTCAGTCTCCTCACCTCTAAGTGCACTAAGATATGAACACTCTAGTGCTATAGGGATCAAAATCATACTCCATTAACAAAACCACCAAGATGTCTGTTCTGTTTAAAGACAAGAGCTCTCACCTGCCAGCGCAGATACTTATAATCCATGTGCCCAACAAACAAAGACTTGGTGGTGAATGCGTAAGGCTGCACATCCACATCTGCTCTTGTCACCTGAAACCAAACAAAAGAATCACAGGGTTCTACCCTTTATTTTCTTTCAAACAGCATCGAAATAGCCCTGCCATGTTATCAAGACTGTTTTGGTAGAATAAAAAAGAACAAGTGAAACCTCTATGGTTAAGTGCTGAGGACAGGAGCCACTGTGTTTTGACAAATGTTGGGCTCCACTTCCTCATCACTGGCTCATAGGAGGAGAGTCTGAATCAGGGATCAGGGAGGCGAGGCAGGCCCAGTAGGAGGAGGACACACACCAGATTCTCCTTGCCCACCCTGGCCCCAGAAATACCCAGTGCAACTTTCTTTGATGATGAAAACGTTCTACATCTGCAATGTCCGTGTGGGGTCTGCTAGCCACATGCTGCCCATGAACTCTTGAAATGCAGTCAGCTTAACTGAGGAACTCAAAATTTTAATTTTTAAATTTTAATTAATTAAGTGGCCCTTGTCTCTGCCCCACAGTACTGGCTTACGAGTGTTGGGAGACACAGCTAGGACACTGCAGAGCTTTGGCTTGTCACCATGTCAGCATAACTTGTGGACAAAGTAAAAATCTACAAACCTCCTTAAAGGCAAAAGTGTTCTTGGTAGCAAGTAGCCACCTGAATGTAACAATTGTTTATTGGCATCTGAGCTATTGTTGCTTGTGAAATGACATTTTAATAGCTGTTTCTGCTCTGCTCATATCCCTCAAAGTCAGATAAATTATTCTGAAGCATCAAGTTACTTACATAAATAGTGTCCTTGAGTCCCAATTAATAAACTCAAATAAAGAATGACTCAGCACTTCCCACTACATGGACCGAAAAATTTATATGAAAGCTGACACAGCAACCAAGGGGACAGTACCCAAGAAATACCTTGGGAGACTGGGAAGTCCCATTCAGTGAGTGTGGCCTGCTATAGTGAATGGCAGTTCTGCTGGCACCACAATTCCCAGAACATGCCAAGACGACATGTCCTGTGAGAGAGGTGGTTGTGTGTTAACAAAAATGTTTTTCAACATCTCAAATCCTTCAGAAACTTGTAGGAAATACATAAGAATCAAAAAGTGGTTTCTGTAATAGCAATATAAATCTAGGATCTGACAAACTCATTCCTCCCTCCAATGACACAATGTTTTAAGCCAAGGGCAATACCAACTAAAGGACCAACTGGCCAACTGCCCCCCATCCCGTGCATTCAGGACATGGCAGCACTTTGGCCTCAGGTCCTTGGTCACCTGCGTAATTATCAGAGAGAGACCAACCTTATTGATGAAGCTGGACTTGCCAACATTTGGGTACCCACAGAGAAGTAAAGTTCTTGTGTTCGGGTCAATAGTTGGCAGACGGGACAGGTGCTGACGCACTGTGAGAAGTTTAAATTAAATGTGCTTAATTTCACAAGAAAAATTAAGAAATTCAAGGTTTAAGATCTATTTTACTTAATACTCCAGGCCTGTGGTTATATTAACCTCACTCCAACATTTATAATGTAAGTGATGGAAAAAACACAAATGAATGAAAAAAGGATCATCTGCAGAGGCACCATGGTATAAAGGAGGGTATTTCTCAGATCTGGCTGCACCAAGGTATCTATTCCTAGGCCATACCAGCTTGGTATTCCTATCCAACAGGTCGAAGGTGGAGTGAAGAAAAACAGATGTCCAAGTGCCCAGGGAAACTCGTATTAAATAAGACAATATCTGGAAAAACGCTTTTTAGACCAGCGCATGTGCCATCATTTTCAGGCTAGACAGAGCACTGCTTCCATGTAAAGACTACTTAACTCATGGGGACGGTCTGCAGTGCAGTGTCAGTGACACCACTAGCTAAACAGATCGTCAGAAGCACTGTCAAAGCAGCCAAGTACTGTATTCTTCTTGCAAATTATTTGCTAGATCCTGGGGGAAGTGGAACAAAACTACCTGAGTTAAAAACACTTGTAGGGAAGCCCTAGCTGTTGTGGCTTAGTTGGAGCATCGTCCCATAGACCACAGGACCGTAGATTTAATTCCTGGTCAGGGCACATGCCTGGGACGCTTGTTCGGTCCCCAGTCAGGGCGCATACAGGAAGCAATTGGTTGATGTTTCTTTAGCATTCATGATTCTCTCTCCCTCCCTCCCTCTCTTTCTGGAACCAGTAAATATATCCTTGGACAAAGGTTAAGAAAATATATTTGTGATGAAAATGACATAAATGTAAAAAGGCAAAAGAACTGTTTCAACGAAAACCCTACCATGTTAATTTAGATGTTGTCCTAGGAAATGAAACTATTGGGTAACAAAGGAAGTAGAAGTTTGATGTTATCATGTGTTACAAAGAAAAGCATTAAAAGAAATAAGTAAATAATAGGTAAAACTATGGGTCATTTTATTTTCAGATATACTTTTGGTATTTTCCCACAATTTATAATATATATGCCTTACCTACTACACATGAGAAACACAGGTAAATTGTCTTAATACTGCCTTTCAGAATTTCTTCTAGGATAGGCTAGGAAAAATACCATATTTTGCCATGTGTAATGCGCTCCCATGTATACCACACACCCATGTTTTTGGCCCAAACTTTCAGGAAAATAATTTTCTTTTTAACTTTAAATTCAATTATTTATTTATTTATATTTAGAAACAAAACCAATTGCTGTATTCCAGGGTATTATTTTGCATATGGATATTGTTACAACTTTCTCGAGTTACACTTTTAATGCATTAGCATAAGTAAAATAATGAAAAACATTATATAGATACAGAATTAGGAGTACCCATGTACAATGTGCATCCTTATTTTCCTCTCAAAAATTTGGGCAAAAAAGTGCACATTACACATGGCAAAATATTGTAATTTGACCCTGTCATTCTAAAAGGAAACAAAAGCAAACATTTCAAAATAAGTTTTCAACAAAGATCAAGCACCTTAATAGAATGTACTCAAAACTGTTTGTGCTAATGCTTGACAAGTACCTTGTTCCAAATACTCCAAACTTTGCTTCTGCCTTTTGATAATAGTACACATTCGCCCCAGGGCAGCACGCTTCAGCTGCTTACAGCGGTAGAGAGAGTCTCCATATTTCATAAGCCGCACATAATCTTTAGCAACACTTAAAGAAATAAAAAGAAACACATAAGTTTTTTTCACTTTTGACAATGTAAAAGATAATATATTCAGAAAATACCTTACTTGTCCACTAAATTTTTGGCAATATTTATTTGTCCTAGAGCCAACTTGTAATGATCCTTGTCATAGAGAATGTTCATCAAATCAGCATAAAACGGATGGATATCCTGCAACAAAAAAGCAAAGCAATCAGTTTGGTACAAGTCTCTCATCCCTATGTGTAAATAATACTTGAAGAATATTCCTAGGGAAATATATTACACCTTTCCCCCTCTTCCCAAACCCCCAGCATCTCTCCCCACCTCGCTCTCCTGATTAATGTCTGTCTGGTTCCCTGAGAGAACAGGAGTCACAGGGAAGAAAGTGGTACTGTCTTTTCTTTCCTCCTATTCCCACAAACCCAAACTAGTCACTTCTGTGTCTACCACGCCATTCAAACAGCTCATCATCATCAGTAACCTCCAGTTCTCCCTCTACCTCATCAGACCCTTCCCCCGCACACTTCCTCATGTATTTACCTGGCCTCTGGGACCTTCTCACTCACTGGCTACTTCTCCAACTCCCTTGCTGGCTCGAGTTCCTGACCAACGCTAACCACTTGTGCTCCCTGGAGGATTCTTTACACTCACTTCCTAGGTGACCTGACCTAAGTTTTCACACATCTACATTTTCATAAGCTACGTCTGACCATCTCCAAGCCAGACTTCTCATGAGCCTCAGACTGCTCAGCACTTCTGCTTGAACATCTTACCAACATCTCATGATTAACATGTACAAACTGCTCTCTACCTTCTCAAACCCATGTTCTTCCCTATCTCGGTGTAGGGCAACTCTACTGTCCAAGGTGCTACGGCCCACACCTATTCTGAGAAAATCCGTTGGCTCTTCCTTCAAAGGATACCCTGAAACCAACCATTTCTCAACTCCTTCACTACCACCTATCTTCTAAGTCACTGTGCTGACCTGAGGGGCCTTCTACCCCCACAGGCCAGTCATCATCTAAGAGCAAGGGTGTCAAACTCATTTTCACCAGGGGCCACATCAGCCTCGAGGTTGCCTTCAAGGGGCCGAATGTAATTTTAGGACTGGATAAATGTAACTACTCCTTAACTGTTAAGCGAGAATTCGGCACTGCTGCTGGGTAGAAACAAGGTGGAGGGCCGGATTCGGCCCACAGGCCTCCTGTTTGCCACCTGTGCTCCAAGAGCTAAGCCAGGACGTGGCCAAGAGCTAAGCCAGAACGTGGCCAATCCCAGGCTCAGGTCCAAAGCCTTCCTTCTTTAACAGAATTCAAGCCCTACACAAGTCCCCTCACCCTACCCATCACCTCTCTGACTCATCCCCACTACTCTCCTTCTCATATGCCCTGCTCCACTTCTTGTTCCTTGAAGACAGCATACTCTGGACCTTGGCACTTTCTTTCTCACCAAGGATCCAGAGCTCATCACCTCACTTCTTTCAGGTCTCTGCTACAAATGCCCAGCCAGGGCACTCCCTACTCTCCTTATTTATCTGACACACCATATACTTTTATGTTTACTGTCTTTCCTTCCACTAGACGAGAATAGGGACTTCTTTTATTACTGCTGTACTCCTGGTGCCTAGAACAGGACCTGAGACACAGCAACCACTTGATAAACAGTAACTTACTCTAACCCTCTACTCTGAAACTGTTCTCAGATAACTAATTCTGATTTTTTTAAAAAAAGTTCATAAATTTGAACCTCTAATGTATTTTAAAAACTCACACAATGCCAAGGATGAAAAAGATAAAACTTCCTACACAGAACCACAGAAAACTGGAACTAATTAGATCAAAATATTTTGTTTGCTCAAACTAGGTATTTCCTAAAATCAAATTAGTTTAGCATAATCTCATGTTTTTTCATCCCCAGGTCTTCCCATAGAATCTGCCTTTTCTCAAAAAATAATTTACTGATTCAACAAGCATCTATTGAGCACATGTGCCAAGTCCTAGGGAGGGACGTGAATAAGTGCCACTCCTCCAGTGGGAACTTTTACATTTTAAACACTTCTGTATTTATTTTTAGAGAGGGGAAGGGCAGGAGAAAGAGAAAGACAGAAACATCAATATGAGAGTTGCCTCTCACATGATCCCAACCGAGGACCTGGCCTGCAACCTAGGCCAGGAATTGAACCTGCAACCTTTTGCTTTACAGGACAGTGTTCAACCCACTAAACCACACCAGTCAGGCACTTCTGTATTTTTTAAAACAAGCCACTGTCATCTTTTAAAATATAAAAGAAATACTTGTCACATAAACCAAACTTTTCTCTGCTTTAACCTACCAACAGAGGCTATTTCAGGGCAGTGACAAATTTAGGCTCTCACACTGTACTGCTGACCCATCCTTCACCACCACATATAACCTTGCCACTGTGTGATCCTGCACAGGACTTCATAAGCAGTGTTATTCTAGCTTTCTACAACTAAATAAACAGACAAACTGCACTCCATAGCTGAGTTAAGAGTTCAACTTTCTTGGCTTAATGGAGAAGTCACAGCTACTTCACGCTATTTCTTATCACTGTGAAAAAAAGTATTCAGTGTTGAACTGACCATCAATGGCTGATAAACCAACACCACCACAAACAGTGGCAGACCTCAGGCCACTGACCCAATGTGTGGCCAGGAAAAGGAAACAGGGAGGAGAGGAAACCAGACAAGGTGGTAAGCCATCAGAATCCCGGGCCTTCGGATTATGCTACAGTTTTTAGAGATCTTGGTGTGGGCCTCTGCCAAGATGAGAGATTATAAAGCCTCAAGAGAGAGCTCTGGGCCCTCTTAGATGGGATTTGTTTGATAGAAAGAAGGAATACTAAGGGACAAAAATACCTGTTATTCTGTTCCCAACTTTGCTGTTAACTCAGTGAATAAGACAATTCAGCTAGTTTTTGTTTCCTTCATTATCTGTCAGACGAGTAGACCAAACTGGTTAAACACCCATGACCCGAAAGTTCACATTTATATGAATATCTTGTGGCCCCGAGTCACTTACATCCAATTTGGGGAAATCCGTTAGAATCTGTGAGAGTCTGTCATGGTAGTTCTGTTGGGTAAATTTGACTTTTCGCATGTAAAAATGTCTAATACGATGAATTTGGTAATGTTTATGAATAACTGTTGGAGTCTTTCGTTGAGTCTTCGATAATGTTAGGTCAATGAAGTCCTGCAATTAAATAAAATAAGAGTTATACCAAAAACATCTACTTTTCATCCCCTTTATTTGAAACCTTTTTAAAAGACTAACATTTCCTAACAGTATATATTTTAAACTACAAAACTTTTCCTAACAAAGTCTTTTGTATACAACTTTGTTCATCTTTATAGTTTCTGGCCTTTAAGAAATACTTACCAAGTGGCTGTTGAAATAGATTTTATACCAAACTTTCTTTTATCTTAATTTTCAAACACCCAAAAACCCTTTGAAATTTAAGTCAGACAACTCAAGCATAAATCGGAAAAAAAAATTGAAAAAGAACAATCCTGCAAGTTCAATTCGTGTATCTTTCAAGTACGTAAAGTGATGGGTGAAACAAAAATCCACTGTTTATAATTTCCTAGAATATGTAAGGTGACTGAGGACATTAAAGATTTTCCATGAATTCCCCAGTGCAGACAGACAAGTTGACAGGTGCCCACAGCACTGTCAGTACCAGGAGGAATACAGATTTCAGGCCCTGAGATCTCTACTCCCTCTTCCGTCTCTATGAATGCTCGAGGGTCCAGTTAGAAGTGACCTGATTCGTAAAGTCTTCCGACTCTCCCCCTTCTCTTGGGCAAGGACCTCTCCTCTCTGAGGAACGACCCGCTCAGCTCTGGAGAGAACGCTGACGTCGGAGGAAGGACCCCCTCCCCTCCAGGAAAAGATTCCAATCACTAAGAAAGGGCAGCCTCGTCTCTAGAGAGGAGTCTGACGTCTGAAGAGAGAACCCTACCCGCTCCGAGGGAACACTAACCCTGGAAGCCCTACTCTCGAGGACATGGCCTTGGCAGCCGGGCCCGCGGGGGAGCATTGCAGGCCTGGGCCCTCCCGGCGACCGGGCGGAGGAACAAGACGAGAGCGGAAGGCCCCAGGACGCCTACCTTGGCGGACGGCACCACCGTGATTTTCTTGAAATTGTAGTGCGCCATGTCTGAGGTCTGCCACGAGGGAAAGGACCGGCACCCGAGACTTCCGCGGACGGCAGGGTACGGGACTTCCGCCGACTGCGGACACTTCCGGGTGCTCCCGGCGTCTCCCCCGCACAGCCCCCAGTCACACAGCGCCCCAGCCTGGCCGGAGGTCCGAGGCAGAGGAGTCGCTGGGCTGAGGGTGGGCTGGAGCCGCGCGGCGGACCAGGAGGGTCGCGGCAAGGGGGCGGCGCGGAGGTTCAGTGCCTGCCGCGTAACGAAGGAGTCCAGACATGCTATCAGGGGTGTCTGTGCTGCTCTCTCCAGGCTCGGCCTGGGGCGGGGGTGGGGGAGTTCGAGAGTTTTGGGGGTCTCCGGGGACTCTGGGGTCCGGGGATTCTCGAGGGGTTTTGGGGAGTCCCTTTCCTGGGATCTCGGGGGTCTCGGAGATGCGGTGGGGTCTCCAGGGATCTTGGGAGTCTCGGGGACTCAAGGATTCTCTGGGGATTCGGGGGTTCTTTGGGGACTCAAGGAATCTCGGGGGATACAGGGGGTCTTCGGGGACTCAGGGTCCAGGGATCTGGGGGGTTTCGGCGGTCCGGGATGCTCTCGGGATGTCTGGTGTCTTAGGGACTCGGTTCCGGGGATCTGCGGGGTATCAGTGGATTTAGGATTTCGGAGTCTCGGTAATCTGGGGGAATCTGAGGATTTCAGGGGTCTTGGGGACTCGGGGGAGTGTCCGGGGACTCAGAGGTACAGGAATTCTGGGGTCCAGGGACTCGGGCTTGTGGGCGCGGGCCCTGGGCTCCCAGAAGTGTGGGTGCGCTGTGAGAGCCGTGAGGCCCTTAACTAAGTCCCGTGTCTCCCCAGCCCCTCCACCCAGCGCCAACCTCACCCCAGGGTCCTAATCTGACCCAAACCAGGAGGACAGTGCAGCACGAGAAAGTAAGATTATATGCTAACCTCACTCATGAGCATAGTCACAAAATTTTTAAATAAAAATGTTATATAAACAATTATGCAAGAAAAGTGATAAAATTCAACATCCGTGCATGACAAAACAATTTTTTTAAAAAACCTCCTGGCAAAATAGTAAGAATTTCCTTCTTCAGGGCATCTACCTAAGGAAACAAAATGAAGAGAAACAAAACTCAGCAAACACCTTACTCAGTGGGGAAACAGAAAACATTCCATTTGAAATTGCAAACAAGATTATCCATCCGTGAATTGATCATTGTTAAAACTTGCTATGTAGGGGTCGATTATACTGTTTTCTATAGTATATGTTTGAAATATTCCATAACAAAAATAAATAAATTTTAAAAGTGTTTCCTACATGTCCCAGTTCTTGAACCCTGGTCCATAGAATGAATCCATTACTCAAACCAAAAGAAGAGAGGAAGAAAACATATGTAAGGAAATTAACAAAAATTTATATAGCAGACCCAGTGTTTATCTGAGCAAGTGAATGAATAGAATGAATCTAAACAGCAATAGCCAAGTTAGTTCCTTGAAAAGTAACAACAAAAACATTAGCTACACATATGAAGACTGATATGTCTTCTTTAAGTATGGTGAGAATTCATCAGGGTAATTTTCCAAGGGCTGATAAAGATTATAATGAAATGCCACCACATGCCTAGGCAGCTATTATATAAATATTCAAGGCTTTATTACATGTAAGATGTTAAGTGGAACATAATGTACCATAAAAGATACCTTCTTTGTGCTAAAGAATTTTTCATTTTAGCCAGGGAGAGAAAATTGAACACAGAACAGTCTAAGCCAACACAATTTACAATATATTCCTAAGTGGTCACTCCTACCTTCTGCCTTCAGAAATGCAGTCCCCTAAACAGCACAGCTCCACCTGCACCCACCTTTCTCCTATCTTATATCTTTCTCATCCTACCTAATGGCTTTTCCCTCCCTGATGTCTCTCTGTCTCCTCCTTGGTTACTTACTACCTTCACACACAAGGACCTTCTTTCCTCTCCTCCCTCCCACATGAGCCAGACAGTGACACTGTGGACTCTAGTACCCTGAGCCAAGTTCAAACACCACTGCACACAGACAGATCTTTCTAGGCCTCCGGTCCAAGTCCATTATGGGTGGTGTGTCTGGTGGGATATTCTGAGAACCTGGCAAGTTTTTATTGCACTGCTTATAGGAAACAAGTTTTAAAGTAAAAAAAAACACCAATTGACCTATTAACTTTTAAACCTGTTATAACACAGTTCAGTGAAAACTACCGATACGTGGAATGTCAAATTAGAAATAGAGACTGGTGGTTCTCAAGCTCAGTGTCATGACATTACCATGACATGACATTGTGAGATTTGTTACAAGCAGTTTGTCATCAATTATAAAGTTCTCAAGTTTGCAATGATTGCCTTTTTTTAATGAAAAATGCAAACCAAAGACTCTCATTTTAACACCATTCATGGAGATTTCTTCTTGACTAGAAAAGGTTGTGCTCCAAGAATTACTATAACCCACATGCTACTTAATTTGTCTGAAAAATGGAATTCCTGCGTGCTCAACTTTGAACAGAAGTGAAGCACAGCAAGATTGTTGACAAATGCTGTGTAGACAAACTTTCAAAGTTATAGGAGAGAAAACCCTGGGCAGAGAGGTGGGGCAGCTGTTGGAACCAGGAAGTGTTCTCTGAGAGGTGAATTCCGTCTGCCCCTTGGTGAGTATTATTTCAAACAGGGGAGAGGGCAAGTCAGGTGAGGGGAGTGGCTTCTTCCAAAGGATGAATACATGGCACCATGGTTCACTGAGGTCAGCTTGGTTTTGTTTTCTTCTGTGTGTGGGTTAATGGATAAGCTGTTTGACCCATGCTGGGCAGGTGACTAAAGAATGGTTACATGTATTCTCAAGCACTGTAGATGCATCCAAAGTGGGGACATTATCCGCACAATATCAACAATATCCACAGACCCTGAGCACCAGCTATGTCCTCTCATAGAATCCTCACCAAGACCCCCAGTGGGGATGGGTCAATGACCTCTGGAGGGGGCACAAACTGGGGGAGAGGTCAAAACCTGGGGGTGGGTACTATTGTTATGTCTGTTTTGCACATGAAGAACTGAAGCATAGAGACCTTGTCTGACAAGCCCACTCCAAGCCTGACAGTGGAGATAGGGCTGAACCCAGACTATCTGATGGCGGGGCTTCTTTCTTCAGTCCCCACTGCACTGAGGACCTTCTGGGATGGGATCCTGGCACAGGCCCTGTCTCCTTGTGTTACTCCCTGATGGAGGCAGAAAGGACCTCACTAGCCCAGGGTGGCATAAATCACACATATGCATGGAAGGCATATAGGCACCTAAGAAAGAGGCCATTGAATCACATGGGGAGTGATGGCAAACACCATTTTATTTTATTCTTTAATCAATGACACTTGTTTGGCTCCTGCAGCTTCTGCCAATTGAAGGCTAATGACAGTGCATTGTACTGAATTGAGCAATTCTTTGCACCAGTAGAGACTTAGAGCCTTCATAAATACTCTATTTGGAACACATTCAGTAGTTGACAAGCGCCCATCATGTTGACATGTGAAGTCGTTCAGAATCACACTTCGAGAAGCCAGAGAGAAAATTGTTTCAGCAAATATGGACAAGTTGGTGGAGCTGATTTAAAAGATATGTTAAAAAATTTAGGTAACTTCCATGAAAAATCTTTGAGTTGACTAGTTGGAGCAATAAGGAGGTCATCTATTTGCATGTGTATATTTTCTTGCTTTTCTCGGATTCCAATGTTATTATTTCTTGCCTAGCCCCTATTGTGAAAGGAATATTAACTGAACCCAGAAGGAAGTATGAGGAAGGGTAAAAGAATAGCCAGTGACGAATAGATTCTTCACTTTTTTATATAAATAAAAAAAGGTCAGGATTTAAGAGGAGGTACTAAGGAACTAAGAGCAATACTGAATGTATCTCTGAAACAGATTCGTCTTCCCAAAATGTTTACCAACTCCTATGGCTTGAATGCAATGCACTTCCTTTCAAATCATGCATTGAAAGCTAACCCCCAGTGTTAGAAGGTGGGGCCTTTGGAAGGTGAACCCAGAGAGCTCTACTCTTCCACCATGTGAGATCACAGCCAGAGATATCATCTATGCCAGCTACTGTGAACCAATAAAACCACAAAAATACTTTCTATGTGTTTCCAGTGTAAATAACAGTATTTTATAAAAATAGTTTCATGATGCACAGAGGCTGGTATGTACTGGGGAGGCCAATTGTGGTTGAGACATATGCTCAGTCCCATATATTTTTCAAAGATTTTATTTATTTATATTTAGAGAGGGAAAAGGAGGGAGAAAGAGAGGGAGAGCAACTTCAATGCGTGGTTGCCTCTCATGAGCCCCCCACTGCGGGCCTGGCCTGCAACCCAGGAATGTGCCCTGAGTAGGAATCAGACCATCAACCCTTTGGTTTGCAGGCCAGCACTGAATCCACTGAGCCGCACCAGCCAGGGTCTGTCCTTTGATTTTAAATGATGGCTTAACTGGGTAGAGTAATCTTGGTTTACATCCTTGCTTTTCATCACTTTGAATATTTCTTGCCAGTCCCTCCTAGACTGCAAAGTTTCTTTTGAGAAACCAGCTGGCAGTCTTATGGGAGTCCCCTGTAAGTAACTAACTGCTTTTTTCTTGCTGCTTTTAGGATTCTCTCTTTGTCTTTAACCTTTGACATTTTAATTATTATGTGTCTTGGTGTGGGCCTCTTTGGGTTCATCTTGTTTGAGACTCTGCATTTCCTGGACTTATATGTCTCTTTCCTTTACCATGTTAGGGAAGTTTTCTGTCATTTTTTCACATAGGTTTCCAATTTCTTCCTCTCTCTTTCCTCCTTCTGGTACCCACATGATCTGAACATTGGTATGCTTGAAGTTGTCACAGAAGCTCCTTACATTATCCTCATTTTTTGGATTCTTTTTTCTTCTTGCTATTCTGATTGGTTGTTTTTTGCTTCCTTATATTCCATATTGCTAATTTGAGTCTTGGCTTCATCCACTTTACTGTTGATTCCCTGGAAATTGTTCTCTTCTTAAAAATAAAGATTTATTTATTTATTTTTAGAGAGAGGGCAAGGGAGGAAGAAAGAGAGGGAGATAAACATTGATGTGAGAGAGAATCATTGATTGGTTGCCTCTCACACACCTCCAACCAGGGAGCTGGCCCACAACCCAGGCATTACCCTGACTGGGAATTGAACTGGTGACCATTCAATTTGTGGGATGACACTCAATCCACTGAGCCACACCAGTCAGGGCTGTAAATTGTTCCTTTCAATTAATGTAGACTTTACTTCTGACTGGGTCTGTTTAATGCTTTTTAGTGCTTAGTCGAGGTCCTCACTAAGTACCTTGAGCATCCATATAACCAGTGTGTTGAACTCTGCATCTAGTAAAAGCTCGTCTCCATTTTGTTTAGTTCTTTTTCTGGTGTTTTGTTCTGTTCTTTCATTCGGGCCCTGTTTCTTTGCCTTCTCATTTTGGTAAATTCCTTGTGTTTCTTTCTATATATTAAGTAGAGCTGCCATATCTCCCAGGCTTGGTAGAGTGGCCTAATATAGTAAGTGTCCTGTAGAGTCCAGAGGCACAACATCCCCTATGACCCAACCTAGGTACTCAAGGTGCACACACTGTATGTGTTGAGTATACCCTCCTGTTGTAGTTGAGCCTTGATTGCTGTTGGCATGTCCAAGGTCAGTAACTGTTTTTATTCTGTCTGGGATCACACAGCATAAGCTACAAAGCAATCTGTAGATGGCTGCTACTTGTGGGTGTGGGACCAGCCCATTCCACATCTCCACCCTACCTACCAGTCTTGATACAGTTTCTTCTTTAATTCCATAGTTGATTTCTTCTTTAATTCCGTAGTTGCAGGACTTCCATTCTGATGATTCTGAATGATGGTTGTTCTATAGTTTAGTTGTAATTTTGATGTGGTTATGCAAGGAGGTGAGCTGTGTTTACCTACTCAGCTATCTTGACCAGAAGTCTAATTATTCCATATATTTTTTAAAACTATCTGAGAAGGTTTTTATACCCACTCCCAAGAAACAAATAAAGCCTTCATCTTTGTGAGCACAGCATACCCAGCCTGCTCCCAATCATTATACATATGGAACCCTAAAGCAATTTTTCTGCCATCCAATACACACTGTAAAATGCCTGCCATTGACTTTTCATTACCAAAGAATGTTTTCTTTCTTTTAAATGCGTAGCTTTCAGATTTTTGTCTCTAACCAAACTCCTAGGGTTCTATCGTACATATTGTTCCCTTCTGTGGCAGCGAGAAGAATGTTTCCAAGACCCTTATTCTGATAGAGGAGCCACTTCTAGATGGGATCCAAAGGGAAAGCAAATCTCACGCATATGGCACCCTGACATTGGCCTTATTGCCAACAAACACCATTTGATTTTAGTCAGCTTAGGCTCATCTTTGTCCAGCAAGCTGGGGATGGGCTCAGAATTAGTCAGTGGTACATGGAAGCAAACATAGACCCTGGAGACCCCATTCACACTGCTGCTTCTCAGCCCTGTCATCATGGCCTTCCTTCTGGTTTCCGAATCATCACCCTAGGACTAACTGCATGTGGTTTTATGGTGGTGATTTGTTGTATCATGTTGTCATCCTGCCAGGCTGTGATGCAGATACACAGGAATCTCTATTGTACAGGAAGCAATATATGTATGTGGAAAAATTGGTAACTTTTATAAGGATTTAAGTTAGGGGGTGAGGAAAGAGTGACAGCTTAACCACAGAAAATGACACAATTGTTAACAAGACAATGTACAAAAGTTAGACTGATTCAATAGTATTGAAATACAAAGGTGTATTTAATAATTTTGTTTTACTTAAGAAACCTGCATGATGTGTCTATAATGTACCAAGCACACTGGTGGTGTGTGGGTGGCAAAAGAGTGGCCCCAAAGAGATCCACATCCTGGTCCCAAAAACATCCATGTCTTTGTCCCTGGAACCTGTCTATGTCACCTAACCATGGTGAGGGGGATCAAGACCAAGACAGAACAACATTTACTCACCACCTGGCCTGAAGGTAGGGAGATGATCCTGCATCAGTGAGGTGGGCCAAATTAATCACAAGGGTCCGTGTAAGTGGAAGGTGTCAGTGTCAGTGCCATTCAATGTAACAAGGGCTTCAATGCCACTGCTGGCTTTGAAGATGAAGAGACACCTTGAGCCAAGGGATCTGGGCTCCTCTAGGAGCTGGAAAAGTCCAGGAAGGAGCCCCTTCCCTTGACTCTCAGAAGGAATATAGCTCTACCAATGAGTTCACATCAGTCCAGGGAAACCCTTTGCAGATTTACAGCCTGAAGAACTGTAAGGTAATGAACATGTGATGTTTTAAACCACATTTGTGGTCATTTTTTGCAGCAGCAAGAGAAAGCAAAGTCACCTACTAATCTATCAATTTGTCTGACTGGTATCTTGCTAAGGAAAAAATAGATATGACTCTTGACCTGCACAGACATATTCACAACCAATTATAGTTAAGTAGCAGAAGTCTGTACATGTTTACACATGTGTGGGTTTATATGCGTTGTCTGAGTAGAAGGGAACTGTTAAACAAAAGGCAGCAAAAGGCACTATCTGAGGGTGGATTTGCTTTTTCTTCATTGTGAATCCTGTGGGGAACCAAAATAATTGGTGCAGAGACGGAATAGTTAGGAACTGCTCTCAGCCAGGTTCTGGGCCTGGCTTCTTCTCCCTTTCTCCTCAGTTCACCCTTTGGTAGGACTGCACTGCCCTCCCCTTCCCTGAAGAAGAGTATTTATATTCTTGCTGATGATTACAATGAGGGGACAGAGTTCTTGTTGCAGAACCCACCTGGTCTCCAAGTGTGCGCACAGCTCAAATGTCCAGAGAGGTGGCATAAACTGAGACAGATACTTCCTGGGGAATCCAGGTCTGTCTGCTGAATTGTGCAATGAATGAAATGTCTTCCCAGGTTTGCCTGTTCTTGGGGCTGTGGTAGAATTCCATCTTTCACTGCAGTTAAAAAATTTTTTTTTCAAATTTCAAATTAAAATTTTTTTAACTAATTGATTTTTAGAGAGGAAGAGAAAGGGAGGGAGGGAGGGAGAGAGAGAGATCAGTTCCATTTATTTATTTATTTATTGGTTGATTGATTGATTGATTGATTGATTCTTGTATGTGCCCTGACTAGGGATCAAACCCACAACCTTGGCATATCAGGACAATGCTCTAACCAACTGGACTACCCAGCCAGGGCTTTCACCACATTTTTAACTGCTTCAAAGTCTTCATTAGACTAGGCAATGCCAGGCTGGGGCATTGAGGAAAATACCAAAGTAGTCACCATAGAAATGTGTCTATTACATTTTTTATTTTAAACAACCCTATTCATAATTTGAAATTTGAATGAGTATGGGAGGACTCTTTTTCAGGACTCAGAACTCACAGATCTGTGTTGATCTAGCCAGTTGTGGACATAGTTAACAACCCTTCCAAATTCCACTGGTGGCCTTTTCTTTAGACTCTTGCCAGCATTTCCTCTGGCCACCTAGACTGGCTGACAAGGTTTCTGAATATCCTTGGACTGTTCCAGAACATACTATCTGGGGAATGGTGGCATGCATCCTGGCCCTGAGAAAGATGGGACTCTTCAGCACGTCAGCCCCTCATCTGAACCTGGCGGACCTAGTTATCACAGGCAGGACCTGTTCCCTAACCCTAATCCTAACAGGACTCCATGTTCCCTCAGTGCACTGGGCTGAAAAACCTAACTCTGACACTCCTGCTGGGCTTTTCAGAGATGTTCAGAGCAGGCTGAGTGTGAGCAGAGGGGCTTCCCGTTCTGCAGGGTCCTTCCGACTACCCCTCAGGGCTATCATGGACCTTAAGGTCAAGGGGAGGGGACCACACCATGTACAGCCCTGAAGCAGCTCTCACACCCTTTGGAACATCCCCCGCACTCTAGTCTCCTCCTTCAGCTCCTTCCTGCAGTGAGAGGTGCTGACAACTCAAGTGCCATTTCAGGGACACACCTCTTGTGGGCGTGGAATGTTGGCTGATTGAGAAGGAGGAAGGCATTGCCAGCATTTAGGCTACTGCTCTCAGGAAGGTGGAAAAAATTATTCTGTGATACCATAGAGGCCTCTTCATGATGTGGAAGGAGTAGAGGCCAGAGCAGAGGATGGAAATTCAGGCTTTGCGAGAGTGTGCCTGACCTTTTCAGCTTGTTGGCTTGGTGTCAATACAAAGTCCAGAGAATGGGGGAGGAGTGCTCAGCCTAGCAAACTCAGTGGTGGTTAAGCACCTACTATGCACTCACTTCCAACACGCCACACTATTTAAATGTCCCCAGCAATGGGACTTCTCATTTTCCACGTCTGATACCTGTGAGTAGTTATATTTTAAAAATAAGAAATAGTAGGTTTTAGAAAACAAAAGTGTATCTTAAGGTAACATATATACCTAAGTCCAAGAATTGAGAGAAAATATGATAAACAGGGAAGTTACAGGTGAAGCACAAATGACGATCCCCAGAGGAGGAGGTTCAGCGGGGAGATGAGAGATGGTTCCCCAGGGGCTGCTGGTGATCAGCACCTGAGCATTTGATTTATTTATTTATTTAGTTAGTTAGTTAGTTATATTTTTAAATCTTCACCCAAGGACATGTTTATTGATTTTAGAAAGAGAGGAAAGGAAAAAAAGAGAAAGAGAAACATTGATGTTAGTGAGAAACATCAATCAGGTGCCTCCTGTACACCCCCTGACCAGGGATCAGACTTGCAATCTAGGTGTGTGCCCTGACCAGCAATTGAACCCACAACCTTTTGGTGTATGGAACGATGCTCCAACCGAATTACCCAGTCAGGATCCACCTGAGCAATTTAAATCCAGGTGCCTGGCCACTCCCAGCACAATCAGATCAGGTTTTCTGGAGGGTTGGGGGGTGGATCTAGGCAGTCTTGTGAAGCTTCTTGGGGCTGTGAACAAAGCAGGGGCTACCTGGTGGGTCAACACACTGAAAGTAACCACATAACCGAGCAGACAGGAGCTGATTCACGTGACACTTTGTGAGTGACCCAACAATTAATGCTGGAAGAAACAGGTTTTTATTTACAACATTCCAACCTTGGGGGGTGTTCAGAGCACTTATGCTTGGAGCCCTCCTTTCCCATGAGACCCAGCCCTCCCCTTGTTCCCCAAAGGGCTATGAGCCAAAAGCAAACCCAGTAGTTCCCCATTTCCTTATCTGAAACCAGCTGTGCAAACAGTTTTCCAGTCTCTCTGGAAGGTGCCAAAGTCACCATCCTCGCCCAGAAGCTCTCTCCTTCAGAATCTGGGGTATGTTGTCATCAGCTTCCATGTAATAGTCCAAAAAAAGCATGTGCTGTGTTACACTGAACCACAGTGAAGTCCAGGAAAGGCACAAGTCCCAAGTGTCCAGATAGAGATGGCAGCAGGTCAGCATCTTGCAAGGCAGGTTTTGGTGGCTTTGGAGTCAGCTAATGTGGACACAATCAAGGCAGCATGCCTATTTTCTCACTAGCCCATGGTGGACCAGCCCCTATAGCCCACAAGGCTCCTATCTCACTACCAGCAGCCTGCTGGACTCTGCCGTCACTACCAGCTGCATTACGGCTCTTCCTCCTCACTCGTCCTCACATGGCTGCCCTCCCTTAGCTTAAATCCTGACCTGGAACTTCCTTGAGTGGGGACTTCATCTCCCACTCTTCCACAATAAACTACATTTGCCAGTTTTTTTGTATAGTTTACATTCTCTCTGCTACCATTCCCAGTCAGGGTAAGAGTGACTCAATGATCCAGGAGGCAGGAGTAAGGTTACAGTCTGAAGGTCACACCCACTTTGTCCCCAGGTGGTAGCACAGCTATTAAAGTAGCTACCAAGTTGCCATTGTAATGCAAAGTACCTTAATCCTATCATCCACTCTCCTCCATCCCCCAACCAAGGTCTGTAGAGGCTTTAGGGAACCCTCAAACGGGTATAGAATACCCCGTTTCAACCACACAGGATATTTCAGTCATAAAAATTCCTTACTGGGCAGGTTATGGTGGAAAGCGCCATCCTAAGGCCTATATGATAAATTAATCTCTACTTTGAGCAGCACTGTCCAGTTTTTTGTTTGCATCTGGAATAACATACTTAAAATGTCAGAACAATCTCTCTCCAGACCTGCAGAGATAAGGGTAAGACAATTGCAACAGTCCTCACTTCAACCCACATACCCTATAAACTATGCTTGGGGAATGTTAACAACCAGGTGCCTACCAGTGCAAAAGAAGTATGTGTCTCTCTACTTTGATTTTTGTCCATTTCTAGAGATTTCCCACTTTACTCTCTCTCTCCTTAATTTGCCACTAACGATTTCATGTAACCCTCCTTACCCTCTCACATCTTCTCCTTTTATTCTAAATGCATGAAAGAAATTACAAAACTGCCATTCTCTGGAGCATTTTCTCAACCACTTGAGATTTTGCTCTGGAACTGGCCCCTAAACCTTGGCTCAAGTAAACTCTTTAAATCTTTCTTCAGGTTTGGAATTTCCTCCCCACACCCCAGGAGCCAGGCGTGTCAGTCTGCCTGGCCTGCTCCGATCACAAGCAGGGCTGGGATGGTTTGGAGACTTCTCCCATGCATGTTTGCTCCTTGGAGGCCAGGACAGTAACCAATTCACAACATCAAGACCTGTGATTTGTATCAATCAAAAAATGTTCATTGACAGAAGGTGTGAGTGAGCGATGACACTGTAAGGGAGGCAGCATGTCAAGAGTCGACTTATTCTGACATTCATGGCAGCATAATCAGCTGTAATTGTGCCAGATAACAATTATGCATAGCTGGTACCACTCTCATCAGCTGCCTTTCCCTGCTTCATGTATCCTGCAGGTGCCCATCACCCAAAGACACAAATGCTGTCCCTCACCATGCAAGGCCCCCACCTTGGTCCCAGGGCCTCGGTAGGCTTTTGGATCAGAACCTGAGGAACAAGGCTGTGGGTCACACACTTGCTGGGGTGGGGTGGGAAGAAAAGGAGCCAGAGGTACTACTCTCTCCGTCAGAGATTGGGCTAGGGGCTGAGGTTATAGAGGAGAGCCTGTGTTCTTCCAACCCTGCAGCTGCTCCCAGAAATCACACTCTAAACCTGCTTAGAGGAGGTTGAGCTTCAGGCCCTGTGGGTCATTGCCTCCCACCACACTGTGCACCCCCCCACACAGGCGACCATGTTTCTCCTTATGCAACTAATACATGTGCTGTGAACACTTCTGTCAAAGGGTAAGCAAGAATCTCATAGGAGCCATAAGGATGGGGGAGGTGGGGGCAGCCACCAGGGGCGGAAAGGCAGGCTGGAGACATTAGGGCAAACTTTGAAAACCATTGTGAATCACTCAGACCACGTTCCTTTTCCTCTCCTTCTGCCTACCTGCGACTAGTTACCTACCTTCTTACTGGTGTTTCTATCTAGGAACTCTTCAAGAAGACTCAGAAAGTGAAACTCCAGAGTCCGCTTTATTTTGTCTCTCCATCTATCCATCTGACTTTCTGACTTAGTGACAGGAGCCCTTCTAGAGCTGAAGGGCTGCATTTGAACCCAGCTCCGCACTCAAACACCTTAGATGAATTGTTTGCCTCTCTGTACCTCAATTTTCTCTTCCTAAAATTGGACATAATAGTAACAGTGGTAGAAAGCATAATGGCACCCAAAGATGTTCACATCCTACTAATCCTCAGTACATGGGAATGTTTCCTCACATCACAAAAAGGGCTTAGTAGATGTGATTAAGATTACATAGGACATTGAGCCCTGACCAGTGTGGCTCAGTTGGTTGACTATCATCCCACAAGGCAAAAGGTTGCTTGTTTGATTCCCAGTCAGGGCACATGACTGGGCTGCAGGCTGGTCCCCACTTGGGATGCATGCGAGAGACAATTGATTGACGTTTCTCTCACACATGGATGTTTCTCTCTCTCCTCCCGCTCTTCCACCTCTCTAAGGATAAATAAATAAAATCTTCAAAAAAATTTTATAGGACCTTGAAATGAGGACATTATTCCCTATTAATGGGCCCAGTCTAATTACTAGTCCTTAAGAGCAGGGAATTGCTCCCAACTGTGTTCCAAGAGAGAAATGTGACAATGAAAGTGAGGTCTGAGAGATCAGAGGTTGCTAGCTGTGAAGATGGAGGGTGAGGACACAAGCCAAGGAATGTGGATGATTCTAGAAGCTGGAAAAAGCCAGGAACAGATCTTCCCCTAGAGTCTGCTGAAGGAACCAGCCCTGCCGACAGCTGGATTTTAGCCCAGTGAGATGCACTTTGTGCTGCTAACCTGTAGAACTGTAAGATGACAAATCTGAGTCCTTTTAAGCCACTAAGTTCACGGTAATTTGTTGCAACAGCCACAGGAAAACACACATCTTTCTCCTAGGACTGTTGTATTATAATAAGATGAGGTTACAGGTGCCAAGTAAACAGTGTTTCAGATGCACACATGCCTGCACACACTCATGGACACATATGGGTTTCTCGGTCTCGGCACTGCTGGCATTTTGGGCCATTACCTCCTTGCTGGGGGCTGTCCTGTGCACTGCAGGATGCTTAGCTGCATCCATGGCCTCTACCCACTAGATGCCAGTAGCACTAACCTCTCCACCCCAGGTGTGGCAACCAAAACTGTCTCCAGACATGGCCAGATGTCCCCTGGCAGGCAAAGTCACCCACAGCTGAGAACCACTAATATATATGTGGTAACTATTGTTCTTATTTATATACCAACAATATGCCAGATACCATGCTTGGTGATATAATTTCCTTTGCTAACCACCATGATTTAAATAAGAATGTGTTGAGGAGAGTTCACAATTTTAAATGTAATTGTACATTTACAGATTCAGTAATGTGAGCCATTGTCTGACTGCAAACTAGACTGTGATCTCCAAGTCCAGTTATAAACCTAGGGGCAATACACATGCTTTGCATTCCCATATACCTCACAGTACCTATAACCATGCCGGGTCCATTAAAGAATCAAATGCTAGAGCTGGAAAGGGTCTTCTGTTGATTTTGTCCTACTATGAAAGACAGTCACCAGGTACTGGATGAAAGGGTGATGTGTGGATGGATGGATGGATGGATGGATAGATGGATGGATGGATGGGTGATAGATGGGAGGTGGATGGGTGGGTAGGTGGATGGGTGTGTGGGTAAGCTGGATGGATGGACTAATGGATAGATGGATGGATAAGGTATCTAATAGCCTAAAATGAGGTTTAAAGTTATTCGTGTGATTTTTCATGTATAATTTCAGTTTTTTCATCAGAGTTCAATCTGTTTGTCTTCTCCTCTCTCCCCCTCTCTTTGTACAAGCCATAGTTAATAGAAAAGTTTGCTGTGATTCTAAACATAACAGAGGTCCCACCTGAGTCAAATACTGATGTTTGAGGTCTCTATGTAGTATGAGACCAGAACATCTAAGGGGCCAATATATAAACTCTGTGATATCATATATCCTTTGAGGTAATTAAGTATCTCACAGCCTGGGATTGCACAGGTCCATCCAGATCCTCAAATGGGAGTGGGAGGGGCATTCCACAACATTCCTGGTGCAGCACAGATTCACCTGTAACTCATCTGTTGAACTGAATGATGATGACAACAGGATGGGGGAACTGAGAAACTTTTGGTGATTCAGGACTGATTCATAGGTTTATTATACTGAAAGAAACAATTTTCAGAGATATTGTCATTAAGATACAAAACGATGAGAATTCTTACAATGGTGGAAATGGAATCCTAAGTGGGATCTACAATAACTCTCAGGTTGAGAGACTCATTGCTGTAATTCCCCTGCAGCATCACTATAGATAGTGCCCTCCTCAGAAAGCACACATGTTTTAAAGAGTTCTATGTCTAAGCTGTGGGCCTCCCACAAGGCCATCAACACCCCATGGACAGCAGCCCTGTGTAGCCTGCTACAGGTTTGCATCATCGGTGGGGGCAGCCATCTCCCAATGAATATTGGCCAAGTTAATGAACCAATTACTTAGTACTTACTGTGGGAATAGGAGTTTAACTGCTGTTACTCTAGAAGTGAAGGTGGGGGAACAATAGAGGCTTGAATGTGAGGAATCAGCAAACATTTCTATTGAACACATGTTTTACATGTGAGGCCATGCAGTAGACATGTGAACAACACATGTATTACATGTGAAGCCTACAATAGACATTTGTCAGAAAGTAAATAGAGTCACTTAATAAAGGCACCAAGACCAAGAAAAAAATAAATGCATAGTAATGTTCTCTTTTAACCTTTTATTTAAGCATCACTTGAAAGCAGGTATTGTATTTGATCAGTTTTCCATGCTTATGATGGAGAAACCTGAAGCCCGGAGTTGACACAGGACATGCCACATAGCTAGTTAATGGCAAACTGCAACTGGAACCAGTGTCTCTTCATGGCCAGGTCAGCACTTTTTCCACTTAAGATTCTCAGAGTGGGTGCTTATCCTCCCCTGGCACAGGGGTGGCTAAGGAAAAAGGTCAGGGGGCACTGGTGACTCACTGGGCCACATGGCTTCCTGTCCTCCAGTATTTGAGGAGTCTCCTTCTGGTTCACTAGAATCATCTGAGTGATTCAAGCTTCCTGTTCCATTTATAGTCTGGCCATTGGATGAGCTTGCTGTGGCTGTTTCTCTCCTAGGCTCTGGTGGCAGGGCTGGCTCCCCTGGGGTCATAGAACAGGATTTCCATTCCTGACTTGTAATGGAGCCCAGTGATGGGGGGCAGGTGGCTCAGAGCTAAAGCTCCCAACTGAGATGCATTTAATGTGTTCATTTAACACAAACATGCCAAGCACGGTTGCAGGCTCTGAGGATACAAGAGGGAGTGAAACAGACAGAACCCTCACCTCAGAGAGTCAAATTCCAGTGGGGGACACATCAGATATTTGTTGTGAGAAACTTTGAGTGGTTCAGGACTGGTGGTGGTTTGGGTGGTTCACAACTTGTCAGGTATCAGCTGTGGAGAGGAAATGCAGAGCAGGAAGGGGAGCAGGGGCCGTGGTCAAGGAGGATCCGTGGAAAAACGATGTTTGAGCAAAGACCTGACAGGAAGGAGGGTGCAAACCCCGTGGATACTGAGGGGCTTGTTTCGACAGATGGCACAAGTGAGGCACATGCCTGAGAACTGGGGAGTCTTGCGGCTGGAGCAGTGGGCTGGGAGATTCACACAGCCCCAGTGAGGTGGGAAACCCTGCAGGGCTCAGGAAAAGTCACCCGACCTGGCTCCTATTTCACAGGCATACCTCTGGCTGCCATGGTGAGAGGAGAGGTAGGCAGAAGCCCAGAGCTTGACTAGACACAGTGGCAGCAACTGGCAGGAAGGTGGATGTGGGCACATGCCGGGTGTCACGTCTGTTACACCTGGAACCACAGCTCTGCAGACGTGCAGCAGAAGGAGCAGGCCTGGGATGATGAGCCGGTGCCCGTGGCAGGAAGGGAGGGTGTTTCAGTGCCACTGTCATGTTTTAGTTCTCAAGGTGGATGATGATACACAAGTGTTGACTCTATTTTAAAATGCTCAAAATGCATTTTGAAAGTGAAAGGTAAAATAAGGAACCAAAGCCCATGGAAGTGAGAAGAGGCCTCATTCCAGAAAGTGTTGCCAGTGTTCTCTGACCCCATCACAAAATTTTATCTCCTAAAATTCTTGTATTTCATGGAAATCCGAATAGTTTGCCTTTCTCAGTTTTTCCTTCCTTTTAGGAAATAAAGAGTGAAATGCGTGTCACGGATGATGGTCCTGATCTGGGGGAGTCTAGATGATAGAAACTGAGGGGCTAGGGGGCTGTTACCTCTTTCCCTAGAGATGGGGTCCTCGAATCCTCTTCACATCCCCCTCCCAAAAGCAAAGCTTCTCATGGGTCCCATCAGGAAGCCATCCTATTGTCTTGTTGGCACAATATATAGTAAGAAATCATAAAATGTGGAAAAGCTCTTAGCACTTCTCAAAAACCCTGGCTGGATTTCTTTCCCAGCATCCACTTTCTTCTGCTCACCAGCTAACTGGCCATCATGTGCAAGTGAGCCTCAAGTGCCGACTCCCTCAGAGAGCCCTGATGGATGGAGCCTAGGCTCCGACCCAGTAGGAGCTCTGTGGCCAGCCTGCCAAATGCCCACAAGCTGCAGGTCCTATCTGCTGAACGCCCCACCACCTGTCCATGGTCAGGGATGCCGAAAACAAGTTCAGAGTCCTCACAGAAACTGCCCACACTTCGTGTGCTCATCAGATCCTACAGTGAACCCACTATATTCCAGGACCTCCTTGGTACCAGAAATATAAATAGGTATAAAAAAATTTCCATGTGCTTAAACAGCTCACAATCCGATAGACAATTTTATAACATTATTTCCTTTTTTTGAATTTGAAATACATGTAGTTTTAGAAATACTGAAAATAATTAAGAAAACTAAAATCATTCGTACTGTCAACACCCATCAGCAACCATTGCTAAAATTTTATTTACATCTTACTCTCCGCGTCTCCTGACAATTCCAGTCATTTTTCTTTCTTGTTCACCAGTTACCATTCATTCTGCCCAGCAGTTCCTCTGGTGTTCAGTAGGGGAGGCAAATGTGTTAATAGGATATGTGGTTTCTCTCACAGTCAGGGGTCTTACCCCCAACACCCAACCCCAGTTTGTGGGTGTGACTTATTTTCAACTGTACAGAGACTGTTAATGAGAATTTACCAGCTGTGAAATGTTCACAACCTCTCAATGTGCATGGGACTTACACAAGTCCCTCCCAATGGGTTTGACACCCTAAAGAGGATATACTGGGGCACAGTCACAAAAGTCTGCCCAGGACGAATAGAGTCTAAAAAAATTCCAGTCTTCCACTATAAAGTAATTTGACCACTGTCACAACCGGCCAGCACAGTCTGTGACTTCAGGCCATGGGAGGAATGGACCATGCCCCTCCCTGGAGGAGGGCACTGGGCAGCAGGGAGATCTACAAGGAAGAAGTGTCCCTTTAAGTGCTTAGACTGATAAGATCAAGTGTTCATTATTTTGTGAGAAATATTTATATTTTGAGTATATAAAATGTTTTCTATATTACTAGAATTTTTACATTTAACTTGTCAAACTAACTCATCTCCATATTTCCTTCTCAGGAAACTCTGAAGAATCAAGGACCAATGATGAAATCAAGCTGTTTTATGACAATACCATTGAGCCTAAAACACCTTAAAGTTTGTTCCTTCCTTCTCTCTTATCAATCAATTGTGTAATTAAATGCCCTGGGTTTTGATGACAACACACAAACAGATCTTATGATCACTGTGTTTTGGGACATGCTTCTCACTCCTTATTCTTTTTTTTTTTTTTTAAGAATTTATTTATTTATCTTTAGAGGGGAAGGGTAGGAGAGAGGGAGAGGGAGAGAAACATCAATGTATGGTTGCCTCTCATGTGTCCCCTGCCGGGAACTGGCCTGCAACCCAGGCATGTGCCCTGACTGGGAATCGAACCGCGATCCTCTGGTTCGCAGGCCCGCGCTCAATCCACTGAGCTACACCAGCCAGGGCTCCTTATTCTTCTGTGTCAAAGGCTGCCTCTTCCTTATTTTGGACATTGGTGACAGATCTTAACCTATAACCTAGTCAACATCTGATCCATTAAGCAACACTCATACCTCAGCTGTGGAAAATGCCACCCCATGCCAGGGTGGATAAGCATCCTTACTCTGTGAGATGCAGGAACAGGGATGTTATTGAATCCATAGCCAGCATTACAGAGAGAAGACAACTGACAGAATTTAGCACTTCTCAGTAAAATCATATAAAGCAAGCAACACAAGACCAATCCTAAATCAAGGCCATGCTATGTATCTGTGAGTGTCTAAGTGGACAGTGTGGTACACACTGAGGCACTGACTTGATTTAGGCCTTGTCAGCCTGGACTTCATGTGGGACTTCCCCTGCCCCTCAGGGCAGTTGTCTGGGCCTCTTCTTCCCCAAGTGGTTTCCAAGAGAATGGATTCTCTTCACCTACCTGGTCCAACCTAATGAGGGCAGGAATTTAGTGTCATCAAGAGTCCTGGTGACTTTGTTAAACTAGTGCTAAAAGAAATCAAGTGCTGGAGACACTGGTGTGGTGGTTCATGGATGCCATCCCCAGCTGGATTAAATTCTCTTCTTACGGGGTTGACGGGCATTGAACCATTAGCTAGCTGGCTATCCAGTGTCACTTAAACAGGGACTCTGCTTCAATAGAGGAAATACGATACAGACATTCATGGTCTTCCACACCTGGAGCATCTACTTACAGCCTGTATCACATAGCTCTTTTACATAAGTGTTGTCATTGTGATTTGAGCATCCACAGTGCTCTGGAATGACAGCAGGGGTTTCACCTGCATCACTGCATCATCTCCTCATCCGTGTGGTCCGCAGGTGGGAGGAGGATGACCATGGGGATGACCCTTGAGGAACCAATAAGCATTTCTAGCCATTCTGGCCATTTTTTAAAACCCTTACCCAAGGATATGTTTATTTATTTTAGAAAGAGAGTAAGGGAGAATGGGGAGGGGTGGGGAGAGAGAGAAACATCAGTCTGAGAGAGAAACATAGATCAGTTGCCTCTTTTACATGTCCTGACCAGGGATCAAAGCTGCAACCTAGGTATGTGTGCTGACTGGGGATTAAACCTACAGCCTTTTTGGTGTATGGGACGATGTTCCAACCAACCAAGCCACCCAGCCAGGGTTATCCATTCTTATTCTGCCTGCCTCCTGGAGCAGGGAACTGACTCACTGTCCTGGGCGGACTCCTGCTTTCCACATTTCTGGGCCACTAACACAACCTGGGGTATGAGATTAGAGAGACCAGTGGCTCTTAAACAAGGTCCACACCATTGGCATGCCCTGGCAAACATTGCAAATGAATATTCTCAGACCCACCCAGACACGTCGCTTCACTTGGCCTATGAAGACCAAAGGTAACCCTTTACCTGGTGCTTACAGTTCCTTTCCCTGAGTTGACTGCCAGCTCTGCCTGACCAGGGGCTACAGCTACAGCTGCTCGCCCTCAGCAGTCCTGCTGCTCCCTAGGTTTTGCTTGACCTCTGTTCTCAGGTGCCTGACAGAACAGGAAATATTCTCGAGGGGGAAAAGTCAGATGGATGTGGGTAAAGTACACTTCCTAGTTTGCTTACCCTATCTCCAGAACTGTGTTTCCAGTTTCCATCTGCTTTTGTTCACCTCTGATGCCTTCGAACTATTGTTCTTAATACGTAACACAGAGTTTATGATTGTTACCAGCAGGAAAGTTGGTCTGATAAGGGCAATGCTGCCATGGCCTACCACAGATTTTCCCAAGTATTTTCCTGTGTGTTCAGATTGTCAGATAAAGTGGGATCAAGATCAGAAATCCTTATAAACAAAGTTATTTTCCCACTGTTGTTACAAAATAACTTTGGTCACTTCAACTTTTTAGTATCCCTAAATTGTGCAATACTGAACAGTTGTAATTTAGTTGACACATTCTATATTTAAAGAGCAATAAATCAGGGTAATTTGTTCTTCATTTACAGCCTCCCTTTGCCCTTATTTAATACATGTGGCCTTTATATAGAACTTGTTGATAGTTCACTTGAGAGGGACAAAAATAATTTTCATAAGCTTATGAAAAAAAGAAGAAAAAGGTACTTTTCCACACTTTGTTATTTGAACCAATATTTGAACTAATGGAATTCTTGAAGTTTTCAATAAAATGAAAAGTAATTAAAATTGAAGAATGAATTTGTATTCTAAAAGTTTACCCAAATAACTCTTTTCTAAAACAATATCTGGGCTTGAACAACTGCCAAGAAGCTGGGCATGAACACTGTGTGGACAGCTTAGTGTGTGTGTGTGTGTGTGCGTGCGCGCATGTGCACGTGTGCACTAATGCCGCTTTAATTGGTTTGTAAACACTGACAGCTTCATCTGACACACAGCACGGTGAGCACCGGAGGACAGTTGAGCCAAACCCAACACTGGGAGTGCCAGCACATCCTGTAATAAACCTTTAGCGTGGCTTGGAAATGGCATTTGCAAGGTCTCCATTCTTCCTTCTCAATTTGTCTTTTTTTTTTTTTTTTTTGCCTATAATTCTTCCAGTTGTACTTTCAGCATTTATTTAACTCTCTTTTCTCTGGATGCTCAATACACAATAGCCAACAAGGAAGAAAAAATACAACCCCAACTTTGAGAACAGTTAAAGCTGATGCAGCTGTCTTTTCTCTCTTTGAAAACAAGTTCCATCCCTCATTCTAGGAGCCAGAGTGAAATGAACATTTCAGTTGTTTTCAGTGCAAAGTTCCTGATCACAATACAGGAGGTGTGATCATTGCTTTTAAAGGACTCCTGTTGTGAACAAGCTACTTAGACTCTCAGTCCTACTTTCACTTTTGAGCCAGGGATTCCAATGATTCACAAAACCATGAAATCCAAGATGTGGAAGGGATGGAAGAGACAGCTCACCCAATTTGTACCACTTGTCATGAGATTTTCCTGTCAAACACCCTGGGAGGATAGGCACCAGCTCTCACCTGTGACCAGAGCTCATGGTTTCTCATGTGAGTCCATCCCATTGCTGGGCAGGGCCAATGCATACAAAGCTTTTTCTTGTGTTAACTAAAATACTCCTTCCAGAACCTTCTACCTATTGGTCCTTGCTCTGTCATTGAGCTATACAAATATATAGTTATCAACCCATAAATAGAGATGTGCAAGAAACTGCCATTTCTGTAAATAAGCTTACATCCATGTCCGGGCTTCTGGCAGTGGTGGTATTCCATCCCAGTGACGATAAAGTTCCCAGTCCCTAGCCAATAACCAGGGCCTCTGCAGAGCCAAAGGTCAGGGCCATTCCTACTTTAATCAGTCTATGCTCATTACCACTGGAATGCTCATGGCCACTTAACTTCTTGTCCTACTGGGGCTGTTGTGGGGCACTCAGCCCCCTGACATACCCTCCAGGGGCAGCTTCACAGAAAGGGAGTCAGGTTGCCCACTTCCATTCCCTAACTCCCAGAACATCTCTTTTTCTCCTAATAAAAGTATCACTCCTGTCTATCCTACCACTTGAAACCTTTAACTTCTCACAAGCTTTTGTAAAAGCCAGGAGGAACTCTTGCCATCAAACTTCCTTGTAAAGACCCCAGGCAATAAAATTTAGTCTGGACCCTTACCTGCAATGGGGTGGGGTGGCAGGAAAGACAAACAGGGAGGGTAAATATGGGAAGACCAAATGCAAGTTTTAACAGCCACACCTGGTAAAAATGAATCATTTTCTTAATTTCCTTCCAAATATTTGAAAATATCTACGATGTTTGTTCAAAATCTTATCCAATTCAGAAACTATCTCCATTTCAATTATTCACCATAAAACTTAGTTTCTAAGTTTTTTTATTTTTTAATCCCTGGCCCAACCTGTTATTGTTTGCCCAAGCCTTCCTTAAAATATGGAGCTGAGACCTAAACACAGTGCCCAGGTGTGGTCTGACCTCAGCAGAAGGTCACAGTGCCAGGACTGTCCTTGATGTGGATAGTGCACAAAAAGCTGAAGGCGACACCAGTTTTCTCCCCAAACACCAGACTGGGGACCCCTACTGAATTTGCAGTCAACACAGAATCGCATTCTCTTTCTAGCACCTTCTCCAGAGCACACTGCCGACTCAGGAACAGCTGTGTGTATTCACCTCCTCTGCTACCACTGTTTTTGAGAGATGTCTCTTCCTCCCAGTGCTTTTTCATCACTTTCATTCATCAGCCACATTCTTCATGTGGTTCAAAGGAACTTCAGATTGTTGAGAGAGCACCAACAGAGCCAATGAAACTCAAGTGCTGAGCTTCCAGGGGTGTCCCTTGACACCAGCCAGCCAGGAAGTGAAAGTCTCTGTCCCAAGTGTCTTCTCTGTACGTTTCCTTGATTAGAGGAACCTCATTAAACCTTCCTTCATCATCTGTAGTTAAGATGCCCACGTGGAGCAAAACCTTATCAGTGTAGGCTAATTGGAGGAAAGGCCAATGGAATTAGTGAAAAGTCAAGTACATTTGGTAACCAAAAATATGCTAATAAAGGGTTGCTGAGTAGAAAAAAATTCTTTGGAAACTATCTCTAAGCATTCCCTTAATTAGCATACAAATTGTGTATCACATCTGTAATGTTTAACCTCAACATGCTCTCAAGTAGCATGACTTGCTTTGGACAGCCCTTTTATTAACTCAAAGGTATACTATAGCTTCAGCTCTGGATGATTATTGCAAATTACCAGGTTCCAATTTAATGAGGTTTTCATGCCATAAGGATTATAGGGTCTTGGAGACAGAACCTCAGTGGATATTGACTGTAAATTTCCATCCATTGCTGAAGAGCCTCTGCTTGAATATTTCTCCTGAGCACAAGGTATGTAATATAATATAATATAATATAATATAATATAATATAATATAATATAATATATACGTGTGTGTGTGTGTGTGTGTGTGTGTGTGTGTGTGTACACTATATTACAGAGTATCTGGAGAGATAGAGAGAAAGAGAGAGAACTTGTTTTAATTAGGCCAAAATCCTCTGGTTCATTTCCAACTCCCTGTTTTAGATCTGCTTTCTGAAACAAATCATCTCTTGTGATAATTTTTTGTCACAGGCTCAATACCAATAACAGTAGCCACCTGGATAGGGATAGGTAACTATCCTCCTGCCTCCTCTCACTCCCTAGCCCACTACATGATGGTGCCCCCTGCACACAGCACACAGCGCTCACAGAGCACCGCAGCAAGGTGAGCAGCAGTGAGCAACAGCTGACGACAGTTTTGATTCCCTGGCCTTGAATTAGTCTCTAGGCAGCCCCACTCCTTACTTTCCATACCTGTATGACTCCTGAGTGTAGTACTGTGTGCAAAATACCCAACACAGTCCTTGATAGATAGAAGAGATTGATAACTCTTGGTTTTCTCTGCCTCCTCCCTTTCCCAAACAACACAAAGGACAGAGGGAAACCATCAGCCAAGATCCTGACATTCTGCTTGTCTATGAAAGAGCTTAAGGGAGAAGCAGGTGAAATCCAGAAATAATGACCTGGACTGACTGCGGCCATCTTCATGGACCTCATGGGCCCCCAGAGATCTTTGTTCACAGAATCTTAATCTTGGCTATACGCTAAGGCATGTGATACCCAGGTCACACCTGGACCAATAAGTCCGGCTCACAGATACATCTCTGAGTGTGTTCATAATGTTGCCTCCTTCTTTTGTTCTAGGGCCTAGGGTCATGGGTCATCCACTGACTCCCATCTTGTGTGCCAGGATGTCAGCTGTTTATGTTGGCTCCTGCTCACGGCCAAACACAAACAAGCACACACATTCGCACCTCTCCCCCTCCCCCCAGCCATTGGATTCTCAACCTGCTCTATCACAAACATTGGGTTGTTTGACTTGTATCCATGTAAACACTGTTCACATAAAAAACTGTGATTCCATTTTTTTCTTCTATACTTTTCCTCCCTAAAGTGAATAACTGCCTCAATCGTTCTACTGTTTACCTTTCTATGCACTTATAATAAATCCTCCCCACACTCTTGGCCCTGGACATACAGGGGGGACAAAAAAGACACCCTGAATTTATTTATTAAAAAATTGTGTATTTATTCTTACACATTTAAACTTCAGTCACCTTCAAAGTCCTCTCCATTTGATGCAGTACACCTATCAAGACTTTTTCCACTGCTCAAACCGTTTTTGAACTCATTGAGTTTCATGCCTTTTACTGCTTCTGCACTTTTTTGTCTCACCTCTTCCAAAATGTTTCCGTTTGAGAACATTTTTTTCAACCTGGGAAATGAAAAAGAGTTGCACGGGGTGAGATCAGGTGAATAGCGAGGGTAGGGTATGGGGGTCATGCTGTTTTTGGTCAAAAACTACTGACCACTCAGTGCAGTGTGGGCAGGTATCCTTGTAAATCATCCATCATGAAATGGGCAAACACATTGAGTATTTTTAAAAAATTCACTGAAGCTGAATACAGCCTCTCACAACTCTAGCTGGTACACTGGTGCAGATGGGCTCCTAGACCACTCGCCTAGCAGAGGAAGCCTGTACTACAAGGGGCCTGCCTTCCAGAAAATAATTCCATTTTGGGGGTCACCCCTCATAAACCTCTTCCAGACATGCACATCACATCTGCATCCCGTTTGTCCCATCTCCTGGTGCTGAGCTCCCAAGGCTGTGGTCTTCCTCTCCAGTCTGTGCTGGGTTTGCTCAGGGTCCACCGAGGGACGCTGGGGACTTTTCCCCTTTTCCTTGTGTTGGATTTTCTCTCTGGACCCAGTGTCCTTTTATTTCTTGTCTATGTATTCCCTCATTCAGTAGGAACACATCTCCACTAGCTTCCCAAGAAAGTGACCCTGAATGTGTGAGAATCTAAGCTCTCCCTGTGACCAGGTCTGATAAGTGGGCTGGATAAGGACTCTAGCAGGAAGTCTCTAAGGAAAGGGGTCCTTGCTCCATCACCCAATCCTACACGTGGCTGCACTCTCCCCCTGCAACTGCTGCTCTCAGGACCATCCCTTACCCCCAAGTTCAGTAATGCTGTGATAACATGCCTTGTGGAAGGTCTAGGTCATCCCTCTGTCCACAACAGTTCCCTCAAATGTTTTACCTACTCTCCAAACCACAAATATATCTTTATTCTTACGTCCTGCCTGCAGTATCTACTCCTCTCTCTCTAGGATGCAAATCCCTAGTGTTTTTATGTTTCCCTGCATTGTGTCCCTTTCCTCTGAATGGCCTTCTGTTTGTTCTGGTGTGAATTCAACACTGGCCACTTTTCTCCAGAGTCGGGTGGGTTGGGCCCATCCACACATAGGAGTGATGGGGTGGTGGTCATTGTGTATGTGCCTGCATGGACTGGTGTGGTGGGAGGGTGTCATTGGGGTGCTCGTGTTTGAACCTACAGGGCTTGTCTCAAGGATTAATGAGACTCTAAAAAAGTGTGTCCACATCTTGTCTGGAAGGTGCTGTCCTGTAGCCTCCAGTGTTACAAGACTCAGGTGAGGAAAGAAAAGGGGTGTGGGGTGGCCTCACCCCTCAATGTGTGGTCGCTCACTTAACCCATTCAGCAGAGACCTTCTCTTTGACCCCAGCAGGGACCAAGTCTTCTCCAGGCTGCAGTGGCCTTATAGTGAGTGGTGGAGGCAGGGGCTTCTTTTCAAGTCTCCTATAAGCCTTTCGTTTTCTCCACCTTCTCCCCATTCACAGGTCCCTGCTACTTTCTATCTCTGTGACCCCAGGGGTGCTTCAAGCACAGAGGACTTCCTTCTGTCCTCAGGGTGATGATTCACCCACTTTCCTTCTCTCACAGTCTTCCCACCTCTCCCTCCCCTTCCTGCACCTTGTCCTTTCCCCATTTTCTTCTTCCCTTCCTTCTCTGCCTCTATGAGTGTTTCAGGGAGATTTCAGATGGGAACAAAGGAAAGCCCACACATTCAATTCACTAAGGCCCCCAGGCTCTTTTCTACTTTTTAAACAACAACACACCCAAACACAGGGACAAATGAAAATAACAAGTGGATCCACCAGGAAGCCTTTCTCTTTTACAGATAGGAGGGGCAGGAGTGTTTGCATGAATTCCCTCTGTTGGTTATTTGGTGTAAGTCAGTGGGCAGTTCTGAAAGACTGAGCTAAAATTTCATCTGTCACACTCCTGTAACATTTTATTACATCAATAAGAGACATAACTGTCTCTTCCAAAAGAGAGTCATCCCTCAACACAGTAATGCTCCTATATTTCCTTTTTACCTTTAGGATTCAACCTCTCCTGGGTGTTTGACAAACGTCTGCTGAACAGCTTGGGGAATATACAATGGCCTTATTGATTATTTGAATATTAAGTAACTGATTTGTGTAGAAATGACTCAAAATGACAATGTTTCTTCTTTTTCATTCTTAAGTTTGTTTTGCTTACATACAAATACCTGTACTTTGCTCGTTTCCTAACATCTGCTGCATATTTGGTCTCTGTGGCTGGATGATCAGCTATTTGAAGATATGGACTATCTCAGAATTACAGGACCTGAAAAGGGAGGAGCACAAAGAACATCTCTGAGGTCATTGTTGAGGGCCGTGTGGCATGAGTCACGTGAAGAAGATGGAGGTAGGAGGAAAAAAGTCAGAGAGAAGACAGAGCCCAGACTATGCCAGGCTCAGAATCAAGATGAGACCTGGCCTTTGACCGGCCACAGAAATCACTTGGCATCACTGTCTTCTCTTCCCATGAGACTCCCACTGAGTCAAAGAGAGAGTGAGCCTGGGTCTCCCACGCTCCTTGGTCACAGCATCTGTGCAGCCCTGGTGCTCCCATCAAGACAAAACCAAGGAGGGGATGTTTCTCCCAAGGAGACAAGTGGGTGTAGAACAAGGTCAATGGGTGATACACAGTCATACAAAAGTCTATGCAACAGGCCTGGCATCCTGCTCACTTCTGACCCCCAGCAATGGCTGTCTCAAAAGCTCAATGCAAAAGACAGGGACCAGAGTGGAAGGTCAGCTTGGTGTCCTTTTCTGGTCAGGACATCCAGACCAAGTGCATGTTGATCTTTCACAACCCCTATTTCCAGAGCTTCCAATTCTCCCTCTCCCGCCCTAGTTATTTATGCTTTCCACTCCTCTTCAAGATCTGAACTTTCTGAGGTTTTACTCTGACTGAGAGGAACTGTTCTCTCCCCAGCTGTCAAGCTTTGGTCAGAATGGCCAAAATCACCTGTGCGTGGAAATGCCATCGTTCATTACCCAGTACTGCCTCAGCAGGGCCTGGAAACTGGGAGTCGCCTGGACTTGGACCTAGATCCCTGCATTTTGTGGCCTGTGACCTTTCATCTTAACTTGGCTTTTGACTTCTGTCATGACTGCTGAGCCAAGCCTCTGGTTCACTTCAGTGACGGTCAGTTTTTATTTAGCCCAAATCAATGATTTGCTGCAAAAATATTTGACATCCTGTTTTCTGGTTGTTTCATAGTCCTTGGCTTTAATCCACAGATTTTGGGGGCTTGTGCCTTAGCCCATGACAAAAACACAGCATGTTGTGAATGTTACTGAAATTGTATTTTAAAAATCTAACCAAGTCCCTCTTGGCTTGTGGACAAGTTTATAAATGTAGGCACCCACATTTTTGTTTCCTTAGAGCTCCTTTTATGGGACATTCCATGTCCTCCCTACATTGCTGAAGGACGGAGACCGTAATTCATCATTTTTATGTTTCCTGCACTTTGTTCACATACCAGAGAACCCCTGAATTCTCATACATCCAAGAGTCACCTGGAGAACGTATAAAACATGCAACCCCCAGGCCCCTTTGCAGGTAATTCTGCCTGTATGTCTGAGGCAGTCCTAGGGAATGTGCATTTTTATCAAATTCACGATTTGGGTTTTTTTATGCATCGCCTATCTGGCATCACTCCGCCAATCAATCAACAACCTATCAAGAACCACTGGTTGCTAAATTCAGAGCGTATTTCCTGTCTCTGCCTCACTGAATCACACACAACACCTCAGACATACTCTCCTCATTGAATCTCACTAGCCACAATATTTGGCACATTGTAGATGCTCAAAAAGTACTTTCTGAATGGCTGAAGTTTGAAGATTAAGGCTAAGGGACATGGAAGAATCAGAGAACAAAGAATATAAATTAGGGCTGTATTTCCTGGTTTGTAGCACAAGTACTGTTTTCTACAGGGGGAAGATTAATGTGGAAAAAAGCAGTCAGTATCATTTATGGCACAGACAGAGAGACAACATGGAGGCAGGTTCAACAGGAAAGACTGCTTGCCAGACATCTCTCACTGCTTCTTGGAAGGAGTCTACCTTCTAGCCAGAGGGATCAAGCGGTTTCCTGGTGTTGTCTCTGCTCTCTTTCACATTTGCAAACCCCTCCCCCTTACATCCCTACTGGCAAATGAATGCCCTTCTTTCTAACGTCCACCTATCAAGGCCAATTCTTAGCACAGATTCTTATCTGATCTGTTCATGATACTATTCTTGTTCTCCTCTGAGCAACCTTATGCTTTCCCAGAAGCCCTCAGCAACGCCAAATCTGTTCTTTCCTCTCCACCTCACTCATTGCTGGGCCAGCCCTGGAAGGCTCTGATTGGCACTTGTTGGCTTCTGTCTGAGTTCAGGTGCAAAAATGCATTATTGGTGAAAGTTGAGCTAAGGTGTGACCACTTAGGCAATGGTTAACATCCAGTATGGATGGAGTGTGACTTTTGAGGAGGCCAGTAGGAAGGGGTGAGTGTCAGAAAGAAAAGGAGCCAGATAAGAAAGAGCTTTGGGTACCTGGACAGGACTTGGACGTTGCCCCCAACAGAGCAGAAGTGATGAGCAGATTTGTGTGTTAACATTGTCCCTCTTTGCTGAGGGACACTGCATTAGGGTGTGGCAAGAATGAATGCTGTAGTGACCAGGTAGGGGAGGAAAGTGGACTACTACAGTGTCCAGTGGAGACACATGGAGGGGTTGAGTGGTCATCAGGAGCAGAACTGATCACTAGCATCTCTCACAGAGACTGGTTACAAAAAAAAAGGGGGCAAATGGTTTGGGCACAAGGCGTAGGAGAGAGGTGACAGGTAGTAGAGGAACAGCAGAAACCAGTTCTGTTAACTCGAATGTGAGCTGTTCTTCAGCCCTCTGGGATGTGCTGGGTAGGTAGTTGGGGACAGAAAATTTAAGTTCAGGGCATATATACATGAAGGTTGGTTTGGGAGTAATTGAAACACGTGAAGATGGAAAGTTACCCAGTGAGAGTGAGCAGAGCAAGGGTGCACAGTAGAAATCTGAGGTGTGCCAGGAGTTAGAAAAAGGAGGAAGAGGCCCCTACAAAAGAAACAAAGAAGGGCTCCAGAGAGAGAAAAGGAGACCAGAAACCCAGAGAAGACCCTGCTCAGAAAGGAGGCTGTGGCCCACTGAGGCAAAGGGTCAAGCACTTAAGGCTGTTCTTTGGGAGGCTGTCAGCGACTCAGCAGGTGCAGTTCGTATAGACAAAGAGAGGCATAAGCTAGCTGGTGTTGGGCTAAGAGGATGACTAGGAAGAGGGGAGATGGGAGTGACAACTGTAGAAAATTCTTTCTATGGTGCGATCAGTCTGACCCAGGAAGACCTTGCTTATTTCTAGGAAAGAGGAGGCACAGATGTAGTAGAGTCTGTGTCAGGGAACAAAGGGAGTTGTTGTGAGGCAGCTTTTATTTTCTTTGTGCAATTGAATGATGGTGGAGTTGGGGGAGCTTAGTGGTTTGAGGAGGAGGGGGGATGGCCTGAACCAGGATCATGGAGAATGGGGCAGGGGGAGTGACAGGCTGCGGAGCATGTTTGAGTGGACCTTAGAGTCTCTGAGGTCACTGGCTTCCGTTGGCAAAACCCGCAGTAGCCTTGGAGTGGGACAGGGGCAGGATATAGTAGGATTAGTCCTAGGCTGAGTTCTCTCCAAGCAGGGGCGATACAGAGCTGCAAGGGCAGGGGAGTAGAAAACTCCGTAAGAAGAGTTAAAATAATGTAGCTTGTTATATGGCTTTGGTAGAGAGGGCATTTATTAGTTTTCTATCACTGCATAATAATTTACCTCTACCTTAGTGTTGAAAACAAAATCCATTCATTATCTCAGCTTTGGTAGGTCAGAATTCTAAGTATGGCTTAGCTGGGTCCTTTCCTCAGAGTCTCATAAAGCTGTAATCAAGCTGTGCGCAGAGCCTGGGGTCTCACCTGGAGCTCGCGATCCTCTTCTGAGCTCATTCACGTTGTATGACTGAGGTCCCTGAGTTTTGCTGGATGTTGGATCACTCTCGGCTCCTAGGAGAAACCCTTCTCCATAGACATACACCTCTCTCCACAGGTTTGTGCTTTCTTTTTCTGAGGCCAGCCAGAAAAAAATCCTCAACTCTCTTTTTAAAATTTTTTATTTTATTTTTAAAATTTATTTATTATTTTAATTATTTTATTGTTGTTCAATTACAGTTGTCTGCATTTTCTCCCCACCCCCTCCAAACCCACCTGCCTGCCTTGCTTCCACTTTCCCCCTTGGTTTTGTCCATGTGTCCTTTATAGTAGTTCCTGAAAACCCTTCTCCCCACTGTCCCCTCCCTGCTCCCCTCTGGCTATTGTTAGATTTTTCTTAATTTCAATGACTCTGGTTATATCTTGTTTGCTTTTTCTCTTTTGTTGATTATGTTCCAGTTAAAGGTGAGATCATATGGCTTTTGTCCCTCACCGCCTGGCTTATGTCACTTAGCATAATGCTCTCCAGTTCCATCCATGCTGTTGCAGAGTATGAGCTCCTTTCTCTCGGCTGCGGAGAATTCCATTGTGTAAATGTATCACAGTTTTTTGATCCACTCATTTACCGATGGGCACCTAGGTTGCTTCCAGCACTTGGCTATTCTGCATTGTGCTGCTATGAACATAGGAGTACATAGGTTCTTTTGAATTGGTGTTTCAGGATTCTTAGGGTATAGTCCCAGCAGTGGAATTGCTGGGTCAAAAGGCAATTTCATTTTTAGTTTTCTGAGGAAATTCCATACTGTTTTCCACAGTGGCTGCACCAGTCTGCATTCCCACCAACAGTGCACTAGGGTTCCCTTTTCTCCACAACCTCTCCAACACTTGCTGTTTGTTGCTGTGTTTATGATGGCCATTCTGACCGGTGTGAGGTGGTATCTCATTGTGGTTTTAATTTGCATCTCTCTGATGGCTAGTGATGCTGACCATCTTTTCGTGGGTCTCTGGGCCCTCTGTATGTCCTCCTTGGAGAAGTGTCTGCTCAAGTCTTTTGCCCATTTTTTAATTGGGTTTTTTGTCTTCCTGGAGTAGAGTCCTGCGAGTTCTTTGTATATTTTGGAGATCAAGCCCTTGTCTGAGGTATCATTGGCAAATATGTTTTCCCATACAGTTGGCTCTCTTTTCACTTTAATGCTGTTTTTTTTAGCTGTGCAGAAGCTTTTTAATTTGATGAGGTCCCACTTGTTTATTCTTTCCTTTATGTCCCTTGCTTTAGGGGGCATATCCATGAAGATGTTGCTGTATGGAATGTCTGAGATTTTCCTGCCAATGAAAAACCCTCACCTCTTAAAGAGCTCACCCAACTAGGTCATGACCACCCAAGGCAATCTTTCTTGTGATTAACTCAAAGGCAACTGCTTTGGGGCCTTGATTATATCTATGAAATTCCTTTTACCATATGATGATATAGTATATATCACATTATATTCACAGATTCCACCCACATGCAGTGGGAGAGGATTACACAGGAGGAGGGTAAAGTCATCTATGTGCAAAGGAAGTCCAGATTTACACCTCAAGTTCTGACCTCTCCCTGGGCTCTCTTATGGGCTGAATTGTGTCGCCTCAAATTCATCTGTTGAGGTCCTAACTCCCAATATGAGTGTATCTGGAAACAGGGCATCTAAAAGAGGTACTTAAAGTTAAAGGAGGTCGTAAGGGTAGGCCCTAGAGACACCAGAAATCTCTCTCTCCACTCACACAGAGGAAGCACCATGTGAAGACATAGTGAGAAGGTGATGTCTACAAGCCAGGAAAGAGGCCAGAAACCAGAAACCAGCTCCGGAAGCTTGATCATGGACTTCCAGCTTCCAGAGCTAAGAAAATACATGCCTGTTGTCTACGCTGCCATGCAGTGGCATCTTATGGCAGCTTGAGTACATTTACACAGACCAAACACACGAATCCCACAACCTCAGTGAGAACTGTGCTAGACATCACATGCTTCACACAACCAAAGCAGAATTCTTTATTTCTGCTTCAAATCCATTTTTCACCCACTTTTCTGCTTTTCAGTAAATGCTATCATCAGCCAATCAGTTTCTCAAGCCAAAATTCCCAGCTTCATCCTTGATTCCCCTCTTTCTTTTTACCCTACGGTGAACCCCTTAGCACATTTGGTGGCCTCTACCTTCAAAATATATCCTGAATCCATTCTCATTACACAAAGTCCAGTGGTGCCACCCTAAATTAATTTTATTTAACCAAGTTGTTGCAACAACATCCTAATGGCTATCCCAACTTACTCTGTTGCTATCTACACACCATTCTCTACACAGCAACAAAGTGATATTTACACAGCACATCAAATGACATCACCTTGCTGTTCAAAATCTCTAATAAGTTTCCACTCCACAGAGAATAAACATGAGCTCCATGGACCCTCTTCCCATCTCCCACCTCACCCTGTATGCTCCCTGGACCCATGAGCTCCATTCTGTTCTTCAACACAAGAGGATAGCATATCATCATCAGCAGTTCTGTTTTGTTTTTGTTCCCTATACCTACAATGCTCTGCCTCCAGAAATCTGCAACTCCTGCTCACTCTTATCCAGCAGGATGCAGCTCCTCAGAGAGTCTTCCCTTCATCAAGCCACCATATGGATATGCTACATCTCTTCATCACTTATCCTACAACTAGCAGAATAATTATCCCCAAAGATGTCTACCTCCTAATTTCTGCAACTCCTGAATATGTTATTGTACATTATTGCAAAGGGTAATTTAGGGAGCAAATGGATTAAGGTTGCTAACTACCTGATGTTAAAATAGATTATTCTGGATTACCTTATTGGGTGGGCCCAATATGATCACAAGTGTCCTTAAAAGTGGAAGAGGAGCCCTGGCTGGTGTAGCTCAGTGGACTGAGTGCAGGCTTGCAAACCAAAGGATCACTGGTTCGATTCCCAGTCTGGGCACATGCCTGGGTTGCATGCCAGGTTCCCTGTATGGGGCATGTGAGAGGCAACCACACATTGATGTTTCTCTCCCTCTCTTTCTCCCCCCTTTTCCCTCTCTCTAAAAATACATAAAATCTTGAAAAATAAAAGTGGAAGAGGGAGGCAGGAGAGTCAGTCTCAGAGGGTTGAGACAGGAGCAAGACCAAACCTGTCACTGCTGACTGTGAAGGAGGAGGAAGGGGCCATGAGTCAATGAATGTAACACAGCAGCCTCTATTTGCAGGAAAAAGCAAGAAAAGGAATTGTCCCCTAGGATCCTCCGGAAAGGACACCTTAATTTTAGCCCAGTGAGACTCATTTTGAGCTTCTGACCTCCAGAATTATGAGATAATAAATTCGTGTTGTCTAAACCCCTAAATTTGCAATAATTTGTGACAGCAGTAATTGGAAAATAACACACACCCCACTTGGTTACCTCACAGCACCTATCCCTATCAAATAATTTTATTTATTCACCTATATCATGTCTCTTGCACCAGATGTAAATCTGTGAGGATGAGGATCACACTACAGTGTCCCCAGGGCTTTGAACAGCAATGAACAAAAGTGGGTGCTAATTAAAGTTCTCCTGGATAAGTAAAAACAAGGAGAAGCTAACAGAAATTTGAGGAGTTGGGGACAGGAGTTCCTGAGCACAAGTATAGCAGAGTTAGGAGTAGGTGTGACATAAGAAGTGCAGAACAATGATCCGAATTATGGAGAACGCTTCTCTCTCCTGGAGAAGCAGAAAGGTGGGCAGTTCAGGCTGCTGGTCCTGCCATTCCCGGAAATCCTCAGGGACTCAGGTTGTCTTGATGGCCCTTCCATCCCTATGGGGTTGCTTCATCCTTCTGGTCCAAGGTGGACTTCTAAAAAAAGCTCTGGAAACCACCACAGAACATGCCCCATTTGTGTACCTTTGGTTTTAACTGTGGGAAAGCCACTTTACAAGCATTATACACATAGTAAGTGCCACTTTTATAAACATACACATCATTAAAAGGGCTTTTATCCATGACTAAAGAGTTCTTAATTTTTGGTGGTGGGGATATAAGAAGTTTTTATTTTTTGTGTGTATTTTATTTTATGTAAATGGTAATAAATGTACTGCTTTTGTAATAAGAAAGATCCAATAAAAACCATTTCAAGAAAAGAGAGGAAATGTATTGATGTATGCCAGGGATCAAGAGGATTGATTTGTGGCTGAGAGAGGAGAGGGCAGGAGTACATTACAGTTTGGAAAAGAAACATTTTTAGATTCACCAGAAGGACCAACTTCTACTCTTCCATTGTCAAAATGTTTACAAACAGTCTGAAGGGTTGTTGGACTTGGGATTTTAGGCTTAACTGTGTTTTGATTTGGAATTTATTCTCTTCACTACATGAGACTCTACAGAAGCAAAATGTGGATGACAGCTCAGGCTACTGATAAGACAGAAGTAAATACCAGAATCTTGAAAATGTCAGGCTCTTCTTTCAAAATTTGTCTGCATCACCAGTGGCAAATACAAGGCCCGCGGGCCGAATCCGGCCCTCCGCCTTGTTTTATCCAGCCTGGCACCTTGTTTCTACCTGGTGGCAGCGCCGACCTTTCACTTAACTGTTAAGGAGTAGTTACATTTATACAGTCCTAAAGTTACATTTGGCCCTTTGAAGGCAACTGTGAGCCTGCTGTGGCCCCCAATGAAAATGAGTTTGATAGCCCTGGTCTACATGGTAGTCTCACTCCATCACTTTCCTTGATCCCGTTCCCCAATAAAGAGCGTCTTAAAGTTTTCTATTTACCCTCAATGTCTAACTCCAAGACATGCACCCTAGGCCTGGGAGGAACTTTCCTGTTGGTTACCAGAGGACCCAGTTCTACCAGCAGCTCTGGAAGGCAGCATGGCTGCCTGCAGCACACAGCCCACCACCAATAGGAAAGCAGTCCAGTTGGAACCTGACTGATTCTTGTCATTTTAGGCTGAACAAAATGATAAGTTAAAGATTTTCTGCATTAGACTATGCTCCTTAGTGCCTCCTGGATGTAAGTATATCCTTGAGCATGCAAACAGGAGCCCTGTCAGTACTACCTTGTAATGTAACTACATTGTTTGTAGTTTGTGATACAAATCAAGTTCCTAGCTGCCACTGCACTTTGTTGTAGGGACTGGCTGGTGTATGTACAATTTCATTCATCTCTCAGGGTTCCTGGGGCCAGAACTTTGGGAAAAGACAGTTGGTCTGAGTCAGCTCCTAGGGCAGCTGTACCAAAAAGGATCTGGCATGGTGGGTAGACCAGAAACATAACTTGGGCCTCTTCTCCTGCAGAGCAGTATGTTTGACCCCCTTCTCTGTAGGGCTGCTAGCAGGCACCATGTGTGTGCAAACCCTGAGAGGCAAACTGTGGGGACTGAAGTGCAGAGGGAGAGATTTCTCAGCCAGCCAGAAACACCCTGTGTCAGGCAGGATTAAGAGGGAGAAATTAAGACCTGAGGTTCCAAACACCCTCACATATTTTCTTTCTTGCCAGGGTTTTCAAAGGATTATATTTTTTAAAAAAATAACAGTGCAGTTTCAGTTATTTCAGTTAACAAGATAGTGTTTACTTTGCTTATTTCCTGCTACAACTTAAAGTAGAAAGAGTATTAAGCTCTTCAGGTTTTGCAGTACCTCAGGCGGGCTAGAAAAGCTCTCTTAAATCCATGGAGTAGGAAACATAAGCTGCATATCCTAGGCAACAGGTAAAGACACATGCTGCTTAGGCAGTAAAATATTTTATTGAAAAGGCAATGACCCAAGCCAAAGCTTTTATTTAATCATAAGAGTGGTATGCTCGGCACCTGCCTAATCTTCCATCACATAGCCTGTGGTGTGGGACTGCCCAGCTGGCTACACTACTGACAGGCTGACCTAAGGGTAGAGATGTAGGTGATGCCAGCAAGATGGTGGACTAGGTGGTCTCAGCCCTGATGATCTCTGCCCCTCCCCAAACCCCCCAAATTTAACAACTACCCACAGATGATATTAGCTCTGAGAACGCTCGGGGGTACAATTAGAAACTGCAGCAAAAACTGAGGGTGACCACATAGAAAAGGCACAGAATTTCCCTGGCTGCTATGGCTCAGTGGATTGAGCATTGGCCTGCAAACCAAAAGGTCCCAGTTTGCGGGGAGGGGTGCAAGAGGCAATTGTTAGATGTTTCTCTCCTTCTTTTTCCCTCCATTCTCCTCTCTCTAAAAATAAATAAAAATCTTTTTTAAATTATTAAAAAATGAATGAAAGGCACAGAATCATTTTACCTATGTCACCAACCCCTAGGCTGACATATCTCAGTGCCAAAAGAAAAACCCCTCCACTCTGAGTTCCCTGCATGGAAAAGGAGAGGAGGAAGATGACAGCAGCCTTTGCCACTGAGGACTCTGCAGCCCTTGCACTGCCAAAGACCCCCACAGTCTTGGCTGACATAAACTCCAGCTGTCAGAGATGACCAGAGCCCACATCACAGCTAACATCATAATCAGTGAAAAAAACAAAGCTTTTCTTCTAAGATTTGATAAAAGACAAGGATGCCCACTCTTGCTACTTCTATTCAACACAGTACCAAAAAACTTAGCCAAAGCAATCAGACAAGAAAAAGAAATAAAAGACATCCCAATTAGAAAGGAAGTAGTAACATGGTCTATATATAGGTGATATGATTATATAGGTAGAAAACCCTAAGGCTTCACCAAAAAATTGTAGAACGAATAAACAAATTTAGTAAAGTTGTGGAATATAAAATTAACAAACCCTACAAGTAATATGATTTTAAAATGGGCAAAGGATATGAATAGACATTTCACAAAAGTTGATAAACAAATGCCAACAGGTACATGGAAAAATGTTCAACATTATTAATCATGAAGGAAATGAAAATCCACATCACAATGAGATATCTCCTCATACCTGTTAGGATGGCTTTTATCAAAAAGACAAAAGAGAACAAGTGTTGGTGAGGATGTGAGGAAAAGGGAACCCTTGTGCACTGTTGGTGGGAATGTAAATTGGTACGACCATTATGGAAAACGGTATGGAGGTTCCTAAAAAATTAAAAAGAAATACATTATGATCCAGCAATTCCATTTCTGGGTATATGTCCAATGGAAAGAAAATCAATGTGTTAAAGAGACATCCACACTCCCATGTTCACAATGGCCAAGATATGGAAATAACCCAAATGTCCTTTGACAAACAAATGGATAAAGAAAATGTAGTATGGTATATACATATGATAGAATATTAGTCAGCCTTAAAAAAGAAGGAATCCTGACATTTGCAACAACATGATGGACCTGGAGGAGATTATGTTAAGTGAATTATGTCAGACAGAGAAAGACACGTATAGCATGACCTCACTTACATATAGAATCTAAAAAAGTCAAACTTACACTCTCAGAGAATAGAATGGGGGTTGCTAGCAGTGAGAATGAAGAGGAAATGGGGAGATGCTGGTTAAAGGGTACAAAGTTCCAGTTATGCAGGATGAGTAAGTCCTGGAGATCCACTATACTGCACTGTAACTCTAGTTAACAATACTGTATTGTGTACTTGAAATTTGCCCAAAGGGTGAATTTTAAGTGTTTTCAACACACACACAAAATGGTAATTATGTGAGGTGATGGAGGTACTAATTAGGTTGATATGTGATCATTTTACAGTGTATACATATATCACACCATCACATTGTATACCTTAATACACATGTGTGTAATTTTTATTTGAACAAAATAGGAGTGATTTAGGCAGGGGCAGGCATGCTCTGCAGGGGTCTGCTAGACTGAGGTGGGATGTTCTTCTTTGGCTTCTGACGTGCAGATGACCATTGGCTGCTGGGTTAGCAGTTATTTGCCGCCCTTTCAATTTCTGGCGCATAGTAAATATTTAACTCACTGTGATAGGACTAAAACCACCATGACAATCAGTAGTGAACTTGTCCATATCCCACCAAAGTATTCTGGGAGCAGTTTCTTTAGCAGCTGAATTCTTCAACTTTGTTCTACTTTCACTTTGAGCAGGTATAATCAATCCTTCATGTATGGAAAAACCAAAGGTAAAAAATATTGTAAAGGATGATTTCTCAATATGCAAAGTGACCACAGATGACACACATCCAATGAGCTGTCTGTGTTCTGGAGGGCAACAACCCAAAACTGGTCATCTAGCCCTTGGGTCCCCCAAGGCCACAAAACCAGGATGCAGTCTCTGTAGGGCTGATTGCTCCTGGCTCACCAGAACTTTGAAGTTCAGTGATGGTCAGTGAGCAGCTTCCCCACGCAGGCTCCTTGGTCAAAGCCCATTCCATCTTCAGCCCCTCTTTCTGATTTGCAAATACCTCCTGAGCTACATAAAGCAGATTCCCATCTTTCCCTGGATCTTGTTCAGTCCTTGCATGTTTTCCAGGAACTTTGAATATTCTGCCTCTTTAGGTGTTTCTGGTTAGCACCATAGAAGCAGAAACCCCAAGTCCTGCCCCTGTGCTCTTACTATATGTTCAGATTTCCTCACATACATCCTGTGGATTATACACTTGAGTCCATCCTGTTAGTCAGCTGAGCCTTTGAATTTTGTAATTCATTTTAGTAAAAAAAAAAAAAAAACATATTTCAAGCTTCCTACAACCTTTTCTTGTACTGGTGTTCCCACTGGCAGTCTAGTCTTATTTTGTGGATATAACGTTGTCCTGAATGTCTCCGAAGACTCTGTTAGGTTCACTTTTCTTAAAGTTCTTACCTATTTGTGAATTAGCACTATCACATCTGGGCTGATTGTTCTAGTTCTACCTGTGGTCCTTCTGTCCTGATGTGTCTGGGGAGCCCCAGAGGTACCTGGAGGTCTATCCAGGTTTGCAAATGAAGAGCGAAGTTTATGAGTGTCTGCAGCTGGTGTGGGGGTTTCCTCAGTTATGTGACTCTGCCATATGTGCTATCTCCATTTTTCCTCATTACAGTCTCAAAGGGTAGTCTTGTCTTTAGTCTTGAGGGTCACTTTCTATTGATCCTTCAGATCAATAAAATGCAAAGAAAAACTATAAATAGACCAAAAAAGTCTAAAGATAAAATGAGAGTTCAGTGTACTAAGGAAGTACATGGTTTTGGATCATGGGCGAGTCAGTGTTGATGTTTCAGTTCTGTATTCTTTCTGTCTGGGCTAACTCCATCTCTCTTTAGGTGGAAATCTATGGAAAAAAAAGAAAAACAACAGTCACAGCTTTATAGATTGTTAAGTATGAAGAAGGAAGAGACTCTTGATCACAATTTATGTAGCCTGTTCTGACTGCACTGCAAACTGGGCAGACTGGTGTCCTGGGGAGAGCGGAATGTGCTAACTGGAGTGCTTTGGAAAGGAAAGACAGAAGGTTGTCCCGAAGGAGCTAACACTGGGGCCTTTAAATAGCAGTGTTGTTTGTCTATAGCTGCAAGAACACTAGAAGCAAATACCACATGTTTTCTTCAAGAAGTTCTCACTGACAACAGACATATAAATGCATCGTCTCCATGTGAATATGCTGAAATGCTGCAGTTTACTATCATGCTATAATGAAGTGAAATGGCACTGCAGGAAGGGAAATCTAGAGTAGCCATCAGAAAAATCCCAGTAGCAATACTTGCAGCATTTGGTGAGTCATTATTCTCCAGAAATAAACATAGCCCAACCTGAAAGACAGCTCGGTCATTTCACATAGAGCACTTTTCAGTGGTGCTGAATACACTCTCTGATAAACACAAGGGACCTACACTAGCCTTTGAGGCTTTCTACCTCTGAAGGTGGCTGAGGGAGTCCCCAGGTTACAAATAAGTCATAGTTCCAAAGCTAATCCATGTATCCACATTTGGAATAAAGTCACCCATGGTATTTCGACTCCCAGCTGACTCACCAACTACAACTGAGGGTGAACCCTATGTCTTTTTAAAGTATCATATATGCATAAATCATACCAAGCAGCTAACATATGGCAATAATGAATTAGGACCAGTGAATTTGATAATAGTGGCTTTTGGGGCAAATAAACAAGAGTTCCTCTTTACTGAGTGATCTAAGTTGGAGCAGCCCCCTGAGGCAGATGTCATGATCCCCATGTTATGGATAAGTAAACTGAGGTTTGAAAGGGATAAGCAACTCAGTCGAGGTCACAGTGGAGATAAGTAACCAAGGCAGGAGAGGATGACTGCCAAAACAGGCCCTCCTTATCACCCTTGCCACCCTGCTGCACATGAGAGCCTGTGGCGAGTCCCAGCCTGGCATTGGGGTCCTGCGGATGGGGCTGTACTGCTCCATAAATACAACGGGCCATGAGAGAGAAGTTCTTGTCCCCCTTTGGGCAGAGCTGGGCTTTGTCGCAGGATCTGACCCTGACCCTTCTTCAGTGCATTTCTTTCACAGTACACTCATGGCCATTGTGCCAACTCCCTTCCACATTGGCCGCACTTCTCCCCACCCCAAAGTGGTCGGTTTCTCTCTCAATAACCATCTCCTTCCCCCAGCAGGAGTGGATTAAACCTTCCTAGAAGTGTGGTCATGTGTTAACCAGGTCTTTGGGCCTTTACAATTGCTGGCAGTGCACTCAGGTGAAGTGGAACAGGTGCCAGGGGAGGAAGAGTTACTTTGAGTTATTTTGCTTGTGTTTTCTCAGAAACTACAGGTCCTTTTTTTTTTTTAATATATTTTATTGATTATGCTATTACAGTTGTCCCATTTCCCCCCATCATTCCCCTCCACCCTGCACACCCTCTCCCTCCCACATCCCGCCCTTTAGTTCATGACCATGTGTCATAAGTTCTTTAGCTTCTACATTTCCCATACTATTCTTGCCCTCCCCCTGTCTATTTTCTACCCACTATCTATGCTACTCATTCTCTGTACCTTTTCCGCCTCTCTCCTCCTCCCACACCCCTGTTGCTAACCCTCCATATGATCTCCATTTCTGTGGTTCTGTTCCTGTTCTAGCTGTTTGCTTAGTTTGCTTTTGTTTTAGGTGTGGTTGATAATAGCTGTGAGTTTGCTGTCTTTTCACTGTCATATTTTTATCTTCTTTTTCTTAGATAAGTCCCTTTAACATTTCATATAATAAGGGCTTGGTGATGATGAACTCCTTCAACTTGACCTTATCTGAGAAGCACTTTATCTTCCCTTCCATTCTAAATGACAGCTTTCCTGGATAGAGCAATTTTGGACGTAGGTCCCTGCTTTTCAAGATTTCAAATATTTCTTTCCAGCCCTTTCTTGCCACTACAGGTCCTTTTAACACTCCACATTGGTCCATGATGAGGCTGGATCTGAAGCAGTGCAGGTACCACTCTTTAAGCTGGCTCTCAAGCCAGGGGCTGCCTATCAACGATCATAGAAGAAACTGGATCCTGCCCTGTCCAGGAGCCGGACCAACAGGGCCACCTTGGAGGACACTGATTCTTCTCAGAGTCTAGTGAAATGTTGTTGAAGAGACCCCAGAATTTCTAAGTCAAGCTGTGTGATGTTGTTGTGAGCAGCCCAATTCAAGGCAAATGTCTCCACTTCTTACTCAGGGTTCTCAGCTCCACTTGGTGCTGCTTCTTCTTTATCATCATCTACCCTCCTCTCTGTAGATGCTGTATTATGTTTTAGTGGGTACATTGTGCTATGATGGAACAGTTTGCTTTCATTACCATGCAAACCTGTATGTGCCTTGTGGGCATAAAGTAAGAGTTTGAGGTATTTCAGAGCTGGGATATTCAGACCAACAAAGTAAAACGGCACATTCATGTGTGATGTTTGCGTACATGACTATTCAGAATGAATACCTGTGTGTCTCGATACATGGCAGCAGTAAGCTCACTGTGCACTAGATTCTGCTGAGTGCCATACGCATACAGATGGTGCCAATGGCCGCAGCAGCAGCAGCAGCAGAGCCCTTTTGTGACCGTAGTTGCTCTGTGGAGGCCCTGGAGCATCAAAGCCTGACTCCAGCCCGTGTGTTGACTCAGAAACTTTCCACCAACCCTGCCAACCCCACCTCAGCCTTGTCCACATTCCACCGGGGCCACGTATCTACAGGCTATCGGAGTGAGTGTCCCTAGTTATTCTGATAATAAACAAATGTCAGCATTTCAAAGATTAGAAATTTGGTGAAGAAGATGATAGTGCAGCTTTGAAAAAGGGGGATAATATTTTAAAATAAAAATGAAATTTACACTGTAATATAGTAAATATCAGGTTTTTTCAACTTTGAGGATTTCAGAGTGTAGAGAGTTTTTCTGGTTAGGGTGAATGCATAAAGGAACATCTAGTGGTCATTACTGAACCCCAGGGCTTTACCCTGTGCCTCCGGTTCCCTCTTGTCCCTAAGCGCCATGTCAGTTTCAAAGGTTCCAAGACCCATATATTGAAAACTCCAACAGTTTTACATTAGTCCTCACATTTCTTTTGGCCTTCAGACAACTGACTTGACATCGGCACTTGGATTTCTCATACTTACTTATCTCCAACCAATGACATCCAAACAGAAATCTTGGCTTCACTTGCCCCACCCCCCATAGTCTCCTAGCTTTCCTCTGGCTGAGTAAAACTGGTATCAGAGTGGTTACTCAGAAACCTGGGACTCTTGCTTGACTTCTGCCTCCTGTCCCCATACTTGCAATCCATCAGCAAGCCCTGCTTTCCACTTCTGTGATATATTTGAAGCCGTCCACCACTCTGGCTCTGTGGCCAAAGGCTTGGCTCAAGTCCACCTGGCCTGCTGCCACCTGACTCTGGGTCTCGGCAGCAACACTGTTGACATTTGGGGCTGGATGACACTTTGTCGTGGGGGTAGGGTGTGGGGAGAGCTGCCGTGTGCATTGTAGGGTGTTGAGCAGCATTCCCGGCCTCCACCCATTCAATGCCTGCAGCGCCCCCTCCATAAGCTCCTTACCAGTCGTGATGTACAGAACATTTCCAGGCATTGCCGAACATCTCCTGGGGCCCACCTCTTCACAGGCTGAGAACCAATGCTCTCTTCCAATGCATTTTCTTCCCAGAAGAAATATGAAGCAATGATATTTTTAAACACTAACTAGATAATTTCACAGTCTTGATGTAAAATGCTCAATGATCCCTTATTGGAATAAACGCCAAAATCTTTACCATGAGAGGTTGAATGCCTTGTATGACCAGACAAGCCCCAATCTGTCCCTTCACTCACACCTTCAGTTCCTGCCAAGGGATGAATGTCTGTTTCCTCGAAATTCATGTGCTGAATCCTAACCCCCAAGATAATGGCATTATGGGGTGGGGCTTTGGGGAGGTAACTAGGTCACAAGGGTGGAGCCCTCAGAATAAGACTAGTGTCCTTATAAAAGAGACTCCAGTGAGCTCCATTGCCCTTTCCTCCATGTGAAGGGACAGAGAGAAGATGCCATCTGTGAGCCAGGAAGTGGGTTCTAAACAGATACCAAATCCGCTATTGCCTTGACCCTGGATTTTTGCTCTCCAGACTGAGAAATGAATGTCTGTTGTTTAAGCCCTAGTCTGTGTATTCTGTTGGGCAGCTTGGGCTATGACCACTAGTGTAGCCTTCTTTCTCTCTTGGGGCCCCACCCAGCCATTTATCACTCAGGGCCTTTGAGCATGCTACACCCTCAGACAGGAACCCTTCAAGTCTCGGCATAAATGTCACCACCTCAGGGAAGTCCATCTCTGGCCACCCAACCTGCACCCTATTGTTATTCTCCCCTGGTCCCTGTTTATTTCCTCCATCTGGGGAAAGCCCCCGCTCCCTGGTTTTCTCTGGGTCAAAATTGACAGAAAAGTCTATTTCAGAAAAGATGGACAACATACACAGAAGCCCTGAGGTCCAGAGAGGGTCTGCGGGTAGCAAGGAATCGGTGAGGACTTGGATGGAGGCAGGGGCAGTTCAGACTCTTCTGTGTGCAAAGACTCAGAATAAAGTGCCAGAACCAACCACCTCCCCAAACTGGACCAAGGGGCCCTATGTTCCTCCGCTCTGGTGTGGAAAATAAAACCTGTCCCCTTGAACTAAAATCAAAATATGACAAATACACCAGAATAAAGGAAATATTCCTGGGACAAGACAATGACTAAATCTCCTTGTTTGCTCTGCTTTTGCTGAGTGGCTGTCAAATGTTCACTAAGTCATGGGCCCCTTTGTGGTGGGATCAAGGGAGGCTGTAGTCTAAGTCTTAAGGCGGGGTTCACGATGTAGTTCCATGGAAGGGCCTGTGGAGCCCTGAATGACAAAAACTCATGGGCATCTTTGTAGGGAAAGTATCCACCACTTCCCTCAGATTCTGAAAGAAGTCTGAGCTCCCATGGACATTCTGGGAGCCACGAAGGCAGGTACATCACTTAGCATGAAGAACATTCCCTGCCCTCTAAATGTCGTTCATATGACAGGAAGATGAGGTCCCTCTGTGTTAAAGTGTGTTCTTCAGGTTCACACTCACTGAAACTGCAACCCAACTGACCAAAGAACTGTCAGTGGCAGCTACATGCCCCCCAACACAGCAGACCATGGAGGTCACAGTCACAGAGCCCGGACATTGGTGTCACAAGCTCTGGGATAACTGTGGAGTTTATACCCTGTAGTTTCTGAAAGTCCATATGTCAACTTGCCAGAAGAACCGAATTCAAGTGTTTTCTCTGAAGGTTGGATAATGAGGTTAAAGAATATGAAACTGAAGATTATCCCAGACTTCTATCAATAGTATAGGAAGAGAGATGTCTTCAAGTCAAGAAGCATAAGGGGTTTTAAGAAGGGAGTGACAGGAAATAAGAGTGTTTATTGCCCTCAGTATCCAGAATAGCAAGAATACTAAAGCAATCTAGTGGAACAGGGGAGAAGGCTTTACCCTGGACTCCTGGGAAAAGCACATATTAATAAAAACCCTGGAAATTATTCAGGCCCTGTATTTGCTGTCAGGTTTCCCAGTGATTTTCAGAGTAAAAACACTGTTAAACTTTCTGGAATGTGGAAAGAATGGTGGCACTGGCCCATTCATCTATCTTGCTGGAAAAATTTGACTTCCAGGAAGGAATCTCATAATAAACCTTCCTAATCGGATGTTCTGTTTTTACTTCTTTCCCAGTTACCTTTAGAAGAGTTTGTGAAAACATTTACCACATACCAAACTTCTGATTTAAAAAGCTGGCTTCTTTTTGCAAAACTAAAAGTTAAAATTTGCCATCTTCCAAGCTGATGTGAGCAGAGGATGTCCCCTTTGCCCAAAGGAATGAAAAGAGTCCAAGATAGAATACTCTTTGTTATAAATCCCTGTCCTTCCTTAGTTCAGTCTCCTTACCTATCTACATCCTGCATGCTGTTATCCAGAGAAGCAGTCCTCATGCCATGCTTGCCTGCAGCTCAAAGCCCTTCCTGAAATGACCCCTTATCTGCCATGTCCACATACTCTATTACCTATTCTAACACTTCCACCTTTCCTAGCCAATGTTCTGATCCATCAGGCACTGCCCTGGTCCCCACCGTGCACACCCATATTCATTTGTGTGTAGATGTGTGCATTCCTCTATTTGAAGGAGGTGCCTCTCTTCTGGCACTTTGACTTAGAGCTTCCCACCTTCCTACTTGTTAGGCCCATCCCTCACTTTAAATTCAGATCACCGTGATGACTTCAAATCTTTCTAAGTCCACTCTGTGACAGCTATTCCCTTGTTTCCTCTTATCAGTAAATTCATTCAATAAATTTAGGAAATGAACACTTTTTTATATGGGGACACTATTGGTGGTATAAAGAATGTAAGAAATTGTCTATGCCACTTAGAGATTAAAATTTGGTAAGAAAAATAAGCTGTTTTTGGAAAACTACAATTCAAGGAGACAGAGATGAGCATATTAATGATGTTTACAGACACTTAGAGGAATAAGGTGATTTCACCCACCACAACCCACTCTAAAGACCACAGGGTCATGTGCCCTGGGGAAGGTAGGAGGGGGGTGAAAACCAGGGTCTAGAAGGAGGGTGCTGACTCTGAGGATCAGTCTGGCCCTGCATTCCAACATGCAGTATTCAGACTTGAACTGGAGAGAAACTCACTTCCTGAAAGAATGCAGCAAGAAGGTGGGTCATGGCAGCAAAAATAAACAGTGGATGATACTCAGAGTTGTAGGGAGAAAAAAACATAGTTCCAGGAATAGAAAGAAAGGAGAGAAAAGACTAGGGGGAAGGAAAGGAAGACTGGCAAAGGGTGTCAAGACTTTAGCCAAATAGGCTAGGTTTCTGGGCGAGACTGATTTCAGGAGGAAGGTATGAGAGAAGCTGGCCCAAAGGCAAGCTAACATGCAGGGGTGGAAGGCCACATCCCAGGAGCCCCTCACCCAGCCACCAAAAGATGCCAGTCCTGAGTCCGAACCTTGGACCTAATGACTTTTTCTACAAGTACTTTCAGTTGTGCTACTTTATTCGCTGAAAAAGAATTGTAAGGTAAACAAGTACAAACCATTCAACATTATATGCAATAGAAACAGCTGAATATGAATGGTTGCTATATGAATGTCATTGGTAGGATTCTTTTAGTATTTTGACTTGTTTGAAATGTTCACATGAAGTGGTGGGGAGGCAACAAATCCCAACCCCCTTTTTAAGCACAACCATTCCTACTCCCTAACAGATTTGCCCACATTAGAATAACTCAGGGACAAAGTTCCTGGAACTGCAGAGAAGAATATTCTAGTCAGAGGGAAGAGTTAGGTTAGGAATGAATGAGGAAAGCACTCTGCATGCCCAGGGTGTGGCAAATAGACCAGGTGGCCTAATGGTGGCCCGTGTACTTCCTGTGCCTAATACACTCAACTGCACAGTGAATAAACTCATACAGAATCAGATCCCAGAAACCAAGAGCTTATTGTCTGCTCGGAGAGTGACCATGCACACAATACTGCAAAGAAGTGTGTTAAAAAAATGCTAATAATGGCAGAAGGAATTCCATGTGTACAAGGTCCTTCATAAAGAGATGATAAGTGAGCAATACTGTGAAGGATGTGCAAGCTTTGGATAATCTGAAAGGAGAAAGTAGAGCTTTCTGAATGTGTGTATGGTCATTTTGGGAAGCATAAGTACAACTACTGACTATTTGCCTTTCTTCTTAATTATCTCATTATCTCAGTAGAGCATTTGCAAGGGAGGTAGATATCAGGGTGAAGAAAAGCTGCCTGGAAGAACAAATGGAAAGCTTGCTGCTCTGTCCTCTTATTTCCTGCCCACCTCCAACTGCCCTCTCTACTTATTAGACATGGTAGAGTGCTGTAGTAACAGGCAGAGTTAACCTACTGAAATACTTCTTGGGGAGCAGCTTAGTCTGGACCTTCGGTCTCAAAAAGGTGATATGTAAACAATAAGACCACAGTACAGACTGCTGACTTTAAAAGTATCTCTGCTAATGGGCTTTGAAAATCTCATTGTGACAGAACTCCTGTCACAATACATGTTTTTAAATGCTTGTTGAAGTATTAAGTGCCTCGAGAACACATGTTTCTATGAAGAAACAACTAGGGACAATTAGTTTTTACAATTACCCTTTCTTATGTTCACCTGCCTTTTCTAGGATAGCTTAATTTTTTTCAACTCCACACTAATATAACCTCATATTTCCCATCATAGAAAAAAATGTGAATCAGAAAATCTGAGTGTCAAGTTTATTTTTGTTCCTTCCTAAATTATTAAGTGAACTTAGCTGAGTCATTCAACATTTGAGCCCAGTTCTTTAACAGAAATAAAATTAAAAGATGAGACTAATCCTGCACCATTGATTTTACAACATTGATATAATGATCAAAGGAAATACGTATGCGTAAACACTAACTCACTGTATGAAATGCAAAAATTTATTAAAGTTTTAGCATGTTAATATGCACCAACTTACATAATACCTTTTCTTTGAGTTTCTTTCACTGATATACCATCAAACCATATATAGAAAACAAGTACTTGGCCCCAAATATTAAAATCTCCAGGCCCACATAATTTCACTGCAGCATGCTATGAAACATTTAAAGAATTAACCACAGTTCTCCATAATCTCTTCTATGAAACAGAAGAGGATAAAACATTTTTAAATTTATTTCATGAAGCTAGTATGACTCTAATACTAAAACCAAACATAGTACCAAGAAAGAAATCTACAGACCAACATCCTCATAAATATAGATATACAACTTTGGAACAAAATAGCAAATAGAATTCAGCATATATAAAAAGAATTTGATATCATGGTGAAGTTTATTCCAGGGGTAGAAGGCTGACTTATTATTCAACTATCAATTAATGTAATCTACCACATTAACAGGTTAAAGAAGAAAGAGCATATCAACTGATGCAGGAAAAGCATTTAATAAAATTAACACACATCCATGATAAAAAGAAAACAGAGAACTCTCAGAAAAATAGGAATAAAGTGGATCTTCCTCAACCTAATTAAACACATGGACCTGTAGCTAACAGTATATTTACTGGTAAAGACAGTGCTTTCCCCCTTAGACCAGGAACAAGGCAAGGAGGTCTGCTCTCACTATTCTTTTCAACATGGTGCTGGAAGTCCTATCCAGTGCAATAAGCAAAGAAAAGGAAATAAAAGTAAATAAAAGAAAGAAAACCGTCATTTGCTGGTGTCATGATTCTCTACATAGAAAATCCCAAGTCATCAACCAAAAAACTTCTAGAATGAGTTCAGCAGGATCACAGGATACACAGTAAACATACAAAATTAACTTTACAGTATTTGTATATAAACACCAAAATTAAAAATACAATGTAATTTATAATCACTAAAAAAATGAAACACTTAGGGGTAAATATAAGAAATCATGTATAAAATTTGTGTGCTAAAAATTATAAAATACCAATGAGAGATATCAAAAGAATTGAAATACCTGGCTGGTGTAGCTCAGTGGATTGAGCATGGACCTGCGAACCAAAGGGTCACCTGTTTGGTTCCCAGTCAAGGCACATGCCTGGGTTGTGGGCCAGGTCCCCAGTTGGGGGTGCACAAGAGGCAACCACACATTGATGTTTCTCTCCTCTCTTTCTCCTTCCCTTCCCCCTCTCTATAAATAAATAAGTAAAATCTTTTTTTAAAGGATCAAAATAAATGGAGAAATGTAGGGAGTTCATGGATTGGAAGACTAAACATAGTAAAGATCCAGTTCTCCCCACATAGATATAATACAGATTCAATGTAATTCTTGTCAAAACGCCAGGAAGACATTTTATAGATATAAAAAATCTTAGAATATACATAGAAAGACAAGGAATCTGGAATTGCTAAACCAATTTTGAAAAAGAAAAATAAAGTGAAGAAATCAGTCTACCTCATTTCAAGATGGATCACAGACTTAAATGTAAAATAGAAAGCCATAAAACTTTTAGAAAAAAAACACTGAAAATATTTGAGATCTATGGCTAAACAAAGATTTCTTAGATATCACACCATCAACATGACACATGAAAGAATAAACTAATAAATTGGTTTTCATCAAACTAAAACCTTTTGCATGGTTTTATAAAAAAACATGTTTGGAAGATGGAAAGACAAACTACAAAATGGGAGAAAATGTTAAAAAAACACATTTCGAACAAAGGACTAGTATCTCAACTATATTATGAACTTTCAAAATTCAACTCAACAAAAACAAACAATCCAAGTAGAAAATGGATAAAATATCTGAAAATATATTTCACCAAAGAAGATATACAGATAGCAGATAAGCAAATAAAAAGATGCTCAACATAATGAGACTCCACATAAGGAGCCATCAGGGAAATGCAAATTAAAACAACAGTGAGCCAGCCAGGATGGAGGTGTAGGAAGATACGCTTTGTTGCTTCCTCACACAACCAAAAGAGGCATAACAAATTTAAAAACAAAAACAACCAGAACTTCCAGAAAATTGAACTGTATGGAAGTCTGACAACCAAGGAGTTAAAGAAGAAATGTTCATCCAGACCAGTAGGAGAGGCAGAGATGGGCAGCTGGGGTGGAGAAGTATACTGCAAGACATTGGCTGGTGGACCAGATGGTCCCACATTCACATTCAGATAAGCTGGGGGAAAAACTGGAGAACGAGACAGATCACACAACCCAGGGTTCCAGTGTGGGGCAATAAAGCCTCAAAACTTTTGGCTGTAAAAATCTGTGGGGGTTACAGTGGCAGAAGAAATTCCCAGCCTCACAGGAGAGTTTGTTGGAGAGACCCACAGGGTCCTAGAACATATATAAACCCACCCATCTGGGAATCAGCACCAAAGGGCCTAATTTGCTTGTGGGTAGCATGAGAAGTGACAGAAAGCAGGGTGAGAGCCAAGCAAGAGGCATTGTTCCCTCTCTGACCCCTCCCCCATATGCAGCACCACAACACAGGGAAGTGGGTTGCCCCACCCTGGGGAATATCTAAGGCTCCGCCCCTGATAATAGAACACGCACACCAAGACAAACAAATATAGCCCAAATGAAATAATAGATCAAAACTTCAGAAAAAATACTAAGTCTTAAGGAGATAGCCAACCTATCAGATGCGGAGTTCAAACTACTAGTAATCAGGATGCTCACAGAAATGATTGAATACACATGCAAAGTAGAGGAAGAAGTGAAGACTATGCAAAATGAAATAAAGAAAAATATACAGGGAACCAACAGGGAAATGAAGGAAATTGGGACTCAGATCAATGATTTGGAACAGAAGGAAGAAATAAACATTCAACCAGAACAAAATGAAGAAACAAGAATTCAAAAAAAGAGGAGAGGCTTAGGAACATCTGGGACAATTTTAAACATTCCAACATGTAAATCATAGGTGTGCCAGAAGGAGAAGAAGAAGAGAAACAAATTGAAAACTTATTTGAAAAATAATGAAAGAAAACTCCCCCAGTCTGGCAAAGAAAATAGACTTCCAGGAAATCCAGGAAGCTGAAAGAGTCCCAAAGACATTGGACCCAAGGAGGAACACACCAAGACACATCATAACGACATTACCCAAGATCAAAGATAAGGAGAGTACATTAAAAGCAGCAAGAGAAAAGGAGACAGTTACCTACAAAGGAGTGCCCATAAGATTATCAGCTGCTTTCTCAAAAGAAACCTTGCTGGCAAGAAGGGGCTGGAAAGAAGTATTCAAAGTCAAGTAAAGCAAGGACCTACGTCCAAGATTACTCTATCCAGCAAAGCTCTCATTTAGAATGGAAGGGCAGATAAAGTGCTTTGCAGACAAGGTAAAGCTAAAGGAGTCCATCATCACCAAGCCCTTATTATATGAAATGTTAAAGGAACTTGTTTAAGAAAAATAAGAAGATCAAAACTATGAACAGTGAAATGACAACAAACTCACAACTATCAACAACTGAACCTGAACCCCCCCCCAAAAAAAATACCCCCAAAACAAACTAAGGAAACAACTAGAACAGGAACAGAATCACAGAAACAGAGATCACATGGAGGGTTATCAGTGGGGAGAGGGCTGAGGAGAGAGACAATGGGGGGAAATGTACAGGGAATAAGAAGCATAATGGGTAAGCATGAAACAGACAGGGGGAAGTTAAGAACAGTACAGGAAATGGAGAAGCCAAAGAAATTATATGTACAATCCAGGGACGTGAAGTAAGTAGGGGCGGGGGGAATGCTGGAAGGTGGGGGGATGCAGGGCAGAGGGGGAGAGAGGGGAGAAAAAACTGGGACAACTGTAATAGCATAATCAATAAAATATAATTTAAAAAACAAAAACAAAAAAAGATTATTTCAACCTTTTTCTGCATAAAATTACCAAAATATGTCTTGTGTACAATTCCTTTTTTTTGTATAACTTTGATTACTTGAAATACATTAAAAAGCTGGAGAAGGGGCATAAACTATGGATACACACGCACGACCTGAGTGACTCTCAAGACAATTGTGCTGAAGAAGCCAAAAGGTTACATACTCTATGACTTTGCTTATAGTTCCTGAAAAGACGAACTTCTAGAAATGGTGAACAGATTAGCGGTTACCAGGTTTAAGGCAGAAGTGGGTGTTCCATATCTTCAGTGGGTTATCAGTGTCAGAGAGATGGTTGTGGTGTCGCACTTCCATTGTGCACTAAGCCACCAGTGTGGGAAACTGGGAAGATGTAACCTGTGACCCGCTGTATTATTTCTTACGAATGCACAGGAAGCTATAATTACTTCAAAATTAAAAGTTTAATTTAAAAACACAGCAGTTGTCTTCTGTATTCGGAGTTGCGTTTTCCACACTGGGTTACTGTGCACGGTCTGTGCAGAGGAGAAAACTGCCTGTTGAAACCACGGGCTGGATGGGCCCTGCCCTGGTGATGTCTTCTTGTCCTGTTTAAGTCCACTATTGTGTCGACTTTTAAACCACTTGGTTTGGTTTACTAATTTTTAAAAATCATGTAATTAACTTTATGATTGGGAGAGGTTTTAAAATTTAAAGAAGAAATCACTATTTATCAGTCAGTCAAGAAATCTGAGACTTCTTAACTTCCTCTTCCAGGGACGGAGAATGTCTCCTTCTCGTCTCTGAGAAGTTCGAAACCCCCTTCCCTCATTCCACTGTCACACTGTGCATCACTGACTGTGGCAGAGGACTGGTAGCCTCTGAGCTGAAATGTGTGGGTCACTCACTGCCCAGAAAGTCCACAACACCTCCGCCGTTCGCACTACTGGGCAGAACTGAGTCATATTTTTTCCATGCCTGAAAGAAGCAGAACAAAACGTGTTTTGTTTGTTTGTTTGTTTGTTTGCTTGTTTGTTGGCAAGGTCTACTGTTTTGTGGTGAAATGCTGGCTCTTGCTTCCTTTTCACCCTGCAGTAGGTTTACTTCTAGAGCTCAAAAGATGAAGGTATCCGAGTCACAGTTATGGCAGTTCTCATTTCCAGTTAGCTTTGACCCAAGTCCTCATCCCCGAAAGTTTTCAAAAAAAGAAAAAGAATACTTTTGAGGGTTTTTTTTTTGTCTAATATATCTGCTCTGTTAGGTCATAGTATAGTTTCTAGTTCAATCATTTGATTCAACAAATTGAGGAGGTTTTACCTCGAGCAGCCCTTTGCTGCTCCTATAGTAAAGCAGCATCCAACCTGCTATCTTTCCCCACTTTTTCCCAGAGGGCTCAAAATGGTGAGAAGCAACTAAAAATGACCTGTGTCACCACATTTCCAAGCCACTTGAACCACCGAGACCTGACTGTGCAACATTCACCGGGGGCGCTACACAAAGTGCTTAGCTACTCAGAAGCTCAAGGCAGCCAGATCTCTCCTCAGGATGGGCAGAGATGGTCCTGGATGTTAAGGCCTTTGAGCCTAAGGCTAGAGAGGAGCTAAGTGGATGCAGTCATTAAGATGCAGACAACTAAGAAAAGGCCATATGATGACAAAGTGTAGAAGGAATATAATTTGCAAATCAGGCAAATTTAATAGCATGGGCTGATCTTGCTACAGAAGATGGAAGTATATACTATCATAAGATTCTGTTACCATACATAAAGAGGTATAATAACATTTTAACTTATGCTGATGAGCTAATGATGGATGCTATAAACTCAAGGGAACCATTTAAATAACGAAGTTACAACTAATAAGCCAACAAATGAGATAAATTATCATAAAACATACTCAGTTACTCCAAAAGAAGGAAGAAAAAGAGGAAAAGGGTAGCAAAGACAAATGGGATAAACAGGGTATTACATGTTAATTTAAACCTAAACATGTTAATTCTCACATTAAATATAAATGGACTAAACACAATAAAACAGCCCAACTATATGGTGCCTACTAGAAACCTACTTAAATATAAAGTCACCAGTAGGTTAAAAGTAAAGCTTGTTAATAGGGGTATGAAAAATGAAAAGAAAGGCCCAACTCAAATTTCTAGAGATAAAAAATTCAGTTTCTGAGGTAAAACATACACTGTATGGGATTAATGGCAGGTTAGACAATGCAGAAGAAAAGATAAATGAAGTTAAAGACACATCAGTAGAAATGATCCAAAATGAAACTCAGGGAGAAAAAAGAACCAAAATAGTATGAACAACATTTTAATCTACTTTTGTATGCAAAAGATCAGTGAACTTATGACAAGGCAAAAGAAAGTATGCAAACTCAAGCACAAAGAGAACAAAAGCTAATTAAAGCTTTTATTAAGAGGAAAAAAACCCAAATTAAGGAAATGAGGCCCAAAGAACTTGAATGACTTGCTGAAAGTTCGAGAGAGAAATGAGTTCCCCAGGCCCTAGCCCCTTGCATGGACTCCCATCAGTTTCCGCAATGAATTAGCGGACAGATGTGAAAGGAAACATTTATTTTCCTAACCTTTCAAGATCGTTTTAATAACTGAAGAAACTACCATATTAATTGCCCTAAAAATTATCAGAAAAGTAATTTGGTCACCTTAATACACCCTTTTGGATGAATGTGTATTTATTTATATAAGTAACAATTATAAATACAGCCACACTGGGCATTAGGGCTTTAATATATAAGTTTGGGGTGGATACAAACACTCAGTCCATAACCGACAGTAATGCTAAAGTTTCTTTAAATTATGTTAATAATATAATAATATAAAATATAACCATAATTTATAATCTATGCTTACTAATATAGTGCATGAAAAATTGGAAACATTTAAAAATCCATAAACATAAGAATCAACCAATATTTAATGAGTTTCAAATTTTATCCAATATTATCAACAATTTGCTCTCCACACACCATGCATACAACTAGGACTATCATGTGCCCTCTAAGGCTTAAAAGAATCTAATTCTCTAACCAACCTTCAGACACTAGATTTTAACAAACTGTTATGGGCTAATTGTAATAAAAAGTCAAAGATGAGCACCTGAAGCAGAAACTGGAGCAGAACGAAGCACTTTGAGATAAGACGCAGGGACTGAGTCAGGCGCAGGTCAGTCCAGAAGGCAGACAGCAGAGGCGGGGAAGGGCAGAGCCAGCACCATTCCAGGGGCCGGGAATAAAAATCCAGAGCACAAGGCTTGGCAGGAAGAGAAACTCATTTTCCTCTGAATAAAAATGACAAGCACCTGTCCATTGAGCTGGAAAGGGGCCAGTGTGGAAGTTGAGATTCAAATCCAGTTCTGCTCAATCTAAGACCCATGCTCTCCTCCCCACATTTTCTAAGGGTCTTAAACTCAGGCCCATGATGCTGAACAAGATTTCCACCTTCTCCTTGTTGTGAAAACTAACCAACTACCTACCAAAGAAGTGTGATGGGAGAAGCTGATATAACTGTATTAATTAGATTATTTAGATTTCCCTATTTAAGTGAGGCAAACATTGATCACTACATATGTCCATCTTCGGGTGAATTTGGAAGTTTTAGTCTTTAGTGACATGATGTTAAGTGAGTAACTAATTAGAGCTTCCAGTGTGCAGAAGCTTACTGAGAATCCTAAAGTAAGACAACCATGTCGATTGAGAAGTCAGACTTTATAATTCCTGTCCTTTGGTTCATTTTTTTTCTAATTCACATTTGTTATATACCAGAAAGACTGATTTTGGGTCATGCTATTAACATCCTTCCTTGTTTTCTGAGGCCTTGGAGACAGCTGAGTTTATGTCCTCACCCTCACCCCACATTTCCTCTCTCCTCTCTGCCCCGTTCTCCTACTCAGGATGCCCTCTTCCTTCATCAGGAATGTTGAGGAGCCATCTTTTCCTAGGACCCCAGCCACACACAGCCCCATGATACTGGGTGCTGGGCATTTGCAGGTGTTAGGGATAACAGTACCCCTGGTATCACGGGGCTTACAGGTAGGCAAGAAGATCAGAAACAACTACAATTTCTACTCAAATGGTGTTGCTCTTCCATTGCTCTCCTGGTCTCCAGCAGCATCTTATGTACCAATTCTCAAAGCCCATCACCCTCACTGCCCACTTCTCCTGCATAACTTTGTTAGTAAAAGAAGAAAAAAAAAAAAAGAAACCTTATAATGTCAATCTTAGCTCAACCAATCAACTCTCATTAAAAAGAAAACCTGGCAGAACTCATTCCTGTTCAGAATTAAAGCTAAAAACTGGCTTCTGATACACACTTATGTACGTTCAAAATGCTCTCCTGGGAAAGGCACCAACGTATGTCTCACCATTAGACAAGAGTTACAGCATGAGGGAGGCTGGCTGAGCCCAACCCTCAGAATAATACACAACAAGCAAAGGTCCAATTTACCATTTCAAAAAAGAGTCAAGTATTTGTTAATGGTTCAGCTGGTTAGTTCTCATACAGGGTATCACACAAGGTTCAGTTGAGAAGCAGCTTGGGCTGCGTGTGATCTCACCTGAAGGTTGTGCTGGAGCTGGAAGACCCATTTCCTGAGGGCCTCCATGCCGTTGGAAGGAGCCTGGATCCATCTAGAGCTGCTGAGGTGCCCTTATGATATGTCAGCAGGCTTCCCTTCTTGTGATAACCCAAGAGAGGGGACCATGGTTCCAAAAATGTCATTAGATTATGAAATTGAAAGAACTTCCCATATTTATGATGATCCATAGGGGTTCCCTAGTCATTCAAAGCTGAATATCAGTAATTCTCCCGCTACTAGATATGGTAGCCCACTGCCTTCTATACTTTGCAGAGGCTGTTCCACCTGAAACAGAACCAACTTCCAGGACAAAGTCTCTTTTGACCTCTGGTTTGAGTGTGTGCAAATATGATGTTGGAGAAAGAAGACCTTGTTAAAATAAATTATTTGGGAGGAACTGGGACCTAGGAAAATGGATCTGGTCCAGAGGGAATACAAGTGGGTGGGGAGAAGCACATAGAAACCTAGTCCTGGAGAAAATGAGGGTGCCAGGCTCTCAGGAGGGTCTGGAAGCCTGATGCAAGTAGTCCCCTCCCTTTCTATACCTTTTTCTTTCTGTTTCCCCTACTATACTCTCCTATTTTCCTTGACATAATTGTGCTCCCCCATTCCATTTCTAAGCGGTTTCCATCAGATGCTTCTCATAATAAACCTGGATCTAAACTGGCCAAGAGAAAATAGATATGATTAATACACATATGTGAATATGCTCAAACACACTAATTAACATAAGAAATATAAATTAAGGCAAAATAGATATTATGCAATACTGGATTACTATAACACCAAGTAGAACTGCAATCACTTAAAAGGAATAGCAATGTCATAGGGTATTGGGACTCTCCATGTTCATCCATTCTCAGATGGAGGCAGGAGAAGGACTTCCTTCAGTCAGATATATGACAACCAACAACCTTAGGCAGGAGAGAAAAGCGGGCTGAGACCCTAAAATCTGTAAAAGTGACTTAGCAGTAAAGAGGCCATCTCCAACACTCATTTTTTCCCAAGCACATTCCTCACGGCCACTTTTACAGACTTCATCACTTCTCCAACCTGCTAGGCAACCTCATTTTCAGCAAAAGACCTGACCTGAAAGTCCAGGGTCTGAGCTCCCTTCACCTTAGAGGAATAGGGTTCTGCTACTCTGCCACCACTAACCTTGCCACCTGAGCCAATGATTTTTGTCTATTCAAGATCTTAAGGCCCAACTTTCCACCCAACATTCAATACTTTGTAGTATTTAAATCAACCTCTAGTTTCACCTGAACTAAACAACTTCTAAGTGAAACTTTATCTTTTCGAAGTCTTCTAATTGCCAACAGGATGCAGTCAAGTCTCCTTGATTTGGTGCTCACAGTCACAACCTGGGGCTAGCCTGCCCTTCTTGTTTCTCATATTGCCTCTCACTACCTCCCCATCATGCATTCTTTGATATATACTCCAGTTTTCTCACTGTTTGCCAGAAAAGCCAAGCTCATACTGTCTTCCCAGTCCAGAAACTCATCAGTCCTTGAAGTCCCAACACTGCTAGCTAAGTCCCCTCCCTACCCCTGGTGGCCTTAGAACTTAGTTTCAGAGTAACACATTTCCTCTTCTGATTTAGTATTTTGTTATACATTGTCTTGTTCACAATATCTCATCTCTCCCCAAACATTGTAATACCTTTGGGAACACAGCCTACATATGTAGCATTTCTTTTGTACACTTACAAAAATAAGCATTTTGTTGCATACCCCCTAGCAAATAACATCCCACTCAAGATCAAAACAAGGACTTTACAGTGGTTCACTAAATAATCCTGTTTTGGGTGGTGTTAGAGGAGTATACCAAGAAGAGCCACATACACCTACATTTCAGCAAACACACTAGGATATGGTAATAGGATCAAGACCTCAAGACAGAAAGAATTCTAATTTCGAGGAGACTTAAAATAACTCCTATCTTCATTCAGAAACATTATATAACCAGAGCTGAACCCATAGAACACACTAATGTCTTCAGGGATAATTGAAGCTGTTCTTTTCTGAGCACAAATGTCACAGTCTGACTGGATTTTATCAGAGAGCAATAGATTAAGTCTGGTTAAGTCTTTATATAGAAAGCTATTTGTTTTCCACTTTGCCATGTTAAGCAACGTATAGCAAAAAAATTTCCACTGAGTGAAATGTGAGGTTTCCACAAAGGGACTTCCATTCTGCTGACAGAAAATGGAAAACACTGTGGTATAGTGGGAAATGCGCCCTCTCTGGGGTTCTAGTCTGGTTTTCTACTCGCTAGCCTGGGAATCTTGGGCAGATTGTTGTTTTATATCTCTGAAGTTCACTTTCCTAATATATAAAATGGAAATGATAACTTATATGTGTCATTTAGCCTTTTTATATTTATATTTACATTTCTTAGTATGAACTGATGTACTCTTTAAAAAAGTGTTCTAATATTTACTGTCACTATCCATTTCAATATTTTCACCTAATTTTGACTAAGCCAATTCCTTATTGTATTTCTATTTGGGTGGCTTTTGAGGGCCAGCGATCCTCCAGAGCTTAAAACTTTTTACGAATCCCCTCTTACCTCATTATGAAATCTTGAATCACTATGAAGTTCAGACATTTGAAGTGGTTCACAAGACCCTTGGGGTTCTTGCCTTGCTTACCCCTCTGAGCTGCTGTGCCCACCCCGCTTGTCATCAACTCCGCTTTTGCCATGTTCAAACCCTTCTGTTCTCTGGCCAGGACTGGTCTCTCCCTCCCTGCTGGGAGGTTTGCCGGCAGCCCCTCCACTCCTCTCTCTGGCCTTGGCTTAGTTATCACTTTCCCTGATTCCTTGCCAAGCTGGCTTCAGCACCTGCCATGTGTTTGCTACCTGGGCACTCTGTGCACACTCCATAGTCGTGCTTACTCTTCATGATCCCTCACTGCTCCCCTTCCTTCTGGTCTGTGCTGCTGTGTGTCTCCCCCAGCATTTAGCACAGCTCCCTGGGGCAAAGTAGGGACTTGCTGAGTGTTGAATTCATGGGGAAATGGATAGTTCTAGATCATTAGGAATATAGTTTGAGTGCTGCAAATGAGTTCGCTAATATATAGATAAACTAATTTCCAATGATGATACACACATGGAGAAAAGGTGTTTTTTTTCAACAGGAAATAAAAGGATGTTCTCATATATTAGCTGAAATTTAGGCTTTTACTAAGAGAATAATATTTTGCTTTTTTCATTGGTTAAGTCAACAGGCATTTTTAAGGAGGCCCTATGCCCCCACCTTCCACATGGTGCTAGATATCACACTTACTGGTCTCTTCCCTTGTTCTGCAGATTGTCATGTAAATATCATTATAACAGTTTTAACAGAGCTATGAACAGACTGCTAAGAGCACCCAGAAGGGAAATGGACTATGTAAAAGGAAAAGATTTATGGTTGACATTTGAGCTGAAGCTTCAGAAATTAGCCAGATTTTACCAAAAGTGGAAGCAGAGGAAGGATGCTTCCAGCAGAGGGAAAAGCACTGATGATGGACACTAAAGGATCATAGTGCTCAGGAATGAAAAGACACCCTATGCTGAACTTCAGGATCAGCAAACATCTGGGAACCCACAATCCTGTTTTGTTCTGGTCTTTACCAGGACTTACCACACACTATGTCTATTGCCAATTGATATGCCTTTCAGTAACTGGTAAGGTCCCATAGTGTAAAGTGTGTGTGTTATTCCCATTTGCACCCAATAACTACAGCACTGACTTTGAAATGCTTGTTACCTGAGTGTGATCGAAAGGTTAGGGTGTCTGACCCTAGGACTGAAAAAGAGATGGACGGGACAGGCTGAAGCAGGCTAGGGCCTTCCAGTCTGTGGAACACAATGCGGACTTCGCCCTTTGGGGCACACAACAGGTCTTGACTCACAGGTAGATGGTGAGGAAGCTTTGAAAGGAAATCTCTGTTGGTATGGTGAGTGATGGGGTAAGGAGACCAGGAAGCAGAGACCAGCCTCCATGCTATGAAAACAATTGGGAGAGAGTAAATCCACCCTTAGGGGTGGGGAAGTGAAGAGTTTTTAGGTAGGATAGATGGATAGGAGTTGTAAGTGCTTGATGTAGTTTGATAAGTTTATGTTAAAATGGTTTTTTATACTTGATCCTATTTAAAGTAGAAATGCCATAAAAATGTGTTTTGTTATATCTGTACATCTCAAGGTGAAAACAGATGTTTCATTTGGAACACAGGTCCAAAAAAAAAAAAAAAGTCATAGGGGAACAAAAAACCCAGTGTCAATTGTTCAGGAAGGATCACATGACATGGACAGAAAGTAAGAGACACCATTAAAATATAATGTATATATATTTTCTCCTATCATTTAGGTTTTTGGTCTTTTTCATAATTGAGAAACTTGTCTGTGTAGCAAAATGATAAAAGTCTAATTTACCAGCTTTGGAGAATTCCTGATATTTCACAGGTAGACCACATCACTGGGCCCAGGGATGATGTCAGGGGCCCAGAGTAGAGGCCCTGGTTTGAAAGGTTACAAGCGGACATAAGCATAAATGAGGCACCTGAGAAGGGCTGTGCAACATATCCAACAGTTAGGTTCTCTTGGAAAGTGAGTTTCAACGCTGTTTTTTCCTCCCTCTAAAATATGTACATGATTTCAGTACATATCTTAGTTAGATACGTACTAAGTTAGAAGAAATCTTAGTCTTACGTGATTATTCTCCTTAAGGACAGTGTTATGAATATCATTATTTAACTTACACGTTAAGTCTTAGAGCCAGGATGTGACAACGTATCACAGAGCAGGAAGCACGCACACTGAGGGCAATACTGTGACCCTACCGATAGGTACATGTAAATCCGGAATGCAGAATACATTAGGAGGAACAAATAAGAAGTACAGGTGCATCATAAGTCTGGACAGAGTGACCCAGAAAGCCTTTTTAACAGGGGTTAAATCCTGCAATTTGGCCTGATTCATACGTGTGTCTATACCATCAATAATCAATTAGGGCAGGTATACAGGGAGTCGGGCAGCAAGCTTAAGGAGGTGTACATGCTTTTCTTTTGTTTCTTTCTCCCCTTACAATGAGTCAGAGGTGGTTGACATATTGTCGTGTTTGGGAAGATACCCGAATTTTCAGCACTCCCCCTGAAATCATTGAGAAAAGTTGCTGACCGGCCGAGGAGCGAGGAGAGACCGAAGGTACTTGAGACCCGACCGCCTTCTCCACAGCACGCTCATGGGGCTCCCAGACCTCCACCAGACTTGCAGACCGCCAGGACAAGTCTAGGGGAGGAGGGGCGCGGGGGCACGGTCTCATGGTGATAAGGCCAAGGTTTGCGGTCTCCTCGACCACATCTACTCAGCTGGGGACCGCGGGGCGGGGTCGGGAAATGTGCAAGGGGCGGGGCCTGGCTGCGTGCGCACCGCTGCCAATCCTAGGCGTCAGGGCAAGAGGGGTGCCTGTGCGGAGAGGCCGGGAGGAGGGGGAGGGTTGAATTTCGCGCGCGGCCAATTGGACCGCCGCGCTTCCCTGACGCGAGGCTCTCCTGGGTTCGGAGCGCCAGTCGGGGGCCCGGCGGGAGAGTGCGCGAGCGCGCGGGTGCGCGGGCGCGCGGGGCGGGATTTCCGCCGAGTCCCGGAAGCGGGAGCTGTGTGTTCTCATGCGAACGGGAAGGAGCGTTGGGGCGCCGGAGTCGCGAGGTTGAGGCATTTTTTGGGCCCGAAACGGGAAGTAGCTGCCGCCGCCCGCCGCGAGCCCGCGCCGCCCAGTCCCCCGCCGCTCGCCCGGGCCGGCCGCGCCCCTGCTCCCGCCCCTCCCTCACGGCCCGTCCGCGTGTGGCGCGGTCACCGGGCACCGGGGCTGCGGCGGTCGGCGGCCGGGCGGCGGCGGCGCTGACAGGTGAGCGCGGCGGCCGTGCTGGTCTCGGGCCCCATCTCTCCCTCCGCTCCACCCGTCCGCGACCCGCCGTCTCGGACCCGCGCCGCGCCCGCCTGTCACGGGCCGCCATCTTCCCGGAGGACGCGGCCGGCAGGGCGGCGGGCAGGACCGGGCCGGACAGAGCAGGGTGGCGGGCAGGGCGGCGGCGGCTTGCAGGGCCAGAGTCCAGGCTGGGGTCGGGGTCTTTGCAGGGTCCGGGCAGGGCAGGGGTCTGGGTAGGGCTGGGGTCCAGGTAGAACAGGGCCGGGGGCCGTCAGGGCTGGGCAGGGGCAGGGCCGGGGTCGCAGCTCCAGGGCCCTGCAAGTACGGAGTCGTAGCCCACGGTCCGGGTAGGGCTGGGGCCCCAGCAGGAACAGGTTATGGAGTCCGAGTAGGACAGGGCAGGGTCCGGGCCCTGCTGTCGGTCTGGCCCGCACTGCGACGGCCTCGCCCTGCCCTCCGCCCCGGAGTCCGGCGCCGCCGGTCTGCTGGGCGGGGAGGGGACAGGGTCATTCGGACCAGGAAGTGGGGATCCTGTTGCTTGCTGTGTGTTTGGGAAGCTTCTATTCTCTTGATAGGCCTGAGCAGAGGCAGATTCTGAAAGAATTACAAAAAAAAAGAAAAGTCAAATCTGAGTATGTCCCATGTTGGATATAGGACCAGGAGACAGTGGAGAGAAAAGGACAAGTCAGGAATCTCTTACCCACCTGCTTCTCGGTCGTGTCCAATCAGAACGTAAACTTGAGAGTTAAGACTTCAATGTAACTTCGTATTACAACCCTTCGTGCACTTAATATTACTTCCCCCCTCTTTCTTTTTTCTTTTCGGTAAAATAGTGTTTAATTTGGGCTTTCCTGAAACTTGAGGAAATTATCTGTAGGGTGGGTCTTATGCTTTAGAGAGCCCCTCCCTGCGATGTCCTAATCTTAAGTGAAGTTTGAAGTTTCACGTAACTGAAGGAACGGAAGGATTTCCTTGGACTGTGCAGGGAATTTAGTTTTTAAATGTGAGGGTTTGTAGACAAGGTAATGCCAACTTGAAGGAGAATATGGTAAAGTGAGCCTACAAGTTATTTTCCCTTTTAAAGGTTTTTTTTTAACCTTTTGGTATTTGGCTGGTCTCTTAAGTTGTATCAAGTATTTAAAACGCACTTCAAATAGGTGCTAAGTTGTAGTTTGCAAAGACCAAGGGGTGGGGTCGGTAAGAGTGATGTTCACTTCTCTGTGGTGGTCAGATAGTATGTGCAATCTGCAATTTCCATGCTTCCCCACCTGCCTGGCTCCCTCTAATTTACAGTCCGGGTAATTTACAGAAGTTGAAATTGTTGTGACTCTTCAGCTTCTCTCTATGTTTAATATACTGAAAGGCAGTTTTATAATCAAGCTATAAGAAATCGCTTGACTGAAGTTTGCTTGAATCGCTTAAAGTGAAATAATTTCTGAAAGGCATCAGATTAGCAAGTTTATTCAACCATAAATTTGATTTGTGTACTTCCTTTGAAACTTATGTTTGGTTAGGAATAAGTTTCATCCTATATTTTGAAAAGTTAATGTGAGATGACTTATTTACATGAAATAATGACATGGCTTCTTATTTATTAGAAATTATCCTCTTGGTGCTTCACGTTCTTCATCTCTAAAAGGGAGATGGATAACAGCCTCATATGGCTGTTGTAACATGTTGATCTTGGCTGTTTTTATTATTTTTTTAATTACTGAGATTCTTATTAAGAATTTTTAAAATGGTGCTTATTACTATTGTCAATATTCTGTGATTTTCAGTTTTAAATTATTAACAGAAAGGTTTTTTTTTTTCATCACATGTATTTAGGTAGAGAAATCACGTTCTGAGGATAGAATGTATATTTGGAGAAAAGAGTCACACTATTTGAGTAGGAGCCAGAGAGAAAATAGATGATAATATAGGTACAAAAGTTTCTAGCACTCACTTTAATGAGTTTTAGAGAAGAGTAGCTGAAATTAAATGGCAGTGCATTCAGGGAAAAATTTGATTTTATTTATTGTTCCTAGGGATTGAGTTTTTTAAAGGTAAATTGAGATTTGGAGATTTTATTGAATTTAATATGATTTCCACAAATAAGCACAAATCTTGACAAATACATAGTTAAACTCCGTGGAAACAAATATTTTACTTTGTAACTTGTTTTTATGAAGCAGTTGAAACATTCTAAAATATTTAACTGCAAGTTGGCAACATCAAGTTGTTAACTGTAGTAACATTGTCTGCAAGTAGCCCTGCTACTCTATGGATTTGCAACAATATTTACAATTTTTTGTAGTGATACACCCTGGTTGATGTTACTAAGAAGTGGCTGAGAAACTCCCTTCACTCTTATTTCAGTGTCATGCTGGAGTTCATACTTTTTGTATAATAACTAGGATTATAATCTGGGTCAAATTTTAGTGACATGTTATCCTTACGATGCTCCCTTGAGATTGCAAAAAGTGTATAGATATGTTAGTTTAAATACATTTGCTGTTGTCCTGATGTTTAAGGCACAAGTTTTAAATATGCTTTCATTAACACATGCTTGTACTCTTGGAGAGTTCTCATGTTTAAGGACTTCTTTTTTTCAGATTTGTGATTGCAAGAAAATCTCTTGAGTATATTCTTGTAATTCTTCCTGTAAGGCTATTGACTTAACCTTTTGCTAATAGAAGAAAACAAGCAGTGATGTTGTGTTTATGAAAAATACATTGTTAAAAAACTTAATATTACTTAATATTGTTAAAAACTTAATATTACACTGCTGCAGAGGTTTTGTTGGTTATGCTCTTTTGTAAAACGATTCCTGTAAAGAGTTCTCCTTTTTCTGTAAAAGCTAATTTTAGAGTACACAGCGAATGAGGCATGGCCTTCTGAAAGGGTTAAACTCAACAGAGCTGATGTTAGTTTAGTTCAATTTAAACTTTTTGCTCCTAATTGTTGTACTGGCTGATGTGTTTGGAGCTCCTCTACTTCTGGAGTTATCGTGATTAGAAAATGAATTTCTTTATTGGCATCTTGAATTGTAAGGTAAAAATCCATTAGGCTCTCTCATTAAAAGAAGGATGATAATTCCAACATGGACATGTTTTTTTTTTTTTCCTAGTGATCTAATGATTTGTTTTTCCTGAGTGTAACATGTCTTCCTTAGGAGCAGGGAGAATTAACTTAAGTTTCCTTTCCCCTTCAACTCCTCAAGCCCCCATACCTTTTATTTTTTTCAGTGTCTTTATAAACACTGTCTTTTCATAATTTTTATAGTGAAGCTGTTGTGACTCCTGTTTGATCATGAAGGGTTACAGGTGAATGAAGCTACCACTTTAGCTTCTCTGTCAGGGTCTGGTTCCTTCTTTAGTGTCAGCTCTACATGCCTGGTAGTGAGACCCAGGCCACGGAGTGCATTGTGTAACATGGAGGACATTTGATATTTACTTGAATTTGAAAGCATGCTACTTAATTGGGGGGGGTGTCGATAATCATCAAGACAGACAATCTTCAATGAAAATGTTCTATATGAAATCTGATATGCAAAAGTTTTGGATTGTAAAGTGATAAATTATGATGGTATTTATTTGCATGGTAAAGGTAAAATGCTCTCTTTTATTTACGCATACCATGTTACTCAACTACAGCCAGAGGTTTCTTTAAAATGTATATCCTGACTGTTAGGTTAAAAAACTCCTTAGTGACTAGCCCCTACCTAAATAAGAAGTGCCCAGGCCCCTTAGGACAGCAGGCCTGGTCCCATGGGGCCCTTCATCTCTGCCTCCTCCTTGCTGGCAGGGCCACCCTGGTCTATATACACTGACCACTGCCTCCTGCCCACCCCCCAAAACCATGGTGTTGCCTTTGGGCTCCATAGTTTCTTTGCCTGAAACTGAATGTCTTTCTTTAACCTATCTTTATAAAGGTATTTCAAGAGTCCTTTAGGAACACTTTTCTTCATTTCTGAGGTGGTGCTGAGTGCTTCCCCACTTCCATCCTAGGCATGGCACCTAATTAATTAATGGAAGTTCCTTGTGGGAAGATTCTTTTATGTATGTAATCTCTTTGCTCAGCCCAGAGCCAAGGTACACTATAATGTTTAGTAAACTTTGTTCAACTAGAGGGATCAAGGCATATCTGAAGATACCTCCCCCTTCAGTTTTAGAGAAATTATTTGCAGATCATGTATTTGCATACTTCAGTAAACAAATATGAAGATATTCACTAGAAAAGGGTGCAGTAGAAGGCGCATAAAAATCATATTTATAAGATGTAACTGACTTGATAGCTGCATGTAGTGTAAACAGTACTGTTTCAGGTGGAATAATTTATGTGATCTATATTACACATTTTTCAGTTTTTAAAAAGTGCCCCCTTTTAATAACAAATATTTCTTACCTTTATTTTGCTTTCAGATTAAAACAAATTTTATTAACCTAAAACAAAGCAATTACAATAGTGAAAATGTAGTTTTAAACTTAAGTGGATCCCCTCTTGAGAATCATTGCTACAGGGCCTTGTAGGAGGAAGGCCACTGACAAAAGAAAGGATTCATTCCTTCTTTGGGCAGATATTTTTATCAGACACTAGCAATACAGTGATGAATGGTACCAGAATGTTTTTCCCTAAGGCTGTGGTCTAGAAGAAATTAGTAAAGTGAATTGTTTTATTTAAAGGAAGGTAAACTGGCATTTGGACTCTCAAAGCTTCCGTACGTGAAACTTCTTGATCACTTTCAACTCCACACTTCCTTGAGCCAGCCCTATTATGACAGGCACATTTATTGTAGCATATCCTGTGGCAGGCACCCCACCTCTCCCTTCCCTGCTTTACTTTTCTGTGTAGCACTTGTTACATTATAACATGCTATGTAATTTCCATATTTTGTGTATAATCTGTCGTCTCATACTTAATTGTAAACTTTGAGGCCAGAGGTTTCTGTCCTATTTACTGATAGGAAACCAGATCTTATAGAACAGCACACAATATGAACTAAATAATTTATGAATAAATCTCAGGGTTATAATGTTAATTAGGTTAACAATAACCCACAACCATCAGACCAACTTAAATCTCAGGGTTATAATGATGAACAAAAGGGATATATTTCCCACCTTTTGGGAGCATGCTGTCCACTGAGGCAGGAAGATAGTGAAACAAATTGGATATAAGAGTAGACTGTGTGAGATCATCCAGTAAGGCCTAAAGGGATCTGGAGCCTTCTTTCCCTAAGGAAGGGTGGGTTGAGGTTGAAGAGAGAGCCTTCTAGGCAAAGAGGATAAGTGTGCAAACACTCTGAGCTCAGGAGGGGCAGAGCAATTTGGAGGAACTAATTTGAGTGAGACCGAGTCGGGGGAAGGACTGGGAGAGGTGGCAGCTACATCCTACTGGGTCTGGGAGGTCCTGGCATAGATGAGAATTTTGCTCTCTGTATAGCTCAAGAATAGTTGGGAGGGTTTTAAACCAGAATTGACTTTTTAAAGTGATCATTGTACTTTGTGGAGAGTGGCATAGAGGGGGAAGGATGGGCACACACAGATGAGTATTACCTGGCCCCAAAGTGGAGAGCCCTCTTGTTTTCACTATGTTTATTATCACAGTGGAAAAGGCCAAGCCCTACTTGTTGTGAGGAATCACTTGCTAAGAACCCCTTTCATTTGTATTACATGTAATAATGGATGTTTAAAAAAATACTTTAAAATTATGCCTTAAATTTGGTAGCATTTTTCAGTTTTTAAAGTATATTGTATTTCAGCTTTTATTAAGGCAGACTAATTAACAAGATTCCTTTTTTGGAAACATCTTTGAAAAATGAGAACATTCTGTTTTTGGAATTCAAAAAGCTTTGTTTTATTGTCAAAACTCAAGATACAGAGATAAAAAACACAGCGACCAATTTGATATAGGTTTACAAGTTGCATTAAACATTTCCTTGTGAAATATTTTTTTCTGAATATATCAAATCCTTTAAAATCTGTTCTTTAAAGACTTTATACTTTCTGAACACGATTTTTCTTTCTCTTTGTTGATTACATTATAGTATTTCTGTTTCGTTGTTGAGATTTTACCATCTGTATAATTTCTGCCTTACCATATACACATAATCTCCTCACAAACTGTATATAGTACTATCATCCATTACTGCCTAGCTAAGTACAACTTTGTGTGGCTGGAGAATACCAAGAACCTTTAAAAGTAGACTTGAAGTTCCAGTGGAACGTTACCTTTTAAAAATCCAGATATTTGGAAGTCAAAAGCATTTTCTTCTGTTTTTAGTAAGTACATAAAAACATTCAAACAATTGATGGTATATGCTTGCTGTCATTTAGTGTGGAAGCTTAATTTGAAAACCATTTTGGATGCAAATTTCCCTGACATTATTATAAAGTCCATGTTCCTTTTTTATTAATATCTGGAAAATTTTTAAAGAGTTTATTTTTATTTTTAGACAGAGGGGAAGGGAGGGAGAAGAAGAGCGAGAAAAACATCAATGTGTGATTGCCTCTTGTGCTCACCACACCGGGGAACCTGGCCTGCAACCCAGGCATGTGCCCGGACTGGAAATCGAACCAGTGACTCTCTGCTTCGCAGTCTGGCACTCACTCCACTGAGCCACACCAGCCAGGGCTTAATATCTGAATTTTTAATGATACTTGTTATCAGACTAGAATCTGTTTCTGGTTTCCTTTCAGTGGGTCATTTGGAGTACAGACCACTGTACAAATGACTAACTGATGAATCAGCAATATTTGCTTTTTCACACTTTAGGTATATAGGGAGGGGAAGGGTGATCAGTGAAGACCAAAGGGCGACGTGAAGGCAGTTGACAGAATTGCTCTTTGTACCTGTGTCTTTCATGGCTCCTCCTGTTTCTTTTATGCTTTGGAAGGAGAAAATAGAGTTGCCAAGTAAAACTGCAGGGCATTCAGGCACATAGCATTTAAGTCTCTGCAACTTGTGGAATTCCAGTCACAGAGTGAAATGCTTTCTGGCAGAGTGCTTTGAAATCCTAAATGACCATCAGTTTTAGTATTGAAGTCATGCCCGCAACACTCTGGGCATACTCTTCCTTTCAAGTTCAGAATATTGAGAGTGCATTTGCTTGTCATTGTGGAGATTTTTAATTGTAACAGTATAAGTTTTTATGAAATCACAGTATTACAGCTCAAGATAAAAACACAGATCAGGTGTTTTCCAAAAGTCTTTATATTGCCACAAATTGTATTTATTACTAGATAATTTTATGAGCAGGGGAATAAAAGCTAGATTATCAGCTCCCACTTTGCAATTTGCTGTGTGAAGGTGAGATTAGGGAAGTTTATTGATAATTTGTAAAGTATACATTTATCAAATGTTTAATAATAATTAACAGTACTTTTAATCAGTTTTAGTCCAGTAGCATGGAGTATTTTGTTTCTGTGTCATTGTCATCTGTCTGGAATTATGGGACTGAGAGGGAAACCTTTAATTCTTTTTGACTAGTCATGTAGTGTTTAGTGTGAATAAAAAACATGTTGAAGTAGGACAGTCTGAGACTTTGTGTTTTGGTCTATATTATTTTAATTTTTTAAATATTTTATTTATTTATTATTTTGAGAGAGAGGGGAAGGGAGGGAGAAAGAGGGAGAGAAACATCAGTGCGTGGTTGCCACTCACATACCTCCAACTGGGGACCTGGCCTACAACCCAGGCAAGTGCTCTGACTGGGGATCAAATGGTGATCTTTGGATTCACAGACTGGTGCTCAGTCCACTGAGCCACACCAGCCAGGGCTGGTCTATATTATTTTATAACTGAGATTTGATAACTAGTTTCTGAAAATAATATCCAGAAAATACTGTAACATTGCAGTAGCAGTCTTAAGATTTTAGAACTCTGAAGACTTAGAAACTGAAGCCCGCAGAGGTAAAATTAATTAGAAATACAGCTAGTTAGCTGGTGGCAGAGTAAAGATTATAATGTTGGTGTCTTCTCTAAGTTCAGTTTTCCATTGGACTATAATTATGGACCTCACATAAGATACTTCTCCCGGTATAGTCCTAACAATGCTATTTCAAAATAAAAATTGGAATTGGAGAAAGTGTTAACTTTATATATATGCTGTAGGCATTTTTTAAAAGCAAATTCTTAAAGCAGCTCTTAAATTGTGCTTTTAAAAACATTGAAATAAAGTATTTATTTCAGGAAAATTAAGGGTTTTGTTTATCATTTTAGATAACCTATTAGCTTTAGTCTATTTAGGAAGGTGCTAATAGGTCTTCCAGTTTGTCTCATATATTCAAACTGCAGTTTACATGTTTTCTTTGGGAAATAGTCTAAGAGACATTTACATAAATTCAGTGGTTTCCTTCCTGAAGCGTTCAGACAGTTGTAAACCTTCATGTCCACACTGCTGGCTTAGGGCTCAGTGTTCAGGCCTTGGCGATGTTAGCACCTCTATCCTTACCATACCTGTCATCTTCCTGTAAAGAGAGAAGTGACTTGCTGTGAGCACTGTGTCACTTCTCTTGGTAAAGTTTACTGTCTTCAACAATCATTACTTAATAGCTGCTGATTTTAGATTTAACAGCCTGTAGCTCTCCTGCAAAATTGAGGAATGAAGAAAGATTGCCATAGTTCCCCCCCCCCCAAACTATATTTGGTGATAATTCAGACATCCAAAGCCCTTGTTTTTTAAATCTCATCCAAGGATATGTTTTTATTGATTGGGGGGGGGAGGGGGAGACAGGCAGACAGACAGACAGAAACATTGCTGAGAGAAAGAAACATCTATTGGTTGCCTCCTGCACACGTCCTGACCGGGACTGAACCTGCAACCTAGGTATGTGCCCTGACTGGGAATCAAACCAGCAACCATTTCATATATGGAACACTGCTCCAACGAACCGAGCCACCTGTCCAGGGCCAAAGTCCTTGCTTTTTTTCCTCCCCCTATTTGTTTTTCAGAACATCTATTTTGCTATTTGGGAAATAGACCTGAAGACAGTTCACCAAATGAGGAAAAAAATGGAATCTGTCTAGCTTCTTCTAAGTCCTCTACAGATTGCAGCATTGAAAATGTGTGTGTGTCCTGTATAGTACTTTAAGTCCAAATAAATTGATAGAGGTGAGGGCTAGCCACACAGCATAGCTAAACACCAGATGTGTTGGCTTTGACTAGAAAGTTTTTTTTTCCTTAATATATTTTTTAGAGAAAGAGGGAGAGAAACACTGATATGCAAGAGAAACATGATCCGTTGCCTCTTGCACGCCCCCTACCAGGGACCCGGCCTGCAACCCTGGCATGTGCCGTGATTGGGAATCAAACTGGCAACCTTTTGGTTTGCAGGCCAGTGCTCCATCCACTGAGCCACACCAGTCAGGGTTAGAAGTTTTAATAGTAGTTTTTATAGTTACAATCATTGAGGTCAGGGGTATATCCCACACCTTAAGGCTGAACAGTAATTCAGGGTTATTGGACCTCATTCTAATATTTTCCTCAGAACTTTTATTGTGATGTTATTCGGTACATCGTTTGTTGAACTGTAATCATAATTGGCATAGGAAGTGGAGATGTGTTATGCTCTTAAAATATCAAACTGAGATTTTCAAAAGTTGTATATATTTTTGAATTTATTGTTCTAGAACTTAAATTTGTTTTTTAAATGTATCACTTTTGTAAGGAACACTTCATGTTAGGGGGTGTTCATTGTATTTTGATAGTAACTTTTGCACTGTCATCTTGGACAAGTGAAAGCATGTTCAGTTGTCACTTCTAATATTTAAGGAATGGGGTTGGATTTGGTGCTTGGACACAGTGGCTTCCTGAATACAGTGTGGTATTTCGTAGCTGCCCAGGTCTGATCTCTGGCTCTCTAGTAACAGTAATGACTACCTTTTAAATTTTGATTTTATATTTAATTAATTTGTTAAAGATTTTATTTATATACTACTTTAGAAAGGGGAAGGGAGGGAGAAAGAGGAGAGAAACAGCAGTGTGTGGTTGCCTCTCATGCTCCCCCTACTGGGGACCTGGCATGCAACCTAGGCATGTGCTCCTGACTGGGAATTGAACCAATGCCCCTTTGGTTTGCAGGCTGGCACTCAGTCCACTGAGCCACACCAGCCAGGGCTATATTTTAGTTTTTTAAATTGACTTTAGAGGAGCTGGCGGAGGGGAGAGAAAGAGTAAGAGAAAGAGGAAGATTGATGTGAGAGAAAAACATTGCTCGATTAACTCTTGTATGTGCCCTGACTGGGCATTGAATCCACAACCTAAGATATGTGCTCTGACTGGGAATCGAACCCTCATCCTTCTGGTGTGTGGGACAATGCTCCACGCAACTGAGTCATCTGGCTAGGATGTGAATGCATTTTTAAAAAGCACATGCTCTGTGCTACATATATGCCCTCAAAATGCTTACAGTAGGTAAAATGGGAGTACCTAGCATCACCACCTGGAGAGTAGGGAGTTTGGGTGAACTTCCTCCTCAGACTCTCAGCCTATTGTTCACGGATGGAGAGGGAGAATGTCCTTGTGCTTCTGAGTCTGTTTTTAACATTTCTATATGTGTCTTTTTCTAGTGGAAGGGCTCATAGCTTTCAGCAGATTTCAGAAGGATCTTTGGCCTCTTCCTTCAATACAAATAACAATTTTAATGTGTTTGCCACTTAGAAACCTCTTCACTGATTTGTTATTTTGGTAATGTAATCTTTTATTGTAACCCTTACTTTGTATTTAATTGTTCTATATGTTTAGATCCCAAGTGCACAATTACACATATACATACATGTATACATATACAAAATCTAGAGAATATCTAAAATAAGATGAAAATGAATTCAAGTAATTTTAATTTTACCCTAACCTAAAAATACTGCCTTTTTCCTTATTACCACATCATTTGGAATATGTAGCAAAAGAGGCTTTCACCTGGATTTATCGCATTTTCTGAGCTTTATATTTTAAACACTAGAAATTTCTTCCGACAGGTTTATTGTACAAAAGATGAAACTACTGAATATGTATTTCCTGAGATTCTGTTCTCTTAGGTACATGTCAGGAATACAACGGTTGATAAGGTAGACGTAGTCCTGCCCTCCAGTACTGGAACAACAGGACTCATCCATCTGATATGCTGTGTCACTGTGTATAAAGGGTTTTCGACTCAGGCTCTGTGGTGATGGGGAGTGACATCTCAGCTGGCCTGGCTTGTTTTCAGTGTAAGCTGAGAGGTGGGAGAGGAGTCTTATGTTCAGGAGGGTGGTTCTATAGAAGAATTAGGGTTAGGGAAGACCTGAAAAGTTGGGGTAGTAATTCAGAGATGATAGTTATCTGAACTGTTTAGACAATACAGATAGGGAGATACAAACTTATCTGAGAGGAAGAGGTTAGAAATGTATTTGTAGGTTTCTATTGGGGGGCAGCTGGGTAGATGGTATTCTGTCTTTCCTTGAGATAAAGAGATCAATAGTCAGTTTTGGCTTGTTTATTTGTTTTAAATGGGTGGGGACATGATTTGTGGAGTCCGTAAGTCAAAATAACTTTTGCAAGAAATTTGCGTATTTGCACTGAAACTCAGTGTATTGTATTAACTGAAGCCCTGGAAAGCTGAGAGTAGAAGAGCTGAACTGAGGCACAGTGAGGAAGGTAGGAGCTTCAGGTGTGATGCTTTTCTGGTTAGACTATTTATCTGTGGGCAGTGAAGTGCTGGGGCTCGCTGGCTACTCTCTACTTTGTCTCTTTCTCTCTTCCTGCCAGTTGAATTGTGCTTACAAAGTCAGTTCTGCTTGTCCCTAAACTTGTTTAGGGCTGTTGTATTCATTAGTGCAATTACACAATTAAACTACTATAAACTGATAAAAATAGTGCAAAAACAGTTACTCATGGGAAGAGTAATTTGATAACTTTGGAGTGTCTCGATAACAAGAAAATCACTAAGAAGACTAGTTAAATTAGGTATATGGATAAGACAACTATGAAAAATTGGGGAATGAGGGTGACAGAGGCAATGTTCAGGAGGGAAGATGGAAGACTACTGGGGGGCCTAAGAGACTTTTTTTGTTGATGAAGGGATCACACTGTGAAGGAGACCACAGAAACTGCAGCTGGTGGTGATGCCTTGTCAGCACAGCAAAGTGAATCAGTGGTCGCAAATTGTCACAAATGCAGTAGAGCAAACTTTAGACCAACTCCCCAAGCTGTGAAAAACATTTAAATACACCGACCTTTGTAATTATGCAGAAGAATGGAGTGGGATTATATCCAGGAAGTTCTTTTTTTCTGGGACAACTCCGCTAATGGGGAGCAAGACCACGTACTGCATTAGCAGTGCCTATGGCCTAGCTATGTGACCTCTTTGTACAGCCTGCTATCTTTCTCCTTTTGTCTCAACATTTTTCTTCCACCTTCTAGCTACCAGTTGTGAATTCAGCGAACACCTTTCTTATTCTCTTTGTGGTTTTTTTTTTAGTATATTTTATTGATTATGCCATTACAGTTGTCCCATTTTTTGCTTTCCTCTATCCCCCTCTACCCTGTACCTCCTTCCATCCAGCATTCTCCCACCTTAGTTCATGTCCATGGGTTGTACATATAAGTTCTTTGGCTTGTCCATTTCCTGTACTGTTCTTAACCTCCTCCTGTCTATTTTGTACCTACCATTTATGCTTCTTATTCCCTGTACCTTTTCCCCTATTCTCCCCTTCTCCATGTGATCTCCATTTCTGTGATTCTGTTATTGTTCTAGTTGTTTCCTTAGTTTTTGTTTTTATTTTTTAGGATTGGTTGTTGATAATTGTGAGTTTGTTGTCATTTTAGTGTTCATATTTTTTATCTTTTTCTTAGATAAGTCCCTTTTACATTTCATATAATAAGGGCTTGGTGATGATGAACTCCTTTAACTTGACTTTATCCGGGAAGCATTTTATCTGCCCTTCCATACTAAATGAGAGCTTTGCTGGATAGAGTAATCTTGGATGTAGGTCCTTGCTTTTCATGACTTTGAATATTTCTTGCCAGCCCCTTCTTGCCTGTAAGATTTCTTATGGGAAATCGGCTGATAGTCTTATGGGCACTTCTTTGTAGGTAACTGTCTCCTTTTCTCTTGCTGCTTTTATCTTTAATCTTGGGTAATGTTGTTATGATGTGCCTTGGTGTCTGCTTCCTTGGGTCCAACTTCTTTGGGACTCTCTGAGCTTCCTGGACTTCTTGGAAGTCTGTTTCCTTAGTGAGATTAGGGAAGTTCTCCTTCATTATTTTTTTTTAATTAGGATTTCAGTTTCTTTCTCTTCCTCTTCTCCTTCTGGCACCCTTATGATTTAGATGTTAAAATGTTTAAAGTTGTCTCAGAGGTTCCTAAGCCTTTCCTCATTGCTTTGAATTCTTGTTTCTGCATTCTGTTCTGGTTGAATGTTATTTCTTCCTTGTGTTTCAAACCATTGATATGAGTCCCAGTTTCCTTCCTGTCACTGTTGGTTCCCTGTGCCTTTTCCTTTAATTCACTTTTCATAGCCTTCACTCTTTTCTCTATTTTGTGACCATATTCAGCCATTTCTGTGAGCAGCCTGATTACCAGTGTTTTGAACTCTGCATTTGATAGGTTGGCTATCTCTTCATTGCTTAGTTGTATTTTTTCTGGAGCTTTGATCTGTTCTTCCCTTGGGGATATATATATACACACATATACATATATATATATATATATATATATATATATATATATATATATATATAATTTTTTTTGTCTCAGTGTGCCTGTTATGTAGTAAGGGGCAGAGTCTTAGGTATTCACCAGGGTGAGCAACCCCGGGTGGGGCAACCCAGGTCACTGCTTTGTAGCCCTGTATGTGGGGAGGGGTAGGGGTGGGAGAGGGGCTTGCTCTGCTCTTGGCTGGCTGTCAGTTACTTCCTCTGTTATACACAAGCAAATTCAACCCTTCTGGTACTGATTCCCAGGTGGGTGGTATTGTTTACATTCTAGAACCCTGTGGGTCTCTCCAACAAACTCTCCCATGAGCCTGGGAATTTTTTATTTTTAGAGAGAGAGGAAAGGGAGAAAGGGAGAGAAACAGTGATCGGTTGCCTCTCTCACACCCCGAACTGGGGACCTGGCTCACAACCCATGCATGTGCCCTGGCTGGGAATTGAACCAGCAACCTTTCAGTCTACAGGTGGGTGGCACTCAGTCCACTGAGCCACACCAGCCAGGGCATGCTCATTTATAAAGCTGTTCAATAGCTTTGAATTTTTAAGGAAGGTGGTTTACATGTTGATTAACAAGATCTTAGGAGCTCTGTGGGCTTTGGTCAGGATAGGAGGAAGACAGGTTGAGCATTTCACAACCATGTGTTGCTTCAAACAGCAGTTTACTCTGTTAGAACTCTGCAGACCCTTTGCAATTTCTCCATGACTTGCTGAATTTCATTGTCCTTTATTTGAGGAAACGTTACGCATTCTTGCTGTTTGATTAAAATAGATCAGAAGTACCTTTTCCCAACAGCAAAGTTCTTACTTCAGTTTACTTGAAAACTGTATCTTGGTAGTACTTTAAGAAATTGCTTTCTTACAGGATGCAGTGAAATATTCTCTCAGTATCAAGTGTGCACAGCTATGTGTCTGTCTATCTATCTATGTATTTAGAGAGAAAAGGAGAAAGAAAGAGAGGGAGAGAGGGAGAGAATGTCAATGTGGGAGAGAAACATCAATTGGTTGCCTCTTGTATGTGCCCTGACCAGAGACTGTGCCTTGGGAGACCAAGCACCCTAGTAGGTGCCTTGACTGAGAATTGAACCACTGATCTTTCGCCTTGTAGGACAATGCCCAACCAACTGAGCCACACTGGTCAGGGTGGGGGTTTTTTGTATTTTTTTTTTTTCCCTAAATCAATCTATGTATAGTTCTGAAACTTCACAGTTTTACCACCTCTACTTCTGGTTCTTCAGTGCCCTCCTAGGGATTAGCATGCCCCAACCTCAGCAGCACAGGGTTAAAGCAGCTCCAAGTTGCTTTTCAGCTCTGACATTGTCATTCTTTAAACTGTTGAGGTCTAAGTAGGTTTGCCACCGCCCTATCTTATTCTTTAAGTATTAGGTACTTTCAATGGAAAATCTGTAGTTATGTGGTAATAAATTGTAAAAAGTGTAGTAGAATGTGACCAGCAGTCCTTGAAGAAAAGCAGAATTCATTAGAAGGTTGAGGTGAATGAGACTCAGACATTCCCTTGAAGAGCTGAATAAGGCACTATCCAGAATTCTTTTTTTTTTTAATAAGGAATTTTTTTAAAAGATTTTATTTATTTATTTTTAGAGAGGGGAAGAGAGGGAGAAAGAGAGGGAGAGAAACATCAATGTGTGGTTGCCTCTCACGTGGCCCCCACTAGGGGCCTGGCCTGCAACCCAGGCATGTGCCCTGACTGGGAATCGAACCTGAGACCCTTTGGTTCGCAGCCCGCGCTCAATCCACTGAGCTACGCCAGCCAGGGCCAGAATTCATTTTTTAAAAAATTCCTCACTTAACATTTTTTCACTGTTCTTAGAGGAAACGGGTATGGGGGAGAGAAACATCAATTAGTTGCCCTCTCATATGCACCCCAATTAGTTGCCCTCTCATTGACCTGTAATCTTTCGGTCTACATACAGGACGATGCTCCAACTGACTGAGCCATGCTGGCCAGAGCCAGAGTTCATTTTTAAAGAGGATTTCAGGTCTCTTAGACTTTTGTGGTATTGATTCTGACTTTTCCTTGATACAGGTGAATACTAATGGTAGATTTTGCCATCAGCATTTTTTATTTTCAAACGTGAATGAAAGAAAGTGAAGCTCCTGAACCAGGCAGTTCTGCTCTTTGTCTAAAAGGTGATATTACATCTGAAATATCAGCAGTAAGTTGTTTTTTTCCCTACTCTGGACTCTAGATACATTTTGTTTGCCATTGAGGGAGGTTAGTGTGTGAAGCTAATACAAGAAACAGAGAAGTTCAGTGGAAAGTGCCTTTACAGCAAATGAGAAAATTTGGGGGTGGGAGTGAAGGGACCATAATAAGGCAAGAAAAATGCGACTCAGCGCAGTATGCTGCAAATCTGGCATGGCAGGCATTATTTTCAAATGGGAAGTAGTTTTAAATGAACAGAATGTTGATAGATAAATGGGTATTAGAATGTATCTTAAACAGACTGGACAGAGGACACTTAGCTTTTCACCTATGGAATTGAACATTTTTGTTAAAAGTATTTCTTATATTTTACTCCTTCCATTTTAGGGTAAATGAATTAGATGTGCTGCATTGTATCCTTGATAAAGAGCAAGAAATTACACTTTGAGGGCAGAAAGGCTGTGTCTCTAAGGATGTGATTCCCTACATCAACTTTACACTTAGTTTTACAGAATAACCATTAAAACCACAAGCAAAGTAAGAGATAGGATTTTTAATCTTCATATCGTTACACATAACATTTTATTTAGGCTTCCTTATAACCAAGTATTGGAGTGGTTGTTTGGAGTTCTCAGAAATTTAATGGATGAAATACTTCTCCCCTAGTAGAAGGTTAATGAGATGATCTAAACTCTTTGTTTTGTTTCAGATTTTAATAAGAATCCTAACTAAAATGATCTTTCTAAATAATTATTTTCTCTGGGGCAAGATAACATGTCATAAACCAGTTATAAGGCTTAAAGCTGGAAAGGACCTTTTTCTTTTCTTTCTTTCTTTTTTTTGGGTGTAGAATTTCTAGGTAAGTTCTGAATTAAAAGTAATTAGTAGAAAATCATTTGGCCAACAAGTAAGTTTTTCATCTTGTGCCTGATTTATACCCTCCCTAGGAGCAGAACCAGATCAAGGTATAAAAATAAAAATAAATCCCCCTTACCTACTACTATTCGTTTCAATAGAAGCACAGGTGAACATGTATAAAAGGCAATTTAAAAAAGATAATCTTGAAGTTTATTGGCAGCGTCTGCTTAGGAGTATTTCCATATTGGGTGCCAGTTAAATGTGTAAATAAACAACTCTACTGAGATTGTATTCTTTTCTTTCATTTGTCAGTGTCTTTGAGTGACACATTTACTGTGAAATGAGTCAATAGAGAGAAAGGACTATTGTAAAGATACAGCATCTTAAAAAACAAGACAAAACACAAAGAGCTAGAATGATATCTATTAGAAACAGCCATCTGTTGCTGTATAAATAACCCCCCAGTTGTAGCTTACAAATTCAGTTGAGTATACAGGTGACTCTTAAACAAGGTTTGAACTATATGAGTCTACTTATGTGTAGAATTTTTCAATAAATACAGTCAGCCCTTTACATCATCAGTTTTAAACATCCTCGGATCAAAAACAGTATTTTCACATTCCCAACAGCCACAGCCACAGCCACTGATGAAAACTATTGTTTTTGATTTGTGGTTGAATTTGCAGGTGTGAAGGACTGACTGTAGAATTAAGAATTACACTCGAGTTTAAGAACCCAAGGGTCTGTGCTCCTCACCCCAGCATTGTTCAAGGCTCAACTTGTATAATCTGTGGAAGGTGCAACACCTAAGATACAAATTACTCTGCTGTAAGACAGAAACGTGCAGTTTAGATATTTTACTAATGCCAGCAGCTGTGAGATACACAGTATAACCCAACCAGCAGCACAAGGCAAATGAACAAGGAACTATAATTCCTATTTTGGTATTTTATTTTCTTATGCTCCTTTAGCGATAGACATACGGTGTTCAGTAAAGAAAGTTAACAAATATCCTTCCAATCCCAAAATGCTATCATTGTGCTTCAATGATTTGATTTTGCTTCTTTGATAATTTTTGTTAGTTTCTAATGGGTTTCTTTAGTTTATTTAGTTTGGAAGGTAAACTGCTTTTTACAAAGTTATGTTTAGTCATTGAAAGTAACAAATTTTGACTTTTCTAATTGATTCTCAAAGGGGATCATGCAGTACTTAATTAGGGCAGTCTGTAAAGTTCCTAAACTCATTTTCCATCTTTAGTCAAATTATGTGTACTTATGTAGTTGACTGTTCATTTACTATTTGTTTTTTTTGTTTTGTTTTGTTTGTGTTTGTTTTTGTAAAATGATCCTAGTAGTTATACTGGAGTTCTTATACTGTGTAGTGTGGTGTCTTACACTATCCATCTCTTCCGTCTCCTTTGCTCATGCTTTCTTCTGTAACTCAGAGATCTGATTCTGATCTTTTCTGATTCAGAGACAAATCATGTTTCCACATCACCCTTATGTACAAAAGAAAGAATTTTATGCTCTTTAGGAGAAAGATATCTTTTTATTTTAGAAATCATCAAATTCTCAAACTGTGAGTCTATCACTTATTTGAAAATCCACTGAAGTAAACTAGGCATATGTATGAAAATAAAGCTCTTAAACTCTAATAACCTCTAATAACCTTTAATAGTTTATAGTCCTGTATGACAGGGATATATTGTTATGAGAAGTGCAGTGATTTTGTTGTGCACATAAAGAGTGCAATGTATAGCCTACTACATACCTAGATTGTATGGCATAGCCTATTATACTATACTGAATAATGTAGGCTATTGTAGCCCAATGATAAGTGTGTATATCTAAACATAGAAAAGGTTCAGTGAAAATATGGCATGAAAGAGAATAGTGTGTGTGTGCTTGAGTTAAACTGAGGGACAAGCTGTGGAGGTAAGTACCCTTGGAGGGAGACTAGATGTCAGGAGGAGTAAGGGAAGGCAGAGAAAGGAGCTCAGAGACCAGAAGAGACCCAGAGAGAGAAAGCTTTGGATGAGAACTAATAAAAGGGAAAGGGAGAGAGTGTGTTGGACGGAGAGGGGGAGAGAAGGAGATGTGGAGAGAAAGGAGAGTTGGATTGGGAGGAAAGAGAAGGAATAACTGAGGGAGGGGAAGTGAGTGTGTGCACCCCAGTGTGTATGTTCAGGAGCAGATGTGGGTGGGCCCCTCGTTCCTCTTCTCCCCAGTCCTCTCCCCTCACTCCTTTGACACCTCTGGGCCCCAGCCAGAGGGTGGGCACAGGATGAGAAGGCATTATGCCGAGTTTCCTTGTCTAGATAAATATTCTGAAACTGTTTACCAAAGTGGCTATGCCATTTTACATTCCCACCAGCAATGTTAGAAGGCTCCAATTTCTCTACATTGTTGCCAACACTTGTTCTTTCTGTGTTTTTGATTGTAGCCATCCCAGTGAGTGTGAAGTGGTATCTTGTGTTTTGATTTACATTTCCCCTATGACGATGAGCATCATTTCATGTGTTTATCTACCATTTTTAACTTGTCTCTTATACTGAGTTTGAGGAATTCTTTATTCTAGATATATAGGGTCTGTCACAAATATCTTTTTTTGTTATAAAGTCATGAGCATGTATATTCTGTAACTTAACAATATCACACTCAAGCATACCATATGACATTTTAGGTGAAATGTTCAAATTAAAACTGTAAATTACTACACCCATGTTATTACCCTGCCAAGCACACTCAAGCAGGCCTTACTTCTGCCAGACCCTGTATGCTCCTTATCAGATATATAATTGGAAGATATTTTCTCTCATTCTATTGGTTATTTTTTCACTTTCTTGGTGGTGTACTTTGAAGCACAAAAGTTACTAATTTTGATGAAGACCAATTTATTTTTTTCTTTTGTTACTTGAGTTTTTGGTGTCCCAAGAAACCATTGCTTGATTCAAGCTCACAAAGATTAACTCCAGTGTTTTCTGAGTTTTATAGTTTTAGCTTTTACATACATATTTTTAATTATTTTTATTGATTTTGCTATTACAGTTGGTCCCAGGATTTCCCCTTTTGTCCCCATGCACCCAGTATCCTCCACTCCCTCAAGCCATCCCCAAGCCATTGTTCATGTCTATGGGCCATGCATATAACTTCTTTGGCTACTCCATTTCCTATACGGTACTATACATCCCCATGACTGTTCTGTAACTACCTATTTGTGCTTCTTAATCACCTCACATCTTCACCCACTTCCCCACACTCCCTCCCATCTGGCAACCATCAAAACACTCCATATCCATGATTCTGTCTCTGTTCTTGTTTGCTTAGTTTGTTTTTTAGATTAAATTGTTGATAGATACGTATTCATTGTCATTTTGTTGTTCATAGTTTTAACTTTCTTTTTCTTATATAAGTCCCTTTAACATTCATATAACAATGGTTTGTGATGATGAACTCCTTCATTATTTTTCTTGTCTGGGAAGCACTTTATCTGCCCTTCAATTTTAAGTGGTAGCTTTGCTGGGTAGAGCAGTCTTGGCTATAGGTCTCTGCTTTTCATGACTTTGAATATTTCTTGTCAATCTCTTCTAGCCTGCAAAGTTCCTTTTGAGAAATCAGCTGACAGTCTTAGGGAAATTCCCTTGTAGGTAACTAACTTTTCTCTTACTGCATTTAAGATTCTCTCTTTATCTTACCTATGGCATTTTGATTATGATATGTCTCGGAGAGGGCCTCTTTGCATCCATCTTTTTGGGGATGTTCTGTGCTTCCTGGACTTGCATGTGTGTTTCCTTCACCAAATTAAGGAAGTTTTCCTTCACTATTTTTCCAGAGAGATTTCCAGTTTCTTGGTCTTTCTCTTCTTCTGGCATCCCTATGGTTTGAATGTTGGACTTCTTGAAGTTGTCCCAGAGGCTGCTTATATTATACTTATTCTTTTTTTGGATTCTTTTTTCTTCTTGTTCTGATTGGTTGTTTTGTTTGGGGGTTTTGTTGTTTTTGTGTGTGTGTTTTTTTTTTTTTTTTTTGCTGTGTTGTTTTTTGCTTCCTTATGTTCCAAATCATTGATGTGATTCTTGGCTTCATCCACTCTACTATTGTTTCCCTATACATTGTTTTCTATTTCAATTAGTGAATCCTTTGTTTCTGACTGGATCTTTTTTATAATGTTGAGGTTCTCACTAAGTTCCTCATTCTTTTGCATGTTGTGGCACCATTTGTTTGAAAAGAGTATTCTTTCCCCATCGAATGGTCTTGACAGTCTTTTGAAAATTAATTGACCATAAAGGTAAGGGTTTATTTCCAGATTCTCAATTCTATTCCATTGATCTGTGTGTCTGTGCCATTACCACACCATTGATTGCTGTAGTTTTGTGGTAGTTTTGAAATTAGAAGCTAGACTCTTCCAACTTTGTTCTTTTCAAGATTGTTTTGGCTATTCTGGGTACGCTGTGCTTCCGTAGGTCTTTTGGATTAATTTCCATCAATTTTTGCAAAGAGGGCAGGTGGGATTTTGCTAGGGATTGCATTGACTCTGTAGATTGCTTTGGGGAGTGTTGCCATTTTAAGAGCAGCATGTTTTCCCATATGGGAACATGAGATGTCTTCCATCCATGAACACCAGGTTTCTGTCCAACAGAACTACTTTCTTACGGCAGTGGTTCTCAAGTATTTTGATCTCAGGACCTCTTACACTTTTCAACATTGAAGATCTCTAGCTCTTAAAGTTAAGGCTAACAAATTTTAAAAATATCTTTTTCTTTTATTATAATAAAAAGCCCATTACATATAAATGGCATTGCTTATGAAAAGATAGCAATCCTTTCCAAAATAAACAGTAATTTAATGGGGAGAGTGATATTGTTTTATATTTTTGTAAATCTCCTTAATGTCTGATTTAATAGAATCTCAGCTGGATTCTCATCTGCCTCTGCATTTGTTCTCTTACACTGTGCTGTTTTGATTGAAATATTAGAACGAAATCTGGCTTCACACAAATGCAGAGTTGGGAAAGTGAGAATTTTAAATGTCTTTTTATATAACTTTAAATATTGTTTGATACTACACCAAAACTCTGCTGCACTTTTGTGAGGAGAGAATGAGAATGAAATAGGTAAATGAAAGTCATTTTAACTTTGTGGACCCACAGAAATAGTCTCTGGGATCCCCAATGCCCCAAGCCACATTTTGAGATCCACTGTCTTAAAGAACAAAACTGAATAGTGCAGTTTCACAACAAAATGGCATGATGACTGAATAACAGTTTTTTTAAAAAGATTTTATTTATTTATTTTTAGAGAGAGGGGAAGGGATTGAGAAACAGAGGGAGAGAAACCTCAGTGTGTGGTTGCCTCTTGTCTACCACTACTGGGGCCTGGCCTGCAACCCAGCCATGTGCCCTGACTGGGAATCGAACCAGTGACCCTTTCTTCTGCAGGTCGACACTCAGTCTACTAAGCCATACCAGCCAGGGCTGAATGACAGTTTTGTTATGTGTATTGACAAACAGGAAGGGATTTGGATACATTTCCTCCTGGGTCAGTACTTGCTCTTCTCTGTGAAAGATACCACTAGACCTAAAGGGTAAACATAGAATCAGCAAGCCGGATGAGTTTTTGTTAAGTATTTTTGATTATAAAAATAATAGGTTATTGTAAAAATTGAGACTACAGGAATGCAACCAAGTAAAACACTGTTTTTTGAGTTTTCACACATATTGTTAGTTATCTGGTGTATTTCCTTCAAGTTTCATTTGCTTTTTTTTAAATATTCAGTTTTAGTTCTGTGAATTTTTTAAACATTGTTGTAATTATGTTGTCTACCATTTTATATCCAGTTTTTAAAATTTCATATTATTTTTGTGAATATTTTTAATAATTTAATATAAATGCATTAGTGTCTGGTTTTCTATAGTTTTTCTTTTTTTGTGTGCTAGAGCTGCTCTGAACATTGTTTATAAAATGGTTTACATAGTTTTGTATTATTTCATTTGTACAGATTTTAAGTAGATGTAAATACATGAAGTTTTAGAAGTATATTGATACTATATCCTAGTGAGATTTTATTTTTTATTATGGAAAATTTTAACAAAAAAAGAAGAGAAACTAGTACAGGAATCTTCAATGTACCCATCGTTTAGTTTCAGCTATTGTCAACTTGCTGCATTCTTGTATTTTTGTTTTTTCTCTTTTCTTAAATTTACAAAAAATTATTAGCGTATTTTAAAGCAAATTCCAGATGTATAATTTTATCTGTAGTCTTTTAGTTTGTATCTCCTACAGGTAATACCATTTAAAACAAACAGCCACAGCACCTTGATTGCACTCAATGAAATTGATAATCATTCCATAATATCTTTTATTACCTAGGCAACATTCCATTTTTCCAGTCAAAGACTTCATTTTAATTTATTTGATTTTGAATGTAGATACAGTTCTCATTACGTAAGGTTATTTTGGTTAAATCTTTTGTTTTTTGTAGCAATACAACTCTCCCATTTTTTCATGTCTTAAATTTGCTATAGAAATGAGGACATCTGACTTGTAGCATGTCCTACATTTTGGATTTAGCTAATGTCTTTCTGTTGGTATTATTTAACATGTATTGTCCCAGAATTTCCTTTAAGTTGGGACTCAGATCTAGAGGTTTGATTAAATAAGGCTTTTGTTGTTGTTGTTCTTGCAAGAATACTTCATAGATGGTGCTCTTTCACAACATCAGGAAGAATGTAATACTTCACTTGACTTTTAGTGAAAAGATTGAAAAGTAGCTTCAGTCAATGTCCATCTGATCCAACCATTATAAAGTTCCTTGTCAGCTCCTCACTTAATTTTAGCAGATGTTAATGACCACTGCCTTGGTTATTTCATTAGATGTTGCAATGTTTTGATTTTCTAATTCTCTCATTCACTCTCTACTCATTAATTGTGGTTCCTTTATTGGGAGCAACTTGCCCTGATCAGCTATTCGGTTATGCTGAAATAGTCATTCAGGAAAGGCAGGCTAATCATTGTTTCCCTTTAGTAATTGTTAGAAAAATGATTTGGTATCATAACAGCCTCCAGAGGTGACCAGTGTGGCAGTGGTGCTTTGGACTATCATGAATTTTTATGTTTGTCCACTGATGCTTTCTGATCCCCATATTGTCCATCTGTTATTATCAGGAGTCCCCCTTCCTTTATTGTTGCTCCTGTGACATGACCACAGGAGTCTTTCTTTGATAGCTTCCTTGCTTTCATGGTAAGGTGTCCCAAGTATTCACTTCAAATCGAGCAACATTCTACAAAATAATTAACCAGAACTCTTATAAAGTTTAAATGCAGATGAAAGATGAGGGAATCTGGAGGAGCTGTCACAATTTTAAGGAAATGGAAGAGAAGTGACAACTTAATGCAGTGTGGGAGGCTAAATTGGATCCTGGAGTACAAAGAGGACATTAGTAAAAAAAATGGTGAAAACCAAAGGAAGAGAAATCTGTAGCTTAGTTAAAAAGTATATATCCAGTTGCCCCCAAAAAACAACAGATTACATGTATTCTACTCAGTGTATTTCAGTTTGTATCTCTTTTATGCTGATAATCTGAGTACTTAAAATTAAACTAATTTGTACTTTATCCTATGATACTATGTATAATGTATAAAATAAATTAGCTTCAAGATAATACCAACATTTATCCCAAGGAACAAGCCAGTTGAGTGCTTTTTAAGATTTCTTGGTGAATTTTTAGGCTCTTGTGTTCATATAGCATCTTTTTTTTTCCAGCTGTTTGTCTGACTTATGTTTTTATTGAGATGTAATTCACATACCACTGAGTTCACCCTTTAAAGTGTCAACTCAGTGGCTTTTAGTATATTCTCAAACTTTGCATTGATCACCACTTATCTAATTCCTGTTTGTTTGATTTTTTTATTATTTAATAATGGAAAAGAAAAAATGTAATTTTGTTGCAGAAAGTGGAGTCCATGATTTTGAGAAGGATGGTGGCAAATTTATTAACCAAGTAATCAGTTTTCACACAGTCTCAGTAATTACGGCACTTTTCTTGAACTGTCTGTGGAAATTCTGAAACTGTGGAATTGACATTTCAAAAGACTTGTTCTTTCTGTGGCCTGAATGATCTGCCATTTTTTGCATTACTGCAGCATAAGGATACTTAAGTGATCTGCAGCTGTGTGACTTCACAGCCATACCCAGTTTCCATTGAATATCTAGAAGCTCGTTGGTGACCTTGGCCTTAGCTTTCCACCTTGACTCCATAGACCTCTCCATAGCAAGTGTCCAGGGCTTGTACCACCAACTCAGGTGGATGCTTCCTGGGCCACCTTGCAAATACTGTCTTGAAATCACTTAGAATAATTCTCTGAATAGTTATACCACCAACTCGATATTTGGTAAAATTTGAGATTGATTTATTGCGTTGAGTGTTTTATAAAACAAGTATTTCTGGTATATGTGAAAGGAATTTAGAAACAGAGCTAGGAGAACTTATATTCTCCCAAGAATTTAATAAGGTTGGTAAAACTTTTTCAGTGTAGCTTTGACACTGAGATGAAAAATGTACTGCCAGGATAGAGTCCACCAAATGGGAGGAGGGCCCTTTGCTTTGTCTCTGCTTTTTCTTGTAAAGAGTGATGAAATAAAATCAGAGAAATAACCCCTCTTATTCAGTTCATTAAGGCTATGTTGAGGCTGTCTCTGAACACTCATGGTTCCAGACTACTGGGTCCTCAGCCAGAAAGTACTTTGGTTTGGCGGTAGGTTTTCCCTCTTGTATATTTCTCTTTACAACCTAGAGACTTGCTTTTTAGCCATACCAGGAGCAGTAGTTTACAGTTTGTCATAAAATAGTTTTGGTTTCTTGAACAAGTAAAAGTTATTGTTACTTATTGGAGGGGTTCTCAGTACTTGCATCATCATCATCATTGTTTTAAATCTTCTTCTAGATTCAGACATTTGATAATAAAGTCTAATTTTAATGCTTTGTATCTGTTGTAGTGCTTAAAGGATGTGCCTATTAATAACCCCTTCTATTTGGCAAAATTGGTAGTGTAGTAGTTGGACTTTTAAAAACCTGTATGCATGTCAGGTCAGTAATTGAGAGCCATAGTGGCATGATATGAAGATATTTGTTTATGGATAGCATGCATGGGTCAGATCAGGACCACTGCTTTTGTTGGACCAAGATGCTACCCTGCTTACTTTGTGTTAAAGAACAAATATACCAAAGTAGACAGTACCATATCATGAATCCTCTACTCTTCTCCAGGAGGAGCAATAGTGAAGCCCCACATCTCTGCTACACGTACTACTTTGAGGAAAATTCTAGACGTTGTGTTATTTCCCCAGTAAATATTTTAACATGCTTCTCAAAAAGGCAGGGTCTCTTTTTTGTTTTTTCAATTTTTTTTTTAGATTTTATTTATTTACTTTTAGAGAGAAGGAAAGGGAGTGAGGAAAACAGGGAGAGAAACGTGCGAGAGATACATCAATTGGTTGCCTCTCACATGCCTCCAACTGGGGACCTGGCCCACAACCCAGGCATGTGCCCTGACTGAAAAATTGAACCAACAACCTTTGATTCCCAGGCCGTTGCTCAGTCCACTAAACCACACCAGCCAGAGTAGGATCTCTTTATTAAACGTAATCGTAACATCATAATCACATCTAAGAAAATGGAGTAATTCTTGTAATAACATAAAATATCCCTGATTGTTTTTTAAGTATATTTTATTGATTATACTATTACAGTGGCCCCATTCCTTTTTCTCCCCTTTATCCTTATCCACCCAGTACCCCCATTCCCTCCAGCACTGTCCCCCCTTAGTTCATGTCCATCGATCATATATATATAAGGTCTTTAGTTTCTCCATTCCTATACTATTCTTATCTTCCCTGTCTATTTTGTACCTACCAATTATGCTTCTTTTTAAAAATAATTTATTGATTATGCTATTACAGGTGTCCCACTTTTTTTCTCCTCTCTATTACCCTCCATCCTGCAACCCTCCTCCCACCAGCATTCCTCCCCTTAGTTCACGTCCATGGGTTGTACATATAATTTCTTTGGCTTGTCCATTTCCTAAACTTTCCTTAACTTAACCCTATCTATTAGTACCTACCATTTATGCTTCTTATTCCCTGTACCTTCTCCCTCATTCTCTCTGCTCCTCCTCCCCACTGATAACCTTCCATGTGATCTCCATTTCTGTGATTCTGTTACTGTTCTAGTTGTTTCCTTAGTTTTTGTTTTTATTTTTTAGGATTGGTTGTTGATAGTTGTGAGTTTGTTGTCATTTTAGTGTTCATATTTTTGATCTTCTTTTTCTTAGATAAGTCCCTTTTACATTTCATATAATAAGGGCTTGGTGATGATGAACTCCTTTAACTTGACTTTATCTGGGAAGCATTTTATCTGCCCTTCCATTCTAAATGAGAGCTTTGCTGGATAGAGTAATCTTGGATGTAGGTCCTTGCTCTTCATGACTTTAAATATTTCTTGCCAGCCCCTTCTTGCCTGTAAGGTTTCTTATGAGAAATCAGCTGATAGTCTTATGGGCACTCCTTTGTAGGTAAGTGTCTCCTTTTCTCTTGTTGCTTTTAAGATTCTCTCCTCCTCTTTAGTCTTGGGTAATGTTGTTATGATGTGTCTTGATGTGTACTTCTTTGGGTCCAGCTTCTTTAGGCCTGTCTGAACTTCCTGGCCTCAGATGTCTCTTTCCTTAGCCAAATTGGGGAAGTTTTCTTTCATTATTTTTTCAAATAAGTTTTTAATTTCTTACTCTTTCTCTTATTCTTCTGGCACCCCTATGATTTGGACGTTGGAGCATTTAAAGTTGTCCTGGAGGTTCCTAAGCCTCTCCTTATTTTTTTTTTTTTTTGAATTCTTGTTTCTTTATTCTTTTCTGGTTGAATGTTTCTTTCTTCTGTCCAAATCACTGGCTCATGCCCCATTTTCCTTCCCTTCACTGTTGGTTCCCTGTATACTTTTCTTTATTTCACTTCATGTAGCCTTCACTTCTGCCTTTATTTTTTGACCATACTCAGTCATTCCTAGGAGCATCCTTATTACCAGTGTTTTGAATTCTGCATCTGATAGGTTGGCTATCCCCTCATTGCCTAGTTCTTTTTCTGGAGTTTTGATCTGTTATTTCATTTGGGCCATATTTCTTTGTCTCAGCTCACCTATTATGTTGTGAGGGGGGGAACCTTCGGAATTCACTAGATCAGGGCAACCTACTTCACTTATGTGGAGCTGTATGTGGGGGAGGGGTCAGAAGGGGAACAGTACTGGTTGGTTTCTTCTGCTACCACAATCCCCACAGCTTTTTACAGCCAGAGGTTCTGGGTCTTTATTTTGTCGACAATGGCATCTTGGGCTGTGAGGTCTGTCTCATTCCCCAGTTGTTGATTTCGGTTTATCCTCATGTAAATGTGGGACTGCCTGGTCTACCAGCTGCTGCCCTGCCACACACCCTCTCCGCTCCAGCTGCCCACCTCCACCCCTCCTAGCAGTCTGGATGAATGTTTCTTCTTCAACTGCTTGGTTGTTGGACTTCCATACAGTTCAATTTTATGGCAGTTCTGGTTTTTTGTTTTTATCTTGGTTGTTGTCCTTCTTTTGGTTGTGTGAGGAGGCATTTATCTACGCCTCTGTCTTGGCCAGAACTTTTCATCCCCTCTTGCTTTTTGTTTTAATAAATAAAGCCATAGTTTGGCCAATGTGTGCCTTGTCTCCTTTTGTGTGGAAGAAGGCAGGCTGCTTGTCCAGTAATTGCCAACTTTGCAAGGACTTTTCTAGTTCTTTTTTTCCCTTTCTGCTATCATATATTGTGTTAAACCAAATATTATTTTTTTCTTTGAGAATCTTAAAAGTCTAGAAGTTCATAGTGGTAAAAGAATCTACAATACCACCTTCTGTGACTTGTAATTCTGGGTGCCAATCTGCATCTTTATTTGTGAGAATTCATGTCAGTTTCTATTACAATAACGTAGTAGTCATTTATCCTACATTTTGGAAAACACTGACTTCTTGTGACTGATTTAATATGTCTTATGCATTTCTTCTGTATACATAAGAAGAATGGTTTACATTTCTAAATCTAACAGCATTTAAGGGATTTTTTATGTACGTGTGATTGATGATACTTGTGGCAATTGGATGAGATTCCCTTGGATCATCAGATTATTTTATTAACCAGAGTTTTGAGCATTAAGCATGAGCAGGTTATTGAGAATAAGGAGCCTCATCATAGAAACATAAAACTACATGATTAACCAGGGCTACAAAAGTTAGCTTTTAAATTTTCTTATCAAGTACTCAGAAGAGCCTAAAAAGATAATGAGTGTTAAATCAAGATCTTTATCTTGTGAAGCAGTATAGCCTGAAGTCAGACCTGGGTGTCCAGGAATCCTGGTTCTGACATTCATAATAGGAAGTCAAGAAAACTCTCATCCCTTTGGAACCAGAGTTGTTTTGTCAGCGATGTGGGAAAATCAGAGATGTTATATATGAAGTTAAGCGAATACTTTGTAGCAAAGGCCCCTTTGCAGGCCTGTGGTTCAGAATTATAAAGGGGTTCTTTTTAACTCATTATTGTTTATTTCTTCTGACAACTTGTCTTGGAACAAAGGAAATTAATGAGGCTGTTCAAAAACACTATATATATATTTTGGGACTGGGTGGGAATTCAACAAATTCTAAGTTGGAGTTTTATTAATTTTGTAATTTTCTGTTTTTAAAATATGAGTTATGAGCATGAATGAGTTTAGTTTCTAAGTCAACTACTTAAACTCCAGAGGGATAAACATATGTACTGGACAACTTGAGGATTTTAAAACTTCTTAGTAATTTCATTTTAAGAATCAATTCTGCTCTGCACTTCAAGTTAGAATTTACTGTTTTTGTAATTTTACAGCATCCTACAGTTAACATTAAACTTCTCCCAGTGGAGCCACAAAGTAAACAGCTCATGACTTCTGATCAGGACACTAAGGTCGTGGCTGAACCGCAGGGCCAGCGAGTCCAGGAAGGGAAAGACAGCGATCATCTGGTGAGTGTGTGCTCCAGGCCAAGACGGCCATGTGCAGCTCCCTTTTTTCTGATAACAGATTTTAGATGGATTTAATGTGTGAATCAAAACAGTAACACTGGCAGAATATAATACTTATATTTAGTGTTACTAAATATAGTGTTACTAAATATAGGTGTTATATTCTGAATAAATGTATGAGTAGCTTAGTAGAGGCAACTTAAGCACCAGGAAATAGGAAAAACAAATAGGAATTAATAGCTCAAGATACGTAAATCTTTGGATTTTTAAAAATTTATTTATTGATTTGAGAGAGAGAGAGAAACATCAATATCAATTTATTGTTCCACTTATTTATGTGTTTATCAGTTGCTTCTTGTATGTGCTCTTATCCGAAATCGAACCCACAATCTTGGCATATTGAGATGATGCTCTAACCAAATGAGCTACCCAGCCAGGGCAAAGCCTTAGATTTTAAATCACCAAGAAAACACAGTGATTTAGAAATACTTTTATAACATAGCCATTGCAATGGTGTGTTGTGAAAGAATTAATTAGGATTGTAATATAAACTTTTTTTGACTGCCTTCATTTATTGTAAGATTTTATCATGTCAAGTAGTAATACTTAAAGTTTCTGAATGGCTTTGGGAAAAGTAGAATTTAAAAAATTTTCCCCATTGACTTCCGGCCAAGATGGAGGCGTAGGTGGACACACTGTGCCTCCTCTCACAACCAAAATTAAGGACAACAAATATTTAGAAACAAGAAAACAATCAGAACTGATAGAAAATTGAACTGTACGGAAGTCCAACAACCATTCATCCAGACTGGTAAGAAGGGTGGAGTCACGGCAGGAGAAAGTGGAGGTGCAGACCCGGGCACGCAGATAGCAGCAGCGGCTGGCAGTTCCCAGGCGTACAGGCGGCAGCTAGTAGACTCCGGGCATGGGGTGGCAACTGTGGAGACCCAGTGAGGCTGCACAAGGCAGCTGGCTGACCAGGTGGTTCCACATTCATGCACAGATAATCCAGGCGAAGAGGAAGCGGCGGAACGGACTGGAATCCAAGAGAGAGCAGAACAAGTGCCATTGTTCCCTCTGGGACCCTGCCCCCACATACAGTGTTACAACCCAGAGACTGGGCTGCCCTGCCCGGGGGAACGCCTAAGGCTCCACTCCTTACTACGTAACAGCCAAGACCAGACCAAAACAAAACAAAACAAAACAAACAAACAAAAAAACCCCACCAAAAATGGCTCAAACTGGAGAACAAATGAAAGCCCCAGAGCCAATTCCTCTAAGCAATGAAGAGATAGCCAACCTATAAGATGCACAGTTCAAAGCCCTGGTGATCAGGATGCTCACAGAATTGGTTGATTTTGCTCACAAATTAGATGAAAAAATGCAGGCTACAATATGTGAAATGAAGGAAAATGCATGGGGAACCAATAGAGATGGGAGGAAAACTGGGACTCAAATCAATGGAGTGGACCAGAAGGAAGAAAGAAACAACCAAACAGAAAAGAAGGAAGAAACAAGAATTCACAAAAATGAGGAGAGGCTTAGGAACCTCCAGGGCATCTTGAAACGTCCCAACATCCGAATTATAGGGGTCCCAGAAGGGGAAGAAGAGCAACAAGTGGAAAACTTATTTGAACAAATAAGAAAGGAGAACTTCCCCAATCTGGCAAAGGAAATAGACTTCCAGGAAGTCCAGGAAGCTCAGAGAGTCCCCAAGAAGTTGGACCCAAGGAGGAACACCCCAAGGCACATCGTAATTACATTAGCCAAGATTCAAATGAAGGAGAGAATTGTAGAAGCAGCAAGGGATAAGGGGACAGTCACCTACCAAGGAGTTCCCATCAGACTGTCAGCTGATTTCTCAAGAGACCTTGCAGGCAAGAAGGGGCTGGAAAGAAGTATCCCAAGCCATGAAAGTCAAGGACCTACATCCAAGATTGCTCTGTCCAGCAAAGCTGTCATTTAGAATGAAAGGGCAGATAAAGTGCTTCTCAGATAAGGTCAAGTTAAAGGAGTTCAGCATCACCAAGCCCTTATTATATGAAACGTTAAAGGGACTTAAGAAAAAGAAGATAAAAAATATGAACAGTAAAAAGACAGCAAACTCACAGATATTAACAACCACACCTAAAACAAAAGCAAAAGCAAACTAAGCAAACAACTGGAACAGGAACAGAACCACAGAAATGGAGATCACATGGAGGGTTAGCAACAGGGGAGTGGGAGGAGGAGAGAGGGGAAAAAGGTACAGAGAATAAGTAGCATAGACGGTGGGTAGAAAATAGACATGGGGAGGGCAAGAATAGTGTGGGAAATGTAGAAGCTAAAGAACTTATGACACATGGACATGAATTAAAGGGGTGGAATGTGGGTGGAAGGGAGTGTGCAAGGTGGAGGGGAATGATGGGGGAGAAATGGGACAACTGTAATAGCATAATCAATAAAATATATTTAAAAAAAACTGAAGTCAAAAATTTTTCCCCATTGAAACTACAAGGAATTTTACTTACGGTGTTCAGTCAGAAGATCAACATACTTTAAATTTCAAGGCTCCTACATTGCTCTGAATATCTCACTGAATTTCCTTTGTTATATAAAAATGTGCTTTTCTCAGTGGGTTTTGTTTTGCTCAATTACTGTGGTTTGAAAATATGTTTCTTTATGTTGTAGTGATGGTATGTTTATGTTTTCAATTTTACAGATGAATGGTCCCATACCTCAAACCACTTCTCAGACAAGCTCCATCCCAGCTTTGAGTCAGGTAATTCAGTCCTGAGATACGAGGGGAATAAAAAAAAAAATTCAGGAATTTACTTATTAAAAAAGTGCATATTCTTACATGTTTAAACTGCAGTCACCTTCAAAGTACTACTCTCAATTTGATGTAGTACACCTATCAAGATGTTTTTTTATACTGCTAGAAAGAGGTTTTTGAACTCGTTGATTTTGATGCCTTTTCTGCTTCTGCCATTTTTTGTTTCACCTCTTCCACCTTGGCAAAATGTTTCCCTTTGAGGACTTTCTCCATTGGAGAAACAAACAAAAGTCACTCAGGGCAAGATCAGATGGATGAGGGGGGGGGGGCATGTGGTTATGCCATTTTTGTTCAGAAACTGCTGCGCACTCAGGTGCGGTGCAGGCAGGTGTGCTCGTCGTAAATCAGCCATCATGAAATGGGCAAATGCACTGAGAGAGTCTTCCAAAAAAATTCACTGAAGTCGAACATAGCCTCTCACAAACAACGCCAGCTGGTATACTGATGCAGATGGGTTTCTAAAACACTCACCTAGTGGGCAAAGTCTGTATTACAAGGGGCCTGTCCTCCAGAAGATAATTCCATGTCTTGGGGGTCCTCCCTCATATATCACAGTAGAGGCTCAGAGATATTTCCTTATAACAAATATTTACTGTAAAATAACTAGAAAATGTTGATGTTTCCCAAAAGGGGTAGAGAAGACCCAGCTGGGTGCAGTAGATGTCAATACTGTGTATTCTCTTCTGGCTTCCGTGTGTGTTATGTGTATAGTTCCACTGTGCTGTCTGTATTAATTTAATATCATGATATTCATTATAATGTTTTTAATGGTTCACTGATAATCTGTTATATAGATATGATTAGCTTTACATATTGATATCCTGTGTTTTTTTAAAGCATAAAAGTCATACTAAGGTTGTACTATAAGAAAAGTGGTTCATATTTTAGCTGTGATTAATGAAAGATTGTGGAAATGGACTTCTATTGTTTTTTAAATCCTGTTTTACACCATTTGCATCTGCATATATCGGGTACATTTGGACCAATTCCAGATTTAGCTTGGTAATCTTGTAAATGATCTTAATACATCTGATACAGAATTGAACAGTAATTCTTTTATTAAAATAAAAAATTTAAAAGTAATCTCACAAAATTTATAGTAAACCTCTATTTCTCCAAATTATAAGTAGTTCATGTAGAAATTGGAGATTAGATTGTTTATCTTCTTTTAATAAGGAAAACTTAAAAAATATAAGACTACCCGCATCTAAACTATTGTATTTCATCATTGTTGTTATTCTATGATGTGTGTAGGATTTTTTTTGCATGTTATATTTTACATTGACTTTATAAAAAATGAATTTTGTAATATTTTAAGTAATTGAAAACCCAAATATAAGTCTTCTAGTGGTGTAAGAGGGCAATTAGACAGAAATCATTGAGGGATTTAAAATTTTTTTTCTTCCTTTTTTTTTTTTTTAAGAACGAATCTTCCCCATGGTTGATTTGAAGTATAACATAATATTCAGATGTCTTTAAAACCTGTTGCTGGACATAAAACCAGAGTTTGGATTTTTGGGGGTCCGGGGCAGTTTGCTTGTTTTGTTTCTTTAAATACTTTGTGGGTGATAATTGTTGAAATAGACCTATCTAGAAGAGAATTCAGTATTTCATTTCTGTGGAGAAATAATTTGCAACTAGTACTACTTACAGTGCTTTCTTTGTTATTTTTAAGAATTAATAGCCATAACAGTATCATGTAGTGAGTTCTTTGTCCAGCCCTGCTACTCAGCACCCATGGCATTCCTTGTGCAGACCATATCTCTGACACTAGATTTTGTAAAGTGCGCATATACTATTTACCAGTTTTACAGTGTGGTACACACTTTAGGTTTTCATAGGATCGTTAAATACTTAAGTTGGAAAGTACTGTAAGAGACCATCTTGGTTCACAACATGTGTGTCCTTTAAAACATTATAACAAACTTAAGCATCTTTACAGAAAATAAAAGTCTTATTAAAGAGCACACCCATTTTTAAAGAGTTGTAATCAGTAGATGTAAGTTTCACTTCATTTTTTCCCCACATAGCATGAGTTCATTTATGTATCTCCTTATACTTGGCCTGCAGTGCTTTCTTCATGTCAATGAGCCTTCATTTCTTTAGCCATTTGTTTTTGGGGGTATTTATATTTTTTTTTCTTGCTATTATCAATGGCATTACTCTGACCATTTTTCTAAATGGCATTACTTATGGCACACTGAATGTGTAGACATCTTCGTGTTGTGGCTCTGAGTATTGATGCTCTGTAGTCTGCAGTTATGATTGGCGATAAGTATGCTTAGCAGTCTGATTTAGCAACCAGTCTTTAAGATTTAGTTTTTCCCTGAGTTGAAGGTGGTGTGAGTCAGAGGAGAATCACCATAGTGATGGCCAAATAAAATGCATAATTCAGGAGCAGATTTGCATTTATTTGATGGTAATATCAATCGTATGGATCATACCACCCTCTTCTCTCTTCCCCCCTCCCAAAATTTTTGAGTAATAACTACAATCCTAGCCAATTAGTGAGCACCAAAAAGTGATCCTAACTGGAGGAACTGAGATCTGAGGATGCTTAAGTAATTTCCTCCAGATTACTCAGCTAGAACTTGGCAGAACCAGGGTCTGATCCTAGGCAACCTGGCTTCAGAATCCAAAACTCAAGATAAGATACTTCCTCTTTGGCATCTGATAGTTCATTTAAAAGCAGAAACAAGTAGAAAGTAATACCAAAAACAAAACCCAGCTCTTGTCAGCTGTTTGGCAACTATTTGCATTGTCTGAGTGTTGAAATTAATTTGGGGTAAAGCTGGAGGATTTTAGGTGAGGAATAGTATGAGATATTATAGGAAGATTATTTTGACCTCATTATATTAAGAAAATGGATTACAGTGAGTCAAGAATGTAAGCAAAGAAACCAAATTTAAAAACTAGTATGTGATGAAGGTGAGAAATGGTGGTGGTTTAGACTAAGAATGAATGGAGTTCAACTTTATTTTGGAGGTAGATTCAGCCAAATTACTTTGTGGATTGGATGTTGGAGATGTTGGGGTGGGGGAAAGATAAATAAGGTTAGTTGAGCAATTTGATGGATAATGGTTTCATTTATTTTAAGATGGAAAAAACTGGAGAAGTAAAGGTGTGTGGAGGGAAAATCTACCTGGCAGATATTCAAGCAAACAATGAAGTGGGCAGGTGAGGCCAGTTGGACTGCAGTAGAGAAGTTGGAGTCTGAGATGTAAATTTGAAATAAACAAATAGATGTTTCACTATATTTTTATATAGAAAAGACTATTAAAACTATTATATATGTGTGTGTGTTGCTACTTTGTTACATCTTTTTCTCCCCTCTACAAACATACTTCAAAAAAAGTTATGTATTTACTTCTTTAAATAAAGTTAATCCTAGACAAGATGCCATTCACCATAAACATTTCAAAATCGGTCTCTGACAGATGCCATTACAATTCTGTGCTTAGCACTTTTATTTCTGAATACCTACAGCTGTTATTTCTTGCAGAAAATTAGTTATAAGTACCTCCAACTTTTGAAGAGCAAATTTTTATTTTTGTTTTCCTTTGTGTCCTATACAAGCTATCTTCTTTGGTTGCCTTCATCTCATGAAATGCAGTTCAGAGAATGCTGAAACACTGGAAAAGAGGTCTGAACTTCCTTCTTCAGGCTGGGATAATAATTTTAATTACTTTTTAATTGAGTTTATGAGAGTAAGAAAAATAATATGAAAATTTTTGTTGCTGTTAAGAGTCTTTGGGTTCCATGTGTTGTTTGGGTTTTAGTGCTTGGAGTAGTAAGTAGGATTGTGTTAGGCAGGGGCTGTTGTAATTAGGTTTTTGGATTTGAGTGGCAGGGACATGTGACTGCTGTGCAAGGGGCTATTTTTGGTGTCTGGGTGTTGGCATCTCATCAGAAACCATGGAGAGTTAGTATGAGGCACACTCGTGGAGTTAGACAGCGACAGGCATTGTGATGTGACTGTTTGAACTTTTGAACATGGGCTGTTGTTTCAGCAAAGAATTAAGTGGTGACAATGACAATGAAAAAACTGGCCTGTTACAAAAATCTGTGGAAGAGAAGGAACCGGAGAACAAGATAAGTAATACTTTATCTGCATTATTTGATACGTTGGAAAGTGAGGAGCTGTACAATGTTGAACATGGAGCCAGCAGGGCAGCTGCTCAGACTGATATGTGGCCAAGGGTATTTGTGAGATCTGGGCACAAACGGGCTCACAGGCCGAGACAGTTGTTCAACTCTATTTCTTCTTTAATGTGTAAGTTTCTAGCTAGGTATGAAAATTTGGATGAGACTGACAAGAATTCGGGTACTGCTGCTATTGAGCAAGCCTGTAAGACTCTCTGCAAGGGTGTGTGTGTGGACACCGCTGATAGCACATGGGGTTTCTCTGCAGGTGTTCTCTCTGAAGAGGACGAGTGTCTTTCACATGTCCCGGGGCCTTCTGACCAGGGTGTTCAGGAAGGAGCCCTTGCAAATAATCGTCTGTGCCATCACTTCATCACTTGTAAAAGCTCTGTTGTAGAGAAAGAAATTGCCCTGAATGTTCACATCAGTTGTGATAGTGAGAATAATGCTTTAGGTGCGTTTGGTAGGGAGATGAAGGGTACAGACCCCATTTGTGTGGATCACAAACAATGCTGGAATTCAAGAGAGAACGAGTTTTACAGTATGTCTGTTGTAGATCCTGGCAGCCTGGACAGTAATAACAAGCCGTGTGCACGCAGGTGTGGAGCAGCTGCAACAGAAGAGAGCCACTCAGCTGTCACTTTGGAGGGGGTTTGCAGAGGGGCCTGGCCTCCAGATAACATTGCCCAAGGTCTGGGGGACTTAGAGGCACCACAGGAAAAGCTGCCCTCTCATGGCCTGCAGGGTCCCACTAAAGTAAAGGAAGTCTCTAATGAAAAAACTAAGCCTAGTTCTGAACTTTTGACTGACAGTGACCCATCATGTAAAGTAAACACTGGTGACATGCAGCCTGAGTCTTTAAGGGCAAACACTTACACTGGCTTCTCTAAAGATTACACAGAAAGTGGTGCCTCACTTAATGTTGGCAGAATACCTGAATCAAATACTAACATAGACACTGACTCACTAGAATGTATGTGTGCCATCCCTGCTGAAGAAGGAGAGAGCCGTCGGTCAGCACTAGTCAGTCCAATGGATGACTCACATGTTAATCTAATTAATGACACTTCCAATGTTGAACAAAATAGTGAATCTGGGGCGGTAAAAGCTAGTGTAGATCAGAATTTGAGCTCTGAAAAAGTAGGAGAAAAGAACTTTATAAAATCTGTGAAAGACAGTGATTGTTCCAATTTAGATGTTAACAGATCAGACAACTCAAAAATATGTATCACTTCAGTGAGCTTTGGAAATGAGTGTCTTCCTGTTCACCCAAATTTCCAAGAAGCAGCTCCTAACAGATGCGATGATCCCAGACCTGAACACCTGGGGCCAGCGATGATGGAGAGGCAGTACAGTGGTGATCTCAACCTAAGAACTAGGAGCACCCAGCTTGTGAGCAAAGGAGAATTGGCTTTGCAGCCTGAAAATAGTTCATCTTATCAAGATGAGGATCATGGTACAAGGGTTTTTGAAAGGAGATCTTTGAGTGAAGAAGATCTGTGTGCAGATACTGGGGCCAGCATAGCCCAGGCTCAGATCTGTGATTTAACCTGTGCAGTGCGAACAACAAATGTGGAGGGCTTATTTCAAAGAACAAACACCTCAGACGTCAGGAGTTCACAGGAAATGCCCCTGAACAGTGAGACTCCTGATGGCCCCACATGTGTTCAGAGTAACTTTATGTCCTCTGCATTTATTTTCACCTGCAGTGAAGAAGAAGAGAGTGAAATGGGCCTGAATCATAAAACAGAAGATGAACTGTGTGTGAAGAGTTCAGGAAGTGGCCCTCACAAACTAGAAAATGGTGAAAAACAACCACTAAAGGCTAAGCAGAGAAAGACATGTAAAAATGATATAGAAAATGTCAAGTTAGACTCTAAAACAATCTTTTACTGGGAAACAAATAAACTAAAATGCAAGGTAGTGCCCGGTCAGGATGTACTGGCTTGCATTAGTTCTAATATAACAAAACCCCCTGATTTGGAAACAAATCAAATAGAAAAACATGAAACCTGCAGAGTGAATAACTGCAGACATGAAGATCTTCATCTTGTACCATCTGCAAGTTCAGGCACACAGATGTCAGGAGCAGAGGAGACTAGCTCTTGTAACTGTGGTGAAGGTCCAGAACAGGAGCAGGTTTCCTGCACATCTACTGAAGTCTCTGATGCCTCAGGTGCTGGTGCAGTGATAGGGCACAAACCAAAACTGATAGGGGAAGAAGTGGAAGAGGGACTTAACAGGGAGAGAGACAACAGTGACTCCAGCAGCAGCTACTGCAGAAGTCCATGTGGGACAAGCACATGTGCACAAAGAAATGTCACAGCTGCAGTTAATAGACCTACATTAAACAGTGAAGTGGTTTTTGTGGGAAGTTCAAGGACAAATTTTGGAGAAATGGAGTTATGTGACACTCTTGCTGGTTATTCTTGCTTGGCTGGTGTGGATCCTGCCCAAGTGGACAGACAGACAGCTATTCCTCATGATGTACTGCAGGCAGTTCCTGTCAACCCAGGTGACAGTAAAGAAATAGTAGTACCTAGTAGTGAGGGCCATGTTTTATCATTTTCAGAAGGTGCTGTAAATATATTTGAAAATCCCTTAAAGGGGGATTTGCAGAGCTTCCCAGAGGAACTGTACTCCCAGTGTTTGAATGAACTTTCCTATTACCCTGTAGGAGGGTTGGCAAATCAGATGTTTTCTGAAAGCCTGGCAGATGGTTGTAGATATCCGGTGGGCTGTCTGTGGACTAACACAGTTGTGAAAGGTGCACTAGAAGATGAACAAATACTTAGTGGGGACCTGCACAGTCAGCCACAAGACTTCAAGATCTCTTCCCTTTGGATGGAAAAGCTCCCTTATCAGCTACCAGTGGTAGAAGATGGTATTATTTGGGGATGGCAAAATAGAGGCGCACAGTTAGTAAGTATGTTTTTTCAGTTTTTACTATTGTGCTGTGATATACTAATCTTTTTTTATTGCTTTTAACTTAAAATTAACAAAGATTTATTCTAAACAATGGGCAGTTGTTTGAATCTTTATGTAAAGCTGTTGGTTATGTTTTCATGTTGGAGACTATGAATTCAGTTCAGTGTTTGGTGTGTTATAGTCAGACTTTGTGTCAACTCTTGTTAGCACTAAACCTGTACTGCTGGTGGTCAGATGAAGCTTTATGCAGATCATCTTTTGTTTGTGGACTTTGCATGTACATAGTTGTGAAGGCTGACATGCCCAGTCCTGTCCTTCCTCATCACCAGCCTCTTCCTGGAACAACAAGCATTTGACCCAATGGATGTTTAAAGTTGTTTCTAAAAGGTCACTCTTGCAGTGTGTACATGAATTAAATCTCTGCTTTCTGCTACTTTGTATGGTAACTATTTAACTCAGGTAAAATTTGCTGCTTTTAATCTGCTCTGGAATCTTGCTCTGTCTCCTTTCTGTCAGAAACATCTGCAGAGCTCTTCAGACCATGGTGCTCAGGCTCTACTCATTTGGGAGAACCTTCACAGATGATTCTGCAATGGGTAGCTAATTTGGGCGCCTTTCTAGAAATTCTGTAATAAATGCAAAATCAATAAATGGAAAGTTAGTCTTGCTTTTAAAGCAGTCCTTTTTTGAACATGTATGATTGAAAGGGTGTACTTGTAACAAAATCTCATTTATGTAAACAATAGTTTATTATTAGAGATGTTTGTTGCATTAGGCAACAAAAATGTTTGGTAATAGGCAATGTAATGTTAAAGAGTGTAAATGTTAATTAATGCCTATTATAGGGAAATAAACATGCAGAAATTAAGTCCTATAATTTAGGTAATTATCCATTAACCTCTTTTTTTTCCCTTTTATGCCCACATTTGGGAGTTTTACCAGAGTTACGTTCCAGTTAGTTTTGTTTCTTAAGTAATTATAAAGGCAAACACTATAAAACTAGGCCTTTAAATTATATACATGTAATCATTTACATAAATGGGCATAATTAACAATTGGCTGCTAATTTCAGTGTTTGGAACATTAATATAGAGTGCACATGGGTCCTGTTGCTCTTCTGCTCTTCTACCTTTACGTGAGGTACATGTGTACTGTTCTGAATCAGCTTTTCCATTATGAGATACACCCAAAGAGCATTCTAATTTAACATGCTACATTTAAGGATAGTTATTTGTTTTTCAGAGGTACAGTTTTCATAGTGCTTGTACAGATTTTTTTTAATAGTAATCTATATATATATATAGCAGTTGTTACTCCATTTTACAAATCAAGAACCAGAGGTACAGAGACTGCATGACTCTAATGCTAGTGAATTGCTTTGAATTATTAAGCCTATTTAGTGGCAAATCCAGGAAATCTGAGCTAATTTGAAATAAATGTGCATGTTTTTCTTTCCTCTTATTACCTACTTATGTTCTCCACCTGCGTTTCCCTTCTTCTGATACTAGTTACTCTGATTTCTACTAGGTAACTTGTCAATGGGACCATTCCGTCTTATGTTGAGAAAAAACAAATTTATGAACTGCTAGGTTATTTTTTTAATGGAGCATTGTTTTTAGAGGGTAGAAGAAATTTTTTAGTGTCAGATTTAGGGATGCTGTACTCTCCAAGGAGTAAGATTGGTCACTGATGTGAAATTGCTTCAAAACATGCTTTTTAAGGTCACCTCACTTCTGGTTCTAATGATCATTGCTTAGCCATGATTTTCAGTGGAAAAATAAGACTCAAGTGGCTAAGACTTAGTTGGCCAAGCAGGTGAAACTTAAGTTGTTGATAATCTCTTATCATTCCATATAATTGTAAGAGAATAACCACATTTCAAAGAAATAAGTTCAATAAGTTATTTCTTATGTGAATTACAAGAAGTTAATGAATTCTTGATAGATGTTTTCTTTTTTTGCTAATATTATACCACTGTTTTCTGATTACCATCATTTTGGGGGTCAGGTTACTTAACCTGTCTCTGCCTTGGTTTTCTTATTTGTGAAATGGAGGCAGTGATTGCTACTACCTGATAGGGTTGTCAAGATTAAATACAGGTAAATACATAGAATATCTTGCTTGGCACCTAGCACACTCTCTAGTGTTAGTTGTCATGTCATTAGGTCTTAATTATAAGTCTCCCTCTTTTCATTCTCTGTCACATCTCAGAGTATCTTTTGAATACTGATTAATTGCTTATAATTGTGAAGTCCCTAATAGTTGATTTGGATTTGTGTATCTACTACTTATGAAGTAGTCAATTGCATGAGGATATATGGTTCTATTTGGATGTGGCAAATAGCCTTGCACAGAATGTCAAATAGTGGAAAATATAATTTTCTATATTATTACTTTATTAAACATTTGGCATATTTCTCAAGCACCTGTGTACTGAATTCAGAACTGCTAGGTATTAGCAATGCATTGGTGAACCAAATGGACATCCAAGAATTTGTGGGCTTTTGGAAAATACAGACCAGACACGTTCTAGCAGTACGAGCTCTGTGAGAGATAAGCCTGCTACGGACCTGAGGCTCTCAGAGTGTTGTTCACCTCTAGGATAAAGTATGATCTGGATTAGGGAACTTCAAAATGTACATTGGTGATGTAGTACAGGCAGCTGCAAAAGGTGCTAAAAATGGAAAAGACCGATGTTGGTTGGTATTAGGAGTTAAGAGAATGTACAGTACATACACGAGATCAGGGGAGTCAGTTCCTTGGATGGAAGAGCACTAACCTAGGGGAGCTTGGTGTGTGTTGTTGCATGGTGGAAAGAGAGCAGTTATAATTAGAAAGAATGGGATAAACAAGTGCTAGAAAAGGCAAGAGAATAGAGGAATGAGTTAAGAAAAAAGCAAATGGTAAAGGTGTGCATGCTGAGGCAGGTAATAGTGGTGTCTTAGATGCACAATACCTGCTACATTGCTCTTTGCTTATGAAGGCTGTGTCTGCTTTGTTCCATTCTGTTGGCTTCCTGCTGTGCCTGGCACTTACTGAGCATTTGGGAGTGTTTATTGGAGACATAGGGGGATGAGAGAGACAAATAGAGAAACACTCTGTGCAGAAGCAGAGGCCAAAATGAACTGGAAGTTGTAGGTGCCATGTAAAAAAGGGGATTAAAGACTTAGTGCTCCTTGAGTATAGAATGCTTAAAGGAAAGGGGGAGCCCAGTTCTTTGCCCTTTCACCAATACCTAAAAAATAAAAAAGAGTTCCAGGTAGGCATTCACTGAGGCATCTGGTTTCGTGGGCATGATGTTCATTGCCCTTGCCTCCTACATATGACTAAAGTAGATGCCATGGTTTTAGCCACATCAACCTCTGCTATCAATTTCAGAAACAGTTGTTTTTCACTGCAAACTTTAATCACCTTAGCCAGAGTAAATTTGTTTTGTCTTTTTAAGATTGTTAATTCAGTGCTGGCTGGTGTGGCTCAGTGGATTGAGTGCCAGCCTGCAAACCAAAGAGTCATTGGTTCGATTTCCCAGTCAGAGCACATGCCTAGGCTGTGGGCCAGGTCCCCAGTATGGGGTGCTTGAGAGACAAACACACATTGATGTTTCCCTCTCTCTCCTCCTCCATTCCCCTCTCTAAAAATAAATTTTAAAAATCTTTTAAAAAATTGTTAGTTCACATATGGTTTCTTTGATCGCTTATCTTGACCATGTGCACACTACAAGAACTTATTGGGTAATATGTGCACCTCTCTGGGCCTGTGCAGCGAGGCTATACCCAGCTCAGAGCTCCCGCTGGGCACTGTTTGAGGGCTCCTAGGACCAGGACTCTGGTCCCTCCCTTTAGAAGCTCTGACCCCTATACAGTGGAGTCAGCTCTGGTAGCTGGGAAAAGGTGTATAATTTGGCTGGGATTGCTGAATGATTGTGGCAGCAGAACTGGTGTTAGTTTGGGTAACAGCTGTCCTTGAGATTACATTAACTTTTCCTCAGACTTGTGGAGCTGCTCAAGGTTTGTGAGCAAGAGAAGAAAAATTGGGGTGCTTATAGGTTTGATAAGGTGCCCTGGAAAAGGTCTCACCAGTCCCTAAAGGAGGTAAAGGTGGGAGTCATGCGAGTATCAGGGAGAGTGTTCTGGACAAATGGACTGGAAGTGTCTGGTGTGTCTGGACAGTAGGAGGCCAGTGATCCTGGAAATGAGCAGGGTCCCAGAGGTGCCACGTTAGGCACCCCTCTGACAGAGCTTTGTTTACGGAAGAACTTTCATTTTCTATATCCTTTGCTTATGTGAGCTTTATTTTCAAATTTTATCCATCTATGTTCCATTTAGATTTGCAATTCTGGAAATTGCATTGGGTAGTCTAGGGCAGAGATGATACTGGATCAGCAGTTATTTTTCTGTTATATGTCTCTAGAGAGCCTTGCACAGTAGGAACTTAGACTGTAATGATAAATTGAGTTGAGTTCTGAGTGCATCCACTTTTGTTACTGTTACCCCTGATTTCACACCCAAAGTATGTGTAGATAGGCTTAGGCTTTTTAGCATAAATTCTCTTACATAGATGTGTTTTAACTCTGAATAAGTACATTTGCATTTGATTAGAATTTGGATAGAAATATATATATATATATGTATGTATCAATTTTTTTCTTAGGTACCAACAGCCAAGGTTTCGGAACTAAACCCCAATGCAAAAGTATGGGGGATGCCGGTGTTACATTTGGAGGCAGGTAGTTCAGCGGATGGTAGTGTGAGTGCAGCCTGGGAGGACACACCTGACCAGTGCCCCAGCTATGGCCAGGAGGGTGAGTGGTGAGCCCAATGCTATGAGAAGCAGCTTTGCTCTCCAGGCTTGGTCTTTGTTTTCCTTTTAATACATTTTTAAGAAATTGTTGGACTTGAACAACAATTAAAATAAAGTTAAATTTTAAAAAAAGACATTGTTAATTAAAATTTGTATCCTGGTTTGTGACACTATTTAAGAGCCATGTGATCTTTCACCACCAACTTAAAAAGTTAAAGTAACTGCAAATATAAATTTTTTTTTTGTTTGTTTTAAGAGAAAGTTACTCTTTAACCTTTCCTTTTGGGGTAAAATTCCTAATTACAGAATTGGATGTCAGTGGTGATGGTGACAAAAGTCATGAGAATGCAGCACTGTCAGAGTTACAGGAGCCGGATCAAACAGCCATGAACACTTTGGCTTTGGATCACTCAGAATACGAGTCTCTGCCTGAAAACAGCGAAACAGGTAAAGATACTTTATGAAATCATTGTCATCTAGAGTAAGGGCTTATTTTATATTGCTTTTTTTTTTTTTTTTTTAAATCCTCACTGGAGGACTTTTTTTATTTCATTGCTTTTTTAGAGACAGGAATGGGGGGAGAGAGAGAAACATCAATGTGGGTAAGAAACATTGATTGGCTGCCTCTTGAACATGCACCAACCAGGGATCAAACCCATGACCTGGGCATGTGCCCTAACCAGGAGTCAAACACTCGACCTTTTGGTTTATAGGACAAATGCTCCAACCAACTGAGCCACCAGCTAGGGCTTATGTTGCTTTTAAAAATTCAGCTTGTTAAATATTTCCCTGTGCAATGTGCCTTTGATTCTACTTTAAACTCATTCCTGTGTGGACAGAGATGAGGTATTTTGGTTGGGGAAGGCATCTTAGAAAGAGTGTGAGACCTGAGCACTTCCTATAATGTGAGTCCCATTGAACTGAGAGAAGCAGCAGATCTACCATGGGGCAAAATGTGAGAGCACAGACAGGGAATGTGAAATTGAGAGTCAAGCCCCAAAAAAGTTGTTTTTTTTTAAAGGGTTGTTTAAAGTTATTTTCAGAAGAGAAGAACAAGGAGAAGAAAGCAATTCTCTTTTGGGGGCCTAGATGGGGAAGGTATAGAAATGCCTATAGGTTATGGGATACCCGAAGTTCACCTCCAGGTTTGTCTCTGACATAATCTAAAATCCCCACAGACCTAAGAGGTAGGCTACATTCTCATTGACAGTTGAATGGGGCAGCTTGAGTGAAAGGAATGATTCCTTTAAGTTGGCTAGCCAGAGCCTGGTACAGGTGAAGTGTGCTTAGTCTTTGAGGTGACTCTGTCTAAAGATACACTTGATTTAGATACGGTATGTGAATAAAAAGCAATCTTCCTTTCTGTGTGTTAACGTTTTCACTACCAAACGTTATGTTACATACAAGAGGTACACAGTAATCACCATGTAAGTGTTTGGCATCATGTATTTGTTTATTTTTCCCCTTAAAGGGTGACATTCATGAAGACTTTGTCTGCACTGTTACTAATTTGGCTAGCACTGGCTGAATGCCTCCACTGACCTCTGTAATCTCCCATGGCCCGCTTTGCACCTCATTTCCCTCCTCACTGTTCCTGATCACCCCAATGATAATTTCATTACTTCCTTCGTAGTTGCTTAGTAAATGCTTCAAACTTGTTTAAATATAATTCTCTACATACTACATGCCTGTTCCTGGGTGGATAGATATGTATGGCTGAACAAAACTACCTACCAGTATGCAGTGGTGTTGCTTTAAGTTATGATCACAAACTTCCAGTGGGTCCTTAGCATGGTCCACAGGGGCCCAGGGAAGTCACCCTTTTGGACATATGTTTTACAGCTTCTGGTCTCACCTCAGACCCAGTGCTCTTTTCTTTGTTATTTTTGGGTGTAGAGCCTCTTGAAACATAATTGTTATAAAATAAACATTATATATTTAAAGTGTATCCCAGGTTTTGTATAAGTTTTATTTTTCCTAAATTAAAGCAAAATATTCATTGCATTATAAAATTGATTTGTTAACTCTTCCATTCCTCATTCATTTTTCTGTCAAATTTGATATATACCTGTAAAACAATCACCACAATCAAGATGAATGCTTCTTTTACTCAGCTTACTAATTTTAAGGTTTATGTTGTAGTACACACAAATTGTTCATGTTTTTGTTGGTGAAGAGTATTCCATTATTAACCAGTATATTTTTCCATTTATCTGTTGATGAATATTTGGATTTGTTTCCAGGTTGTGGCTATTGCAAATAAAGCTACTGTGCACATTTATAAGCAAGACTTTGTATGGACACATGTTTCTGTTTCTCTTGGGGAAATATATAGACATGGAATAAATGGTCATCTAGTGGGCATATATTTATCTACTTAGGAAATGGTGAAGCTGCCCTGGCCAGGTGGCTTGGTAGGTTGGGGCATCGTCATGCACACAAGTGGTCCCCAACCCTTTTGTCACCAGGGACTGATTTTGTGGAAGACAATTTTTCCAAGGACTGGTTTGGGGAGGGGCAGGATGATTTTGGGTAATTCAAGTGCGTTACATTCAACCTCACCTCCTGCTGTGTAGCCCAGTTCGTAACAGGCCACAGACGTGTACTGATCCATGGCCTGGAGGTTGGGGACCTCTGCAAAAGAAATGGTGAAGCTGTGTCCCGTAGTGGCTCCCTTTGTGTTCCCACCAGCAATGGATCAGAGATCCAGCTGCCCCATAGCCTCACTAACATTGATATGGTTATTCTTTTTAATTTTAGCCATTCTAAAAGGTAGGTAATAGAGTCTTACTGTGTTCTTAATTTGTATTTTCCTAATGCCCAGTGGTGTCAAGCACACTTTCATACGCATCTTTTAGTGAAGGGCCCATTCAAGTCCTGCCCATTCTCTTACTGGGCTGCTTTATTATTGCATTTGAGAATTCTTTATATGTTTTGGACACAAGTCCTTATCAGATACATGATTTGCAAATACAGTCTCCTAATCTGTTGCTTGCCTTTTTGTCTTCCTAATAGTTTTAGCTTTTGAAAAGCAGAAGTTTACAACTTTTTTATATAGTCCAGTTTATCAGTTTTTTTCTTTTATGGAACTTGCTTTTGGTGTCTTACCTAAGAAATCTTCGCTTAATGCTAGTTGCAAAGGTTTTCTCCTAGAAGTTGTATGACTTTAAATTTTATATTTTTTAGGCCTATGGACAATTTCAAGTTAATTTTTGTGTATATTGTGAAGTATGGAGCAAAGTTATTTTTTTCCCCACATGTGGAAATGCACCATTTGCCAGAAAGGTTCTCCTTTCTTCACTGCACTGCATTTGTACCATTGTCAGAACCATCTGTCCATACATGTGTGGGTTTGTCTCTAGCCTGTCTCTTCTGTTCCATTGATCTCTAACTCTGTTTTGACAGCAGTGTCACAGTGTTTTGATTACTGTAAGTAACTTAAAAACAGGTAGTGTTAGCCTTCTCATTTTGTTCATTTTCAGAGTTATTTTGGCTTTTCTAGTTCCTTTCCATTTTCGTACAAATTAGAATAAGCTGGTAACTGTCTGTAAAATGCTGAGATTTTTATTGAGATTGCATTAAATTTGTAGCACAACTGCAGAAAATCAACATCTTTAAACATAGTACTTCATAAGCAAGGTATATGTTTCCACTTGTTTAGGTCTTCTTTGATTTCTCTTGGCTGTGTTTTTTTGTTTATTTGTTTTTTTAGTTTTCAGTGTATTAGTCTTTCACATCTTTTGTCCAATTTATTCTTAAGTATTTATTTTTTTTGGTGCTGTTGTGATTTTTAAAAATTTAATTTACAATTACTTGTCAACAATAGATAGAAATATAATTAATTTTTATAAATTGATATACTTGCATACTTGCTAAATTGACTTCTTTGTTTTAGGAACTTTTTGTAGATTAAACTGGATTTTCAACATAGATGTGAATTTATCTGTAAATAAATTCAGTATTATTCCCTAGCCAGTCTGGTATCTTCTATTCTTTATCTTTCGTGATGCACTGGATAGATCCTTCATTAAAAGGGGAGCAAATGTAGTGAGTGCAAACATCCGACTGATCTTAGTGGGAAAACAGTCAGTCTTCATATTGAGTGTAATGTTAGTTTTTTTTTTTGAAGATTTTATGTATTTATTTTAGACAGAGGGGAGGGGCGGGAGAAAGAGAGGGAAAGAAACATCCATGTGTGGTTGCCTCTCACATGCCCCACTGGGGACTTGACTTGGCCTACAACCCAGGCATGTGCCCATACAGGGAATCAAACCAGTGACCCTTGGTTCACAGGCCAGCGCTCAGCCCACTGAGCCACACCAGCCAGGGCAATGTTAGTTATTTTTACATGCATGTTAATGAGGTATCTTTTGTTAACTATTTGCTGGGAACTTTTATGAGGAATGGTTCTTGCAATTGTCTTGTTTTTCCTCCATCTGTGGTGATGGTCATATATTTTTTCTTTCTTAGTGTGTTAAAGGTGAATTATACTGATTGGTTTTTCAAATGTTTAACCAAACTTAAATTCTTAGGATAAGCCTCACTAGGTCATGATGTAATATGCTTGATAGATTGTCAGATTAGATTGCAAAATTATGCTTAGAATTTTTACATCTGTGTTCATGAGTAATATTGGTCTGTAGTTTTTGAGATATTCTTTCCTGTTCAGTTTTTGGATGATTTTATTATTTCTTCCTTAAATTAAAAAGTGAACCCACATATGCCTAGAGTTTTATTGGTGGGAAAGTTTTAAGCTATAACTTTTGGGGGTTTGTTTGTTTGTTTAATTTTATTTTATTTTTAGCGGTCCATCGCCTTAACCACTCGGCCACCTCATCCCACGTTATTTTATTTTATTTTTTACATAGGGCTTCTCAGGTTAACTATTTCTTTTTCAGGGAGCTTTGGTTACTTGTATCTACCAAAGATTTGGACCAGTTCATTTAATTGTCCAAGTTATTGCATATGAGCTGCTCATGTTATTCTGTTTATCTTTTTAATCTGTAGAATCTATCACATCACTCATTTCTGTCATTGGTAATTTCTGTCTTCTCTTTTTCTCCCTTAATCAAACTGGTAGAGGTTTGTCAATTTCGTTGATCTTCTCAAAAAAAAATCCGTGTTTGGTTTCATTAATTTTCCTCAACTGTTTTTTTTTCTTCATTTCATTGACCCCCCCTCCCCCCCGCCCCGCATCTTTATAATATACTTTCTTGTAACTTTGGGTTTAATTTGTTCTCTCTCTCTCTTTTTTTTTTTTTAGTACCTGAGAAGACAAGCCATTTTTTCTCTAGTAATATAGCCATCTAGTTCTATAAATTTCCTCTTTAGTACTACTTTAGCACAATCTTACAGATTGTGGTGTGTCTTTCTTTTAAAATTCAGTTCCAAATTCTTAATTTTTTTCCCATTCTGCAGGTACTTCAGAAGGATTTTGTTTAGTTTGTAAATATTTGGGGATTTTCCAGTGAACTTTCTTTTTTTGATTTCTAATTTAATCGCATTGTGGTCAAAGGACATATTTTGTATGACTTGAATCTCTTTAAATTTAGTTAAATGTACTATGATCCAAAGTATAGGCAATCTAAATGTTCCTTTTGCACTAAAGAAGAATGCATTTTGCTGTTGTTATGAGGGTGTTCTGTAAATATCAGTCAGGTCTAGTTAGGTGATAGTGTTGTTTAAGTCTACTATATTTCTAGTTCCTCTCTACTTGTTGTATCAGTTATTAAGAGAGGTAGGTATTCTATCAGTTCTTAGATTTGTCTGTTTTTCCTTTTAGTTCTCCCAGTTTTTGCTTCATGTATTTTGGAGCCCTATTTTAAGATTACTATGACCTCTTGATAAATTGACTCCTCTGTCATTATGAAATGATTTTCTTTGTCCCTGGTAATGGTATATCTTCTTCCATCCTTTTACTTTTAACCTATTTGGGTATTTATATTTAATAAAGTACATTTCTTATAGGTAATGTAACAGTTGATCTTGTATTTTTCTTTTTAATAAAAAGTCAAATATAATGATCTCTGCCTTTAATTACAGTGTTTAGAACATTAACATTTACTGTGGTAATTGATATAGTTCAGTTTGAGTCTCTCATCTTGCTATTTGTTTTAGAACAGTTTAAACTTATAGAAATATTGAGAAAATTGAGTATAGAGAATTCCTATAGACCAGGCATCCAGTGCCTTATATTCTTACCATCTTACATTATTATTATGATACATTTGCCACAATATTGGTATATATTACCTATTCCAGGATACCACATTACATTTAGTTCTCATGTCTTCTTAGGTTCCTCTTGGCTGTAACAATTTCTTAGACTTTGCTTGTTTTTGATGACCTTGATAGTCTAGAAGGGGACTGATCAATTATTGTGTATGCTACTCTTCTGTTTCATGTTTTTTTATAATCAGGGGCAGGAAGACCACTGAGGTCTTGTGGTCTTTATCCTATCGTGTTAAGGGTACATAGTATCAGCATGATTTATCACTGTGATGTTGACTATGACCACCTGGCTGAAGTAGGTTTATTAGGTTTCTCAACTGTAAAGTTCCCTCTTGAGGATCTGTTTATTTAGTGTTCTCAGTAGCATTCCTGTGACTGCAATTTCTTACTTGTGACTTTAACTCTCTATAACTTTAAAGGCTTATTTATAAGGCTCTTGTGTAGAAATTGTGGTGCTTACAGCGTGTGGGTTTATTATCCCCATCTGTGATTTTTTGGCCTGTATTCATCTTTTCCTTATTTTGATTAGTATCTGTGTTCTTATAGGCTACCTGAAATTCTTTTTGGAATTGAGACAAAGCATTAAATAAACATATACATATTACATGATAAAAAGCACCTGCTAATCTTATACTTTGATTATTTTTCAAAACTGTGTTTCTGTTTGCGGGGAGAGGGGATTTTTCAGGGGGGTAGGTAGAATAGCATTGTTCTTATATTCTATGCACTAGATGAATTAATATATACTGAAAACATTAGAATTGCTGTTCTGAATCATCTACCTGGTAAATTTTTAAGACATTTTTCCTGAGTTGATTATTATTTTTATGTAGGAGGAAATGATTCTCAACCAGAAAGCCAGGAAGACCCCCGAGAAGTACTCAAAAAAACATTGGAATTCTGCTTATCCAGGTAAGGATGGTGGTGGTTTTTCTAGTACCTAATACCTGTGATGTTGTCCATTGGTTATTGTATACAGATGTGACATTTTACATAGAAGAAGTATATATCTGTTACCGTCTATGTCTGTGTAGTAGGAAATCTTGAATAGTGTAACCTTTTACATGTTGGAGAACTGAACATAATCCTTTAGGTCAGAGTTCCCCAGAGTTGTCCACAAATTCATCTTGATGATCATTATCCAAGTTGCTTTTTGGAATTTGGACTCCTGGGCCCCGCCCCATGCCTTAGGTTTTTAGCACATTAAAGTTTGAGAACAAATTCCTGAAACTAGTTCTCAAAATATGCCAAACATTGCTATAGTAGATTGTTTTATTTATACAGCACTCATATTTTTAGGTGTATTTTTTCTCCCCTGGATAATACCTTTTCTATTTGAAAGGAGAATAGAAACTTTAAAGTTCAAATGGAAGAACTGGACAAACAAGAAGATGGGATTAACTGTTTTTTTTTTTTTTTTGAGTGAGAAGATAACCGGTTGGCACATGTAAAATTTTCTATCAGTATTGGTGATTTTTCAGGTTTTTCTCTGGGCCTGCTTTAATATTTGAAAGTGTTCATCATAGGCCAAAATACCAGGGAGTAGCTCATCTTCACCCAAACATATTAGTAATCTGTGACTTACCTTGTGACGTATAGGTCATGTTATGATCAAGTTTCCTTCTTTTTAATCCTGGTTGCTAGAAAGTGCTGGGAAGCCAGAGTTGGATCTGCTGCTTTTCTGGCAAGAGTTCTAGACTGAACAGCAGACACTTTGGGCACCCACCTTTCCTGGTCTTTTCATATTTTTCTTATTTTATTGTCCTTTCAGGTAGATTTCCTTACTTTAAAAAATTGTATTTTGAGTAAGCTACTTAAAACTCTTTAGAACAGATAAAGTGTAAATACATTTTGTAAAGACTTACTTTCTCATTAGTTTTGATTGTATAAAGTGCAATATACTTTTAGTTTTGCTCTTTTTGCCTCCCGAAATATCTTTGACCCAAGGCAAATAAGAGGTGAGATTAGAACTCAGATTTAACTAGCTCTGAAACGATTTCATGCCACAATCATATTCTTGCAAGGCTTCCACTTAAAGAGGTGCTAATTAAGAGAGATTGTCTTCTTTCTGCAGGGAGAACCTTGCTAGTGACATGTACCTTATATCACAGATGGACAGTGATCAGTACGTGCCAATCACCACAGTGGCTAATCTGGACCACATCAAGAAGCTCAGCACTGACTTGGACTTGATTGTCGAAGTGCTGAGATGTAAGTGAACAACAACTTAGGCTGCATTGTGCCTGGTCTTCGCAGCATTTTTCTCACTGGTGTGATGGTTAGATCTACAGCCATTCAGTGCTAAGGTCTTTCATAGCAAGTGAAGTCTTCCCTGCCATCTGGGCCTTTCTGACCAGCCCCCAGGTTTGGTGTAATGCCCATGGCACCGGGTGTTGATAGACTCCATAACTGATCATTAGGTTCAAGGTGTGGAAAAGGCCAGGGGAGAGATGACAGAAGCTGTGACATGAATGAGAAGTTCAATAGTGGTATTTAGGGTAAAGGAATACCACTAAAGTAGTTACTTTCAAATTTTACCTTCCTGCTTAAGTTTTGTTGAAATTGTGTTTTTTTTCTTAAAAGGATTTTGTGAATAAGGTTGTTACCTAGACATTTGGCAACATCAAAGGAGGGTTTAAACAGGTATATCAGAGACCCACAGTGATTCACGAAATGTGGATATTTAAAGAGTCATCTGCCATGTCACAGGTGTAGTTTGCTGGTGCCCTGATTTGCTTTGCAGATCGAATTTTGTACAGCCTAACCATTTTATTTATTTCTAAAAACCATTTTGCTGAAGTATAATTGACATAGTGAACTGTGCGTATTTAAATTGTGCAGTTGGATCAGTTTGGACATACGCATGCATGAGTGAAACCTGTACCATGGTCAAGATTACAAACACATGCACCATTATTCAAAGTTTCCTTTTGCCCTTTGTAACATTTTTGTCCCTCCCCTGCTACTCAGCATGGCTTCAGTGGGAATTAGTTTTATATTAAATGTATGATATTTTAGATTTTTTAAGTGGGGTTATTTTTAGTTATATAAAAATTTACTTTTTATAATATGGTTTACAAGTATCAGATGAATAATTTCTGTAGTCTCCCTCCTCAGGACTGCACTACTGAGCAGTTCCGATGGCTGGCTATTCTTCACAAAGAACACAGTGTGATGTGTGCCCCCTGCCCCACCTAAATATTTCCAAATGATAGGACATTGCCGTGCCCATTTCTCTAAGTTACTGCCATGATTTTTCATCTGAATCTTCTGCAAAAAATGCTTTCATTTTCTCCCTGACTTAGTTATACTGCAGACAATCAGTGAAGATTTTTTTCCCTTGTATTTGATCTAATAGTAGTAGAAAAAGATGAACATCTTAACTTGCAGAGTTGGGTTTTCTATTCACAAATTGAAAGTTTTCCTCTTATTTTTCTGTCCCTAGGCAAATGTCATAAGGTTATTAAATTATTGAAACACATAATGAAGAAACTAGCAAATATAATCCATGAAGTTTGAATTCTGAAAACTATACCATCCTTTCTTGAGTTGTGCTTTCCAGTGTTTTTTGAGGGGTGGGGGGTGGTATAGTTCACTTACAACAGAAACGTATTTTACATGTCAGTTGAGTTTGGTTCCATCCGACCTACTTGCAACTTAATCTGAAACCACTTTACCTCTTGTGAATTCAAGATGAAAAGTCATAATAAGAAAATTATTGTATTTTGGGGACTTGAAGAAAAGCCATTAACCCTGAATTGTAAAATTGTAATTGTTAGTTACTTGGGCTCTTTAGAACCTTATATGACTTTTAAAATTCCCATCTTCTGTAGTTTTGAGAAATGTAACATGCAAGATTAGCTTAAAACCTTTTACTAGTTTACAGTTGTATACAGGTTTCTTTAATGTGTTTAGTTACATAGTATAAATATCATTGGAGTATTTATATTAGAATGTAAATGATTGGTTTAATTTTTTTTTACTGTTCATTTTTCTTGTCTTTATAGCTTTACCTTTAGTCCAAGTGGATGAGAAGGGAGAAAAAGTAAGGCCAAATCAAAATCGTTGCATAGTAATATTACGTGAAATCTCTGAATCCACCCCTGTAGAAGTAAGTCATACCTCTCCAGAAAGCTACTGGGATTTTGATTGTGGGTTTTTTGTTTACTTCTGTGTTTTTTGGAGAGTTTATTTTAAAGAACACATATATGCAGTAACATTTTTTTTCCAGGATTTTATACACTGATAGTCACAATGTGATTCATATGTGAGAGTCGTTCTCAGATTTTTTGGTCTCAGGACTCTACTACACACTTTATATACATTTTAAGAACTAATGGTGATTTTAGTATTTAGAAATGAAAAGATTTAAATATTTATTTATTTAAAAATAGTAAACCACAAGGGAAGATAAAGAACATAACTTTTCAAAGCAAGTATTTTCATGACAAGAGGGACACTGCAAAGAGCGCAGTGAACACTAGAGTAGCTTGTTCTTCATCTGAGCCGGTAGGACTGCATCAGTGCAGATGTTGTCACAGTAAAAAGGCAAAGGCATCTTTTTTATGTAAATGGAGTCTGTAGGTCATAATTTGAGAACTATTAACTTAGGCAATAATTTTAGGAAACCGCGGTATTTGATAGTTTGAGTCGTGAAAAGTAACCTACTCTTACAGAATTGCTCTAAAATCTGTGACTTGTCCAATTGTTTAAACCGAGTTGTATTGTGTAGTAAAACACACTGATGGTCGTGCCTTGAGAGAATGAAGAAAAGTCTTCCTATAGAGCATTGTGAGAATCTTTTTTATTTGATCGTCTGTTTTCTCATTATAGGTCACTTTGGGTGGGGGGCATGCCTGGTAAACTTCAAGTGGATGCCAGGCATTTTGGAGTTTACTGGATGCTAAATATTTCGTAGTCCTTCCTCTGAATATTTTTGAGCTTTGCTCTGAGGTTCAGCTGACGAACTTGGAAGCAGTTTCATCCTTAGGAGTGTGTTTGTTAGCTGGGAGCAAAGCTGCTTTTTAGCTAGAGCTGATTTCCCTATGCAAACTGAGGCACTGCCCTCTGCTTGCCTTGCAGAAAGCCCTGGAGGGGCTGGGCTGATCTTGCCTTGTCTTGGCTCTAGGTTCTGCTCACCCTTCCAGCACTGCCGCCTAGAAACTCCAGGCGTGAGCTTTGTTCTCCCAAGCTCACCTGTGCTGCACAGCCTGCGGCCCACTGTCTGAAAACTGTTACTCCATGTATTTTGTCTTTTGCTTTTAATTGTTTCATGTTGGAAGATAAATCTGGCTAATCTTGGCCAGAAGCAAAAGTCCACCTAATTTTTAAATTTCTTAAATTACAACTACCCTTCCACCGTCCCGTCCCTGCTGCCCCACCCATGGCTATCAGCTTACTGGTAAAATGAAATGGTATTTTCACATTAATTTAGCTTAATGGTATCTTGGTAGTAGAGAAAGCTGTTGGTAAGTTGTGGACTTATTTTCCTGAAAGCCACACTAAGCCATTTTCAAGGAAAGATTTACTGTATATCAGTATGTTAGACTCTGTCTAAGAATCTGTCTTAAAAGCATGCAACATTTTTATTTGGTAAGGACAAAGGTGGCATGGTTGAGAATTAATTTCTAACTTTTCTATTTTCTGTAGGAAGTAGAAGCACTATTTAAAGGAGATAATTTACCAAAATTTATAAACTGTGAATTTGCCTATAATGATAATTGGTTTATTACATTTGAAACTGAAGCTGATGCACAACAGGTAAGCTCCTGTCCTCCAAGAAGTACAGAGTTTACCAGTACTTAACACTTAGCACATAGTGGGACTAAATTTGGGCATTGAGATTACTATTACATTACAGGATTAAGTTTGAGTATAAAGTGCAGAGGAAATCAAGTTGTAGAAGCTTAAGTAGGTATGTGTGTGTGGACAGTTTTTCTAGCAATATTAAAAGCGTGTGACATGATAGTCTAAGGACACGTAAGCACAAGCAGCCTGGGACAGTTCTGTTCTTGTATTGGGTCAGAGAAAGGTTTTAACCTGAATTTAATTTTCACTTGGCATCACATTACAAGATACTTGAAAGGGCACCGATGCTCTGGGGGGAGACACAGGAGTTAGGATCATCTCTCTACCCTTAAAGGAAGGTTTTTCTCTGCAGAAACAGTAGTGTGTATAAAGGAAGCCTGCAGATTGTTCAGTGTTAAATGGTGTGGATGCAGGGTAAAAAGAGAATCTGAAAGATGGGTTTTAATCGGATGGGGGATGACTCAGCAGGTAGTTAGGTGGGTCAAAGCCTTTAGTGTTATGGAGTGGGGTGTGGAGAAGAATAAGGACTTTGGAACATTGAGATTCTAGTCTTTTCCTTTCCCAAACTATAATCTGAGTTTCAAATTAGGGTTAACACTAGGAACTCAATACCTGTTTTTTTCCCTATGTCAAAATTCTTAGCCTGTGGTCTCTGGTAGGCTTTCATGGTTGCCTATTAATACTTACAAAATATATACAGATGTTGTCTATGAGAATTTTGGGTAGGGAGTCCATACCTCTTGGCAGGCTTTTTTTTTTTTTTTTTTTTTTTTAAGGAATCTGTAACCCAGAGAAGGTTAAGAATCATAGTTCTAGGTCTTGTCCACTCAAAATACAAGTATGGTATTTTAACTATATAATTCCTTATTTGACTATGTAATCCCTTATTAACTGTCAGTTCATCTTGTTTATAAGATTGACAAAATGATACTTTGGATGATTTTATCCTCAGGCTTACAAATATCTGCGAGAAGAAGTCAAAACTTTTCAAGGAAAACCAATTAAGGTAAGCAAGACCACCGGTAATACTTTATTTGTATATCAGTATTCTAAAGTATTCTAATAGATACTTACTATATTTTCACACAGGCACGGATAAAAGCAAAGGCAATAGCTATAAACACATTTTTGCCAAAGAATGGATTTAGGCCCCTGGACATGAGCCTTTACACACAGCACCGTTACACAGCATCCTTTTACTTACCTCCCATCTATAGCCCCCAGCAGCAGTTCCCTCTGTACAGCTTGATTGCTCCCCAGACATGGTCAGCAACACACGGCTATCTCGATCCACCCTTGGTGAGTCCTGTCTTATCTTGTCTTGTTGCTTTTATAACAGAAAGTTGTGTTATGGACACTGCGCTAGATGCTTTGAAAGGTAAAGATCTTTGTCTGATAGGTGGACCAGATAGGTCTACAGTTTACTGTAGAAAAACGTACCTTCTGGTTCTGTAGTAGGTTTTTAATTTAATTGAGAGATAAATAAGGAGCCATGTTCATTAAAAAAACCTTCAAGCACTATACTCTCAGTCCTTTGCTCAGTTTGCCTGTCCTCCTGTCTAATATTTCCTTTTCTAAATGTAAGGATACGTATCCCTAGCAAAACAAAGTATGATGCAAGCTCTGGGGTGGGTAGCAGGGGAACTGTGAGCACAGGGTAGGGTGGGGGCGATGTCTTTAAGGAAAACAGTGTTCTAATAGGCTTCTAACAGTCAAGAACAAGTAGAAGACATGCCATCTTATGACCTTTATTTCTCACACCAGCCTTATAGTTGGTTGGCATGAGTAATTTTTACATATTTTGGGCTCAGTTAATGCCTGTGGTTTGAATCTATAGATTTGTAATGGATTCAGTCCTTTTTCTCCAGCTGCACTGGTGCAGATGTTAGAAAGATTGGGTAGGCCCTGGGCATGAGTTAGACACAATGAATGTATCAGGGCTGATCAATAGCAGGAAAAGAAGTGATCATTTGGCTCCTGGCTGGGAAGTGGGATGGGTTGATTTGGGTGGGAGGTTTATATTGGCTTGCCAGCAGGGTTCGTTGGAACCATAGCAATGGAAGGGTAGAGTATGCAGAAGGCTGTGGTTAAAAACAGGAATTGAGTTAGAAATTTTGAGAATATGACTGTGGACCACATCAGGGAAAGTTGGGGTGGTCCATCAGCTGTGTGGGAAATGAGAGACATGAGCTGAGCCCCATCATAGGGGATGTCACCTGAGGTTCTTGTTACCACTGATGGGTGTAGAGAGGATGGTAACTGAAGAGGGTGAGCCTGAGAGAAGGAGCATTGCCTCATCCAGGTGGTGAATGCCTGTTACCTACCAGAATGTAAAGATGTCCATGAAAAAATGCTCGAAAAAACAAGTGTAACAAGTAGGTGGTTATTGCAAAAATGGGACACAGAATTACTTATAATTAGAATTCATCAGGTAATGTATCACCTTCTAAGTGGAGCATATCAGAAGTGCTGGACGGAAAGGAAGCTATATGAGAGTGGCATGCACAGAAGTGCCTGGGGTGGTTGTGGTGTGGCCAGTGTTTCTGAGTGAAGGCATAGCTGAGATGGGAACTGTACAGGTTCTTAACTGTGTGTTGAGATCTGTAGACTTCATCTGTGGTGTATGGGATGTGAGAAGGACAGGTCGGGAGAGAGATGAATCAGGAGAGGTCCTCATGGGCACAGAGCCCCTCAAGTCTAGATCCACTTGGTGAAAGATGGTAGCAGACAAGTGCTCACATGCATAGTTGTGTCTCTCTCTTTTGAGTGAATCCTAATGGTTTGCTCAAAATGTATTACTTTTTTGACGTATGTACTACATTCTGTAAAATTGTAGTGATAGCCATATAGTTAGTATAGCACAGGAGAAATGTAAAAAGGAAAGAGTCTGTAAACTCCTGTGTTGAATAATTTCTCCAAAGGAGGCCACCGCCATACTTGGGCTGCTCTTGAATTAGTTTCTTAGTGGGCTGCTCTTCTAATTTCTCTAATCATGCATACCCTTGTCCAGAGTGGGGTACTTTGGGACCCTGAATCAGTTGTATGGCCATTTGGGATGGTTCCTGGTCTGGTGTGTGAGACTCTTTGCTTGCTCTAAAAAACACTGCAGTTTTGAGCAAAAGTGAAGAGATGGTGCCTATTAATTTTCAGCAAGTTATATTATTATGTTAGTAACTATTTTTAAACTCCTGAGCAAAATTACTCAAATATCAGAGTTTTACATGTGAAAGTGCATACATGAAACTATGCCTCTTGATGGGTCTTCCCGTGATAAACAGTCATCAGAATCTAGTTCTGGGGTGATTGACATAATTTTAAATAGTCTGACCCTTTCAGATTATGGAGTTTCTCATTAGTGCACTGGGGATTCTAACAAAATTTCAAGTCCATCTCTCTCCCCTAGCATTTTAAGCAATTCTATTACAGTCATCAGGAATAAGAAGGAATCGCTAACTTATTACCAGTCTGGAGGTTGTGGTACAGTACATTAGGTTGAGCATTGGGACTTTCCAGACAAGCATGTGGGGTCTTGAGGCACTTTCCTATCTTGTCAGTTTCCACGTGTGGGAATCTGCATCCTCGTGGGTTTGCTGGGAGGATCATCTGAAACAGCCCAGGAATAGGTCTTAGCCACAGCTTGACTTTTGGCCATTAGCAATAATCTTGTACAATGCTCTTCCTAAACCCATTGAATATTTTAAGTATGAAATGGAACATAGCCTCTTTGACGCGTTGAGAAATGACTCAGGTTACCTTAAGAGGCAGTGTTAACCAAGTTGAAGTCTGGTTATGGTTTGTTGACTTGTTTGTTTTTAATGAATCTAGGTAACTCCATTTCCAAATACTGGATTTATAAATGGGTTTACGTCTCCAACCTTCAAACCTGCAGCATCTCCTCTGACTTCACTCAGACAATACCCTCCAAGAAGCAGGCAAGTTCCATGAGTGAATAAAAGGGTGTTTTTCCATGGTTTGTAATAAGAGGTCACTGCCACATTGTATGCTTTAAAAGCAAAGCAAAAAGATGTGTTAAACGTTGGTCATTCTCACCGTGTGCATGAATTCTATTTACTAAGTAAAGAGGCTATTCCTGACCATCGCTAATGATTTACTTGATCACTAGTAATGTTCATCCGAGATAAAACTACTTGAAGCATAGAATTACGAGACACGGTGCTAGTGGTGCCTACGTACAGGGGTCATCTCTTTAGAAAAAGTCTTCTGGGGCAGCTTGCAGCCGTGCGTGCCTGTTTTTCATTTGAAAATTGGAACTGTAGTTATAGGTTTGCACTGTCAGCACTGTTAGACATACGCATTAACTATTCTTACCATTTTTATATTTTTTCTGAATTGTGAGCACATTTTACCTTCCAGGGGTATCCAATCTTTTGGCATCTCTGGGCCACACTGAAAGAAGAAGAGTTGTCTTGGGCCACACATTAAATACATAAACAGTAATGAAAACTGATGAGCAAAGAAAGTTTTAAGTCAATTTATGATTTTGTGTTGGGCCACATGTGGCCCGTGGGCTGCAGGTCGCACACCTTTCCCTAGTCATTGCTTTGTGAGCATGCTCATTTCATCATGCGATCATTCATAACTGAGCCTTTACATTTTATTTGCAGGAATCCTAGTAAATCCCATCTGCGCCACACCATTCCTACTGCAGAGAGAGGGCCTGGACTGTTAGAAAGTCCATCGATATTTAACTTCACTGCGGATCGATTAATTAATGGTGTGCGGAGCCCACAAGCAAGGCAGACAGGCCAACCTAGAACCCGCATACAGAACCCTCCAGCTTATGCCAAGAGAGATGCTGGGACCGGGCGGGTGGAGCAGAGTAGTCTTGAATCCTCTCCTGGCCTAGGTAGAGGCAGGTGAGTTACTCAGAACAGTTGTTGGATGGGTACTGTGTACTTATGAACTATTAATATTTTCAAATTCCATTAATTATGTTTTTTATAATCACTATTTTCAGATATATCACAGAATATCAAATTGAAGGCTATACCATCACAGGTTTTATATAATGACACAGAGGGGTTACTTTTAGAGCAGGGATCTAACTAGTCTCATCTTTGTTATAAACTATGGGTGGAATGGAACTATATTAGGTCACAGTTATTATTTGTGGAGATGTTCAAGCAGATTAGATACCAGACTCCACAATCTGTGAGCCTCTGGTCTTCTCCCATTCCTGCCTGTACAGAGAGCCCGTGTTCTCTGTTCCCAGCCTTTCTTCTTTTCCAGCCAGCAGGGTCATAGAATAGACAGAGATACTGAGTTGTGTAGCCAGACAGACTGCGAGTTTAAACCAGCCAAGAATTTAAATTGTATTAGTACTACATTTATTTATAAACAAAAGCTGTTACGGTTAAGTAGGTTGCCTGTTAGTCACATTTAGGGGAAGATTTACATCGCTGGGTGTTCAAGCTAATACAGCTGGTTTTGCAATGCCTGTGGTCATTACCTGGGTCATTACTGTATCCTAACAATGGGCTGTGTCCACTGTCTTTTTCTTTTTCCTTTGACGCAGTTTGCTGCTGCTTGCTGCCTTGCCTTCTGCCACTTACACTTGATTAGAGAGGTGAGATTATGAAGGTGGAAGTGAGTCCCAGGTTTGCATTTAGTCACTACTCTCCTGTCTGGGGTTCACAGATTGAAGCTGGCTTTATTCAGTTGGTTCTCTTAGTGATTTATTCAATATGCGCTGTCATAAAGGAAGTCCCTCTGATGGATAACTAGTTCAACCTGCATAAGCTTCTTTTGTTTGTTTTTTAAACCTACTTTGAAAACTTTAGATGAACGTATTTCTACATGTTTCATACAGAGTATACAGCACAGTGTCTGACATGCAAGAGACTCCAGTAACATTGTTTCCTCTTCTTCCTGGCTCAGTACCCGCCTCCGGTGAAGACTGGGGGTGTGAAGGGCCAGAGGCAGGCCATTATACTCATGGTGGTTAATCCACAAGGCCAGGCCTTGGAGGGGTTGTAAAATAGAGTTAGAATGACTGAAAACAGAATGCTGCAGGTGAACTGGCAGAGAACTGTGTATTAGAAATTTGATTTAAAAAGTTGGTTCAGCAGATGTTGGAAGGCTGAAAGGCAAAGGGGAACACTGAGGAAATGCAGAGGCAGTTACTTCAGGAAGGAGCTGCTACTGATGGGGTGGGGAACATTGGGAGCATTTGGGCTTATCAGACTGGGAGGCTTGGAGCCGGGCTTATGGAATTGAGGCCAGACCTAAGGAAGGGCCATGCTTGCTATGCTGCTAGAGGGACAATGCAGAAAAAGCACCACCAGGAAGACAGGTTCCCATGCCCTCCCCTCACTTCTCCATCTCCCACTAGCACTTCCTGTTGGGAAAAGCTTAACAAGATGTGTCATGGTCATGAAGGAACACCTGCCATTGTCACACAGGAAGGTAAGGGTCCACATGAAGCTGAGAAGCATCTGGTTGACCAACACTGCCCACCTCTGGCCACATGGATACAATCTTCCCACAGCACTTGAACTTCCGAGCTATAGCAGTGATGAGTTAATGCCTGTACCCCCCAAATGGAGACTCCCACATAGTCTTACCCTGAGAACTGAAACCACCACTAGCAAGAGTTGAGGTGACATGCAGCAATGTACATGACACACAAGGAAAAGCTGGTCAGGAAGCCCTGGTTGATACTGATAGGTGATTCCTTCCCTCTTCCTCATATTTCCTTTGTTTTTAGACAAGGTATCAGGCTCTCAGGGCTCTTCAGCCAGAAGGTGACCCTGGAGGACCTGAGCCACAGTGGCTGTACCCACTGCTAGCACTCCTTTTTTCCTGGGTTTTGTTTTGTTTTCCATTAACTTTATGTGTTGTACATAAGGAGAAGTATGAGGCACCCCAGAGAATCCCCTTGGACACACATGGTTCTCCAACCCCTCCGTAGCAGCAGCCTGCATAGCAGTCACCTAGTCAGGTTCGGTGGCAGGAGGAACTTCAGCTGAGCAGATGCTCAGTTATGTCACCTGGTGAGTGCGTTCTGCTCTAGGGACCAAGACAGCCAAACCACTAAAATTCAAAGTTGGTACAGGAAGCAGAAATTGTGCCGGTCAAATATTGGGTGTGTCCCAATAGTCTACTGGCACTATGGAGCACACGATATCCTGTGCTCTGTGGTGCCTGGACCTACGTACTGCCATGGCCCAAGCTCTGGTTATGTGCGAAGCATATGCTGCATCTCCTGAGTTAGAGCCATCCTTTGAGGGTATGGCTGGCCCTAGCCTTGCATCTGTCTTCACTCAGCCAGTGGGCTTACCACTTCTGCTGGTGTGGGATGGGGCCTCTGGGTCTGACCTGCGCTGCATGGGCACTGTGGGGCCAAGGTGGCTTCCCCTTAGGTCTGCTGAATGGTGCTGATGGAGCATTGGCAGCCAGAAGTTCTGCCTCCTCCAGGATGGGACTAGAGTGGTGATCAACAGGCTAGCCTTGGCACTAGGGGTTCAAATGTGACTACTACGCACCTGGGGTGACCAGGAAGAGGCTAACTGGTCACGACATCTTTTCTCCCTGCTGTCAGGGGTCTATTCTAAAGTGAACAATTTCAACACAGATGCCTTCTCATTGTTCCTTCCACAAGACTTCCAAAGTTTTCTGTCACCACACTTGGAGTCCTAGTCTTTGTGAGTCTGTGATCCAGCCGGATCCTTAGCTCCCCTGCTTGAAAACCAGTATAAATCTATACTTTCAACCATTTCTGCCTCCAGGCACAGTGCATAGCAAATATGTTGCCTGAAGTTCTGCCACCTGGGATGATCCCCCTGCCCCCTAGCTTTTGGAGGCGCGCCTAAATGGGGTTTGAGCTAAGGCAGTCTGATACTGCTTGGCCATCAGTAATCCAGGTCTGGAACTCCCCCCTTGTGCCTTTGCTGAGAGACTTCCCGTGAGGCTGTAGATGTAGATTGAGAGCAAGGGGTGACACACAGGACTGGAGCCCTGGCTCTGTTGTGCTGCTTCTGCTGCTAGTGGGTGCTGGTGTTTGTGCCAATCTCCATGGTTTAGTGCCCCGATTATGGTGGACAGCTCAAGTCTGTGGTCACTGATGTTTACAGTGAGGCATTTAAGTTATACTAGGAGCCATTTCAAAGCAAGGAGCTATTTTTGGAACTGATTTTGTAGCAGAGGGTGTGGCTTTGGTCCAGAATCCTAGGGGTTTGCACTGTGTTTCTGGAGGGCTGAACCAGAGGCTCCACACGTATCCTACTTGGCAAAGTCGAAGGCTGTAAGCTCATTATTTTAATTAGTTAGGCTACTGTGAGCAAGGCTGCTTGTAGATTCTCTGTAAAATAAAGGAATTAGTCAAAACTATTTATAAACTCCATCCTGGCTTATGTAATACAAATGTCCCCACAGAGCCTTTGCATTTATGTGAGGTGACAAAGGGTTAAATAAATAGAAATGAAACTATAAATTGGAATAATATGTGAATTCTTAGGCCACATAGCCCACATAGGGCAGTGATGAAAGTGTCTTAGTATCCTCAGGGCCTGCTGTGGTCACTTAGGTCATGCACTGTGGTGCGTGGCCCAGTTCTGCTGCCTCTGGAGTCTGGCTGGGTCTGAGTTGTAGGCTGTAGATCACTTCATGCAGCCAGCAGATGGGTAGAGATGGTGCTTGAGGTTTAGAAATGCTTGTGTGTTTGGTGGTAAAGGGTAGGCCATTGACTTGGCCATCTGAGGACTGAGGGGGCAGCAAAAGCTGATCAGGCTATTGGAGTTTTTGCATGTTGATGATAAATCTGATACATTGCATCACCATTCTCTAACAGTTTACCTGTGTAGTTTAGTATTAGATTTTACACATGCTGTTCTTCTAGCTGAATGGATGTTCAAGTATTGATATCATGATAAAAATTTTGAATAGCTACTAGGAATAGTCTTTCAGTATTTTTATTTACCTATCTAGACATCAGTTTTAGTCCTTTACTATACAATTCATTTTTTATGGCTTTCTTTCTTTCGGGTTTTTTTTTTTTTTTTTTTTTTTTTTTTTTTTTTTTTTTTTTTTTTTTTGCTTACACTTCTTAAGTGTAAGCTGGGATTTCAACCCAGAACTCATTGTGTAAGATTACAAAGTCATAAAGATTGAATATGTTGCTCTTACATGTGCCCAATGAAAAATGTTCCAAGTGTGAAAAAATTAAGTCTTTTGCTTTTTCTCTCCTCCAGGAAGAATTCCTTTGGTTACCGGAAGAAAAGGGAGGAAAAGTTTACAGTGAGTACATCAAGCTTGTGTCATTTTTGCAAGACATTTAAATCTAATTTATATGAAGAAAGCATGAGATGTAATTGAGTAAAAGTTAAGGTGTAATAAGGAGAATTTCAAAAGAAGTTTTCTTTTAATGTGATATCCATTAAGTGATAGTTGATATTTTTGATTCTCTAATGGGGAGAAAAGGTGGTGGCTAGTTTTCTGAGTTACTACAAGATGCACACATGTGCCTGTGTTATGCAGTAGGTACAGCCAGGAGCATACTCTACACATGATGTAGTTGATCTGCAGGTGTCCACACGAGTCCTTGCTGTGTAGTTAACCATATAGTATAATTTAAAATAACTGAGCTCATTAGGTTTGGCAAGCAGAATAAACTTCTCCTGCATAGGAAATACTTTATCAGTCTTTTTTCCTTCAAAACATTGTGCCCACTATGCAGAAAGCATTGTTGCCTCTGCTGTAACTATTTATGTGAGTGGTAGGCACGTGAGGTAGGGTCCCATCTTCTTGAGTGATGACAGTTCAGCCAGTACTTGGCTGAGCTTTGATGAGTGCTGATCAGGTGCATTTCCACAGAAAGTGGTGGAGAACATCCTGGCAGTACACAGAAAGGTACGAAGGAAGGAAGGATGTTTACTGGACTTGCAGGTATAAAAATTAACTCCACACTTGGAGGAATGGCAAGGACAAGACAATTTGTGGTCCAGCCACCTGAGCTATCAAGTATGCATTTTCCCATTACAGAGAATATATTTTCTTTGTCTGGAACTTAGCAAGTGCCAATTAGACATAACACCCATAATTCTATGTTACTGGCCAGTTTAGTCTAGTTTTTGGTGAACCCCTTGGTAAGGCAATTTATATCAGCTGATTTCAGTTGTAATTAATGATTGCTGTGGTGATTGGACTAACAAGACTACCATCTGAATCTCTTCAGAGCCTAGTTATCTGACGTGAGTTACTCCCATTGCTCACTCACTACATCACCTAAAGAGGTGAAATTTTCTCTCATAGCCATGTTTGTTTCATTTTGTTTCATATACCTGATTCACATGTTAATACTTGGGAACCATTTAAAAACCCAGGCACATGACACAGTTATTACAGAGAGTATACTGTTGTTGCACTGGGATATTCTGATGACTTCAGAAACCTAGAGTCATCAGACTTCTGGCCAAGATGGAGGAGTAGATAGATACACTTTGCCTCCTCACACAACTAAAAGAACAACAACAAATTTTAAAACAAAAAACAGAACTGACAGAAAATCTAACTGTATGGCAGTCTGACACCCAAGGAGTTAAAGAAGAAACGTTCATCCAGACTGATAGGAGGGGCAGAGATGGGCAGCTGGGGCAGAGAGGACTCGTGGCGAGGTGGCAGCTGGAGGACTGGGTGGTCCCACATTTGCGTGCAGATAAACTGGCAGGAACAACTGGGGAGTGAGTCAGACCGCACAACCCAGGGTTCCAGCACAGGGAAATAAAGCCTCAAACCTCTGACTGAAAAAACTGGGGGTTGCGGCAGTGGGAGAAACTCCACCCCCCCCCCCCCCCCCCCCAGGAATTGGCACCAGAAGGGCCCAGTTTGCTTGTGAGTTGCATGGGAAGTGACTGAAAGCCAGCGGAGAGCCGAGCAAGTGGCATTATCCCTCTCAGATCCTTCCCCCACACTCAGCACCACAGCACAGCGACGTGGGTTGCCTTGCTCTGGGAAATACCTAAGGCTCTGCCCCTTGCTACATAACAGGTCTGCCAAGACTAAAAAAAATGGCCCAAATGAAAGAACAGATCAAAGCTCCAGAAAAAATAAAACTAAGCGATGAGGAGATAGCCCACATATCAGATGCACAGTTCAAAACACTGGTAACCAGGATGCTCACAGAATTGGTGGAATATGGTTGCAAATTAGATGAAAAAATGAAGGTTATGCTAAATGAAATAAAGGAAAATGTAGAGGAAACTAAAAGTGACAGGAAGGAAACCAGGACTCAAATCAATGGTTTGGACTAGAAGGAAGAAATAAACATTCAGCCAGAACAGAGTGAAGAAACAAGAATTCAAAAAAATGAGGAGAGGCTCAGGAACCTCCAGGACACTTCAAACGTTCAACATCCAAATCATAGCGGTGCCAGAGGAAAAGAAAAAGAGCAAGAAATTAAAAACTTATCGAAAACATAGTGAAGGAGAATTTCCCCAGTCTGGCAAAGGAAATAGATGTCCAGGAAGCTCAGAGAGTCCCAAAGAAGTTGGATCCAAGGAAGTACACACCAAGGCACATCATAATTACATTACCCAAGATTAAAGAGAAGGAGAGAATCCTAAAAGCAGCAAGAGAAAAGGAGACAGTTACCTACAAAGGAGTTCCATAAGATTATCAGCTCATTTCTCAAAAGAAACCTCGCAGGCAAGAAGGGACTGGAAAGAAGTATTCAAAGTCATGGAAGGCAAGGCCCTACATCCAAGATTACTCTATGCAGCAAAGCTCTCATTTAGAATGGAAGTGCAGATAAAATGCTTCCCAGATAAGGTCAAGTTAAAGGAATTCATCACCACCAAGCCCTATTACATGAAATGTTAAAGAGACTTATCTAAGAAAAAGAAGAAGATCAAAACTATGAACAGTAAATTAACACCAAACTCACAACTATCAACAACTGAACCTAAAAAAAGAAAAACAAACTAAGCAAACAACTGGAACAGGAACAGAAAATCACAGAAATGGAGATCACATGGAGGATTATCAGTGGGGAGAGGGAAGGGGAATGGGGTAAAGGTACACGGAGTAAGAAGCATAGATGGTAGGTACAAAATAGTCAGGGGGAGGTTAACAATAGTATGGGAAATGGAAAAGCCAAAGAACTTATATGTGCGACCCATGGACAAGAAGTAAGGTGGGAGAATGATAGTTGCAGGGTGGAGGGGAATAAAAGGGAGAAAAAAATGGGACAACTGTAATAGTATAATCAATAAAATATATTTTAGAAAATTTTTAAAAAAGAAGTACAAATAGATAGTTACAGAATACCCATGGGGATATAAAGTACAGTATAAGAAATGGAGTAGCCAAAGAACTACACTCATGTCCCATGGACATGAATAGTGGTGGGAGGAGTGCCTGAGGGAGTGTGTGTTGCTGGATGGAGGGGGGCTAAGGGGAAAATCAGGATAACTGTTATAGCTTAGCTTAAGCCATAAAATATAATTTAAAAATGGGGGGAAAAATAAAGAAACCTAGAGACATCAAAGCATGTGAGCGTTGGTCCAACCAAGCCCATAGGACCAGGGTAGCATTCATAACTCACCTAAAGCCCATTGGATTCTCAAAAATGTTAAACACTGCCTTCAAGATCAAACTTCATCTGTAAGTGCTGTCATTTTGTAACTCCTGTGTCTGGGCAGTTGTTACTTGCCTATTTTGTCCCTAAAATCAAGAGTAAGTTTTTGTGAAGTCTTTCTTCTTAGAATTGCTTATCTTCTGAAAATATGCAGATGTCTAAAATAAAAGCTGAAAATTGCTTTGAGTTTATGATGTCTATGCATAACCTCTAGGTTTGCTAAGTTACAGAGACTACCATGGCTGCAGTTAGTAAGTGTAAGCTTTGCTCTGAGGGCTTGTGGCTGAGCAGAGTGAGGCTCGACTTAGCACCTACCCCGTAATGAAGGACGAGAGGCTGGCAGGCTGCCCAGAGAGGTGTGGAATTGCTGCTATCTCGGGTCCATGTTGTCCTTCCCCTGCTCTCACTTGAGTTCTAACAGATTTCCTCTAGATTCTACTTCTGGAGTGAATGATCTTCCTATTGGTATAAGTTTCTGGGATGTACCAGCCCTTCCAAATTAAACGAGTCCCATGAGAGCATTGTCTCCACTCAAAGTGGCCAACATTTAGCAAAAATACAACCTAAATAGAAACTCATCTCCCTTTCTGTTCCTTGTATCCTTCAGCCAAGGAACTGAACACCTACAAAATGATACCTAGCATATTAAAACAGATTGATTATAGTTTTTCAGTAAAATTATATCACTGGCTTTCTCCCAAGATCTTGGGTTTATGATTTACACTTGGATATTATTCTGCTGAATTTACTTTCTTAAAGTCAGGAATGTGATAAAATCTAATATCACATTTATATAGCAATTTAAAAATATGAAGTGTTTCCATAAGTTAGAGTTTTCAGATAATGGAAGCTCCCCCCTTTTTTTGGTTAAATTGTTTTTTCCCCTCTCCTTGGTAGGTAGTCTGTAAAATTTCTTCCTTTTGTTGTAGAGAGTTGAAAGAGTAGCCTTTTTTGTTTTGTTTTCTTTTACTACCTCCTTTATGACTTGGATTACACACTATTTTATAATAACATAAAACTTGTCTGGAGATGAATAGGTTAATGTCTAGACTCAGGCTTCTCTGATTTTTGACAGCGGGGTCCAATTGTCCTACAGTGTCTTCTTTGTTCATAGCTATCACTTTGCTGCCTTCCGTGTCAGCTGACTGTACCAGGAACCAGAGGGTCTTGGTCATAGGGAAGCAGTCCCACACAGCATGTGCAATCGTGCCCAGTAACAGCCTTGAGGGCTCAGCTTTACAGCTCTGCTCTCAGAGGGGAAGTTGACTATTAAGTGACCTTTGATTAGGTGACAAAGTGTTGTTATGGTCAGATTATCTCTTTGATTTTTTTAGACAGATACAGAAATCAGAAGATTAGGGAAAGGATCATTGTCTTACTCTTTTGCTGTGTTTCTTAGCACTGTACCATCTACACTTGTGCGACTTTGTGGTGTTGTTCTCTTTCAGAGGAGTCAGACTCAATCTCCAACGCCACCAAAACCTCCATCCCCGAGCTTCGAATTGGGGCTGTCTAACTTCCCCCCGCTGCCTGGAGCAGCAGGCCACTTGAAGACTGAGGACTTGTTTGAAAACAGGCTGTCTAGCTTGTTATTAGGATCAAAAGAAAGGGTAAGATACATGTCACAAGCCTAGTGGTTGCTAACATTTACTGTGCACTGATTTCCTGCCAGGCACTTGGCTGAGCTCATTTTCATATAGATTCAGAGAGTAAGTGATTGGCAGAAACCACACAGATTTTCTGTGGTAGGGTCAAAGTTGAATCCAGGACTGAAGCCTTTTAGTTCCCAGTCTGCCAAGGTCAAGGGAGAAACCTGTGCCGCAGTGTGTAGTACAGATGCTTTCGCTCATCCAGAAACTTGGATTACATTTTTATTGTTGATATTCAGGACCTGCCTTTGTTTTACAAGTCAGAAGAATAAAACAGAAAAGCCTGAATTATACCAGAAGTAATATAATTTTTAGTGAACTACGTGGATAAGAAGCCCAGAATAACTTTAATTCTAGTGGCTTTTGGTGAGCTCTGTAGGCACCGGACTAGCTGCTTTCACTCCTCTGTGTGATTACAATACCAGCGATCAGATTAAGCTACTGAAGTCATGGGAGATTCATTTCCAACACTCCTTCTGGGCCTGCTGTTAGTTAACAAGGTACAGAGAGAATTGTGCTGCTACCAGGTATAATCCCCCTGTGTCTTTTTCTTCCTTTCTTCCTTTCTTTTTTAGAGAGATTTTATTTATTTATTTATTAAGATTTTATTTATTTATTTTTACACAGAGGGGAAGGGAGGGAGAAAGAGAGGGAGAGAAGCATCACTGTGTGGTTACCTCTTGTGCACCCCCTACTGGGGAACTGGCCCACAACCCAGGCATGTACCCTGACTGGGAATCGAACCAGCAACCCTTTGGTTTGTAGGCTGGTGCTCAATTCACGGAGCCACACCAGCCAGGGTGAGATTTTATTTATTTTTAGAGAGGGAGAGAAACTTATCGATGTGAGAGAAGCATGGATCAGTTGTCTCTTGCACGCCCCCAACCAGGGACCTGGCCTGCAACCCAGGCATGTACCCTGGACTTTCAGTTCTCAGGATGACACCCAACCCCATGAGCCACACCAGTCAGGGCCCCCTCCCTTGCACCATGTCTTTTCCAGAGGAAATCCACTCTCTACCACCCCCAAATGTCAAGAATCAGAACCCCTTGGCTTTTGGGTGGAGGAAGGCTACATCCAGGTTGTCAATAGGGCCACCAGGAAGCCCATCAGTCACCAAGCCAGGGCTTACGTGGGATTTATAACCAGTTTTCAGTCCTTTTCATGCTGGTATGCAGTTACTGTTCCTGTTTTTAACCTTCAAGGTTATAATAACAATAATATATTAAATTTGGCATGTCTTCTGCATTATTCTAAACTCTTAAACAGTAATTTCTAACTTATAAGTGTCTCATAGGGCAAAATGCATTTTAAAAATCATGCATTCTAGTTTACAGACTGACTTTACTCCCCCTAGTGGTGGGCAGAGCAAGCTGGCCTTTACCCACTTCAAAAATATCAATACTGTGTCTTACATTTTGAGTTATGTAAAATTTCTTTGGAAGAAACAATTGCTACTTTTAAAAAGTCAGAGCCTGATTCCATGGCCAGGTGAGAGCCTGCGTCCCTGCTTCTTGGGGTTGCACTACAGTAGCTTTTTCTGTCTCCGTGACACTCAAGTTTCGGAGCTGGTGGGGAGGCTTTAGGGGAGGCTTCAGAGATTTAAGGTACTGGTCACGTCCTGAGTCCTCACATTCCAGCGTGTCAGGATTGAACAGATCCTGGGTAAGTGAGCTTTTGCAGAATGGAGGCATTTTCCCTTCCCACATTCCCACCAACCTTGAGTATGAAGCTGTAAAAGATGATGATTCTGAGGGAGGCTGCATGTCCCTGGTCACCCCTGCTGGAACCAGAGGGGTATAGATGGTGCCATTCCATTCGTCTCCCTCAGCACTTCTCTGAACCTTTTGTCTGCTTCGAAAAGTTAAATTTTAAGACAATGTTGTCTTTTGACATTTAATCTCACTTTCAATTACTTATTTGCTCCCCTGCCTTTCTTGTTAATTGTATATCATGAAGAAGATCCATGCATGTATAAGCTGTCACTGCATGAGGCGGGGAAGGGTGGTCAATAGCTGGAATAGGAACATTGACGGTCGGGTCTTTCACTCACGAACATGAATGATTGACTTAAAAATTTTGAGTTCAGTTTCTTCCTGTTTTAAATTGGGACAGGTAGCACATCACTCCCCCTGGGGTTGTTGGTGAATTCAGGTGGGGACAGCTGTCAGCACCTGCCATTCATCTCAGGACACACCAAATTACATTGGTATGGAGGTGTTGGCAATTTTGTTTTGTGTTGGTTTTATTTAATTGTATTAGGAATTCCGCTTTAACAGACATCTGTATTTGTTATGTACCAGGCTGTGCTAGGCTACAGGATTGTCGGAGGTGAATAGGTATTTTTGATATTTGTTTATTTGGGAAAACAAGCTTGCAGATAATATGGTAGAAACACAGAATAGGGCCCTGAGGCTATGAATGAGTTGTTAGGAGGACAGGCTTGAGCTGTTTCATTTTCTGATTCTGAGCACTCTGCATGACAGCACCTAGCCGGTGCCCCGGGAGGAGGGCAGGCAGCCATGTGAGTCAGTCAGGCTGGTACCCCTGTTGGTATGTTGTAGATTATTGAGAGATGTGACCCATGCTTCTCTACCCGACTGTAAACTCTGACTCCAACGGTTTTCAGAGTCACAGCACGGATGCAGGCACGAGCACTCTTCCCGCAGCGACCCCCAGAGAGCCCCCAGGTCCAGCCCCCTGCACCCTGTCCATGGCCCACGAGCGCACCCCTTCCCCTGCCCACCTGCCCGAGTAAGTACCATCTTGCTGTCTCCTCCTGATCCACTGGGAATGTTGTCATGTGGGACTCACCTGTTGGGTGGCCTTTTCACAGGGACCCCAAGGTGGCGGAGAAGCCGAGGGAAGCCCTGAGTGCAGACAGACTTACTTCCACTACCGCCAGTAAATCGGTGCAGGTGAACGGCACCAACACGGTAGGTGCCAGGGGCACGCGGCGAAAGGAAAACAGCTCCTTCTCCTCAAATCAGCTCATTGTCAGTACAGTCCGATTTGATGGGCTTTTACTGCTGTGTGTGGTATGTGCTTCCTGTGCAGGATACCTTGGATATGTGCTAACAATTTCAGCCAACTGTTTATTTCTTGTCACCACTGCCATGGACTCTCCATTTCAGTGTCAGCTGAGTGAAGTAGTCCTTTTGAGTAATCACAAGACTCCAGCTCCTGTTTCCCATAGGATGCATGCTCATCTGAGCATGGCTGTTCCTCGCTGGCACTGTGGCCACAGTCTACTGGCTCAGTAGACCGTGGGGGATAATGTGCCCTCTGTACCCCTCATTCCCTTCCCTCAAAGGGGACCGACCCTGCCTCTTCTCTTTGATCTGTGTTGTCCTCAGTTTGATCTTGGGTGAGCTTGTGCCATTCAAATCAAGGAGTTAAACCCTTACTGTCCACTAGGTTGACTCTTTAAAGGAAAAAAATTTTTTAGGTTAAAATTATTTTTTAAGTTACATGATTTATAAAGATCAAATAGTTTTAACTGTTCTCATGTCATTTAACCTTAATGTTCCCACTTACCTGAAAACCCTGCTAACTTTTTTTCAAGGTTGTTTTAACTGTGTTTCTTTCCTGAACCCGTACCATAGCCCTCTGTAGTTAGAGATGAGTACACAATTTTTAAAGACGATTTGGAAGTTCCTTTGTAAGCTGGGCTGCACTGTGCTGCATGGCGGTGCGTTTGGAGGAAGCGAGGGCAGAGAAAGCTGGTGCCTGTCTTCTTGGGGCACCTGGTTTTCTTAGGCCTCCTTTTGGGCCTCATGTGGCTCAAGAATGCTTCAAGTTGCAAAGATTCCGTTTAACACTTTACACACCAACACCTTTCCTAGTTTTACCCATTTTTACAAGATATTTCTAGAGTTTCTTAGAGGAAAAGTTGTGCCGCAGGGGAAACTACATTGTGGAAATCTGTGGAGTCTTTAAAAATAAACTTTTGAATGTGGAAATTTGGTTACAGTTGAAAAGTTCTTTACCTTAAGAGGACAGTATTTCCATCTGTTGCCCCTGCAGATGTCATGTTGTGCGTGTAATCCCAGAGTTGTGTCTTTTCCCAGGAACTGCGGAAACCCAGCTATGCCGAGATTTGCCAGAGGACGAGTAGAGAGCCTTCGTCCTCCCCATTGCCACCCCCAAAAGAACAAAAGCCAAACACTGTTGGTTGTGGGAAGGAAGAAAAGAAGCTCACAGAGAAAGAGCCCTCTGCCCCCAAGTCCAACCCAGGACCACCCAGGGACCAGAGAAGGCCGCCGGGCCGCAGGCCATCACCTCCTGCTACAGGGAAGCGTCCACACAGAGAACAGAGCACCCCTCCCAGGTCCCCTCAGTGAGTGCCGGGGTCAGGGAGGGCTGTGAGGAGCTGAGGTCGCCACAACTAAGCACTGTCGCACTCGGTACCAAGAATGAGCCACTGGTTAGGAGCTTGCAGTGTAGACAAGGCCCGGGAGATGCCTGCAAGTTATTTTTCTTCTATGAGTCGGATTTTCCCCCTCTTGAAAAAAATCTATTTTTCAGGATTTAATTAATATAAACCTTATTTTAGGTTGGTGCTTAACTGGAGGTGATGCATAAGTCTGATTTTTTTCAGGATAGAAAATGCATTTATCCTAACAAATTGATATTTTTTATTAAGCCTCCATGTGGCTATGAATGCAAGCTATAAATAGTGAGTTTTTCTAAATTAAGTGGAACTGTACTACTTCATTTTTTAAAATAACTGGTTAGCAAGTGCATATCGCTAAGGATATCAGACTGACGGGCAAAGCTGAAGACAGTGGTTGGGGGCACAAAGGCGATGCTGTGGGTGTAGCCTGGAGGAGAGGTGGGTCGGATGGTGCCCCACACTGGCCAGGGCCAAGTACTCATTTAGATCCTAGCTTTTTGTAAAAAGTACAGTCCGTTTTTGATCTATTGGGCAAAATGAACCTTCAAAGAGCCCCCAAGAGCCTAAAACCTTGAGTTTTGATGCACTGCAAAGCGAGTAACCAGCTCCTCACTCCAGTCTCAGTGGCTGTTATGTAAGATAAATTCAAAGCACATTGTGAATAGAACTTAAATGAAAACATAAACTTTGTTGCCCACTGACATGTTACCATGAATTGTAAACCCTGGTGTTGTTTTGTTCCCATGAGCTGGTGGGAGGCCAAGTCTCCCTCACGTTCGTTGGCTTCTATGGTCGCCTCCTTGTACCTCCCCAACGGCACATGGACTGAACGTTACTTAATCGTGGGAGAATGCGTTTGCAGTGCCCTGTGGTGATGGAGGATGAGAATTCTCGCTCTCTTTACCTCCAAGATGAGGGTCTCACTGATTCCCTTCCGAAAGTGCTGCACTCTGAACCTGCATGCACTAAAGCTAGCAGTTTATAATAAAGTTAAATATAAATTATTTTCTTTTAAAATGCCTAAATTTTTTCTTTAAGTATTCTAAGCAGCAGACATTAAAATAAGAGTATTTCCTGCTAAATGTAACCATACAAGTTTATTCCACAAAATGTTATTTAACAAGACTGAGGGTTTTTTTAAAAGAAATTATTTCCATCCAATATTTAAAGACTTGAATTTTATTTAAACTTGAAAATGACTTTGCCTTAACTTTTGTATAAGACAGCGTAGAGTTCCTGGAGACCGGCCCCTGGGTTGGCATGAGTGGATTGCAGTTACTCAGTGATGTGGGATCTACTGGCGCTAGTTTTACTGAGTAAGCGTACTGGAGTACGAGAACTAGCCATCGTGTTTGTAATATACCGTGGAGATCTTACACAGCTGATCTTTTTTCAGATTGTTTAAAAATCCTGTAAATGCAAATAGTCGATACTGTATTAAATATGTGCACTTGGGAGTGTGTGCTTTGCTTGTACAGTTGTAAATAATCAGAACATATTAAAAGGGTACCCTTAAGAGAAAAATCTGATAAAAATTATTGATATATTATAAATGTTGCTATTGAGCTGGATGTAGATAAACTAAATGTTGTGGTTTGAATATTATTTTAATTTGTTGAAGTTTTTTTCCCCTCTTAAACTGATGTGTTGAGCTGATTCTGCCTCTTTGCTACTGCAAAGGAAAGTGGACAGTCTCATGAAAGCCTTTGGATGTGTCCATGCTCTTCCTAAAAGTATGTAAATATGTGCTAATCATAGCTGGTGTGAAAGGGTTTTTGAAGTGTAATGTAGAAAGCAGAAACTGGCAGTATCTTCAAGGGAAGTGAAAAATAATCTACTGAAAATCGCAAATAGCCCAGCATGATTTACCTTGCTGGGAAAAGGTGCCCTCCTCAGAGCAGCCAGCATCATTTACACACCGAGAAGTACACCACAGTGCTAATATTTTGCAAATGCCTATAAAAGGAACATGAGAATTATTTCTTTGTGGTTGTTAGATAGCCAATGAAAAAAATCAGAAATAAGTGCCCAACTAATGAGTCCCGTAGAGAGTTGAAAGGGCAAGCTCCAAACCTAGGAATTCCTTAGTGTTGTGGTCATTGCTGGAAGAGGTAGTTACGGTCGTCCTCAAACCCCATAACAAAAAAGCCTTTTTTTTCCTCTGAGGTGGTGCCTGCTGGAGCCTGCTGGAGCCCTCCCCTGTAGCTGGTGAGTGCGAAGCTCAGTGCTATAGGATGGAGGTGGTCGCTGTGGCCGCAGCAGGCCAGGCCGCAGGTGTGTTGCGGCGCGTGCTACAGTGACTGCTCCCGTAGCCACGGTGCGTGGCATCCAGAGTTGAAACATTGCTGTGATGAATTTTTATAGCATCCTTTTTAATTAAGCAAAGGTGATATGCCAAATAGCTGTATAATGTCCAAAAAACCGCCTTTCTGATACTACTCTTGAGATTTTCCATTCATAGAAAAGATAGGAGTTGGCACAACTGGAAGCTGTGATGCAGATGACAGCTGTCACATACAGCTAGTAGTATATAGCTTTTGTACATTTTTAAAAATGTAACTCTTTGTTTTTCCCCAGCAGTATTTTGAGGTATAGAATCAGAGATACAGCAATCACAAATGACATTTTAACTTGTACAATTGTGTGATGATACTTTGGAAATAAAAGAATCCTGCCCCATTTCTCCAGACATGAATTTCAAGTATTGTAGTTGCTTCTTAAAGAGTTAGTGCCACGATGTTTCATATCAGGCCCTCCTGTAGTCTCACCACCAGCTGTCACTAGCTGTAGTCAGGAGCGCAGCAGGTTGCATGTCTCCCGATGTCAGCAGGTGAGGAGGGTGTGAGCTGTCGGTAGGGGTTACACAGAAAGCAGCAGACAATCGAAGACTGAAGGAGAGCCAACAGCTGCCAGTTCACAAAACAGGAGTGTAATGTGGAAGCTTTCTTGAGGGTATTTGTTTTTGTTCTATTCTTTTCATTAAGACTGGAATCAAGCTTATGTGTAACTATTGGTAATTTAAGTTTCCTTTTGTGTCATTCAGTGTAAAACTGTCTAATTTGGAAAAATTGTAGGTTATGAAAAATAAAGATTTAGGCACTGTTCAATTTTTCTTTTGATTTTTTTAAAATTAAAATATTCTTTAAGAATGTACCTTTTTAAAAATAATTTTTTGTGTATTCCCGTCAGTGTACATGCAAATGAAATTCGCATTTCCTCCAGCTTGTGTTTGGGTTATTAAAGACTTCTTAGCACACGTGTGAGTTATCTGTAGCATGAGGGTTCTCTCCGGTTGGCTTAATGTTTTAAGATATTCAGACCGACCATTAAAATCAAGTATTCATGAGGAAACTGTTCATTAAACCCAAGATTTACCACAAAAGTAAATAGCCCTGTGTCAGGATCTTTTGTTTCTTGTTTGAAAGGGCCATGTCTCTTGAGATGTCTCCATAAAGTCCCTCAAGGTTGATGTCGGGGTCATGTGGTCTTCAGACCATATGAGAGCCTCAAAAACAAAGCGATCTTTATACAGTGGTGATGCCAACACTAGCAAAAGGCTGAAGGTGTATGGAACTTCTTAGTATTTATTAATTTAGTAGACAGGTGGCCCAATTAGATGCTAACTGAACAATTTTCTTTGATGAATTGCCTGTTCATATCCTTTTTTATTTTTCTATTACGTTATCTTTTTTCTTATTGACTGGTATTCTTTATCAGTTCCGGCTATTAATTATCTGTTATATGTGTAACAAATATTTTCTCAATCTCTACCAGTCGTCTTAACTTTTTTTCCGTTTTTTTCCATTACCATTTAGTCCCCTTATATCCCCTTGGAATCTCCACACTATTGCCCATGTCCATGAGTCTTTTCTCCTTTGTGCTCAATCCCTCCACCCCCTCAGTTGTCTTAACTTTATTCAGAGTATTTCCTATCTTAAAGTTTTTAATTATCATGTAAAATGTATCAGTCTTCTCCTTTAGGTTCAAGCATCTCGGTCTTGTTTACGAAGTCTTTCCCTACTCCAGAGTCACAATCTGTGTGTGTATCTTCAGTCCGTCTGGAGTTCATTCATCTGTGTGTGTGTGTCTATGGTCTGAGGTAAAAACCCAATTTTACTTCTCCATCACATGGAAAGTGTTTCCTGTACCACTGATTAATTTCTTACCTCTCCACTGGTGTATAATGCCACTCTTGTTACAGAGTTCCCACATCTGCATACATCTTTATTGGCTCTCATTCTCCACCATCCACTGTTGTTTCCTGGCTGACACCACAGAATGCCATTCACCCATCATTCTGTGTTTCTAAGAATTTCCTTTGTAAAACTCATCACAATGATAACTAATTGTGCTCCACGAAGGTGGGAATTAAGTCCATCTGGATAACCATTATATACCCTGTTCTTTGTACACTGTGATGTAGTAGATGCTCAATAAATATTTGTCAAAATAATGAAATATTTATTGAGTATATATTCTCTGCAGCACTGGCCTAGGAAATTTGGGGAGAAATAGAGTAATAACTGGTATTTCTGCATAACCACCCAAAACTCCATGGCCTAAAATGACAGTCATACATGGGGATTGGGCTGATGTAGGCTCAGCTGGACTGCACTTGCTCACAGATGTGTGTGTCGGTTGGTCTGGGCCTTTTTAGGGGGCTAGGGATCGGGATCACACATAGCTCGTCACCTTATGCCTCTCATTGTGCCAGCAGGCAGGTACGTCTTGTCTGTATCTGCACCTTCTTACTGGGCAGTCTCCTGCAGGTACGTAACTTCTTCAAAACACAGGTGATTCCACAGCACCTGAAATCCAAGCCCACGTGGGGCTCGGCACCAACAAATTATGTCGCCGAGTGAATAGGCAGCTCAAGATGTCCCCGAGGACCTGTGCCCTTTCCATCTCTGTCCTGCCACCGCAGTGTCACCTTTGTCCCCAGGGTGCAGGATGTTGCCGGAGCCATGTTAATATCCAGGGGAGGAAAGGGACTTTCTGTGTGGCATTTAGGAGCTATGTCAAACTGGCAGTAAGTTTCACATCTCACTGGTCAGAGTGGGGAACCTATGTCTATTGAACCAGTGACAGCTTTCAGACCATTGAGGTCTGGGGTAGGGCCAGGGAGGGCAGGGCCGCAGACCGGCTGGGACTGTTAGGGAAGGAGAGGCAGCCACCGACCTGCCCACTATGGCTGCTGGGGATGTCCCCACCCAGGCAGCCCCGCAGGCTCCCAGATTGTATATCTGACTGCCCACCTGACATGGCTACCTCAATTTAGTCAACATCTCAGACTTACACACTCAAGGTAGATCCTTTTCCTGCACAACACACTGTCTCAGCTGGTACCAAACCCAACCCACTTACTCAGCTGAAGACAGCTCGACCATCCCTGCTTCCCCATTTCTTCCTCTCCATATCTAATACATCAACATTCCTGTTACCTCTACTTTCCTAAGAGTCTCCCATCACCCTACTGAACCATGGTCACCTCTTACAAGCCTCCTAACTGGCCTCCTCCAGTCACCCAACACCCTAGGCCCTTTCACGCCAACGGGAGGGACCCTCAAGTTGTTCCCTGGCTTAAACCCTGTGATCGTTTCCAAGATGTAGAATGAAGTTCAAACACAGCATAGCCAGCCTGTGAGCTGCCCAGTGTTGTGTCGCCGCTGGCTGGCCCTTGATCCATGCCCTCTGCTTCCATCTGCTCACCACACCCAGCCAGGTTCCCGCCTCGGTGTTTCCTCAACCTGGAACCCTTCCCCCTCCTCTTGCTGGATGGCTCTTCCTGTCACTTGAGTTCAAGCTCACATGTTGCCCCTTCACGGAGCCTGTCCCTGAGCCCATCCCAAGTCATCTCTATCTCATTCCCATCTTAGTTTATCTGTATTTCATGTCATTTGTTTACTTGCTTTTGGCTCAAATTCCGTGTCTTCCCAGTGTCCAGAGAGCGGCCCAACCCACTACAGGCATCTCATAAATCCATTCTTGTGTTGATTCAGCAGCCCAATGATGAGACCTGCGTTTCAAACACTAACACCTGCTGGCTCAAGGCCAGGACGGTTTCATCTGCCCTAGACCTTCTCCTTAAACGGTCAGCCCATCGTCGCTGTGTGGACGTCGAAAAGGCAACACGGCTGAGTTCATGGTGCTGCCTCAACAATCTGCTCCCTTCTGGCAGTGACAGCCCCCTCAGCCCACTCCGCAGGCCCCAAACCTGGCACTTACCCGTGACTGCTTTCTCTCCTGTCCCACCTCAGGAAATCTCGTTACCCCAAGCTGTCATGGACGTCCTTCTCCAGGACACGGACCTGCCTACTCTGGATCAATGCAGTTCCTGCAGCTTTTGTGCTCAGCCCTCCTGTCCTTTCTCACATGCCACCGTAGTGATCCTGTTGACCTCAGTCCTGCTCAGAACCACCCACGCCTCCTGGCGTGACCTGGATGACTGACCAGTCCTCAGACTCAGTGGGCCCTGCACCCCTCGAACTGGCCTCTGGTTAACGGTGATAATCGCAGCTCACTTGCATCCAGCCTCCCTGCCCTCCCTTCCTGCTCTGTATTCCTCACGGTCCCTCCTGCCATCTAACAGACTGTTTCTGTGTGTCTTGTTTGCTGTTTGCTGGCCTCCCCTCAAATGCACACTTCATTAGGGCAGAGTCGATTTGAGGAGAAGGGAGTTGTATATTTTGTTGAGAGCTGTTTCTCCAGGCCTGGAAATGTTTTGAAAGTCCTTAAAAATATTTTTGAATAAATGTTGAATGAAGTGATTTATTTTTTAGAAGGCCCTATTTGCTGCCTTGTGGGAAATGGAGTGGAGGGAGAGGTCAGCAGTGGCGACGCTTGGCCAGGCGTGCAGGGTCGCTCAAGGAGAGCCTTCAGCGGCAGGCATCTGGGGAGGTGAAGGAGGGACGTCATCGAAGGTGAATTCAGTTTGTCGATGGAAGACATGTCCAGATCCATAGAGAATGTTCATGAGTATACTTGAGACAATTGCCAGGAAGCAAAATCTCAATGGATTCAGAAAATGCTCCAGAGAATGGCAGTTTTGTAGTTTCTTTTATGTATTTAAAATCAAAGGAGAAAATGTAAGGAAGGTGCATGAAATTCACTCACTGGTGGTAGATGAAGGAGGTGGGAGACAGCAAAGCAGGGAAATCTCTGCAATTAGATAAAAAGTGAAATGAAGAGGCACACACTTCTTTACATTGCTGGGTACAGTACAGCGAGTAATTACCGCGGAGGTGGCATGCGGTCACCAAGACAGCAAGGAGGCGTTCTGTGGTCTCCCGCCCTGGTGCTGAGGGCAGTCCGAAAAGAAAATGACTGACATTTCAAAGGTATGTTATCTTAAGGATAGGGCTCCTTAAGGCAAAGAATGGCTTTTTGCTAAGGAAGCTACAGGCCTATGACGTGACTACTCCCTATGACCTGCCAGTGAGTCGTTTGTGATCAGACCACCATGTGTGGTTCGTTTTGCCAGGCCCACCATGTGGCCCCCGAGTTTGCCAGGTGGATTGCATCGCCCCTTTTTTTGTTCACAAGTTCCTGGCTTTAGGACCTTGGTGCTAGATGGTAAAGCCTTCTTGAGATGAGGAAGACGGGAGGATGAAATGGGTTGGTGAGAAGGGAAATCAGGAGTTCTGTTTTGGACATTTTAACTTTGTGAGGCCCCTGAAACCACAGAATGGAATACGGGGTCCAACAAACAAGAGGTACCGCAGCCTGGAGCTCTGAGGGCGGGGGAGTGCGGACAGGGGGAAGATCCACAGAAAGGCCAGCAGGCCAGGCCAGTGGGGAAGCAGGAGGGAGCAGCGTGGCTGCTGAGGCCCTGAGAGGATGGGGCAGCATGTGTCCCTTTGATATGGTAGCCTGGAGTGTCAAGGTGTCCTTGACAATGAGGCAGGCCAGTAAGCCAGGAAAACCGGAATAGGGAAACACAGCTGAACAAACTGGCCGAGCAACTTATAGCCAGATACAGAAGTTTGCCCCCCTGGAGACAACATCTAGGCCTCAGCTGTAGTTCAGCTCCAGGCCCAGGTGGTTGATGCTGGGACCAGCTGTTGTGACTGATGACCCCATGCCCTGTCACTGACCAATCAGTGGAGACCATGACCCTGAAAAGGCCCACCTGGAAAACTAATGAATATTCTACTGAAACCTCCCCTGAGATTCCCCCTGCTGTAAGAGGGAGAAAAAAGAGTCAAGACAAAGGACCCAGTGCATGCACCCACACTCTCCCTCTGGGGATCAGTCCCTGCCATTCCCTTCCCCCAGTTCTTCCCCCACAGGCACACATCTAAACTCTAAGCAGCCCCAGGAGACTTGCAACCAGGGGGAAAATGGGCAGCGTCAGTTTGTCCCAGGCTCATCTCCTGAACCTGTCCCCAAGGCCCCACCCCCTTTTCTCTGACTTCCCAGTGAGCTAAGGCAGCCCAGCCTAGGCTCTTTCCTTGCTTCTTCTACTCTAGGCCCATTGTTGTGTCACTGTCCCTAGCTTCAATAAACACATCCTCACAGTCACCTGGACTCTGTTGTGAAATCTTTCCTGCACAAAGTCAAGAACCCACACGCTACTTACTGGCCAGCCTTAGGCAGACCTGCTCGGGGCCAGGCCCCTGTTCGGTAACAAGATCAATTCTCGATATGCCCAGTATCTCCTCCAAGAAAGAGGCATCAGGGTTAGAAAGGACATTTGCAGGTCCCTGGCTATTGCTAAGTCCTCTGAAATCTGGCACCAGTCCCTAGTGTGTAAAGTTGTGAGGTTTCAGCCTGAAAAACGGGGGTTCGCTGTGTCCAGGGCATGACGGAGGGGCCTTTCCTGGGCCTTCTCAGGAACTCCTCTTTCTTTTAAAACTGAGAGGCCTGTCGTCAGCCTGTGTTTTTGGGGAAGGTTGAATAGCTGCTGAGGACAGCCCAGCCAGAGACGGGCACTTGATGGGGTGGTGGCTCTGATTCCCTCACAGTTCCTGCAGCTTGTCCAAGTCCTGGGCGGCATCTGCTGCTGACACAACTCAAGTAGCCACAGAGCAGGTGTGGGCTGTGCTGCAGCTCACATTGTCATTTACACAAAACAGCTGGGTAGCGGCCAAAGCTGAACTCCCCTGCAGCAGGGCTTCTGGGTGGAGGGAGTTTGTGCAGGCGCTTCCCAGGAGGGATCTGGTGTCAGCAGGGATTTCCCAAGTGCCTGTCTGGGCTGCTCAGCTCCAGCAGTCACTCCTTCAGAAAGGTTTTACAAGCTTCTTGCATTTGTTTTGCCTCAGGATTGCTGCTCTAAGTAACAGTGGCTCGGTACTCTTAGTCTCTCTTACCCCTCTAGTCAATTTCACCCCCCAAAGGCTTTATGTTGTTCTTGATATGGAAAGATCTTGATTGGCTTACTTAGAGAGACCGGTGGGCTTGTTTGGAAATAGCCCGAGGGCCTGTGGCCTCCTGCCTCTCCACGGGGCCTCCTGGCTCTCCAAGAATGCCAAACCCTGGTTAACTAGGTCATGGGGCTGCGTAAAGCCCAGTTTTGGGTAATCAGCCTTGTGGTTCTCACCTTACCTCCTTTTTCTCAGCTACTGAAGCAGAATAGTTACAGGCACAGCTTGCCCTTTCCAGCTCACACGTGTCCACATGCTTGAACCCTAGTCACATCTGGACATCTGCTACTTTAAGCTGCATTTACTTAAACCATCTGAGATGGCAATTTTTGGAGGTAAGAAAAATGGTCGAGTATCAGCGATTTTATATGGTTCACCTCATGTCAGGGAGACCTGCTCCTTGCGGCCCATGATCTTGTGGGCTTGGGGCCTGTGGCCAGGCCCGAGCGAGCCTGAGTTCATCAGCCCGGGGTCCCCCGGCTGCTGGGGGAGAGCTGCATTGTTTTAGTCTCCTGACCCTTTTCTGAGGTCTTCTTAATTTCCTTTAGTGAGGTTTTGTAGCTTTAATGCACAGGTCCTGCACATTTCTTAATAAATTTATCCCTAAAATACTTCATATTTTGATGCTATTATCAAAGGCATTTTTCAATTTCTTATTGTTCATTGCCAGCATATGGAAACACAATGTATTGGCTTTTTAAAAAATGTATTTTATTGATTATGCTACTATAGTTGTCCCATTGCTCCCCCCATTCCCCTCCACCCTGCACATCCTCTCCCACCCACATTCCCCCCCTTTAGTTCATGTCCATGTGTCATAAGTTCTTTAGCTTCTACATTTTCCACACTATTCTTGCCCTCCCCCTGTCTATTTTCTACCCACCGTCTATCTACTTATTCTCTGTATCTTCCCCCCGCTCCCACGCCCCTGTTGCTAACCCTCCATGTGATCTCCATTTTTGTGGTTCTGTTCCTGTTCTAGCTTTTGCTTAGTTTGCTTTTGTTTTAGGTGTGGTTGTTACTATCTGTGAGTTTGCTGTCTTTTTACTGTCTTATTTTTGATCTTCTTTTTCTTAGATAAGTCCCTTTAACATTTCATATAATAAGGGCTTGGTGATGATGAACTCCTTGAACTTGACCTTATCTGAGAAGCGCTTTATCTGTCCATCCATTCTAAATGACAACTTTGCTGGATAGAGCAATCTTGGATGTAGGTCCTTGACTTTCATGACTTGGAATATTTCTTTCCAGCCCCTTCTTGCCTGTAAGGTCTCTTTTGAGAAATCAGCTGACAGTCTGATGGGAACTCCTTTGTAGATGACTGTCCCCTTACCCCTTGCTGCTTCTACAATTCTCTCCTTCATTTGAATCTTGGCTAATGTAATTACGATGTGCCTTGGTGTGTTCCTCCTTGGGTCCAACTTCTTTGGGACTCTCTGAGCTTCCTGGACTTCCTGGTAGTCTATTTCCTTTGCCAGATTGGGGAAGTTCTTCTTTCTTATTTGTTCAAATAAGTTTTCCACTTGTTGCTCTTCCTCTTCCCCTTCTGGGACCCCTATAATTCGGATGTTGGGACATTTAAAGATGTCCCAGAGGTTCCTAAGCCTCTTTTCATTTTTTTGAATTCTTGTTTCTTCCTTCTTTTCTATTTGGTTGTTTCTTTCTTCCTTCTGGTCCACTCCATTGATTTGAATCCCAGTTTTCCTCCCATCACTATTGATTCCCCATGCATCTTCCTTCATTTCACGTATTGTAGCCTGCATTTTTCCATCAAATTTGTGAGCAAAATCAACCAATTCTGTGAGCATCCTGATGACCAGGGCTTTGAACTGTGCATCTGGTAGGTTGGCTATCTCTTTGTTGCTTAGAGGAATTGGCTCTGAGGCTTTTATTTGTTCTCCAGTTTGAGCCATTTTTGGTCGGGTTGTTTTTTTTTTTTTGGTCTGGTCATGGCTGTTATGTAGTGAGAGGTGGAGCCTTAGGTGTTCCACAGGGCGGGGAAGCCCAATTGCTGGGTTGTGATGCTTTATGTGGGGGCAGGTCCAAGAGGGGACAATGGTGCTTGCTCCACTGTCTCTTGGATTCCAGTCCCTTCCGCCACTTCCCCTTCGCCTGGATTATCTGTGTGCAAATGTGGGACCGCCTGGTCAGCCAGCCGCCTTGTGAGGCCTCATTGGGTCTGCACAGTTACTGCCCCGTGCCCAGGGTCTGCTAGCTGCCACCTGTGTACCTGGGAACTGCCAGCAGCTGCTGCCTACACACCCAGGTCTGCCAACCTCCACTTTTTCCTGCCACAACTCCTCCCCTCCTACCAGTCTGGATGAATGATTGTTGAACTTCAGTATAGTTCAATTTTCTATCAGTTCTGATTGTTTTTTTGTTTGTAAATATTTGTTGTCTTTAATTTTGGTTGTGAGAGGAGGCACAGTGTGTCCACCTACGCCTCCATCTTGGCCGGAAGTCTGAATTGGCTTTTGTATCTTGAACTTATTTTGCTTCAGCCATCATTGCTGGTTCCACCTCCAGCCCCACGGCTCACTGAGGCCCACTGCTGATTAACACTTGGGACAAGTCTAGTCTCACCACGTTCTTGTGTTTTGCCTTTAACCCGAACATAAGCAGCTACCCCTGCCCATTTTATAAGATCAAATACGCCTGATGGAAAGTGGAAAAACTCTCCACAGACTGATGCACTAAACTGTCCAGACAGACAGCCAGTGGCACCGCCCAGCCGTTGGCTGCCCACCCTGCCATCATCCATCCTGCACGTGTTTCCACCCTGTTGTCCCTGTGTCCCCTCCCTCAGGAGGCTCCCTCTCAGCTTTAAGCTTTAAGAATGTTCAAAAACACATTTGAGTGTGAAAAGCATGGCTTTGCACTGGTTTTTCCATCAGACTCATTTACTTTAAGAGAATAAAACTATAGAAAGTTAGTGGGGCCAAGCAAACACCCTGGATAGAAAATCATGATTTTAGCTCAATTTCTAAGTGAAAGTTACACCATTTCCCTCCTATTTTCCAGCTCCACGTCATCCCATTTATGCGTTTCTCTGGAGTGTTTGATACACCAGAAATCCATGGAAACATAGGTTGTCAACATGCGGCTACAATCACTGAACTTGACAGAGTGACCTGGAGCTTGGGCCTTTGGTGCAGCTGCCATCAACAATAACCATAAGAAAAACCCACAAAGAGGTTTTAAACTTTTTTTTTTACAAGATTTTATTAATTTACCTCCAGAGAGAGGGGGAGGGAGGGAGAAGAGAGAGAGAAACATCGATGTGCAAGAGATGCATCCATCGGTTGCCTCTCACACGCCCGCTTCTGGGGACCTGGCCTGCGACCCAGGCATGTGCCCTGACTGGGAATCAAACTGGTGACCTTTTGGTTGGTGGGCCAACATTCAATTCACTGAGCCACATCAGCCAGGGTGGTTTTAAACTTTTTTAAATTGATGTTTAAATATTTAAAACATACTTTAATTTTTCATACTTATGCCAGTGGGTGGGACCATGTCCCAAAGTTGCTGCAGCCGCAACCGCAGCTGCAGCCACCTGCCAGGGAGCCACTTGCCGCGTTCCTGCCCTGCCCACCCGAGGACCATGTGTTTCCACTTTCTCAGTAGGGCTGTGGGGGCAGCGCTGGGTGTCATTGTCTGAGGTTTCCACCCTATGCTCTGAAACTTCAGCCTTGTGGGAATCCCCTGGAGCTCCCGTGGGAGCTCAGTTCCCTGGGCCTCACCTGGTTTTGACAGTGAGAACTCGGTTCCAGTGAAGACGGGCATTTGGGTTTATTGTCTAACACAGGGTCATTGATGGCAGGTATGACCCAAGATGTTCAAGATGGCTATGGTATCTGTACTTGTGCACACACATGCACGCACTTTCACACATGCCCAGGTGCGCACATTCGTGCACTCACACACTGGATTCCCGCGCCCTCCCTTAGCAGCATCACCTAATTCAGAGCAGCTCCTGTTGTTGGAAGCACCAGGATCATGGTGACACTAGGCCACCCAGGAGCCTGGTACACTCAGCCTGGGGCCGCCGGGCCCTGCAGAGGCCCCTCCGAGAGGCTGCTCCCTTCCGTGCCTGCGCCTCTGCTGACAGAGCTCCGTGTCCTCACCCTTCCCTTCCCTGCATGAAGGCTCAACATCGTGCCCAGGCCTTCTCACAGCAGGTCCCCAGGCCAGCTCCCCAGGATCTTGGCGCTCCCAGGCCTGCTGGGTGGAATCATCAGTGAGACAAACAGCCCCCCACAGATGGGTGGACCAAGGGCTGATGGCCTCCCTGTCCAGAACAATCCCTGAGCCTGACCGGAAGTGTGTCTTGTGAGACCTGGAATCCTGGCTCCTAGTGCCCTGCCTGCCAGAGCCGTGTCCCCCAACAGAAGATGCAGATACCACTGCCAGCAGGTAAGGGGCCATCTTTGGGCAAATGGTACTTCTGACGACTTGGTGAATCGCACCCTGGCTGGCCCACAGCAGTTACCCAGCACTCCCTGGCGGCAGCCTGGCCTCAGGGACAAAAGGTGCAGGGTGGCATGATCCCAGGAGTCCTAGGGATGAGGGCAGCTGGGGAAGGTCCAGCCCAGGACCCTTAGAAGTGAGTTAGCCTGAAAAGGAGAGAATTACAGAGGAAAGTATAGGGAGCTGGCACCATATTTGAGGTGCCATGTGCCTGTCCACGTCAGGGTGTCCCCCTGAGACTATGTTTCCTAAGAGGTGGAACTAAAGGGTTCCTTTTTTAAAAAATTGAGATATAGTTGATATTAACAATGATGTTGACATATATTGTGAGACAGTGGTCACAGTAAGTCTAGCTAATTTCCATCACCTCACATAATTAACAAATTTTGGGGGATGTGATGATTAAGATTTTCTCTCTTAGCAACTTTCAAATACAGCAGAACTTTAAACAACATTGTTTCATTCAACACCATCGCATTGTTTCATTGAAACTTCATTCAACATTCCTTTTCTGTAACACTGATGAGGAAAAGAGGTCGAATCCTGCTGGGGCCTGTCTGCAGAGTTTGCACGTTCTCCCCATGTCTGTGTGGGTTGTCCGGGGACCCCAGTTTCCTCCCATGTCTCAATGACATGCACATGAGGTGACCGTCGTGTCTACATTGTCCCCATCTAAGTGTGGGTATGGGTGTGAATGGCCATGCAATGCAGTGTCCTGCCAGGGCAGTCCAGCCTTGTGCCCTGTCCTGTCAGGAGAGGCTCCAGCCACCTGCGACCATGAACTGGGATCGGTGGAGTAGAAAATAATAATCTAATTTGTTTTAATTAATTTCTCTTAAATGTATGTATACCTCACATTTACTTCACTGTTTAACATTAAAAGTGTTTGGGGTATTTATTCAGAAGTTTGATGAAATTTTGTGATTAGAAATTTGCCATAGGAGCTTAATTCTTTTATTTTTTATTTTTTTAATATATTTTATTGATTATGCTATTACAGTTGTCCATTTCTCCCCCATCATTCCCCTCCACCCTGCACACCCCCTCCCACCCACATTCCCCGCCTTTAGTTCATGTCCGTGTGTCATAAGTTCTTTAGCTTCTACATTTCCCATACTATTCTTGCCCTCCCCCTGTCTATTTTCTACCCACTATCTATGCTACTCATTCTCTGTACCTTCCCCCCAACCTCCTCCCATGCCCCTGTTGCTAACCCTCCATATGATCTCCATTTCTGTGGTTCTGTTCCTGTTCTAGCTGTTTGCTTAGTTTGCTTTTGTTTTAGGTGTGGTTGTTACTATCTGTGAGTTTGCTGACTTTTCACTGTCCTATTTTTTTATCTTCTTTTTCTTAGATAAGTCCCTTTAACATTTCATATAATAAGGGCTTGGTGATAATGAACTCGTTTAACTTGACCTTATCTGAGAAGCACTTTATCTTCCCTTCCATTCTAAATGAAAGCTTTGCTGGATAGAGCAATCTTGGATGTAGGTCCCTGCTTTTCAAGACTTCAAATATTTCTTTCCAGCCCCTTCTTGCCTGTAAGGTCTCTTTTGAGAAATCAGCTGACAGTCTGATGGGAACTCCTTGGTAGGTGACTGTTCCCTTATCCCTTGCTGCTTCTAGAATTCTCTGCTTCATTTTAATCTTGGCTAATGTAATTACGATGTGCCTTGGTGTGTTCCTCCTTGGGTCCAACTTCTTTGGGACTCTCTGAGCTTCCTGGACTTCCTGGAAGTCTATTTCCTTTGCCAGATTGGGGAAGTTCTTCTTTCTTATTTGTTCAAATAAGTTTTCCACTTGTTGCTCTTCCTCTTCGCCTTCTGGTACCCTTATAATTCGGATGTTGGGACGTTTAATGATGTCCCGGAGGTTCCTAAGCCTCTCCTCATTTTTTTGAATTCTTGTTTCTTCCTTGTTTTCTGTTTGGTTGTTTCTTTCTTCCTTCTGGTCCACTCCATTGATTTGAATCCCAGTTTTCCTCTCATCACTATTGATTCCCCATGCATCTTCCTTCATTTCACGTATTGTAGCCTGCATTTTTCCATCAAATTTGTGAGCAAAATCAACCAATTCTGTGAGCATCCTGATGACCAGGGCTTTGAACTGTGCATCTGGTAGGTTGGCTATCTCTTTGTTGCTTAGAGGAATTGGCTCTGAGGCTTTTATTTGTTCTCCAGTTTGAGCCATTTTTGGTGTTTTTTGTTTTGTTTTGTTTTGTTTTGTTTTGGTCTGGTCATGGCTGTTACGTAGTGAGGGGTGGAGCCTTAGGTGTTCCCCTGTGCGTGGCAGCCCAGTTGCTGAGTTGTGATGCTGTTTGCGGGGGCGGGGTCTGAGAGGAAACAATGGCTCCTGCTCCGCTCTCTTCTGGATTACAGTCCCTTCCGCTGCTTCCTCTTCACCTGGATTGTCTGCGTGCTCGAATGTGGGACCACCTGGTCAGCCAGCTGCCTTGTGCAGCCTCACTGGGTCTGCACAGTTGCCACCCCGTGCCTGGGGTCTGCCAGCTGCCGCCTGTGCACCTGGGAACTGCCAGTCACTGCCACCAGCATTCCCAGGTCCGCACCTCCACTTTTTCCTGACGCGACTCCTCCCCTCTTACCAGTCTGGATGAATGGTTGTTGGACTTCCGTACAGTTCAATTTTCTATAAATTCTGGTTGTTTTCTTGTTTCTAAATATTTTTTGTCCTCAATTTTGGTTGCGACAGGAAGCACAGTGTGTCCACCTATGCCTCCATCTTGGCCGGAAGTTCAGGAGCTTAATTCTTGTCTTAACTCTTATGTCAATTCTCTGAGGGTAGAACTGGTTCCCTGATTGTCATTTCACTTAAAGTCACTGTTTCCAAGAACCCATTGATAATGTTAAGTGAGGACTTACTGTGTACAATACAATAGCACTCCCCACCCCTACAGGAGGCATCGCTTTCTGTGGTTTCAATTACCTGTGGTTTCCTGCAGTCCAAAAATATTCAAGGGAAAATTCTAGAAATAACGAATTTATAAGTTTTAAATTGTGCACCATTTTGAGCAGCATGATAAATTTTTGCACCTTCCTGCTCTGTGCCCCATAGGACATGACTTGTTCATGTGTCCAGTACCTGCATGCTGTATATGAGGGGGACTAAAAAAAACCTGGAATTATCTTCTGGAGGGTGGGCTCTTGTAGTACAGGCTTCCCCTGCTAGGAGAGTGTTCTAGGAAACCATCTGTACCAGTGTACCAGCTGGCATTGTTGTGAGAGGCTGTGTTCAGCTTCAATGAATATTCTTCTGAAGATTCTTTCAATGTGTTTGCCCATTTCATGATGGCTGATTTACGAGTGCACCTGCCCACACCCCACTGAGTGTTCAGCAGTTTTTGACCCAAAAAAGCATGACCCCTGAGCCCCACCCTCCCTATTCACCCAGTCTGACCCTGAGTGACTTTTTTTTGTTTCCCTGGGTAAAAATTGTCCTCAAAGGAAAATGTTTTGCCAATGTGGAAGAGGTGAAACAAAAAAACGCAGAAGCTCTAAATGGAATCAAAATCAACAATCCACTGTTTTGAGCAGTGGAAAAAAACGTCTTGATAGGTGTAGTGGATCAAATGGAGAGTACTTTGAAGGTGACTGAAATTTAAACATGTAAGAATAACTACACAATTTTTATAAATAAATTCCATTTTGGGGTCCCCTCGAGTGTGTTCCCTGACGCTTGGTCACTTAGTAGCCATCTTAGTCATGAAATCAGCTGTCATGCTGTCCCAGTGCTTGCGTTCAAGTCATCCCGATTCGGCCCCGAAGTTCAAAGGCTACCAGTTCGGATGCGCACGTGTAGGAAAAACCAATATACGTGAGCTTAGTACTATTGTGATTTCAGACACCCACAGAGGGGGGGTCTCAGAACCTGCGTGGAGGGGGACTACTGTATAGTATTGGTGACTATGGTCCCCATGTTTCATGTTCCGTCTCCAGGACCTCTTTTTTTTTACCTGTACTCATTTGCCTACCCCATACCCCGCCTGCCTCTGGCAACCACCAATCTGTTCTCTATGAGTTTAGTTCTATTTTTTAAGAGTCCACATATAAGTAAGACCACACATTATCTCTCTGTCTTTTTCTGTCTGACTTACTTCACTTAGCATAATGCCCTCAAGGTCCATTCATGAACCTGCTTACTGCTAAATAATATTTCATTATGTTTATATATCACAAATTCTTTATCCATTGATAGACACCTAAGTTACTTTCATATCTTGGCTATTGTAATAATGCTGCACTGAACATAGGAATGCATATATCTTTTCAAATTAGTGTTTTGGATTTCTTCAGATAAACACCCAGAAGTGGAATTGATGGGTCATAAGATAGCTCTATTTTAACCTTTTGAGAAACCTCCATACTGTCTTCCGCAGTGGCTGCACCAATTTGCAATTCTACCAACAGTGCACTAGGGTTTCTTTTTGTCTACATTCTCACCGAAATTTGTTGTTTCTTGTCTGTTTTATAATAGCCATTCTGAGAGTGTAAGGTGCTACCTCACTGTGGTATGAATTTGTGTTTCCCTGATGAGTAGATCAGCGATGTTGACCACCTTTTCATGTACCCGTTAACCATGTTTTTTCTCTTTGGAAAAAAATGTCTATTCAGTTCCTCTGCCCATTTTAAATAATTTTTTCTTGTTATTGAGTTGTCTGAGTTCTTCCTACATTTTTTTACATTAAGCCCTTATCAGATATATAATTTGCAAATACTTTCTCTTGTTCCATAGGCTGCCTTTTCATTTTGTTCGCGGTTTCTTTGGCTGTGCAGGAGCTCTTTAGTTTGATGCAGTCCCCCTGGTTTGTTTTTGGTTTTGTTGCCTTTGCTGCTGGTGTGAGATCCAAAAAATCATTGCCAAGATCAATGTCAATGAGTTTACTGCTTATGGTTTCTTCCAGGATATTCCAGTGTCAGGTCTTACTTTCAATTCCTTGATCTGTTTTGAGTGAATTTTTGTGCACGGTGTCAGACCGTGGTCCAGTCTCTTTCTTGAACATTTTGCTCTCCAGTTTCCCAACACCACTTACTGTTTTTCCCCATTGTGTGGAGTTGGCCAAAAAGTTCATTTAGTTTTTCCCATACGATGGCTCTAATTCTGCTTAGTTGTCTTTAACTGCATTCAAAACAGTTTTGTTAGATTGCATTGTGATGACTGTCATATCAGCGTGCATTGAAAAAACTTATCAACACTGGTGAATTTTTGTGCAGCCATTTTAATATTGAAGATGGAAGAAAATATGCGTTTTGAGCATATTATGCTTTATTATTTCAAAAAAGGTAAAAATGCAACTGAAATACAAAGAAAGATTTGTGCAGTGTATGGAGAAGGTGCTGTGACTGATCAAATGTGTCAAAAGTGGTTTGTGAAGGTTCTTGGTACTGTTGACATTTTTGCCAAATAATTCTTTGCTGTCTTACACACTGGAAGATGTTTAGCAGCACCTCTGGCCTCTACTCACTAGAAGTCAATAGTGGGAGATAGCCAGCATACTCAAAATATTCAAGTCATAAAATTATTGGTGAAAATGAAAAATATGTCTTTTATTTTACAGAAAAAAACTAAATGGACTTTTTGGCCAACCCAATATATGCTTGGCTCTGGGCTCTCTCTTCTGTCGCATTGATCTGTGTGTCTGTTTTATGTCAATACCATATTGTTTTGATTACTATAGCTTTATAATAAAGTTTTAAATTAGGGAGTATGATGCCTACTCTTTTGTTCTTTCTCAACATTGCTTATGCTATTTGGGGTCTTTGTGGCACAATGCAAATTATTTCTTTTTTTAAATATATTTTATTGATTAAGCTATTACAGTTGTCTCCTTTCCCCCCTTCATTCCCCTCCACCCTGCACACCCCCTCCCACCCACGTTCCCCGCCATTAGTTCATGTTCGTGTGTCATAAGTTCTTTAGCTTCTACATTTCCCATACCATTCTTGCCCTCCCCCTATCTAGTTTCTACCCACCGTCTATGCTACTTGTTCTCTGTACCTTTTCCCCCTCTCTCCTCCTCCAACTCCCCTGTTGCTGACCCTCCATATGATCTCCATTTCTGTGGTTCTGTTCTTGTTCCAGTTGTTTGCTTAGTTTGCTTTTACTTTTGTTTTAGGTGTGGTTGTTAATATCTGTGAGTTTGCTGTCTTTTTACTGTCTTATTTTTGGGACTTTTTCTTAGATAAGTCCCTTTAACATTTCATATAATAAGGGCTTGGTGATGATGAACTCCTTGAACTTGACCTTATCTGAGAAGCGCTTTATCTGCCCCTCCATTCTAAATGACAGCTTTGTTGGATAGAGCAATCTTGGATGTAGGTCCTTGACTTTCATGGTTTCGAATACTTCTTTCCAGCCCCTTCTTGCCTGTAAGGTCTCTTTTGAGAAATCAGCTGACAGTCTGATGGGAACTCCTTTGTAGGTGACTGTGCCCTTATCCCTTGCTGCTTCTAGAATTCTCTCCTTCATTTTAATCTTGGCTAATGTAATTACGATGTGCCTTGGTGTATTCCTCCTTGGGTCCAGCTTCTTTGGGACTCTGAGCTTCCTGGACTTCCTGGAAGTCTATTTCCTTTGCCAGATTGGAGAAGTTCTCCTTTATTATTCAGATAAGTTTTCCACTGGTTGCTCTTCCCGTTTCCCTTCTGGTACCCCTATAATTAGGATATTGGGACATTTAAGGATGTCCTGGATGTTCCTAAGCCTCTTTTCATTTTTTTGAATTCTTGTTTCTTCCTTCTTTTCTGTTTGGTTGTTTCTTTCTTCCTTCTGGTCCACTCCATTGATCTGAGTCCCAGTTTTCCTCCTATCACTATTGATTCCCCATGCATTGTCTTTCATTTCACATATTGTAGCCTACATTTTTTAAATCTAATTTGTGAGCAAAATCAACCAGTTCTGTGAGCATCCTGATGACCAGTGCTTTGAACTGTGTATCTGATAGGTTGGCTATCTCTTGGTTGCTTAGATGTATTTGCTCTGGGGCTTTGATCTGTTCTTCCATTTGGGCCATTTTTTTTTCTTTGTTTTGTCTTGCCTGTTATGTATGAGGGGCGGAGCCTTAGGTGTTCACCAGGGCAGGTCAACCCACGTTGTTGGGTTGTGATACTGTATGTGGGGAAAGGGTCAGAGAGGAAACAATGGCACTTGTTCTGCTCTCTCTCAGATTTCAGTCCTTTCCTCTGCTTCTCACAAGCAAATTGGGCCCTTCTGGTGCTGATTCCTGGGTGAGTGGGCTTGTGTACATTCTAGAACCCTGTGGGACTCTCCAATGAACTTTCCTGTGAGTCTGGGAGTTTCTCCTGGCACCTCAACCCCCACTGGTGTCCTCAATCATTGTTTTGAGGCTTTATTTCCCTGCACTGGGGCGCTGGGTTGTGAGGTCTGTCTTGCTCCCCAGTCTTGCCTGGTTCATCTGTGCATGAATGTGTCACTGCCCAGCCAGCCAGCCCAATTGCGTGCCTCACTGGGTCTGCCCACAGCCACCCCTCGCCTGGGGTCTGCCAGCCACCACTTTTTCCTGCAGTGACCCCTCTCCCCTGGCTGTCCATCTGGGCCCCTCTTACTGGTATGGATGAATGTGTCTATTTTAACTCTTTGGTTGTCGACTTCTGAACAGTTCAATTTTCTGTCAGTTCTGGGGTTTTTTTGTTTCTAAATTTTTGTTGTCCTTATTTTGTTTGTGCGATGAGGTACAGTGTGTCTACCTACACCTCCATTGTGGCCAGAAGTTCCAATACAAATTATTTCTATGAAAAAATTCCATTGGAATTTTGATAGGGATTGCATTGAATCTGTAGATTGCTTTGAGTAGTATGGACATTTAAACAATATTAATTATTCCAATTAACGAGCATGAGATGTCTTATTTGTATCTTCAGTTTTTTTAATTAATGTCATATAATTTTCAGTGTACAGGTCTTTCACCTCTTTGGTTAAATTTGTTCCTAGGTATTCGTTTTGTGGATTTATAAATGAGATTCGTTTCTTAATTTCTATTTACAATAGTTTTTTTGTTAGTGTGTTGAAGCAAAACTGATATTTGTGTTTTGATTTTGTATCCTGCGACTTTACTAAATTCATTTATTAGTTCTAACAGTTTTTTGGTGGGGTCTTTAAGAGTGTTTTTATAGTATCAGGTTATCTATAAATAAAAAGTTTTGCCCCTTTCCATTCCAATTTGGACGACTTTTTATTCTTTTGGTTAAGACTTCCAGTACTCTGTTTTCACTGCATAAAAGCAGTGGAAGTGGAAATTCTTGGTTTTTTTCCAGCTTTTAGAAGAAAAGCTTTCAGCTTTTCAATGTTGAATATGAGGCTAGCTGTGGGCTTGTCATATATGGCCTTTATTGTGTTGAAGTACATTCCCTGTATGCCCACTTTGCTGAGAATTTTTATCGTGAAGGGATGCTGGATTTTGTCAAATGCTTCTTCTGCACCTATTGAAATGATTATATGATTTTAAATCCTTCATCCTGTTAATGTGGTGTATCAAATTTATTGATTTACATATGTTGAAATATTCTTGCACCCCAGAAATAAATCTCACTCGATCATGGTGTATGATCTTTTTAATGTATCGCTGAATTCAGTTGGCTAGTATTTTGTTGAGGATTTTGCATGTGTAATCATTAGGGAAATTCGCTTGTGATTGTCTAGTAGCATTCCTGTCCGGTTTGGTATGGGGTAATGCTGGCCTTGTCAATGTGTTTTTAAGTGCTCTCTCTACTGCTATTTTTTTTGGGAGGGGGAGTTTGAGAAGGATAGTATTATTTCTTCTTTAAATATTTTTTATTTCTTGTAAATGTGTAGTTGTCATACAAACTTCTTTTTTAAATGTATGGTAGGATTTACCAGTGAAGCCATCTTGTCCTGGATTTTTGTTTGTTGGGAGGTTTTTGATAACTGCTTCAATCTCCTTACTACTGATTCGTCTGTTCGGGGTTTTCATTTATGCATGTGTCAGTCTTCTAACTGATTTTTAAGGTACACACACATACTGACAGTCTAAGATTACCTGGATTTCTCTAGGCTCTGAGCCGGGTCCCTCTAGTGGCTGGGTCTGTGACCATGGGAAAGGTTTGGAGGCCAGGGCAATGATCTCCTGAGGACTGAGCGGTGTGCTGGGGAGAAGGACCTGGGAGAGGTGCAGGGTGGGCAGGCAGCCCCAATTTAGTGTCTGCAAAGGGCAAGGGAATGTCAGATGGAAAGGAAGTCCATAAAAGAAGGAGCAGCAGGATTCACTGCCTTCCAGGTGGTTTACCTAAACAGTACCTAATTTTAGACTCAAGTTGACATTCATCCCTGGCACATGGACTAATCAGTATTTGCTCCTGTGCTGGCCTGAATGAAGAGAAGAGGTCATACTTCCGCTCCCACACTTGTCCTCCCAGGCTCAGTCCATCGTGCCCTTACCCCTTTTGTGACGGCAGCACCTGCTGGACCCAGTCAAGCCGATTTGTCTTCACCCCATAAAAGGGAAAGTGTTTGCCCTGAGTCCTTACCCCAGTTCTGCCACCAGAGGGCAGCAGAGAGACTCTGAAGAATGCAGCTGACTGTTCCCAAGGCGACAAAATCAAGTCTCAGCTTTGTCCTTAAGGGACCTGGGGCGTGGGCACCGTCAGTGCTCAGGTCGCTACGCGGAAGGCTCCTTCACGCTTCTGTGTACCTGGCCCAGGCACTCCCTATCTTGTTTTGAGGCCAACTTCTGGGATGTACGTGGTTTCTAACCAGGATTGGTCTGGCTACCCCAGGTCCTGAGGTGGCCCCAGGGGAGCAGCTATGGTCAGCGCTGGGTCTGGGGACATCCTGGAGGTCTGGGCTTGTAAGCGTTCAGACTCTTCCTGTCTCCTTAGCTAGCCAAACCTGAAGAGTTTGCCTGGAAATGTAGACGACACGTTTTTGTTTAAACCTTTATCCCTACGTTTTCCTCTCCTAAAACAAATGCTTCTTTCCTTATAACCAGTAGGGGTCAGACCAGCCCAGACTTCCTCCCCTTTCCCTTTTGGAGCAGACTTCTGGTCTTCCTCCCCAGGGCCAAAGGCTGAGTCTATAGGTCCTCAGCCCTCAGCCACAGTGGAACAAGGAAGCTGCGTTCTGGTTCTGGGCCTGCAGCGGTGGTGGTGGTGGTAGGGGTAATAGAGTCACGCGTGGGAATGTATGTGGCTTTGGGAAGGATAAGTGAGGGCACATGGGGACTGCCCAGAATAACAGGATATGCCAACTGAGATAGAGCCACCTCCCTTCCTTGCCCCCCTTTGCTCTTCCCCTGGTACCTGCCATTCTAGGTCGGCACCTATGTTTCCCAGAGCACACACCCACAGTCCAGCCACCGAGGTGCTGAGGCTCAGGGTGCTCACTGCTCTCTGCCGCCTGTGTTTTGTTCTCCATTTGTTAAGATTTCAAAGCTCACACATAGATTCAATTCCAATGCATGTGGGGGGTGGGCAGAAGAAGGGGGATGAGCATCCCTATCAGCTGGGTCACCTGCTCCAGCATTGTGGTTCTTCCATCAGCCTCAGCAGAGATCAGGGCAGCAGGTACAGGCTCGTTTTATGTGGGAAGGAAGGAGGGAAAAGTTCAGCATCAGCAAGCCCACCGTGACAGCATGCAGTGGTTTTTGCATCCGAGGCTTATCAGAGACTCAGGCGCTTGGGCCTCCTTACCACGAGAGCTCACTCAGACATGATGCTCCTGTTGGGGAAGGAGAGAGGACCAGGGGATGGAAATGACTATGCTCCCGCCTCTCACTATGGAACGTGCTGCAGCTAGTCTGGGGCTGGGGCTGGGCCTGGGGTCGGGACTGTGACAGCTGTTGTAAATTTTGCTCTGGAGAGCCTACAGAAACACTTTTCAGTTAGGCTCCAAAGGAAACTTTAAACCGTTTTTTTATTTATTGATTTTAGAGAGAGGCAGGGAGAGAGAGAAAAAAACATCGATTTGTTGCTCTACTTACTTATGCATTCATTGGTTGATTCTTATATGTGCCCTGAACAGGGAACAAACCCACAACCTTGGTGTATTAGGACAATGCTCTAACCAACTGAGCTACCCAGCCAGGGTTCTGAAGGACACTTTAGATGGCAGAAATGATGACCCAGGCAGGTGATACAGTGACGAGAGCAAATGAATGCCTCACTCTGCAGGAGCTTCCTCATGGATTTCTGACATTGGAAGAAAGCAAAAGCTGATGGGAAACACACCGCATCAGAGTGACAGGTGTGCCTCCCATCCGGTTTCACCGGGCGCACTGTGTGCCCAGAGCATCAGGTGCGTTTCCTGGAGGGATGCTTTCAAGCATGAACAGTACCTTTTTCCTATTTATTGGGCTATGAATTCCTCTAGTGTTTTGCCAGCTACTCTCCGGGGGCTCATTAAAGCTAATCATCTGAGTAAATGACATAGAATGAGGAGAAAAGGGATCAGAAATGAAATGCTAAGAAATAAAACTGCCTTGGTACCCTGTTATAATCTGGTTGTTCTTTGCTTTTCATGTGTGAGCTGTAGGGGAAGAAAGCACCCTCCTTCTTTAAGTCAAGCAATTGCAATTGAAAAGATTCAGGATTAAAATCTAAAAGGTTAAAAGAAACACACTGTATACCATGTTGTGCCCAAATGCCAGTGATTCCCCCCAGCCCCTCACCCTGCAGCAGTAACTAGCGAATGAAACTCAGAAATGTACCCCTGTGATTCTGGAAGCTGCAGTGTGTGGTCAGGAACACAGGGCACAGGAAAGAGGCACAGTGCAGAGCTCCCACGGAGCTGGGAGGAGACAAGAGCTGAATTCTCCCTCACCGCAGGCGCTGTGGCAGACAGGTGCAGGCACTTCTGACACTGTGGCTGCTTCTGGCTTCCCTGTGCTGCAGCCCTTTCTCTGCAGCGTGGGTTGCGGACATAAGTGACTAATGGGGGTGACGCTGAGCCACGGAAGTCGGAAGTCGGAGGGGAGCCGGGATGACTCAGCTCCTTCCCTTAGGCATCGGGCCCAGGAGGCGGTTTGCTGCTGGGCACAGCATCCTTGGTGTGACACACACCTGTGGGCACAGGGCTCTGCTCAGGCACCTGGTGATGGAGGAGGCATAATAGGCTGGCTCTCGGAGGTGGCGAGGGCAGCAGCAGCTGCCTCTCCACTTGCTCAGGAACACCTCCACCAGTCTCCTGGTGTTTCTGCATAAAGGGGGGTGGGCCCCACTGGCCTGGCTCCAGCATCAACAATAATCCTGTGAGTCTCGTCTGAGAATCAGGGATGAGCTAACCCAGTGTGGGGTCTGCCACCTCCACTGTGGAGAATATTAAAGGCAGTGGATTGATGCCCATTGTGGATTTGTGCAGTGGATGGGCAGGGAGGGCCATAAAGTGTGTGAGCTGCCCTGCCCTAGTCCACTTCCTGCACAGAAGCCGCCCTCTTGTCAGCACTGGGGCTGTGTAGAGAGGAGTGGACTTCACTTCCCCACAGTCTGGACCAGCACCATCCAGTGGGAATATAATGTGAAGCACTGATATAATTTCAAATTTCCTAGTAGCCCCATTTCTAAAAAAGTAAAATGAAGCAGTCTATACTAATTTTAACATATATTATTTACCCAATACATCCAAAATGCTGCCACTTCAACAGGTAATGAATGTAAAAATGATCAATGCAATCTGTCATGTCCTCCTTTCCACACTCCCCTGGAGGGCCGGTCCTGCCTGCAGCCCAGGGCCAGGGACCACCTCCTCTCCACACAGTGCAGGTCTCCGGCAGGCCTGTGTTGTCCAAGTTACTTTTGAAGGTCCTATGCTTGTCTAAAACCACAGGCCCCAGGCTAACAGAGGTGTCCTCTTGCCAAGCAAAGTGTGGCTCCACCGAGAATGTGGCTGAGGCAGCGTGGTGCACAAGTGGGGGCAAACTGCACAGAGATACCCCTGTGGGAAATAAAGAACAACCGTGTGGCAAGGGGTGGTTTGGGGACAGAAAGAGTTTTCTCTGTAGGGAAAGCAGTATGCCTACATATGTATGCATGTGTGTGTGTGAGCATGCACATGTAGGTTTGTATACTGCGCATGTATGCACACACATGTGCATACACACATGTGCACATGAACTTGTGTGTGCATGTGCATGCATTTGTATGTGAGATGCCTGTTTGTGTATGTGCGCATGTGTGCGTGTGGTGTATGAGAGAGAAAGAGATGAAATGTGTAGGGAATCCATATCTATAGTACTTCTATTTATTTCTCCAATAAAACATTTTTGGGAAACGGCATTGCACCGAATGAGGCTACTTTGAGGGAGAGCTTGCTAGAGTGACTATTAACAGCCAGGGCACCTGTGTATTTCACACTTGAGGACCCCTATTGCTCCCTTTGTTCTCTGTGGGTCAGTGTCAAACTACTGTAATGCAGAGATCTAGGCTTGAGGCTTGGGAGAAGGGAAGCTCCTTTCAGGACAGCCCGAGGCACTGAGGGGGTTCCCAGTGCCTGGGAGCTGCTTTCCCTCCACTGACAAGGAGAAGGAAGCTCTGGGATGCCCCGCTGGGCAGCTCAAGCCTCTGCTTCATGAAGGGGAGAAGTCTTGGACAATGGCCTGGGGATGGGTGCACAGGTCCTGTCAGGCTCCTGGCTGGCTGTGGGAGGCCAAGGGGATGCGTTAGGGATCTGAGTTTGGCTCTGCCATTTAATAACTGTGTGACCTTGGGCATGTCACCTGATCTCTCTGAGCCTCAGTTTACTCAGATGACAAATTAGGAAAATTGAGCCTACCTGTTGGGTCTTTGGAAAGAGCTAAAATCGTGCATGAAAATGCAGAGACTGGGACTAGGGAGCTTGATCCATTGCCCCCCACCGTGCCCAGTGTGTACATGTGGGGGCCACGAGGCTGCATGGGGAACTCAGTACCACAACAGGCTTATTCCCACCCCCTCGCCAGGACTGCCCGGCTGCCCCTCCCACCTCAGTCCTATCCCAAGACTGTCAGCCCACCCAACTCACACAAAGGACTGATGTTCTGAGGGAAAGACGCCGTTGGCCCACCACACATACCCTCCTCTTATCTGAACACTGCCCCCCTCCCCACCTCTCAGGCTGTACCAAAGTGGGCATGTTTGACTGTGGGTCACATGAGGCAGACAGACAGAGACAGAAAATAGAGGTAGGAAGGCATAGAGACAGGGCAGCAGGGAGAGGCAGAGATAGAGAGAAGCAGAGACAAAAAGACAGAGACAGGGAGAGAGAAAGAAAAGCAGAGAGGTGGGGACAGACAGAGAGACAGAGACAGAGTCACGCAGGCTGATCACGTAGGCCTGGGCCGGCCGTGTGCAGCCCCCCAGGGTTGGTTGTAGGCCACAGGGTCTGACCCACTCTCCGAGGGGCTGGCCGCGGGCCCTGTGTAGAGGCCTCATCCCATCACATGGGTGCCTTCCTTTCCTTTCTGCCTCCTGGGAAATAGACCTTCTAAAAATTGATTTCAATAGCAGAATTTCTGATTCACTGGCAATGAGCCCTCAGTGAGGTGCTAAAAATGGCATTTCTGGGCACTGACTCAGTGGTTAGGAAGCATTTGGTAGGTTTGTTTCTGCAGTGTAGGAAGGAGTGAGTCATCCTATACTGGAGAATGGAAAGGTCCTTCGATTGAACCCAGAGTCTGATGCCACATCTGGGCTTCTCCCAACCCAGGGGCCCTAGGAGAGGAAATTCCACTGCAGACTGGACTCGAGGGCAGGCGAGTGTCCTGCCTCCCAGGAGGGAGTCGTTTGCTCACCTTTTCCCAGGCAGGAGTGGACCATCCCCATTGGTCAGGAGGGTCTTCAAAGCCTCCTGCCCTTCACTGGGGGCAGCCTCTCCATCAATGCTGCAGAGAGGGCACCCTGCCTTCAACCAAAGGGTCGGGGCAAAGCCCAGGCTCTTGAAACAGCTTGCTTTTATTGGGAGCCCACCAGAGGCATGTCATGGGCTGGGGCTGCCCCTCCAAGAACAGCCATGGTCAGCATTGAGGGCAAGAAGTTGATTTGGGAGGCGGTCCTGGAATAGCTGGTCCTAGAGGAGGCAGGGAGGGAGACCATAGAATCCTGGAGCCTTGTCCAGCACTGGACAGTGTGGGCAGGTCTGGGGTTCCCTGGGAGAGGCATCTGGGGTGTTACCCACAACTCTATGCAGGGGTACCCCCATGCAGCCCCAGAAGATGCTTAGGGCAGGCACGACCCCGGCAGCCACAGGCATCCAGTCTGTGCCTTTCAGCAGTCTCAACAGTTTCGGGTCAGACCAGCGTCCTTTCTCATCTGGGCCACAAGAAGAGGGTGTGCACCGCCACAGTCTGCAGAACACACGGGGATGGTGATGCTTGGAGAACACCAGGGGCAAGTCGCTGGGAGAGTAAATAAAAGGGCCAAATGTCAGGGGACAGTGACGGGCAGGCAGAGTGTGTGACTGGAACTGCGTGCCACAGGTCTGCACGTGGGTGCTGGGTGGCCGGGTTCCTTGGGGCACACAGTGCCCAGCCTGACATCCACCTTCCACAGCAAGAAAGAGCTTCTTGGCCTCTGCCATCCTGGCAGCCCTGGACGGTGGACAGAGCAGGCTCTGAGTGAATCCCTGGCTGCCTGCCAGGCCTGGAGAGCAACTGCTGATGGCTGAGACAGGTCAGACCACACCTCACTCATCAATAATCCAGGGACTGAGCTGTCTCTCCCAGGCTGTGCCTGCCATGGGCCTCGCCCAGGGACTCAGGCGAGTTTGGCTGGGTCAGTGAGCTTTGATTTCTCAGAGAACAGGGTGAACCTTTCTGAACCATTCTGGCTGCAGGACACCTGGAAGAGTCTTGTGGCCTGTGCCTGGAATTGACAGCTTCTGTCTTGGAATGAAGTCAAAGGCAGAAAGCTCAGCCCAGGCCAGGCCTTCTCATTGATGGCACATTTAATTCTCCTGCAGAGCTCACTGAAATACAGGTTCCTGGGCTGCTTGCAGAAGGCCTGGCTCTGTGGTAGAGCAACAGCCCAGGGTGCCTGGAGTTAGGAACACAGGCCATCCCTCGGAGAAGCAAAGTACTAGTGGGACCTTTAAACCAGACGAGCTGCTTTAGGAAGAGGCCAAACATCAAAGACAGGGTTCACGTTCAGAAGTTAGGGCTCCTGATCAGAGCTAGAAGGGTGTGCTGTGCTTCGGCCCTGCTCTTGTGGGGGCCTCACAGGCGGACTTTGTCCCACCCCACCCCACCCCAGATCTGCACCTGTAGCATCGCCTCATCACCCACAGGCTCTCAAGGACTGAACGTGGGTGTCCCTCCCAGTGCAGGAGCCCTGAGGCCCACTGGGATAACCAGACAGGGAGGACTGGGGGTGGGAGGGGCTCACAGAGCCCCTGAGGCAGTCGCTGCCTGGCAGGGCTGGCTGCTGGTCCTGCTGCACACACCAGTGGCCATCGAGGGCCTTGCCCACATCTGCTATCTTCGAGGTGCTCAAGATATCGGCTAAACAAATGAGTAAATGCATGCACAGATGAGACTAAGACTTGAGAGACTGCCAAGATGATAAATTTCTGGAGAAGGAACATGAACGTTTAGTATCTATAGCACCCCTAAAGGCACATATGCTCTGTCCGATGTGACCTAACCTCACTTCATGTTTCCTGTGGAGTCTGGGGTCACACCAGGCTCCTATGGCCATCGCAGAAACTGGGGAAGTTGAGTTTAGAGGACAATTCAGAAATTAGGATCCTGCTGCTGACGCCCACTCTCTAACAGAAAGCTTCAGGGCTAGAGGCCAATGGTGGACGGAGGGCCCTGGAATTGCAAACACATCCAGAGATTCTGAAAGTGTGGCAAAGCGTTTCTCTGCTGTGCTTTCAACATGCCCCGTCATACTCTTCCTGACAAATCTTCCAGCTGAATGTGTTGGTAGAGTGTTTTATTATGATTTTGGGATGGAAGTCAACTGGAGAGTGGGATTTGCATAGGGATTTTAAAGTCACTCACTGGAGAACAAATGCTTCCCGATGGGATGATAGACACCACAGGTGTGTGGGACTGTGTGGGAGGTGCAGCGCCAGGGCCTGGCCCAGCCCGGCCAGGTGGGACCCGCAGGCTTTACCACTGACCATGAGGCTCTTCTCACCGCAGTCTCTGAGCTGGGGCTGACACTTCAGTCCTCCTGGGTGAAGCTCATGACTTGATTTCCATCAGTCCTTTGACAAATGGAAATGAGAAAGTTCAACAGACTAAATATTTACTGTGTGTGAATCGTGTTGGTTATTGTTAACTTCAAATACACAGAGGATTGTCATTCTGGCCTGTGGACCGGGCTCAGCGACGTAGGAAAGTGAGGCGAGGAGATGCCGGCTGGGAAAGGGGCGTGCATCCGTCCCTGGTCCTCTCCCGCCACCTGCCCCAGCTGTGGTATAAATTTAAATTTGGAGCAAACATTGCAGTAAGAACTTCCTGTCAATAAAATCCACCCAAACCTCCCATTGAGCCAGAATTAGGGTGGGTGCCTGCAGTCTGCCTCAGGGCACCGTAGCATCCTGAGAGAAATAAAAATAACAGTCTTAAAAGATTATGCAGAATATCTAGCCTCCTCCATGTTCACACACATTCATGGCAGCTAGAGGACACAGAGCGGATGCTAATCTTCAATGCTCAGAGTGCGATCCACTCTGCAGGGCCCACGTCACCTGGGAGTTGTGAGAAATGCAGCCTCTCAGGCCCCAGCTGTGACCAGGTAAGAATCTGCAGTGTGGCCAGATGCGCTCGTCATTCCTAAGCCCAGTGACGGTGAAGGAGTACTGGTGGGCAGGGCTGGCTCTTTTCCTCCCACTCCTTCCTTTCTACCCCTCTTCCCTCCCCGCCTTCCCCTCTCCCCAATCTCACACAATTTGAGCAGCCTGGAGCTGTGCCTTCTATTTTAGGTAAAAGAGCCCACATCTCGTAACAGCTCTCCTCACGCACTGCCCCTGCCATCTGTACCAGGAACAACTTGGGTAGCAATATCGTCTCTTCCATTTCTTGGGGACAGCTCCATTCATTTTGTTCTTCTCATCCTCAGTGCTTGGGTATTCAAACACTGATGCCATGGGGCCATCCCTGTTCTACTTTCAACAAACGAATAATTTATCCCTGGAGGAAAAAAACAATCTTCTTAAATAAAGGAATGGCAGATGGGCTTTTGTCCACTGAAGAAACCTTCCTGAGCCACATCCGGCTGCAAGCCAGAGGTGCTCCCTGGTCCCTGCCTCTGTGGCCACGGGCAAAGACAGCAGAGCACATGTTGTGACAGAGTCTCTGGTGCTTCTCCTGTGAATCACCCCTTTCTCCTGAGTGCTCTCAGCAGACAGACTCCCCTGAGCTTTCCAACCGGGTGCCACCAGCTAGCGTGGACATCCTGAGGTCCAAGGTCAGCTTCACTGCAGACATGCGTCTCGGCCCCCAGGGACGGGACTGGCCTTGCTTTGTCTCAGCCTCCTCTGATGGAAGTTACTCTTCTGTGATCTGTTCTGAGGGGACTGGGGCAGGATCCGGGGCTCAGAAATCCAGAGCTCCCACTACCTGCCACCTAAAAGCCCCTTAGGGCCCAAACCTTAGATGATTCAGACCCATCCCTGGTGCCCTAGTGTGAGCAGTGCCATGGCTGGGGTAGACTCACTCTGGGGTGAGGCCACTCACCAAAAGGGAGATGATCTGGATGGCCTGTCTACCCAGGCCCCTGGAAAGGGACCAGCTCTTCCAGCTGTCACAGAGATCGGGATGTGAGGGGCTGTGAGGGCCAGCTTGTCACTAGAGGATGGATGGCCAATACACTTATCCAAGTGATCCAAGTGAGGCAGGAAAGTTGGACTAGGGAGCAAAGGTCTCAAGCTCTCCCCCTTCCCCTTTCTGCCTTCATTGGGACATCGCAGATGTGACCTTCACTGACCACCTGCTCTCCTATCTCCACTCCCCAATTCCCTGCAATGGAGAGGACCCCCACGAGATAGAGCAATCGCTATCTGGAGAGAAGCGACAAGGACAAGCCATGTTGGCAGTCACTCTACCAGTGTCAGAAGCTGAGGTCCACCATACTCTACTCCCCATTGCCCATGTTTAATAAAAACCTCCCACCCAGACCTCATTGGCAGGTTTGTTCTCCAGGGCTGCCCTCTCTTACTATTATTGCTTTAATAAATTTACTGTGCTTTGCTAAATCTTTCTGTCATGCTTTTGAATTTCTTCTTCTTTTTTTATCTTACCTGAGGACATTTTTTCCCCACTGCTTTTAGAGAGGAAGGAAGAAAGGGACACATTGATGTAAGAGAGAAACATTGACTGGTTGCCTCCTGTATGTGTCCTGACTGGGAATCAAACCCGCAACCCTTTAGTTACAAGATGATACTCCAACCAACTGAGCCACACCAGCCAGGTGCCACAAGAAGGGTCAAATTCCTTCTGTGACAAAGACCTGGATGGGTCGGGGCCTCCTTTGGCCTTCCTGGGTGCCACCTGGCACCACAAGGAGGCCCCTCTTCTCAGAAACACTGACTTTCAGGGTCTGGAAGGGGTCCTCAGGGCTAAATTGTGCCTGTCAGCTCACTCCTCCTGCTCCTTCCACTTTCGAGCAGCTCAGACAGAGGACACCACAGAACCAGGCCATGCCCCCTCCCTGAGAGCTGCCTGTCTCCACCTCCTGGCTCCTTGCACTGTCTCAGTTCTGTCACCCACTGTTTCCTGCCCTTGAACTGTCCCCATTTACCTACTTCTTTCTTTTGTTTCTGAAGTAGAGTTGGTACCCAACGTTATATTAGTTGTGTTAGTCTCAGGTGTCCACTGGGGTGACTTGACATATCTATACCTTATAATATGATTCCCTTTCTAATTATAGTAATTATTTGTCCCTGTGCAAACTTATCACGCTGTTATTGACTATGTTCCCGTTTCCCTTCTCACCCATCCCCCAACCCCTCCCGTCTGGTAACCATCCCTTTGGTCTCTGTTTTTGCATGTCTGTTTCTGTTTTGTTTGTGCATTTATTTATCTGTTTAGATTCTTCATTTAAGTGAAACCATATGGTATTTGACTTTTTGTATCTGACTTATTTTACTTAGTGTAATACTCTCTCGGTCTATCCATGTTGCCAATGGCAAGACTTCATCCTTTTTGTGGCCGAATGATATTCCTGGGGGCCAGAGACCATGAGGTTGCCTAAGGAGGGGTAAACCGGCCCAAGTCGGAAACAGAGCAGGTCAAATCCCCGTGCTGACGAGCTTCCCTGTGTTCCGTACGGGATGCCCGGATGCCCGGGGCCAGGCTGATGCTGGGACTTGGGCTGACCTGGAAGGAGCACAGCAGGTGGTCAACTCCTCCTGCAACTCTGCCTGAACCCCGCCCCTCTCACGATGCCACTGCAAACCCCGAGTCCCCAGGGCAGCCAGGGAGATTGTTTTCTTCAGAATGTGAATCAACCACATCGCCCCCTACCTCTTAGACTAAACCCAAAGTTCTCAGTATGTCTAGAAGGTTCTTGACAGCTTGATACCTGGGCCGCTGGGACCTCCCCCACCTCAGCTCTGACCGTGGTCCACCTCCTCCCTCTGTCCTCCCAGCACAGCCCAGCACAGCCCAGCCCAGCCGGTACCACAGCTCTTCCTCACCTTCAGATAGCACCCCTGAAAATGCCCCTGCCCCCCACATCCTTCTCAGCCCCCCTTCTGCCTCTCCCACTCACTGTCTGCGCATGTGCCAGGGCCCTGCGCAGTCACTCCTGCATCCCAGGCACAGGGCGGGCACTCTGCAATTAGTGCTCCTGGGAATGGGTGGATGGCAAAAACCACACTTCAGTTACTGCCAAGATAACTGGACTCTGGGTTCTGAATGACCTTCCCCGTGCATAGTAAGACCCCCCTGGTCTTATCTGCCACCAGGAGGTACACGTCTCTTACCCCACATGTGCGCAGTTGGGGGAAGGTCAGTGCAGAAACCTACCTGCACCTCTTTTAGTTAAATCTCACCAGATTCAGTCTCTTCAGCTCATGAGGCGCTTTTCAGAGACTGTATCAACCTCAGCCATCTGATAGCACCTCAGTTTCTGCCACGAAGGGCTCCAGGGAATGTTCCCCTGTCACCTGGCTCAGACACAGTTACCTGAGTGCACCTGGCGCATGTCCCAGGGCCGCCTGAAGTGACTGCAGCCTTTAATCAACAGTCAGCCAGCCAGTCAGCCAGCCAATCAGCCCCTGTCCTCACGTCCTGGTGAGTGGATGTAGACAGAATGTACACCCCTCAGGTAATTCTAAATTTCCTAGTGGTGTTGGGAGGTACAAAGAAACAGGGAAAAATTAACTCTAATAAAATATTTTATTGAAACACCCTATCCATGGCACCATTTCAACATGGAACCAACATAAAATTATCAATGAGACAGTTCATGTCGTTTTCATTCCCAGTCTTGGAAACCTGGTGCTGCGTGCTGACAGCCAGACGGCACACGTTCCCTCAGGCTCACTGCATTTTATGTGCGCGTCCGGTCTCTCCTCAGCCTTGACCATCCCCTCCATCTGGTCCCAGAATCTGTCTACCTGTGTGTGTGGACAGGTGTCAGGTGAGGACTGCCAGAGCCCCAGAGAGGGGGTCTGATGGGGACTCAGCCTGACAGGCAGTGGGTAGCTGAGTGACAGTGGCTCTGTCAGTCCTCCTGTGAGCAGCACAGCCCAGGGGCTCCTGCTGACCCGGCACCTGGCCAGAGTGTGGAAGAGGGGCCTTAGAGCTTCCAGAAGTTCTTGGTCCAGGTGCCCAGTGAGCCGTGGGAGGAGGAGGCCAGGTAGTACCTTCACCTCCACTCCTTCCTTTTGCAGCTGATGCCCACCGCACCCCCCCCCCCCGCCCCCACCTCCGCAGTGCCCCAGCCAGTGATTGTTTAAAATGCACAGGCACATTGCAAATGATGCCTTCCACACTGAGAGAAAGTTTGGTTTTCAAATGCACTCAAATTATCATAAGAAATGCCAACAGTTTGCATTTCCCCCACCAGCATACAGGGCTGCAGTTTCTGCACATGTATGGATGACAGTAGGGGGCTGTGCACTTCACACCTGTGACGGGGGTAGGTTTCATGGTACATGTTTTTACCATAATAAATTTTTTTTAATTAAAAAGAAATTACAGGAAAGGGAGGAAGATACAAAAATCTTAGGAAAAAATTCTAACTTCCCTTTTAAATGGCTGTAAAAGTGGCTCTCAATTCTTTTGTCCTCGTTTGGTGCACTTTCTCACTGAAAAACAGGTCTCAGGAGTTGGAAACACATGGTAAGAAAATCTTGGGAATGAATGATATGTGGCCATTTCAACGATAAATGCTGATATATGGAGGATATGTTTTTTTCAAGCAAGTTTCACAGTGAGATCTTTTGAAAAGATTTCATTTGGAAGTTTTGTGCAAAATCAGTGTTCTTGTTGTCGTGACTACATAATGATAAAGAAAATGCAAGCTCCGTACCATGCACCTAAGTCCCCCATTCCGTCAGCTGCCCAAGCAGCCAGGTGCGCCTGTGACCCTATGAGAGCCGCTCGGCAGGGCCTCTTGTTCTGCCTCTCATTGCATAGCCGTGGGGTGGGCGATGTCACTTCCCTGCCTGCCCCGGGTGGGGGAGGGGCAGGGGGGCGGGGAAGGGGTGAGAAGAGGGGTGGTGTGATGGCCGCCCCACCTTCTCTCTCACAGCAGAGCAGAGAAATGTCTGTTTCTTGGATGGTACTCTGAGCTTTTGAGGGGTAAGCACGTCGCTTTGGGTTCCAACTACCTGGAGCTCGCCCAGGTGACGTGGCACTCCCAGCGTTGCCGGGGTGGGGGCGGGTGACAGCAAGGGAGCAGCAGCGCTGGAATCACTCAGTTCAGAGTTTGTTCACTGTTTCACTCCACATACAAACACAATATGAAATTTAAAATACATAAACACAAAAAGAACACAAATTAAAGTGAACATGAACTTCTGGGTATACAAACAGGAAAAATGTTAGAGGTTGGTCCAGGAGATATGGAACAGGCGCCATTGTTCCCTCTCAGACCCCGCCCCCACATAAGCGTCACAACCCAGCCACTGGGCTGCCCCACCCTGAGGAACACCTAAGGCTCTGCCCCTCGCTATGTAATAGCCGAGACCAGACCAAAACCAAAACAAAACAAAACAAAAAAAACCACCAAAAATGGCTCAAACCGGAGAACAAATGAAAGCCGCAGAGCCAATTCCTCTAAGCCGTGAAGAGATAGCCAACCTATCAGATGCACAGTTCAAAGCACTGGTCATCAAGATGCTCACAGAATTGGTTGATTTTGCTCACAAATTAGATGAAAAAATGCAGGCTACAATACGTGAAATGAAGGAAGATGCATGGGGAACCGATAGAGATGGAAGGAAAACTGGGACTCAAATCAATGGAGTGGACCAGAAGGAAGAAACTAACAACCAAACAGAAGACGAGGAAGAAACAAGAATTCAAAAAAATGAGGAGAGGCTTAGGAACCTCCAGGACATCGTTAAACATCCCAACATCTGAATTATAGGGGTCTCAGAAGGGGAAGAAGAAGAGCAACAAGTGGGAAATTTATTTGAACAAATAATAAAGGAGAACTTCCCCAATCTGGCAAAGGAAATAGACTACCAGGAAGTCCAGGAAGCTCAGAGAGTCCCAAAGAAGTTGGACCCAAGGAGGAATACACCAAGGCACATCATAATTACATTAGCCAAGATTAAAATGAAGGAGAGAATTCTAGAAGCAGCAAGGGATAAGGGCACAGTCACCTACAAAGGAGTTCCCATCAGACTGTCAGCTGATTTCTCAAAAGAGACCTTACAGGCAAGAAGGGGCTGGAAAGAAATATTTGAAATCTTGAAAAACAGGGACCTATATCCAAAATTGCTCTATCCAGCAAAGCTGTCATTTAGAATGGAAGGGAAGATAAAGCGCTTCTCAGATAAGGTCAAGTTCAAGGAGTTCATCATCACCAAGCCCTTATTATATGAAATGTTAAAGGGACTTATCTAAGAAAAAGAAGATAAAAAATATGACAGTGAAAAGACAGCAAACGCACAGCTATTAAGAACCACACCTCAAACAAAAGCAAACTAAGCAAACAGCTAGAACAGGAACAGAACCACAGAAATGGAGATCATATGGAGGGTTAGCAACAGGGGCGTGGGAGGAGGAGAGGGGGGAAAAGGTACAGGGAATAAGCATAGAGGGTGGGTAGAAAATAGATGGGGAGGGTAAGAATAGTATGGGAAATGTAGAAGCTAAAGAACTTATGACACATGGACATGAACTAAAGAGGGGAATGTGGGTGGGAGGGGGTGTGCAGGGTGGAGGGGAATGATGGGGGAGAAATGGGACAACTGTAATAGCATAATCAATAAAATATATTTAAAAAAAACGTTAGAGGTTGGATGTGCTCTATAAGCTACCAGGGTAGTTTCACTATGGATGCTACCAAATGGTTAGTGGCAGTTTCTCCACCTGTCAATGCAAAGAGAGGTTTGACCAGTACTGACATTGTACAGAAAGCAATTTGCCTTTTGCAATATTTTTGGAGAGATTACTGTTAAAACTTTGAGTTAGAAGATGGTGCTGGGGTGGTTCCAGGTACTCAGGGCAAGCAGCTGCCACAACCCCTTTTTTGGAAGGAGGCAGAGGATAAATATAGAAAGCACAGGACACACACAGGGCAGTCACGGAGGAAAAGGAACTTGGACTGGCTGGAGCCAGAGCTCAACCAGTCTCGCTCGGCACTTGAACCTCTCCAGTCATGGAGCACGTGGAGCATGAAGGAGACTCGAAGGGCTCCCTGCGGGCTGATGCTTGGCAGAGGCAGGGGCTGTGCAGGCCGATGGCCCTGGAGCCTCCTGTGCAGAAGGAGCACCAAGCTGGGAGAAACAGTGACCCCCACCTGGCTCAGCTGACAGGACCCAGGCTCCCCTGCAGATGGCAAAGGGGGTCTGGATGAGGTCTGGGTCAAGGGCAAGACCACTGCTGTTGGGGAGAGGCTGACAGACAAGCAGCATAGCAGAGGAGGAGCTGTCTACATGAGGCCTGGCCGTCCACTGGCTGCTGAATCACTGAGCCTGGACTCAAGTGGCAGAGCCCGAGCTGGAGTTGCCACATCCACATCCTCAATCAATCTGTCCCCCATTTGTGTTTGTAAAGTCCGATGGGGCAGTGCAGCAGGTGTCTGGTCCTCAGCCCCACCCTCCACCTTCTAGAGGTATCATCCAGGTGGAGCCAGCAAACAAACCATTGTGTCATTTCAGTGATTCTGCATTCAAATCAAATGCTCTGATATTTGCATTTTAAACTGCATTGCACCCTGGATGGTGTTGCTCAGTGGATTGAGTGCCATGCTGCCAACTGAGAGGTTGCTGGTTCAATTACAGGTCACTGGTTCGATTCCCAGTCAGAGCACATACCTGGGTTGTGGCAGGTGCCCAGTTAGGGAAGAGCAAGATTCAATTACACCGATACTTCTCTCCCTCTCTTTCTCCCTCTCTCCCCCTCTCTCTAAAAGTAAATAAATAAAATCTTTTAAAAACTGCATTGCACAATATAAAGATGAATGGTAAAATTCATGCTCACAATCAGAATATTTAGATTTTCTTAGAGCAGTGATAAATAGCAAATAAAAATATGACAAGTTAAGAAAGAATGATGAAAACAGAAAAGCATTAAATACAGCTTTTACAGTTTTTCCTGCCTTTGAGCAAAGGGCTGTGTCCCCACACTGGACAGAGACATTCCTGTGTAGTGTCCGTGGATGGAGACACAGGGCAGCCCATACCATGTGCACTCGAGAGAGGGGCTGCAGCCTGCTTTCCAGGGCTGTGTGTTGCTAGCGCACGTACACAATCCACGCTCTCCCAGGTGTCATCTTGACTGTCCTGGCACCAACCTGAGGATCCAGAGCATTTCAGAGTCAACACTTGACCTGAATCTTGCTGGGTGTGGAAGAAGCCTCTGAGAGACGAGCTTCACAGAACAAGAACCATCAGGCTTCCTTGGCCCCAGGGTCTCAGGAAGGGCACTGGGGGCTGCCAGAGATGCTGCCCCTACGACAGGGAGAGTCTCTTATGATGTGGCTCAAGAGTCACCATTGAGGGAACACTCACATAATTCTGGGTGTTTACAGACATGGGCAGTGGATATTCTCATTCACACTGAAGTGTAAGTATACAGATCCCCAAGGGCCCTGAACAAAGACCTGCCTCCACGGTTCAGCTTTCCCAAAGGCAGTTTCCTCACAGCCTCTCTTTGGAAGGCAGCTTCCAGGGGACTTTGAAATTACAGAGAAACAAGGCTCTTTAGAGAATAAGAGACAAGCATGACTAAGATGTTATGCTGTGACAGCTCCCACTCCTCCTTGGGTCTCACATGTTTACCTTTAAACAAAACTGTTGAATGATTTCCAAAGCATCTGGTGCACTTAATACAAGTGATATATGAGCTTTCAGTTGCACCACATTCTCATCAACACTTGGCATTGTCAGCCATTATAATTTAAGCCTTAGAGGGTATGTAGTAGTATCTCACTGTGGTTTTGGTTTGCATGTCTGTAATTTGCATAAAGTTAAGCATATTTTCTGGTACTTATTGGAAAGTTGCACACTTTATTTTATAAAATTTGGCCAAATACTTTTCCCATTAAAAAAATTGAGTCGTCTTATTACTGAGATATAAAAGTTGTTTACATATTCTAGGTGCAACTCCACTGTCAGATATACGTATTAGATATTTTCTTCCACTCTGAGGCTCAATTTCTCACTTTCTTTATGGAGTCTGCCAAAGTACAGACGCTTTTATTTTTTTTTACTTTAAAGTCCAATTTACTTTTTTGTTTTTAAATTGTGCTTTCTTTCTTTTTTTTTGGCATGATACAATTTTTAAAATATATGTTATTGATTATGCTATTACAGTTGTCCCATTTCTCCCCCATCATCTCCCTCCACCCTGCACACCCTCTCCCACCCACATTCCCCCCTTTAGTTCATGTCCATGTGTCATAAGTTCTTTAGCTTCTACATTTCCCACACTATTCTTGCCCTCCCCCTGTCTATGTTCTACCCATCCTCTATGCTACGTGTTCTCTGTACCTTTTCCCCCTCTCTCCTCCTCCCACTCCCCTGTTGCTAACCCTCCCTATGATCTCCACATTCCTGTGTTTCTGTTCCTGTTCTAGTTGTTTGCTTAGTTTGCTTTTGTTTTAGGTGTGGTTGTTAATATCTGTGAGTTTACTGTCTTTTTACTGTTCATATTTTTTATCTTCTTTTTCTTAGATAAATCCCTTTAACATTTCATATAATAAGGGCTTGGTGATGATGAACTCCTTGAACTTGACCTTATTTGAGAAGCACTTTATCTTCCCTTCCATTCTAAATGAAAGCTTTGCTGGATAGAGCAATCTTGGATGTAGGTCCTTGACTTTCATGGTTTGGAATACTTCTTTCCAGCCTTTTCTTGCCTGTAAGGTCTCTTTTGAGAAATCAGCTGATAGTCTGATGGGAACTCCTTTGTAGGTGACTGTGCCCTTATCCCTTGCTGCTTCTAGAATTCTCTCCTTCATTTTAATCTTGGTTAATGTAATTATGATGTGCCTTGGTGTGTTCCTCCTTGGGTCCAGCTTCTTTGGGACTCTCCAAGCTTCCTGGACTTCCTGGAAGTCTATTTCCTTTGCCAGATTGGAGAAGTTCTCCTTTATTATTCAGATAAGTTTTCCACTTGTTGCTCTTCCTGTTTCCCTTTTGGTACCCCTATAATTAGGATATTGGGACATTTAAGGATGTCCTGGATGTTCCTAAGCCTCTCCTCATTTTTTTGAATTCTTGTTTCTTCCTTCTTTTCTGTTTGGTTGTTAGTTTCTTCCTTCTGGTCCACTCCATTGATTTGAGTCCCAGTTTTCCTCCCATCTCTATTGGTTCCCTGTGCGTTTTCCTTCATTTCACTTATGGTAGCCTGCATTTTTTCATCTAATTTGTGAGCAAAATCAACCAATTCTGTGAGCATTCTGATCACCAGTGATTTGAACTGTGCATCTGATAGGTTTGCTATCTCTTGATCGCTTAGATGAATTGGCTCTGCGGCTTTGATTTGTTCTCCTGTTTGAGCCATTTTTGCTATTTTTTTTCCTTTGGTCTGGTCTCAGCTATTACGTAGTGAGGGGTGCAGCCTTAGGTGTTCCCAAAGGCAGGGCAGCCCCGTCTCTGGGTAGTGATGCTGTATGTGGGGGTGGGGTTCGAGAGGGAACAATGGCACTTGCTCTGCTCTCTCTCAGATTCCAGTCCCTTCCGCTGCTTCCCCTTTGCCTGGATGATCTGCACATGAATGTGGGACCACCTGGTCAGCCAGCCACCTTGTGCGGCCTCACTGGGTCTGCACAGTTGCCACCCTGTGCCCGGGGTCCACTAGCTGCTGCCTGTGTGCCTGGGGTCTGCTAGCTGCCACCTGCAGGCCTGGGATCTGCCAGCCACTGCTGCCTGCGTGCCGGGGTCTGCCAGCCTCCACTTTTTCCTGCTGCAGCTCCATCCCTCTTACCAATCTGGATGAATGGTTGTTGGACTTCCGTACAGTTCAATTTTCTATCAGTTCTGATTGTTTTCTTGTTTCTAAATCTTTGTTGTCCTTAATTTTGGTTGTGCGAGGAGGCGCAGTGTGTCCACCTACACCTCCATCTTGGCCAGAAGTCTAAATTGTGTTTTGTATATCTCTTTTTCGGTTACTTTTGAGATTTTGTTTCTTATCACTGGTTTTAATTATTTTAACTATGATAGGTCTTGTGTTTTCTTTGTATTAATTTTTCTTGGGAGTTTATTGAGATTTTTGGATCCAAAGATTTATACATTTTACCAAATATAGAAAATTATATCATTAACTATAATACTTTTCTGCAGCTCCCCACCTTTTTGCTGGGCTTCTCACTACACATCTGTTAGACCACTGGATGTTGCTCCTTGGTGCACTAAGTTTCTGTTCATTGTTTTTCAGTGTTTTTCTCTCAGTCCTTCATATTGGATAGTTTCTTTTGCTATACCTTCAAGTTCATTGATCTTATTCTCAATGTCTAATCTTCTATTAATACCATTTAATACCATTTTTATTTTAGCTATTATGTTTTTCATCCCCAGAATTTCCATTTGATCCTTTATCTTTTATGTTTCCCATTTATCTTCTCATTAGGTTCATATGTTCCATTACATTCTTGAGCATATTGAACATATAATAACATTTGTGCTTTTGTGTGATAAATTTATCATCTCTGTCCTTTCTTGGCTTAGTGCATGTGTAGTAATATTTTTTATTAGATGCCAGTCAATGTGAATTTTAGATAGCCATTTACCAGGTTGTGTTGTATCCTTTAAAAAATATTAAAGCTATCTTTAGTTGTGTTTGATTCTTTCAAGGTTTTTAAAAGATATTTTATGGCAGGTCTAGGTTAGTCTTGCCTATCACTACTAAGGCAATCTGCTGATTAGCTGTGTATTCAACAAGGTCTCTCCAGCCTGATTGTAGGGGATGTGAACAACTCCTGGTGCTGTGTGAACTCTAGAAATTGCTCTGCTTATAGCTCCTCAGGTATCTGCTTTCTCTGGAATATGCTCTTTAGCAAACTAAGGAGTTTTACCTTGATCGTGAGCAAATGGTTTCCAACTGAAGACTCAAGAGAGCACATATGCAGATTTTTGAGCTCTTTGCTTATATAACTCTGACTCTGTACTTTCTCTTCTGTACTCTGACTCACAAATTTTAGCTGTGTAAGCTTCCCCAGGCCCCAGTCTCTACCTCCTCAACTCAATGAAATCCCCTGGTTCTGTTTTCCTACCTGTGCCAAGATCAAAATTTGCTCTCAGGATGAATCTAGGTTGCTCGAAGGACTCATCTACATCGTTTCCCTTCTCTTATAAAGCACAGTCCTGCATTGTCTGTTGTCCAATATCTAAAAATAATTTTATGTACTGTGGCTATTTTGTGCATGGTTTGTTTAAAATATTGTCTAATTTTTTAACTGTTACAGCAGAAAAACCAATCTGGACACTTATTCTCTTACAGCTAGAAGTGGAAAACTCAGTTTTACTTTTTAAAAATATTTTTCTTAATTATAAAAATAACGCATGTTCCTTTTATAAAACTTAGAAATTACAAGTAGATACATACAATAAAGATCACACACACCACAGGAATAACCACTAACTTCATGGTGTATATGTATCTATGCATGTATAAATGTGTGAGCATGTATATGTATACATACTATGTTTTTAATAAACTATGGAAATGATCCCTGCAAGTATAGTCTTACATAGTGTGTTTTTAAAACAAAAATAGACTATTGCACATACTATTTTATAATCTGATTTTTATCTAATAATATATCATAAATAGATTTCCATGTTATTAAAATCCTGAGACCATCTCTCTGACTTCTTTACTTATATATAGCTCTCTCCATTTCCTTCCCTACTTCTGTCCTTTCCTCATACTATAAACCTTCCTCAAGACTTCTCTGTAGAGCTCTGACCAGAGTGGCTCAGTTGGTTGGGTGTCATCCTGCAAAGTGAAAGGTCACCAGTTCAATTCCCAGTCAGGGCACATGCCTTCAGTTTCCAGTTGGGGCTCATACAAGTGGCAACCTGTTGATGTCTCTCTCTCATATTAATGTCTCTCTCCCACTCTCTAAAAAAAAAATAAAAACTCTGTAGAGCCTACTTCACCCCCTATGCCATCCTGGATATTGTAATGAAGTGAGAAAATAGAGGTCATGATCTCTTGATGAATTTAATATCACACAAGGAAGAGTGGTGTAAGTACTGTGCCTGTTTGGAGAACAATGGCAGAGAGACAAGTACCTTGTAGAGTGGGGTTGGCTCTGTGAGTGTAGAATAGATACAGAAGTGTAAGGGCTTATTTAAAAAATAGAGTCACAGACCAAAAAAAATTAACTCTGAGAGCTCTCAAAATTCACCTCTTTAGAGATTTTACAGCATTGGACTCGTATAATGAGTTGTCATTTTTGTGGGATTTTCAAAGCTTTGAATGATCTGCTGGATAGGTTTTATTTCTCTTCACAGGAAAAATTGATGTGCTTAGCTTGAGCTTCAATATCTGCCATGATCCTGTTGCTAAAGATAGCCAAAACCAATCCATACTTCTACTAGTAATTTGTCCACTTAGAACACAAGGCAGACCACAGCCTGTTCTGTGTGCTATAGTATTTTGATTATACACAGTTATTAGGGCTTCTAAAAGTGTTAATATGAGCTGTTTACCTGAGGGATGGTAATCACAGAGGGTAAGTTAACTCTTTATGATAAAAATCAACCTCTCAATTATGTATGAGGTAAAGTAAGGGGAAGGGCTAATATTTAGACATCTTCCTTTCTTGGGGTATACTCTTTAATATGCCAATTAAGTTAAATTTCTATATTTTATGAGGAGTAATTTCACATTTTTAGCTCAATAGATATTCATATTTACAATGTAAAAAAAGTATACAAATTAAATTTACAAATATGCACAGGTCTCTTTCTGAGCTCTCTTTTCCATTGATTCATCTGTGAAGCAGTATCGCAACACTGGGTTAATTATTATAACTTTATAAGTCTTGATATTGGACAAGTCTTCCATTGTGTCTTCCTTCAGGAGTGTCTTAGCTATTCTTGGCTCTTTGCTCTCCACAGAAATTTTGTAAAAACTCATCATATTCCATAAAAATTCCTCTTTGGATTTTGATTAAAATTATGTTGGATCTATATATCAATTTGGGGAAGAATAACATCTTTTTGATCTTGAGTATTCCTAGTCATGAATATACTGCTCTATTTTAAGGCATTCCTTAATGGCTCTCAAATGATCAAAAAATGTTCTCCATGATAGTCTTGCAAATATTTTTTACATATATTTGGAGTTAATAATGGTGCATCAAATGAATTTTTGCTAAATATCAAATAACCAAGTGTCAGAAGAGATATTTGGCCAATGTCATGGTCAAAAGTGAAAATCAGAAAACTAAATATATCTCTGAAATACACACATAAATATAAAACATTAGCATACATTTTACTTTATGAAAAATTTTAATTTTTACACTCTAATTTTAGTCTCAGAAATTTAAGTTTGATATTACACTGCAGAAACAATTTGTTCTCAGAACCGTAGCTGTTAGCGCTCCTGCAACTGCTGAACTTCACATTTGCAATGTTCTCACTTCCAGATGAGGTGAAGGGAAAAGCTGGATACTTGTGAGGTATGTCATTTTCTTCTCTAAAACTTCCATCTTCATATTTTTTAATGCATTTACTGACTAGATCTTTTCTACCCAGAGAAAATTTGAAGATGCAAACATAACAAAATACTTTTAATTTATCTTCATGAGCTATGAAGGATTCCCAAACAATAATTTTTTCAAGGCCCTCATGCTTTAAATAAAATTAACTGAAAATTAAATGCATATTTAAAAGATTATTTTGTTTAGTGTAATGAGTACTAGTATGCCAAACAATTCTATGATGACTAAAATAATTACATAATCTAATTCTTAGTATTGTGCTTATATAATTACATAAAGTTTTAGGAATGTTTCTTGGTTCAAAATGACAATGTTATTCCTATATTTATCTAGCTAATGCATTCTCTTAACATTCATATTAACTTGAAGTCATTTTTCTTATTTACTCAGTTATTTGGAAGCTCTTAATCGCTGTTTGCCTGCTAAAATCAACTGTTTTTACAACATCATTAATCAATGCAAAGTTTTATTTCTGTAATAATATATATACTACAACCGACACTTTAACATGAAAAGAACTTAAGATTTTTTCTTCCAAGTTACCTATAAAATGCATACCTCTATTCATTAAGTAAATATTTAGATATTAGCAATAAAATCTAATAACTTGCTTTGCCTTATTACTAGTGGTAAACAACACTGGCATATGACTGTACACAGATTCAGGGAGACAAGAAATGACACTGACATAGACATTTGACCTTCCCACGTCCAAAACAAAGCCAAGCAGCAGATTGGGCCCCAAAACAGGGGTTGAATATTAACATCAGTGCCAGGTGCTAGATAACTTTTCCTTAATCGCTATGATAAAGGACATTTTCTACATATTGTTAAAATATGGGAATTGAGTTTTGAATATTGATTTTATATGTAGCAATGTTGCCAACCTTTCTCCTATATTTTAATACTGTATTATTTTGGGGGCCATTGGGAAGACCACCATAACAGCTGTGAATAATGACAATTTGTCTTTGTTTCACAATGGTTTTCTTTGTATTGGGTTTTCTTTAGGGGGAGGGCCTCAACAACACTGGATAGAAGCAGAGCTAGCCGTCATCTGTCTTGTTTCTGATTTTAAAAGAAAATGCTTTCAACATTACCTCATTCATTATGAAGTTAGCTGAGTTTTTCAGAGATACTATGGAAACAAAAATGTAAACCCCATGTCTTTTGATTCAACAAGTCACATTTTCAACCAGTCCCATATCCTTAGATTCAGCCTGGCTCATAAAAAGCAAGTGCATGCCAGCGATTAGGAGGCCCTTACTAGCATTTGTTAATAGAAACCTTGGGAAGATTAGGACTATTGGCTCAGTAGGAGAAGAAACACAAATAAAGACTCCAAATATTTATGAGGCATTTGAAGATACTAAGAATGTAAATCTTTATTTTTATTTTTCAAAAATTGTGGTGAAATACAAACAATATAAAGTTTACCATATCTAAGAAATCATTGCCAAATCCAATAGCATACACCTTTCTCCCTAGGTTTTCTTCTAAGAACTCTATAGTTTTAACTCTTCCACTTATGTTTTTGACCTATTTTGAGTTATTTTTTTTGTACGTGAAATATGTTAGGATCCTACTTCATTCTTTTGTTTGTAGATATCCGGTTGTCCCAGCACCATTTATTGAAAAGACTGCTGTTTTCCCCATCAAATGGTCTTGAAACCCTTGTTGAAATCATTCAGCCATATGCAAGTATCTATTTTGAGGCTCTCTATTCAATGGTTTTATCTGTCTTTTTGCCAGTGTCACACTGTTTTGATTACTATAGCTTTGTAGCAAGTTTTGACAGTAGGAAGTGTGAGGCCCTCAACTTTTTTCTGCTTTTTCAAGATTGTTTTGGCTATTTGGGGTCCCTTGACATTCCATATACATTTTTGGATAAATTTTTCTATTTTTGAAAAAAGCATCATTGGGATTTTGATATTGATTGTACTGAATCTATAAGATAATGTAAATCTTAAGTTGGAGTCAAGGCCCTTTTGGGTTAACATTCGCACCTGTTCTAGATTTTATGCTAGTGACTTGGAGAATTTATTCTCTAGAAATTCCTTTTTGTGTCATGTAGATTTCAAATACTTATTTTCAGATGCTTAATCTATGTGGAATATAATAACCTTGGTGCCATATACACTTATTGCTTGTTTGGAGAAACTGCATTTTCTGTAATCTCTCTTATCTTTAAGGAGATTTGTAGTCTTTTGATAACGACAAAGTTTCAAGACCTTTGCCTGGCTTTCTCACTTCAAGCTTGATTGCAATAAATTGATAACTTGTATAGATTCAGTTCTTAAAACACATGGGACAGATTTCTAATTATATTCTTTATCATGTAATGGAAGCTTTTGCATATTCCAAGTTTGCTAAGAGTTTTTATCATAAGTGGGTGTTGGGTTTTATCAAATACTTTTTGTTGCATTTATTGGTATAATCATATGAGATTTCTCATTTAACTTTAATGGTGGTAAATTACATTAATTGATTTCCTATGTAAAACCAATTTGCAATGCTAAAATACATCTAACTTGTCCATGATAGGTTACCTTTCTTTTATAATGCTAGATTCTGTTACAATTTCATTCAGGTTTTTGCCTCTGTGTTCATAAGTGGTGAGGTTGCTAGTCCTCAAAGACGAATCACGTCTCCTAGAATTCATTCCCTTGTGTGGGTCCAGCAACTCAGTTCAAACAATGGAAAGCTGCAGAAATAATGCTGTGCTAGCTCTGAGCATACATCTAAGAAAGGCCTGGTAGGTTCAATATTCTCACTTTTGAAAGCCCTAGGATGCCATATAAGTCTTGTTAACATGCTTTTGAAACCACATAGAGAGGCCACATGGTCCAGCTGAAGCTCAAAGACCATTTAAGAGACAGGCCCAGTCACATGTGCATCCTTGCAGAGTGTAACTTCTCAGCTGTCACCAGCCAGGCACCATATCTCTGGTGAAATCATCTGGGACATGCCAGCCTAGCTGAGCCCCATAACCTTACATGGAGTAGAAGAGCCCTGTGAACCATAGATGAATGGAAGAGAATAAATGTTTGGTTTTTAGGCCATTAAGTTCTGGAGTAGTTTATATGCATCAATATTCAACCCAAACATTATTTTTGCCTATTTTTTGTATTAAAATTAAATTAACTTTGTAAAATAAGTTGGAACTATCCCCCCTTTTTAAAATATTTCCTGAAAGAGTTTATATAAGGTTAGAATGAATTGTTTCTTGTGTGATTAGTAGAATCTGTTGGTAAATGTTTGTGGCTCTGATGTTTACATTGTGGGAAAAATTTTAAACATTTTGTTCTATTTGTTTATTGATTGAATCTGTGGTTTTCAAGATTCCCTGATATGCTTCAGTAAAGTCACTGAGTGCAGCAAGATTTTTCACTTTCAGAAGGAAATGCATTGGTACCTGATGTCTGTCGGGCACTGCACACACTTCTAATGAGGCCATTCATGGTTTCAACATCAGGTCACATTGCATTCCTATCAGTGGCAAATCTTTGTTAAGCGGGTTTAAATGTGGAGGTTCTGATAAAAAACGTGGAAGTTAATGTGGAACAGCAAATGAAGATGGTGGTGTTCCAACTGATCCCACAGTTTGAGAAGCTATGCTGTGCCCTGTGGGCGCCTGCATCTGAATAGTAAGGAATTATGGTTAAAAAAATTATGTACACACTTTTCACCCAGCAAGTAAGTTGTTAGGATATAATATATGCTTCCTCTCTGTGGTCTTTGTCCATCTGCTGGAGGTTTGTGAATTTTATTGATTATTTCAAGGAACTAGCTTTTGATTTTATTGATATTCCACCTTCACTTTCCATTTTCAGTTCATTGATTTCCACCCTTTTTATTTTCTTTTTAAAAAAATTTATTGATTGATTTGAGAAAGAGAGAGGGAGAGAAAGAGAAAGAGGGAGAGAGAGAGAGAGGGAGAGGGAGAGGGGGAGGCGGAGGGGGAGAGGGAGAGAGAGAGAGAGAGAGAGAGAGAGAGAGAGAGAGAGAGAGAGATAGAGAGAGAGAAACACTGACCTGTTGCTCCACTTTATCCGTGCATTTAGTGGTTGATTCCTGCGTGTGCCCTGACTGGGGGCTGAACCTGCACCCAGACAGGGCTGCTTTCTGCTATATCCTTTGGGTTATTTTTGCTCTTAAAAAATCTTTTTTAATATGTAAGCTTTGATTATTCATTTGAGATATTTTTTCTAGCATAAGCTTTTAATGCGTTTCTCGTTACTCTTAAGTGCACTCTGTCTGGCCTTTGGAAGTTTGACTGTGATGAGCACCTTTTTGTGTCTGTCCAGTTCGGTGTGTCTGAGCATCTTGGATCTGTCAAGTTAGTCAAGTTATGTCTTTCATAAGATGGAGAGTTTAAACCTTTATTTCTTCAAACACTTTTTAAAATCCTACGTGCTCTTCAATTACACATATGTAAAGTTTGTTTGATGTTACCCAATAGGTTCCTCAAGATTTGATCTTTTCTTAGCTTTATGTTCTCAGTACTTCTCATTATGTCACATCTATTTATTAATCTTCAAGTTTAAGTATTCTTCCTTTTGTCATTCCATTTGACTATTAAGTCCACCCAGTGAATTTTTATTTCAGATATCAAATCTTGGGGTTCTTTTGTTATTTCTATTTGTCTTTGAACATATTTTGTTTAATTTCACTGAGTATAGTTAAAATAGCCCCTTTAAAAGCTTTGCCTGTTAGTTCCAACATCTGGATCATTTTGGGTTTTCTACCTGTTTTTTTTTTCCCCCTCTGAAGGGTGGGTTCCATTATTCTGGGGTTGGTTTGTGTGTATGTGAGTTGATTTTTCACATCCTGGACATTTGAAATGTTAAGTTGTAAAGACTCAGGATTCTGTTCATTTTCTCTGGTAGGCATCATTTCTGGGTTTTAGTGGATCTTGGTGACCTGAAGAAATGGTCTCAGTTCAGATTATCTCTGTTCAGCAGATATTCTCAGTCATTCCCACACACGTGTAGTTCAGAGACAGACACTCAGCATTTGGGGATTCCCTCTCTAGGTCTCCCTTCTGGGATTCCTTCCTTCTGGTGATGCCGTGGCTTCTCTGGATTCTGTTGTCTTCTCCAAACCCTGAAGAGTGGAGTATTCCCACCCACACCCGTAGAGCCCTGTGCACCGAACTCATCATGTCTGGCCCTTTCTAAAGGCTACAGGGACAGGCACTGGCTTGTACAAGTGTCCTTCTCCAGTGTGGACTCCCCCAGACTTTACATGCTTCTCATCTCAGGTCTCTCAGACAGCTACTTTTATTTGATGTCTCATGTTATATTTGTTTCTTGCAGGCATGAGGTCTGCTAGGATCTTATTAGTCATTATTAGAAACAGAACACCTTCCTTATGTCATAAAAATGCTTTGTAGTTTCCATTACATATGCTATTGACCTTTTTCTTTAAAATCTTCATAGACACTTTATATTTTCAGGTCCTATCAGAAATGGTAACATGCCTTCTGAATTCTTCCTCTCTCTTTTTCCCTTTCTTTCTGTATTTGCTAATTAGTCATTGTTGCTAGTATATAGGCATGCTATTGAATTTATTTTTTAAATATATTTTTATCGATTATGCTATTACAGTTGTCCCATTTTTTTCTCCCTTTTATTCCCCTCTGCCCTGCATCCCCCTCCCACCAGCATTCCCCCACCTTAGTTCATGTCCATGGGTCATATATATCAGTTATTTGGCTTCTCCATTTCCTATACTATTATTAACCTCCCCCTGTCTATTTGTACCTACCATTTATGCTTCTTATTCCCTGTATCTTTTCCCCCCATTCCTCCCTCCTCTTCACCACTGATAACCCTCCATGTGATCTCCATTTCTGTGATTCTGTTCCTGTTCTAGATGTTTGCTTAGTTTACTTTTGTTTTTGTTTTAAATTCAATTATTGATAGTTGTGACTGTTGTCAATTTACACTTCATAGTTTTGATCGTCTTCTTTTACTTAGATAAGTCCCTTTAAAAGTTCATATAATAAGGACTTGGTGATGATGAACTCCTTTAACTTGACCTTATTTAGGATGCACTTTATCTGCCTTCCCGTTCTAAATTATAGCTTTGCTGGATAGAGCAATCTTGGATGGAGGTCCTTGACTTTCATGACTTGGAATGCTTCTTTCTAGCCCCTTCTTGCCTGTAAGATTTCTTTTGAGAAATCAGCTGATAGTCTTATGGGAACTCCTTTGTAGGTAACTGTCTCCTTTTCTCTTGCTGCTTTTAAGATTCTCTCCTTGTCTTTAATCTTGGGTAATGGAATTATGATGTGCCTTCATGTGTGCTTCCTTGGGTCCAACTTCTTTGGGACTCTCTGAGCTTCCTGGACTTCCTGGAAGTCTATTTCCTTTGCCAGACTGTGGAAGTTCTCCTTCATTATTTTTTTCAAATAAGTTTTCAATTTCTTATTCTTCCTCTTCTCCTGCTGGTACCCCATATGATTCAGATGTTGGAACATTTAAAGTAGTCCCAGAGGTTCCTAAGCCTCTCCTAATTTTTTGAATTGTTGGTTCTTCACTCTGTTCTAGTTGAATGTTTATTTCTTCCCTCTGGTCCAAATTGTTGATTTGAGTCCTGGTTTCCTTCCCATCACTGTTGGTTGCCTTTATTTTCCTTTATTTCACTTGGTACAGCCTTTACTTCTTCCTCTATTTTGTGACCATACTCAACCATTTCTGTGAGCATCCTGATTACCAGTGTTTTGAACTGTGCATCTGATAGGTTGGTTATCTCTTCATTGCTTAGTTCTGTATTTGGAGCTTTGATCTGTTCTTTCCTTTGGGCCATTTTTTTTTTTTTTTGTCTTTGTACACCTGTTATGTAGTAAGAGGAAGAGCCTTTAGCATTCTCCAGGGTGGGGCAACCACATCACTGCATCATGGCACTGTATGAAGGAGAGGGGTCTGAGAGGGAACAATACTACTTGCTTGGCTCTCTGCCAGTTTTCAGTCACTTCCCCAGCTACCCACAAGCAAATTGGGCCCTTCTGGTGCTGATTCCCAGGTGGGTGGTTTTGTGTCCATTCTAGGCTCCTGTGGGTCCCTCCAAAGAACTCTTCTGTGAGGCTGGGAGTTTCTCCCACTGCCTCAACCCCCACAGGATTTTTTAGTCGGAGGTTTTGAGGCTTTATTTCTTGCCCTGGAACCCTGGGTTGTGTAGTGTGCCTTGCTCTGCAGTCGTTTCTCTCATTTTATCTGCACGCAGGTGTGGGATTGCCTGGTCCACCAGCCTCCGCCTCCCCTGACCCCATTCTTCAGCCAGCTACCACCTTGCCTCAAGTCCTCTCTGCCCTGGCTACCTGTCTCCACCCCTCCTACCAGTCTGGATGAATGTGTCTTCTTTAACTCCTTGGTTGTCAGACTGCCATACAGTTTGATTTTCTAGCAGTCCTGGTTACTTTTTGTTTTTAAATTTGTTGTTGTCCTTCTTTTGGTTGTGTGAGAAGGAAAAGTGTATCTACCTACTCTTTCATCTTGGCTGGAAGTCATGGCATGCTATTGAATGAAAAAAATTGTTTCTCACACACTTTCTCCCAAAATTTATTTTAATTTAATTTCTTTTCATTTCTAGAGGAAAATTGTAGCCTCTGTAAATAAGGATTGTACTGTTTGTTATTTTTATTTACATTCTTACTGGAACATCCTGTCCTTTTGCTTCTTCCCTTCACTGACACCGCACTCCATATTCCTCTCCCGGGGTGGTGCCTGACCTCTGGAAAGAGAGATGATAGGTAGTGCAGCGGAGCCATCCGGAGTAGCTGAGCTGAGATCCATTTTTCCTTCTCCAACCTGACTCATTAGTTCAGCCAAAATGGTCAAAAAGAATGGGCTTAATACAAAGCCTTCGAATATTTTGGGTGAAAACAGTGAGAAAGTCTTGACAGAAACACCTACTGGAAGTTGGGAGGTGGAATTCTGTTAGATTTTGGCTCTGTTAAGGACTATGTGGAATGGTATTTTGATTCTAAATTCTTCAAAGGACAATGGAAATAATCTAACGTCTCTTGGCTGAAGCTGCAAAATAAAGCAGAGAAGTAAAGAAATTATAAAACTAAATCATATCAAAAGTTGCCCTTGGAATGACCAGATAATTGAGAGCAAAGTGATGATTTTATTTGTTCAAATTACCTGAAAAATTTTTTTATATTGCATCTTTTTCCCATGAATAAAACATTGGTTTAAGGAAGGAAAATTAAGCCTTATCTTCTTTGAAAAAAATACTTAAACATTCCTTAAAAAAAGAGAAATAGAAAAAGTATATGAAGAGGCCACTCCCTGAAGAATACAAATAACCAACGTACATATGGAAATAAGATATACCTCACCAGTGGTGTGGGAAAGGAAAATTAAAACAATGGTTAATATAATTTTTTTGCCTACTAGATTAGCAAAAATTAAAAATTTTGATAGTATGCAATGTTAATAGCCCGTGGTGAAATAAATGTTTGTGCCTGACATTGGAATGACTATAATTAGCTCACACTATTTGGAGAGTGTGGCAGATAGCACCAGGCCTGGGCCTCCCCAACTGGGGGCAAGGCGACACATCAAATTAACCGTGGCTTGGCCAGACCTCTTCGTGAGCTCCTGGACAGCTCAGAAGTCACTTCCTCCCACAGTTTTGCCAGGCAGTGCCCCGCACCTGTGCTTTCTGTACTTGCAGTTGCACCGACGACCTTGGAGCGTTTTATTGGCTGGCAGACCAGAGGACACGCTCCAGGAGAGCAGGACTTGTGAGGTTCATTCTTGTACAGTGAGTCTTCACTTACTTCCATAGCTTCTTGGAACTGCAGCTAAATGACAGGGAAACCAATCTTACCACAGGTGAGTTGATACAAACAAGAGTTAAGTTTCTGTGGCATCTCCTTAATGCTGTAACAAAATGGCATTGAATGAAACAATGTTATTAGAGGGCCTGCCGCATTCCCGGGCCTGCTGCTCTCTGCCCCTCAAAGTGATATTGCTCATGGATTTAAGCTATGGGATGAGAGGGAGCCCAAAGGAAAGTCTCTGCACCATAAAGTAAGCCCAACCTTCAAAGCTGCACCTGGAAAACAGCAGGTGGCTTTGGGTTTCCAGTCAGCTGGCCTACGTCCAGATGTCCAGTCACAGCTCAGTTTTCTAGAAATCACCTGAAAATGGGCAGCTTCACATCAAGCGGCAGCATCCAGGGCCTGCATTGTCATCTAGAGGCCCATCCTCTCTGGTGAGCCCACCACCAACTGCCCATGTCCAGCAGGATCAAGACAGCAGCTGGTGGAAGCTGAGAATCCTAATGCACATCATATAAATATTGTGACATAAGGGACTGTGTGAAATAAGCTCCAATGCCCTAAACCTGCAGTATGTTAAGAAAACACCCTTTCTTCCAAACCGATACAGTCATGCTGTGCATAATAACACTTCGATCAGTAATGCATCACACAGATGATGGTGGTCCACTGCAACACTTTCGTCGTGGAGCTAAAAAGTGGACATTTCAACACACACACACAGAGGAAAAAGCCATGTGACAACAGAGGCAGAGATGGAGCGACAAGCTAAGGGACCCAGCAGCCCCAGCGGCTAGGACAGTGGCCTGGAGCAGAGTCTCCCTCAGAGTTCCAGAAGGAACAGCTCCAACAGCACCTTGACCTCAGACTTCCCGCCTCCAGAACTGAGAGAGAATAAATCTCTGTTGTTTAGGCAGCCTGGCTGGTGGTACTTGGTTCCAGCTGCTGGAGGAAAGCAGCACAGGGGTGCAGACATGTAAGAAACACAGAATGCTATTCACGTGACATCCACGTGGGAGAGCACATTAGAAAGGGGCTGTCAAGGGTAGGAGGCAGAGCCTCTGATAATGGGGGAAGAAATGAATGTGGTGCTCTTATGGGCGTCCGGGGGAGGCCGTCCTAGGCTGAAGGACTATTGAGCACAGAGGCACTTTGAGAGAGAGAGAAGCTCTGCGTGGGAGGGGCGGGAGGGGCGGGACTGGCGGGACGCCACACAGGCCGGTATGTTATCCCTGCCTACAGTCTTCAGTACAGTAACCTGCTGTATAAGCTGGTAGTCCAGGAGGAATAAGCTCTGACAGACAGGCCGAGCATCCCTGTAGGTTTGTGTAAGTGCATGCAATGATGTTCACACAACAAAATTGCCTAACAACACATTTCTCAGAACATATCCCTGTCATTAAGTAGTGTGTGACTGTACTCAAAAACTGTGCAAAGGCAGGAAAGTGCCAGAGGATTTCACATCAGATAAAGGAATGTAGTTGTCTACCCAATAAATCTCTTCACAATTTTCCAGTGGAAAATTATCTGAAGAGCAAGGCATAATAGTCTTTTTAAATTGTCTCAGTGAAATTACATAACTGCCTCTCATCAGACTTGCAAGGTGTTTCACAAGGAGTAATTTTAGTTCTCACAGCACATTAATGCAGATGTTTGACAAATCTGAACCAAATGCACTTCTTGCTTGGTGCTCTTGAATGAAAGAGAGACGGGGGGAAAATCACCCTAAGACTGCCACTCCTACTTACTTAATTATAAAAGAAATAGTATTTCACCCAAGAATTTTATTTGGTTTGGCTTCAGAAAAGGAGGTTTCAAACTCAGCTTTGAACATAGTCCATCTGCTAGGTTTCTTGGGACAGAAAGTTTGGGCTGCTGGATTCCAAGGACTGTGGTTTGGGGTCAGCAGGTGTGTGATTCTAACCACAAGAAGAAACCAGAGGTTACCAGTAAAGGGAGTCAGAGGGAGCATCAATTATAGAATTGATAACACACTCCTCTGATGGAAATCATTTCTAAAGCTCCATCTGCATATGTGGAAGGAGCTTTAGAAGGAACACATGTCAATTGCTTATTCAAGGCATGAGATGCTGCCATCTCCAGGCAAGGCCCCCAGTGTGGCTGACAGGTGTTCCTGTGCTCTTCTTGTCCCTGCTCTGACAAGGGGAAGCTGCTCACCACATGGCCCTCGTGTTCTCCATGGCAGAGCACCTGCACGCGGCTGAGTGTGTGGGGGGGGGGGGGCGCCAGGAAGACTCCTCATTTGCCACCATGTGGTTGTTGTGCAGAGCAGCCAGAAATGATCATAAGTATCCTTAGACCTGGTTTAGAAGTCTCTGATTCAGTGGTTTTCAAATTATAGCCCATAGAGACTTACAGGGTGCTTGGTCTGTGTCTAGGATAGTCTGCAAAAGGAGGCTGCAAAGCTGAGTTCTCAACCAGAGCAGACCTTGGCAGGCTCACAAGTATGCCATGCAGCTGTGTCTGTCACAGTCCAAGGGGTGCCATCACCTTATACATATCACCAGCCAGAGCTCATTTTATGACAGTGTCCTAGAATATCACAGTGAAGAGCCTTGTTCTGATCAAAGCCGTACATTGCAAACCTTCTCTGCATAACACAGGTAGTGTCTTTAGAAAAAGGCCCCCATCCCAGTGATCAACTATCCCTCCCTGTATCTGCACCCTGGTGGTCCCCTTTGACCCATGTGGGAACACAACTATTGAGACAGAAACACATTTGACAGAGGCTGGGGCTCTCTCTCTCCCCCTTGGGACTTTTAGCATCCAGACCACATGGGAAAAAGCCTGACTGAGCCTTCTGGAGAGGGCCAGAGCCAACTTCAGGCACAGGAGTGAGGCCACCAGGATCATGCAGCCACGTCTGTGCCCTAGTCCAAATTACTGGTCATGGAATCATGGGCAATTAAGTAAGCCACCCAGCTTTGGGATAATTTGAGGTAGTTGCTATGTGGCACTAGATAGAGATTTGGGTATCTTTTTATTTGCACAAAGGAACTAATTGGGCTAGCGTATACATGGGGCTGCCACTTAAGAGCCCTTTAAGTAAAAGTTTTGCAGCTAAAAATATCCTTGGAAAACCTGTTCTGGTTAAATTTTGCTTCACTGAAATTCCTAGCATAAATAAAAATGATCAACTTTTTCAGGAAATTGACCGTTTATAATATTCAAATATAGTAAAATATATGGTACTGATATCATACTAACATTCTTTGGCTCAATGTAACATGGTCAGGCGTGATTATTTGATTTGGTCTTTTAGCTCACTAATTGGCTCTTAAGATGTTTTCATTCTAGACTGAATACATTTTTTCTATATCCTTTAAAAATGTCCCCCAACAGTTAAATACTTCAAATCCACCAGTTTTTTTTCATAGCTGAACATGAAACATCAGATATGCACCTCTGTTCCTTTGAGAATATTAACCATATTTTTTAAACTTCCTGCTCCAATGCATATATTAACTTGTCTTGGTGTAAGTTTTCTCCCTGTTGAGTTGGCAGTTCCCCTTGGTGGCTGTCAATCCTCAGCTTCTGCTACTGCAGGCGCTTCGGGGGGACTCTTTGCCCTGGAAGAGTGGCACCCTACTCAGGAGCCATGCAGGAGTGCGGCAGCTTCTGAGCCGCCCCTGTGAAGTCCCGCTGGTGTGGGCATCTTCAGGCTCTGCTCTGGTCAGTCTCTTCCAGCTGCCCTCCCAGAGCAGAAGTGCGGGCTGAGGTCACTGTTGCATGTTTGTCATTGATTAAATTTGCACACTTACATTAGTGTTGACCAGGCACACCCTGCCCCTGATGACATTGCTTTTTTCTTTCAAGTTAAAATATGCCATTTGACTAGAAGATCACACTGGGTCAATATTTGCACTGCAGTAGCAGAAGTGAGATACAGGGCTAACGTCACGTAGCAAAGGCAGAGAAACAAAGGCGCAGCTCAGGGAAGCTATGTGGCCAAATGGGGTTCCAGGAGGGACCAGCAAGGGGTGGGGCCGGTGAGGACACAGGGTTAGCAGGGAGGGTTGGTGTCTGCTGTCCATCGAGCCTTAAATCTCTTCACTAGCATTTTTCCTTTGGAGTAAGTGGCTGTCAAGAATGTTCTGTTAACATGCAAATGTCCCCAGAAGAAGGATCTTTTCCCAGAAATATGTATGCAGAGCATCTGTACCCGCAAGTGGCAGTTGCTTGTGAGGGCTTGGGCACAGACCCCCATGGGCTTGAGGGCTTGAGGGCCCTTAGGACTCCTGGGGCCAGTGCAGTGCTATGAAACACCATCACCAGGACAGAGAGGTGGGCAGACTCAGTGTGTGGTGGGACGGTGAGGAGACCGCACTTTTCACCAGGCTGTCACGAGTTCTAGAGAAAAATAGATCAGGTATGTGTCAGGGAGGCTTTGTTTCAGTGACATGTGCCCAATTAATGCTCTTATTTGATGCTATCCATGATTTGTCCATTAGAATGTGCCTGCTGCCCTGGCCGAAGTGGCTCAGTTGGGTGTTGTCCTACAAAGTGCAAGGTCGTCGGTTCAGTTCGAGGTCAGGGCACATGTCTGGGTTGCAGGTTCCATCGCCTAGTGTTTCTCTCCTTCCTTCCTCCATTCCCTTCTCTCTAAAAGTAATTAAATATTTTAAATAGATAAGTAAAACATGCCTGCCATCCTTGCCCCACCCCCTCCAAATGGTCTTGTCATGCAGGAGTATCCAAAAGAAATAGAGATGCTTCTCTTTCTCCTCTGATGCTGTAGATTTCTCAGTTTGGGGAAATGCGCCGGTGAGTTTCTCTTAAAGCTTCTGAAACCCAGATTTCAAAAACAAGTAAGTTTAAGGGTAATAGTCCTCTTTACCTAACCCAAGGATTTGTATAAGAAACCTTTCATTAAGATAGAATTTCATGTGCAAAATTTTGATTTGCCTTGTATTTTAAAATGACATCCACGCCTAACACATATTGAACCAAATCTCCCACACTGATGAGAGGTGGGTGTCTTAACTCAGAGTGGGACTGAACATGGCCTGCCTGTTACTCTGAGCTTTGTGCAGAGTCCCAGCAGGGGCCCAGCTGAGTCAATTGTTGAGTCACTGCACTGTTGGTTTTGTAGCAAAATGTTGGCACTTGCACCCTAAAGAAGAGGAGGCAGAGGAATGTTGTGGGTCGGAAGGCCCATGAGTGGTGGAGCTCTGACTTTACATCTGTATATTACCGGGGCTGAGCACAGTGATTTCTAACAAGTAATAGATACTCAGTAAATATTTGCTGAACATGCAAATGAGTTCATGAGAATGAATAAATGAAAACTGGGCTGGGCAGTCCAGGTCCTTGATTCTGGCTGCTGATGTGTTACAGGTAAAATATCTGACTGCATGACCTTTGCTCCAGGGTGGTTGTGGGTGACCTGACATATTATACGTGTGGATACATGTTATGTAATACAGAACAAACTTATAGCACTTGAGGTCCTGTTTCTGGCATTTGACTTTTCTTTTTAGATTTTGCATGTAAGTTATACCATGTAGTATTTATCCTTCTTTGACTTATCTCACTTAGCATAATGCCCTCAAGGTCATTCATGTTGTCACAAACAGCAGAATGTTCTTTTTCCTGGCTGAGTAATATTTCATGGTATGTTGATGCCACATTTTCTTTACCCAGTCATCAACAGACTTAGGTTATTTCCATGTCCTGTTTATTGTAATAATGTTGCAATGAATACGGGGTGCAGTAGGACAGTGGTTGCCAGGGGCTGGGTGGCAGGTGAGGGAAGTGAGAGGTTGGTAAAAAGCAATAGACCGTCCGCTATGGGATGAATCGATCTGAGGATTTAATGTATGACACGTGACTACGGTTGGCCACACTGTGCTGTGTAATGGGAATGTACTAAGAGAGTAGAACTTGAATGTTTTCACCAAAAACACAAAGGTAAATAGGTGAGGCTATGGATGTGTTACTGAACTCAGTGGGCGTAATCCTTTCACAATGTATGCCTGTAGTGAGTCACCACGAAGTATACTCTGAACATCTTACAGTTTTATGTGTTAATTATACCTAAAAGAGCTGAAACTTTTAAAGAAATCTTGTGTTGTAAAAAACTAGGTAATAATATCAACAAATATTCACAATATATAATTTTGGGATTATTTGGGTTTGCATATGTTTAAATGTTGGTATTTGCTTGGAAAAGCAAACTTGCTTTTTCTGCAAAACAAAAATCTTTTTTAAAAAATACTTTATTGATTATGTTTTACAGTTGTCCAGATTTCCCCTCTTTGTTCCCCTCCGCCATGTACACCCCCTCCCACCTGCATTCCCACCCTTAGTTCATGTCCATGGGTCGTACATATAGTTCTTTGACTTCTCCATTTCCTGTACTATTCTTAACCTCTCCCTGTTCGTTTTCTACCTACCATTTATGCTTCTTATTCCCTGTACCTTTTCCCCAACTTCCTCCTCCCCTTCACCACTGATAACCCTGCATGTGATCTCCATTCCTATGATTCTGTTCCTGTTCTAGATGTTTGCTTAGTTTATTTTTGTTTTTGTGTTTTATTTAGGTTTCGTTATTGATAGTTGTAAGTTTGTTGTCATTTTACTGTTTGTATTTTTGATCTTCTTCTTTTACTTAGATAAGTCCCTTTAACATTTCATATAATAAGGACTTAATGATGATGAACTCCTTTAAGTTGACCTTATTTAGGAAGCACTTTATCTGCACTCCTGTTCTAAATGATAGCTTTGCTGGATAGAGTAATCTTGGATGTAGTCCTTGCCTTCCATGACTTTGAATACTTCTTTCCAGCCCCTTCTTGCCTGCAAGGTCTCTTTTCAGAAATCAGCTGACGGTCTGATGGGAACTCCTTTGTAGGTGACTGTCCCCTTATCCCTTGCTGCTTCTAGAATTCTCTCCTTTATTTGAATCTTGGCTAATGTAATTATGATGTGCCTTAGTGTGTTCCTCCTTGGGTCCAACTTCTTTGGGACTCTCTGAGCTTCCTGGACTTCCTGGAAGTCTATTTCCTTTGCCAGATTGGGGAAGTTCTTCATTATTTTTTCAAGTAGGTTTTCAATTTCTTATTCTTACTCTTCTCCTTCTGGCTCCCCATGTGATTCAGATGTTGGAAGGTTTAAAGTTACCCTGGAGGTTCCTAAACCTCTCCTCATTTTTTCTGAATTCTTGTTCTTTATTTTGTTCTGGTTGAATGTTTATTTCTTCCTTCTGGTCCAAACCATTGATTTGAGTCCTGGTTTCCTTCCCTTCACTGTTGGTTCTCTGTACATTTTCCTTTATTTCACTTGGCATAGCCTTCACTTCTTCTTCTATTTTGTGACAATACTCAACTATTTCTATGAGCATCCTGATTATCAGTGTTTTGAATTGTGCATCTGATAGGTTGACTATCTCTCCATTGCTTAGTTCTGTGTTTGGAGCTTTGATCTGTTCTTTCATTTGTGCCATAATTTTTTTTGTTTCAGCACACCTGTTACTTTGTAAGGGGTGGAGCCTTAGGTATTTGACAGGGCAGGGCAACCCACGCCACTGTATTGTGGCCCTGTATGTGGGGGAGGCATCTGAAAGGGAACAATGCCACTTGCTGGGCTCTCCGCTGGCTTTCAGTCACTTTCCCTGCTACCCACAAGAAAATTGGGCCCATCTGGTGCTGATTTCTGGGTGGGTGGATTTGTGTACATTATAGGATCCTGTGGGTCTCTCCAATGAACTCTTCTGTGAAGATGGGGGCTTCTCTCGCGACCATAACACTCAAAGATTTTTACAGCCAGAGGTTTAGAGGCTTTATTTCCCCATGCTGGAACCCTGGGTTGCATGGTCTGTCTCGGTCCCCAGTTGTTCCTCCCAGTTTATCTGCACACAAAGGTGGGACTGCCTGGTATGCCAGCCACCACCTCGCCCGCCCCAGTCCTCCAGCTGCCACCTTGCTGTGTGTCCTCTCTGCCCACCTGCCTGTCTCCACCCCTCCTCCCAGTCTGGGTGGGTAAATGTTTCTACTTTGACTCTTTGGTTGTTGGACTTCCACACAGTTCGATTTTCTGTCAGTTCTGATTGTTTTTTCATTTTTAAAATTTTTGTTGTGTGAGCAGGCACAGTGTATCCACTTACGCCTCCATCTTGGCCAGAAGTCCAGAAATCTTTTTACGTTTTATTATGAAATTAGTGCATTGTTGTAAATTTTAAGTAATTTGCAAAGTCATGTAAATTTGGAAGTGAAGTTTCTGTTATAATCTGTGCCTGACCCCTGCTCCCACCCAGGTGTAACTAGTTGCAGATAATACCTGGCCAGCTGGAATACAGAGCTGATAATACTGCTGATCAGCAGGTAAGGGCTGAAGAGATGATTATCTTGAAAATATTTTGAGCCCTGGCCAGGTAGCTCAGTTGGTTAGAGCATTCTCATGATGTGCCAAGGTTGTAGGTCAATCCCATATTAGTATCAGCCAATGAATGTGTAAATAAGTGGAACAACAAATCAGTGTTTCTCTCTCTTTCTCTCTCTTAAAGTCAATAAAAATAAAGTGTTTTGATAAAGTTGTTTTTTTTTAAATTTTATTTCAGAAAATATAAGGTAGAAATTAGAAGTAGGAACATTGTATTTGTAACTTTAATTGATTATACATTTGAACATTCAAAGATACTTACTAAACTCCTGTCACATTAGAAAGGAGTCAATAGGAGTGTTCATTGTGTAAGAAACACTTTACAAATCATTTGGGGAAACATAAGGTCTTCTGTCTATTATATGTTGCTTCTTATCTGACCTGGAATACAGTCTTAATTGATGAACAAAACCAGTTCTGTTCCTTCATCCGTCATCAAGGCTTCCGGAGTGCCCATTGCGTGGTGCCCCTCCAGGGACTGTACTCGGCGGGATTCCTTGTCTTTTAGTCCTAGGAATTGTCAGTGGGATCTCCATGTGAAGCAGAAGCTTTAACAGCTCTGGTATTCTTGGTATCTCTATCTCTTTTTATTTACAAAAAATGCCATCTTATCACTTAAATGGTACTGAGAATGACATACTTAAATTTATTTCTGACCACACTAAAGAGGCTTTTTTCCCTTTTTGTGTGTATTGAGATGGTTATTGTACTCACATGGACGTTCAGAAAATTGGTTCAAGACTTTGTAAAGTTTATCAGTAAAGATAATGTTTCGGTGAGATTGGTGCAGCGAACACAACAATTGGGTTCAGCCTGCCAGGAATCGTTGTCTGGGCAACCTGATACTTTCTCCGAGCAGATCTGCATGTTTTTACTTGAGCCATTTGGGAGGAAGAGCCCCATACAAGCAGAGATAAGAGGTAATTTCTGAATTTCACCCCAGCTCCCTGATCCTGTAGTTCTTTGCTTCACAAGTAACTAATGAGGATGGGGAATGTGACTTGTGCATCCTTTGCAGCAGCTTCTGGACGTTCGGATGAGTAATTAACAGTTACGGTGAAAGTTAAAGCTGCCATGACTCACCCAGAGACACTAAATTCTCTAGAATCTAAAGTGTCAACTTCCCAGGATATTGACACTGAAATGAAGGTTTTGGCGAGACTCTGAGCTAATCCAGTGGAAAATCTCTTGGGTGTCATTGCCTTCCTTTTGGACCAGATGGTCTTGAACACCTCTTTTGGCTGTTACTCCACTGATTATGTGACTCGGCCCATCTCCCACTGTGTGCCTGGCCCTTGCCGGCACTATGGGAGAGCAGAAGACAAGATGGACCCAGCCAGTGTGCTCTGATGGTTAATGTCCTAGTCTCTAGTTAATTAATTAATTACTTTTCTAATTAGTTTTAGAGAGGTGTGAAAAGAGGGAGAAAAAGAGGGAGAGAAGCCCTGGCTGGTGTGGCTCAGTGCATTGAGCACCGGCCTGTGACCTGAAAGGTTGCCAGTTTAATTTCCAGGCACTGGCCCATGCCTGGGGTGTGGGCTAGATCCCCAGTCGGGGGGCATTGGAGAGGCAACCAATCAACTTATCTCTCTCTCACACATTGCTGTTTCTCTCCCTCTCTTTCTCCTTCCCTTCCCCTCTCTCTAAAAGTAAATAAACAAAATCCTTTTTAAAATTTTTTTTTAAAAGAGGGAGAAAAACATTGATGCCTCTCATACTCACCCTGACTGGGGATGGAACCTGCAACCCAAACATGTGCTCGACCAGGAATCGAACCAGTGACCCTTTGCCCTGCAAGACCATGCTCAACCAACTGAACCACACCAGTCAGGGCCTAGCCTCTGTTTAAAAGGAAATCACCAATCTGTGTCCTAAAGTTAGCAAAATCAACAGTTCACCTTCTAGAAGGTTTTTTCCATAATTCTCAAGTACTTAATGTTTACAAGGTACTTTTTTCCTGAACAACTCTTTCCTTAAACATACTTATAAGAAGAATTTACCAAATGGGGGCAGCTTTCTGCCAATGTTACTTGGTGATGTAATCTCTGTCTGAGTAGTTCACATACCTAAAGAACACACCCTGGCTGGTGTTGCTCAGTGGATTGAGTGCTAGCCTGCAAACTGAAAGGTCACCTGTTCGATTCCCAGTCAGGGCACATGCCTGGGTGACAGGCCAGGTCCCCAGCAGGGGGCATGGGAGAGTCAACCACACACTGCTGTTTCTTTCCCTCTTGCTCCCTCTCTTCCCCTTGCTCTGAAAATAAAAATAAGTAAAACACACACACACACACACACACACACACACACGAGACCATATCTGTTAAAAATAAATAAAATCATTTAAATAAATAAATAAATAAATTGGTTTTAAAAAAAAGAACACATATGACCACCTACTCTGCACCAACACATAGTAGGTAGTGGATTGTGATTTACAAAAGTACTCTGCACATTATCTAGAGAATCCCTTTTCTGGCTCTTTTTGTTTGTTTGTTTTAAGTAACGATGACTTTGGATACAGCCTGAGGAAAAGACATATTCTTTCTAAAGGAAAAAGCATAATACCTCAGTGTTGTTAATATGCACAGGGTTCTCCCAGCAAATGGAACAAAGATTTAGAAATGTCATCATATTTTTCTTTATTCAAAGAACACTGAAAATTGTGAATGTTACAGGCAAACCCCAGAAAATTGAGAAGAGATGAAATTTACTGGCATAATGATGAAAGCCAACATAGCTGGGAATGCTCTCTTTCCTTGCGAGTACATAAGCATATGTGCAGTCCCAGGTTTTTCAGGAGCTTCTGATTTATTCAACAGTGTTCCTGCCTCCTCTGCTGTTACTCTTGGTTGTGCGTCCTGAAGACATGTATTGTAAGACATTTTCTTGGACCAGGCAGATGAAAACTAAGGATTTCATTTTTATTCATTGAAACAATGACACTAAGACATTTGCTAACTCAGAAAGTGTTTAAGTATGAGCTTGTCTTTATTTTACAGCTGTGGCCTATTTTGGTGGAATTTGTGATTGATTGTGAGGTTGTGCCTCCCTCTAGGGTGATGCTGCTATTATAATGTGGAGAAGGAAAAAAAGGCAGCATCCTGCCTTCTGTTGTATTGCAAGGATGAAAGGAGCTGGCTTGGCTTTGGCAGACAGAGCATCTGACATGACAACCAGCATAGGTGATACTGCTGATGTCTGGTGATATAATCAGGCTAAACCTCCCTGATGAAGAGAAACAGGTGGAAAAGGCTGCACCGGGCACCAGAGGTCTGATGCAATAGGGAACTGTGTGGTCATTCCCAGATGGAAGCAGAAAGGTACAGAAGAGCCAGAGCCACACAGCCATGCAGTCCCGAGGGTACTGCCCACTCACCCCTGCCCGGGGACAGCAAGGACAGGGCCCACCCAGGGTGAAAAGTTCTGTGTGGGACGTGCCGACCTGAACCCCGGGGGAGTGTCTTAGCCTTAGCCCAGCGGAGCAGACAGGGAAGACGGGCTCTCCCGGAGAGCCTCCCAGAGGACAGCGGGTGACTTTAGTGAGCGCTAGGAAGCCTTTCAGGAATAGCTTGCACTGATCTTACAAAAATGATTTTAGGAAACAGAAGGAGAAGAAATACATCCCAACTTCTGTTTTGAGACGGGCGCAACCTTGTTATGCAAACCAGAAAGGAAATTACAGGCTAGCCTCTCATGAATGTGGATGCAGAAATCCTAAACAAAATATTAGCAAATTGAAAGCAGTAAAAGAAGAAGGTAAAATACCTCATCGCCAAGTTGGATGCATTTTAGAAATAGGCTGGCCTTAGAAACTCAATCATATAATTCATCATATTGATACATTAAATGAGAAAGATAATATGATCACTTCTGCAGACTTATAAAAAAGCATTTGGTAGAGTTTAGCCAGTACTCAATAAAAAAACCAAAAATCAACCCCCCCCCCCCACATGTCTTAGAAAACTGAGAATAGACAGGACTTTCCTTAATCTAAGATGCGGCAGCTACAGAAGACTGACAATGAACATCACTCCGTGCTGAAATGTAGAAAACTGCCCTGAGAGTCAGACAACAACAAGACAAGGTTGTCAGCTAATGCCACTTCTACCTAACTTGTATTTGAAGTCTCAGCCAGTGCAATTAGTACTGAAAAGAAATAAGAGTTGTAAAGATTGTCAAGTGTTGGGGGGCTCCACCCACAGAGCCCCTCTGTCCACCATGGATGAGAATAAGTCTACCAAGACATGATCTGCTTGCGGAGGAAAGATGGCTGATCTCTTAAAGAAGAAGAGCCAGGAGCCTGTTCCTCAATGGGCTTTTATTCCTGTACAATTTGCACAGGAATACAGGTAAAGCTCATCAATCATTGTCAGGCAGTAAGGATCAAACAATAGATAACATTCAAGGAACTATGAGGGCTTATTCTGAGTCAGGGTCAGTTGGCTAAAGGGCCATAAAACTTTAAGGAAATAAACTCATTTTATGCTTACACCTTTATCATTTAAATTGAGGGTATTAGCAAAGCAGGTTTTACAGGATTTTACGTATTCTTTCTTAGGCCTGATAGCCCCCGGGGAACTGCCCTTTCCAGCACAGGGCCACACCCACCTCCAGCATTGTTTCAGGCTGCAGTCCGGCAGGGGAAGTAAGGTAGCCAAGAATTTAGGAGACTTCTCACAGACAGAATCAGGACTCAGGCTATGTCAAAGCCAAGGGGAAAAGGTCCATCACCCCCTTTTTTTTTTAATAACCTCATAAGTTCTTCCCTGAGGGCCCCTTCATGATCATGCCTGTCTTAGGTCATCCCTCCCTTGAGGAATCTTATCTGTCATTGGCCAACCAGTCATCCACCCAGGGCCAAGTGGGGTAAAGCAAAAGGGGGCAGAGGCAGCACCCCTGCCAGAAAGATAAGCTTTGTCTCCTTAGTGGCTTATGGTCCCAAGGTCTCTTTACTCAGCCTCGGCCATGGGGGGTTACAGTTTCTGAAACCAGGCAGGGCAGTTCCCAACAGTAAAGGAATAAATAAGATTCTCATTATTCACAGATGACTGTGCACATAGAAAAACCAACACAATCTATTAGATAAGTTACAAGCATTAATGAATGAGGCTTGCCTTATTGAATACACCAAAAATTGCATTCTGTATACCAAAAGTTGCATATTGCATTGCATTTCTTCATTCAAGAAAGAAACAAAAAAATGAGCATTTGTAAAATATACTATTAAAGTAGAATAAAAAAATTGTCAAACACTCCGAGATAGATCTAACAAAAAACTCTATAGGGAAAATCATAAAACTTTATTGTGAGACTTTAAAAAGACTAAAGAAATGGAGAACTGAGGAGTGTCCATGAATTATAGACTCAGAGCTATAATGTAAATTCTTCCCAAACTAATTTAGTGATTTCAAGTTCCTCAGTAATACTTACAACAGGTTTTTGTTCTTTTAATATTTAAAAAATATTTTTAGAGTAATTTGATAGGCTGCCTCTAAAATATATATGTGTTTGCAAGTACCGTGAGTAGCCAGGATATCCTTGAATAAGGTGGGAAGACTTTCTGTGTCAAATATCAAGTCATATTATGAAGCTGTGTAATCATATGCTGTGGTATTTGTAGACCAGTGAGCAAACTGAGTAGAATAGAAAACCTAGAAACAGACTGACATGTGCCTGACTTATGACCATGTGATGTATGACAGAGTTTGCACTTTAGATGAGTGGGGTGAGCATGGATTTTTTTTTCAATGAATAGTATTGGGAAAACTAAGTAACGGAAGGAAGGAAGGAAAGAAGCAAGGAGGCCTTTTACAAGTTACACAAAATTAATAAAGAACTAAAAACTGAAATAAACATTCTAACATCTGAAACCAAACTTGGAGTCAAAAATTCAGTTGATTTTCTTTTCTCCTGAGAACATATTCTATATTCTTGGTTTTTTGCGTGTTGGGTAGTTTTGAATTGTATCCTAGTCATTATAAAAATTAAGCTGTGGAGTTCAGAATTTGTTTTTTTTTTCTTCCATGGATGTTGCTTCCTTTACTTAGTAGGTATTTTTCTACACTGGACTGGAACTGCAGTCTCTTGAGTGGCAGTTTCAGTCCATTCAGACCTTTGTCTTCATCTGGGGACTTTGAACCTGTTCATGCATGTATGGCCCAGGGCTGACCAGTTATGAGGGAACACAATAAAACTTAAAATATATGCAGGACACTATGAAAAGTGATGTAGTTCACTTGAAACGGAACATCTATAAATAAATAAATAAATACAATAACCAAAATCTAAAACTAAATGGATAGATTATAAGACAAAGAGAAAATCTTTGTCTATAAGACAAAGAAAATGGATGGATCACCTTCAAATGACTGATGGTTATGCACAGCTAGATTCTTAATTGCAATGTTCAAAGCAGAGAGTTGAATGGCATTGATCTCTTCAACTGCCAACCTAGCATTCTATGCATAGGAAATCTATATTTCATGGATGAGAGTGAAATTAAAACATTTTCATAGATGAAAATGGAAAGAAGTATGTTGTGGACTGTTCAGCCTGGTCTCAGAAGTTGTAACCCTCACCCCATGATGGGCTGAGTAAGAGCCTAGGGACCCACTTCATCTGGGGGGGAACCACGTTCTGTCAAGAGGACGTGACCTGCTAAGGAGACAAAGCTTATCTCCCTGGCAGAAGCGCTGCTTTTGCCTCATCCATCTTTGACCCCAATGCTTAGTTGGTTAGTCAATGACTGGTAAGACTCCTCATGGGAGGGGCAACCTAAGCCAGACACGACCACTTGGAAGGCCCTTATGGAAGGACTGGGGGGGTGCTGCAGCAAAGAGGGGGTGATGGACCCTTGCCCCCTGGCTATTCTGACAGGCCGAGTCTCCATTTCCATCTGGGAGATGTCTTCCTTATCTCTTGCTTCCTGGGCCTAATTGGCTTAAAGCCTGACACTATGACAGTGAGGTGAGTGGTGCAGCCCTGTGCCAGCCAGAGTGGTTCCCGGGTGATCGGGCATAAGAAAGAATTCCTAAAGTCCTGTGAAACCTGCTTTGCTAAGAGCGCTCTCATTTAAATGAAAAGCATCGGAGGAGGAAATGAGTATGTCTCCTAAAATTTTGCAACCCCCTTTCCAGACAGACACTGACTCAGATTAAGCCCTCAGATTTCTTTGACATGTTAATCATTGTTTGATCCTTGCTGCCTGACTTACCTGTATTCCTGTGTATTTGAGCCCAATAAAAGCCTAGTGAGGAAGGGGCTCTGGGTCATTCTCCTCTGAGAGTTTGACCACCTTTCCTCCCCAAGCAGATCATGTCTTGGTAGTTTTATTTTCATCCGTGACGGATGGGGGGCTCTGCGGGTGGTGCCCCCCCACAGAAGTCATCACCAACTAACTCTCACTAAAAGGAATTCTAAAGGAGACAGAAGATAAGTGATCCCAGATGTAAGTTTTGAGATATAAAAAAAGAATAACAGAGAAGTGAATATACAGGTAAATATAATGGAATATTGGCTAAATAGAATAGTAATACTATCTAGTGGGGTCTAAAAATGAAATATAAATTATGGGATGTAAATAAACCATTCAAAGTTCTTGTATTATCCAAGAACATAACAAAGATTTAATCTTTATATTTTAATAATTTAACCATGAGTGTTAAAATTTCTGGACTAAGATACTTAGAATTCACAACTTCCAAACTAATAGTGGATAAAACTTAAATGATCAGGAATTCTTAGCCAATCAAAATACTACAGCCCTGGCTGGTATGGCTCAGTAGATTGAGTGCCAGACTTCGAACCAAAGTGTCGCCAGTTTGATTCCCAGTCAGGGTACATGCCTGTGTTGTGGGCCAGGTCCCCAGCTGGGGGTGCGTGAGAGGCAACCGTGCATTGATGTTTCTCTCCCTTCCCCTCTGTCTAAAAATAAATAAATAAAATCTTTTTAAAAAGACTACAAAAAGGAGAGAAAAAACAGAAGAAGTGTGACAAGTGGAAATTACAAAATAAGATGGCAGATTTAAATCTAAATATTTTAATAACTACATTAAATGTGAACAACTAAACTCTTTGGTTTGAAAAAAGACAGAGTGTTATATTGATTTTTAAAAATTCTTATTTATTGATTTTAGAGAGAGAGAAAGGAAGGGAGAGAGACAGAGAAAGGAAGATTGATTTGTTGTTACACTTATTTATGCATTCATTGGTTAGTTCTCCTATGTGCCCTGACTGGGGATCGAATCTGCAACCTTGGTGTATTAGGCTGACTCTCAAACCAACTGAGCCTATTGGCCAGGACAGAGTATACTGAATGTTAAAAATTCAGTACACCTTTTTGGGAGAATATGGGCAGAATAATAATAATAGGATAGGAAAAAATATCATTTATACCAAATATTTGCAGAAGATACTTGGTATAAATAGATTAATGACATTCAAAATTTTAAAAAATATATTTTATTGATTATGCTATTACAGTTGTCCCATTTCTCCCCCATCATTCCCCTCCACCCTGCACACCCCCTTCCACCTACATTCCCCGCTTTAGTTCATGTCCATGTGTTATAAGTCCTTTAGCTTCTACTCTTCCCACACTATTCTTGCCCTCCCTGTGTCTATTTTCTACCCACCGTCTATGCTACTTATTCTCTGTACCTTTTCCCCCTCTCTCCTCCTCCCACTCCCCTGTTGCTAACCCTCCATGTGATCTCCGTTCCTGTTCTAGTTGTGTGCTTAGTTTGCTTTTGTTTTAGGTGTGGTTGTTAATATCTGTGAGTTTGCTGTCTTTTTACTGTCATATTTTAATCTTCTTTTTCTTAGATAAGTCCCTTTAACATTTCATATAATAAGGGCTTGGTGATGATGAACTCCTTTAACTGACCTTATCTGAGAAGCACTTTATCTTCCCTTCTATTCTAAATGAAAGCTTTGCTGGATAGAATAATTTTGGGTGTAGGTCCTTGCCTTTCATGACTTGGAATACTTCTTTCCAGCCCCTTCTTGCCTGTAAGTTCTCTTTTGAGAAATCAGCTGACAGTCTGATGGGAACTCCTTTGTAGGTGACTGTCCTCTTATCCCTTGCTGCTTCTAGAATTCTCTCCTTTATTTGAATCTTGGCTAATGTAATTATGATGTGCCTTAGTGTATTCCTCCTTGGGTCCAGCTTCTTTGGGACTCTCTGAGCTTCCTGGACTTCCTGGAAGTCTATTTCCTTTGCCAGATTGGGGAAGTTCTCCTTTATTATTTGTTCAAATAAGTTTTCCACTTGTTGCTCTTCTTCTTCCCCTTCTGGGACCCCTATAATTTGAATGTTGAGAAATTTAAGGATATCCTGGAGGTTCCTAAGCCTCTCTTCATTTTTTTGAATTCTTGTTTCTTCCTTCTTTTCTGTTTGCTTGTTTGTTTCTTCCTTCTGATCCACTCCATTGATCTGAGTCCCAGTTTTCCTTCCATCTCTATTGGTTCCCCATGCATTTTCCTTCATTTCACTTATTGTAACCTTCATTTTTTTCATCTAATTTGCAAGCAAAATCAACCAATTCTGTGAGCATCCTGATCACCAGGGTTTTCAACTGTGCATCTGATAGGTTGGCTATCTCTTGGTCACATAGATGAATTGGCTCTTTGGCTTTGATTTGTTCTCCTGTTTGAGCCATTTTTTTGTTTTATTTTATTTTGTTTTGTTTTGGTCTGGTCGCAGCTGTTACATAGTGAGGGGTGGAGCCTCAGGTGTTCCCCAGGGCAGGACAGCCCAGTCTCTGGGTAGTGACGCTATATGTGGGGGTGGGGTCTGAGAGGGTACAATGGTGCTTGCACTGCTCTCTCTTGGATTCCAGTCCCTTCCACCACTTCCCCTTCAGCTGGATTATCGGTCTGGATGAATGGTTGTTGGACTTCTGTACAGTTCAATTTTTCTATCAGTTCTGATTGGGTTTTTTTTTGTTTCTAAATCTTTGTTGTCCTTAATTTTTGTTGTGCGAGGAGGCACAGTGTGTCCACCTATGCCTCCATCTTGGCCAGAAGTTCCTATTCTCTTCTCCCCCAACCATATTGTTTTTCATTTATGTCAACTTGATACTATTATTTGGTATTTACATTATTATGACTATGTAAATATTATTCATAACCAAAATTATTCAACCCTAAACTCCTATCAATGTGTCCTATTAGTTTTTTTTTCTCTTGGAGATATCCCTCCAGAATCCCTTATTTTTTTCTCCCAGTTTGGACCAGAATTTACATTATTATGGTTACAAAATATTTTTCAGACACTTCCACCAGCCATGACTCGGTAAGTGATACCAGATTTGCTGTCCACCGAAAACAACTACAAAATTGGACAGTATGTGCGTATGATACAACTCTTTTCAGGCATTGAAAAATGAACATCACAGAAGAGAATCTCATGAGGGGAGTTCAGTCTTCTCCAGTGATTGTTCTGGCTCTCAGCCTGAAGGTGGTCTTTCTGCTCTGAGCGGGAAAAGGCTGAAGTTCGGACTTTTGAAGTGCTGGAATTTGTTTGTCAGGGTGTCTGAGAAGGGGGAGCTGACCAGAGAGGAGCACCAAGAGGTCTGCCTGTGAATCACTGTGAGTCTTTGGCTTAAGGCCAGGCTGCACAGGCAAAGGGTGAAACTCCGTGACTAAATAGACATCACCTGGTGTAGTCTGAGAGCCAAATGGTGACACCAGAAAGCACACAGTTGTGGGTGACATTGGAATACTGCCTAGGTGGTAGAGAGACCTCATGGAAAATTTTGGAATGGAGTGGACATTCTAAAAAGGCCAAACCTAAGAGGAAGTTCCACACTCCACAGTAAGGGACATATCCTAAAACTGAGATATAAACCAAAATAGGCCCATTCCAACAAAAAATAAAACCAAGGCTGACAAGATGAAAAGTAGGTGTCAGCAGCTTTGGTGTCTGAACAAGCTAAACACCTGTGTATGAAGAAGGTGTGATTTTCTCTCTCTGCTGCATGCCATACACAATGTTCAGCATATACTAAAAAATCACTAGATATGAAAAGAAATGGAAAAACATGAGCAAGAGTCGAGAGAAAAATACAGTTTTTGAAAAGTGGTTCCTGGTTACCCAGATGTTGGAATTAAAAAGCAATAAATCTCAAGCAACTATTACAAATATACATATTTATAAATGAACAAATGGGTTCTCAACAGAAAATGTAACTTATAAAAAAATTCAGAGGGAAATAGGAAAACTGAAAAATGCAACATATGAAATAGTTAGTTGTAAGAACTTAAAAGGAGGTTGAAAATGTTAGAAGGAAGGGTCAATGTCCTAGCCAGGTGGCTCAGTTGGTTGGAACATTGTCCCGTACACCAAAAGTTTGAGGATTTGATTCTTGGTCAGGGCACATACCTAGGCTGTGGGTCCCATCCCTGGTCGAGTGCAAATGGGAGGCAATCAATCAATGTTTCTCTCTCACATCAATGTTCTTCTTTCTCTCTTTCTCTCCCTCTCTCTTAAATAAAATATATCATCAGGTGAGGATTAAAATAAAAACATAATTTAAAAAAGAAGAAAGACCCTGGCAGGTGTGGCTCAGTGGACTGAGTGCCAGCCTGTGAACCAAATGGTCACTGGTTTGATTCCAAGTCACAACACTTGCCTGGGTTGCAGGCCAGGTCCCCAGGAGGGGACGCACGAGAGGCAACCACACACTGATGTTTCTCTCCCTCTCTTTCTCCTTCCCTTTTCCCTCTCTAAAAATAAATAAATGAAATCTTTTAAAAAAGAATTAAATCTGAAGGAGAAGGAAAAGAAGAAGAAGGAGGAGGAGGAGAAAGGGTCAATGAGCCATTCCATCTGAGAACAGAAAGAAAAAATGTTGAAAAAATTGACATGAGGACTTCTGGTCAAGACGGCAGCATAGGCAGGTATGGCTTGCCTTTGCACAACCACATCAAATTACAAATAAAACATAGGACAATCATCACCCAGGAATGTCAGAAATCAAGCTGAATGGAAGTCTGACAACTACGGAATTCAAGAAACCTTATCCACCCAGACTGGTAGGAGGGGCGTGAACGTGGAACAGGCAGGTCCCATACCACATGAGTGAAAATTTGGGAGAGATATCTTGGGAGTGAGGAGTCCCAGACCCGCACCAGACACCCCAGCCCAGTGTTCCAGTGGCAGGAAGAGAAGTCTCTAAAAGTTTTGGCTGCAAAAACCAGAGGGAATTGAGTTGGTGGGAGAAACATCTGGAGTTCCAAGCAGTTCCTCTTAAAGAACCCACACATGGACTCACCTGGCTCAGACTCACTCCCTCTGAGCTCCAGCACCAGGGTAGCAGCTTGAAAGGCACCAGTGGTACACAGGGAGGAACTGAAGTGTCTTGCATCAAGATGAGCAGAGGCCATTGTCCCTTTGCTAAACCCTCCCCGCAGAGAGTCAGCAAGCTGGTGCCATATGTGAGACTCCATCAGCCTGGCTAACACTGTTTGCCCCACCTTGGAGATCCCCAGAGGCCCTGGTCCATCCAACTTAAGGGCCCACCTAAGTTGCTTTTCCATAGAAGTGGTTGGTCTTGGCTCCTATATCTTATCAAGCATCAGCTGGCTTCAGTGAGTTCTAGTGGCAGCCAGATTAGATTTACAGCTTGGCTTCACCTAGGAATCTCCAAGCCCAGCGCAAGTAGCAGCCATCTCAGATTGTTTTACAGCTCAGGCAGGGTGCCCCATGTAAAACACAGGTGGGGGCTGACCTTGGCCTGCACCACCCAGGAAACCCCATGGCCAGCACACCCAGTGGGCAGCTACAGATCATGTAGGAGAACCACCACCCTGCCCCTGCACAGCTGATCCTGTATGGATGGCAGAGGTTGGTGGTCAGTGGTCACAGCCAGTCCTTTCAGGTGACTGGCCTGGGCAAGCCCCTCCCATTGATCTGCCAACAGCAATCAAGGCTCAACTACAAGAGGGCATACTCAGCCTACACAAAGGGCACACTTTGAGTACCCAGCTTGGGTGATAAGGAAGGCTGTGCCATACAGGGCACCTACTATATCAGGCCACACCGCCAAGACAGGGAGTTGTAGCAGATCGACCTAGAAACAAACACAGGGAGACTGCCAAAATGAGGAGACAAGAAAACATAGCCCACATGAAAGAACAGATCAAAACTCTAGAAAAAGAGCTAAACGAAATGGAGATAAGCTATCTATCAGATGCAGAGTTCAAAACACTGGTTAAAAGGATGCTCAAGGAACTTAGTGAGGACCTCAGCAGCACAAAAAAGACCCAATCAGAAATGGAGGATACACTAACTGAAATAAAGAACAATTTATAGGGAAACAAAAGTAGAGTGGATGAAGCTGAAAATCAAGTCAATGATCGGGAACATAAGGAAGCAAAAAACAACCAATCAGAACAACAAGAAGAAAAAAGAATCCCTCCCAAAATGAGTATAGTATAAACAGCCTCTGGGACAACTTCAAAAAGTCCAACATTTGCATCATAAGGGTGCCAGAAGAAGAGAAAGAGCAAGAAACTGGAACTTTATCTGAAAAATTAGTGATAGAGAACTCTAATTTGGTGAAGGAAATAGACACACAAGTCCAGGAAGCACACACTGTTCCAGTTATGATGGATGCAGAGGCCCACTGCAAGACACCATCATTATTGAATAGCCAAAGGTTAAGCTTTCTTGACCAGGTGGCTTAGGAAGCAGGAAAGCAAGATGTAGCAGCCATCTGTACATCTATACAGCTCTACACCCATATAACTTTTGAATAAATATTTCCTTTCCCTTTTACCAAAAAATAAATAAATAAAAATAAAAAACAAAAAGCCAAAGGTTAGAGATAAAGATAGACTCTTAAAAGCAGCAAGGGAAAAGAAGTTAGTTACCACATGGTTGCCAGATGGGAGCGGGGAGGGGGAGACTGGGTGAAGAGGTGAGGAGATTAAGAAGTACAAACAGGTAGTTACAGAATAGCCATGGGGATGTAAAGTACAGTGTAGGAAATGGAGTAGCCAAAGAACTTATACGCATGACTGATGGTTATGAACAGTGGAGGGGGCATTGCCTGAGGGAGTAGGGGGTGTTGGTTAGAGGGGGCAAAGGAGGAAAATTCAGGACAACTGTAATAGCATAATCAATACAATATAATTTAACAAACTAAGATGTGAACAATTATTGAGCACTATACACTTCTCATGTGCTAGAAATTGAACAAAACTCTTTCACTGTGTTTGTTTTAGTTTGGTATTTTTTTGTTATTCAAAAACTTTAAAAGTTGTGTACAATATTAATATGTTACAATTTTTTCTATTGCTTCAATTACACTCCATAATTTTGGTTTGTTTGTTTTATAACTTGCTCTTTAGTAGTCAGCCCTTTGTAAGTTCTTGGTGTTTAGGATGTAAAGTTTTAAATCTAGATTTGTTTTTCTTCCTCATATTAATATCTGCAATGGTCGACTTGTGTCCCTGAAGAAGACGTGATAAAATCCTAACTCCCAGGACCTCAGAATATAACTGTGTTTAGAAAGAGGATCTTTGCGGAGTCAACCAAGTTAAGTAAGATGAGGCCACTTGAATGGGCTCTAATCCAACATGACTGAGGAAACTTGGGCAGACACAGAGGGAATGTGACGTAAAGGGACCAGTGTGACAACGAAGGCAGAGATTAGAGCAGTACAGGACAATCTGAGAACCACCAGGAGTTAGGAAAGTTCAAGAGGGATTCTCCTTTAGAGCAGCAATTTTCAACCTTTTTTTATCGCATGGCACACATAGGCTAATTACTAAAATTCTGTGGCACAACAAAAAATATATCATATTTTCTTCTGCTCTGACCAAAAAAATCGGTATAACTTTGACTCATTCACACCAGATGGGTATTATTGTGTTGGCTGTTGTCTTTTTTTTTTTTTTTTTTTTTAAACAATGTAAAGGAAAAGAGGTCAATGCTCCTGACTAGTCAGGTAGGTACTGCACGTTTTAAAATCCTTGTGGCACACCAGTGTGCAGCAGCGCATTGTTTGAAAATCCCTGCCCTAGAGCGCCAGAGGCAGGGCGGCCATGTTGACACCTTGATTTCAGACGTCCCAGCCTCCAGACTGTGAAACAATGTTTCTCTTGTTCCAAGACATAGTTTTGTGCCAATTTGTTACAGCAGCCCTAGGAATCTAATACAGTAATTTCTGCTGCAATATTTCAAAATACCACTTTCTTCCTTATTTAAAAAAAGTTACCTGGTTTATCATATCTTAAAAATCATTAGTTTGGAGCTCTGTCTGCCTGTGTTTGAATTTTGTTCTAATCACTCTCTCTTTTTATTTTTATTTTTTATCCTTGGCCAAGGGCTTTAGAGAGAGGGGAAGGGAGAGAGGGAGAGAAACATGGATGTAAGAAAGAAACATCAATTGGTTACCTCTCTTGCCAGGGACTGAACCCACAACCTAGGCATGTGCCCTGACCGGGAATCAAACCCGCAACCCTTACGGGACATACCCCAACCAACTGAGCCACACCAGCCAGGGCCCTTCCTTTGTTTTAACATTGCTCTTTTTTCCTTGAAACATTAAGTGGTTCATACATTAATCTTCCACCCTTCTTTGCTACACTCTCCAACTACTTGTTTTACCCTTTCTCCCTTTACTATCTTTCTCTTTCCATCCTTTTATCTTTCTTTCTTGTGCTTCGGAATATGTTCATTTCATTTCTGGAAAGACCATTGGTCAGAGGTAAGAGACAGCAGTACCTCTGAGTGAAGGGAGTAGAATAGGTTCCCATCAATGCAGCTTCAACTAGTTAGAAATTCTGGTTAGAGAGCAAAGCAGTAACTTGAAGATCTTGTAGATTTTCTAAATTAACTTCCTTGTTCTTTTTTTTTTAAAGATTTTTTTCAGAGAGAGGGAAGGGAGGGAGAAAGAGAGAGAAAGAAATATCAATGTGTGATTGCCTCTCGAATGCCCCCTACTAGGGACCTGGCCTGCAACCCAGGCATGTGCCCTGACTGGGAATTGAACCAGCAACTCTTTGGTTTGCAGGCCTGTGCTCAATCCACTGAGCCACACCAGCCAGCGCAACATTTTTTAACCTCCTTAAAAACTCATTGCCCATATGACACTATTACATCATTCTTTGTTCTCCTGGATTTGTACACATATCCCTTCTTCCCAAGGTCTGAAACCACTGAGAGAGTTTGTAAAGTCCTCAGTGAGGCTGCCTACTTGGAAAAGAGGATGCTATGAGGGACCAAAAAGCTGGGACAAGGTGGGTAAGATTATCTCTTGAGTACTGCCCCCAATTAGTTTGGGCATTTGAGGGTGTTGGGTAAAAATGTGTGGCCTTGACATTTTGTGAACTGTACGCATGGCTATATTTTCTCCCATCTCAGGTCAGATTCTCAAGAGGGTTCTGGCTTTGATTTTGGAGTTAAGTAAAAGGCCAGAGATAAGGCATTCCTTACTCACATGCTCAGAAAGGATGCATTGTAAATTGGGGGCTCTGAGGTATACCAGCTTGTCTTCAAGCCAGAGGCAGAGTGGGGAGCTGAGAAAGAAGTTGAGCCAAATAAATCTGAGAAATCTGCTTGAACAGTGTGATACCCAGGGTCACGCTTCCCTCTTCCCCACATCTTCCCATGCCATCACTAGAAGGCCTGACAAGGACAGAGAAACAGCATGTTGGAAGGGAAAGATAGGGCAGATGGATGAGCAGCTGGCCAATGAGAGGCCCACCTTTTGCTCTTTGAAGGTAGAGGCAACATGAGGTATATAGATGAACAAGGAACTTTTCTGAATCAGATCTTTTGGACAATATGGGATACAGTATAAACGTACTGTTCGTCAGGTATGTCAAAAGCAAATGCCAGCTCTGGCTGGTGTGGCTCAGTGGATGGAGGGCTGGCCTGCGAACCAAGAGATTGCCAGTTCCATTCCTGGTCAGGGCACATACCTGGGTTGTGGACCAGGTCCCCAGTTGGAGGCATGTGAGAGAAAACCCATCTATGTATCTCTTGCTCATTGATGTTTTTCTTCCCTTCTCTCTAAAACAAACAAACAAACAAACAAACAAACAAACAAATCTTTAAAGAAAAAAATGCAAATGCCAGAGTATAAGGGTCTGTGAGGTCAGGATTCACCTGCTTCAGCCTGCCTTCGTTCCTTTTACTTGAGATGCCTGCCTATTGGGCCACAAGCTCCTAGAGGGTATAAGCAACATTGTATACGGCTGCCACATAGTGCTTTGCTCAATTGTTTCATAAAAACTACATGAATGACTGGGAAACATTAGAATTCTTCTTTTTTAATATATTTTATTGATTATGCTATTACAGTTGTCCCATTTCTCCCCTATCATTCCCCTCCACCCTGCACACCCTCTCCCACCCACATTCCCCCCTTTAGTTCACGTCCATGTGTCATAAGTTCTTTAGCTTCTACATTTCCCATACTATTCTTGCCCTCCCCCTATTTTCTACCCACCGTCTATTTTACTTATTCTCTGTACCTTTTCCCCCTCTCTCCTCCTCCCACTCCCCTGTTGCTAACCCTCCATATGATCTCCATTTCTGTGGTTCTGTTCCTGTTCTAGCTGTTTGCTTACTTTGCTTTTGTTTTTGTTTTAGGTATGGTTGTTAATAATTGTGAGTTTGCTATCATTTTACTATACATGTTTTTTATCTTCTTTTTCTTAGATAAGTCCCTTTAACATTTCATATAATAAGGGCTTGGTGATGATGAATTCCTTGAACTTGACCTTATCTGAGAAGCGCTTTATCTGCCCTTCCATTCTAAATGACAACTTTGCTGGATAGAGCAATTTTGGATGTAGGTCCCTGCCTTTCAAGACTTCAGATACTTCTTTCCAGCCCCTTCTTGCCTGTAAGTTCTCTTTTGAGAAATCAGCTGACAGTCTGATGGGAACTCCTTTGTAGGTGACTGTCCCGTTCTCCCTTGCTGCTTCTAGAGTTCTCTCCTTCATTTGAATCTTGGCTAATGTAATTACGATGTGCCTTGGGGTCTTCCTCCTTGGGTCCAACTTCTTTGGGACTCTCTGAGCTTCCTGGATGTCCTGGTAGTCTATTTCCTTTGCCAGATTGGGGAAGTTCTCCTTTATTATTTGTTCAAATAAGTTTTCCACTTGTTGCTCTTCTTCTTCCCCTTCTGGGACCCCTATAATTCAGATGTTGGGACGTTTAATGATGTCCTGGAGGTTCCTAAGCCTCTCCTCATTTTTTTTGAATTCTTGTTTCTTTCTCATTTTCTGTTTGGTTGTTAGTTTCTTCTTCCTGGTCCACTCCATTGATTGGAGTCCCAGTTTTCCTCCCATCTTTATTGGTTCCCCATGCGTCTCCCTTCATTTCACGTATTGTAGCCTTCATTTTTTCATCTAATTTGTGAGCAAAATCAACCAATTCTGTGAGCATCCTGATCACCAGTGCTTTGAACTGTGCATCTGATAGGTTAGCTATCTCTTCACGGCTTAGAGGAATTGGCTCTGGGACTTTCATTTGTTCCCTGGTTTGAGCCATTTTTGGTGTTTTTTTTTTTTTTTTTTTTTTTGGTTTGGTTTTAGTCTGGTCGAGGCTATTACGTAGCGAGGAGTGAAGCCTCAGGCGCTCCCCAGTGCGGGCAGCCCAGTCGCTGGGTTGTGATGCTGAATGTGGGGGTGGAGTCTGAGAGGGAACAATGGCGCCTGCTCCGCTCTCTCCTGGATTCGGTCCCTTCCTCCACTTCCCCTTTGCCTGGACCGTCTGCACGTGCAAATGTGGGACCACCTGGTCAGCCAGCCGCCTTGTGTGGCCTCACTGGGTCTGCACAGTTGCCCCCCTGTGCCTGGGAACTGCCAGCCGCTGCTGCTTGCGTTCCTGGGTCTGCACCTCCACTTTTTCCTGCCGCAACTCCGCCCCTCTTACCGGTCTGGATGAATGGTTGTTGGACTTCCGTACAGTTCAATTTTCTATGAGTTCTGGTTGTTTTCTTGTGTCTAAATATTTGTTGTCCTTAATTTTAGTAGTGAGAGGAGGCACAGTGTGTCTGCCTACGCCTCCATCTTGGCCCCTCGATAGCATTAGAATTCTTCATGAGCCTATGCAAAGCAAATAAGTGTTGAATGATTCTTTGGCTTATAAAAATAAGAAGTAATATTAATGTACAAAATAAGCCCAAATAAAAAATAATATTAACGTACAAAATAAATCCAAAATGCTCAGTTGCCTTACCCCATCCTCTCTCTTCCCCTTCCCTCTCCCCAAACTCAGGCTTGGCAGATTCCTGACTTTCCGTGATCTGTCCGCTCAAACCAGCTTCGTGGCGGGTGTAAGTAACTCTGGCCAAGTGAGTGGTGACCCAGGTTTTGGCCCCGTGGCGTGCAGAGCTTGTCCGAAGCCCTTTACAGGCTGGTGCTCCATCCCTTGGCTGCTGTAAGTGTTGGTGCTAGTGGATCATGGTGACCCACCTTCCTGATGGGAGTGACTGATGGTAGCCGAGCATCACAGGTTGACAACTCAGTGACACAGTGGTACAAAGGCTGGCCGTCAGTGCTGCTCCCTCAAACTATGAACTGTGGTCTGCTTCTTTCCTTTTCCCTTGATGTGCTCACTCCCCATAGGTTCTTTTTTTATAAGAGCACAGCCTCAGTACAGTGTGCATGTACCCTGAACCCCATCTTGGGAACCCACCTGACATCTGCTCGGTCCATTTGCCTGACTGTGAGCATGGCTGGAAGCCGCAGCACCAGAACTGACTAAGTTAAGACTTCTGCTGTAACACAGATTCGGATGTCCATGATTGCCCATCCTCTTCTTTTCCCACCCAGTCCCATTCTCATGGCATTAAGTTTATCTCCTGGTTCTGGGAGGGTGATGGTTAGGCAGCCAGTGTACGGTGAGCTGTGGACGGTGCAAGCTTCACAACCTTTATTTTTATTTACTTCCATTGAGTGTGTGTTAGCTAATGCAGAGAGACTGGAAAACACTGCTTTTAATTATCTTCACAATAATGAGAGTCTGCATTTTACACAATTAAATTTTTGAGATTCTACTTATGAACATGATGGTGGAGTTTTACTTGGCATAACAGAAGCCATTTAGGAACATACTTGAGAGAGAGAGAGAGAGAGAGAGAGAGAGAGAGAGAGTGTGTGTGTGTGTGTGTATTCTACCCCACCCCCATTTTGAAGAGGTGAAGCTAGTTTTAAAATTTTCTCTTATGATTCTGTTCCACTTTATAGATTTTTGATGGTGGACTTTTAGTTCTCGACCACTTCTCTCTCTTCTGCTTTAAAAGCTTATGTTTCAAACACTCAATAAAGTCTTCTATGTTAAAACACTTTGTACATTCCTGGGGGGAAAAGCCTGTGTGTTGTGTGTCACTTGTATCAGTCATTTAATTGATATGAGTTCTGGGAATGACAATTAATTTTAACATTAGCTTAATTATGCCAGATATTAGTCAGTCATAATTGGCAAAGGAAATATGCTGTAAAAATATGATGCTGTCTAAGATCAAACAGGATTAATTTTTGGATAATTTGTTCTTTTGTGCTAATAAGTGTTCATGAAAATGATCAGAAATGATTACATTACTGGTAATTGCATATGGATTTATAATAACATATACAAAGAAACACTAGGTTATCTGTCCAAGACAAATTTACATACTCGTTTTTTCATGGAGACATGTAACTTACAGCTGAATTCTGAGCACTTCCAGTAGTGGTATGGAAAGTAAATTAATATGCCATGGGATTCCCTCCTGCTTCTCCTTTGCTAATAGTAGTCTGGTTCTCAATTAGGCAAATAGTTTGGATAGTTCTTTATTTCCACAGAAAGATAGTAAGCATAGCAGAAAGGAAGACGCACACATGGTTCACCCAACTTAGTCACTTTCACATTCACTCTATAATGATGTAAAAAAAGTTACGAAAAAGTTAATGATCTCTTGCATGCATAGAGTAGTTTCATTCAAAAGTTCAAGCTGCTTTCTAAGTTCTAAGTAATTAACCCCAAATTTTCTGTATCTGATTATTCACTTTTGTCCTTTCTTTAAACCCAACCGTGGCATTTCTGATATTGTGGGGAGACCAAAATGAAACATAACCAAGAGCATGAATTGCCAGGCATAGTTCTGTAGAGAGACTTCCACTTAAGAAGACGGTGTCATAACAAGGTTGTAAGCATCTTTATCCCCAGGACTTAGGATATGAGAACTTAAAGAACTCCCATTACAGTGTTTCACAACAAACTCTTCCTAGTGACTTTGGAAAAGGCAAAAAATTTATGAAATTGGGATACGCAGGAGAGATCAGAGCCTGAGTGAATTCTACATAAATCTGATGAGGAGTGAAATAATCAACTCTTAACAGCAGTAAGACTCCAGAAGTGAACGTGTGCCTGTGAGACACCATCTGCAAGAGTGATGTCACCTGCGGAGGTTCTCTCCCCTTATCTCATGAATGAGTCAGCCATCTGGCTATCAGGATGCCTTCGGAGTCCACTGGCTGAATACCTTCTTTTCCTACTCTCTTCCATCCTAACCAGGCTTCTGAAACATAGGACCCAGTTAGTGTGAGGAACTAAGTTTTTACTCAGAATTGATTTGGGATTCAGTGAAACAGGAAACACAGGGGTGAGGTCCTGTAGGTAGGTACACAGTGGTAACAAATTACCCATAAAATTACCCATATCAGACAGTAGAGCAAGCTATAGACAGAGGTCTCCAAATCCTAGTTTGCATAATGATTACTTGATTAATTAGCTTTGGAAGCTGCCCCTCTGTGGAACTCAAAACAATGGTCTTCAGGGCTTATCTGGGCAAAGGGATAGAGGAGCAGAGATAGCTTTGAATGTCACATTTTAGCATTTCTTCAAACCACTGGCCTCTGGCAGGCCACCCTCTAGTAGGCCAGGATCCTCCTGGGGGAGCCTTCCTCTCCTGGACACCTGAATGTTTGTGCTGTGTCTCAGACCCTCTGGGTTTTGTTACAGCAAAAGCTGGCTTATTTGACAAATTAAACTATGCTCGTGTGTTAACAATTGCTTCTGATGTGTGACCCCTCCCAAGCAGTAGCCATAAGATTTTACAGCAGCTTTCTGAAGACAATTGAGCACACTTCTCAGGGCTGTGGCAGAGATTTTGAGGCAAACAGCCCGTAGTGCCCATTGAGTTTATTGTAATAAACTTCTATTGGGTATTATTATGCCCACCTTGTCACACATTTGAATGAGGTTTTATACATATAGACACAGATGACCAAATATATCAGGGTTTCCACCAAGCCATACATCCCCTGAGGCTGCCCTGACTGGGGCAGAAGAGATGAGGGGAACAGTCTTTCTCTTGTTCCAATGCCAGACTGCACTTCGAGAAACAATATGCTGTTCGCAGGTCCCTCAACACTGCGGAAGTATTATAGATGAGCTAGCTGCTATAGGAGATGCACAGATGGTCTACTAATCTGGTACACCAGGCAGAAAAGAGGTGTGTGATTCCAGAGGTGGGAGAGCATCTTTCCAACCAGGGGATTAGGAAGGAAGCCTTCATGGAAAAAGCAGCATTTGAGCCAGGACTTGAAGGGGTAAAATTTGATGTGTGGTTGTGACTTGGGCTGGAAAATAAGGGAGGGAGTATGATACGAGGGAACATGTCTGTAGAAACAGATACAGGCAACCAAGAAGTCTTGAGGAGAACACAGGTGCATGACAGGGGGCTGCAGAGCAGAAGGTAGAGAAGAAAGCTTTGTGCCAGGGCTTGTGAAGCCTTCAGTGTCCAAGCAAGGAGTTCTCAGATTTGTAGGCAGAGAACCACTGTGTACTGCAGAGCCCAGACTGTCTCCTATTCAAAGTGGTGCTTTAAAACAAGCGATCTTGAAACCGGAAAAGTCGGCATTTGTACCGCCTGTCACTACCAGAACCAATATGCAGAGACAAGGATTGACTCTTCATGGCTACCTTATTCAGGTGGCCAGCGATCTGAGGAGACGGTGGGTTATGTACAGTCAAAAACCACCTTAACATCTAATTTCAAGCCAACCTTTTTGTAAGGAGAAGAAAGGGTAGATAAAGGGTTTGGGAAAAGGTTAATTGGATAGGAGTTGCAGTCTGGAGGCAATTTTCCTAGTACTTCTTTATCTGTTGATCAACAATTCTCCATCTGCAGCACTGGTGGTCCCTCTGGAACACAATGACTTAGATAATGTCTCCAAGGCTTGCAGACCCCCTGGGGCACAAAGGTCGAACTGCTTGTGCACCTCCTGGAGTCATGTGGTCATGCATTCCTGTTCCTGGAATAACAGCCGTCCAGTGCATTAATCACGTAAGCCTATCAACTATAGCAAAGGCTAAAATCTTTAACTCTTGAGTTCCCCTGTCAATCTGACAGCCATCCTAGGAGATATTACAAGGAAAAAACTTGGAGGGATGTGGTGGAGTGTGTGCCCTGAAGGTCTGAATTAGGCAGTGGCAGTGGGCAGAGGGGAGGAGAGAGAGGCATCAGGGAAAGGTTGCAGGTAGAAGTTACTAAAGCTTGATAACAGGCATGGTTCACAGCATGGGTGACAGGGAGCAAGGGAGGCCGTGATCAGAGATAATGAGCAGAGACTGAGGATTGGCAGTTAAGAAGATTCTGATTTTGGATATAACGAGTTTTGAGAACATGACAGGATTTCCAGATAAAGACGTCTATCAGGCCATTGGAAATTCGATGAGTACACTGTCCAATCTGCACTCTGAAGTTACATAAAGACCTGTTAAAATAAACCTTCATTCAGAATCTCAGTGTGCTATCAATGTGTTTAATTCAAAACAGTAGTCTTCTTTGGAACCAACCTCAGTTATAGCATCGTCCGTAAATGATCAAAGCCCATCTGTGCATTGAAAAGGGAATATATATTTTTATTTTGGCATCATCCTGCCCTACAGCAACTTGATACTGCTTACTACGTGGAGTGTGCAGTCTCACTTTGCTGTAATGAATCCAGCGCTTTGTTCTGCAGACTGGGGTTTGAATCCTGGTTCTGCTGCATTTTATTTCTCTAAGGCCTTTCATCTGTAGCATGAAGGGCTGGAATAGAGTCCTTCTAAGGCTCTCTGTACCAGTGATCTGTTAATCATGAAAAGGAGAGAGAGGGTGGTGGAGCCAACAGTGTCCACATGTCCACAGAACTTAAAGCACAGGCATTTGGGAGCACAGCAGGGAGGGGGCAGATTTTCTGGAATGGACATTGGGGTGGACATGAGGGATGTGGGCAGAGAGGAGGGCGAACACTCTGAATGAAGGCACACCCTGAAGGGAGGTGCAAAAGGCCTTCGGGAGGTTTTTTGGGAGAGTATGGGAGATGTGGTGGGACTGCAGTTTGGAGCCGGGTGGTGGAGGGTCTGGTGTCTCCAGCTAAGCAAGCGCGGTAAGTAAAATTGCCTACTTATGAAAGGGGAAAGAACGCCACAGAGCTTCTGGGCGTTGTCTCCTCTTCAGGGTTAAATAGCTGGTGGGAAAACGACCAGGAGTTCCTTGGAATGCGCCAGGCATGCGCACAGGCTGAACTGGAAAGAGTGGTTACAAGAAGAATCATGAGGTCAGGTGACCAAGACTTTGACAGCCCAGAGAGGATTGGGAAGACAGAGGAAGGCAATAGTCTCTGGCGACTCTCTCTGTCCTGGAGAATTAGGAAACTGGTGCAAGTAGTTAGAAGTCAGGAGAAGGTGCTGGCTGAATCTTGAGTTTGTGAGTTCGGGGTATCAGGGTATCTTGGTGAGGTGATTCATTTGGACAGTTGTAGGCATGAGATAGCCTCCCCCAAACGATCAGGCCCAGAGGCACAGATCTGGTAATCGCCTCAGAGGTGATGCTGATAACGCAGCGGAGTGGAAGAGGAAAGGGCTGTATCCTGGGCGGTCAAGGCAAGGGCGTGGGGAAGAGCACCAGCTGAGGACGACAGGAGCCCCCAGCCTATGGAAAGGTGGATGCTAGGGACTGTGCAAACTGGCCACGACCTTTTAGGCTGACATGGATGTGGACAGTAGCTGACTCCACCTCTCTTCCAGCCTCCTTTTCGCAGGTGAGGAACAAGGCCAGGCAGATGCACTGATTAGCCAAGAGCACAGGCTGGTAAATTCTGCAGTCAGAGTTAGGAACTTCCAGCCCAGGTACTCCCTCCATGGCCCAAGCTGTCCCTGCCCCCTCTCCCCATAAGAAACTATTCATACAGACACAAATTCAGCCCTCGAAGGCCCAGAATACTTGAAGTTTCAACCTGCGCGTTAAGGCCAGTCTCCAGCAGGTATTTTTTCCCCATGAACCAGAAGGAGGCGAGGGCTGGGCGGGGCAGGGAGGGCCAGCAGGGCCGGCAGGGCCGGTGCTTGCGCCCTGGGAGTGCGCGCTGCGCTTGCCCGCCCGTCCCCGCCCTGGTGCGCGTCGCCATCCCGGTGCGCGCCCGTCCTGGAGCGCGCCCCCGTATTGCACACCATTCTCACCCTGCCACCCCTAGATCCCCTAGCGCACCCCACAAGCTCCTGCCCGCAGCGTTCGTGCTGGTGCGCGCCCCCGTCACTGGGTCCTCGCCTGCCCCCCCTGCCTCCGTCCCTGGTGCGCGCCCCCGCCCTGCAGCCCCCGCCCTATTAGAGTTGTTGCTGCCGCGCGCACCAAGGAGCACCCGCGGAACAGCGGAGCAGCGGCGGGACCGCGCCGGGCCGGGGGCGCGCGGGAACGCGGGGGCGCGGGCGCGAGGCCGCTCCGCGGGGCCGCGCGTAGGAGGTGCCGGAGGAGGAGCGCTGCCCGCCGGTGCCGCCGCTCGGTGCGGGTCAGGGATCGCAGGAGCGGCCAAGCCGCGGCCTGGAACAAAGAGGCGGGCGCGGCGCGATGGCGGACCGCAGCCTGGAGGGCATGGCGCTGCCGCTGGAGGTGCGGGCGCGGCTGGCCGAGCTGGAGCTGGAGCTGTCGGAAGGTAACAGGCCCGGTCGGGCCGCGCCGCGCTGTCTCCCGGAGGCCGCTGCGGGCGGGTGGGAGGGCGCGTGGTCCCTGGGGAGCGGGGTCCCTGCGGTGCGTGTCGCTGCCCGCACCTGGGCCAGTGCGTGTCGCCGCGGGGCTACGCTGCGGCGGGGCCTGGGGCGCGGGATGGAGCGGCCGGCCTGGCGGGCCCGTGTCCTTGTGCGCGTCCGCGCTCTGCCCCCGCGGCCCAGGCTGGGGACGTCTTCGCGCCGCTCGGCCTGCGGTGTTCTGGCCTTGTTCTAATGCGAAACTTGTCGTTGGACTTGAGGGTTTGATCACCGGTGTGCAAGGCATCCTGGTTTTCCAACGGCCTGTCCTGCTCGGGGAAGGTAGTGCTACTATTGTTCGTGTGTGTTGTGATGCGAAGGGTGGCAGAGTCTCCAGCCTCCTCCTTCAGGCCAGGTTCCTTGCATCGCGCTCATCCCTCGGATTTGGAATTGGTGACAGATTTGCAGCTGTGATTTCATGGAGTGTTCTATACGGTTTCTTATTTGCTCTTAATGGTGGTATCATGTGCTCAACTGTCATAAGTTTAGATCGGGTTTTGCTATGTCTTAAAAAAGCCACTAAAGTTCTAAAATGTTAATATTTAATATATATTTAGTATTCACCTGGCTCACCCTCGAAAGGCCACTAACAGGCTGTGGTGGGGTGGGGAGGGGCAGGCTGGTCTCGGATTTATATTTGGAGCAGTGCAGCGTGGTGAACTTTGTGTGTGTGTGCGTGCGTGTGTGTGTGTGTAACGGTTTTGTGAGGGCCGGCAGCCAGAAAGTAAATGCATTCGTGCCAATTTCATCAGCAGGGAGGAGCTGATGTTGACTTTATGTCTTCCTTTTTAACACTTGCAGGGTGCAGAAAGGAATAAACCAGGGGACTGAGGTGTAGTGTTAGTTGCCTTTTCAGATGTCCGTGGACTATTTCTCTTTTTCAAATCTAGGGTTCTGCAGGACATCCCAATGTTTTGTAATATTAAACAGTCCCATAGCCAGAGAAGGAAGCTGCTTCCTGGACTCTGTGCTGAGCAGACACTACTCGACCTGGTTGAAGATGTGGGGGCTTTGCTAGTACCCCAGGGGGCCCAGAGGCAGGCCATACAGGGCGATTCCCCCCAGGAACACTATTGAGGTTTACACTGGTGGATAAGTGTGTGCTCTGGACAGCGCTGGAAGGGACGAAGTCTGTATTGGAAAACATTTGTGGGAGTTCTTTGATTTTGTCAATGTTTAGATGGGTGTTCTCCCTCACTTACCAGCCCCTCAGAGCTCTAGTTTCTCATCTGCACCACTGTCGTGTGATTCACAGCACCCGTCATTCATGCATTCTCTCGGAACAAGCACTTCTGCTATGTCTGCCTCATCCGAAGGTTGAGGGTCAACACCCCATCTGTGTCAGCAAAGTGGGAGTCATCCGAACTCCACAGCCGCGTTCACCCGCACCGCCCCCCCACCCCCACCCCATCAGCCTGGAAATCAGCTCACATTTGCTTCTCTGAGTCTGGGACAGTGCCCCAAGGGGCGTCCTGGCCCCCTGCTGCGCTGGGCGTGGTCACGGTCACACAAACCTGTACCTGGGGCGCACTCACCTGTTAGATGACACTCACCTATCACCAGCTGTTGTTCTAGGAGGGTGAGTGATATGTTCCTGCCGCCCAGAGGATGGCAAAACCGCTTCGGACCAATGTGCGCTCAGCCCCATGCTCTGTGCAGATTTTTTAAAAGGGCTTAATGAATTTCTTATTGAGTGTCTGGACAGAGAAAGGGATGTGTGTGTTTGCATGCAGGAAGCACATTATTGTCTTTCCTTCTGTGTGAACCTTGCTAGACCTAGCCTGAATACTGAAGAGTAAAATAATCAGAGGGTTGTGGTAGGGGCTGGTGGGGCCTCAGTCCCTCCCCTGCTGCCTCCCATCCCCCCCACTTTGACTTGCTTTGTTCCTGTTGGGTTGATAGAGTTGCTGTTTAAGGTCATTTGGAATTTCGGGTCTTGTAACCACTGTAGAGTAGTTTTACTGGCTTAAATTAGGTGACCCAACTTGTTTTCCAGTATTGCTTAAAAGAAACCAAATAATAGCAGGATCAGAAATTTCTGCACCTCTTCACATTTTGGAACTTAAAAAATGCCCCAGCATACTCACTTTCAAAGGGAAGAGTTAAAACAGCTCTTGGTGCTGAATTACTTAAGTGTATTGCTTTCACATTTTCTCTTTAATCAAGATTCATGGGGAGAGGATTCTTCAAATTAGTCTTCATTATTTTATGGAAATATCAGAAAATGTTGTGGAAGCATATGTGGAATTTTCGGTGCTCAGTTCCTACAGAGGAGGATGGCATAAACAGTTCTATTTTAAGTATACAGTATAGGTTGAAAAAGCAGCGGACTGGTCTCTCGAAGTTGCGGTGTGGCCTGCCAGTCATGAACAGTTGCCTGTTATCTGGCTTTGTAGACAATGGTCCTGTTTTGGTTTGCACTGTCTGATGGGTGTTGTTATAGATGCTAATATTATATTTTATTGGGCCATTGTCTGCAGAACTCAGGTTTTTACTTCCCTGCTCTGCTGGTTGCATCCTTGTATCTTTCTGCTCTTACTGCCCAGTGCTCCCCTCACTGGGGAAAGCCAGCGTCTCTCCCATAGAAGAGTGTTGTCAGCAGTGAACAGGAGCCTGCTGGGGAGATGTGGGCACCAGCAGCTCCAGTCATTGTTTGCGGCCAGAGATTGTGAGTCTGCTCAAACCGTTGGGACTGAATGTGAGTCGGGGAGGAAGCCAGCCAGTGAGCTGGCCGCTGCAGGATGCCAAGTGGAGTGGCAGACACTCCTTTTCCTAGATCATTTTTTTCTTCCCCTCTCTTGCCTTTTAGGATCTTGCATTTTTCTTCTTGGCATTAACAGGGTACCTAAATAATTTCAATAATAATGAGTAAACATTTGGCTTCAGGAAAAACTTTAAATGGAAATACCAATCCAAGTAGAGAGGAAACAGAAAACTTCTCAATAAAGACAGTCTCATGTCTAATTTTTAAAGAAATTTATGTATTGATTGGGATGCAGCGGTACGTTTCTCTGTGAATGGGTGCTTGCTCCTGGGGCTGTGCGTACACTGGACTTGCAACTACAGAAGGCACTCTCCCCACTCTTTCAGGAGAGGCTGGATTCTTATTTTGGTGGAACTAAGGAAATTGCCTTGTGATATAGCCTGCGAAACTCATTTGGTGTTTGCAGAAGAGATGTCTTTAAAAAATATACACCATGTCAAACCCTTTGTGGCTTTCTAGTTGTTGGTATGCTTACTTGCTTCCTAACTTCTGCTTATGGGGGTTACTCAGTTCAGGCTTTGCTTTGCTAATTAATATACCAGATTACCTTAACTGTTAGTTTTATTCCATCATAGAACCCAACTTAATATTTTCTTAGTAAGTGTGAAGCTGCTTGATGAAGGAGGTGAATGCTGACTTAAATGTCAGCCCCTTGTGTTGGTCAAGGAGCCAGTAATTTTTAAAAAATTGCAGATGAGCAAACCATAAGCAGCTTGAGTGTTCCTGTCACCAAAGAGGGGAATCTTAATGAGACGGCATTTGGAAGATTTGTGGACTTTCGAGTGGCATTTTCAGGCCTACTGGTCCCAGGTAACAAATACACTTTGCTCCAAACTTGTGTTCTGTCCTGCACACTCTTTCCAGCCCCGATGCTTTTCTTGGAGGTCCCTGTTGCTACAGAGCTCAAAGCTCTGCTGAAGCTAAAGCTTAGGAACACCTCACAAAGTCAGTGAGCAAAGGCCCAGCTGTCTCTAATGCCACCCAAACTTTGCGTACATGCTCCTCATGGAAAGGAAACAGTTGACTCCGGAAAACAAATGTGTGAAAAAAGTTGTCTCCCCCACCCCCCAGCCCTCGCATCCCCCCAGAGTCTCATGGATGACTTCTTGTAAGTGGGTGAGGGGGAAGGGAGGGGTCGGCAGATTCAGGGAAGTAGAGGCTGTGGTGCCCCACCTCCCTCTAGAGTCAGATCTCAGGATGGTTTACAGAGTTTACTTTGTACATCCATCTCAGAATTGTCACACATAGCCATAAGTATCACGGTGAATGAAGTGAAATACTCTCACTAAATGTTAAATATTGTGACCTGCATTAAAAAAATATTTCCAAAATGGCATTATTGATATGTGTGGGATTTGAAATGGGTGGACTTGAATTCTAAGAGTTCTTCAGAGTTATGAAAATTGTTATGTTTGGATGGTCTTTTCTCCATGAATATAGATGTCAAATTTATAGCTAGGGAGCTGTGGAAGTAACCACACACACATCCAAGGCATAGATATGTAACGTTGTCCCAAATGCTTGTGAGATGTTTGCAATGCTGTAGTCCTTATATCCCTACCTCATGGGGTTAGAACCTAAACAACTCGATTTTGTTTCAGACGAGGCCCACGGGTTTTATATTCTTGTTATGGTTTGCGGCTACAAGCTGTTGGAGTTATGAGTCACTTCTTGTCTTCCTCCTCCCGGCCTTTTCAAATGGTTGTCTCTTTTTTTAGAGCCGATTTTTTAAAAAGCAGTGATTTAGGGGATGAGTTGTAGCATTCTTCTGAATTGCAAAGAGAATGTACTGGATCATCTTCGTTTTGATGTTGTGTACGTGGACTGACTCACCAGCTCAAACCCTAGTCATATTATTCAGATCATTTCTAGTTCTCATAATTACTCAGGCACCTTAAAAAAAAAAAAGCAAATTATTGATGCAGTGGCTTGATTTAGTTTTGCACATCAGTATTCATCCTGGGAATCGGGGACGTGTCATCGGCTGTGACGCAGATGTGGACAGCGCCTCAGCTGATGTGTTTGGTTTTCTGGCCACCTTTTCACTGGGTTGGTGCTCTTCCCCCGCTCCAGTTTCTTTCTCCGCACACCTCCACTTGCCAGGTTGCTGTCCTTATCTTTTCGGTTCCCCATCTAGGGGTTACTATTGTTGCCAGTGCTCTATTCTTTATGCTAAGAGGGTGAAAAACTTGTCATGTCTCAAAAGAAGTAATTCCATCAGTTTTTTTTGTGATGATAATAAACATGGCTGTCAGACAGGGGAGGTGAACTAGGGGTCCCAGTGAGGATCGGGTGGGGTACAGGAGCTAGGGTGATAAGGAGTGGGGTTCCTGACTTCTGAGCATATGGATACTGCCCTCTGTCTTCAAGACCTGATTGGGGTAGTAATTGTAATATGCCCTGAAACAAATGGAGTACGAGAATGCTGAGGTACTGAGTTGTGAAAGTCAAAATTATAGCAAGTAGTCTTTTCTTGGGGGAGAGGGATTCTGGATTGCTTTTTTTTTTTTTAATATTCTCTTGATATTTTGCATAGTAAAATGGACTGCTGTGTAAATTACAAATTGAGAGAGTTCTTTATTTTTTCTTTGGGATTTTATTTATTTGTTTTTAGAGAGAGGGGAAGGGAGGGAGCAGGAGACGGAGAGAAACATTCACGTGTGAGAGATACATCAATCAGTTGCCTCTCGCACGCACCCAACTGGGGACCTGGCTCACAACCCAGGCATGTGCCCTGACTGGGAATTGAACTGGCGACCCTTTAGTTTGCAAGCTGGGGCTCAACCCACTGACCCACACCAGCCAGGTCTGAATTTCTGTTCTATTTCCTCTTCTCGTTTCTCACCAAGCTGAGATTCACTTCCCCATAAAGATGAAGACACATGGATCTACCCTGACCATCTTCTAAGGAAGTTTTAATGGATGCTTGCTGGGCAGTAGGCCAGTTTACCTGAAATGAAAAACGGAAATGGAAACTATGTTATTAATTATCCTTACTGAAAGTTTCTGTGTCTTTATGAGTAAAGAAATGCAAATAGAGCATGGTCAGTATGGCAGTGTTACAATTACCCATATGTTGACAAAATGTAGCTTATAAGTCATCATATAAGGATGTCAAGTATATCTAAGAGCAGTTGCAAAGGCTGATATTATCAAAGGAAAGGAACAGATGAAATCTTTTAGTTAGCCCAATCGTTTAGGAAGGACAGCTTTACCTAGGAACCATGCTTTTGAGGGAGCCGGATTATATTACCCTAGGAATTAAGCACAGAAATACATTTTTAACTTGTGGGTGACCTTCTTCTGTGCTTCTTGACTATCTCTGGGTTTTTCTAATTCCTATTGGCAGGAATTTGTGGGAGGATATTGAGACTTCTCTGGGCTGAAGGTCTGATCCTCTGAGAAGTCCTCTTTCTACATCAGAGAGTGTGCCCAGTGCTCTCTCTGGGTCCCACCACTCACAGCATTGTCTTGGTGAGATAGTTTGTCCCTCACAGCCTTGGTTTCCTCAGCTGTCATGTGGGTTAATAACCCTCCCTGCAGTCTTGTCACAGGGACTGGAGAGGCAGTGAGTGTCCCAGAGTTTGCCTGGTAAATACTCACTTCTGCTCTTTTCCTCCCAGGTACTGGGATGAGCTCCTCATTCTTCCTGCTCCTGGTGCTCCCCTTGCCCCAGTTTCTTCCCAGGATTTGGGGTCACAGTGACTTAAGAGTGGCCCTAGGAGAAAGGAAGTGGGAGGAGGAGTCCTTCTAAGGCGCAGGCAGGGTGTGGGAAGCACTCACTTCTGCTGAGAGGGCGCACTTCTTAACCATTGCTTGGCCACTCACCCTGTGCTGGAATAATTTCAGAATTGTGATACCTTGAAAACATTTTTTTGAAAGACAAAACTTGTTTCTTCCTGTGGCCTCTTTGAGTCAATATGCCTGGAAGCGCTCCCTCCCCCGCCCACCTTTTTGTTTGTTTGTTTGTTTGTTTATTTATTTATTTATTTATTTATTTTGGCTCCTTTATTTTTCAAGAGAGAAGTAGGAGAAGGATGTCCTTGCTTAGGTTCTAGTCCAGCTGTATCTGGGACGGATGTCCTCCTAGGTTTTCCTCCAGACCGCATTTGGACCTCCTGAGACGCATTCCGAAGCTTGCTGAAGGAGCTGCCTGGGTACCTCCCTCTGCGGTCTCCCTCCTCTCTGCTAGCTGAGGACGAAGCCGGAACTCTGCCGGCTGTGACTCCGAGACATCTGCCTCCTGGACACGTGTGCAGAGAGAGTAGGCTGACATCTCTTCTCATCTCGTCTCGTGACCGTGACCGATGCACAAGGGATGCACAAGGATGTCAGCTGACGGCCCACACAGGTGAAATGACGGGAGCCAGCTGCAGTTCTGAGAGGCCAGACCCCTCCCACCGGCAGCCTCCTCCTGCGTTGTGGAGTTCGTTGTGGAGTTCGGGCTGGCTCAGGCAGTGTGGCCCGAGGCCCTGTTTCCTGACTTGCCAAACATCTGGGACGTCCTGGGGCTTTATCCTTACGATCCTTCTGGCAGTCTCAGGGGTTGAGCTCCCTTGGGCTTGTGACCGTGAGTGGGATTGACTCTCATAAACTTCTTTTCAAATAAAGACTAGAGACAGAGTTTTAAGTCCCACTCCCATGCGAACGTAATGGCATTGCAGAAGTTAGGGCCTCGATCATGTACAATGACAGACTATTTCAGAGTAACATGAGTCATAAGGTGGAGCTGGTCTTTGTGCCATACTCTTAAGTGAGCATTAGCAGGCTTCAGAAACATCTTTTGTTCTTATTTATTTGGGCAAATATAATGGATGCTTAAAAGCTGTTGAGTTTTAGTACTATACAGTAATCTTTAAGGAGCTTTTTAAGCAAGGGTGTGATTCCCTTAAACTTAAGTCATTAATGTGCACCTATTTAAAGCCAAGGAAATAACATATCAACTCACCAGGGTTGAAATTTTGTGATGAGTATTACTAATGTGCATTGTCATGGTCCCCTCTGCCCCCAAGTCACTTCTGTGTCAATTCTGGAAAAGTAGGACTCGCTGTGGAGGGAGGTTTTATTTCTTCCTGGTGCTCAGTTCCTGTGAACATAATCTTACTGGGTTGGCTGGGCAACCTCCACAGCGCCAAGGTTGACAGGCTAAGTGAGAGATTGCACCTGGGCTGTTTGGCTGCTGCTACCAGAGTCGGACTTTGAGCGTGCTTTCCCACTTGGTTCCCTGTGCACAGATCAGTGTGAGGAGGAAGTAGAGTTCGTTTTTCTTTTCCCCTCCCCCTGAGATGGTGATGAATTATTGTTTAGATCTCCTACTAGTAAGAGATTTCTAATACCTGTTGGTATTTTAGAATTCCCCGTTCTTAGGAAGGTCTGGCTCTGGACACAGGGAAGGAAGTAGCCTTGAGTTTGCTTGTTTCCTTGATGACTTGTTGCGTTTAGGGTTTGACACAAGTAGAACTGTGGATGACATCTGCTCTTGATAGAAAGGGTGCAAGTAAAATAGGGCCTTTCAGAAAGTGCGTCCTATGACTGTAGAAGATATAGAAGAGCAAGGCCTTGGGGAAGGAGTGTGGGCCGAAGGTGGCTGGGGTGGGGCTGGCTGAGAACGCTCAGCAGCAGCAGGAAGCTCACGGGGCTGGCTGTAGCGGTGGGACCCTAGGGCAGTTTGGTACCTGTGATTTATTCTTGAAAGATGATGTGGGATGGGGACAGATATTTGGAACACTAGTATTCCGTGAAACCAAGATATGAAATGAACCTTATAATTGCATGATGCCTTGTATATTTCAACTGCTTTCATGTTGATCTTTTTTAGTCGTTTAGAAGTATTTTCTAAGGAAATGATGTTTTCTTCTTTTTAGAGACAAGGAAAGCAGACTGAATTTCAAATGGTCAGAAAGCCATCATGAGCATTAGAACCTTGGTTTCCTGACATGGGGTCAGTGTCCCGAGTGAGCTGGCAGACCGTGGGGCTTCTCCGAGGTGCATTTCCTTCGGATCAGTGATTGGGGATCCAGGCCTCTCTGGAGACCTGAGCAAGGAGCTTGCTAGCAGCTGTGGGCGCTCACAGGTGGGGAAGCAGTGGGCAGTCTGCTCCTCAGCAGGCTCTCCCCTGCTGAGCAGCAAGTCAGCGAGGAGAACGCTGGCATTTTCTTTCTGCTTGGTTGTGACGGGGCAGAGGCTTATGCCGCACATTTTCTTAGCTGGCTGCCTCTGGAATTTTGCATTTGAAGTGTAATCTGCCTTCTAGGGGTGGGTCCATGGGTGTTCACTGTATAACTTCATATTTTCTGTATGCTTGAAAATTTCCCATGTTAATCATGGAAGATAAAGAGAAGACATGAGTCCCTTGGATTCACTTTTCTGGATAGCATCCTTTAGCATCAGGAGGTGAGATATAGTATGGTTTTATCAGAAATCTTAATTGTTTTGGTCAAGAGACAATGCTGTTAATTCTCGGTGGTGTTGTTTCTGGGAAACATATTTTAAATGAGGTTCCAGGCTCGACCGCTGCAGCATCTCTACCAGAAGAGGGTGGCCTCTCTCAAAGCTTCCCCGCTGTACTAGCCAGGATGGGTGATCGCGTTTAAGCAGCCACCCATCACTCCTGAGGTGGTCCATTTTTGGTTTGTCGTGGAGTGCTTTTATGCCAGATGCAGAGCCTGTCCTGATCTTCTCTGGTTCCTGCAGGGGATGGGCCCACGTCTCATACATGTGACCTGTGCTCACCTCTGTCCCCAGGGCACTGGCGCTGTGTCTGTCGGGGTGCGTGGTGCATGATGTGGACTTTCGAATCGGATGTTGGAAGTAGACATCTTTTTGGTGTGAACGAAGTTTGTTCTCTCTATCATGGTGGAGGTTGTTTACATATATTCATAGCAACCGCTCACTGATTATTCCCTTCATTGCATTAAGTGTATTACATTATATTACCTTTTAGCACTTATAACCTGAGCAAAGTTACATTCATCTCATAAAAAAAAGGAAGTGCTCAGAGAGCTTGTCCAGGCCTCGGGGCGAGCGTAGGTCCCGGTGATCAGCTTTGCCCTTGGAGCTCCTTCTAGGCTGCTGCCACCTGCTTCTCACATGATAGCTCTCCTGGGGGAGGCCCACTTTTATGCCGTAAGTGAGGCCGGTCCAAAGTAGGAGATGGAATTTTTGAAAGATGGCAGCTTTTGCCCTGGATGGTGTGGCTCAGTGGATCGAGTGGTGGCCTGCACATCGAACATTCGCTGGTTCGATTCCCGGTCAGGGCATGTACCAGGGTTACCGGCCAGGTCCCCGTTTGGGGCCACGCAAGAGGCAGCAGATTGGTGTATCTCTCACACATCGATGTTTCTCTCCCTCTCTTCATCCCTCCCTTCTTGTCTCTCTGAAAATAAATAAATAAATAAATAAATAAATAAATAAATAAAATCATTAAAAAAAGATGGCAAATTTCATGGTATGTGTGATTTTTCTTTTTTACATATTTACTTTCATATACCCTAAATGATATATTTTTCCCCCCTGACATAACAATCGACTTAATTACCAGACATTACTTGTACCAGCACACCTTGTTTCGTTGCACTTCGTAGCTGCTGCACTTTTCACAAGTTGAAGGTGAGACCCCCACCCGCAGAATGACAGCTCCCTTGAGCGGGACCCGTGCTTGACCGCAGCGGCTGCAACAGCTTGGTCTGCACCGTCTGCCCTCCCAGGTTCCGGGAAGGACAGTTTGGGAACCTGTAGTCTCCCTACAGGGGATAAAACCGATTCTCTCTTTTCATAACCGTAATCTGTTTAATAAAGTTGTTGGGATTGTGGCTGTCTGTTGTTGTCCTATTTTTATTTTTAGATCCTCGAGGGGAAGCAATTTAGTGATTACTCGTAATTGTGAAAATAATCTAGCGGTTAGAGAATCTCATTGGGACAGATCTGATAGCTTCTTTCCTTTCAGTTAGCTTTAAAAATCTTAATCCAGATAAATATTGGTAGGAATGACCATTTTTAAAATGGATAAGACAGATTTTTGTGTGACATGAGCCATCCTAGCATATTGTTTCTAGAATATTCTAGAACATCCACCTGTATTCTCACGCGTCTGCACCCTCCCCGTTTCCTGATTATCCACGTTGGCTTCGGACTTTTTAATCTACGTATCCAAGTTGAAAATTATAAATGTGTGCATTCGTGTGTGACGTCTTTTCCTGCCATGTGGGCCTTCTAAATGTTGCTTTTGGACAGTGCAACTTCCCATGCGCTCAGCCAGAAAGCACGTCGTGCTCACCAGTAAAGACAGATGTTCCAGCGTCAGGAACCTCGAAGACTGTTTCCGTCGCAGTGAGTAAACAGACCCCAGAACAAAGATGGCTTTGTGTACTCTGCATTTACCATGAACTTTGTCGAGAAAGTGGAGCGAGTGTTTCCTCACATCCTGGAACAGCAGTTAAACAGAAAACATGGAGTATTAAATTCTGTCATCAGATTGTTTTGCATATTTATGGTTGCACCTGTTCTGGAGGCTAGGAAAGCCACTCAGTGTTGGCCTAGCTAGGGCCATGGCTATCAGAATGAATGGGAACAATACCATTTTCCAGTTTAAGTATTTTAAATCTAAAGGTGCCCCTTATTCACATAACCTGATTTTCAAGAAAGATACTATTTAACTGGAATTGTTTCAGTGGATTATATTAATTTGGTTATTGGTGACTGGATCATTACACTATGTTGTGAATTAATCTTATTTTTTGATTTATCCTCATAGTATAGAGCATTCTAGAAGGTCAACCAGAGGCTCACAAGAAAGCATTAACATTGTTACTCATAACTTAGACTAACTCTTGGTCTTTATGAAATGATGGCCATAATCATGTATTTAATTTCCATTTCTCACTTTGTTCTAAATTCTAAGTTCCTTCTTCATCACTGTTTCTCCCATATTCTTTTCTTCTTGCTCCGTTCTTCCTTCTATTTTCTTCTTTCCAATTCTGAGACCCTCGGCACACGGTGTGTGGGGTTCCTGACAGCTGTGAATCTTTTATGACCACGGAAAGTACTTCTTCTATTGGTCAAGACAGCTTAAACACATTTCAGTTGCCCGTGTGTCACCTGTTTTGGGCATGGTCTGTGGACAGTTTTAACCCTTTTTTTGTGGGGTTTTGGCTACCTTTTCTTTGCCCATCTCATGACTGCTCCGGCCCGTGAGTGCATATGCTCTGCACACCTGTCTCATCCTGCAAGGCAGTTAAACAGAGCTCTGGCATAAGTCCCACACTGCCACATAAGCACCCTTCCCTGGCATTTGAGTGTGGATTGTTTTGTTGCTGCGAATGACCCTGAGGCTCCTTTGGGATCCCCTCACATTGAAGTGGATATAAAATATAAAATCAATTATGGTATTATTACACCTCATGGAGCAGATAACAAAGATGCTTTAATCTGAACAGCAGCTGAGATGAGAACACATTAGGTTTGGATGTGGATGACCTTTTGACAGAAGCAGCTGGCTTTTGTCATACCCTGCAAGCTGTGCTTGCACTGTTCTATGTTTTATACTTAGAATTTCTGTGGTACCTAAAGGAGATGTTGGCTAATTTTAAGGGGGTAAACTACTCTAGCAACAGAAATGCTCTCTGGAGATTTAGATAGGTTTGCCATATTGCTTGTTGTTTACTATTTATTTTTTAAAATTATTTATTTATTTATTTTTAGAGAGAGGGGAAGGGAGGGAAAAAGAGAGGGAGAGAAACATCAATATGTGGTTGCTTCTCATGCTCCACCCACTGGGGACCTGACCTGGCCTGCAACCCAAGCATGTGCCTTGACTGGGAATTGAACCAGTGACCCTTTGGTGCACAGGCCAACACTCTACCCACTGAGCCACACCAGCCAGGGCTGTTGTTTACTATTTAATCTTAGGGATAGTTGATAGGTAAGTTGCTGAATGTGCCCACCCCTGTGTTAGTGTGCATGCAGGTGGAAGTGTGCAGGTGCACACTTATCTCGAAGTGAAATCAGAACAATTCCATGTGATTCCAAAGTTAGGTGGCGGTTGCTTTTGTCTTATGAGAGCTTTTGGACTGTCTTTCCTTTCCTCAAGCACTTACTCCATTAGTCGTTTCTGAGTGAGGCTCTGTGTTCTATGCTGTGGGAGTGGTGGCAGTCAGTTTAACAATCCAGAAGGAGCTGGGACACAAGCCTGTGGGGAAGTGCCGTACAGACCAAAAAGACAAACTACTGCGGAGTGCCCACCACGACTGCATGTGGAATTTGGTGCCAGATGAGTGACCTCAGCAGGGAGAGCTCTGAGTTTGGAGGAAGGAGCGGCTGGGTGACGGAGGGGGCTCGGTATGCTTGCTGGGTGGCCAGGTCCCTGGGCCTTTGCAGAGGGGCAGAGACCAGCTGTGCTGGGGGTGGCACGTCACTCGGTGTGGTCGGGCAGTGCTGTCTGTGGCTCCTGTGTTCTGGGTGAGACCCTCGTGCCCCTGGCTGGCTGGCTGTGGGCTGAGGTGTGGGGCCTGGCACATTGAGCTTCATAGGACGATGGCATCTGGGTCTCTCGTAGTTTTCAGAGGCACATGGGAGTAATTGAGGCTTTTCTTTGTTTTCATCTCTGTGTCTGTCCTATCCGGTGGAGCGACTATATATGGGTTGACTTATCACTTTGACACTGTGGTAAAAGAGTAGAAAGTGAAGCCCTGAATATGAGGTTCTAACCTTGGAGATGACCTTCATCAGCCTTTCCACTTTTTGAGCAACTTTATGGAAGCAGAAGGTGCAGGGACTTGCCAAAGATCACCAGTCAGCGGCAGAACCGGTAACAGTCTTCTCTCTCCGCTGTCCTCCCCGCAGCAGACTTTGCTTCCTTGTAGGTGCTCCAGGGCAGGGTGGTCCGGGGATGGAGAGGTAAGGTAGCGGGAGGCTGGGCGGGGTGGTGGTGAGTATCATTAACACAGAGCATCTACTCTTCAGGTTTTCAGTGTGTGTTCTATGTGTGTGCTGTGTGCTGTGTGTGTGCACAGAGCAGGGTCCACCCCACCGTCCCTGTCCTGCAAGGTTTAGGTCATGAAGCAGCGATGTGGGGGCGTTGGGCTGCGTTGGAGGAGCTGCACCCTGTGAGGCTCCTGCCCTGAGCTCTGTCCTCCCCCACACCCAGTGCATTGGCCTCTTCCCTCCAGACAGCCACCTGTGGAGCTTGCGTTTACCTTCGCCCCCAGTTCCGCCCCCAGTTTTCTCTTCTTTCTATGGACTTCGGGACCTTTAGACCTTCCCTGCAGGGTGGGTGTTGGTCACTGATGACTCCGCCCTGTGCTGATCAGTGATGGGTTGAGTGGATGCAGGGAGGTGGTTGGTTGTCTGACCTCAGGGACACTGGGTCATCCGAGAGGCTCCCTCTGAGGAAGGTGTCAGGGAGAGTCCCACCCCTGCTCCCTGGAAGGCAGCCCCCCTTCCCCAGCTCCCCTTCTGCACTCTCTCCTCAGTCATTGTGACCCCCGGGGCAGCAGGATGTGCTGTGACCGCGGGGAAGGTGGAAACCTTTGGTCCTCTGGGCTGTGGAAGAAAGACCTATTTTTTAAAATCAGAGAACATCTCCTTTGTCTGTCTGCCTTTTAGTTAGGATGAGGACGCTGTGCGTTTTAAGTTTCCCTCTTTCTAGGAAAGAATGAGTCTCTTTTGTGGCATTGCTGTTGATTTGCTGTATTGTTAGCAGAGTGAGTGTCTGTGGGCAGCCTCTGCCCTGCAGCCAGGTCTGCCTTTCAGGTAAGGTGGCCGAGGGGTCCCTCGTGAGGGTGAGGGCCCAGCCACGGGCAGGGGCAATGCTGGCCTGACAGGTGAGGCATTTAGTACTATTTGGTAGACAAATACTTTTAAGCCTACAAAATGAAAAAGGGCAGTAAGTGACTTAGGAACCTCCTCAGAGGACCATTTAACCGTGACAATGGTTGTAGCCTCCGACTGCCCTCCCGTTTCCACCCATCTTTCCTCTCCAACTTTCCCTGGGCCTTTGCCTGGGTCCCCCACCGCCTCTGTCGTGGTCTTGCCCACCCCTTAGGCTCACCTGCCTGGGGACTCTGCTGCTCCGTGCTGGGCCCTGTGTTCCTAAATGCCTGAATATTTATCAGCCGAGGCTAGTGAAAGTGGATCCCAGTGCAAATGTAAGTCACCTGCCTCACACCACAGAGCCGTCATTTTGGATATCCAATAATTGGACAGCATTCTTTTATTGAGAAACTTGCTTATTGCAGGACACTGTATATTACAATTTAACTTTTGTAAGCAGGAAGTTGGGCTGTGCACAGAAGATGCCCGGAAACTGTGGCTGGAGTCCTTTGGGAGAGACAGGGCGGGGGGCATCCTCCCTCCCCTTTGACACGTTTCCATATGTATCTTTAAACAAAGAGCTTTTGTATTGCAATAGAGTGAAAATTGTGACTGATGACCTAAAATCCTCTGATATAATAGTGAAAATGTTGGTGGTGTAAACCAAGACAAGACAATGGTTGGTCCTTACAAACAAATTATTCAAACAGATGTTTCCCGCTTCTCTTCCCATGGCCAAGACAGTCTGCGCTCCTCCCCACTTGACTTTTTCTTCTGGACTCTTCCCTAGGGGCTGAGCCCTCCGCGTGCTTCCAGTGAGGGGAGTGCAGTGCTCCTCAGGGGTGCTGCGTCAGGGGCGGGGCACCCATGGTAGTTCCTGGGGGATCTCCTTTCTGCTGGTTGGCTTGGGGAGCATGATGGCCCTGACTGTGCACTTAACAAAAGCACCTTCACCTGGCTGCCGGCCCCCTGTCCATACCCCGCTGGTGGAGAACATGAGGCTTAGCACACATCCCCAGGGGCCACCTGCAGAAAGCCAGTTCAGTTGTCACTGTCATTGCGCTTGAATCTTGGAACAGGCGTGGGCGGACACTCGGGCCACCACACGGACCTTGGCTCTGTTTTACCACCTGTTTCTTCTTTCCTGACGTGTAGGAACTTGGCCATTCACTGCAGTCACCTGGGAAACTGATCCCTCGTCCCCCAGGCTGCCTTCAGAATCAGTCTGGAGTGGCGTGGTGTCCCTAGGCGAGTCCAGTGCAGCTGGCCAGCCTTTGGGAGCTGGTGGCTTCTCCCACTCGTTTGAAGTTTAATCATATATTTCTTTGTAAAGTGTATTGGGTGGAGAAGAAGTAGGAGGCAGGAAATTCTGGTTTAGTCCTGACTCACTGGCTCTGTGCCCCTGGGTATTGTGGGCATCTGGGTGTAGATAATGGTGCCCTGTGCTATATTATGTTCAGCTCTCCCAGTGGGCACCAACGTAACGATTGTTCCTAGAAGGCCAGTTTGAAGAAAACTAAAATTCGGAATTACACGTCGTGAACTTTTACTATTTGGAAGGGAGGAATGCTGGGAGCTGACGGGCTCTGTCACCACCACGGCCAGCGCGCACAGTGGTGACAGTCCCCCTTCTCCACGGGTCTGCCTCCCTTGGGAGCCGCGAGTCCTTGAAAGCGCAGGCACCGTGGAAACACTAAGTGAAGACTGGACCCTCTGCAGGGGAAGGAAAAGGGCTCTGTGGGAGACTTCCAGCTGGTTATGTACCGTGTCAGCAGGTTACTTTCAGGGCTGTGCGAGGCCCATATTAGAAGATCTATGGTGCGTTCCTGGCTGTAGGTCCTATAAGAAGGAACCTCAGCTCCGTTTTTGTTTCAGTTGCCTACACTTTGCCTGCTGCCGTGATCGATGGTCGCTGTGAAAGCTGCTGCAGAGGGAAGCCACGCCAGGCCCCTGCTGGGGCTGTGGTGTCCACGTCAGGCCCCTGCTCGGGCTGTGGTGGCCATGGGGCAGCGTTTCACGCAGGGGTGAAAACACACACTCTGCAGGACTTCGTTAGTGAGGACTCGGAGTCTCCCCAACAACTGCGTGTGTGGTTTTTTCTTTTGAAAAGCTAACTCATGCAGTAGAGTTTATTTAGTGTTTATATGAAGTTGGTGGAATTGTTAAAAATATTTTCCTAACTAGATGATATCATTATTGGACTCGTACAATTACAAATCTTGTTTTAGATTGCATTATCATTTATTTACTCTCTCCTTTTGTTCTTTTGGTTAAAAAGTACAGTTTAGCTAAAGAATGAAGTTAAAAATGAAATCAAAGTCACAAATATACAACATCTAAACAGTTAAAATATATATGTGTATACTTTACAAGTCATCCAGACTGAAAAAGGAGATAAAAATAAAAATTGAGAGGACCCAGTGGTGCGGAAATGTTATGATTATTTCCTCTCGTGTCCAGGAAACCTACATGCTTGAACCTCTGTGTTTTCGTTTTCTAGGTCAGCATCCTCGGGGTGGCCGCCAGAGGCGGGGGAGGGGGCAGGCTGGTCAAAGGGCGCGCACTTGCAGCTAGAAGATGGAAAACTGCTGGGGACGACGGTGCACAGCGTGGCGACTACAGTCAGTGTTACACAAACTTAATGTTGCTGAGAGGAAGTGTTTGGCATTGTCACCACAAAGAGTTAATTAACATGTCCATCATCTCACAAGTTGATCTTGATCTTGGTGACCATTTTGCAGTGTAGATGTGTAAACACATCCTCGTGCTGCACAAAGCCACTCAGTTCTGTCGGTCGGGTCTCCCAGTCTCAGGCTCCCGGACCCTCTGTGTGTGTGTGGGGGGGGGGGACGCACATCCTCTGCATCGTAACACCTTCAGTGTCGTTGCACTTCTACCCGTGAGATGCCTTCTGTGACACAGTGAGGCCTACAAGCTGGCATTACCAGTTATTAGCCATTGCTAATTTTTGCACATCTAGTTGTGTGATGGAAACCTGGCTTGATGTCAGCGTTTGGGGGAACAGGTCTCCTCTCAGCATCTGCATCAACCTGTCCAGGCCAAAATCCGCGCACATCTTGGTTTTACCAAAGTGAAACCCTTTCGGTGCTTGTGCCCTGAAGTGTGCGCATAGTTGTGTGGCATACTGGTAAAATGCATCTGCCACCTGTGTGCCAAGGGCCCTCTGACCTGCTGCTGGGGTGCAGGGCTGTTTCATGAAGAGAATTCCAGGGAGGGAGACTTTATAAAGACTTGTGATTTCCCCACCCCTCAAAAAAACCCTTTTAGTTCGGGAGGTGTTTTCCACATGCCTTTGTTCTCCATCTGTGGAGGGGAGGGTGGTGGACACTGTCCTTTGCGTAATGGCCTCGAAAGCCTGGTCCTTCCATTCCGTGCCCCTAAAGCAGTTCGTTTCATTGTCAGTTTGGTTGCTTTCTTGCATCATACCCAAGTTTTCCAGTTTACTTACCCCGGGACTCAAGGTGGATATAGAATCACAACAAAAACTTAGCCGTGCCTAGTGCAGGGAGAGGCCTCCCGAAGTTCCTGCCGCCTCCCCTGCTTGCCTCTCGGAGAGCAGGGCTGCTGCTTGGCCTTGTTCGCCACCTGCCTGAGAGGGCTGGGGGCACCTAACAGTGTTTCCTAGGCAGGAGCACCCATCTGTGTGAGGCGATGAGAATCCTTGTCCTCAGTTAACTGGCGAGGCCCTGGCTAGGAACCGTGAAGGTGGTGCGTGGACCCCTCAGCACAGAGCACAGACACGGATACGCCCCACCCCCTCGTGGGGGCCCAGGCGTCTCCTCAGAGTGTGCGTCTCTGACTTGGGTCTGTGACCACTTTCTTGCCTAAACCACAGCTGTGACTCATAATCAGTATCCATCACGGCTGGTTTTGATTTCTCTAAAAGAGAATAAGCCAACACTTGAGAGATGACCTGACTTTAGAGTCTTAGATTTAAAACATCTATCATCATCTCCCATAATATTTTCATTGTTTTGCCCACACCTAATTTGAAAGCAAAATTATTTTTAATTAAAAAATTAATTTTTCCTATATCAACTCTGTAAAACATTCTACTTCATTTTTGTGGAATCAGTTACTCTCTTTTTGAAGTCATATTTTACTGCCTTAAATAGTCTGTTACAGGTACAACTGGCCCAAACAGGTTTAGGAGCAAACACACCTGTTTCCTGATCAGCTGCTGAGAAGGAGCATCAGCCAAGTGAGCGTGTGAGGAGACTTTCTCTGCATTGGCCTCCCCGGGCCTGCTGTAGGGAGAGGCTGGAGACACTGCTTGAGCGGATGGGGGGTGGAGGGAAGCCTCCAATCAGGATGGAGTCTCCCCGCTCATGAGCCCTTGTTTTCCAGCAGTTCAATTTTTCTGGCACTGTCACAATTATCAGGAGAGTTTTGTTTGAAACAATGTATCAGGTTGGCCAAAAAGTTGTTTAGTTTTTTTTCTATACCTTGGCTCTAGTAGTGCTTAGTTGTCTTTAACTCGTTTGAAATAATTTTGTTAGATTTTGTATTGTGACAGCTGTCATATCAGCGTGCATTTAGAAACAAACTTACCAAAATTTGTGAATTTTTGTGCAGCCATTTTAATATTGAAAATGGAAGACGATACACATTTTTGGCATATTATGCTTTATCATTTCAAAAAAGGTATAAGTGCAATTGAAATGCAAAAAAAAAAAAAGACTTGTGTAGCGTATGGAGAAGGTGCTGTGACTAATCGAACATGTCAAAAGTGGTTTGTGAAGTTTCTTAGCATTAACTGACATTTTGGCCAAATAACGCTTTGTTGTAAGGCTATCTGATGCATTAGAAGATATTTAGCAGCAGCCCTGGCCTCTACCCACTGGAAGCCAATAGCGGGAGACAGCTGATATGCTCAGAGTATCCAAATCAATAAAGTTATTGGTGAAAATGAAAAATGTATCCTTTATGGTAAACACTAAACAGACTTTTTGGCCAACTCAGTACATGCAATTAAAACTTAAAAGTGCAGGGCTATTCCCTACAGCTCTTACAGGAGGAGCTGGGGGCCGAAGAGTGAATGCAGGTGTGCTGCTTACAAGCTCTGTGGGTGGTAGAATATGTGTGAACGTAACTTAGGCCAGAACTTGGACATCCTCAACTGTCAGGTTATATCTTCAACTGTCAGGGACCCAAGAGGATTCTTAGAGGGGGTCGTGCGCATCATGATCCAGGATGTGCTTCTGATGGGCAGCATGCCGGGGGCCAGGAGAGGCCCAGGTGAGCCCAAGGGTTGTTCCCCAGCGCGGCACCGAGGGATGGTGAATGTCTGCGTGGCCAGGTAGGAGGACGAAGGAGAAGAAAGTGTGTGTGCACGTGTGTGTGTGTGTGTGTATTTTAGAGAGAAAACAGATGAACTGAGGAGCCTTAGTGACCCATTTGGGGAGATGCAGGAAGAGAGGGTGGAGGTTTGAGCCTGGTCAGCTGAGGTCTGTTGGAGGTGAGGAGAAGCAAGTCTGGAAGGAGGATGGGTTCACTTCAGACTTTGAGATGTTCTGGACACCACATGAGCCCAGTTTGGAAACAGGGAGTGCTGCTCAGGGAACCATCTGGACTGGGTGGGTTTGGAGCCAACTGCAAGGAAGTGTGGTCGAGTAGCCAGGGTGGATGAAGGCCACAGGTGGAAAGCCAGGGGGGAAAAGGGCAGTGCTCCTTTAGATGTTTGGGAAGTAGTCAGGAGAGAGATGGAAGGCCTAGCTTGAGGGTAAGGGAAGGCCTGGATGGTACACTTCTTCAGAGCCCAGAGAAGAAAGGTTCTTTTCAGATCTTTTTTCCAGATCTTGTTGAAACTAGGCGGCAGGACTCAGGAGCATTTGACTTGAGGCCTGGGAGGCACTGGTACCTGAAAAGAGCAGTCAGGTTGGAGGGTGAGGGTGATGTCACTTCCCTTGGGAGGTGCTATGGGGAGACAGCCAGTGTGTAGCGGGGAGGGGGGGCGGTGAGCAGCGTTCCTGCAGATGAGGATGGAGGGAGTGGCCGAAATGCATGGAAGAGTGAGGACCCGTGGAGCCAGGTCCCCTCGGATGGACAGTCTTGCCCCTCCGTATCCATGAATTGTTGTTATTCCAAGTTCACAGAGTAGTCTTTTTCATTCAGAACAAAGGAAAGTTCTGAAGGGCCCTTAAAGCAAGAATGTGTCTGCCTGTGCTTTTCAGAACACTGTGCACTTTGATTCTGGTTTATTGTGGATGACTAACTCCAGGCATGTCTCCCGTTGAAGTCTGTAGAGCAGCCTGCCAGCGTCAGAGTCCCCGCAGTGTCTCCCCACTGCCCAGTGTTCGGAAGGAGGCACCTGCAGTTTGGAATGTGTGACTCCCGAGTCATCTGATTTCCTGTGCGCATGGTGACTTCTGTCTGTGGTTCTGAGCCAGCAGCGTCCAGTGGGGGGCCAGATGCACCTTGCATTCCTGTTGTGTCTGCGTTTAGCTTCTGCCTTTATTCAGTCCTGTGTGTGTCTTTCATCTCTGCGAATAAGTGACAAATATAAGGGAGCAGTCAAACCTACAACGCGGGCTTTACCTCACACTCAGTGCTCCAAATGGACTCTAGAGAAGGGGATCCAGGGAGGGGAGAAGAAGACCCCCTGCAAGGGACACGTGACCCCCGGGGTTGAGGGGCAGCCCATGCTGGGGGGCTGGGCTCAGTGTGAGAAATGCAGAATTTTTGCAAACGGACAGTGGAAGGTCCTCATGGAAAATAAAATCTTGGAGCTTTGTGAAATTATTTGATTTATGACTATATCATCATCATCATCCTGATACGGGAGTTGGGGGTGAATGTAGTTAAAAGAACAAAGAGAGGCTGTGAAAAACATCGGGGCTGTAACTTGTATTCTGGTTCTGGGGTTTTGTTTTCTGTTTTCAGTTAGGTGTTTTTTAGCGCTTGGGGTGTGGCGTTTGGAACGCTGTATTTTTGTGATGTGTTAGCTGTGAAGTTAGATTCCTAGAAATCGGTTGTGGGAGCTCCTGGCCATGCTGTCTGTGCGTGTGGTGCTGGAGTGCCTGTTAGTGACACTTCATTCCTGGTGTCTGAGGAACACCTGACTTCTGAGGCTGGTGGATGTGGTTTTCCCTATAGTCCGACATGGTTTAGCATCGTCAGAACTCTCACACGGGCGTTCACATTCTCATGTCCCTTGTAAAGCAGACGCACGTTTTAAAAGTTATCCTTTTCTTTCCCTTGTCCACAACTCTGTCTTTCATTTTCCTTCAGGGAAGCTTCATAAGTTAGGGAGATAGGAATGCAGTCTGCATTCTGGACACAGAAGGGATGGGCCAGGCTAACGCGTGTGCCTGATGGTATCGGCATGTTTCTCATGCGTGAGGGGCCTCGTGACTTTCAGTTTTGTCCCTCCCCCCAGAGAACACTTTCCCCTCTCTCTGGTGCTTTCTGCTGTGATATTACTTCCCAGGGCTCTTTCTTTGCCTTCAATTTTGGGAACTGTGGTTTAGTTTCTGGGATGATAAAAGGGTTGTGAAAGGGCATGGAAGAAACAGGCAGGAAGGGAAGGATTATCTCATGATTTTAGTCAGAAGGAAATCACTGAGACAAAAAGAAAAAAACCTTCTAAGAGGGTCGGACCCCAGGAAGTTACATTGAATGAGTGACCTCATGTCACAGAGCCCTTTTTACATAATTGTTGTTACTGGGGTAACGCAGAGAATGGGAACATTCAGAGAGTTCAAAACACACATCTTTGCGACTTGGACTGCAATCAGCAGTGTTAGTTGAAGTTTGAGAGAAGAGGGTCTTGATGAGCCCTCATTATTCAAAATCAAGACATGCGCAGCAAAGTAGGCTCACTAATTTCAAGAGGGTACGTTTGTGGGGATGCACCCCTTTTTATAGAATTGAGTGGGTTCCTCTGAGTGTGTATGTGTGTGTGTACATGTGTGCATGGATTTCTGGGCATATGTACATGTGTTGAATTGAGTGGGTTCCTATGAGTGTGTGTGTATGTACATGTGTGTACCCATTTCTGAGCATATGTGCATGTGTTTGTGCAAATGTGTGTCTGTGTTTCTGGGTATATGTGTATGGCCGTGTGTGGATATGCATGTGCGGGTGTGCGGGTAGTTTGTGATGTCCTCTGTGGGAGGGCATGCTGCTGAACAGCCTCTGCCCAGAGCTGGCAGTCTGTCCCTCGGGGGGATTGCAAACAGCCCACCACTGGGTGGAGGTGCCTGAAGGTATATAAAGTGCATCTGCCTGCATCGTGGGAGTTCAGTTTAAATGGCTGTAGAGGCATCACAGGCATTGTAATAAAAGTGACATCAACGCCTCCTTGTTATAAGCTTTGTGAGTGATTCCTGGACCCATGAGAGAAGAGGCTGCTCTAAATACAGGCGGGTTAGTGGTGGTGTTCGCTTGGGAGGACTGGTTAATGATCGGTGTTTCTGGTAACAGACGTGCTGTGTGAACTTCCCCGGGGCCTGAAGTATCACTCACACTGTGCCCAGTTAATGACACCAGGGTTTTGATTTCTTCCTTGTTCTCCTGTTGACTTAGGCCGGAGCTGGGCCAGCAGCTCTCAGGTCCATTTTTCTTTTCTCTCAATAAACCCAGAACATTCGCATCACTTACCTGGCTTGCATGAAAACCTGACCTTTCCTTTCCTGGAGCAGCGGTGGTCAGCAGCACCTACGGCGGCTTTGTCCTCGGCCTCCTTGAGGAAGAGTGTGGCGCTGGCTTCACTCGCTGTTCTGGAGCCGCTGTGTGCTTGCTGCCCGGTGCTCACTGATATCCTGGTCATCCTCCTGTCACACCCTAGTCACGGGGTGGGGCCGTGGCTGTGAGATGCTGCTGCTGGCTTTCTGGAGTACTGCTGCTGGCCTAACTCTTCCTCACTAAAAACCCAGAAACTGCAAAAGCCATGTGAAACGGTCCAGAGAAGCCTGGCTGTAAGAAATGGTTAATCATATGAGGTAGGTAATAGCACAGGTTCTAGTGAAATGTGAATTTACATAATAATACACATCATCATTTAAAAAATACGAATCATATTTGAATATGAAACCTAAAAAGAACTCAGAAACTAGGCACTGTGACAGTACGATTGGTGACATTCCAGTGTGCTACAGTAGAGCAGGGCAGAGCACAGTGCAGCGTAGAATAGAGCGAACGGCACACAAGAGGCTATGGCAGCGCGATACAGCACTGTGTGGCATATGGACTGGTATAGCGTAGTGCAGCGCTGTGCAGTGCAGAACAGGACAGGGTGGCACAGCACGGCGTAGTGTAGAGCCGTGTTGCGTAGCGTAGTATGGCACCATGTAGTGCAGAGTAGGGCAGCACAGCACATACGGCATGGTAGAGTATAGAATAGTATTGCAGGTTACAACACGGAGCATAGCATAGAATGGTGTAAGTGTGCAGAATCCCATTTTACCTCCTCCCCTTTCTTTCTTTTGTTTACTAAGAGAATTAGGATTGAGAGAGATGAGGAACAGAAGATTGTCTTCTCTTACTGATTGTCTTCTCTTACTCTTGGCGCCATTTATTTACTTCTCGGGGATCATCGATGGCCCGTTCATTGAGAGCGTTCTGTGTGGCAGTCTGTGCCCTGTCTGTGCACGAAACACGAAATCCTGTGTAATTAGTTACGTTGTGCCTGGCATGTGTCGCCTGCTCAGTGCATTTTAGCTGTTAATATTTTAATATTTTTAGAGTACTTTCCCTCATTTGAAAAGAGGCACAGAATACATTTTTAAAAAGGCACAGAATACATATCATATAATGCAGAAGATCAGCCTTTCATGTGGAGTTTACTGTAACGAAAATAGAATGCTGTAGAAATACTGTCTACAGTATGTAGAAATATAGTGGGGAAACCCCACTGGTACTCAGGGCGCTGGCTCCTTAGATGTTCTGTGCTGTGAGTGACTTTACTTGAGTAACTGGCTGTGGAAAGGACTTCCAGTATTTTGCCTTTCCTCCCATCTTCCATCTGGCCGTCTTTTCGGAGCAATCCCTAGTTGTTAGAAAGGTCCTGGTGGGCCCGGGATGCAGATGGCAGCTGTGAAGAGAGGAAGCACAGCATGTGGAGGGGGTGCCGGTGTCCCTGGGGCTCCTTCTTGGGGGACCTTGGCCGAGTCCTCCTCGGGTGGAGAGTGACGAGCCAGCCAGAATGGGGTGATCTGGAGAGGCAGCCACGGCCCTGTCTGAAGACACCCGTGTTCAGGTACCTGCTGACCCTGACAGGACAGCAGGTGTCCTGTCCAGGTAAGAGCATTACAGAATCTCCTCTGAGTGGTGGCTACTTTCATCCTTTCTGAAGTCCTTCATGACTTTAAACTTTGGTTTCTCAAGTCAAAGAACAATTTAGAGCATCCTTTTGAGTGGCCTTGCCCTGAACAGTTTAAATCATTGATGACTAAGGGTCCTAGTCCCCATCTCTGTGGACACCTTTCTCTTATCCAAGGAAGTATATTCTCTTGACATTTCTGAATTGGGAAATTTTGGGCATAGAATCATGACTCTTGCTTTGATTTGTATAGATGATTACTCTAACAGACTCAAGTCAGAGTTCATATAAAGCATTGATTGTAAGGGTGTAGGGTGGTCAGCCCCTTGTGTGATTCCAAAGGACCAGGGAATGGATATACTTTGCCTTAAATCCTACTTGTCCCTTAAAGGCCCAGCTGGCTCAGAAGTCCCCTTCGATGTGTTTCATGTTTCAGGTCACTTTTAATTGTCATTATCTAGTTCAGATCTTGATGCACAGAAGATGTGGAACCCTCAGAAGGCAGGAATTTACCTCTTCCTGTGGCATCCTGTCTGGTGTCCTGGGCAGTCGTAGGAACTCAGAATATGCTCCCCGGTTGGGGATTCCTGTAGTGTTTGAGGGAAGCTTCCTCCTGTTCCAGTGCAGCTGTCCTTTCGGGAAGCCCGCTGCTGGTTTCTGCAGGGGGCCTGGAATGAAGAAGGAATCCGCTGAGGGAGTGGCGGGGTACTTGGAATTTCTCAGGGGTCTTAGGCTTCAGGGATGTTCCTCAGTTAAGAGCTCACAGTCCCAAAATTAATCTGCCCCTGCCCCCAATAAAATGGTTAATGTGGTTCCCGCCCTCTCACCTTGATTACATGGCACTTGCACATCGTACATGTCACCTTGCTTTTCTGTTGGCTCAGGACTGTTAGTTGGGAGATTTATGCATAAGGCTCAAGATGGTCTGATAACATGCTTCTCAGGTACATTCTTGCAAAACTGTCTCACAGCCAAAATGCTACATTTGAAAAAGACCTTTTTTGGAGTAGCTCTCAGCATTGTGGAGACACAGGCTTTTGTGCAAAGGGAGGGTGGACCTTAGCCCACTGCTGTCTTAGGACATCAAGGTTCATTAATGAACCTTTGCGGGGATCACTTATTTGCCAAGTACATTGGGAATTTTTTTCTCCTGTAGGGGTTTTTAGGGTGTGATGACTGCATGAAAGCTGGTGGTTGCTTGAGGTTTGCCCAGTCAGCAGGCGTGTGTATGGCTGACGGCAGTGGTCCCTCTGCACAAAAAACACCTGCAGTCTGAATCCTCATCCGCTCAGCCTTCCCACTCCCCAGTCCTCTGCCAGGGCGCTGCTCAGCCAGATCACTCTCTGCGATGTTTGTTCTGTAGGAAAATGCACTCCCATTCCAAGGGCTTTCAGGATGAGTGTCTGGACCTTGCCTGTGTGAACACAGTTGCCACCGTGCTGGAGGGGAGTTCAGGCTGCATCCGAATTTGAGGGAGAGTCCCCTGAGCTCCCAGAGCTGGGTGACTTTGGGTCTCCCAGTGGGAAGAGGGAAGAGCAGTTAGGTCAGTGAGCAAGGGTCTTTGCATCTCTTTCTTCTTCTTCTTTTTTAAGATTATATTTATTTATTTTTCAAGGGAAGGCAGGGAGAAAGAGAGGGAAACATCAATGTGTATGGTTGCTGCTCATGTGCCCCCTACTGGGGACCTGGCCTAGACTGGAAACTGAACTGGCAGCCCTTTGGTCCGCAGGCCAGCACTCAGTCCACGGAGCCACACCAGCCAAGGCTCTTTTTTCTTTAATTAAACAAGGTCCAGAGAAGCAGTGGCTCAAGGTTGTGACCCACCTATCAGAGCTGGAGGGGCATGTGGGCCTCTGACTCCCATCAACACAGGGACGCCCCATCCCTGTCAGGCAGAACTCTGTCCTCATATCACTCTGATTTTTTTTTTTTAAGTCCTGGCTTCCAATCCATCAGGAGTCAAATGCTCCAAGCGGCCAGTGCCATCCTGGCCTAGCTATTTGTGTTAAAACTGGAGAAACTGCAGGCATGCATCACAGAATGTGTTAAGTGTATCCACTCAGCTGCTACTTCACGAAATGACAAGGGTTGTGCACATTGCCTGGTAGACAGCGTGGTGTTGGCATTTGGGATCTTAACATTTTTGTTGGAAAATTTTAGTCTCTAGACATCCAGATGTTGTCTTGTAACCATAAATGAGTGGTTTCAATATGAGGAAACATGAATGATGGTTCTTAGTGACATGCAACCAAGTACTTACATCACGAATCTGGAAATATTTAGCCTCAAATGGAGATGCTAAGGCTGTGTCCCCGCCCACCACGGGGTGGGGGTGGGGGGCCCATCTCTGGAGCTGGAAGTGAAGGTTAGAGGGCAAGGGTTTGGATATTCAGCTTACTCCCAAACGAGAGGGTACCATAAATCATTTGTAACAAAAGAAAGGAATTGCATAGCTACAAAAAGTAAAGGATTGATTGTGAGCACCGCTGGAAAAGCCCCTACCCAGGGTTTTAATTGGTCCCTAAATCAATCTTTTGTGGGTTTTACTGCCTGTGGTGCGGGAAGGAATGGCCGGACTAGATTTCCTCATGACCTCAGGCCAGCATAGCAGGGGTGCTGAGCTCTGCCTCTGGGTTCCAGACCACGTGCAGTCCACAGATGTCCGGGAGGGACAAAGGCACTGCCACGGCAGGTGAGGGAGAAGTCAGGGAGCTTGAAGGGCTGGGGGACGCTGAACCTTGTGGAGGCAGGGCAACTTTGATTTGGGTGTGGGTCTCTCAGAGGGTGGGCTGTCTTGAGGGGCGGTTTGGGGCTCTGCCTGGTACTAGATGGGCTTGATTTGTTAGGAAAGGTGACTGATATCCAATAAGGAATGTTCTGATCCCCTTGAGGTTTTCTCTTTGCCACGAAAGTTGTGATTGGAACATGGGATATCTGCCTTTTTGTCTTTCCATGGAAAGACCAACAGACTGCCCCACACTACCGCCGTTCACTGTTCAGGTGTACAGGACACGGAGGGATGTTGGGATTGCCCCTCTGCATGGCTGAGAGCAGGCTGGGCTGCCACAGCTGGTAGCCGGGGCTCCCAAAGGCTCTCGCCCCACAGTGCGCTAAGTGTGGTTACCACACCCTGTGGAGGCCATAGCTTCTGTTATCAAGGATTTGAGGCACCTAGAGAAATGTGTGCAGAAATTACGGTGCTGCATTTATGGGACTCTGAGGGGGCTGCTAAGAAAGAATGAGCAGGATCTATATTTGCCACCAGAAAAGTGCCCAAGAAAGTAAAGAAGCAGGACAAAAAAGGATCATCTTCCATGGTGCCATTTTTGTTAAAAATGGAAGGTGAACTTGGTGTGGGTTCTGTGTTTATTACGTAAGGGTGGACAAGATGTGCAATGATGCACAGACTACCGTGGTTCACACTGGGAAGTGGGATGGGGTTTGGCAGTGGGGGAAAGGGGTACTTATGTGTCACTTTTTTATGACTTCATTTTTCAAAGCAAATGATTGAAGTTAAATTTGCCTGGTGTGTGGGCCTGGCTGTGATGATAGGCAGATACAAACATGTAATGGCTTCAAACAATACCAGTTTGTTTCTTGATCACAAAGAATTTGGGGGTCCTGGATCTTGAGCTGGGGGGTCGCTGAGGCTCCCCGTGTCTGCATCCTGCACAGACTTGGCATGGCAGCCTGGTCATCCTCAGCAGTGACCTCAGCTGAGCAGGCAGGTGTGTTGGGAGGGTTGGGGGCAGGCCCAAAGGGCGGAGCTCACATGGCCCTGCCTGGAGCTCAGTTGTGCCCTCTAGGAGGCTGGCTGTGTGGTCTGGGAGGGAGGAAAAAGTGGGTTTAGATCAGCAGCTAGCTGCGTTCTTTACCATGGGGGATGTACGATAACTATTGAAATCCACATTGTTCCCATTTTTGAATTTTGTTTATTTTACTTACTGTGCCAGTGTTTAGAAGACATGGGTATCCTAGGTTGGAATTAGTGCTAACTGTATATTTCAGTACTATTAATATAGTATTCCTCAAGAATGTATTGTTTTCTTTTATTCCATATCCCAAGAGTTCTAAAGGTTGCCTCCTTTATAAAGTTTTCTTCATCTGTCACTCCTCACTCATCCTCATTCACCTTAGGGACAAATTACCGGGGTGGGGGTGGCCGTCTCACTGCTCTAGCGTGTCTGTGTCCAGTGCTGCTTGCCAGGAGAGACATTTTTCTGTGCGTCGTCTGTCTGTTCTGTGAGTGTGTTCTGTTCAGGGTCTGTTCTCTTCAGCTCAGACCCTGAAGTCTCTCTCCGTAGGTGCTGCATCACCCGAGGCTCCAGCCACCACCTGCAAGAAGGTGGGCACAGTGTGGCCTCCAGGCCGTGTCATTTGTTCTGAGGGCACGTCTCTCTGGGGGGTCGGGGGTTTAGGGGGCCAAACAAGAGGGTCTCTGAGCAGCACCTGGAGGTCCAGCTCTTCCCTCTCCTCTTCCTGGCGGCATCCTCCAGAAGGTGCTTGCCAGGAAGTTGTGTGCTTTGCTGGGCAGCTTGATGTGATGTGAGCTTGGGGCCACAGACACTGTCTGAACTTCCTTTTCTGTTCTGAGGTGTTGATTGTGTGTTACAGCAATGACACCGTGAATGTTGTGACTCTGATGCTCACCTGCTGGGAGCCATTTGCGAGCGTGTGGGATGTCAAAAGGGTCTTCTTCTTCCCTCAGAAGAAAAGTGTGATGACTTCCTGCCAGGAAGAACCTGTTTTTATTCAAAATAAGTAGAGGATCATTTGGCAAGTGATTTGGGATTTTGGTTTAAACTAAAAATAAATTAACTTCCTTTTATAGCACTGCGAACATGGTATTTGAATTAATTATTCATTGAGAATTCAAACAACACTTACGTGCTATGTTCCGACTTCTGATTCCCCTCTCATTCATGGCATTTGCTGCAACATGACAAACTCTGAATCCGAAATTGCTGGGTCACGTGAGTTCTTTGGTGTGTTTCTTTAAGGGAGTTGCATAAATTTACATTTATTTTACTTTTTACTTTTTCAATAAGAGCAATTCCTTATCAGATATGAACTTACCTGAAAGTTAATAAAAATAAAAGCAACACACTTGGAAATGCATATATTTTAATGAAAAAGCACTAAGTTACCATAGAATGTTTATTTTCTTTTTCTTTTGTCCTTCCCCACCCCTGTCACTGTTGGTCATGTTCAAGTTTGCTTACAAAAAGATAAATTTTATCATTCATAACTTTTAATGTAGTTTTCAGCCTAGGAATAGGCCATAATTTTAGCAATGGAAATTTTCAACTGAGTGGGTTGGTGCAAAGTTTGGAAGAAAAAAATTATCAAGCTTGGGTCTAACTTCTTTGGGACTCTCTGATCTTCCTGGACTTCCTAGTAGTCTATTTCCTTTGCCAGAAGGGAAGATAAAGTGCTTCTCAGATAAGGTCAAGTTAAAGGAGTTCATCATCACTAAGCCCTTATTATATGAATGTTAAAGGGACTTATCTAAGAAAAAGAAGATAAAAAATAGGACAGTAAAAAGACAGCAAACTCACAGATATTAACAACCACACCTAAAACAAAAGCAAACTAAGCAAACAACTAGAACAGGAACAGAACCACAGAAATGGGGATCACATGGAGGATTAGCAACAGGGGAGTGGGAGGAGGAGGGGGGGGAAAAGGTACAGAGAATAAGTAGCACAGATGGTGGGTAGAAAAATAGACATGGGGAGGGCAAGAATAGTGTGGGAAATGTAGAAGCTAAAGAACTTATAACACATGGACATGAACTAAAGGGGGGGAATGTGGGTGGGAGGGGGTGTGCAGGGTGGAGGGGAATGAAGGAGGGGAATGGGACAACTGTAATAGCATAATCAATAAAATATATTAAAAAAAGAAAAAAAATACTAAACTTGTACCCCTTCCCTGAGTACCTCCACCTTGAGAACAGGATTTAATTAGCTTCATTTCCAATTTAAAATAATTTAACAGTTTAACAAACTCTTACAACACTATAAAATTCTGCTTATGTGTTTTGTTTTGTATTTTTCAGTTGCTCGTCTTAATATGATAAATACATCATGAATTATTTTAGTAATTGCTGTAGAAATTAGTGTTTTAAGCAACTATCACAAAATTAACAGCCAAGTGAAAGAAAAATTTTTACCCATTTCTCTTATAACGAGGGTTGCCTTTTCTTAGAACATCTACATTCGGGGGGGTCACCTCTCTTCCCATTGGGTCCCCAGGTGGCATCATGCTTCCTGCGTGGTGGCTGAGTCGTGGGCTCCCCACTCCCTACTTGGGCACAGAGAGAGGGAGGTGGAGATTTGGTGTTGTCACACTTATTAATGCAGGCAAGGAAGAAAGTGGGCGTGGCTGGTCACAGTGACTCTGGGGTGTCCTCAGCGCCATTCCAGGGTTCCAGCTGGGGCTGGGTGGCGTGGGAGGTGGTGGTTGCTCGTTTCTCCTGAGGAGTGGTAAACCCGCACACGGCACACTTTCATGGAGAGGAAATGAATATTACTTAAAATTCTAACATATCCGCTTCCGAAATGTATCTGAGTCAGCATGAATGTTAATTCACTTTAATTTGAAAAGTAATTATACCGTGTACTACTTTCTAGTAAGAAAAAAGGAAAACCAGTTGATTTAAGAAATAAAATTATAGTGATGGATGGGCTTATGTGCTAGTGATTGACAATATTTCCTAAACAATAGAGTTTGTTTTTGCATTTCAAATGTACAACATTTGTTAAACACAGGAAAATAAAGGGAAAACACTCCTCACCCCACGGAGAGAGAAGCATTGTCAACGTGCAGATGTGCTTCCTTTTAGTATTTTCCTCGTTCGTTTTCACTGTGTGGTAATCATATCACAGACACGTAGTTAGTTGTTTACCGTGACTTCAGGTCACTCTCACTGTTAGAAATAGTGTGTGTTCCTTGTGGAAAATTGAGATGATTTTTCTGTTTAAAAATTACTCACAATTCCACCAAACTACTGATATGCTTTATAAATTTTGTTGATCTTTTTGTATACTTAAAATATAATTTTTTACAGATAGTAGGCACATAAGTTCTTGGCATTGGGAATGGAGAGACGGAGGCAGCAGAGTGCGCAGGGAAAGCCACGGGCTGCCCTGGGCCAGGGTCTGTCTGAGCTACTTCGCGAGTTTCAGGGGCCGCTCAGGAGTCGCTGGGCCACGCCTCCCACAGTCTTCCCTCCGGAGCTCTGATTTCCATTTCCATTGGAGCAGGGGGGCCAACCTGTGGCCCGTGGGCTGCATGCAGCTCGGGGTGGCTCTGAATGTGGCCTAACACAAAACTGTAAATTTACTTAAAACATGATGAGATTTTTTTGTAATTACATGTTGCATTGTATTTAATGTGTGGCCCAAGAGAATTCTTCTTCCAGTGTGGACCAGAGACACCAAAAAGTTGGACACTCCTGGATTACAGTATGAACCTGGTGGTTTCGAGCGCCCCCCCAACCCCGCCCCCCCGCGTCTGAGTCGGTCTTCCTGCTGCTCTCCAGTACGGCACATGCCAGAGTGTTCTGCAAAACACACACGTCGCTTCTTCATCTTTGGGATTCAGTGTATGGAGGAGAAATCTGGGGCTGGCTCTCCTTTTGTTTCACGGTAGAAAACTTACCTTTTCCTCTGGAATGTTTTTAGGGTTTTCTCCCCTTTCCTTTGTAATAAAAATCATATTTAGCTCATGCTGCTGTGGTCTTGTCTTATTGTTTTGTCTGGAGTTATGGCCTCTCACAGATGCTTATTCAGGTTGTCGACTCCATGCTAAGTGTCTTGCTATCCTTCTTAGCTACCCCATTTTAATTTCTTCGTTATTTTGATTTTTAGGCTAGCCTCTCCATATACATTCTGGGTTTTGTAACGTAGACACCAGGTCGAGTGATGTGGAGTGTTCCCAGCTTGCCTGTGTGTCTGAGGTTTTGGTGGCAGTGTTTTACGCTCTGTGGGTTTCCATAAGAATTTTTGAGAAGTGGCAAACTTACATCAGGCTGCCAACCAGATGCTGTTTTAAGTGACTCCAGCCCAGGCTCTCTGAAGTGAGGGCCAGCATCTGGGGCTCCTCAAGGTGGGTTGTATCATTGACTGAAGCCAGGAGCTGCACCCCCGGTTCTCCAAGCACAGGAGGTATGTGTCCCACGTGCAGGCAGGTGGGCGGCAGGGGGTGCGGGGAGGGCCGCAGGCAGTGTGATCAGGCTTCTGTCCTTCTCCAGAACACATCTGGAGTACTACCCTGAGGGCTGTGGGGCTTTCTTCAGAAAATGTCACTGTCTTTAGAGAACAGGATACAATTAACTTATTAAAATGCTGTAAGTGCCTAATTGTTAGGGACTCGGGTGCAAAGCCAATGGGAGGATCCCCCGTGGAAAACCTTTTACAGAATTCCTCCCACTCCCGAATTCTCCCACTCCCATCCTTGTCCTCGTCCCTGTTGTCCGCATTCCTGTTGAGTGTGGCTCATCCTTGGTCTCCTGAGGTGCACTGAGGCTTCTTCAAGACTGCCTCCTTTCTCTTTTTAAATAAGAAGTAAGCTTACAGAATTTAAACTGCTTTGCCCTTTAGGACATAGCTTCCCTAGCTGTCTGTACCTCTAAACTGAGTCAGTTGCTGTCCGTTTTTGCTGTGAGAGGAGCAGGGGTCGGGTTCAGTGGTGGTGAAGAGACAGGTGTGGCTATTTCCGTGCTCTTGCCTCTTCCCGGTGCTTTCCTGTGAGGGCCCACCCTGCTGCTTCTCATTCTTCCCGATTCCGTGACCTCGTTCCACCCACAAGGGGAACCTTCTCCTACTTATGCTTTCCTGCAATTTAAAAGCATGTAGTGAGATTTAATAAAGCAAATGAACTCAACGAGAATTCTTTTAAAAACTGGGCAAGGGAGAGGGGAATGGGCTTATTGATATGTGTAACAGTACAAACCAGCCAGAATTTAATACCTACTTTCGATAGCATCGAATAGCTAAAGGGGATGTCCTCACTGCCTCATGCATATTTATGGAGTAAAACGGGCTTAATGGAGGGATAACAAACAAGGCAAGTCCTTTCCTGTCCTAATGTTCTGTGATTGGAATAATGAAATAGTTTTGGTAACTTAGAAAGATCTTCCACATCAGCATCTTAGTGTGGGACATGTAGGGTAGCATGTGGGGTGGCTCAGGGTTTGTCCCAGAGGCTCCGACACGTGGACATGGGGTTGTTAAATCCTTTTTGAGTCTCTTCCCCACTACCCTGGAGAACCACAAGGACGATGGGTAGAGAGAGTGGAGCTTACACATGTTTCTCTCATGTTCCTTCCCTCAATTTGCCACTCTTGAGTTTACCGAAGAGTGGGGGCTGGAGTGAATGTCATGTCTCAGTGCAAGAGCACGGAGGCTTTCTGTGTAATTGTGCCTGTAGACATGCATGCCCCACAGTGTGACATTGATGGGCATGGGGTCTGTGTGGGTGCCTGGACACTTGACCCTTGAAGCCATTCTTCCAAACGAAGTTAGAATCAGCAGAAGGTCTAAAGTAAGAATGATATTATAGGCGGTAGTGTTGGCCAGCGTGTCACTGGGAACATAAATCTAGTCAATGAAACCTGCTGAGTTATTTTCGTGTTTAAATTGGCAGCTGATGATCATGGTGTTTGGAGCTTGCCCTGTGGATGTGCCTAGTTTATTGCAGTGGTTCAGGGTTCTTATCAGGAATGAAAACTCCTGGTCCCATCCATGACCTGCAAGCCTTTAACATACACCCCAAGCAATTTGGATGAGGCTCAGATTCCAGATCTGCTGGTTTACTGGCTGCTGTGAGCTGTGCTTACTCAATTTCTAGCACAGAGACCAGGTTCTGAAATAGCTAGTTCCAGTACTGTGCCGCAGAAAAAAGAAGTGTTTTCTTAAAATGGGCATGGTAAGGAAAATGATTTCCTTCATCAGATTCAGAAAGACCCCAAAGTGCGGGCACTATTTGGAATGAAAGTGAGGTCCTATCTCTCTTATCTTTGTGTATTGGAGCAGGGATATAAAACCATTCACTGCAGTCAGATTAAGTACATGTTGTTTTCACAGGCAGTCTAATAGGACTGCATGCCAGTGATGCTGGCTATGATTGACCAGTAGAAAAATCAAGTCAAAATGTGGGTCTGTTTTACTCTGACTGTCTCTCTCTGCAGCAAGAGAGAATGGCATTATGGCTTTTCTTCCAGATGTGAGCTGGTAGGACAGGGGTACAGTCTATCAGGTATCTGGGGTCAAAACGAAAGCCCAGAAGCACATGCAAGGCTGCCACGGTTGCAGTCTCTTCTGAAATAGCACATCAGCTTGTGGATTTTGCTGCACAGTCTGCTGTGCCCACTGGTCTGAGTTCTGGGCCAGGTCACAGTGACCCAGCCCAGGTGACAGACTAGCCCCGAGTACAGATGGGCCTCAGGTTTTTTGTCCCACAAACTGTCTTTAAAAGAATTACATGGACCCAGTGAAGTAGGTGAATGTAGTGTCCATTGTGACCCAGAAGACTGAGGAATGACCTTGAAATCCTTTCGGATTAGGGTAGGTTTTTCTATTACTCGCAGTAATTTGTCATGAATGAACTTGGAGCTATCCCCCCTGTTTTTGATAGGAAGGGAGGAAGACTGCCTCACTAACTAGTCTCACTGTGCTGGTGGGAGGTAAGAAGTGAAGCACAGATGAGAGCCATGGTTACATGATTCCATGATCCTGTGTTTTTTTCCTTGGAACATACCCAGTCACACGTGCCGTCTCTGTCGGCACAGTGAGTCAGGGCACCCTGTGGTTACACGCTCTTTAATGTCCTGACCATCTCTACGGTCCATGCTGCTTGTGGCTGCTGCGGCAGCATCTGAGTTGACCTTCATAGTTTACTTGTTGATTTTGTAGTTTACCTGTTTATCTTCATAGTATTTGAAGATACTATGAAGATAGTATCACACCATCCCACACTTGTCAATGTGGGATTTCATGTGTAAGGCTGCCCTGGTTTAATGGTGCTGGAATTTCAGTGTAAAGGTGGTCTTTCCCTTCGAGCTTGTTTACTGAGGTCTGGTGGGGTGGGTTTCAGAGGCTTCAGGGGCAAGACTATATATACCCGTGGTGTCTCTTCACCAAGGAAGTTCACTGTGTTTCCTGGGTGGCCCTTGGGGAAGGTGAGGCTGCCCAGCCATGTGCCCAAGCCAGGCAGGGGAGTGTTCCCTGTGCTCATCTCAGAGTTGGCTCCGGGGACAGCTTCCTGTCGTTATCCCAGAAGTATTCTAGCATTGTTGCTTATTTGCGTGTGACCTTGGACAAATGTCTGAATTCATTAGGCCTCAATCTAGCCTGTAAAACTGGCACAATGTGACTATTCTGAAGACGTATTAGACCAGAATGCATGCGGCCAGCTGTTTCGTGCTGGGAGAATGTCCAGTTGTCATTAAGAGTGAACACCCAAGGCAGATGACATTGGACCTGAGTGACATAAACCTGCTAGGAAGCTTTCCCATCACTTCACGCCCTGGTTTCCACAGCGACCGCTCCTATGCTCCTAATGTCCTGGCTACATTTTTGCTATTCGGACAAATTCTATTGTGTTTGTTATAGTCCTGGGTACACGTTGGACTCTCAACATAATTATTATTATTATTACTCAGAAAAATAATAGTGAAGCTAGGCTAATTTCCTCACACTGTGTTGCGATAGGGAGCGTCAGCATCCACAGCCCAGCAGTTACTCAGTGCCTGTGGCGTCTCTCTCTGTTTTCATGGTTTCCCAGTAGCAGAGTGAAGCTCGAGGGAAAAAAAGCGTTTCTACAGTGGAAGCAAAACCATGTTAGAGCCTGTTGTGACTTGAATGGCACAAGAAGAGTTGTTTATTTTACAGCAGACATGAGATGGGTGCTGTGTCTTCTGCTTCATATTTTTAGGGACATGGGACCTTTCTCACTTAGTCACGAGGTGGCATTGCCCTGAGCTCAAGGAGGAGAGCTCAGAATAAGACGTGGGCATCGCAGTTTATCCTCCAGATGGTCCAAGAAGCCAGGAGAACCTTGACAGTCTCTGTTTCCTCCCAGGGGCCAAGGGTCTGTACTGAGAACATTTTGCAAAATAACCTCAAGACTGAGTCAGAATCTGTACCCTAGAAGACGATGCCTTGGAGGGCAGCACTTCCTACCTGAGTGCTCAGTTGACTTTAAATATGCGGACCCTGGAGATCGCCAACTTTCTAGTTGCCTAGGTGAATAAGTGCTGGAAATACCTAAATGCTCTTAAACCTGAAACTCTAATCTCACTGTGTAAAGTTTATTACCAAAATAGGATGTAAGAGGAGAGAAGAAATAACTCCTCGACCTAGAATGACCCTTTCTTGTGACTTGCAATCCAACTCCCCCTGTCGTTCCTTTAGGAGAAGGGGGACTTTAATGTTTTGCTTCAGGTGACATATTTATTCATGCTGATTTCTTGTTTTGCAAGTACTGTGCTTTGGAATTAAGATATTTAGGCTAAATTGTCATGTACGATTGAATTGGCACTATAATGTTACTTTCTGTAAAGTCTTTTGGTTTCCCATTAGAATTATTTACCTTTACATGAGTTAACTGAAGTGAAATCTGCTGTCAGTATAGTTAGGTTGTCAAATTATATAGCATTTTCCTAAATGGTGCGTGCTCTCATAAATTTTTGAAATTCATTTATTCATCCAGCATGGATTGAATGCCTCTTTCTGGTTCCCTAGTCACTGTTCACATATATTTTTAAAGAGTTTTCCTCTATCTAGCTCTAAAATAAGAATGCATTTAGAATTTGGCTTAGAGATAATTAAGCAAGATGCTTTCACACAGCAGTTACGTTTTCATTTTTGCTGGAAAATGTGTTCTCAGCCTTGGCACACAGGTGATGTCAGGCCCTTCTTGCCTGATGCATACATGGGTTCTTTTGCCTGTTGGACTCAAGGCTGTGCCCGTGCAGTTCAGAGTGAAGTCAGGCTCGTGAGTTACCTGCCTTTTTACATTTTCGCTGTGGAGAAATTAGTCCTTGGGCAAGTGCTTTGGTTATTTCCTGCTAGATAAGTTACCTCTTTTAGTTCAGTCTCCCTAGTTAAGCTTTAGAAAAGAGAGGTTAAATAAATTGGACAGTGGTTTTGGCCTTCTGAGCAGTGAAAACATGAGAATCTAGGAATTTATAATTGGCTTCACTTATCATAATGCTCTCCAGTTCCATCCATGCTGTTGTGAAGAGTAAGGCTTCCTTCTTTCTTTCTGCTGCTTAATATTCAATCGTGTAAATGTACCACAGTTTTTTGATCCACTTATTTACTGATGGGCACTTAGGCTGTTTCCAGCACTTGGCTTTTTTAAGTAGCACCTACGAACATAGGAGTGTATAAGTTCTTTTGAACTGGAGTTTCAGGATTCTTAGGGTATAATTCCAGCAGTGAAATTGCCAGGTCAAAAGGAAGTTCCATTTTTAGTTTGCTGAGGAAATTCCATACTGTTTTACATAGTGGCTGCATCAGTATGCATTCCCACCAGCAGTGCACTAGGGTTCCCTTTTCTCCATGTCCTCACTAGCACTTGTTTGTTGATTTGTTTATGATGGCCATTCTGACCCGTGTGAAGTGGTATCTCATTGTGGTTTTAATTTGCATCTCTCTGATAGCTAGTGATACTGCGCATCCTTTCATATGTCTCTGGGTCCTCTGTATGTCCTCCTTGGAGAAGTGTCTGTTCGGGTCCTTTCCCCATTTTTTAATTGGATTGCTTCCTGGTATTGAATTGTATGAGTTCTTTATGTATTTTGGAGACCTAACCCTTGTCTGAGGTATCATTGGCAAATATGTTTTCCCATAGAGTTGGTTCCCCTTTCATTTTGCTGATGTTTTCTTTAGCCATGCAGAAGCTTTTTAATTTGATATAGCCCAATTTGTTTATTCTTTCCTTTATATCCCTTGCCCTAGGGGATATATTGGCAAAAATAATGCTGCATGGGATATCTGAAATTTTTATGCCCATGTTTTCCGCAATGACTTTTATGGTGTCACAAGTTATATTTAAGTCTTTTGTCCACCTTGAGTTTATTTTTGTGTATGGTATAAGTTGATTGTCTAGTTTCATTATTTTTTGCATGTACCTGTCCAGATCTCTCAACACCATTTATTGAAGAGGCTATTTTTACTCCATTTTATGCTCCTGCCCCTTTGTCAAATATTAATTCACTACAGAGACATGGGTTTATTTCTGGGCTCTCTATTCTGTTCGGTCGATCTATGTATCTGTTTTTATGCCAGTACCGGATTGTTTTGTTTACCGTGGCCTTGTAATATAGTTTGATGTTAGGTATTGTGATCCCTCCTACATTGTTCTTCTTTCTCAAGATTGCTGGGGCTATTCAGGGTTGTTTATGGTTCCGTATAAGTTTTTGAAATATTTTTTATATCTGTGAAATATGTCACTGGCATTTTAATAGGGATTGCAAAAATCTATAGATTACTTTGGGTAGTGTGGACATTCTAATGATGTTAATTCTTCCAATCCATGAATAAGGTATATGCTTCCATTTATTTGTATCTTCTTTGATTTCTTTCTTCAGTGTTCTGTAGTTTTCTGAGTACAGGTCTTTTACCTCCTTGGTTAAGTTTACTCCTAGGTACTTTGTTTTTCTTGTTGCTATAGTAAATGGGACCTTTTTGTAGTTTCTGTTTCTGATATTTTATTGTTGGTGTACAAAAATACTTTTGATTTCTGAATATTGACTTTGTATCCCACTAATTTGCCAAAATCACTTATTAGGTCAAGTAGGCTTTTGGTGGAGCCTATAGGGTTAGTTATGGATGCTATCATGCCATCTGCAAACAATGACAGTTTTACTTCCTCCTTTCCTATTTGGATGCCTTTTATTCCTTTTTCTTGTCTGATCACAGTGGCTAGAACTTCTAATACTATGTTGAATAGCAGTAGTGAAAGCAAACACCCTTGCTTTTACTTGATCTTAGTGGGGAAGCTTTTAGGTTTTGCCCATTGAGTATGATGTTGTCTCTAGATTTCTCATATATGGTCTTTGTTATATTGAGGTCTTCTCCCTCTACTCCCACTTTGCTGAGTGTTTTTAAGGCAAATGGGTGCTGTACTTTATCAAATGCTTTTTCAGCATCTGTTGATATGATCATGTGATTTTTGTCCTTCATTTTGTTTATGTGATGTATTACACTTATTGATTTGCAAATTTGTACCAGCCTTGCATTGCTCGGATGAATCCTACTTAATTATGGTGTATGATCTTTTTAATGTATTGCTGGATCTAACTTGCCAGTATTTTGTTGAGGATTTTAGCATATATGTTCATCAGCAATATTGGCCTATAGTTTTCTTTTATTGTTGTGTCTTTACTTGGTTTTGGAACTAGGATAATACTAGCCTCATAAAAAGAGTTTAGAAGTCTTCCCTCCTCTTGGAATTTTTTGAAGAGCTTGAGGAGGGTAAGAGTTAGCTCTTTCCTAAATATTTGGTAAAATTCACCTGTGAAGCTGTCCAGTCCAGGGCTTTTGTGTGCCAGGAGTTTTTGATCACTACTTCAATTTCACTAGCTGTTATTGTTCTATTCAGGCTTTCTGCTTCTTCTTGATTCAGTTTGGAAGATTACATTTTTCTAGAAATTTGTCCATTTCACTCAGGTTGTCAAATTTCTTGGTGTATAGTTGTTTGTCGTAACTTCTGACAATGCTTTGTATTTCTGTGGTATCAGTTGTAATTTCTCCTCTTTCATTTCTGATTTTATTTATTTGGATCCTCTCTCTTTTCTTTCAGATGAGTCTGAGTAAAGGCTTGTCAATTTTGTTTATCTTTTTAATCAACTGGCTTCTGGATTTATTGATCCTTTGAATTGTTCCTTTATCTCAATGTCATTTAATTTTGTTCTGCTCTTGGATTATTTCCTTCTTTTAGTTGCTATGGGCTTTGTTTTTTGTTCCTCTAGTTCAGGGCTGTCAAACTCATTATCACCGGGGACCACATCAGCCTTGCAGTTGCCTTCAAAGGGCTGAATGTAATTTTAGGACTGTATAAATGTAACTACTCCTTAACAGTTAAATGAGAGCTTGGTGCTGCCACCGGGTAGAAACAAGGTGCCGGGCCGGATAAAACAAGGTGGAGGTTTGGATTCAGCCTGCAGGTCTTGTGTTTGCCACCTGTGCTGTAGTTCTTGTAGATGTAGGGTTTTTCATTAGGGTTAGGTTGTTTATTTGAAAATTTTCTATTTTTTCAGGTATTGCTATGAACTTGCCTCTCAGGATAGCCTTCACTGTATCCCATAGGTTTTGGGTTGTTGTGTGTTCATTTTCATTTGTTTCCAGAAACTTTTTGATTTCTTCTTTGATCTCATTGTTCACCCACTTATTGTTTAATAGCATGTTATTCCATCTCCATGAATTTGAATGTTTTTGAGTTTTTCCCTTGAGGTTGGTTTCTAGTTTCAAGCCATTATGGTCCAAGTAAATGCTTGATATGATTTCAGTTTTCTTGAATTTGTTGAGGCTTGTTTGGTGTCCTACCATATGGTCTATCTTTGGAAATGTTCCACGTGCGTTTGAAAAGAATGTGTATTTTGCTTCTTTGGGATGACAGGTTCTATATATATCAGTTAAGTCCATTTGATCTAATGCATCATTCAGTGCCACAATATCCTTGTTGATTCTTTGTTTGGAAGATCTGTCCATTATTGACAGTGGGGTGTTAAAATCCCCTGCTATAAGGGTGTTGCTGTCTGTTTTTCTCGAAGTCCTCCAAGAATTTCCTTATATATTTGGGTTCTCCTATGTTGGGTGTATATATGTTTACAATGGTTATATATTCTTGATGGATTCTTCCCTTAAGTAATATGAAGTGTCCTTCTCTGTCTCTTTCTATGGCCTTTGTTTTGAAGTCTATTTTGTCTGATAAAAGTATTCCCATCCTTGCTTTTTTTTCATGTCCATTTGCTTGGAACATTTTTTTCCATCCTTCCACTTTCAGTCTGTGTAGCTCTTTTGTTCTGAGGTGGGTCTCTTGTACACAGCATATATGCAGGTAGTGTGTTCTTATCCATTCAGCTACCCTATGTCATTTGATTGGAGCATTTAATCCACTTACGTGTACGGTTATTATTGATAGGTAGTTATTGCCATTTTTTCCATACCTATTTTTTCTCTCTCTCTGTCTCTCTCTGTCTCTTTCTCTTTCTTCTCCTTTTAATAGCAGTCTCTTTAGCATCTCTTGCAGTGCTGGCTTGGTGGAGACATACTCTTTTAGCCTTCTTTTGGCTGGGAAGCTCTTTATTCCACCATTCATTTTAATTTTTCTTTCTTTCTTTATTTGTTCTTAGAGAGAGGGTAAGGGAGGGAGAAAGAGGGAGAGAAGCATCAATGTGTGAGCAGAAGAAATGTTCATCAGTTGCCTCTCGCATGTCCCCACTGTGGACCTGGCCCACAACCCAGGCATGTGCCCTGACTGGGAATTGAACCAGTGATCTTTCAGTTCTCAGGCCAGGGCTCAATCCACTAAGCCACACCAGCCAGGGCTTCACCACCCATTTTCAATGAGAGCCTTTTTGGATAGAATAGTCTTGGTTGTAGATCCTTGCTTTTCATTACCTGGACTATTTTGTGCCAGTCTCTTCTGACTTGTAGTGTTTCTGTTGAGAAAACAGCTGCTAGCCTCATTGGAACTCCTTTGTATGTTACTTGCTACTTCTCCCTTGCTTTAAGAAGGGGAAGGGTTTAGAGCAACAAGTATAAAGGACACATAGACAAAAACTAGGGGGGGGGGTGGAAATGGGAGGGAGGTGGGGAGGGCTGGGGCAGTGGGCTGGGATGGGATGGGAGTAAAAGAAAACTGTACAAGAACAACAATTAAAATAAAAATTAAAAAAAAACTGTCTTTGTCTTTAACATTTTGATACTGTGGTTTATAAGTAATAGATATTTGCTCTTCATCCACAATTCCTGGCTCACAGGTTCTGGAACTCTTGGAATTTCCTAAGGGTTAAGGGTGGCAAAGGTGTTTTCGTTATGTTAATGAGGTGACTTATGGAACCACTGTGTGTTTAGAGGGACATTCAGTCCCACCCCAGACCTCTGAGGAGAGGAGGGGGCTGGAGGTTGAATTGACAATGGCTAATGATTTAATCAATCATGCTTGTAATGTAGCCTCCATAAACCCCTAAAAAATGGGATTTAGCGAGCTTCCAGGTTGGTGAACTCAAGATGGTTTGGGGAGGGTGAGTGGCATCCTCAGAGAGGGGTGGGTAGACTGGTGGGGGGGGTGGGTAGATAGGTGAGGGGTGGGAAGATTTATTGGTAGGGGTGAGTAGGTGATTGGCAGAGAAAGTATATATAACTAAATGGTAACAATAGCAGATCTACATGGAGAAAGTTTGTGTACTTTCATTGTAGCATTCTTTCAACTTCTTTAGTATGTTTGAATATTTCCATGATAAAAAATGGGAGAATTAAAAGAATTTAATATCAAACTATACTTTTTTTGGATTAAGACAGAGTTGAAGTGTTCATGATGACTTTTAGTAATTCATCAGGATTTTATCCCCTTGGGTCTCCAATATAGTTTTCTTTCTAATAAAGTTGTTATATTATACATCGTTAAGAATATAGATCATACAAAAACTGTGAGTAAGTGTGGATTGTCTTACAAAATCAGAGACTTGGTTAGAGAAGGAATTTATAAAAACCGAAGGTAAATCCTGCCTGTTTTAATTTCTGTTACAACAATTTCCCTGCGTACAGACACTGAGAACAGTGTTGGGTCACTTTTCTGAGCTCTGTCGAGTGCCACAATCCCTGAGCCAGAGGAGGGGCCCTCGATTGCTCTTTCTGTGGCACTCCTTCACTTACCATATCATGGTGGCATCTGTGCCTCATGTTCCCTGACACAGTGTCTATTCCTCAAGGTCAATCACAGTTGGCGTTACCTGCTCACCCAGCTGAGCGCTGGATACAGTGGGTGTCTTGTAGCTGTGCTCTGAACAGTAACTGAAAGACCTGTCTGTTTCCTGCCCTGCTGTGGGCAACCAGTGGGGACTGTGCCTCACGGGGACCCAAGGTTAGGGCAGCACCCAGATTGGCCTTGACTCCAGACTCGCGAGGCAAAGGCTGGTCCATCCCTGCCATTCTCCTGACGGCGGTGGGCCCGTGTTGTTCAGTCATTTCCCACCTCAGTGGAAGAACAGAAGGTGCAAGGGTGGCCACCTCTGTCCTAGCTCAGCTCCTTGGTGCCATAAACACCCCAAAGACTGGCCCAACCAGCTCTCCAACTCAGCTCCCAGGCTTGGCAGCCTGGCCTCTGCTCATTTTGTCTGGGGTGAACCTCCAGCCCCTTCACCTCTGCCTGGACCCTGGGCCTTTGTTCATTGTCCTACATGGACTTCTGTCTGACCATCCTTGACACTGCCCAGCATTTTCTGTCAGTCAGGGAAGAGCAGAGTTCATTTAGCAAGCTGTGTGGGACATCGGGACAGGCTTTCGGGACTTTCAGAAAATGTGTTTGACAGCTTTCCTTTATATTAATGGCCTGTGTGTAAACAGCTGGGAAATTGGATCATATGCATTCAACTCGTGTGTATATACATTTTCTTTCGGCTAACCTCTTATTACATTAAATCGGGAAGAATCGGCAAATGTCTGTTTCTTCAACGTAAGTGATGGTAAAATTCTGTGATTGTCCCCAGCTTACTTTAGCCTAGGAAGGTTGGTGTTTCTACCACCAATTTGTGAAGTTCTCTGTCTGTATCTTGTGTATCAAGGCCTGTTATCAAAGTGAATTCCTGATGTAGATTCAGGGAAGCTGACAGGTTTGCTTAAATCATGTTTTCGTGGTTGCTCCTGGTAAACATCATCAGTCCATCAAATCCTCAAGAATTTGGTGCCAGTTTGAGATAAAGAGTTAAGTAGGTTCATTGTTGAGGACAGAATTTTGATTGAATTTGTTTACATTAGGCATAATACTTTTATGGTGCCTTTCAGAAGAATTCAGGAGGTTGAAATGTCATGAGAATCTCTTATTAAGGACGTTTAGTTTTGGGGTGCTTTGTCCTTTCTACATGTCTGTTAAGCAGTGGTCTGTACTTGAACTAATGTTCGACGTCCTCACCACTGCAGAAGCTCACCTGGCATCCCAGGAAAAGAGGAGGGGGAACATTTCCACTGAAAACCTTATCTCCAGTGTCACTTCAAACTTTCACAAGCTGCTGTCACTGTAAGCAGAGCCTGCCAGAACACAGGCCTTAGTGCAGCTATTGCAGAAGGTGGGTTAAAATAACAAACCTCCGTGAATCTCGACTGATAAAATGTCAGGCGAGGCTCAGAGAAATAGGAGAGGAGGCATTTCTGTTTATTTGCTATTAGTGTGAAGTTGGAATATCCACATGACAGCATTTATGTGGATTCTGATATTTTTATTAGCATTTCCGCTGATGAAGGGCTACCAATGTGACTGCTAGAAACAGGGCTGCTGCCCAGATTGGAAGGGCACTGTTCTTCGTGAGCATGAGGGTTTGCAGATGTAAGCACTCATCACCAGCAAAGCTGAGGCCAGGCTCACTGGAGGGGTTCTGCGACCAGGGTTGCGGGGGGTGCTTTCTAGGAGGTTTTCTGAAAAGAGGCCTGTCAGCTGGGACTGACATCCTGGGACTGAAACTAGGGACATCCTTCCAATAGAAAAAGTCAGGAGAGAGCATCTTCAACTGGAAAAAAAAAAGTTTCAGGGAAAAAGCTGTTTCTGCCTCTGTTTTGGGAGTTGAAACTTTTACCCACATTGATTCAGAGATATTCTTTGTCACTGACTGAGGACCAGGACCAGCCGTGCTGCTAGCAGGCAGAGTCACCCTGCTGCGTCAGTCACAGTGAGATCCTCCAGTTTTTGGTGCCCCCGTGGGTACAGTAGGTTTTTCTTCCTAGTGGTTTGAGGTCAGTTTTCTAATCCACTCTATCACCAGTATTAGTTCCAGAGTTCAGGGGTTTTTACACATGTGTTTGTATTTTGTGTGGAGAGCCTTTGGTCCCCTGAGCCCGCTCGGAGGTGGGCCTGCAGTGGCTGGGGGTCCAGATGGCAGCTTCGAGCAGGCGGGCTGGCCTGAGGCGTGGTCTCCTCCAGTTGATCTGGGGCACACGTGGTCGCCGGGGACACCAGCTGCACTGACTGCAAGGAAACCTGGGTGTTTACTTTTAGTTTGAGAAAATGTCGTCCCACTGCTGGCAAGAAATGGCAGAGCCTTTGTTGGACAGTCCCACAAATGAGAGATTTATGCAGAAAAATGGTTTGGGAGTGCATCCTTCAGACATAGGGGCTTGTTCTGTGGTCCAGCTATCTGCACAGTGGACTTACTCTATGCTGTTTTAGCTCAGCACTGCGGAGTCAGGCAGGCACACTCTTTTTTTTTTTTAGATTAAAATTAAATTTTTTTTCAATTATAGTTGACATACAATATTATGTCAGTGTCAGGTGCATAGTGTTTAGACATTTATTTGTTTTACAAAGTGATCATTCTGTTAATTCTAGTGCCTGCCTGGCACCACACATAGTGGTTACAGTATCACTGACTGTGTTCCTGTGCTGTAGTTTACATTCCCGTGACTGTTTTGTAACCACCAATTTGTACTTCTTAACGCTTTCCCACTTTTCACCCAGCCTCCAAACCCCCTCCCATCTGGCAGTCATCAATTTGTTCTCCGTATTTTGAACTCTGTTTATTTTGTTTGTTTGTTTTGTTTTTTAGATTCCACGTTTAAGTGAAACCATATAGTATTTTTCTTTCCCTTTCTGATTTTTTTCACTTCACATAATACCATCTAGGTCCATTCATGTTATCACACATGGTAAGATTTCATACTTTTTGTGGCTGAGTAGTATTCCATTGTAGGAAAGTACCACATGTTCTTTATCCATTCACCTATCGATGGGCACTTAGGTTACCTCCATGTCTTGGCTGTTGTAAGTAATGCAGCAGTGAACAACGTCTTGTTGAATGTGACCTCTGGTGCCTGCGTCCCATCTAGGTCTTCATAGAAAGACTCTCAGGGGATGGAGAAAGTGGAGGAAAGGTTGTCTTCACCTAGTCAGAAGGAGAGTGCATTGTAGCAGATGGGAAGTGCTGAGCACAGGGGAAGCCCACAGTTCCCAGCTGGAACTCAGCCCTGGCCGCACTTAGAGTGGCCTGGTGTCAGCTGAGGTCAGTTCTGGAGCTGATCTCAGGGTGGGCAGTTGTAATAGCTCCCAATGGGATGTTCAGACTGCCAGTAGCAGACCCTGGGTAGCTTACATGCCATCAGGATTTTAATTAACTTCTCAGTGCTTTTGCAGTTGATGTGGTTGGGAATGGCAGTTGTGTGGCATGAAGAATGGCGGTTGTTCCACCCCATGGGCTTCTGTGTTGAGAGCTATTAGTCAGATTCCTTTAACAGATGAGCGCACATCCTCTCAAAACCACTGAAGGAAGGTAAGCTTGTGTGGAAGTGGCCAGGGGCCAATTTCACTCCCTCCTTCTCCAGCTGCGTGTGTTGGAGATGCCACTCCCTGGGTTCTGAGGAGCCAAGGGCACAGGTGCATTTCAAGCAGGTCTCAAGTGAACCAGCCTTGGTGATGGGGCAAGAATGTGCTGAGTGTTCGCTGCACAAATGTGCTCAGTGAGAAAGGACTCAGCACCAGCGATGAAAAGAGCCGACAGTGTATGTGAGGTGGACATAGAAACATGAGCCCTGGGGGCTCCTGGTATTACAGGGGGTGTGGGCTGTCAGCCAGAGCTTCATCTCCTTTAATTTCACTGCACTTGAGAGAATGAAGGTGGAGGCTACCGCAATTCACAGCATGGTAAAATAAAGTATCATAGTATTAGAAAAGTGTCTTAAGAAATGAAATCCTCTATAAGGCAGATCACATTGAAATAAAATTAGTGCTTGTCCTCTGGAAGGCACTTCTGCAGAAGCTGTGAGGAGTTCAGCTGAACCAGTGGGATCCTAGGGCCGTGTGAGCAGGTCGGGTGGATGCTGAGACAGACATGGACTGGATGTTGTCCAGAACACGAGTTCTGGTCCTGCCTCCACATGTTCCCAAGTCCTAGTGCTGGTCATCACCACCCTCCTGAGAAGGTGAGAATTAGAATTTGCCTGATCCATTGCTACGGCTTCATTTTAATCATTATCTCATTCCAGACCTCGATCGAAGAGGGAACACTATGTGTTTTTAATTATCCGCCCCTGCCTTTCCCAAAATCTTGTTTCTGTGTTGGTTTATAGGATGACATTGTCTCTTTTATGAATTGTTATTCTTTAAATCTTGTGCTTTTATGTACTTCACTCTCTATTCTGCCCCATGATACAGGTTCTCCCCAGCTCAAAACTTAAAAATAGTCTTTGTTCATATGTATCAGGTTCTAAAGGTTTCAGAAGTCTATTGGAATATTGGTTATTGAATATTGGTAGTTTACTTAATAGAAAATTACATTTTAAAATATATTTTATTGATTATGCTATTACAGTTGTCCCATTTCCCCCCTTTATTCCCCTCCTCCCTGCACACCCCCTTCTACCCACATTCCCCCCTTTTAGTTCATGTCCATGGGTCTTACGTATAAGTTCTTTGGCTCCTACATTTCCTATACTATTCTTACCCTCCCCCTGTCTATTTTATACCTACTATTTATGCTATTTATTCTCTGTACATTCTCTCTCTCTCTCTCTCCCTCCCATTCCCCCACTGATAACCCTCCATGTGATCTCCATTTCTGTGGTTCTGTTCCTGTTCCAGTTGTTTGCTTAGTTTGTTTTTGTTCTTTTTAGGTTCAGTTGTTGATAGTTGTGAGTTTGTTGTCATTTTATTGTTCATATTTTTTATCTTCTTTTCTTTAGATAAGTCTCTTTAACATTTCATAGAATAAGGGCTTGGTAATGATGAACTCCTTTAACTTGACCTTATCTGGGAAACACTTTATCTGCCCTTCTGTTCTGAATGATAGCTTTGCTGGATAGAGTAATCTTGGATGTAGGTCCTTGCCTTTCATGACTTGGAATACTTCTTTCCAGCCCCTTCTTGCCTGCAAGGTTTCTTTTGAGAAATCAGCTGACAGTCTGATGGGAACTCCTTTGTAGGTAACTGTCTCCTTTTCTCTTGCTGCTTTTAACAGTCTCCCCTTATCTTTAATCTTGGCTAATGTAATTATGATGTGCCTTGGTCTGCTCCTCCTTGGGTCCAACTTCTTTGGGACTTTCTGAGCTTCCTGGACTTCCTGGAAGTCTATTTCCTTTGCCAGATCGGGGAAGTTCTCCTTCATTATTTTGTCAAATAAGTTTTTAATTTCTTGCTCTTCCTCTTCTTCTGGCACCCCTATGATTGGATGTTGGAATGTTTAAAGATGTCCTGGATGTTCCTAAGCCTCTCTTCATTTTTTTGAATTCTTGTTTCTTCATTCAGTTCTGGTTGAATGTTTATTTCTTTCTTCTCCAAACCCTTGATTTGAGTCCTGGTTTCCTTCCTGTCACTGTTGGTTCCATGTACATTTTCCTTTATTTCATTTAGCATAGCCTTCACTTTTTCATCTAATTTGCAACCATATTCCACCAATTCTGTGAGCATCCTGGTTACTAGTGTTTTGAACTATGCATCTGATAGGTTGGCTATCTCTTCATTGCTTAGTTGTATTTTTTCTGGAGCTTTGATCTGTTCTTTCATTTGGGCTTTTTTTTTTTTTTTTTTTTTTTTTTTTTTTGTCTTGGTGTACCTGTTACATAGTGAGGGGCAGAGCCTTAGGTGTTCCCCAGGGCAGGACAGCCCCGTGGCTGGGTTGTGACGCTGTATGTCGGGGAGAGGTCTGAGAGGGAACAATGGTGCTTGCTCTGCTCTCAGCTGGTTTTCAGTCACTTCTCTCATTTTCCACAATCAAGTTGGGCCCTTCTGGTGCTGGTTCCCGGGTGGGTGGGTTTTTGTATGTTTTAGGACCCTGTGGGTCTCTCCAAGTAACTCTCCTGTGAGTCTGGGAGTTTCTCCCACTGCTGCCTCAACTCCCACAGGTTTTTTCAGTCAGAGGCTTTGAGGCTTTATTTCCTTACACTAGAACCCTGGGTGGGGTGGTCTGTCCTGCTCCCCAGTTGTTCTCCCTGGTTTTTCTGCATGTGAATGTGGGACTGCTTGGTCCGCCAGCCGCCACCTTATCGAGAGTCCTCTCCTCCTGGCTGCCCATCTCCGCCCCTCCTGCCAGTCTGGATGAATGTTTCTTCTTTAACTCTTAGGTTGTCAGACTTCCATACAGTTCAATTTTTCTGTCAGTTCTGGTTGTTTTTTTTTTTTTTTTAATTTTTTGTTGTCCTTTTGGTTGTAGGAGGAGTCACAGTGTGTCTACCTATGCCTCCATCTTGGCCGGAACTCTAGTAAAATTACATTTTGAATAGAGTATTAAATAGAGAAATGATGCTTTGATTTTATTATGGATTGATATAAAAATATTAAATGTCTTCACTGACCTTCATACTTACATAATGTGAAAATGTATATGATTATCTAACAATTAGGTTGTACATCTGAAACCAATACAAAATAACATTGAATGTAGACTGTAATTGAAAATAAAATTTAAAAAAGGAAAAGAAAATGTAAAAGCTCCAAACTCCTTTGTAGACACTGTGTAGGAATGCATTTCTGCATCACGGAAGAATGCATTTGAAGTTTTACTTTTTTACTAAATTTTAGGTCTCTCTTAAGCAGTTGGCTGGAGAGGGGGTGTTTACATTGAGTGAATGTTTGAAAAAGATTTCTCCCAATGTAAAGTTAGTTTTAAAGACTCTTCAGAGTTCCCTGTAAAGGTCTCCTTTTTAAAGACTGCTCTTGTACAAGTGTTTTAAGAGCTTTGACACCTAGAGGTGCTAAGTGCTAACTGTCCGGCTCTGTGGCACAGTTGTTAGCTGTTACAAAGTGACACATTCAAGCAGTATTAATAACTGTGTATCAAATGTGATCTCAAGTGCCACTCTTTTTGAAGCAAAATTGAGTCCCTACAGATGATATAATCTTACACAGTTTTAATTAACATAGAGATTGGTATGAAATTATGAACACCCCAAGAGACAGATAAAAGCCTGGGAAAGTAAGAGTTCAGGATACTCACTAAGCTTCCCCTAAAAAGAGGTGAAACACAGTAAATAGGAAGCACCAAAGGTTGGGCACTTTAAAATCGAGTTATTTTAATTCATTAATTAAAATAATTGAAACAATTTATTCACATTAATTTTAATTATTTTGATTAAATTCATGATAATTGAGATTCAGTTTTGTGAATTGAAGTAATTCATTTTAATTAATAAAATATCAAGTAATTTTAATTATCGATCTGAATTATTTTGCCCCCTAAGAAGACTTAATGTTCTCTGAGGGCAGGAGCCTCTCCTGGTGCTGCTTCTGCCTTCGCCGTGGCAGGGCCTTTCCCGGAAGGTTTCCGTGTGCTGTGGTGACCCCCCAGCACAGCCCCACAGGATGTAGAAGGAAATCTAGAACCCTGCCCACAAAATTGTCATCTTTATCCTGAACCACAGGTGGATGAGCTGCCGCACCTCACTTTTGGGGTACACGTTTAAGTATGAAACTAATGGAAAATGTTCACCTTATTTTTAAGGCAGGGTTAAATGCTTATTATGAACTCCTGGTTTTAGCATCAAATATTGAGTTTTTTTCATTGAGGTCATCCCCATAGGGCGGAGACAGAGGCTGTTAGGGCTGTATCTCTGGCCTGAATCAGATCAAAGAGGTCTTATTAATTATTCATTATGACATTTTACATGTTATTTTACTTTTTCTAATTATCAATCTGTATAATTAACCTTTCATTGAATTAAAGTGCTTAACTTTAAGTAGGGCTGTAATTACCACTATTTAAAAAAGTATATGGAAGAATCTTAAAAATCTTTAATTAGAAAGATCCTTTTTTCCCTCAGGTCCATGGTGAATATTTTTCTTGTCAACAAGTATCTTTAATTATTTCAACAAAAAGAGAAAAGCGGAGCCGAAGAGCAGAGTGGTCAGTCACGCTGACCGGAGACAGTGTGCAGTTTCACCAGCCTCCCGTTTTGCACCTGGGATCGGAGCCGTGGTCTGAGTCTGCCTGCGAGCGTCTCTGATTCGGCAGCACGCGTTCCTGGAGTGCGGCGTTGGTTCAGTCCAGCCTTGCTGTTTTACGGATGAGAGGGCAGATGGGCATCTGCGTGGCCCCCTGGGGATGCTGTGAGGAGCCAGTGCCCCGCCCCCTTGGCAGCGGACGTGCGGAGGATCAGCTCCAGATGGTGGTTCAGCCGGCACAGAGACCAGTCTCTTCCTCTCTGCTCGCGGCTGTTCCTAGTGCACTGTATCGGGAGGGATTTAGTCCAAATCTAGTCTGAGTGGAGTAGGTTGGAAACAACATTGAAGAGTTGAGAGGTGGTTAGCTTTCTGTAAAGCATTCTGTCTTAGCAAATAGCTCTTGATGGGAAGTCAGTCCCCTTCTTCGAGGCCACCTCCAGTGGGTCTTAAACAGGAGCCATGGTGACTCATGTTGGGTGACCTCTGGGCTGTAACCCAGTAATGAGGCTAAGTCTGAAGGGCAGTGTGGTACCTGTTTAATGGGGCTCATTCCACAGAAATAGGTCGACCTGTTTTCCACAGTGTCAGGTTTCATCCTTCAGGCACAGGTTCCGCTGTGTTTTATTCTGAAGGTTTCTGTGCAGCACAGCCACCCTCCATCTGATGCTTAGGGATGGGGAGGGGCTGCTCTCCTGCACCCGTGTCTTGGGCTCCACTCTCCATTCCTGCAGCCCCCTGGGGGTCCGTTTTGTGTCTGTGTGGTTCTGATCTCTGGGAGGGACCTAGGCTTTGGAATTAACCTGAATCCTGCTTCTGTCCTTGGAGAAAGTCACAGTCACTGCCATCTCTGAGGGTTATTATAAGAATTCTGCATTGGATGGCCTCTCGGAGAGCACCGAGCATGTGGCCGCCCCGAGGGTCTTGGCCCCGTTGGCCTCTGTAGCACCACATGGCACCTCCCACAGCCCATTTCTTCTCCATTTCCCTGCTGCCACCACATGTCAGGCCGCCGCGTCCTTCTCTGGCAATGAGCATCTGGTACGTCTCCTCAGCCTCTTCTCTAATTGGTGCTGCACGGTGGTGTGTCTCATCAGTCCTCCCAAGAAAAGCCCCTTTCAAACCGTCCTGAGGTTGGAACTCACAGTAAAAAAAACACACCAGATTTCTTGTCTAGCTGTTCACAGCCCTCTGAGCCTGCATTCCATGCATCTGCCTCATCTGCCTATTTGGCTGAGTGGTTCCTGCTGCAGTGATCTTGATGCCCAGGGCTGGGGATATGGGGTGATGTCTAGAGACATCTTTCATCTGGGAGAGAAAATTGAGAGTGGCTTAAGGAACTCCTGGTACCATGAGTGACATAATTAGGTCTGCCTTCATGACAGGAGGACAAAGGCAGAGGAAGGACATGAGTTTGCTATTGATCTTTTTTCCTGTGAGCAACTAACTCACAGGTGAGTAGTATCTGTAACCACAGAATAAGTACGAATGGATCTTGGGGATAATTAATGGATTTATTCAGGAATGGCCCAAAATGAGAGTTCTAGTGAAAGAATTAAAGCAGGGTTTCAATCCTGACTCACTGTTTGTGTGACCTTGGGCTGTCCTGTCCGTTGTGGGTTTCAGCTTCTCCTGAGTGGGCTCACCCAGCTGTTCTCAGAGCTCCTGTTCCGCCGTGGCACTTCCTCCGTCTCCTGTATCCTGTCTGGAAGAGGCCACGGTGCAACACTGAGACTTTGGGTACGGTGCTGAGCCTTGTTAAGCTGATGTTGCCACTCAAGGGATTCAAGGTAAAAAGGAAAGGACAAATCAAGTATGCGGGAAGGAAAAAGGAAACCAGAAACAGAGATGAGATGAGGAAAGAGGAAGACGGACAGTAACTGTTTCTCTGGGTGCTGCTGAACGAGATGGGTGCCCCTGTCTTGCCCTGGCCCCATTCTGTGGGTGGTACCTGACTGCAGGTAGATTTAATAGAGTTCCTCAGGAGAGGCAGTTCCAGGAGGTGTCTGTGGACCCAGAGTTGATGGCCCAGCAGTAGGTTCTGGCAGGACTCTGGCACCAGCTGTTCTTTACTAGCTGTGTGACCTTGGAAGGTTCCTTGGCCTCTCCCTGCCTCTGTTTTCTCATCTATAAAATGGGGATCGTGGTGTATCTCAAGCAGAAGGTGGTTGGTTGTGAAGGTCACAGCCTTCTCTCTTCAAATGGGCCCTCAAAATCTTAGCAGTTGTTGATGTGGACGTGACTGAGGGTTAATGTGATAGAAATTTGTGGTTTCTTATTTGCTTTGTTATTTAAGTTATCCACAGTTCATTAACTTTTTGAAAATAATTTTTAAGTAGTTTTTTGTTTTGGAATGAGTTAAGTGATTTATCACATATTTTATTAGATGCAATTCTTCTGGTTTTCCAGTTTATGAAAAATCTCTTTTGACATGCCTTTAAAAATACGTTTATTGATTTTAGAGAGAGAGGGAGGGAGAGAGAAACATCAGTATGAGAGAGAAAAATCAATTGGTTGCCTCCCATATGCTTTGTGACTGGGGATCAAACCCCCAACCTTTTGGTATACAGATGATGCTCCAGCCAACTGAGCCACACCAACCATGGCTGACATGCCTTTTATTGGACCCTTTCAAAATCCTTCAAGAGTGATCTTCATTGCTTTATTTTATTACTGTCTAAGGCAATATCCTTCAGTAGTTAATTCTTTTAAATTGAAAGATTGTCATTAAAATTTTTTATTGTATACAATTTCAGGTTAATTTCCTCTTTTTGGTATTTTAGGCAACCGTTCCCCATTTATATGTAATCAGAAAGATTCAGTACAACTTTATAGGTGTTGTTTGTGTTTTTGTGGACATATTAAGAACTTGTAACCGCTTGTCACCCTAATGGAAATAGCAGTATGCATGAATGTATGCATGAGGCCTTGCCTGGCTTAAAATCTTTTTCAGATTTAGGAGTAATTTTTTTCTGTCCTTCCCTAAACCTTTTCATCCTTGTTCATTACTCCTCTGTCCTTTTCCAGCATTTGGAAGCTGTGCCAAGAATGCTTGACAATGTTAGGATGTCTTATCTTGTGCGGGCAGCTGAGGCCACACAGCAAGCGGATATACTTAGCCCACAGGCCCAGGCAGTACTTAGCCCACCAGGCCCAGGCAGAGCCCAGCAATGAAATTGCCTTCCCAGCGGAGCGGAGAGCAAGCCTGTCATCAGGGCCAGGCTAGCTAAGAAAGCCCTCTGAGCAGTGTTCAATCTGGGAATCCGCTACTACCGACTGACCATTTTTAGGATGCACTTAAATTTTGATATGATTTTTCCTCTTGTGCTGAAGCTAGTGTGTGGCTGTCTCTTAGTCATCATCATGAGACTCTGTCAATTTGACTGGGACTGGTAGATGTGGAAATACCGCCCAGAGTCCTCGCCAAGCAGTTCCCCTGGGCTGCTTGGCCGGTGGATAATGGAGGGTTTGTTGTCTGCTGGCTGCCGTGGAGTTCAGGTTGTTTTATGATTGTTAGTGTAAATAGTGACCAACTGAAGAAGTGACTGCAATTTAGACTGACATATTTTAATTTTCATAGTTGGCATCAGGATCTGAAATGTAGGAGACTCTCGAGCAAAAGTGGCACCCGAGGCCACCTTTCCTTGGTGTCTGCCTGGATCTGGGGCGAGAGTTTTACTGTTGTTGGTTGTGGGCTTGGAAACCTTGAGTGGGCGAAGGTGGGGCTACCGGCCGGACCTGCGGAGATGTGGGTCAGCGGGTGTGCTCCAGAGAATTTCCCGGATGCTGTTTGCTCAAGGGGACCTAGTTCTCCTGCCCAAATGCAGTTGTTTCTGGCTCTGTATTGTCCTGGCAACTCGTGTGCGCCTCTATCTCAGCACCGTTAGCATTATCTGTCATTTCTGCTTGGTGCCCACCAGAGTGAGGGCTGGCTTTGGGTTTGCTCCGTAAATCCTTTTTGAATGAGTAAGTTACTTTGTTATGTATCTTTACCTTTAAAGTATTTATACATGAGCTTTATTGAGGCTTTATGGCTAACGCCGGAGGCACGTCCTGTGAGAGACTTGCGTGTGCGGCTGGGAGGATGTGCTGGGTGTGCTGGCAGGACGGGTTCCAGCCAGAGTGGACTCCAAGTCATTCAGGGATACTCTCCTTTTGCCTCCGTATGCTGTAAAAATGCAGTCATGTTAAAATTTAATACAGCAGTTCTTTGTGCCTTTTGAACGCGGTGCCCACTAAGTGGAAAAACACTGTTTTCAAATGGAGCTGAGTAGCCAAATCGATACGTCAGTTTTTATCTCGTGTCAGAGCTCTGAAGCTTTCAGGCCCTTTGGAGGAAATGGGGAGACGCTCTCTCCACTTTGCAGCTGCGAAGGCATGACTAGGTTCTTGGGCTCAAAAGATAGGGTTTCTCACTGCACCACAGTGATGCTGGGCTGAGTGGCTATGACCAGTACAATTTTAATCAAGAAGCTTTAAGAAAACATACTTTTCCCCAAACATTTTCAAACAAATTAAAAGCAAGTGATTTTTTCCTGTTACCAAGTAGTGTTAATTGAAACATTTTTGGCAAAAATCACAATGAATCACACCACCAGAAATAACCTCTATTAATATTATAACGCATTTCCCCATGTTTTTCAGTATCCATCCATGCACCCATCCACTTATCCACCCACCCCTCTATCCATTTACCCGGCTGAACTTTTAAACAATACCACACTGTATTAGGAAATATAACTTTATTACTTGCTGTTTTTTTTTTCTAGCCAGTAGTATATTGCACAGCACTTCCATGTTAATACATGTTCTGACCGGATGTCATTTTTAAAGGCTGCATACTAGGTAACGAATCTGAGTCATGAGAGGATCTATTCAAAAAAAAAAAAAAAAGAAAAGAAAAAAAAGAAAAAGAGAGGATCTATTCAGATGAGGCAGAAGGAGCTACGGTTGCTGAAAATAATGGGAATCATCATTACAGGTGGTGCGACCTGCACAGAATTAGGAGGACACGAGGAGGAGTAGGAATGATTGAATTAAAATCTCTGCCTGTTCCTTGGTGGAGGCTGTTCTTGCTGCTGGTCCCTGAACTGTCAGAAATGCAGGTGATTGGGCCCCACCCACCCCCACGGACTCAGAAACTGGGAGGGAACCCTAGCAACCTGTGTTTCGCAAGCGGTTCTGATACAGGATACCAATCGAGAATCACTGCTATAGGATGGGTTGGTCAGGTTCAGACCCACCTGAGAATAGCCTTAGGGTCAGAGTTAGTAGGCATCTTGCTGTATCTGCACAGTGGCACTGACCCTTTCAGAACTAGCTGTGTAGTTAAAAACGTTGCCAGGCAGGCAGAGAACTAACTATACATGGTAACAAGGCACAAGTCCACCCGGGCCAGGTGTTCAACTAGAGAACTTCGGGGCTTTGGGTCCAGATCCATCCATTCAAACGAACCAAGATTTAATTGTTGCCTTCTTTATAGCAGGCACTATAATGGTTTTGGACTAAGATAATTTAATGAGTGGATTGTTTAAGGGTCTAATGATTAAAAAGGAACATGTAAGCTTTGAACCATTTCCTTGTTGGGAGCTACTTCAACTGTTTTGGGATAAATGCTGTGATGTAGGAAATTTGCCCTTTTACGGAGTGGCTACATCCTTTTACTCATTCAGCACAGGTGGCCAAACCCTGGGCTTCACACTTGGAGGGAGTTCTGGGTTCTGTTTAATCAGCAAAACAAACAATCCAATTAAAAAATGGGTAGAGGACCTGAGTAGATATTTCTCCAGAGAGACATGGAAAAATGCTCAACATCAATAATCATCAGGGAAAAGCAAATCAAAATCATAATTAGCTATCGTTTCACACCTGTCAGAATGGCAATCATTAATAAATCACCAGACAACAAGTGCTGGCAAGGGTGTGGAGCAAAGGGAACCCTTGTGCACTGATGGTGTGAATGCGGACTGGTGCAGCCACTGTGGAAAACAGTGTGGAAGTTGCTCAGAAAAATTAAGTGTAGAATTACCACATGAACCAGCAGTTCCACTTCTGCGTTTATGTCTAAAGGAAATGTAATCATTATTTTGCCAAACCCTTGTCTGATTTACTTGTCTGTCCTTTCCCACTGGTGACTGTGCGCTGTGTGTGTGAGAGGTGCCCTGGGGCATGTGTGCTGGTGTGTGCTGCTGTGTGCATGAGCTGGCTGTGTTTAAAGTGTGCACGTGTTAGTGTGTGTTATGGTGTATACACGTCTGTTGGTGTGTGTGCACTGGCATGTGTGTTGGCATGTGTACTGATGTGTGTGCATGTGTGCCCAATTTCAGAAGCTGTTAATAGGGGGTATTTTGTTAGGATGGCGGTTCTCCAGTTTTGGATCCATCCTTGGCCCTCAGGCCTGTGTGTGCCCATCTCCCTGAACCTGGTTCTTCATCTCCAAGGCCTCAGCAACTCAGGACTGAACATCAGAAGCAGTTAACCGCAATTATTGGAATGTTCATATGTGTCTCTCCAGGGAAAAACAAAAACAAAAGCTGGAACAGTTTACCTGCCTGAGTGAATAATTAACCCTTAGATAACCAGTCAGCAAAATTATTAGATAAGCCCGGAAATTAGAGTCAACATAAAACATTTATTTCCAAATTCAGACTAACCGGAACTCTTTTGAGAGTTGCAGCATTTTCTTGCTAAACTTTGATATAACTGGTGCTGTCTACCCTTTTTGATTAAGAACCAGAGTTGACGTCACTACCAGTCAAAAGTAGTAAAACTTCTAAATTCAGTTTTATGATATGAGACTTATCACAACAAAAGGTAAAACATAATAAGCCACTTTTTCTCCATATGTTCACATTATTTTTTTCCTTTCACATTGTGCTCCTCACTTCCAGTTATCTATTTGCATTGAAGAGATTTTAGTCTTGTTTTGGACAAACTGTAGTCAGGGTTGGTTTTTTTTTCCATGGTTCAGTTAATCTCTAAGTCTAGTGCCCAAATTTACTAAATAGTCTTTTCTTAAAGTACAAAGATGCTGTACCCACCGTGCTCCCTTCCCATATACTGTGGCCTGCCCAAGAGGACCGCTGTACACAGGCTTTTGGAAATTGAGACTTTCTGTGTTTTTTTTTTAAGTTCAATATATATTTGGTGTAGGAGAAAATGGGCCTCTTCTTTGAGTGCCTATTCACTGCCTTCTTATGAAGTATTTAATGATGAAACATACTTTTAAGCTAATTTTATAAATATATGGTTGTAGTTGAAGTATCATTATAGTTTAAAAGCAAGAAATACTCCCATAAAATTGATAGTAAGAAAGAGCTATAAAAACTAATAAAACACAAAATGTTTGTTGTCGTAAGCATATACAATGGAAAATATATTCAGCTCCAAGTCCAGGCCAGCCAGAATTCCTGTGTGAATAACTGTTTTAGCCATGTGTGACCCTGGTAATAAAGAACACTGGTATGATGGGACTATATATAACAGACTAAAATGTTTTTGTACAGCCAAGGAAACCATCAACAAAATGAAAAGACAGCCTACTGATTGGAGAAGATATTTGCCAATGATACATCCAATAAGGGGAGAGTATCCAAAATTTACAGAGAACTCATACAACTCAACACCAAAAAACACACAGCCCAATTTAAAAAAGTGGGCAAAGAACCTGCATAGACACTTCTTCAAAGAGGACACACAGATGGCTAATAGATAAGCAAAAAGATGCTCAGTGTCACTAATCATCAGAGAAATGCAAATTAAAACCGCAACGAGGTATTACCTCACACCTGACAGAATGTCTAGCAATAAATCCACAAACAGCCAGTGTTGGTCACACAGAAGAAGGAGCCCTTGTGCGCTGTTGGTGAGAAAGCAGACTGGTGCTCCCACCATGGGAAACAGTATGGAGGTTCCTCAAAAACTAAAAATGGAACTGTGTTATGACCCAGTGATTCCACTTGTGGGTATACTTTGCCTGCCCTTGTATATCCAAAGAAACTCAAAACACTAATTCAAAACAATATATGCACCCCTATGTTCATTGCAGTGTTATTTACAATAGCAAAGTAAGGAATAACTCAGGTACCCATCAACAGACGATTGGATAAGAAGAGGAGGTACATATATACAATGGAATATTATTCAGTCATAAAAAAGAATGAAATCTTGTTACCATTTGTGACATCACAGATGAGCCTAGAAGATATGTGAAGTGAAATAAGTCAGACAGAAAGGCAAATACCATGTGATTTAACTTATAAATGGAATCTAAATAGCAAAATAAATGAACAAACAAAATAGAAACTGACTCATTGATACAGACATCAGACTGATGGTTGCCAGAGGGGAGGTAGGCTGGGGGACTTGATGAAAAAGGTGAAGGAATTAAGAAGTCCGAATTGGTAGTCACAAAATAGTATGGCATAGGGAACTAGTCAGGATTGTTGTAATAACTATGCACAGTGCCAGATGGGTACTTGAAATTTTGCGGGGACCACTTTGTGAGGTATATGATTGTCTGATCACTGTACTATACACCTGAAACGAGTATAAAATAATACTGAACATAAACTCTGAAAAATAAAATTAAAAGAAAAAATAGCTGATACATCATTTTGATTCTACATGTTTTTACTGGATCTACGCTCACATAGTGTGAGCCAGTAGGTTTAATGGGGTGTATCAAGATGACTTATTTAAAGCAGCGTACCTGTGCTGACAGGGTGGGGGAGGACCCCACACTGCAAACACAAGGGCAGATGATTTTTCTCAGTGACGTTCTTGGTGTCCCTCATCCACTGCTCTGTCAAAAGCACAGTGATCTGTCAGTGAGGAGATGACTCTGCTGAGACTGAGGCTGCCATTCCCATCCAGTGTCAGCTGCTGCAGAGCCTGGCCACCCAGTGGAGCCCATTGCGGCCCGGCGGTGAGCCCTCTTCCTGCAGCGGCTGTGGGTCAGGGTCCATGCCAGATCTCAGAGTAGGTGGCATGTTTGTGTCCGAGGCTTCCCGTTGGGTATGTGCCCTGATCTTTGTCATCCCTAAAGTCTTGGAGGATCCCCAGCCTCCTCATATTGTGGGGTCAGGGCCTAGGACTGGCTGCCACAGGGAAGACTGTTCTGTCTGCTCTAGGAACCTGGTGAATGTCTCGACCCAGGCACAGCAGATGGTTGTCACCTGCTGGCTGTTCTTTCCCCACTCAGCTCTGATGTGCCCCATGCTTAATGTCGTTTCCATGTCTAAATTCTCTGGTGGCTTCTCAATTTCAGGATTCCTCAGAAAGTCTCTTCTGTGCAGTTTTGGATTATTTTTCCCGTAGAGACTGAGGTTGTCCCGAACGTAGCTGTCAGACAGGGGTGTGTGTGTCTGTCCTGAGTGCCCTCTGGACTTTGTACGTGAAGGAAAGTGCTTCTGGGTGGAAGTGTGGCCTCCGTGAGTATGCACGCTGGCAGACTCTGTGCCCAGGGAAGCCCCCTGGGGTGCTTCTCCTGACGGGCACAGGTGAAGTGGTGTTTTGTACTCAGGGAAACTGTTAGATGGGTGCTGATAGTTATCTGAAGAGTTTCGTTCCCCAAATCATGAGTTGTTCCATGGTTATTCCATGAGTGTTAGAACTAGTGTCCTGTAACTATGTGATAGTCTTCTTAGTTGCAAAAACCCCCAAACAAACAGAACCTGTAATGATAGTTTAAAAATTATTATTTCGTAGTCATGGCTATGAATATGTATAACTTACGGCCATGGCTATACAATCCGCTGCATTGTAGCTTAAACCCATAGGCCTGTGGCATGGACCGCTTGCTGACGGTATTTTTAACGTGGGGCGGGAGCCGCACATCCCAGCATTGGTTTGAAATGGGAGCCGCAGCTGTGCGCTTGAGAAATGTGGGCAGGTTAGCTACTCCAGCCAGCCGACAGGCAACTGGATGAGGGAGACGGAGTGAGGCCACATCAGTGGCAAGGAGTTGGGTGTTTGTCTCAGCAAATGTACCCTCTGACTTTGCGGACCCTCACGTCAGCCAGGAGCTCAGCTCAGAGGTTTTCCTTTCCTCATCTGTGCCAGAGAAAACTTACTTCTCACAGGCTCCTTATAATTTATATAATTGAAGCATTTGAGTACTCAGAATATATATGAGAAAATGTTACTAATTTTTAAAAAATACATAAAAATCTCACTGTTTGACAAATTTAATTTATACATTGGTATTAAATAATTGAAGGCATTTGCTTTACTGATGAATTTTTACACATTTTTTGAATGAAGTAAATGTCAACAACATTTTAAAATAAAGTATTTTGGATTTTTGAAAAACATTCACATCACTGCTGAGACATGGTGCTGGGACTGAGTGAATGCTGGTGAGTGAGATGGTGAGCTCCTTGTCCTCCTGAAGCTGGCAAGTGAGGGCCCGTGTTCTCACACTATAATAAGGGCTGTGCTTGCAAGCACAGTGAATTTCTTCAAAAGTGGGGTTAGTACCCCTGCACACCTATTAGAAATGCTCAAGTCCAGAACATGGACATCAAGTGTTGACAGGGATGTGGAGCAATGGGAACTCTCATTCAAAATGGTACAGCCACTTTGGAAAATGGTTTGTTGGTTTCTTTCAAAACTGAATATACTCTTACCATATGATCTGGCAATGTGTTTTTTCAGTATTGATCCAAATGAGTTGAAAGCTTGTGTTTACACAAAAGCCTGCATGTGGATGCTTGTAGCAGCTTCATGCATAATTGCCAAGACCTGGAAGCAACCAAGGTGTCCTTCAGTAGGTGATGAGGTCCATCCAGATAATGGAATATTATTCAGTGCTAAAAACAAATGAGTTATCAAGTTATAAAAAGACATGGAAGAAACATAAAAATACATACTACTAAGTGAAAGAAGCCAATCAGAAAAGGCTACATTCTGCAGGATTCCAACTCTGTGACATTCTGGAAAAGACAAAGCTATGGAGATAGTAAAAGATTAGTGGTTGCGAGGGGTTGTGGGGAGGGGGATGAACAGGTGGAGCCTAGGGTCTTAGGGTAATGAAGCTACTCTGGATGATACTATAATGGTGGATATGAAACTGGAAAAGTCAGTGTTCATGCTGCCTGTCACTACCAGAACCAGTGAGTAGAGACAAGGATTGAATCTTCATCGGTGCTTTATTCAGATGCTGGCGATCTGAGATGGTGGGTTATGTACTCTAAAAGACCATCTTACGTCTCATCTCAAGCTGGCTGTTTTTTGTAAGGAGGAGAAAAGTGTAGGTAAGAGGTTTAGAATTCAGGGAAAAAATAGGTAAGGGGTTTGGAATTCAGGTAAAATGTTAATCAGATAAAAGCTGCAGTAGAGCAATTTTCCTAGCATCCTATCATCTGTTGACTGACGATTCTTTATCTGTGTCCTGGGCAGTAGAAGTCTCTCCCTGGAGCACAAGGGATCAGATACCATCTTGATTGCTTGCAGTCCTCTTGGAGCACAAAGGTCACATTGCTTGTAGTCTCCTGGAGTCAGGGTGGGGTGGGTCCTACCTTCAGTTCCTGAAACAATAGCCTTTTACATGCATTCATTACTAAGCTTATTCACTATAACTTAAAACTAAAAATTTTCCAACTTTCAAGTTCCTCCATGAGATACATGTCATTAGACATTTGTCCAAACCCATGGAGTGCGCAACACTATGAGTGACCCTAATGTAAACTGTGGGCTTTGGGTGATGATGATGTGTCAGTGTAGGTTCATCACTGATAACAAGTGCACCATCTGGTAAGAGAGAATGGTGATGGGGAGGCAGTTCATGTATGGGGGCAGGGGCCATATGGAAAACCCCTGTAGGCTCCCCTCAATTTTGCTGTGGATCTAAAACTGCTCTAAGAAAAATAAAGTCTTTATAAAAGTGGGATCAGCGCAGGAAGGATGAACTGGCAAGCCTACCGGGGAAGAGAGGGCTTTTTCCTTTAGGTGAAAAAAACACCTAAAGGGTGTTTCCTTTAGGTGAACCGTGAGATGCAAAGTGTGTGTGCAGAGGAAGGGAGAGTGCTTTAAACACCATAGTGAAGGATGAAAGAGCTTGGTCCATGGAGTTGACCGCTAAGTGGCACTAGATCAGTGTGTAGGCTGCTGGGAGTGGGCTGTCGAGGGGAGTTGGGGTAGGCAGTGGGCGCATTCTGTTTAGATGGGGGGTGGGTGATAGAGAACATTGTCCTACAAACCTAATGGTTTAGATTGTATTTTGATGATGTTCAGGAGTCAACTGAAGGATTTCCATCACAGAAGGGACAGATTTGCATTTGAGTATTAGCATGTGCTAGGGCTGCGTGTCATCTCATTCTGTTCACAAAACCCTCTGAGGTAGGCTCAGTTACTGTCCCCATTTTACATTTGAGAACCCTGAGGAGAGTTTACAGCACATCTTCAAGGTCACACAGCTGGTTAGAGCTAGAACTAATAGATCAGGTCATGATCCCAGAGCCCATGCCCTGATCAACCTGTTTGGGTATGAAGCTACCAGGCATGGGGGTGTGGACAAATAGTGAGGAGGGTTCTTATACACTTTAGAGAACAGGCAAGTAACTAAAAGAGTTAGAAGTAGTGAGGATAGATGAATCAAAACATTTACAAGGCATTGGGAAGGCAAACGGGCCACACCTGATGGCGGCATAGAGCAAGAAAGAGAGAGGGGGAGAGGGAGGGGGGAAGCGGAAGCCTAGGATGAAATGCAGGCTTCTGGTTTGGACAAGAGGGAACCGAGCGGGAGGGTGGGAGCAGGGATGGCAGGTGTGCTTTTCTGTGGGCGTGTTGAGTTTGCAGAGCCAGGGCTTTCTCAGTAAAGGTGGCTTGTTGGCGGTTAGCGTGCGACAAGAGTCACTCAGGAGAGAAATGCAGTGAGAGGTAATTGGTTGCGCAAGGCACAGTCTTACATGTGACACTGACACCAGAGGACGCATCTGCACAGGAGGAGAGAGTCTAGGCTGCAACACTGGTAATGTGCATTTGGGGTGGGCCTGGTGGCCACCCAAGGAGCTGGAGAAAAAGCCATCACTGAAGTGGTGGGAAAGGTTAAGGTTGAAATAGTCATTGATTCAGCCACCAAGGTGTCATTGGTGGCCTTGATGAGGTCGAATGTTACACTGTTTATTCACAGAGTGAATGCATCTACTCACCACTGGTCAATCAGGTCTGCCAAAGTCTAGAAAGCTATTTTGCTGTCATCCAAAATGATTCAAATGATTGCTTCTCAACTGAGATATGCAGATTAACATCTGTGAGTCTGATATTACACTTTTTTTTCCTGTTGGTTAGCTTTATTTAAGTGAGGTTCTTTAAATATGGCTTTCACACAGATAAATGAATGGATGTTTAAATATTCATTATGGGAAGAGATTTTCATCTTAGATTTTTAAAAATGTTAATTAAAATGTCCCCTGTAGACATACATGTTTGTAGATTTTGCTTCTGCCTATAGAGAATCCTAAGTATGTATTCTCTTCTGTGATTTTTGGGTCTTTCCTAATGGAGCAATAAATAATAATCTTAGTTCTGAATCACCTTTGAATTTTACAACAGCACAGACCGACTATACCTTCATTTCAGTGTGGTAACAGTCAATCAATGTTGCTAATGAATCAGTGCTAGGGTTTTGGGAGCCAGTCATATTCCTCACTTTAAAAATGATGATCAGGTGCAGTGATGTATCAGGTATTTTAAAATGCTTGGATTTGAATAGATTGAAAATAAGTGAATTTTATCTATTTTTTCTGCTTCCACATAGCTGAAGGACTTGGATTTATTAGGGCAAGGATTTCTTTTTTTTTTTGGCAAAGGGAATCTCAGATGTGTATAACTTGAAAAAAACTCTCTGGATAATTCCCTAGGTTTCTTGGAGGGGAGTCACTTGCTGTTGAGAATCACTCACAATAATGGCTAGGTTTAGCCCTTTCTGGATTCTCTGCAAGCTTCTGGAACCTGTGGTTTTATGCGTTTCATTAATATTATAAATTCTTTGTTGTTATCTCTTCAAAATTTATCTTCCCATCCTCCCTCTCGTTTCCTTCCTTTAGACTGTTAGATGTTGTTCTGCAGCCTTCGGAGGGATGCTGTGTTCCGGTTCTCACATCCACTCTTTTTTCTCTGTATGTGTGTTTTGGTAATTACTGATCGATTGTTCAGTTTCATCATTTCCCCCCCTTACTTGGGTTGAGTCTACTCATCAGTAGACTGTGAGCCTGTTGAAGGCATTCTTCATCTGTTACCATGTTTTTTAAATTTTCTTGCATTTACATTTGACTTTTTCTTATAGTTTCTTCCTCTGGTGAAGTTCCTCACCCCTTCAGGCATGTTGTCTACATTTTCCATTACAACCTGTACATACTAATCATGACGTTGAAGACTGTTTGGTTGATGGTTCTTCCTCTGAGTCATCTGGCATCTGCTTCTGTGGATTGCTTTGTCTGTCCATAGTGGGCGTGTATGCTTTGTTTGTGTGTTGTGTGCACCTTGATCGAACGCCCGACACCAGCTCAGGGTTACCCAGACCGAGGCGCAGAGCGTTTGAGGTGTGCCTTGTCTCCTCTCTTCCACTCAGTTACTGGTATGGGAGGTTGAGAGTCCCTCTGGTCAGGGCGTGGATGGGACTTGGGGTTTGTTGTCATCACAGTCACCTTCAGTTCCTCCAGTTCCGCCTTATCCCTGAGCTGGGGTTGCTCAGAATTCCTGATCCAGTCCTCTGGTCAGAGCCTGGGGTGTCTCTCCATGTAACCCCACCCCCAAACTCAGTCCCCAGTAGATGCTGTTGTTTGCTATTTGGTGCTTCCTACTTCTGGTCATAGGGGAAGAAAGGGGTGTTCTGCCTGTCCTGGCCCACCCTCGTCCCGTTCAATAGTGAATAGTTGGTTTGTTTAGGAAACTGGTCCCACGAGTTGTTGTGCTGAAGTAGGAGAACACCTGTGCTGTCTCTCAGCGGTCTTCAGGAGTACACGGACAGAGAAAGATGCGCTAAATGTGGAAGAACTCCACCATGAGCTTCTTTCCCCGGACCCTGAACCTCTCATGTGGTCACAGAACATGATTAAGCGGAATCAGTGCAGCCTACCTGCAGACAAAAACTGACTAACTTAGAAATAAAGTACCATATTCTTCTGTGTATAATGTGCACTTTTTTGCCTAAATTTTTGAGGGAAAAATAAGGATGTGCATTATACATGGGAAGTGATAATTCTGTACCTATATAAATGTTTTTAATTCTTTTGTTTATGCTTATGCATTAAAAGTGTAGCTTTAGAAAGCAATAACTATCTGTATTTTCAAAAGCAAATGCTAAAATTCCATTATAATACAAAAACAAGTATCTAAATATAAATTAATTAATTAATTAATTAAAATTAAAAGATTTTTTTTCTGAAAATTTGGGCCAAAAATGTGGGTGTGCATTATACATGACAAAATATGGTAGCTGGTGGCGTTTGGTTCCCAGGTGGCATTTCATTCCAAGAGCCCTGTTGGATGCTACGATGGGAGTCACGGGAGTTACAGATCTTGTTGTTCAGAGGTTGCTGTAACCCGATGTGTAAGATGTGAATTTTCAACACCGAGGCCCAGGAACTCTTCAAAGTGGGTTGCACGCTGTGCATGCCTGTTTCTTTTACTGGCGAGGTCTTTGGGTGACCATGTTCCAGATGAGTCAACAGTGCTCGTGAAGAAAGGACTAAGGAAACCCTGCTCTTGGCTCTACCTCATCTAGCATCCCAAGTAAACCGACAATTTATAAACATTTATGAATTTGATGGGGGTGTGTGTCCTACAGAACTTAAGTTGGTAATGCAGTGTTCTTCCCTCTCCCCTGTAATTAGAGGTGACTGGATGACTCTGATGTCCCACTGGTGAGAGTTCAGTGAATTAAGTGTGTTTGGGGAGAAATGCTCCTAGCGCAGGCACCTGTTTCTCCGTGATATACAACATGCCCCTACAACAAGATCTGCAAGGTTTCAGCTTCAGCAGGAGTAGCCACGGTGGTGCTTGGTGATTAGATTGAAGGCACAAACCACTTGATAACTTTTTAAAACCAGGCAAACGATTTCTCTTAAAAGAAAGAAGCAAATGGTGCACACGAAATTCCTATTTTTGTCACTTGAATATTGGCAGGAGCAGAGGCATTAGGGAACCCACCTGGGAGCTGCTCAAATCCTACGCTATTTCACAGTACAACTTCTATTTATATTTCACTGAGAAGCACGAGATACAGTAGAAGTTGTCTCCTCAGTCGCTCCTCTGTGTGAGAGCCTGGCACAGCACTGCCTGCCAGTTTTGCAGAGCGTGACAGCTGGTTGTCTGCAGGCCAGGCACACACCTCATGCCTCAGTTCTGCCATCCCTGTCCTGCTGCCCATCCAGCTGGGTGTTCTCGCCACTCTCTGCTGGGAAACTGAGCCACGGGAGGTCACACACGTTAGGGCTGGATTCAAAACGAGGTCCGTCTCTCTCCAGAGACTGAGCTCTTCTCCTGGCACCTGTTGTGGCATATCACCAAGGTGACTTAGTCTCTGAGATCATGTGTTGAGTTACTCCGAGGAATGGAAGTTTTCTGAGCATAATGTCTTCCCATGTTCATTCTCTTGAGCTGTGATGTTCACTGCGATAGCCTGTAGCCATGGCTATTGCAAATTTAATCAAAACTAAAATTTAATTACATGAATTAAATACAGTTGCACTTGAGCAACATGGGTTTGAACTGCTTGGATCCACTTATATATGAATTTTTTCAATCAATACTATAAATGTGTGTTCTTTTCCTTATGATTTTCTTAATAACACTTTCTTTTCCCTAGCTTGCTTTGTTGGAAGAATACAGCATATAACACATATGTGAAATATGTGGTCAACAGTAGGCTATTAGAAGTCAAGTTTTTGAGGAGCAAGTTATACGCAGATTACCAATTCTGCAGGGCATTGGTACCCCAATTCCCGTGTTATTCAATAGTCAACTATACTTTGAAAAATAAGTTTACTAATTAAAAGTCTGGCCCTTCACTCACATTAGCCATCTTTCAGGTGCTTGGCAGCCCCATGTGACTGTTGGCTTCTGTTTGGAGAGGGCAGAGGTGGGACCCGTCCATCATGGGAAGTTCTGTGAGATGGGGCCACCCCAGAGCAAGGGCTCTTGGACAGTGGAGCCGAGTGGGTGCCCTTCCCTCTTTGCTGGCTGCAACAGGGCCTGGGCATTGCAATGTCTACAGCCCTGCACCAGGTGCCACAAGGCAGGCTCAGTGCAGGTCGGGGTGGCTTCCTGCTGCTGCCACCAAGTGCTTTCTTAGTGTTGGGGCTGCATGTTGATGTCAGGGTGATGTGCGGGCCGGGTGGGGGACTTAGGCAGCTCCTGTGCTTCCCTGGCTGGGCCAGTCTCTGTGAGTCCCCAGTTCTGTTGGGGCAGGGAACCTCTGGCCTCACCATCAGGCCTTGTGCTGAAAGAAAGGTCAGGTCCCCTGTAGTATCAGTCTCAAATTGTGCACCCAAGGGGAACTCAACTTTGATACCTGGCCAAGTGCAGAACCTAAATAGTTGTCTATACTGTTTGTATGGCAGAAAGAATGTGTGGCCACTAATTTTTTTGTTTTTGAATCAGAATCTTTATTACAAGTATTTCTTCCAATGACAAGAGAAGAAAATAACCACACACAAGTTCAACCTCCAAAAAGTTCATCACTCGTCTCTGCCGATATTGATTGTAAGAGATCTTGAAGAAGGCCCCCCATAAGGAAATAAGGCATATGTTTTTCTATAAACATATCAGTGAATCTATACAAATATGCTCTGTTATCCAAACTATAAAATGAAACCTCTCTCAACTCATAGTCCAGAAAAATGCCAATCTCACAGCTTGCTCTCAGGGTACGTGTCACACACACTGGTACACTGGTGACATTGCCAGTGTCATTGTTAGGTAATGTGATATAAGGATATTTCTGGGGAACAATTCATTGTTAGGTAATGTGATATAAGGACATTTCTAGGGAACGATTTTTTACACGTACCTAAGGGCACTCCACTCATGCCTCCTCAGCCCCTCGGAACTCAGGACAGGTGAGCAGGAGGTAAATGCCTGAGATTGTGAAGACAGTTGGGTATCGTTGTCCTAAATAGCACCCTTTTTCTATGTTTCAGGATAATAGGATTTGGGTGGGCAGTTTCAGGTCTCCTGTTAAATCAACCTGAAATGTGCTGATCATTTTTTGAGGGCAAAAGTCACGTGGGAAGAGAGTACAGCGTTTCCTTTAATTCCTATGAAAAGACCCCTGTGTTTTTCTGGTGTTCATACCTGTCGTGAACACATTTCGGTACCTGCTGGCAAGTCCTGGTCTGTCTGATAATCAGTCTCTGCTGTTTTACATAACAGGTTTTTTAGTGCGGATACATGGTTTGTAGCTTGTCTTTTATTTTTTTCTTCAGCATCCTCCTCTTCCGTAAGAAGCCTGGAGCGATGTGCAGCTTGCTTTGTTCTCAAGGAGCACTCATGGTCTCCATGTTCCTAGTGTAATCTATCTTCCAGTTTTCCATCTTTCTCCTCACTTGGAAAGTTTTCACCCTGGACGGTGCCTCAGTTGGTTGAGGTGTCGTCCCGTATACCAAAAGATTGTAGGTTTTGATCCCCAGTCAGGGCACACACCTAGGCTGTGGGTTCAGTCCTAGTCAGGACGTGTGCAGGAGGCAACTGATGGATATTTCTTTCTCACATCACTGTCTCTCTCTTTCTCTCACTTCCTCACACTCTAAAAATCAGTAAACATATCCTTGGGTGAGGATTAAAAAAAAGTTTTCAAAACTTGGTTTTCATACCCTGTTTTAGTATCTCCAGCCTTCTCCCTCGGGACCTCACCGTGGCCTGGGCACTTCCAGCTATGACAGCTGCCACTTGCTCAGTGGACATCAGGAGACCCTGCACTGGGGACAGAAGAGCCCCAGGCCCTTCTCTCAGGACAGGGTCAGGACACACAAGTGTTTTTCTCTTCCTGCCGTGTCCTGTGGCTTCTCATGATGGAAGACCGCTTAATAGTATCAGTCATGTGATACAATCAGGTGTTCCCCCTGAAGTTCCCGTTAGGGCTGTTGTGGTGGCGGACAAGACAGGGGGAGGATGTCCTATAGATTGACCCAGTGAAGGTGGATGCAGGAGCAACAGAAGCTGTGTCTGCAGTCAGGGGTCAGCAGGATTCAGGGGCAAATGGCCTCTGCTTGGAGCTTGGCCCTGGAGGATGCAGAGTGCATCGTGCAGTGTGGGTTTCTGTCTGAGGAAACTTCAGTCTGTATGACCTTCCAGGAGCTAGGACAAGTGAGAAGCCAATGTCTCTTCAGCCCTGGCTCTCCTCTGTGGGAGGCAGCCACCAGCTGATATCCAGTCTTCCCGTCACCCTCTCCTTCCATATTTCCCCCAACTGAAGGTCAGCATGGAGTCCTTGTGGTTACAAATGAAGCACAATATCCAAGTCATTGATGGTTTCTGTGGCCTTCGAGGTGCTCACTTGTGGAAGCTCTCTGCACAGGTCGCCTTGGCTCTGTGCTGAGGGGTTGCTGCTCTGTGTCCTCAAGACCTGGTGGCTCTGTTGGCCCCTCCTGCTGGGACCGTGGGTGCCTCCCTTGCCTGCTGAGCAGAGGGTCTTCTCTGTCTAGGTCAGAGGACACAGCACATCCCAAGGTCTCTGTTCGCAGTTATTGTGTGGCTGCTAAGTTGAATTCCCATGTATATGCATTGTGAAATGCGAGATCCTGGGACTGCCACTAAAGTAGCTTTCCTGGTCCTCAGTGACTGTCAAAGTGCCAGAGGTTAATGACTGGGAATGCAATCACTGTTTTTTGATAACCCAGGCTTCCTGGCCATTTGTATGGCGGGGGGGGGGGGGGGGAGGGGGGGCGGAATCCCTGGATAGCTTAAGCTAGAGGAAGGCAGGACTTGGGGGCTAGTTTGGGTAATGTGTTTGGGATGGGCAAAGTTCAGATGCAAAGGCTCCATTGGGTCAGTGCCCAGGCCTCTCTTCTCAGAAGGAAGGTGCTGGGGGCCTGAAGGAGTGGTTGCAGGGAAGAGGCTGTTGGTTCTCATTTCCAGGCAACAGCTCCTGGTGTAAAGTCCACTCTTACTAGGAATGTGTGCCGTTGTAATTCAGGAGCAAATGGTGCAATTGTTCTAATTACCTGCTGTTAGGTCCCCATTTCAATTACCATGGGTTAGAAACAGTGACAATTATTAAAAGTGGGAAGGACAAAGCTATCCAGGGGTGGAAAGTGACGCAGTTGTTTGCTTGGTTTATCCTTGCCAAGAATAGGAAGCCAGTGGAACCAATTTTAGCGCTTGACTTTCCTCCCAGTCGGCTGCGTCAGCCGGCTGGCATTCCCGCAGCTGTGCCAGCCCCTCCCGGGCTCGGCGGGCGCATTCCAGGCGCTCACTCTCAACCTGATGCCAGGACGGGCTTGTTATTTATAGCAGTGACACCACATTATTTCACCTGTTTGTTCTGGCATTTCGTAGGTGTGGACACTGAGGCTGAGGGAAGTTATACCTTTCAATTGTTTTTAATCTCATCCTCATGGTAAATACCTTCTATAGGAGTGGAATGCACAGATGTTATAGAGGTCAGAGTCCTCTCTCTAACTCTGGCATTTGGGACAAGGTCACAGTTCCTGCACTGGCTGACCTGCGGCCTTGCCAGGAGAAGAGGTGCATGAGGAAGTTATATATTCCCACTGTTGGTCAAGAAATGCCCAAACCTGTAGAACAGTTTTATGAGTTTACTTGGCACAACCTGATGACTGTGGCCAGGAAGCAAGACCTCAATGCATCGAGACAATGCTCGGGAGTATGGTAGTTTTGCCACTTATTTTACGCATTAGAATCAAAGAAGGAGATGTAAGGAGGGTTACATGAAGTCCGTTGTAGTTGACTAGGGAGGCGGGAGAAAGCAAAGCAAGGAAATCTCTGAGATTGGATGAAAAGTAAAATGAAGAGCTCATTTGTCATAAATTTTTACAGCCATTTCCTGTATGAAACAGGAGCTCATGTTCTTTTGTGGATGAGACAGTGCACAACTCATTTTGACCTTCCTAAGCCACTGATAGGCCTGTCCTTTGTCACCAACCTCACAGATGTGTGGAAGGTTTCCCTTGAGCATGACCAGGGGAGAGACTGTGGCTAAAACATCACTATTACAACCAACTGAAAGTGCACACTTACTGGGAAGGGTCAGACAGTTGTTTCAGCTTCTGAACTAAGTTCAAAACCAGCAGGTAAACAACTACTTTCAATAACTAAGCTGCCTGTCTCATGGGAAACCTGACCATTTCTGACTCTGAAGTAGTGTACACTTGGTTTGCGGAACATCATTGTTGCACTTCTGGTTTCACCTATGCCCGAAGCAAAGAGCAAATAGGAGTATTATAAATAGTGGTCCTTTCTTTTGGGGATGGTGGTGATCTCTCTGTAGTATCGCTGGTGTGAACAAACCAGGCTTAGAAAGATGCTGCCCATTATGTCATCGTCTCAGGTCTTTTCAAGGGACATAGAACAATATAAGGCAGGGGTGGGAGAGTTCATACTTTAGGTGTCTCTTCTCTTTTGAAATCAATATTTAAAGAAAAAATTTTGCCTTGAGGTCTTTCCTCATACATGACTTTCTCCTTGAGGTTTTTAAGATTATGTTATTACTGAAGTCACCCCAACCCCATCCTTGGAGGACGTTCATCTTCATAACCTCATTTAAAGATATAGCTAAACCCAATGTGTTGGATTTTAAAAATACCTTTCTGTTTTATTTTTTATCTTCTTTCAACTGTTATGTTTGACATTTTACTTGTAAAAAATTAATTGGGTGAATTGATTTATTCTTGATTGTAACTGACATAAATAGGTCCCTTAAAACCCCCCAAAATAATAACATTCCTCCCCTGCAAAAAGCAGCTGAAAAGTCCTGAAATTAAAAGGAGAATTTGGACACCAGTTTAAAATGGCCCCAGTACAAATCCCAGTCACATGGGCCACCCGTCCTGAAGCCACTGTCCCCGTGGATCCAGGGTGTTTGGGAAGTCAAAGAGATGTCTGTATTTCAACCTCTGGGACATAATGTTAATGACATTAATTCAACCCGTAAATGTTGATTGCTAATGGGACAGGCCCTGTTCTAGGAGATGAGGATTAGTCATGAATTAGAAACAGTCTTTCTTTTCTTTCCTTTTTTAAGAAAGATTTTTTAAAATTCATGTTTAGAGAGAAGGGAAGGAGAAAGAGTGGGAGAGAAACATCAATGTGTGGTTACCTCTCTAGCGCCCCCCTATGGGTACCTGGCCTGCAACCCAGACATGTGCCCTGACTGGGAATTGAACCTGCCACCCTTTGCTTCACAGGCTGGCACTCACTCCACTGAGCCACACCAGCCAGGGCAAGAGACAGTCTTTTGATGGATGATTGGATAAAGAAGATGTGGCACATGTATACAGTGGAATACTACTCAGTCATAAGAAAGGATGAAGTAACTGCCATTTGCGACAACTTGGATGGAGCTTGAGGAGATCATGTTAAGTGAAATAAGTCAAATGGAAAAGGACAAGAACCATATGATTTCACTCATATATGGGGTATAAAACAGAAAGCAACAAATAAACAAACAAAACAAAAAAATCTCATAGACATAGACAACAGTATGGTGGTTACCAGAGCAAGGGAGCTGGGGAGAGGATGAAGAGTGAAGGAGGTCAGATGTGTGGTGATGGAAGGAAACTAGAGTGTGGGTGTTGAGCGCGCAACGCAGTATACAGGCGATGTGTTATAGAGTGGTACGCTTGGAGCTTATATGATCTTATTAAGCAATGTTACCCCAATAAGTTTTTAAAAAAGGAAATAGTCCTGACCTTACTGGTCTTACGTTTTTTTCCATTTAAAAAATTTAAATAGAATAAAATATTTTCTTGTTCAGAACAAGTGAGGTGAAAGGAAATGCCCAGCTTCTCTATTGCAAAGTCCCAACAGGCTTCAGGGAGGGAAATCTTAGTAACTGTTGGCAAGAAAGAGGGCTCGTGGCAGGGTGGGTGCAGACACACGGGACTTCTTTGGGAATGATTGAGATGAGCAAGGTGGACACGCCCAGTTTGCCTGAGATGGGAAAAGTAGAGAGAACAGCCTTGGGAATTCTGGCAAAGGGCTTCCCCAAATAGGTGAACCCTAGTGACTTAAGGTTTATTGGATGGAAGAAAAAAATTGCTAGTCCTGGGAACTTTGTCCCACCAATACCTGTGTGTCAGCTGGTTCTATCGGTTTTATGTTTGGGAAGTGGTAGCCACATTAATATTAGCTCAAACTCAACACCTGCAAAGCCTCCTAGGGGATTTTCTGTGCATGCAGATTTCCCCTTGCGCACATAGTGAGGGAGCAGCTGTAGGATGAGCAGTCTTATTTCTGCCTGTAATTCACACACCAGCAGGATTTGGCCAGGTGAGAACTTCGCAGGGCTTCAGGTGAGACCTAAATCTGCAGTTGGATTTGTATTCTTCTTGTGCTCTGAAACCCGGGTATACTATGGGATTATCAGCATTTTTGATATTTAAGAGGTGATCATTTTATTTTCTAAGAAGTCAAGGAACGTGAGAATATCATGTTATGTATTCTCAGTCTTAGATTAAATGAAATCATTTGAAAGAAAGAAAAACTATTTGGGGGAAAATTTAACTTATTTTAAAGATAAAAGGATGACATGTTTCTGAATTGAGTTAATTATTACACAGGTGAAATCATTTTGAAAAGACACTATAGGTGCTTTTTTTCCAATTAAGCACATATAAGTTTATTAAAACAATTAAGAAATAAAAAAATAATAAAATAAATGGTCAAATTTGTTGTATATGATTGTTGATGGTATTCCTTAAACTATGGTGCTTTTAAATTCATTAAGGAAACTGCTCTTTGTCTTGACTTAGAAAATTGGCTTTGATACAGTATGTTGCCAATATTCAGTCAGCCTCACTGGTGCTTACTGGCACGTACAGTAAGTGAGTGTAAAGGTGAGTTGGATCTTCCCCCTGCTGTTACTCTGTAAAAGCAAAGTTCCAACAGCTGATGGAAAAACCTTCTACCGATGCCCTTCTGGTTCCATCACCAGAAAAGTTGTTCTCTTGTTAATTTTAGAGATTACTTTTGGGAAGTTTGTGTAACGAGAGAAAAGGTCACAGTGCTTGAACAGTGACTTTAATTTAGGTGTTAAATATATTCTAATTGTATTTGTCTTGTGATATTTTTAGCTGGTTTACACTAAATTTGGAGCAGTGAGTCATAACAGCTAAATGCGTCCTTACCTTTCCCTTTTTTGAAGCAACATTACGTTTGTTTATAATATGACTCCAACAGCGAGGGGGGAGATGGGGGAGATATGCGCAGGGTATGGGGTTAGTTTTCTGTTTTGAATGTGTTAAGATTTTTAGGGGAAGAAGTAATTATACTTTTAATAAATACTGTGCTGTGTATTGGGTAACTAGTACATTAACTGTGTCACTGTAGTGATAACCATATGAAACCATTATATTTGATACAAGATCGTATGTATGTTGAACCTATTTGCATTACTATACAAAGATACACAGCAAGTTTATTTCTGACACCCAGAATCGAAAGTACTAGTATATTTTTGAGATGGTCTTTTGCGTGTGTGTAGTGGTTTCTTTTTCATAGCGTGGGAAGGAGACGTAGGAGGATTACATCAGATTTGCTGGCAAGCATTTGTGTAAATCCTCAGTGATGACCTGAGGATTTGGGTTTCATCCCCACAGTGTCCATCAGCTGTGAGCCCAGCGTCCTTCTCTGGACCACTACCCTATGGGATCGTATGGAGAGTCATTGTCACCACCATAGATTTGCATATCTTCGAAGGGCACAGATGGCCCGATAAACCCATTTTGGCTGTAGAATGCTGAGAATCTTAGATTTTAGATTTTCCCTTGTCCATTTTGTGGATTATGAGTTGTGATTCTTGTCAGAGAGGAGGTCCCGAGTCTTCATTGATACAGTGGCCATAGTGTTACTCGTGAAAGTGGAGACGTTCTTACATGATATCTACCATAGGGTATATGGTTGTGAAACGTCATCTTCAGGTCTAAACTGAAACCTGTGTGGGGATTGGTGTCCTCAGATCCTGGAACGTTTGCACGGACTGCTGACTCTTTGGATGTGTCCTGGCAATAGTCTTACCTGTGTTTTTCTCTTAGCTCAGTGAGTTATTAACTACTTTCTAAGGGAAGAATGGTCAGCCTGATTCGAGGCAAAATCTTCCCATGTTCGAGTTGTGCAGGACAGTTCTGACTGTGAGGTCTTCAAGGTCTCCTGGAAGGAACAGGAGAGATGAAGACATTCTGGAGCTTCAGAAACTGTAATGACAGACTCGAGCACCTCTTCCCTGAGACGGAAGAGCCTGATTACAGTAAATAGGGTGTGCTGTGGCCTGCTCTGTTCTCGGCCAGCCCCGCACCAGGCACGATGACAGTCTCATGAAGCACAAGTCTGTCATGCATTGTCACCACTCAGAGCAGAACTTGTATGTATGGGAGAGTACGGTAGTAGTTCTGGCATGTTGTGAATATAGGGATGTACATGGTAGTTTTGGGGTTTTTTTTTTTTTTTATGTGTTCTGGTGGCCTGTCAAGTAATTGCTGGAAAAATATCTTCGGTCTTCAGGCTGATTCACTTTGATAAAGCTCTGCAGCTTTATGGAGGCAAACCTGGTGATTTGACAGGTAAGCACTCCCTCTGGTTTCTGAGGTTAGAGAAACATTGTTCCAGAGCAATCTTTGGGTCTTGTTATTCTTGGGTGGGGGATAGCAAGGAGTTCCTGATTGGTGGTGCACTCATCCAGATTAACGAGAATTTAAAAGCCCTGAGGAGAAGTGTGGTGGGCAGTGGAGCATTCCCTGTCTGAGGGTGGCGGCAGCCGATCCCTCCCAGAGGCACGGACAGAGTCTGCTGGTCTCAAGGGGGCTCTGCTGAGTGATGGAGCATGCCAGCTGATAAGAGGTTCTTTGTTGGCTGATGCCCTCCAGCTGATCTGCAAAGGGGCTAGTTTGACATGCACTTCCAGCCTCACCAGCACAGAATTTATTCTGAAGAGACAACTTAGACATCAGTGTACATGTATTCACTCGACATTTATTGATGCTCCCCAGTGCCAACCACTGCGGCAGACTCCCGGGTCCCATTTAGCAAGACAGTCACGTCCAACATGACAGCGTAGAGCTGGGGGCACTTGCAGAGAGTTGTGGGAACAGGAAGTGGAGTGATTGACTTTTCTTGGGGGGTTCAGAAGTGGGGACCTTTGAAATGGGCCCAGAAAGACAAGTGCGTGGAAATGGTGCTTAGAGGAGGTGCTGTAATGCCTGTGGCTTGAGGTTTTGAGCCATTTTGTAGTATTTTGTCTTTTGTTTGATGGAGGACATCTTCCCTTTGCTGGACTTACCTGTCTACCTATCTACCTACCTGTCTATCTGTCTATGAATAGATAGACATACACATACATGGAGGTATATAGATATAGCATTCTAAGCTTCCTTGTTTAGTTTTGGTTATGCTGGTATTATAGAAATTCCTAAGAAGCATTGTTATTGCATGATCATCATGTTATTTCTGTGGCTAGATAAGTGACCTGCAGTGTTGGTGAACTATTAAGTTAGCAGTTTTGAGGGCATCAGTATCCAAAACAGAGGCAGACGTCATGAAGGAAAGTGCATGCCACGCTTTAGAAACATTGGTTCTATGATCTAAATTGGAGATTTGATTCGGTAACAGCCTTGGCATTCGCGTCCAAAATGGGGAAAATGAACTTTCCTGGCTTGGTATTTCAGCTGAAAATTTGCCTCAAGAACAGTCTTGTATAAATAACAGTTTATGTTTTTAGACCAATGTTAAAGGCAGGGCATCAATCGATCTTGTTATCTGTAGTGATGTTATGTGTTTTTGGTGCGAAGTTTAGACTTTATTAGATTTCTCAGGAAACCCTGAGTGGCGGACTAAAGAATAGTTCAGGATAATCTGGTGGAATTAATAGATTTGGATTCTCATGATTTTTCTAAGGAAAGCCAGTAATTGAGATAGTTTAGAGTCCAGTTGTGCTGCCTCAGTTTCCCATTTTAAGAGGAAAACTTAGCTTGGATGTAAAATGTTCGATGTTTGAATACTGATGACTGATGATATTGGAGTTATAACTCTCTGCACCGGGGTGAGGAGGTTGTGATTCCCAGGTAACATCAGCACTGGGAGGGTCTCCTGTGAGAAGAGAGAACTGAGCCCCTGCCACACAGACCCTCCAGTTGCCCCCAGTTCTCACCATTTCTAGATGCCTCAGTTGTGCAGAGATCTCTCCTTGATGCTTAAACCTCCTGTATTACCCTAAACAGTTTCATTGTGCATGACTTCTGATGTACCTGCGCTTTGTAGACTTTTTAGATACTGATGGGCTTTTCTTGAACTCTTGCTTTTGTAAGACACTGATATTGATAATGTGTAGGGAAAGTAGCACCCAACAATTTGATTGAGAAAACCCAGAGTCTATGGGTTTTCTGCTTATGAGTGCAAATTTATTTTTTTCTCCTCCTCAAGTTTTGGTACCACTGCTCCCTAACTGGTCAACAGTAAATCATTGGCCAAGTGCTAGGTGAACCTCCCACATTAACTAAAGTGTTTCTCTTTTTTCTTTATACACTATTTTGCTTATATGGGACAATAGAATTGAGAAAAATGTTTTGTGAAGAAAATTCATCTCTGTAATTCTAGAGAAATAAATCTTTTTTCTGAATAGTTACTTTAAAAAGAAAGAAGTAACCCCAAACTATTAAACTTCTTATAATTAAGTGGCTGTTTTATTGTATGAGAATATTTAGAGTATTAAAGTTGAGAGCTCTTTATAGTTGATTTAAAATTTTTGGGGGTGTGCATTCTGGCTAGTGTGGTTGGAATGTCATCCTGTAACTGAAAGGTTGTGGGTTCAATTCCTAGTCAGGGCACATGCCTGGGTTGTGGGTTCAACCCCTGGTCTGGGTGCATGCAATTCCTGTTCTGGCACATACAGGAGGCAACCATTTGATGTTTCTCACATTGATGTTTCTCTTCTTTCCTTTCTCCCTTCCTTTCTCTCTAAAAAAAAGCAATGAAAAAATGTCCTTGAGTGAGGATAAAAAAATAAAAAAAATTTTTTTTGGGGGGTGTGCATCTGCATGTGTGCCTGTGTGCAAGTGTTGTGTGTGTGGGTGTTGTTTGTGCACAGATGTTACTTGTGTGCATCTGTGTGTTGGTGTGTGCCTGTGTGTACGCATGTCGATGTATGTGCATGTCTATGTGTGTGTGCACATGTGTATATTCTCCACAACAACACACAGCTCTGGAAATATGTTGAGTGCTCAGTATTTATTGGTTGGCTGATTTTTTAAAAGTCACGTTGGTTGACATTTTCATGACTATTTTGTTATGTGTTATTATCATGTGATGTGATATTTAGGTTCTAAATTTAAATGGAAAATTACCAAAGACATAATTTTTACTTAACATCAGTCCTCAGTAGAGTGATTCCCCCCAGAGAGGTCTATGATCTGGTCCCCGGAACCTGTGAATGTCACCATACATGAGAGAGGGGACTTCGCAGGTGTGACTACATTGAGTATCTTGAGATGGAAAGACATTAGGAGTGTTCTGTGGCCTGGTGCCATCACAGGGCCCTGGGGAGAGGGAGGAGGAGGGTCAGTCAGAGAAGGAGGTGTGCCGTTAGCAGAGGTCCTGGCACCTGAGAAGCTGAAAAGGATGAGGGAAGGGTCTGTGGGAGCCTCAGGAGGAAGCAGCCCCACCCAACCCTGAGCTTAGCTTAGTGAGACTGCTGAGCTCCGAGTGGAAAGAGAATAAATGTGTGGGGCAGGAAGCCACCAAATTGGTAATTTGTTACAGCAGCAACGGATACAGCGTTTCTGTTCTTTTCCTCTGAGGCTTTTGAAAATGATTATATGTCTTTCCGGTGCCTTAAATTATAATGAGAGGTGGTTTGTAGGATAGGCATTTAAACTATGATGGAAAAGAAAACTGGGCAGAGATAGTGAACCTTCTTTGGAGGTATTATTTGGGCGTTTGAAAAATGACATGTCAGTCACACAGTCTGATCTCGTTAATGATATAAGGAAACACTTGTTCTGATTTCTCCGAGAGACTAAGCTTTTATGCAATGTGTGTTAAAGTAAAAAAATTGAAGACTTTCCGAGATAGAAGTCCTGAATCCACATTAATTCGTGTTTGAGTGTTGGGATACCGAATTCACCCACTTTACTGCTTGGGACAATAAAATTTCATAATTTGCTGACTGTTCTTTTTTTTTTCTATTAATGTAGTACTTTGTAATAAATAGTGTTCACATAGATTTCATGTATTACTTGACATGTCAGAGCTTAAATGTGACCATGTGTGCCAAGCAAATTAGTTTGGACAGCACTTTGCTGGGCGGGTTTTATTTTGTTTTCTTTTATAGGATGTAGGGTAGGGCTTTGGCTCATTGCTGCTGAGCTAACAATCTTGAAACATCAGGGCTATAAACTCTCCCACAGCCCTTTGGTGGGTCTCATCAGCCCTGCTGGGAAGTGGGCCTATAGAGATCCACCCCCTTCCTGCAGGAGAAGCTCAGCACTGAGCTTCTTGGTGGAATTGCCTTTCCTGAACCCTTCCTCTAGGAAATGCCACTCGAATCCTCCTGGCGTTTCCCTGAAGTGCCCTGGACCCACCGAGAAACAGTGATTCATGAGGTGTGGGTCCTGTGCTGCCAGATCAGGGTGACAGTAGTGTCACCATTGCAGGAAGCAGGAGTGATTGCATGAGGTGGGAGTGAGTGCAAGATGCAGAAACCCTTTTGGGAACTTCTGCTGTGGGAGGAATGTGACATGAGGACTTGAGAGCTTAGACAACCTGGGAGACTGTCGGGATGTGTCCAGACCACTCAAACCCGACTTCTAACACCGGGGAGCTCTCCTGAGCGCTGACTCCTGCAGGACAGGATGGCTAAGTCCCCTACCTCTCTGCTTACCACAAAGAACCCACCTTCTCATGTGACCCAGATAAGAAGCCTGGTGCCCCTGTGTGCCCAGGGCAAGCCCCGGCGTACTCTTCAAATTCCCGTCTCTGCCTCTTAAGTGATGAGCTGTGCTGCTTACCCACCGATCAGTGGGAGCAAAATGCTTGCTAACCAAGCTCACTCAGGTCAAGCTTCTCTCCTTCCCAGCCCTTGAACTCACAGCCAGCAAGCAGCCTCTTGTCAGGGCCCTCCCAGGACAGGGTGGCACTGGGTAAACCTTCCCTGACCTGCGTCTGGCGGGCTGCTTCCGTCCCCCTCCCCGCAGCAGGCCCCGCCAGGCTTGCTTACTCCTGCCCGTGAGACACACAGTCTCTGTCTCCCTCCCAGATGCAGGCAGGCTCTGGGGCACAGCGCTCGTTCTTCCTATTGTGGTTGTCTCCTCCCGCTGCCACAACAATTCCTTCGAATAAAGTCTGTCCTCAATGAGTTCAGATTGGTTTTTCTGTGCTGTACAGTTTCCATCAGAGAACAGCCAGTGTACCAGGAAGACGCCCTCGCCAACACCTGCGTTCCATGGGGACCTCCTTGCCGTCCAGCTCTGGAAGCATAGTTTGTTTCCCAGCATCATTCAGGTGGACGTGAAGTAAAAATGTTGTTGTTCTAAAAGAGAGGGTGTCTATGTGAGATTATAAAATAGTTTGAGAGCATTTCTGTTTTTCTCACGTGCATTTCACATCTAAAATGGGAATGGTGATTTTTGAAGCCTGGTTGTATTTTTAAACTATTGTGTTGTGTTGTAAACCTGAGTGTAGCTTTGCTTTTTATTTTTTGTATTAGCTGGAAATTTCCTGAATCTTTGGAGTGGTAATAATGACACTAGTTTTTGTGTGTATAACTTTTTTTGTTTAATGAAGCAATCAAAGTGTTGTGACTTAAAACCCATGGTGTGTGTAAAGCAGGTGATTGGCTGAGAAAAAGCCAGCAGTTTGCCTATGCTCACTTTACTTCTTGGTGTGGTCAAGAGAAAAGAAAACCAAGCTGCTAAGCTTATTCAGGGCACACGAGACCCCTGCAGGCTGGGCAGCCCTCCAGCAGCACACTCTGTCTTGTGGTATGTAGCGTGCCATGAGTGTTGGTGAAGCTGGTTCATCGCACAGGAAAGTCGCACCTGAGCATGGGAGTTTGTTTCTAAGGAGCGTTGGAAAACATTGTTCAGTTTATCAAGACCACTGCAGAAAGGGCTGTGACGAGCCTGGGCCTCACCGTCAGCCTGACTCAGTTGCAGAGCTGCCTGACTGTGCGCAGCCATGTTCGCTTGTCAGTGCTGGCACCTATCCTGGGGACTTCACTATTTGTCATGCTAACGGGAGGTCCCGCATGTGAAAGCACTTTCAGGGTGGAAGGAGCCGAGGAAGCTGCTGGGACCATGGTCCATGGTCGGTATGTCCTCTCTGATGAGTCATCTCCAGGCTCGAGGTCATTTCTCTCATTAGCAGCAGTTCCCCCAGGCTGGAAAGGAAGCAGTGTGGAGATTGTGCCAAAACTCACCTATGAAATAATCTTACTGTTCTGCAGGAAGCGTAGTCAGAGAAAGCAGGGAGGGGACCAGGAGAAGTCTGTGGTCAGCAAGGCCTCTGGGTGTGGGAGTGCTGTGGCAGGTGGGTGAAGTGGGGTCACTGGGGTCAAGTGGCCTGTGTTCACAGAGGGCCCCATCCAGGTGTGTCTGTCAGCTCAGGCTTCTGTAACAAAATGCCCAGGACTGGGCCTTAAATAACAGACATTCCTTTCTCATGGCCTGGAGCCTAGAAGTCTGAGATCAAGGTTCCAGCCTGGTGGGGTCCAGGTCATAGGTGGGGTCTTCTCCTGTGTCCTCACATGGAGGAAGGGGACAGGGGTCTCTGGGGTATCTTTAATAAGGGCGCTAACCCCATCATGGGGACTCCACCCTCATGACCTCATCACCCCATCAAGGCCCCACCTCCTATCACCATCACACTGGGGGTTAGATTTCAACACAGGAATCCGGGGAACATACATCCATTCAGTCTACAGCACAGGGCATCTGTCCCTTGTCTCTGAGCAGAGTGGGCTTGGCCCTGTGGCCTCAGCTCCATCAGGTCCCTCGGGTGACACAATTTCTCCCCAGACTTGCAGCGCCTTAGGGACAGAATTTGTGAACTTCTGCTGCTTTTCATGGCGGCTGCTCCTTCCAAGCGTCACTCCTTTCCCGCAGTCGTGAGTCCTGGGGTAAAGAGGAATCAGACTTCCCTGGGTCCCGGAGAGCGATGCTGGGGCTGGCCCTATGGCAGAGGGCAGGGGGCGGGCTGGACCCTGGACCTGAAGCTGTGACCACTGATTCACATGTCTTAAAAAAAAAAGATTTTATTTATTTATTTTTAGAGGGGGGAAGGGGAGGGAGAAAGAGAGGGAGAAAAATATCGATGTGTGAGAGAAGCATGGATCAGTTGCCTCTTGCACAGCCCTACTGGGAACCCAGTAAGTGCCCTGACTGGGAATTGAACCGGTGATTTTTTGGTTTGTGATGTGATGCCCAACCCACTGAATCACACTGATCAGGGCTCATTCACATGTCTTGATTCTTATCGCAGCCCTTGGGAACATGGGGGGGCTGTTGCATTCACCCCTTTTTACAGGTGACAAAATGACGTCAGAGAGGTCAGGGGAAGCAGGTAGCACAGTTGGGAGCAGCAGCCCCGTGGCTCAACTGCCCTGACACGTCACAGGTACAGGGTGTTCCCACCACTGTGGAGTGTTCTCGTGGACGGTGCTGAGCTACATGTCAGAGAGTCCCACACCGCACAGGGAGACATGACCCGAGGTCTCCTGACTCATGTCCACAGTGCTTGCATCGGTCCAGTTACCCAGGGTGTGTACACAGACACTTGAAACCTTTGAAAACCTTGACCTGAGCTCCTTCCACTTCTTAGGTCTCCCCCTCGTCTTCGAATAGCTGCAGGTCTACCTGTCACTTATGAGGAACCTGGGGGTCCATCTCAGTTGGTCCCTTCCCCTCAGCCCACACAACTTGAGAGATGGACCACATTCATCCATTAGACCATTGTCACAGGCTCTTGGTGCTACCATGTGCCTGGCAGGAATGATATCCCCAGAAAAGTCTCATTGTGGTATCCCTACTAAAATTCTCAAACGTTTGATGTTTCTGTGCATGTCATCGAATTGGAATGTCCTGGTCAGTCTTCAATTATTTAAATATGCAGCCCACCTTGAGTGTTGGCTGTAAGCAACATTCCCAGGTTCATCTGAGCTGTGTTTTACTAAGGAACCCAAAACACCAGAATAAAGTTGTCTGATGACGAAAGGCATGAAGTTGGTTCCTTTTTTCTAGACTTCCGGCATCCACATTGACACTGACTGATGGTGGCGCTCAGTGGGTGCTAACTGAGAATTCCTTCCAGGTTTTCTCCTGTTGGCAAGTCCCTTCTCCAGCCCCAGTCAACAGTCTCAGTTTCCCATTTGGGCACTGGCTTGCTCTGGTCTGTCTCCTCCCGGACTTCTTGTCCTGCACTGAAACTCTCCCCTCCAATGCTGATCTCAGAGGGTATTGCTTCCTACTTCAGCTCTTCCTCCTGGGTGCTGGAGTTGATGAAAGTCTGAGACAAGCAGGTTTAGTTTAGGCAAGTCGTGGACACTCAGGTTGGAGTGTGACTTTAAGGGCTCACAGCCCACCTGAGGCACAGACCGTCCCTGAAGGTGGTCACTGTGCTTCAGGCATTTGGCTCCTCCCTACGTCTGCATCATTTCTTGTAGCTCTGTAGCCTTCGCATACTGGGACCAGCGTTACTGCCAATTTTCCAGTGAGGAAAGGAAGTCCAAGGAGGTGAAGCATCATAAGCAAGGTCATACAGCCGCTAAAGAGCAGAATTACGCAGTCTGCATTGGGGTTCCCGATGGGCTTTGCTGTGTCTCTCAGAGATTCATAGAGGGCAAGCCTGCAGCTTTTCTGTTAACGAGTATGCTGACTAGTACCTTCCCCTTCCCAACAATCCCTTTCATACTTCAGCAACTGTTAGTCCTTTGAATCACCCAGTTCCCTTTTGTTTCTCCTGACTGCCTCCAGTTCTACACCTTATGCCATACACTTTTGTTAGTGAACAGGCCAGCGCTCCCTTCGCAGCCCCATGCAGAGGGCATTCACCCTGAGAGTGGAGCAGACTGGGTCACAGCCACTCTTGGCTGCCCTTTCGTATTAATGCCCGTGGCGGCACCCTCGTAACATCCTACAGCAGGTCTTAGGAAAGTGCCTCTACTGAGAAGAAGTTTTGGCTGATGGGTGGTGACTTTGAGCTTCCCACATGGCCCAGCCGAGCCGGAGTCGGGGGTGGCATGGATGGTGAGGCAAACCAGGTGTGCTGTCTCCCTGCATGGTGTTGTTTTTGCATAAAAAAAGGTTAATCATGCTTAAAAAGTAAGAAAAAAACCCAACAGCCTCTTTTCACCTCCAAGACCAGAGGACAACCACACCCCGTCTGGACTCTCACGGAACTCCCAGGCCCGGGTCTGGGCGGGGCAGGCGGGAGAGTGCCGCAGTCTGTGTGCAGAGGTGCCTCCCTGCCCAGTCGCGGCGTCCGCAGTCGTTGGCGAAAAGTTTATGTTTAGAACGAACTGACAGAAACTTTATGGATTTTTTCTCCTTAAAAAATTCTGAAAAGTTTTGAGTGCTTGTAGTAATACAAGTTGTTTATTTTTATTAGAGTCCCGTATTTGGAGTCTAAAGATACGCAGAACATTCTGTGTCAAGTCCATGGGATCAAAAGCTAAATATACTGAAATTATCTTGCAGATTTATTTGGTGACAGTGATAAGAGGGAAGTGGTTAGAAATAACTCGTTGTCTGAGGAATACTTTTTCTTGTGTTTTGGTGGACACTGGGCATTACTTGTTTTTTTTCCTGTGTGAAGGCAAAGACAAACATTTCAGTGACCCATACTCTGGTATATTCTCCCTTTGCTATGAAACATGTGGTCCGTGGGTTCTAAAAGCTGAGACCAAGTGTTTGTAGATGATGTCTTGTCTGTTCACATAAATGCTATTTAACGAACACTGTACTGCGGATGCTTAAAGCTGAATACTCCTTTTATTATAAATCAGGGAGAAATAAATAACAAGTGTTTTGTGCTAGGGACTTTAAAAATGATCTTAGCTTTTTCCCTGAAATAAGATAACTAATTATTTATTGGATTTTTCATGTATTCCAGGGGGAAAAGGAACTAGATTACTCTCTATGTGCAAGTGAAAACATTTTTTTAAATGGTTGAAGCTAAATTCACCTGATCTCCTTTTGGAAGATTCGTTTTGAATTTGGGTATTCAGTAAACTATATTTAGGTTAGTTTACCAGAGTTACTTAATATTTCTTTAATTTCTTTCACTTGCATTTCATGCTTAGAATCTAAATGTGTTGTTCTGACACTTGTAACTTTTGTATTCCTTTAGTATTTGTAAACCCAGGAGATATGAGAAGACAGATGGGAGGTGGGTGGTGAGGGGTTAGGGTGCTGGGGTTAGATTCTTTGCTCTTAGTTGACATTGAACTTTGGGTGAGTGACTTAGGGATCTGTGGCCCTTGGTTGTCAAATGAGTGCCTGGATTAGGTAACTTGAGAGATTCCTACAGCCCCTTTCAGGCCACCACTTCACCTTGCCCTTGGTCACCCAATTTTCATTACTGACCTACTGATTCACAGTCCACTGGACAGTTGGTCAGGGACGAGTGACCTGCGGATTCACGGTTCCTTCCTTTACCGTTAGGGAGTGATAGGTTGTTCTTTGACACGGTTTGGTCTATTACCATTCCCTCTAGTTCCACCGTGATCTTATTCATTCTGCAGTTTGGGATCGATCTGCGATGAGGGAGAGACTGCCCACCAGATCTGTATTTAAATGTCTCACAGATGATATGAGACTTGCGCTTGGACAAGCTGATGTGTCTGAATTCCTTTACCTTCTGTGTTTGCTGGGTACCGTGTTCACAGGGGACATCTTACTGAGTCCTCCACCCACTCTGTCTGCCCAAGTGGCTAACTCTAACCATTTCAGTGAAGGGCCACATCTTTGGTATCCGAGGAAATGAGAGTGGTGTCTCCTCCAAACTAGGGGGAGATGGCATTTATTCTGTCCTCTGGCAGAGAGATGTCACGGGTTCTGGCTTTCTGAACTCAGTTCACAACCAAGAGAGGTTGTGGTTTATGGAGCCTGTTTGGGTTGACTTGTTCCTTCTTTACTATTTTATTTCTGGGGTCCTGGTGTCACATGGCCTTGGCCACTTAAGTGTAGGAAACAGAGACGAGGGATCCATGTTTGTCTGATGCAGAAACTTCCATGGCATTGGAAGGTATCCTTGGGTGGCCCATAGTGGGGTTATTCCCTACTTTGGACAGGAAGGCAAATGCCCACTGGTATTTTATCTTCCCAGCAGTGGTTTAAAATAAACTGTGTGAATTTACTCATGGTGTAGAAGGTGCCTGCAGCCCATCCCGGTGTGGCATCAGGCATCAGGCTCAGCTTCATGCGCCGTCACGTGTAGACATCAAATGAAGACTCTTACATTGTGGTCCTCACACTGAAGAGAATAGAAAAACACAAGCTGGCCATAGCACAGGCTCCCTTTGAAGCCCCATGCCCTTCATTGCTTTGGATTTGAGAAATGAGGGATTTCATCAAGAAGGATGTGTGACCGCAGTGGGCCCAGGATGGGGGGGGCTGGACACAAGGGGTCTCCCAGCAGGAGGGGATGAGGGACCCCGGGGCTGGCATTCTACTGACTTCAATTCCCTATGGGGCCTGAGTGAGATTTCAAGTCATTTCTCATAGGCAACGTGTCATACTGTGTCTGCTTTGTGAGGGTGGCCATTTGCATTCAGGGAGACAAAGTCCATATGGTGGTCTTTTACTGATACAAAGCTTGAACCAAAGGGTTAGTGCTCAATTTAGGGGTCTTGTAGGAAGGCAGGACCATTGACTTCAGCTGCCCTGTGGGGGTGAGGGGAAGACGGGGCAGAGGCTGGTGCCAGCATGTACCTCCCGAGTGTCTGTCTCCCAGGTTTCTTTTTTAATGTAAGAACTAAACTCTGTACGCACTTAGGTTGATTCACGGGGACTTGTCTGGAAGGCCATAGTGGAGTTTCCCTCAGGGGTGACTGGATATCAGATCAGCTTTGTTTAGCCAGCCCTTGCCGGTGGGCGCTGACAGTGTCCAGAGGAGGATGCCTTCTGCCCTGAGTGGTGACGGAGATGGAGGCGGATGGTACTTCGGTGAGTTAGGGAGCTGTGCAGACCTGCTGGAGCCGGGCTGGAGGAGGAGAACCTTGTAGGCAGGCTGTGTAGGGGAGGGAGCAGTCACCCTAAGGGAGATAGGGTGGGTCCCACGCTCAGTCCTAACTCCGTGCCTCTTCCCTGTGTTTGTACATAGGAAGGGGAGAATTTGGGGCAGTCAATACCTTATGGGTGTAAGTTCTGCCCTAATGTCATGCCAGCTGTTGTCAGTAATATCATTTATACTCTTCTATCCTTAGGCTTATTTGGTATAAAAATATGAAGGGACAGAAATAGTTCAAGGGCACTTAAAAACTTACATAACGGTGAATAGGCCTAGTTTTATGATGTTTCATGTATTAGAAATGATCAGGAAACAACTTCGTTTCACTAGTTTAAAAGATCTATACTATTCCCAGTTTTTGGCAAATGTTGATTGTTGGTTGATACCTAGTGAGAATGTGTAATGTTCCTATAACTAATGCTGTCTGCCTCTGTGTGCCTTGTTCACCCGGGTGTCTGCTGCCCAAACCCTGTCCGTGGCCCAGGAGGGAGAGCACGCTGGACTGCATGGCCACGGGGAAGCCCGCAGGTCACTGTGGGGAAATAACCACGTCTGAGTGTTTGCTTTTACGTGCTGTTTGCTTGTTTGTCTGCACGTTGTTAACGTGCTTTACTGTCATGCCCTCTGGTACTGTGTGAACTCATCACGGGTGGTTCCTTTGTGTCTTCAAGGTGATGATGGCCAGCAAGAGCTGGAGCACCTGCAGGCGGAGGTACCTACAAGGACCTCAGATGGCTCTGTGACGCAACTCACACCTCCACTGAGTCCCTTATGTTGGTTCAGGTCGGAGTGAGATATTTCTTTCCACTCAGACTTTAATCTTCTTCCAAAGAGAAACTGTCTCATTCAGCTGTATAGTGCCTAAAGAAAAGTATTTGTAATAGTTGAATAAATGTCTCTAGAACAAATGGGTGAATAAATGGTACGTCTCATAAGGAGGAAAATTTAATACCAACCATAACAGGATTTTAATGGGCTTGTTAAAGGTGAGCATATACATTAATATAATAAATTTCACTTAAAAGAAACAAGGATGTTTTGTTTGTGACTGTGGTTTCCATAGAGCTGTTGCTTGTGTCTCAGCAGTGCCCTTCCCACTAGGGGAAGGTGTTATCTCTTCTGGCAGGCAGGGCCACTGAGGAAGGACTTTCTGTGTGCATGCAACTGGTGGCCAGAGTAGCACCTGTGACCTGGGCTCCTGGACCTCACACTTGTGCCCTTTCAACGTTAACAGGTACCGGTATTTCATTCCTGGTTAAAAATAAGTTTTTGTCCCTTCCAATCAATGCAGTCTAGTCAGTTAATTTGTTTAAGATGTCAAAAAGGATTGCTTTTAGATTCCTATTTCTACTGCAAATAGTAATTTATTTAAAGTTTATTTAAAATTTATTTATTAGTTACTTAAAAGTTTATATCCTGCCCTATTCTAAAAGGAGCCAAGGAGGATCCTAACTTACTTTGTTGCTCAGTTTTCTGTCCCGGGCGCGCAGGATGCTGCCTGCCCTCCATGCAGGGGGCTCTGGTGCTGGACGCTGAAGATGCCACACATGCCTCTACCAAAGGTCCTTCAGCTCTGCTGCAGAAAGTAGCCCTGTTGTGCATTTTACTCTAGTTAATCACATCGCTCAGAAAACATTGGGTCCTGTGCGTGTGCCAGGCCCTAGGCTGACCTGGGAGTTCAAGGGTGAATGGCAGAATCCTCTCATGGATTGTGCCTCTAGTGGGTCGACCAAGGAGATAACCAAAATGCAGTGCAGCAGAGGCTGTGCAATGGAAGGTATGTGTGCTCGGGTTTCACTGCTTCTTCAGGGATTGCATTTAGGCAGCGCCCTGGGCACTGTGTAACTGTCCTCTCCTTAATCCTTCAGATCAGGGGGAGATGAGATGAAAACTAGAGTTAAGGACCTTGCCTAGGGCATTTAGACAGCAAGGAAGAGCCATTGGAGTTACCGTAGATTCTTGTCCCAGGTGATGGGAGCTTGGACTTTGCTAGAGAAGGTTGGAGGTTATGGGCTGAGGGTCAGAGGCCCCCCGCCACCCTGGGGAGATAGTCCTCAGCTGATCCTCTGAGGGAAGCGGGGGGGGGGGGGAGAGAGAGAGAGAGAGAGAGAGAGAGACTGAGATTGAGATTTCCTTGAATATCAGAACCGAACAGCACATTCCAGGGTCAAAGCTCAAGACATGAGGAGAAAGTGGGGTGTACTGTGAATGAGAGAAGGTGCATTCTGGGCTAGGCATCTTGAGTAGTGATGGCAAGTGGTCGGGAGTGGCTCCTGCTGGGGACAGCAAGGATGAGATGTGCAGGTAGTTGGACTTTATCCTGTAAATGGGAAATATTTAAATGGTTTAAGCCAGACAGATAGCAGTTGAGTTTCACTGAAGAAAGATGTTGATGGCGGATTGACTTGATGGTCCTGACGAGCAGACTTGTGAAGTAAACTAGGCAAGAGATGATAAGGCCAGACACAGGGTGGTGAGTTGGGAGAGGACAGGATGGCTGAGAGATCATTAGAAGGTGAAATTAATGGGAACTGTGGAGATTTGATGTCTTAGAAAGGAATAGTGAACACCTAAGGCTGATTTTTTTTTTATTTTTCAATTTGGCACAATTGGTTGGATGATAGTATTTTCCAACAATGAAGGTAGGAGGAAGGCAGGATTTGGGGGAGGCAATGAAGGACATAATGAGTTTTGTTTGGGGGGAAGTTGTTTGAGATTGAGGCGGCACATTGGGTAGAGATGAGACAGGTTAGTAAGCCAGGACAAAAAAAATAGGGAAACTGAGTCAGATAGTTAGACAAACAGTTTGCAGCCGTCTGATAGTAAATCTCAAAATCATATCTTCCCTAACCAAGAACATTTAAGAGTAAATGGTTTATACTTCTCCCCAACCAGAGGGTAAATAACTTAAATCACCCTGCTTAGGGAGACAGGTAACAGAAATTCAATTAGTATCATTTGCCAACCACACCCAAAAACAGATGAAGTTAAGGGAATAAATCTCATTTTGGTGCATCAGCATAAAGATGATGAATTTTCTATTGAGATCCTCCCCTAAGACCTCTCCTAAACTCCCAGCCTTTTTTAAAGAATTTATTTATTTACTTAGAATTTATTTATTAGAGAAAGGAGAGGGGAGGGAGAAGGAGAGGAAGAGAAACAGCAATGTGCCAGAGGTACATTAATCAGTTGCATCTCGCACACCCCCATCAGGGGAGCTGTCCCCAACCCAGGCAGATGCCCTGACCGGAAATTGAACCTGTGACCCTTTGGCTCACAGGCTGGCACTCAATCCACTGAGCCACACCAGCCAGGGTGGCTCCTGGCCTTTAAAACCCCTAAAAACCAAGGTCCCAGAGCACATGCCCTCCCTCCTGGGGGCACACCCCACACCTTTCCCTCTCCCCATCTTCTTCCCCCACAGATGTACATCTCCTAAACTCTAAGGGACCTAGAGAGACTTGCAACCAGGGAGCAGTGGGCAGCGGCAACTCCTCCTGGGCTAACCTCCTGAACCTGTCCTCAAGGCCCCTTTCCTCTGACTCCTTGGTGAGCCAAAGCAGCCCAGTGTAGGCTCGTTTTCCCACCTAGTCCCTCTACTGTTGCTTCTCTCCTAAGCCCTTCCTTGTTTCACTGTCCCAGCTTTAATAAACTTAGCTGTAAAGTCACCTGGACTTGTGTTGTGAAGTCTTTCTACATGAAGTCAAGGACTCATATACTGCTGGCTGGCCCTGGGCCGACCTGCTCAGGCCAGATCCCCTTTCTAGTAACAGAAATACCCAGTGGGATGTGGGCAGGGTGACAAGCATGGAAGAGGGTGCTATTCAGTTATGGTGGGCAAACAACATATATCAGGTCAGTAGGGAAACATTTTCTTATTGGCACCCTAGACGCAGGTGTCTTTGGGCTTGGAAGATGGAGACTTTCGAGTTCTCAGGGTAGAGGTAGGTCAAGACAAGGGTCAGCCACCCAGGAGGAGCTGTTGAAAGAGGGAGGGCAAAGGGTGGAAACCTAGATGAACACAGGTTTGGCTAAGAAGGAAAATCAGCAAGAAATGGAAGCTCTTAGAGACCCAAGTAAATACGAGATTGAATTACACAAAATCACAAATTGAGTGACACAAAATCACGAATCCAAGTTGTGCTTAGATGTTTCCGTGATTTGTAGATCCATGTGAGGGGATAGGAGCCAGTCAGCTTTCAGATCATGATTCTGTTAATGGTACCCTAGGTTCTTGCTATCTCCCAGAATAGAAATCATCATCAGAGACTGCTATAGGGCCTGGTGTATTGGCCAGGAATTGAACCTGTCTCCCTATGGCAGGTGAGAATTCTACTATTGAACAGCCTAGGTTCTTGGGAACTCCTGAGATGGAAATCAAGAGAGTTCACCACAAAAACAGAGTTCAGGCAAGAAGTTTATTACAAAAGCTTGTGCATGCCCTGACCAGTGTGACTCAGTTGGTTGGGCAAAGTCCCACAAAGCAAAAGGTCACTTGTTCGGTTCCTGATCAGGGCACATGCCTGGCTGTGGGTTAGGTCCCCAGTCAGGGCACATGTGAGAGGCAACTGATCAATGTTTCTCTCCCTCTCTTTCTCTCTCCCTTCCCTTTTTCTAAAAATATATACATAAATAAATAAGTAAAAAACAAACAAACCAAAAAAGAAAAACCAAAACCTTGTGTGTTCATGCAAGGGAAACAATATCTGAAGATAAAAAAGGTGTGACATCCAAACAAAAGCTGAGCAACAGTTTTAAGCTGAGGCTGGAACAGTGACATCTAAATGTGACATCTAAGTATGTAGAGGTGGGGACTCTTTGGTGCTTGGGCAGTATAACTACATGCTTTTTCATGTGTGGCATGTCTCATTAGCATGTTAAATCTCCACCCAGGGGGGTGTTTTTCTTTTTTAATGAGGGTAAGGTAATACCCTCAGCATTCACTCTGAGGCTCAACCTCAAATATGTTAGAGTGGAGAGGGTCTCTCCCACTGATAAAGATGCTCCCTGTGGCTGCTAGTGCTGATTGGCTGCAGGTTTTGAGGAGCAACCTACGGAAATTCTAGTCTTATCTAACAGAGTCTCAGCCTGTGTCATTCCCCTCTGAGGGATTTTATCTTCCTTAATCTTAAGAGGTAAGGGCTGAAGTTCTTTTCTTCTGAAGCTACTTCCTGCTGAGAGAGGCTGAACCGAGGCTTGATTAAGGGGTGGGTATGATCTTGAGTCTGGGGTCTTAGTGGTTAAGATTGGCTAAAACTCCTGTATGACTGCCAGTTTGTTGAAACCTTGAAAACACAAACTTTATAAGAATCTAAAGAGTCAAGAACTAAATAATAGCAGGAGTAGAAAGACCATCAGGACTCTGGAAGGGAAGGAACCAGGTCAGCAAAGCAGGTAATCTTTAATGGTTCCCCAGATCAGACCTGGATTACCAGAGTACATTCCTTTCGATCAGGGAGCTAGACTTCTTCGAAGCCTACATTATGTCCTGTAGCTGTAGTATGCAATCACAGGGCTTGGAGAGGCTCAGCCTGTCTCAGTTCCACATGACTTAATTGGAGCTATTTTTTCCAGGGTGTTTATTCTGAAGTTTGTCAAAGCAAAAGTTGGGGGACAAAGGTGAAAATTTTTAGAATTATTATCACAACAGTTAGAACTTGTGAAGAACTTTGAATTACATACAGTCATTGTTTTGCTCCCCCCTGCCCAGATGTATTCCTAACAGTGTTGCTAATTATGATGTTTAAATTGCTGGGTTAACAGTACATCTGATAAATAAATTTTGTCTAGTGAGTTCCCTTAATGAACATAAATATGATTGCGCTATCCCAGTTGTACCTGTAGCTCTGGTTTATTTGGTTTTCACTGCTGTATGATATTCTACACGTAAGCATACCATTATTCACCCATTTTCATACTGATGGGCATTAGGTTTATTTGGGGGAGGTGTGTATTCAAGGCTTCAATTTTTCAGGATTTCCTTTTAGAATATAAGCATGTTATAATGAGATAACATTATCTGCCATTGAACCAACATGAACTCTGATTACAGCCATGCGAAAAGACATTTTAGTAATAATATACATAGAACCATTTTCTTATAGTCATATATCCACAAATGTAGAGCCTAAAGTCACCCAAATGCTCCTCAGATCTTAAGTTTATAACATATTTTGCTAATGTTTCTGCCAATTCAGTAGGTTATTCAGAAATATGAGAATTTGAAGTTACTCATTTAGAACAGAAAGAAACTGCATTTTCTTAATACCCCCAGATATGTGGCCACGAGTGTTGTTTTCTTCTTTTTATATGTCCACTGCCTTCTTCACTTCAAGTGTGAAGTTATATTTGAATATCGTTTTCCACCTCTACTTTTAGATGGGCATAAATGAAATATAAAAATTTACTGCATGAAGACTTCCGGCCAAGATGGAGGCGTAGGCGGACACGCTGTGCCTCCTCTAACAACCAAAATTAAGGACAACAAATATTTAGAAACAAGAAAACAACCAGAACTTATAGAAAATTGAACTGTACGGAAGTCCAACAACCATTCATCCAGACCGGTAAGAGGGGCGGAGTCGCAGCAGGAGAAAGTGGAGGTGCGGACCCAGGAACGCAAGCAGCATCTGCAGGCAGTTCCCAGGTGCACAGGCGGCATCTGGCGGTCCCCGGGCCCACAGGCAGCAGCTGGCGGACCCCGGGCACAGGGGGGCAACTGTGCAGACCCAGTGAGGCCGCACAAGGCGGCTGGCCGACCAGGTGGTCCCACATTCGCGCACGGAGACGGTCCAGGCAGAGGGGAAGTGGCGGAAGGGACTGAATCCAGGAGAGAGCGGAGCAGGTGCCATTGTTCCCTCTCAGACCCTGCCCCCACCTATAGCGTCACAACCCAGCGACTGGGCTGCCCCGCCCTGAGGAACACCTAAGGCGCCACCCCTCATACGTAATAGCTGCGACCAGACTAAAACCAAAACAACAACAACAAAAAACCCACCAAAAATGGCTCAAACCGGAAAACAAATAAAAGCCCCAGAGCCAATTCCTCTAAGCAGTGAAGAGATAGCTAACCTATCAGATGCACAGTTCAAAGCACTGGTCATCAAAATGCTCACAGAATTGGTTGATTTTGCTTACAAACTAGATGAAAAAATGCAGGCTACAATACGTGAAATGAAGGAAGATGCATGGGGCACTGATAGAGATGGAAGGAAAACTGGAACTCAAATCAATGGAGTGGACCAGAAAGAAGAAACTAACAACCAAACAGAAAACGAGGAAGAAACAAGAATTCAAAAAAATGAGGAGAGGCTTAGGAACCTCCGGGACATCGTTAAACGTCCCAACATCCGAATTATAGGGGTACCAGAAGAGGAAGAAGAAGAGCAACAAGTGGAAAACTTATTTGAACGAATAATAAAGGAGAACTTCCCCAATCTGGCAAAGGAAATAGACTACCAGGATGTCCAGGAAGCTCAGAGAGTCCCAAAGAAGTTGGGCCCGAGGAGGAACACACCAAGGCACATTGTAATTACATTACCCAAGATTAAAATGAAGGAGAAAATTCTAGAAGCAGCAAGGAATAAGGGGACAGTCACCTACAAAGGAGTTCCCATCAGACTGTCAGCTGATTTCTCAAAAGAGACCTTCCAGGCAAGAAGGGGCTGGAAAGAAATATTTGAAATCTTGAAAAGCAGGGACCTACATCCAAAATTGCTCTATCCAGCAAAGCTGTCATTTAGAATGGATGGACAGATAAAGCGCTTCCCAGATAAGGTCAAGTTGAAGGAGTTCATCATCACCCAGCTTTTATTATATGAAATGTTAAAGGGACTTATCTAAGAAAAAGAAGATAAAAATATGACAGTGAAAAGACAGCAAACTCACAGCTATTAAGAACCACATCTAAAACAAAAGCAAACTAAGCAAACAGCTAGAACAGGAACAGAACCACAGAAATGGAGATCATATGGAGGGTTAGCAACAGGGGCGTGGGAGGAGGAGAGAGGGGGAAAGGTACAGAGAATGAGTAGCATAGATAGTGGGTAGAAAATAGACAGGGGGAGGGAGGGCAAGAATAGTATAGGAAATGTAGAAGCTAAAGAACTTATGACACATGGACATGAACTAAAGGGGGGAATGTGGGTGGGAGAGGGTGTGTAGGGTGGAGGGGAATGATGAGGGAGAAATGGGACAACTGTAATAGCATAATCAATAAAATATATTAAAAAAAATAAAAAATAAAAAAAAAATTTACTGCATGAGAAGATTCACCATTTATGGGACACACTTTCATACGAAGCACGTTGCTGTCGATCCACTTCAGATGCTTTCTGTGGGGTGACTTAGTGACCTTTCACTTAAGGCCCCGTTAGCCTGGAGAGTTCATTAAAAACTGAGTGGGTTTCTGATGAATGTCCCAGCTTCATTATCTTGATGTCCTTAAATGTTGGGGGAGGTGAGTGAGGAATATGTAGGATATTCTAATTTTCTTTTTATTCCTGGAGTTTTTCCTTGATATTCCTCATGTTTCTATTTCGTGGGCTTAGTGCTTCTATCTAACTTCAGGTAGATAGATGGAAAGGGAAATTTTAGTCTGTCACTAGCATGACTTTATGTGCAAGTCTCAAGTCAACTGGGATTTGGCAGATTCTGTATGAATTGATGGTGTTCTTTGTTTTTCAGAATAATTGGAATGTTGTTATTTGTCCTGCAAATAGTAAGTGTCTGGTGATTCTGTGGAGAAAAAAGATAGGCATGAATCTGGTGTTAAGAGATGCAAGGGTGGGTGCGAGAGGTTAGTTTACAAACTATACAATAATGGAAGCGTGTCTGTGTCAGCTGTGATAAAGGAAGCTAATTATTTTGGCTTGGGTGATGAAATGCATGGAATCCATGTTGAGGTGTTGACATCCACAAGTGAAAGGTAAGAACGGATGGACACTTTGTTCAGCTCTGGCCTAACCGTTCTTAGACTAATTTTGTGGGTCCCTTTGGAAGCACAGAGTAGGGAGGGATTCCATGACTCAGGTGTAATTAATGTGCAGAGAGGGAGGAAGGTTGCAGGTCCTGGCATATCCAGGAGGTCGAATTGAGGCTGTTTCCTTTCCGTTCCTCAGGTTCTGCCTGTGTGTTGTGACTGTAAAAATGTGACTTTCCTCAAGTGATTGTAGAAAGCGGGAGCCAATTCTGGTCACTGAGCCCCAGGAATGGAATTGCCAAGGGCTGGGGCTTCCAACACAGTGAGCCTTTGCTCTGGGAATCGGAGGTTTCTGGAAGACTGCAGTGTCCAGACAAGGTTGAGCAGGGAAGGGAAGGATGGCCTTGGTTTTCCACCACCCCTCTTCCTCAGGATCCCAGGAAGCGAGGAGGAGCCCCTGCCTGCTCCAAGGGTGTCCTGTGGGCACCAGCTCTGAGAAAGAGTAGCAGTGCTGACCACGTCTCCTGCCCCTTCAGTGACACTGAATGTTTTCTCCATTGTTTTTTTTAATCCTCACCCGAGGACGTGCATAGTGATTTTCAGAAAGAGGGAAAGGGAGGGAGCGAGAGAAGGAGAGGAACATGGATGTGAGAAACATTGATCAGTTGCCTCTTGTTCATGCCCTGACTAGGGACAGAGCCTGCAATCTAGGCATGTGCCCTGACTGAGAATCGAACCTGCAACCTTTTGGTTTCCAGGGCAATGCTCCAACCAAATGAGCCACACCAGCCAGGGTGGTTTTCTCCATTTTTAAGTCCATATTCCTAAAGGGGGTCAGATTCTTGAGTTTTAAGAGGTTGTCATCCCTTTAGCCCCACTTACCAACCACATGCAAAAAGCCAAGCACAATAATTTGTATTCATACCTAGTGTTTAACTCACTAGAAATAGTTCTGCCTCTTTCTCAACTATTTACAAAGTTAATTCTTCATAGAACGAGGGTGTCATATTGGATATGAGATACAACCTGTGAAAAGATCATTGATTTGGGAACCAATTTTACATATTGTTACCATATTATTTCGACCTGAACTTTGAAGGTTTATAGTTAAATAAGGAGATATCTGAAGTCTTTCCTAGCTCAAAGAATTTTACGAATTTTGTTTTAGGCCACTTGAGCTGGCAGGAATAGGTTACATAAGGAACAGTTCCAGAAATGTTGGGTGCCCTGCCATTAACGCTTTGGGCCGAATGTGTAATTTTCTCTGGTGGTCCTTTCAAAAGGGACAACACTCTGCATATATACATTCTGGTATCTTTGTTACAAAAATGTGACCTTGCCGTGCAGGTTTTCCACTGGGTGGTCCCTGTGTCATTCTGCACTATTTTCTGGTGGTGAGATGAAGAGGATTTCATAGACTGATGTTCAGATAGTGTTAGCTGGGGCGTGTTGGTGCGCATGTGCATTCCTGACTTAAGGTGGGACTATTTCCTCTCTAATAAAAGCTTCCCCCAAATGATTGCTGTCAGATATTCGATTCTCATTTTGGTAGTAGAGTTTCCAGGTCCCTTCTTCTATTTTTAATTTAATTTCTAGTACTCTGAAGGCAAGGAAATGGAAATAGCCCATCTAACTCACAGGGCCTGACTTTTGCAATAGTAAGAGACAATGGGCTCTTTCTGGCTCTGCATTTGTTTAAAGACTGTAGTAAACTCTTCTCTTGGTCGGTTAGGGTGAGTTCTCCTGTTTAATCTCAATGCGAGTGAATCGAAGCTGGTACATGTGTGGTTTGATGCACCGTATGCTGCAGAGTCATCATCAAAGCCCTTCACTGAATGCCTTGGCTAAAAGGAGTTACGGGGTTTGTCGTCACCTGAGGGTCGTCATCATCAGTGTGGGCGTTAACAATTCCAGCCTTTCCGGAGATGACTAACAGAGCTGTGTGTTTCTAAGAACCTTGTATTTTAAGTCACAGTTTATCCCACTTGAGGCAATGTTCTGTTTTAGATCCTTTATTGCACCATGCACTAGTTTTATGTCTCCCCCAATAATTACCTTTTTTTTTTGCCCTTGGCCCCAACATTTGACTTTTCTTGCTATTGGACTGGAGAAGCTATCTGGTGTGAGGCCTTCATGTGGCAGGCCCTGGGCCACCACCCTGGTGCCCAGTTTAGTGCCTCTCGGTGTGGTTTATGAGATCATCCTCAGGACTGACCGACTGTTTAGAGAGTGTTTGATTTTCCTGTAGATCAGACAGCTGGTTAGGGCCGTTCTGCTGGTACAGAAACCACCCTCAGTTGGTCAACTCTTGTATTGCAACTTCGAGGTGTTTATTATTTAGTTAGTGTTGGTCCAACTATCTTAATATGAGGATAGTTTATGTTATAATTTAATTAAAAGATTTTTCAGCCCTGGCCAGTGGCTCAGATGGTTGGAGCTTTGTCCTGTACTCCAAAAGGTTGTGGGTTTGATTTCTGGTTGGGGCACATACAGGAGGCGACTGCTTGATGTTTCTCTCTTACAACAATGTTTCTCTCTCTCTCTCTCTCACTTTCTCTTTCTCTCCCCCCGCACCCATACCCTCTCACTAAAATCAATAAGCATATCCTCTGGTGAGAATTAAAACAAAAAGACTTTCAGTAGTTCTTTATTACATCACTCTGTTGTGAAATTGTTGGAGTTTCTTTGGGAAACTTACTTTGAAATGAATTGCTTTCCCTCTCAGTGTGTTCAGGTGTTATGTGTGTATTTGCCTGGGAGCAATTGCAGAGTTTATCTGCTTTAGGATTGAGCTGTTCATACCTCCTTATAAGAAGCATAATGTCATATAGAAAATTACTAGTTTGTTTTTGCTTCCAGATAAAATTATTTCTTTTTCCCACAAAGAGACATTTACTAAAGTAAGTAGTAAGCTATAGTATGCCCAGAATAAAACATGGATCAATAGACGGAATAGAGAGTCCAGAAATAGATCCACACAATATGGCCATTGATTTTTAACGAGATGAAAAGCAATTGAGTGGAAAATGGATCATCTTTTCCACACATGGTGCTGGAAGGATTGTGCATCCATATGCAAAAAAAGGCAAAACACCTTACACAAAAGTTAACTCTAAGTGACTGTGCATTAAGTGTAAAATGTAAAACTATAAAACTTCTGGGAAAAAACATAAAAGAAACTCTTTTATATGTGAGGTAGGCAAAACATTAGCTATGACACCATGATTCATAAAAGGAAAAAGATTAGTGGAGTTCATTAAAATTAAAACTTCTGCTTTGCAAAAGATACTGCCAAGGAAAATGCAGAGACAAACTATACCCTGGGAAAAATATTTACAAATTGCATCTCCTAGAAAGGACTGGTATGTAGAATTGCTCAGTTGATAGACATAGTCCAGCAGAAGTAAGGCCTGCTTGAGTGTGGTTGGTAGGGCAATAATATGGGTGTAATAATTTATAGTTTTAATTTAAACATTTTACTTAAAATGTCATATGGTATGCTTGAGTGTGATATTGTTATGTTACAGAATTACATGCTTATGATTTTGTAATAAAAGATTTTGTAATAAAAGGGGTGTCATTTGTGCTGGGCCCTGTATTCTGGAATATATATATATATATATATATATATCTCCCCCAAATCCAATACTAAGAAAACAAACAACCTAATTTGAAAGTGGGCAAAAGGTTTAAACAGATACTTTATTGAAAAGGATGTAAGAATGGCAAATAAGCACATGAAATATTCAACGTGACTGCTCCTCCTGAAATGCAAATTATAATCACGATGAGATGCTTTTAACATCGATTAGAATGGTTGACATAAAACACACTGACAATACCGTGTGCTGGTGAGAATGGGAGCAACTGGAATTCTTATTTATCGCTGGTGGGAAATCAGAAAGTGCAGCCACTCTGGGAATCAGCTTGGCAGTTTCTTTAAAAAGTAAACACAGGCTTAGCACTTGACCCAGCAGTCAGGCCCTTGGTATTACCTTCGGAGAAGTGAAAGCTGATGTTCAACAAAAGTCTGTACTCAATGTTTACAGCAGCTGTATTCGTACTTGCCCCACACTGGTGAATAAATAAGCAAATGATGGTACGTCCATACCATGGAATACTGCTCAGCAGTAAAAACAAGCAAATGATTGATATCCACAGCAACTGAGATGCTCTTCAGTGGGATTATGCTGAGTACAAGAAGCCAGTCTCAAATATTACATTCTATAAAATTCCACTTACGTAACATTCTGGAAAAGACAAAACCATAATAATGAAGAACAGATCGATGGTTGCGGAAGTCACCTCAACTTTCTATTTTTATGAGCTTAGCTTTTTAAGATTCTTCATATAATTGAGAACATAAGATATTGAACTTTCTCTGGCTTATTTTACTTAGCATAATACCCTCAAGGTCCACCCCTGTCTTCACAAATGGCAGGATTTCTTTTTTAATAGCTGAATAACATTGTGTGTGTGTGTGTACATGACATCTTTATTCATTCACATCAGTGAACATTTAGGTTGTGTCCACATCTTGGCTATTGTAAATGATGTTGCAGTGAAGATGGGAGTACAGGTATTTTGAGATCCCCTTTTCATTTCCTTTGGATAAATGCTGAGAAGTGAAATTGCTAGATCTTATGGCAGTTCAATTTTTAGTGTTTTGAGGAACCCATATACTGTTTTCCATAGTGGGTGCACCAATTTACATTCCTACCAAGAGTGCATGAAGGTTTCCTTTCCCCACATCCTCTCCGACACTTGTTATCTTTTGTGTTTTTGATAATAGCCATTCTGACAGGTAGGAGATGATACTTCATTGTGCTGTGGATTTGCATTTCCCTAATTATCCTCTTTTGCACCTCTGGGTTTAGTCTGTTTTCCCTGGGCCTAGAGCCTTTCAGGTAACATCTCAAAGAGAGTTAATCAATGATTTTTGTACAAGTGCGAGTGTGTTCGTTTGTTTTGGTAGTTACTGTCACCATCCCCACTTTACTGACAGGAAATTAAAGCAGTGGGTTTAGTAACTTGTCTAAAGTCCCACCATCAGCAGAGACCAGGCTCTGGCCCTAAAATTCATGCTCTTAGCTGTTCCATGGCCCAGAGGGTGTGGGTTTTTCCTGCTTCCAGGCAGCATGTTATGGTTTGTGGAACAGGACCAAGACATATGTTTAATGGATAAGCCCATATTACTCTTTGGAGACCCAAATATTCCCTGGGATGTTGGCTGGATCTTTGAACAAAGGTAAGTACAAATATTCTGCTAGATGTGTGTGCATTTGTATTTCATCAGACTACCGAAAAAAATTTTTAAATTTTATTTTAATTGTTGTTCTCGTACAGTTTTCTGTCTTTTACTCCCATCCCAACCCACCACCCCAGCCCTCCCCACCTCCCTCCCATTTCCACCCCCCCCCCAGTTTTTGTCCATGTGTCCTTTATACTTGTTGCTCTAAACCCTTCCCCTTTTCCCCTGAAATTCCCTCCCCTCTCCCCTCTGGTCACTGTCAGCCTGTTCTCAATTTCAGTGTCTTTGGTTATATTATGCATGTTTGTTTGTTTTGTTGATTAGGTTCCTGTTAAAGGTGAGATCATATGGTATTTGTCTTTCACTGCCTCGCTTATTTCACTTAGCATGATGCTCTCCAGTTCCATCCATGCTGTTGGGAAGGGTAGGAGTTCCTTCTTTCTTTCTGCTGCATAGAATTCCATTGTGTAAATGTACCATAGTTTCTTGATCCATTCATTTACTGATGGGCACCTAGGTTGCTTCCAACACTTGGCTATTGTAAATTGTGCTGCTATGAACATTGGGGTGCATACGTTCTTTTGGATTGGTGTTTCAGGGTTCTTAGGATATAATCCTAGCAGTGGAATTGCTGGGTGAAAAGGTAGATCCATTTTTAGTTTTCTTAGAAAATTCCATACTGTTTTCCATAGTGGTTGTACCAGTCTGCATTCCCACCAACGGTGAACTAGGGTCCCCTTTTCTCCACAACCTCTCCAACACTTCTTTGTTGCTTTGTTTATAATGGGCATTCTGACTCATGTGAAGTGGTATCTCCTTGTGGTTTTAATTTGCATCTCTCTGATAGCTAGCGATATCGAGCATCTTTTCATGTGTCTCTGGATCCTCTGTATGTCTTCCTTGGAGAAGTGTCTGTTCAAGTCCTTTGCCCATTTTTTAATTGGGTTGCTTGTCTTCTTAGAGTGGAGTCGTGTAAGTTCTTTATATATTTTAGAGATTAAACCCTTGTCTGAGGTATCATTGGCAAATATGTTTTCCCATACGGTTGGTTCTCTTTTTATTTTAATACTGTTTTCTTTAGCTGTGCAGAAGCTTTTCATTTTGATGAGATCCCATTTGTTTATTCTTTCCTTTATGTCCCTTGCTTTAGGGGACACATCAGTAAAAATGTTGCTGCATGGAATATCTGAGATTTTCCTGCCTATGTTCTCCTCTAGGAGTTTAATGGTGTCACAGCTTATATTTAAATCTTTTATCCACCTCGAATTTATTTTTTTGTATGGTGTAAGTCGGTGCTTGAGTTTCATTTTTTTTGCACGTAGCTGTCCAGTTCTCCCAACACCACTTGTTGAAGAAGCTATTTTTACTCCATTTTATGTTGCTGCCCACTTTGTCGAATATTAATTGACTGTAGAGACTTGGGTTTATTTCTGAGCTCTCTGTTCTATTCCACTGGTCCATGTGCCTGTTTTTATGCCAGTACCAGGCTGTTTTGATTACAGTGGCCTTGTAATACAGTTTAGTATCAGGTATTGTGATCCCTCCTACTTTGCTCTTCTTTCTCAAAATTGCTGCAGCTATTCGGGGTCGTTTATGGTTCCACATAAATTTTTGAAGTGTTTGTTCTATGTCTGTGAAATATGCCATTGGTACTTTAATAGGTATTGCATTAAATTTGTAAATTGCTTTGGGTAGTATGGACATTTTGATGATATTAATTCTTCCGATCCATGAACACGGTATATGTTTCCATTTGTTTGTGTCTTCCTTGATTTCTTTCTTCAGTGTTGTGTAGTTTTCTGCATACAGGTCTTTTACTTCCTTGGTTAGGTTTATTCCTAGGTATTTTATTTTTCTTTTTGCTATATTGAATGGGATTTTTTTTCTTGATTTCTGCTTCTGCTGTTTCATTGTTGGTATACAAAAATGCCTTCGATTTCTGGATATTGACTTTGTATCCGGCTGTTTGGCCAAATACATTTATTAGGTCAAGCAGCTTTTTGGCCGAGTCTATAGGATTTTCTCTGTACACTATCATGTCATCTGTAAACCATGATAGTTTTGTTTCCTCCTTTCCCATTTGGATGCCTTTTATTTCCTTTTCTTGTCTAATCGCTGTGGCTAAGACTTCCAATACTATATTGAATAGAAGTGGTGAAAGTGGCCAACCTTGTCTTGTTCCTGATCTTAGTGGAAAAGATTTTAGTTTTTGCCCGTTGAGTATGATGTTGGCTGTATGTCTCTCATATATGGCCTTTATTACGTTGAGGAATGCTCCCTCTACTCTCACTTTGCTGAGTGTTTTTTATCAGAAATGGGTGTTGTACCTTATCAAATGCTTTTTCCGTATCTATTGATATGATCATGTGATTTTTGTCTTTGCTTTTGTTTATGTGATGTATTACATTTACTGATTTGTGAATATCGAACCATCCTTGCATCCCTGGGATGAATCCCACTTAGTCATGGTGTATGATCTTTTTAATGTTTTGTTGGATGCGGTTTGCCAATATTTTGTTGAGGCCAAAAATGTTTTTTAAAGTGGAAATTTCACTTGTAAAAAATCCGTTTACTAAATGTGATATAAACAGGAACAGGTTTTTCTGGGTTCTAGTTTGAAATTTGTTTAGAGCCACACAGGTGAATGAGTGTCAAGTGTAAGAGTGTAGCTTAGTGGTTCAGCACCAGTGGGTGAATCACAAGGATGGGCTCCAGTCCCCCCAGGTATTGGAAGTATGCATGGACACAGTCCCCACACACTCTTTGCAGAAACTTTTCTCTACCTGTTAAAGAAAGCCTAACACAATTGAGTTCCTTTTCTCTCCACACATTTTGAAAATTAGGTAGAAGCTTAGAAATGATTGAAGAAAAAGCTGTTGATCCTGGTGTGTGTGTCAATAAGAATGAGCCTTAACTCTGAAAACAGAGCCACTTCTACCAGATATCTGTGTTTTTTTATCCCATTACTTTTCTTGGTTTTGAGGGCATAATCTCCTCCAGGTCTTTTGGGTTTCTTCAAAAGACTGTTCCCTGACTTAGCAAACTGCCTTTCTCTTTTATAGGGCAGTTAGGAATGATTGATGGAAAACAACCAAAACCCACCTACACTCACACCCCCCAAATTTTACTGTGGTGATTAAGTGTCTTCAAGTGCATTTTTTTAGAGTCACAGTTTTGTCATACTGGGTTTTGCAGTTAGTGTTATAAAGTCCCCTGGTCACCATATTATACCATATCCCTCAGTTTTGAATGGGATTTGTACCTTGGAGATGCATTTGTAAAAGCCCGAGGAGGTCAGGGTGGCACTGGTATAGAAACATGTTGTTCAGCCCGCTTCCTGATCCCTGTGAACTACACTAGGTTTGGTTCCCTGCTGCAATTTAGCGAACTGTCAGAGCTTTAGGTAGTGGACACCTCAGCTGAAGCCCTGGTTTGTGAAGCTGCTATGGCTGTGCATCTTGGTTTTATAGAATTATTCTCTCTAGAATTATTAGAAGTGAAAGTGCTCAAGAGACATTTGCTATTTGCTGAACATAATTTATGACCAGTTCTTCAGGAACATTTCTGATGCTGAGTACCTCCCTGTGTTCTGCATCCATGCTCCTTGGTTCTGTTCACATTTAGATTGGAAATTTCTTTAAGGGAGAATTTCTTCTCATCCTTGTCCTAAATCCTGGCATTGTCTGAAGCTGTAAGGAGATGCTTATCTGTCCTCTCCCTTCTCAGGTTCTCTATGGTCTTGGGTCCATTTGGGCTATTATAACAGAACACCACAGCCTGGGGGTTTCTAAACAATAGACGTCCATTTCTCACTGTCTGGAGGATGGAAGTCCAAGGTTAAGGCATGGGCAGATTCAATGTCTGGTGAGATCCTGCTTCCTGGTTTACAGAGGTGTCTTCTCACTGTGACCTCACATGGAAGAAGGTGCAAAGGGGCTCTGAGGTCTTTCCTAAGGGCGCTAATTGAATCATGGGGGCTCCAACCTCATGACCTCCTCACCTCTCCAGATCCTTACCTCATAGCACCATCACACTGGGCATTAGGTTTCAACCATAAGTTTTTGGGGTACACAGGCATTCTGACCATAACATCCTTACCTCGTGAAGCCTACCTTACCTGAGCTGGATGCACTAGGTCTGAATGGGTGAACCCCCATTTTGTTTGTTGCCCTACCTGTACTCACCTGTATGTGCTGTGTGTTCCCTGTTGGCTTACCTGGTGGGACTGTGTTGACAGCACAGTGCTTTGGGAGAAAGTAGATTCTTAATAACATTGCAAAATAACAAATGGCCCACTATCCAACCTTTCTGGAGGTAGAAGGCTGCAGCCTGAGCCTTATTTACAGATAAGAAGAGCCCTGAGAACCCACATCAGAAGAGCCCAGATCCTTCAGACACATGGTTCTGAGTCCCCTCCAGCTCCCTCATGCTGGATTTGATGTTGGTGTCACAATTTACAGAAAACCATGGTTTCCAGAAGCTTCTCGTTCTCTTGGGGGAGGGGGAGTATACAACACACTAGGTGACAATAAACCAATCTCATCACCTCATGGGGTGGCTCATGGGCTCCCAGGTCCTTGATGGTAGGTGTCTGTGGCCTCTGGTCAAGTTCCTTCTGGCAGCAGCTCAGAGGGAACTGTGGGGAAAGAGTAGCAGCCCAGGCAGTCCCCCCATACCACCTCCTCAGTCACAGCACAGATGACCTGTGGCTGCTCTTCTAAAGAACGTGTGGGCACGGTGGGGTGTGGGGATGGACCGGGGAGTCAGTTCTCAGCCCTACGAATCGAGTTTCTTTTTAAGGAGAAACACATACCACAGCAGGTAAAGTGGGCTGGGATCCTGTTTCAGCAGCTGCAGTTTCAGATTCCTGCAGTGTAGCTCCAGGAAGGGTTGTGCCAAGCTGTTCAGCGTGATAGAGAAATCAGAGTGGAGGGAGAGCTGAGCGCATCCTATGAGTGTCCTATGAGCAAGATTAAACATTTCTTTCATGGCTTCTCCCTTAGCTGCAGCCGGCATCGCTGCAGGTGAGCTCACCACCTTTCCCTCTTGAGGGGGAACTACTAAGTCTCTGGTTCACTCTTGGCTGCGCTATGGCGCTGGGTGTGGATGAGGACAGTCTGGGGCCTTATTTCTTCCATGTCCAGGCTGGAGGCTGGTGGCATCTGTCCTCCTACCGCCTCACATTTCCTTACATGTTAATCAACTGCTCTGGGACAGGGACAGCTGCCAGAGAAGTATTCAGTCCAGACCTCCTCTGTCCACATGGACATTTCGGCCATTGTCCAACCTGGACAGTGATGGAAACAGCCTGTGTGGGGGGCACTCCCTCCTACCAGAGGCTGCCTGCTTTTAGATATTTGGAAATGTCACTTAACTCATCTTCAATTTAAAGTGTGTTATTAAATTTTAATATTTAAATTGATGGCTGTGTTTTATGGCCTTTATTTGATTTCCTTCCTGATTGATTTTTCTTTTTCCCATATGAGAGGTGGTGTTTTAAGGGAGAAAGTGGGACCGAGCCCCATTCTCAGGATCTATAGTGACTTTCGAGAGCCTTTCACACAGGCAGGGAGACCATCGGGGAGCCGGGGTCACAGTTGGGCCTGTCAGCCTGGGGCACGTGTGACTCTAACAGGAAAAGCCCTGCCCTGGAGACGCCCAGTGCTGCCTGTCCTTCCTCTTCCCTGGGAAGCTGGACACGAGGGGATGAAGGGCATGGTCCGCCTCCCGAACCCCTGCTGCTCCTTCCACTGTGTTCAGTGCCTGATGGGCATGTCTTTCTGGTTCCAAGGTGGCCAGGTAGTTGTTGCTGACCTTGCGTTCCCAGACCCAGGTGTGTTGGAATCAGGAAGTGTCATGCTGGGGCCTTCCAGGTGAGGGTCAGTCATGAGCTGATTCAGGTGGAAAGAGACTAGGGAAGTGGTTTTCGTGTGTTGTGGTGCATGGTCTTGGATGTGTACATATGGGGGTGTGTGGAGTGTGGTCTGGGATAGGCATATATGGGGGTGAGTATACATGTGATGTGTGTTCTGGGATGTATGCATATAGGAGGTTGTGCATGTGTGGTGTGTGGTCTTGGATGTGTACATATGGGGGTGAGTATACATATGTGATGTGTGTTCTGGGATGCATACATGTAGGGGGCGTGCATGTGTGGTGTGTGGTCTTGAATGTGTACATATGGGGTGTGCAGTGTGGTCTGGGATGTACACGTGGGGGGTGCGCATGTGTGGAGTTTGGTCTGGGACATGTACATATGTGGGTCTGTGCCCATATGGTGTGTGGTCTGAGATGTGTTCACATGCATAGGTATGTGTGCACATGTGGTGTGTCATCTGGGGTGTGTACATGTGAGGACATGTGCACATGTGAGGTGTGCATGCACCTGTGTGCAGGAGCTCCTCGGACAGCTTTCTGAAACACGCATGTGACTGCCCGTGGTGGCTCTTTGACCAGGCACCTTGGTGTCTGCAGGCCCAGGTGACAGCTCTCTTCCTTCTCTCAGGCTCTCTCTTGTACTTGCCCCACTCCTGCCATCCTGGCTTCTTAAAGGTGTGAGGTTTTCTTTGCTGTTCTTTTCTATCCTCACTTGAGGACATTTTTATTTCCATTGCTTTTAGAGAGAGAGGAAGAGAGAGGGAGAGAAACATTGATGTGAGAGAGAAACATCAATTGGTTGCTTCCTGTATGTGCTCAGACCGGGGATCTGACCTGCAACTAGGCATGAGCCCTGACTGGGAATCGAACCCGCAACCCTTCAGTTATAGGACAGTGCTCATACCAACTGAACCACACTGGCCAGGGTGGTTTGAGGTGTTCTTGATTCTGAGAAAAATCTAGAATCTAGTTGCTGCTGATCTGCAGACCTGGAATAAGGCCTGTCTGTGTCCTACAGAGAGACTCGCAGAGAGCCAGGGCCTGTGGGGGCAGCAGGTGCTGGGGAGAGCTAGTGGTGCCCGGCTGTCTCACAGGATGGTCACTTGGGTGGCTACTCCTGCGGTGGCTCCTCTCTGACCAGCAGTGGCGCATGGCTAGTGGGCTGGTCAGTGGATGCTGACCCAGGCGTGCTGTCTCATGTCCCCATGTACCATTTCCTCCTTCGGGAGAGCCCAGGACAGGGCCTCCTCTCCAGCTTCCTATTGGTGTCCCTGTGCCACACACACACTCTTGTCACCAGCTCATGAGGGCAGCCACATCGGTGGCCCAGCAGCACTTTCCTTGGACCCTGGGGAGGAAAGCAGATTGGGGAAGTGCTGGACTCTGAACCCAGAACAGAATAGTTTTTTCCCCAGATCTGCTGCTGTTTTTCTGAATGTTCTTTTATATTTTGGTCCTGACATTTTTTTCCCTAAGGGAAATCAGAAATTGAGTTTTACCTTAAGAAAATGTGTCTTTTATATTTGTCTGCTTCCATCTGAGGATTCTCCAAGAGCTCAAGTCACATGGAGCCGGTTCCTCCTGGATGAATTTGGGGGCCAATTAAGGGGCATCGTATGAGCTTTGCTGTCCACTCTGCACCCGCAGTTTGCTGGGAGCTGACTGACTACTCCCGTGACAGCAGGACGGTGAACTACACCATAGCGTGAAATAATAGCACCTTTGTTTTCACAATATCAGTGGGAAACTTAAAACACACTTATTCTTTGGACTTCAGAGGGGCTTTTTTTGTTTGTTTGTTTGTTTTTGTTTTAAATACTGTGAAAAGGGAACCAGTCTCTAAGTAGGCTTCCAGACTTGTTCCCTAGGGGATGGTGTGACTGAGCGAGGGTCAGGGGGCAGGAAATTGTGGGACATCTGTGAACCGATTTCCTAAAAAACACACCAGGTGAAGATGTTCCTGATGAGTGAAAACGTTTCAAAAGAACACGTTAAATGGTTGTTGCTGTTATTTTAAAGGTTATCAAAACTTTCCTGTTGCTTTACGATTTTCCTGTAAATCGCCTGTGGAGTAAGACAAGGTTCATGTGCTTTTTTCTCTTTTCCTGTCTGAATATTTGGGTTTTTGTTTAGTTGTTGCTCATAGGTACATGGGTGTGCAGTTGAAAGGAGGATTTAAAAGCCGAGTCCAGTGGAACTCCGTGTGAGGAGTAGTCCTGTCTAGAGAAGGCGACAGAGTCGGTGCTGGAGGTAGGGTGACCTGCGGCATAGCCCCTGCGCTTCAGGTGGCACCGAGGCTGAGGCTGGCGCTCGAACAAGGTCACAAGTAAAGACAGCAGTAAACCAGCACCAGGCTGCCCTTGCTTCCGTGTCTTAATGGGTCATATCGAGAAGCTACACGTGGTTCTTGTGGGAGAAGCGTCTGGCTGTGGTCATGAACACGGACCCTCAAGATTTCAGTTTTTGGTTCACAACAAATTTTTCAGTGACTTTTTAAATTCGAGTAATAAATAGGATGGAATTTGGCTTTTCTAACCTTCCAGTTGTGCATTTAATATGTTTCTGTATCAAATGAGTTTCTATTATGATAATGATGATAATAGTAGTAGAAATTCATTCCATTTATCAAGCTTCACGTGAGCTAAGCACTTACATACCTTTAATCTCAAGAGAAACCACTGGACTGGGCAGTGCTGTCCCCTGTTACTCTTGTGGAGGCTGAGGTTGGGGGGAGACTAGCAAGTGCGTCCAGGCAGCTCAGCAGGGGCGGGGTGGGGTGGGGCGGGGCTTCCAGCCTGTCTCTGCTGCTCTGTAGCACATGCCTTACCTTCCCGATGTTCCTTTTCTGAACTTCTTACGACGTTGTGTTTATTGAAATCTGAGTATTTAAAACTCTCTAGGGGGATTTGCAATTTAAAAGAATCTTAGTGTAAAGTTCAGTAATGAGTTCATGTGTAGAAGAATGGTCTCTTACCTTCTGTGTAGGTACTCAGCAAGAATTTATTCCACATGAACTTTTCCTCTGTCTTGTTCCCAGATAGATAACTTACAAGTACTACTGATAGTGAGGGCTGCCACGTCGTTGCCGTGTGCTTTTAGTGGCATGCCACGCGAGTGACGTGGACACTGTCGAAGTCAAGTTGTCTTACTTGGTACCTAGGTTTAATGCTTGTGATCACATTTCAGAGGAGTGATTTGATCAGTTGTAATAAAAATATAAAATTATTCATTTTATCTAATATAAATATTAAATAATTTCCTGAAGTGCTTTCCTTCAGCTGAAGTTAGTCTTAGGCATCCCTTGTGGACGACATCCTTTGTTCTTGCCCACCTCTCCACTGTCACTTAAGTATCAGCACTTCCCGGTACTGTTTAGATTAACAAATGTATCATAAAACAGGCGTTCTTCCTATATTGTAGGTGACTTCTTTAGGATAAAAACGAGAGAATAGTTGGTGGCTGTAAAGTGTGCAGAGTTTCGAGTCTCTTGGTGTGAACACCAGATTCCTCCCAGAAAACAAGATGCGCACATGTGTGCTCGCCACCTTGCGTTCCGCGTGTTCCTAGTGAGTCCGTGCTGCTCCTTGCGTGGGTGCCGAGCGTGTGAAGCGGCCTGTAGAGGGGTGTGAAAGGCTTGTGGAGACCATGTTTGTTTTGCACATACTTGGCTTTTCAGAAGCAAAGGATACACCTTTAATACAATGGCACTTTTTCTTATAAGCTCACTTACACAGCTGAGCGTTCCTTGGGAGGAAATATCATATGTTTCTGTGTATGTTATGTTTTGTTGGGATAAAAGTGGTTACACAAACAGTTTGGGAGACTTACAGATCTTTTTTTGTAGATGTTCTGTAGATCTTTTGTGACTCCATAAGATTTTATACATCTACAAGTTGCTCAAGTGAGAATATTACAGTGTCTGACAAGGTGCCTTTTATTGTATGTGGCAGAATGACCTTAAATATGTATTGTTTTCGTTTACAAAGAAAAATAATCTCACTTTTTCCTGAAGATGGTAGTTGTGATTTACATCAGAAGTTTTCTTTTCTTCATTTTCACCAATAACTTTATTGATTTGTGTATTTTGAGCATGTCGGATATCTCCTGTGTGGTAAAACATTGACTGTTCTCAATTAATGCCTTGATTTGATTGCTGTCAACGTCAACTGGTCTACCTGACCATGGAGCATTGTCCAGTGAGAAATCTCCAGCACAAAACTTCACAAACCACTTTCGACATGTTTGATTGCTCACAGCACCTTCTCCATATACTGCACAATCTTTTTTTGCATTTCAGTTGCATTTTTACTTTTCTTTTAATTTTTTATTGTTGTTCTGTTACAGTTGTCCCAGTTTTCCTGTGGCTCTCCCGTGCCCCCCACCTGCTCCCATCGTCAACACCCACCCGTTGCCCATGTCCGTGGGTCATTTATACCTAGAAGTTTTCTTACCTGAAAGCAGAAACTCGCTTTTATTTCTTTGTAACTAAATTATCGGAACGTCTATATACAGTGATTTCTTCTTCTTTTTATGGAAATTCTGAGCACCTGAAAAGACTTTCTTTGTAGTCCCTTTGTATCATTATAGTGTTTGGCTCCATGTTATTAAAACAAGACAGGCAAACACGTGTCACAGTGATTCCAAGGACAGCTGTGCTTGTGGCCTGAGGGCCCTGAATACCGTATTTGCAAACGTTCTTCTTCCTGATATAAACGATGTAACATTGGTTTTCCTTCCACTCCCAAGGCACTAGGCTTCCTGCTTCCTTCATTGTGAATGTACTGTGGGTTTTTACAAAGAAAATTTTCTGTATTTGTTTGCATTGGGTCAGTTCCAAAGAGAATTACCAGAAGTGGAGGCTTTTCCTCAGATTTCCTTCTGAGATGCCCCCTCGCGTGGGCTGTGCTGGGCTAGGATTTGTTCGGCTTGTTTCTGTCTGCTCAGAGAATCGGGTCTGAACTTTTTTCCTTTCAGGTTCTTGTGTAACCATGGACACTCTAATAACCAAGTACATGTTATGTATAATGAATAACTAAGATGTTATGAGGCTTTGGTCTTAGGCTGCACTTGGGGCAGCTAGAGTGGAGAGAATTGAATAAGGCATGTGGGAGGCTGAGTGCTTCTAAAGACATGTTCTCATCTCTCCTGCAGTGCGGGGGCTGGGCACAGAACTCTCCCAGAGCTCAAGAACCATGGTTCAACCGCCGCTCACTGCCCCTCTCCTGTCTGCCTGATCTCACCATTTGCTCACTTACTCCCTCTTGGTGTTCATTCCATTCACAGCTTCCAAGAAAGAACAGTAGAGACCGTTACTTAAACAATACAGTTTTATTTAACTTCATCAAAGAGACATTAAAATCATTGTGTATGAAGCTTCCAGATAGTGGTATTTTCATTCTTATTATTTTCCATAAGACAGGGAGGCTCATTCTTTTTCCATAGATGTTTAAGTATTTCCATAAAAAAAATTTTAAAAAAATCTGTGAGTACCTTTTTGAATCACAGCTCTGATGAACAGTTTTCCTTAGGTAAATTTCCTTGTTTTCGTATTCCCGGAAGCTTGTTTATATTTAGTTGGAGAAGACTTCATGCCTTTATTTTTCTACAATAGTCACTGTTTTAGTGAATATTGTATTCATAGTATACTGTTGACATACGAAGTCTGTCCGGAAGGTATCCAGCCATGTACTATGAAAAATAGAGACATTTATTGAAGAAAATAGGAGATACAAGAAACATCGTACATAGAACAATGACGCCTCATTCCCCTTCAAAGTAGGCACCTTGGGACCTCACACAGTTTTCCCAGTCACCATCAGCTGCCCTGTTGTGTGAGTATTTTACTGAATCTCATTGACCGTCTGAAATCTCTTTCAAAGGTGATTGTAGTTTTGGGAAAAGCCAGAAGTAGCAAGGCACCAAATCTGGGCTGTAGAGGGACTGAGTCACCTGGGCAATTTGATGTGTCACCACAAAATTCTGCACCTGATGTGTGGCACCTGAGTAGGCATGTTGTTGAGATGAAGCTGCCCATTACCTGTTGCCCATGGCTGTGGCCTTCTGAATCATCCCAGTAGTTTCCGTGGAGGAATGTTCAAGCTTAACACAAAATTTGCTGCAGATTCATTGTTCTACTAGCTGAGTCATTTTGAATGCGACAGCCACGCAGTACACAGGCTCAGTCAACGGTGTCTACCGCCCCCACTGACTAGTACAGTGAGGTCATCACTGTTCACACATGTGCATTCCAGCCCACTCTCCTTGGCTGCCAGGTTACATCAATGTTATGCAAACTGTTCTTGTTATATTAACAATGCTTGGATTTTTTCTGGACAGACCTCGTATAGCAATCTTTCATTTAGAAAGTTGCATTTTAATTTTTTAAAATAAAAACACATTGGCTATTTCTCCTTTGTAGCTTAATTCAATAAAAGAAAGAACATACATAGTATCAGAAAGGTCATATTTGGTGAGTGGCAGGGTGACAGGGACATTTAGTGGCGGCACTGGATTGTACCCACGTGACGCGGCTGCTGGAGAAGGCTGACTTCCTTCCAGGCAGTGGTGGGTTTCTTCCTGGGATGTGTGTCTGTTTCTCTAGGAAATTAAGAATAATCTGACACAGAGATTCTGCGACTCGAGAAGTTTAGCAGGAACTTTATTAAATAACAGGTTTTGTCTCAAAGGCCAGAACACGAGGACAAGTTTCTTTTCTGATTTTTTAAAAGGACACTGACTTCTTCGCTGACCAGCCCGCATGCACATACTGCATGAGGACCCGACTCACTGCCAAGCTGGGCCCTAAGGGAAACGGGCTTCACAGTTTTTCACTGCGTTTTAGTCACTAGTTGCATTCATTAGAATTAGTTTTCTAAAATCCTGTTGGAGTTAGAGTTTTAAAATAAATGTTTTTCTGTAGAACTGGAGAATTTCTACGGTGTGTGAAAGGGTGATATTATTCAGGGTCCTTTCAGGGTCTCCATGTATGTATGCTATGCGTGTGTGTGTACATTGTATGTATATACATTGTGCATCTGTTTGTATAACATATGTATACATCGTATGCATATATAATATGCACACATTATATATGTACACCCCGCATGTTTATATGTGTGTACTGTGTATATGTGTATGTATACACTGTATAAGTATACAAGTATATGCTATAAACATCTGTGCTACAGGTATATATGTATGTGATGTATGTGCATGTGGTGTGTGCATGTATATTCCGTGTATATGCACCATATGGATATATTATGTATATATTAATTGTGGGTATGTATGTACATATGCTACATATATATGATGTATATACATATAGACACGGTGTATGTATTTATAGTATATGTATATACCCTCTGTAGGTATATGAATATACACTATATATGTGTTTGTGCACTAATGTGTGTGCATGGATGGATGCTATATATGCACATACACTATATATGTGTATATATTTGTGGACACTGTATATACACTTCTATATATGCATACTGAATGGATATATAGGTATGCGTATGTACTATATATACACCCACACAGATTATAAGTATATGTATATGGACACTATATACATATGTATTTACTATGGGTGCATACATGTGTGAATAAAGTGTATATATACTATATATGTATACAGATTGTAATATACAGTATTCACATAAGGGAAACTTATACTAGTTAAAGTTCTTTGAAGGCCGGGAGTTGTTTTACACTTTTCATAAACTACTGGGCTAATGATAGGGCTGCCAACCCTTCCTCTAGCCATTTATTCTTTGACAGACATTATGGAGTCCTTTCTATATGCCAAGCATGGTGTTAGCTGCTTAGGTACAAAGATGAATCCAGGATTATTTCAGGAAGCTCTTGCCATACTTGGGGAGAGAGCCCATTGGTGACTTAGTGTGACAATGTGTAGAAAACGTGTACAGACCAACGCTGAAACTCCTAGACGCAGATGGACAACGGTATGGTGGTTACCAGAGGGAAGGGTTGGGAGTGGGGTAGTACAGGGTGAAGGGGGCCAAATGTATGCTGAGGGAAGGTTTGACTTTGGGTGGTGGGCACACAGCACCGTAGGCAGATCATGTGTCATAGAAATGTACACTTGAAACCTATATGACCCTATCAACCAATGTCACCTCAACGAATCTAAATAAATAATTAATAACCAAAGGAGGAAGAAATGTGTACTGACTGTTAGGGGCACATAAAAAATGGGGTTGATTTGAGCATGATAAAATTTACAAATTTACTTTGGCCTTTATTAATTCCTACTTACAACCCTGATGTTTTCTTTTTTCCACTGGTGAATTGATGGTGAACTACATTTATGTCTTTTACATCATGATTTATTCATTCAGCTGGAGGCCACTCCCTTGTTAAGTGCCAGTAATATGTCAAAGGATGGGTCAATTTTACATTGTCAAAGAATTAATAAATACCTCAGGGTGCCTCCTTACCGGAATTTGCTCGTTCATAAAATGTAAACATTTTATCTTCAGCTGATAGGCACACTAAGGGTGCCATTGTGATTAGTTCCAATTTAAACATTTTGAGCCATGTCAGACACATGCAGAGATCATAAGGAATGAAAATGTAAGTGTACACCAGTGAATGAATTTTATTTTAAATGAATGTGGAGGTCAGCCTCTATTTGTGACATTGTACTTTAAACTAGTTATTATTTAGTCTCAATATCAGCATTTAGTTTTATTAAACGGGGGATGGCGGAGGGTGGGGGGGGGGAAGGAAACCGGAATGAACATTTATCCAGTCATTACTGGAGGCCAGTATTGTGCTGGGCAATTTATGTGTCAGCTCATGTAATTCTCATGCAGCTTTCTGAGGTGGGCTTGTTATTGAAGAAAGTGTGGGTCAGAAACTTAGGTTAGAGCAGGTAGGATCTCGTGGGCAGTCACAGCCACAAGGTCCTTAACATTGCTTTTCAGCACACAAATAAACAATTATCAAAAGTCAGTTATGATTAAATACAGTTAAAACCAAAGTGTGACTTAATATGTGGTAAATCTGTATTTACAGCATTTCATGACTGATGATGATAACTAGAAAAACAGCTATCTTTTCCGTGTTACGCATGGAAGAATGGAAGTGTCAGAAGGGAGTCCACTCTCAAACACTTGTGGGGTGTAATAAGGTGCTAGAAAAATTGGAATAGAATAGCACAGTTAGATGGAATCTTTGCCAACAAACGTATATAGCAGTTTTAAAAATCTACACAAATTTTGTATTAGAAAATGTGAGTTCTTAAGTCATCACCACCGATGGCAGCAGGGCGCATGGCTTGTGAGCAGTGTTGGGAATGACATCCCTCTTCCAGAAATAGCAAACTGTGTTAGAAGAGGGGAATGCCTGACAGGACGAAAATGCAAAATCATTAAAACTCTAAAGCATTGCCGATAAAAATGCTAACTCAACTCTTACTGTGGTAGAGCAGTAAGGGGTAAGAGAAGATTGTATTTCACTGCTCCGTGGTCTGAAAGTGGCACTGGAAGTTAGTGCCCTAAATTGACTTCTCCCCGCACCAGAGACCTGCTGGTGCCACGTTCCTGTGTTTATTAGTCAGGTTGGAGCCCTGCGGGGCCTCCCCTGAGCCTGGGGAAGGCGTCACCTCCACGTGGCAGGGCTTTCAGGTATGAAACGACAAGTGTGCACTTACTCAGAGCTGTGCCAGCTGCTCTTTCCCATACCACCCCCATGGATTGTCCTCTGTGCATCAGTCCTCGGCGACAGTTTGCTGTTCAGGCTTAGGCCTTCCCCGCTTCTTATCTCAGATCTCAGATCTCAGGTCTGGGAGGCATGTGCTATTTTCTCATTTTTGGTGATCACTTGTGTCCATAGGAAGGAGCCTTGACCTCCTGAGATCCTGCACTACCAGAAAACCTGGGTCTCTCTCAAGAACTCTTTGCTTAACTTTCTCTCTCTCCCTCTCTCTCTCTCTCTCTCTCTCCCTCCCTCTCTCTCTCTCTCATGAACCTACAGACTGTCCGAGCACAATTAGTTGCTTATCTCAGTCTCCTGAGGAGACTGAGGAAAAAGAGCTGCCTGCTTCTTTTTCCAAGGGGGAACAAAGAACATATATCATGAAATTTACCATTCCCTTCCTTGTTTTGAAACAAAGCTGCCTTTACCAGCCAAAAATTTCTGCCATTATAGTTGGTGGTTTGGTATTTGCAAACATGGTAATATGTGTCCCTTAAATTGGAATTTTATTTATTTTTTAAAAGGCATCACAAGGGGTCCTACTAATTGCTTTATATATAGTTAATAAATTGTACTCATAATAAACTTAGATGTCATCTTCTAAGTAATTCTCTGAGTTTCAAATTAGTGTTTGCAATATCATACACTACAATTTTTCAAGGTAAAGTTGAAAAGAGTACAGTATTGGAGTGAGTTCCTTTTGGTCCATTCTTAGTTCTATTTTTAAAACTTGAGATGTAATTGACATACATTAGTTTCAGGTGTACAGCATAACAATTTGATATTTGTGTATATTGGGAGACGATTACCACGGTAACTAATTAGCATCCATCATCATCCATAGTTAAACAGTGTATTTTTGCTTGTGATGAGAACTTTTCAGATTTACTCTCTTAGCGACTTCCAAATCTGCAAACAGTATCACCACATTGTAAGTATATAGTTGTCATGCTGTGACATATGTTATAGCTGGAGGATTGTACCTTTTGACCCCCTTCACCTGTTTCATTTGTTCTGCCACGCCCCCCCCCCCCCCCCGCCACTGGCAACCCACAATCTGCTCTCTGTATCTATGTACTTTGTGGTTTTGTTTCGATTTCACATATAAGTGAGATCGTATGGTATTTGTCTTTCTCTGTCTGACTTTACTTAGCATAACACCCTCTAGGTCCATCCATGTTGCTACAAATGACAAGATTTTATTCTTCCTTTAAAGGCCAAATAATATTCCATTGTATACATACACCACCTTTTCTTTAGTCAGCCATTGATGGATGCATCATTTGTTTCCATGCCGTAGCTATTGCAAATCGTACTGCAATGACCATGGCAGTGCAGCTATGTCTTCGACCTGAGGATTTCATTTTCTTTGAATAAATACCCAGAAGTAGGTTTGCTGGACCCCATGGTAGTTCTATTTTTAATTTTTTAGGAACCTCTGTATGTTTTTCACAGTGGCTGCACCAGTTTGTATTCCCTCCAGCAGTGCGCAGGGCTCCCTTTTGTCTGCACCCTTGACAGCACATTTCTTGTTGGTTTGATGACAGCCGTTCTAACAGGTGTGCGGTGCTATCTCACTGGGGTTTCGGTTTGCAGTTCCCTGATGATGTGTGATGTTGAGCATCTTTTCATGTACCTGTTGGCTATCTGTATGTCTAATTTGGAAAAACTGTCTATTCAGATTCACTGCCCATTTTTAAATAGGACTAAAATTTTTTTCCTTTTAAGTTATGTGAGTTCTTTACAGATTTTGACTATTAACCCCTTATCAGGTATAGGATTTGCAAACATTTCTCCCTATTCAGTGCCTTTTCATTTTGACTATGGTTTTCTTTACAAAAAAAATGTTTAGTTTGATGTAGTCCCACTTGTTCATTTTTGGTTTTGTTGTCTCTGCTTTTGGTTTCAAATCCAAAAGTCATTGCCAGGTCTGAGTCAAGGAGCATGCCACCAATATTTTTGAGGAGCTTTATGGTATTGGGTCTTACAGTTAAGTCCAATTCATCTTGAGTTAATTTTTGTCATGGCGTAAGATAGCCATCCAGTTTCATTCTTTTGGATGTGGCTTCCCAGTTTTTTCAACACTATTTACTGAGCGACGAGGCTTCTACTTTGCCTGCATAAAACCTTTGGTTATCACCGGAACTTCAAGGTATGTGGCTTTGAGTGCTTGAAAAAAAATTGTGTCTGTACCACTTTATGTGATTTTTGAGAGCCTGTATAAACTCTGGTTATGCCAGACTTTGTGTGTTGGTTAACAAGAGCTTAATAATATTCACATTGGGGCAGATTCTGTCTTTTTAATTAGCATCTCTTGACAAGAATACGTGTTGCTTTTCCTATCAAGAAGATGAAACAAATGTCAGCTGTCCTTTCTTGGACAACAGCCATTCTGGACGGTCCACCCTGGTGCTCATGCCTGTTTTTCCTGTTTCTCAGTTAAGAATCTTGGGTTTGGAGCTGGGTACTTGGTTTGCCACATGTCATGTGAAGCTGTCATCTGAGGAGTTGTTTTCTATTTCACTGTTACATTATGTGAATTTTTTCCCCAAAGAATACTCTACTGTACTTTTTATTTCAATTTATGTGCACACAGGACAACAGGATAATTATTTTAATAAACAATATGCAGTCCCTTATTTATTCTTTGTTATTTAGTTGTATAAAGATAGTGGTGACATTTATTTTAGTAAAATCTGTGCTAGAATTGTACAAACCTTTATGTAAAATTATCAGTCTAGCCCTGATCAGTGTGGCTCAGTTGGTTGGGCATCATCTCACAAAGCGAGAGGTTGCTGGTTCAATTCCCAGTCAGGGTAGATGCCTGGGTTGTGAGTTCGGTCCCCAGTCAGGGTGCATACAAGAGGCAACTGATTGATGTTTCTCTCCCTCCCTTCCTCTCTCTCTAAAAATAAATAAATAAAATCTTTTTAAAAATGTTCAGTAAATTCTTACTGCTAAAAGGAATGATTGACATGAATAAAAATTTAAACTTGTTACTGACCATATAATCAGTAAAATGTATTATGTGACTTAATATAAGAAAAGCATCATTGCTTTTTAAAAATCTGCTGTGAAATTTTTCTATATGCGTCTGTAAGACATATGAAAAACAGAATAAAATGTCTCCATTGAGGGAAATTGTGTGTTAGGACACATATGCATCTGACTTCAAAAATCCAGAGTGTGGACCAGTTTTCTAGAAATGGAGTCCTATCACTCTGAGTCTTTGACATGGATACTGGCAGGTCCACAGCATCACTTTTGTAGGAATTTCAGAAAGATGCTGTCATGAATCAAATACAGTATTTTATCCCTTGCACTTTAGTTGTGACTTTTGAGAGGTGTGAAAATTCTGTTCACAGTGTCTGTTTCTTACAGATTTACCTTGCTCAGTTCAGAAAAACATATCCGAGTGCCTATAAGACTGAAGCACTTAATGACAAAAATATAAAATTCATGTGTGCATGAACTGACCAGCTCTGTTCTATCAGTCTAAACTAGAGTTGTGTAACGTTAATTCTGTTTTAGTCCTTATTAATTATCCTGATTCCTTCAGGATATTGTTGCTGAACGTCTGGAACAGTGGATTCCTGTGCAGGGTTTTTATTTGATTGCTGAAAACCGGAACAATTTCCGCTTCCCTGGATGTGAGTTATGTGACTTCGACTTTTGAAATGACATGCACATTGGATAACACAGGAGTTCACTGCTACTAAAATGTATGTGATTTGAAGCATTGTCCTCGTAGAATGAAAACGGAACCTTTTATTTGTGGGTTGATGGCACTGTTTCCTGAAACTTTTAATTTTTCCACCTTATTCAGTATTTGGGTGAATGCCCCCGTTGTTTGTGGGGAGTCCAGGGAGATGGGACATCTGCACTCAAGGGCTTTTTCTGCTCTAAGAGACCTCAGTTTCTTGGCTTCCTACTTGGTCTAGATGTTCAGCTGCGGAGCCTGAGAGAGCTGTTTGCTCACCTGTATCCACACCTACAAAAGTATTCTAGCTTCACAAGATGTGGCATCAGCTGTTATGGTCACTGGAAGGCTCCGTTCTGAAAAGAGCTGATCCCTGTGTAGAAAGGGGGCAGAGCCGCTTCCCGAAGTGGTCGCTCTCCAGTGCCCACTCCATGCCCAGCCCGGCGCTAGCTGCAGTGGGGACCCACAGGTCTCCTTGTCCTGCCCGAGTTTAGGGAGTTTTGTGGAGGAAAGGGCAGGTAGTCAGCTATGACATAGAGGCAGAGCATGATGTGCTGTGGAAGTTGAGAGAAAGAAGAGTTAACAAGTTTGAGGAAAATATTTTGGGCACGCTAGCAAAATTCACTGCACTTGCTGGTACCTTGACACCCTTTTGATCCTTTGAACCCTGGTGTGTCAGAGACTCCCACTCCCTGTAAAGCTCATGTGTCCCCATTATTGCCGCTGGGGTGACCATAACTGAAAGTTCATAGGGGCTCCTTCGAAGAGGAAAACCTTAGAGCCTCAGGGTTGATTCCAGTTATTTTAATTAAGATGTTGCTTATAGATTATAAACATGGAACCAAACGGATATTCCATAACGTCTGTAGCTCTTCTGTAACTATAACTCCGAAGCAATTTACAAGTTAAATAACAAAACTATGTAAGCCATGAAATGGGAATGAATGTTAATTTAAATAATCTTCTGTGAGAACAGACAGCGGCTTGCATTTCCCATGTGGTGGGACTCATCATGGATGTCCCCGTGTCTCTCCCACAAGCCTCAGCAGGTGAAGCTGTGTTGCTGTGCAGTTGTGCACATGTGATGTGGCAGTTCTAGGGCACGTGCTGGTTATGAGGTGGCCATCAGGTGGGCTGGAACATATTGATGTTAATTTTAAGAATAATCATTGCATTGAAAACAGAATGAAAGTCTCCTCAGTGAACCAGAAAATAGGCTGGCTAATTTCGATGGAGAAAGCCAACCCCAGACCAGGGAGGAACAGAGAGATTGGGAAGGTAGAGAAAAAAGAGGAAGGTGGTGGGGGTGGGGGTGGGTGGGGGAGGGCGAGTAGAAAGCTTCTCCTGTTGGGAAGCGACCAGTGCTGACCAGGGCTGTCCAGTGCTCATCCATGCAGGTCAGTGCAGTGCCCTTTCGGGTGCGGCAGGCCTGCGGGATTGGAGTCCGCCTCCCCCGTGGAGGCTGGTGTGGGACCGCGGCTCCCAGGGAGGTGGAGGCAGGCTTCCTGGTTATACTCTCTCTTTTGTCAGTGGGCGACTGTTAGGGATTTTCAACATGTGTAAATCCGCTCTACCAAAGAGACTGTTGTTGTCACAGTTGTCATTTGTTATGTCCAGGTGGAAAGAAAAGCATTCCTCCCGTTAGATTCTTTTTATTTTATGGTATTTATCATGGTTTGGTTGAGTGGTTTTTTCCATAAGAATGTTAGGGATAGTAATGTCTCTGTTAGTCTCCAGAGTGATGGGCTGGTTTCAGATTCTTGGCTTGATGGAGAAAGTCCCTGGGCTAGTGCAGGTCCACTGCGGAAAAACTGAGGTGATGTCTGAGACCTTTTGTCATGCAGGAGTTTCGATAAATGTTTTGCATTAAAAGTAGCTCTTTTCAAATAAAGCTAAATAAGAAATCATATGTTTTTATTAGAATGCAATAAACATAATTTTACTTGATCAATGAGATTTAATTATTTGTCATTACTGAATCCCTTGTGATCTTTTTGCTTCGAATGGAAATATTTTGCTGATATTAATTCAGCAATCAGTTGGTTGCTTAGCTTGTGCAAAGTGAAATACGAGTTTATGGAGACAGGTCCCACTCTCAACAGACTCTAAGCAGTTGAATGGCGCCTTCTGGGCGAAGTGGCAAATACAGTTAGACGGGAGGGCGTCACTTCCGGATGAAGTAGTGCTTGATCCACACTGAGAGATGGCGGAGTTTGGACACGTGGGCATGGGAAACAGGAGAAGGGACTGGGAGACGCAGGTCGTGTTTTGGGAATGGCAGTGATCCGGACTGGCGTGAGGATGGGCTCCCAGGGGAGAGCAGTGGATGTAAGCCTGGGGAGGGTCTCAGGGCAGTTGTCATGGTCCAGGCCTTGGACTCAGAGGGCTTGACTGCTCTTGTGCTGTGTCACTCGGGACAGTGTACTTAGCTGCTTCAAAACCCATTAAAAAACAAACAAACCCTACCAAATGGGCATAATAAAACATACCTTAGGAGTCTGGAGACTAATTGAGGTGGTGGATGTAAATGTTTCCCCTTCCTGGCACATAAACTCAGAAAGGCACCAGCTGTTGGTGACAACAACAGGCTGGACTGATTGGAGCCTTGTGGACCGGAGCGGGCGGTGTGGTTTCACTCAGTGTGGGGGTCTCCGTTCATCGCAGCAGCCTCACAGGGGCCCTCTGGTCTCTGGTGGGCGTGGTCAGTCAGAGCTAAGAGGCTACAGAAATAATCCAGAGATGAGCTGAGTAGGTATGAAAACATAGGTTGAGGTCAAGGAAGTGCAGAGGTCTGGATGCCAGAAACATCGGGCTGCCAAGGTTGTGGACTTATGTGTATGGGAAGGTGATTATGTAGAAAGGGCCCAGATTGCTCCAAAATGTTACTTCTAGAAGAGTGTGCCATGGTAAAATTGTTAAATAAGGCTAGGTTACCTAGTTCGTTTCTTTCTGGAGATCTTCTCTCCTCCAAAGTCCTGCTGGACCCCAGGGTGAGGCCTGTGGGCTTCCCTCCCGTCCAGTTCCTGCTGGCTCATGGCAGGTGGCCTGGAGGGTGGACATGTGCACTTCAGAGACACATTTCACACTGACGGTGGCTTCCTTGGTCTCTTAAAGCCTCAAATTTCAAGTCTTGTCACTATTTTACAGTGCTGCCCAAATTTAAAGTGTGTGTAAAATATTCAAACTTGTATCTATCATGCAGCTGATTAACTGGTCACTGGGAGAGGCCAGACCATCCTCTGGTGGTTGTTGTTTTGAACTTGACCTTTGAGCTAGTTTATTTTCACATGGGAACACCAGGGAACTGTTCTCCCGTCACACCTCGTTATGTATCTCAAATTGTATTACTTCTTAGCTGAATTGCTTCCCTTGTTTCAGCTTTCACAAAAATGAAGTCTGTTCTGAGCACATGACAGTATGTCTCCATTGAGGGTTTTCAGAAGCATCTCCTCCAGCTCTGAATGTTCTGGCATGTTGGCTTTAAAGAATCACTGACATTATTTCATAGAAATGCTTTGTGGCTAGAGCTGGGACTGGGCTGGCAACTTCCAGGAAGCGGCCAGAGAGGGAGAGCACATGTTTTATCCTTGCTAGCCATAGTGGCCTCTGGTACATGTTCTTCTTTCTCTCTCTCTCTCTCTTTTTTAACCATTTAAAAGTGTACAAATCCCTTTTAGCTCGCTGAGTGTTGTCTGGGGGCCATAGTTTGGAGAGCCTTGACTGCACTTTACTCACAAGCCTGTCCTGAATTCCACCCTGGGCAGGAGTCCCTCATCGTTATTTCAGTACTCCAGCCAAGAAGCTCTCACCTTGGTGCCAAAACTTACACATTTTTTTAAAGATCTCTCTCCCCTTACTGCAAGGCTCAGAGTCTCTCCGGAGCAGGCAGCTGCCAACCTCCATCCTGTCTCAGGCCAGGAAAATGCAGAAGGCGCCTTGGTATTTTAGTTTCATCACTTCCTGGGGAACAGCTCTGAGACATTTGCGGAAACTTCTTGTAGATCCACAATCAAGGTCTAGAATTTGTTCCTAAATGCTTGTCACCAGGATGTAATTTCTAGTCCCTTTCCATCTACTAATCCTGTGTGATTGGTTTATCTTCCTGTTCCCATTTGGATGTGTGAGATGTTGAAAAATACACTTTTTCCTCCTAATTTAGAATGTCAGCTCTGATTTCACAAGTGGATTATTATTCTTACTCTTCTTTAAAGATCTAAAAAAAAAAAACCCCAAAAAAACCCCCAAACCCCAACCCGTTGAAAACTAAAAAACAAAGCAATTTCAACAGGTCCTCTTTATTTCCTTCCCGCCACACTCCAGAATCACGTCGCTGACTTTGCCCTCCGTCCTGGGTGGCAGGGAGTACAGTTTTTTGACTGGCCTCCTCTCCCCTCTCCTCAGCGGGCACTCGGTGGCTCTAAGGTGTGACAGCTCACCCAGTTGCTGCATTTGTTTACGCCTTAGTTTATATTTTGAAGTGTGGTCACTACTGTGACACCCTCGGAGTCTCAGGATTCTCAGCGTGGTGCCTTACTGCCCCGGGGGCCCTTTCGTGACCCTTTCGTGGCCCTAGATTCTTGTCCACAGCCCCAACAGAAACTCTCTCCTCACCAAAACCATTCAGATGAAGCAGGAAGCACTTTGGGAGAAACAGCAACCTGTTAATTATCCGAGATTCTCCCTTTGTGTTTATCAGCAGGGTCACCTCAGAACTTGGTGGGTCTGGGATGGGCCTGAATACATGCATTTCTAACAAGTTCCCAGGCCTCACTAAGAACCTCTGTTCTGTGTTCTGTGCAGCCAGGCTTGCGTTAGAACTGAGCATAAATTCCACTGACTTAGAACTTTCTTCAATAGGTCAGTTACCACAAGTAGCAATTTAAACCACTGGAACATGGGTCATCACATCACGGTGTATGAAATAGGATTTCTCTACTCTGAGTCTGGATTCCGAGATAGAGCGTTTGAGGGGATGCCTGCCACAGGCAGAGACCCACGGAGTTTCTCATCTAGGCAGCATCCTAACTGGTGTCACTGTGGTCCCGGGTTCTGGGTCCTGGGTCGTTTGCTGATCAGCGTTTCTTCAGATGAGAGATTAAAAGTTACAGGCCCCTGCTGTACTCCTGTGTTGTCCTGAGGTACTACTGGCGTCTTTAAAGGCAATGCCTCTGTGGAGAGATAAGCAGGGATCTGATTTGCCACAAAGAAAGGGTCACATTGTCTGCCTGGGCTGGCCTGGGAGCCCCACCCTGGACAGTGAACAGAAGCCTGGGCCATCCTGTTCCGTCCAGTCTAGCCTCGTTCTTTCTGAATGTGTAAGCTTTGAAGTCTAAATGAGCTAAGAAAATAGCAACTGTGCCCAAGTGGGCACTGTTTATTTTTAGAATGCTATTTAAAAACAGGCAACCCATGGAAGTGAAGGAGTTGGTTCTATGTCCCGCTGGTTGATAGTTTGTGTATCATAAGAAGAAATTATAAGAGTGCAGCCTTCTAAAGAGAAATGTATACATTTATACTGTAAACAAATAAAAAAGTATATTTGTAAGATTCCTGACAAAGTAGGCTTTTAATAAATGGTAGTTATTATTATAGCTTAAAATAAGCAAAAAATTACTTTATAGCTCTTTATATTTTTTGGACTGAGGGTTTTAATATAAAAACATCCTAGCCCTGGCTGGGTGGCTTGGTTGGTTGGAGCGTTGTCCTGTGCACCAACCAAAAGGTGGTGGGCACATACCTAGGTTCTGAATTTGACCAGCCTTGTTGGGAAGACAACCAATTTCTCTCTCTCCCCTCTCCCCCTCCCCTCTAAAATCAATTAAAAAATATCCTCGGGCGAGGATTGGAAAATAACATCCTAAAAGAAGGTACTGATTTTATAACTTTTTATTAGTTAGAATGTGTTCCAGTTTTGAAATAGACTTATTTTCCTGATATGGTTTAGAGTCCGTACATGAGGAATGTACCGCAGGGAGCGGCCACCCACCAGAGGAGGAGACGAGGTGAGCGCAGAGACTCGGGTTCAGAACGACACCCGCTACAGCACAGCGGAGACACGGCTGCGGAGCTGTGCGCATTTAGCAGAAACGAGTGTCTGTTTCCTGGATATGAGTGCGAAGCAATGGTTTCTTTCTTCATTTAGATTCAGCAATATTTTATTGTCATTGGGCTATCAAATACTTCTGAGCAGTGTGCTGAGTTGAAGTGCGTGTGATTCATGTGTTCATTGCCTGGGATGTTGCCGGTTTACACCACTGTACCTCTGTCTTAGGTTTAAAATGACTCCATGAGTATGAAATGTAGGCGCATGTGATAAGGTGCTGTTAGAAACTGAACTTGCATGGAGCAGGTGGGAAAAAGCACAACTTTACCTCTTATTACTTTAGTACATATGGATTCTAGGGCTTTAAGTTCTAGGTGTAATTGTGGTATAGTCTGTGGAAAATGCCTTCTTTTAAAAGTGGAAAAATTTTAATCCTCAAAAGCATTGTGGAAAAAGCAGAACCAAGATGGAGAAAAAGTCTTCTGGGCTGATTCTAGTTGAAGACTCACTTCATGTGAAATGTGTATTTTTGGAGAGTCTAAGTAGTGACTTTGCATAATGGTGTGTGTGCATGCGTGTGTGTGTGTGCGTCTAACACTGTTTGGGAACTGAGGTACTGCTTTGTATTTTTCTGAGTGACATGTTTCCTCAGGTGAATTAAACCTGTTGGAAGTCAGTGCTCTTTCTATACTTAAAGGTGCATAAATGCCCTAGGATGGTTGGCACAGAGGAGGTGTGTATGACCATCTATTTTAAAAAATGGAATTTTGTCTATTAGGTAGAGATTTGATAAATTATCAGGTAGCAGTCTCCTCATATTTCAGACACATGAAACTGAAATGATAAAAATGATGAATCACATGATTTCTTTCTTTAAATAGTGAGCCTTTGTTTTTGAAATAATGATTCATTGGCAAAAGTATCTGTATGCAACTTTGTCAAAGACATATTCATTGCCTTAGTTCTCAAGTGAACTCAATATTCTGTACAGGAAAATTATTAATTTTAAAGTTTATCTTGATGTTGGTGAGCAGGGAAAGGTTTTCAGGTAGATACCTGTATATGTGTAACATGAGAAATCAGCCCTTTTGTACTTGGGGACCTTTTCTGTTAGGATCTTTATTGAGGACCTTGAAAAAGCGACAAAGACTTTAAAGATGTAGAAGATTTCATGCAGTAAAACTTATGCAATTTAATTAAAGAGATATCCTCCCAAACTGTACTTTCAGCTTATTGGTTATTTGAGAATTATAACATTCTTGATCTGGTTCCTCTGTCCACAGAGGACCATTAAAAGTGGCCTTCAGAAAAAGCACAAGACCTGGCAGCTGGGCGGGTCTGCACGGGGCAGCAAGGGGCACCGCTGATGCCCAAGGCCATGTGTGGCTGCTGAGCCAGGATGTGGCTTCCACAGTGGGGATGTTGTGCAGATAGTCTTGATGCTGTCTAGACTAGAGCGGAGTAGGTGGTCTCTGAGGAGGCGAGTGTCTGTTCACTTCAAAGGTACTTCCTTCCCCTGGGGTTAGGGGCCTGTCTTAGGGGAACCTCTCCTTATACCTGTAACATGAGCCCCTCTTCCCTGCAGACAGTTTGTAGAAGGGACCAAAGCCACGTGCTGTGGTCACATGACTGGGAAGTAGCCATCCAGTCCAGCCTGGGTCTGAGGATGTTGGCGGAGGCTGAGCTTCAGCCCTATGTGCTGGAGTTAGGAGCCTGGGAAGTAGATGCTGGACCACCAACTCCTTTCCTTGCATCAGAGACTCCTGTCATGATTGTCAGAGAAATAAACTTCAGGAGGCGCAAAGAAAAAATAAGACAACACACCTTGACAAGTACTCTGCAATGCTGAATGAGTTTGGGAGCTGTCTTACTGACGTTTTTGCAAAGAGAAGCCCTACCAGGTGCAGGTCCACCAGCAGACAGCTATGTGTGAGGGGCCCTCCCTGGCTAGAGCGGATCATCAGTCCTGTTCACGTCCTTCTGCCCATTTGAGGCTGCTAGCCCCCAAGGACGAGAACGCACATGAGAAAACAGTAGAAAGTGATCTGTTGTTGTTGACAGTACCATGTGGTAATTAATATTTTCTTAAATTAGCTGATAACTTTGGAAGTCAATGGGTTTTCAAGCCTGTTAATTATTGAGTTTGTAGCAAAGGGGAAAAGTGTACCTCGAAGCCAGCCCGAGAACCAGTGGCATTTCAAAGAAAACAACGGGACGCCTTCAGTGAGACTGATTCAAGGGCTTACTGCCAGGGAGAGGGACATCTGAGAAGCTTGCATGCTGACATGTCAAGTGGCTCGAGAACTTAAATCTTGATTGACTCTTAATTAACAGTGAGGTATTCTCCTCTAAAGATCAGTGTTTACAGGACTCAGATGTCACTGGGGGTTTTTTGTTTCTGTTTCCAGTTTCAGCCACTGAGCCTCTTTATAACTGTGTCCTCTGGTCCTTCCTGCCTTCCTTGATTTCTACTCCATCGCTGGTTCCCTCTGTGGCCGTCTTTCTGTTGGACACGTGTGTCTTTCTCCCACAGATGTTAGTCTCAGGGAAGCCCATGCCTGTGCTATATACGTAGCAGACGCTCAGTAACCACTCGGTTTGTATGTGTTTACTTTTTGAATTTTTAACTGCCAGCCTCTAAAACCACAGTTGTCTTGATTCCCCAAGAAACTTTTCACTAGGCTCAGTGGCAGACCTGGGTGCTGGGTGGGGCTAGGAGAGGCTGAGAATGGGGAGAGGGATTTCTCCAAAGGCAGAAATGGCAGTCTCGAGTTTTCTGTGACTCAGTTTAATGAACTAATTGGTTAATTGGGTGGATAGTTCCCCTGGTGTGGCCAGAGTTCCATGTGGCCTGGCTGGATCCTGACTCCTACAGGGGCCGTGGCCACACCTGTTCACCTGTAGCAGGTGTGAGCCGAACACGCAGGGACATGGGGAGTAGGCCTATGGAGCCTCTTCACAAGTGGAGCCGTGAGTTCATCTCGGTCTTGGGCGTTTCCAGTTGCAACTTTCCCCCAAACTGCAAAGAGGAATCTCGGCTTGCCCTGCCACTGGGACGTGCTCAGGAGCTAGTGTGGGTTTGTTTTGTGTTGACATGGAGAGTGACAGCAGTTAACCTGGCTGTGGGGCAGTAGCGCTTGTTTGGGGCTAATATGTTCCCGCTCGAATTGAAAAAATTCTCATGGCTGATGCTGTAGGGGAGGAAAAATAATTTTCCCTTAACGCTTCTGAGATCTTGGCTGAGACTCCTGTAATAAAAGACAGATTAACAAGAGGAAAAGAAACAAAAGTTTATTAACATGTGTGCCTTCTGTGCACGTGGAGATGCCCAAGGAAAGACGACCGGCTCCTCCTGGGGCTTAGAGGGAAGGCTGAACTACCATCTTACGCGGGAAGGGAGGCCTGTGGGCTGCTCAGGGGTCAGTCAGCAGCTTAGCAGAGATGGCTGGGCCTGCAGAAGAACAAATGGGAAGTGCGATAGTTTGTGACAGTCTGTCTGGGTGTGGCACCCACAACTGGGCTTCTCTCCTGTGACAATAGTCAGGCTCCTGGTCTGCGAAACTTGTGGGAGGGGATCAACCCCTGAGTTCCTCTTGGGGGGTCCGCACTGAGGCAAGAGAGGGGGGTTCAGAGAAGGCCTCTCCCTGCATCTGCTCTTTCTCAGATGCCTTCAGCTCACCAAAGCGGCACATTTTGGGGTGGCGTGTCCGGAACTCTCACAGTCCTGTTTTGGGGTGGGGGTTTCTGGTGCACTCCAGTGTCAATTACCTTTAAGCAGGAAACGCAGTACTTGCTTTGGATTCACTGCTGCCCTCCCCTGACCTTTCCTCTGAGGTTCCCCCACGAAGACCGGATACTCTAGGCCCGGCTGTTTTCCCAGTTACGCATCATCTTAGTGTTTTTCTTGGCCCAGGACCAAGAGTCCAGGCGCTTCTCTCATTATTAAAATCATGCCTCTAAGACACACACCTGCCCCAGAACTTCTGATCACCATGGAACGTAGCCAGTGCTACTACACCAAGTCGACAGAGTTCGAAAGAGGAGAAATTTCACTTTTCATTCACTTGTGTGGTTGCATAGATGCAAATATACAATTTCCATTAAACTTTCAAAATCTTGAAAGTCTCTTTCAGGCTTTGTTGGAAATCACTGGTCTTGCCCCACAACTTTACTTACTCTCTTGTGTCAAAGGGGGCATTGAAGAAAGGCAAGTGAGCTCTTCAGGGTCACAGAGCTGGGCTTCCGTCCAGTTCTCGAACACTTTCCTGTTTCATCACTGACAAGAGTCTGAACGGTTGGTTGTTCGCTGGCTAAGTGGACTGACGACATTTTTCATTGTTTTGTTCCAGTGTTGCCTCAATTAACTTTAAAAAATATTTACCAGAAACAGATAAATTTAGGGCCCTGGCTTTGTGTTCCAAGGGAATTCTTTATTCCGAAATGCTTTCTGTGGAAGGCACCCTTTGCTGGTGGAGAAGTAGTACATAGTTTCAGAGCTGGAAACTGTGTAACAGTGTTTTTGTTGCACGGATAAGTACGTGATACAACATCCACTTCTGAAACGTTACTTTATGCGCACCTTATCAGAAACACACTGTCAGGTATTAGACTCACGTTGAGGGAAAGTGACCTCCCCTTACCAGTGAGGGAGGGGCCTGTGATGGCCTGGTGCCAGGTTAACAGCACCCTTGCTGGCCTCATGCCCAGGCAGGGCTCGTGCCAGCCTCGTCCTTGGACTACTTAGTCTAAGGTGGTCTCTCCCAGGGCCCCACGTACCTTAATCCCTGGCAGGTGTCAGTGGTGACCTCTTACTGTCTGCTTTGCATCTTCTCCAACTTCTGGACCCTTCCTTCCACTCCGAGAGCCTGCCTCTCTGCCTTGGAAACATTGCCAGATTCATGGGGGTGTTTAATAAATATTTACAAATGAGTTAGTGAGTGACATGGTTATTGTGAGAAGAGAAGAAATCGTGTTGGTTTTCCGGAACCCCTGCACGAGCTCAGGCTTTGCTGTGTTAGGCTGCCCTGTTTTGTCAGCTTACGGTCGTGACTGATTATGAGTGAGGGTTTCTAAATGCCTGTGCGTGTCTTTCTGTGTTGTGTGTGTGCTGTGTTGTGTGTGAGGAACGCTCACTTTTGGAATAATGTAATTGATAAAAAGATGGGAAAAAACTGTGTGTCATTGGAAAACACTGCCTTAGAGACCCTCTCTCAAGGGTATCCAGAAGAAACACTCAAAACGTGTTTTTGAAAAAAACCCAAAGCCAATCCTGAGAACATGTTGAAATTAAATATAAATAAAAAGTTCACGCCCCAGCTGGTGAGGCTCTGTTGGTTGGAGTGTCGTCCTATGAACCAAAAGGGTGTGGTTGGGATCCCCAGTCAGGGCGCGTAGGAGCGGCAACCAAACAGTGGATGTTTCTCTCCCCACCCCTCCCTCCTTTCCTCTAAAATTAATGAGCATGTCCTTGGCTAAAATTTTTAAAAAGTTCATACAAGGGTCATTTCACAAAACAGTAGTGGTTTACCCCAATTTTCTGAATAGTTGGAGAATGAGATTCTCTTGACCGTCACACTGAAGAACCAATTTGTTTCAGGAAATTAGCATCTGCCACTTCCCACTGTCATCCAGCTGTGACAAGGGATGTAATTTATGTGCAGACATTTTACATCTTCATGTCTTACTTTAAGTTGGACTGTGCCAACCGTCCCCACGTTCAGGCAAGTTCAGCTCAATACCTTACACTCGAGTGGACATCTTCATAGTTTGGGGTGGCAGTTGTCATGCTGGCTGGCCTGGCCATGGCGGGTGGGTGCAGACAGGTGAATGGCGCGTCCTTGAGGACGGTGTCTTGCTTTGAGAGAGCAAGAGAGACTCCTCGGTCTGGTTTGCGGCTTCCAGTGCAAGTCTTGTCTTCGTCATGCCTGTTGGCCGGCAGTGGCCTGGAGATGCAGACCCTGTGTTCCCTTCTCTCCTGCCGGCACCGGCTGGCTGCAAGGCCCTCCCTGGAGCCCTCTGCAGACCCAGATGCTCTCACCCTCCACTGCCCACCCCGGCAGCCTGGCCCTTGGACAGAAATTGGAGTCTTGAAATTAAATACACCTGAAATAGTAAAAACTTATGCAAATCAATGTAGCATTTAGTTTGGTAGTTTATGGTCATATAATTGTATCATCCTTTATTTATTTGTGGATAATCAGAGATTTTTAGATTTGGAGTTTATCTAAAATTCTGAAAAGTGTAATTGGTTAAATTATGTATGCAGGCAGCTGAGGTTTCTCTTTGCTAGTGAAGAGTAAGCCAAGGGTGCAGGCTTTTGGGAACTTCTCCGGGCCCATTTCTTTATCAAGATAATGAGGGAAGGGAATTTCTGCTGTTAGGAGAGCTCAGTGACTGCCGTGGCAGCCAGCTGGCACAAAGTTCTCAAATGCAATCCGTCTTTATTACATTTAATGTTTTGGTAATTATGTTTGGCAACGAAATGCATGATTTTTACAACTTATAGAGAACTACACGAGGAAACCACCCTAATCTGAAAACACTCGGCACTTCACCTCCTCTCTCTAAGCGTTTTCATTACGTTAACTCTGTCATGGATCAGTAGTACAGTAGTACAGCTGTGCTGCGATGCCACCTGTCAGTCGCCACAGTGCAGTGGGGATATCAGTGTCACTTGGAGAGCGCCCCACTCTACCCCGCACTAGGACTTCCTCTGTCTCTGTCCTCTTTCTCTGCGTGTCTCTGCCTCCACCTCCGCTTCCCTCTCTGACTCTTCTTGCTCCCTCTACCCTGTATATCTGTATCTTCCCACATCTCTCTCTCTTCCTCTCTCTCTCTCCCTCTCCCCCTCTCTATCTGTCCTTCTCCATCCCTCACACTATAACAGAGGCTCAGCTTCTGCACTTCCAGCTGGCGAATTTTAGCACTTGGCTGTGAAACTGGCAGGAAGGGGGCCTGGTTAGTGCTGAAATGCAGAGAATTGAAGTAGGATGAGAGCTACTCTTGCATCTTGTTTTGTATTTTAATCTAAAAACAAAAGGCAAGTGTCAAAACAGAATCACTGTTAATTACTCCACAATGTCTGGAGTTTGGTGCCTCCTGTCAGAGCTCCAGTGGTTTCCAGTATCTTGGCCTGGACCCACTGGGGATTTTGTCAACTTTTCCACCAAACATTGAGAAGTGCTGCAGGATGAACAAAGGACCCACTAATGGTAAGCTCTCTGCTAAAAATGCCAGAATCATGTGGAATGACAATTTTTCAAAGTTATCCATAGACAAGTCTCGGTTTAATGAATTTTTATCATCCTTCTCTGCTGGGTGCTCGAAATGTGGCAGGGAGAAGGCAGAGCCTCTGTTCAGAGAGCAGCCAGGGTCCCGAGAGGCAGGAGTGCGGGTGCGGGGGAGGGGGCGCCCGAATGCACCCATCAGCGCACACACACCTGTGTGTGCCTCCCTGCGTTGGATCACCCTCTGCGCACTGTTGTTTTTCACTTAATGTTGTATTGTGAACATTTCCTTATTTTAAAAATATTTTGTGAAGAGGATGTTGGCAGCCTTCGTGGTACAAATAGTCATGAGGCATTGCTGGTTTGTGGAGAGCTGAAGGTGGCTCTGGTGGGACCTAGGAAGTAGGCAGAGCGGGGTCGTGTGAGCCTGGCAGTCAACTGTTATCTCCTAAGCTGCTGACAGATTACCCCAGACGGTGTGTCCTATATTAGTGAATATTTATCACTGTACAGTTTTTATGGTCTCAGCTTCAGAGGCAACTTTGCCGATGGCTCTGGCTTAGGGTCTCTCCTGGAGGTCAAGATGCTGCCAGGCTGCACTCACCTGAAGGCTTGACTGGGGCTACAGGTTCCCTGTCCAGGATGGTGTGCCCACGATGTGCCCTGCCCTCAGGGGGCTGTTGCTGGGGAGGCCTCAGGTCCTCGCCACCTGCGGTGGGTCATGTGAGGTCAGCCAGGGGAGTGGGACAGTGAGAACTTCTAGGAGGAAGGGTGGATGCAGGTCATGAAAGTGACCACAGAGAGCCAGTGTAATGATCCAGATTTTCCACTTATGTTTATATATTTAATTATTTTGCATACCTAATAAAAATGGTTGGATATTGAAAATAAATATAATATTGAAGAAGGGGTAACAGCGTGGATTGGGAGCATGAAAGGATGAAAGGTCAGTTTTGGGAAGGGAGCGAAAGGGGTAGAACAGGTCTGTCGGAAGTGGGTGCGTGGCAGGGATGTGGTGCTGGTGGAGCTGAAACGAGCTTGTCCTGAAGCTCAGCGGTGGGTGCGCTCGGCCCCCCAGGGTGCCCTGCTCATCTCTCTGCAGTGCTCACTGGGCAGTGGCGTGGGGGTCAGCTCCACTCTGCAGGTGCTCCTCGCTCATGCTTACTGACTTCCAGGACCCTGTTAGTTGGAGCTGCCGCTGCTTTGGTAAGAAGTCACCTTCCCCGCTGGGCCTGCTTTGCCCCGGGCCTCTTGAGGTTGTCTGTGCTTGCTGTGCTCCAGAGGCCTCCAGCTCATCCTCCCTGTGGCTTCTTCAGGGTGGGTCAGCCCTAAGCAGGAACTTAGTTATCAACTGGTTTTAGGTACAAAATGTTCTAGAGTCATAAGGACAGTAAGTATGCTTGTGGTGCTCAACTAGGAAAAATGCTTTATAGTGAGTACTGTGGGGGAAGGAATAGGATGGAAATGATGAAAATTAAAATAAAGAGAAAATTGGGTTTAAGGATATTGTTCTAAAGTTAGACCAGGAACGGGGTCTCAGGAGAATGTGGGAGATAAAGGGACTGAAGACAGAGGGAAAGGAGACACTGTGGACTTACCACTCTCAGCTGGATTCCCACAGAAACTTCTAGAAGGCAGCTTCCCAAGAGGCACTCAGGTGATGGTCCCCAGCTGGTAGTGTTCACAGTGCTCACTAGGCCATGGTGTGGGGAACAGCCCCACTCCACGTGGGGCCCTCATCTGTACTAATTTCCAGCTCGCATTTCGATGTCTCCCCTCGCTGGAGCCCACAGACGTTGGGTCCCCTCATTCCTGCAGCCCAGTCCATTTCTGCTGGAGCACTGGGCACACTGCAAGGCCTTTTTCCCCTCATGGCTGGGAGATGCCAAACAAAAAGTTGTCCTTTTGCAGACTTAACACTCACAGGCCAAGAGCCTTATCTTTTGCCTTTGAATCCTAGTGCGTCACAGAGACCTCCCACAGAGAGGGCAGAGGGCTGTCAGTGAGTGATTGGTGAGTGAGTGAGTGAATGAATGAATGACTCCCTCAGGATTTACTCCTTTCTAATGAAGCAAGGTTATAGATATTTTTTCACGGTATCTGTTAATACAGTTATTTGGTGTCCATTTTGGATAGCACTGCCCCTTGTGTGATTGCAAAGCAGTAGCACAATCCTTCTCCTTTGAGAGCGTTCTTTAGAACGAGGAAGCACACCACGAGCGTGATGAACCACCAGGAGGGAGGGATGCATCGCGACCCAGAGGTGGAGGCAGGTTACCAGACAGTGGGCGGCAGATGCGAGGTTGTGAAGAACCATGGGTCTGGGCCTGACTGTCAGGCTCCCCCGAGCTGCTTTGGAAGAGTAGCAATTGCTTGGGCCCAGGACCTATTAAGTGAGAATCTTGGGCTCTTGGGAGTCCCAGAAACCTGCACTTGAGACAATGCAGGGAAACAGAATCAAACCCTCTTTAGGCGGTCACGATCTACCAGTTGGAAACCGCAGATGCATGGACAGGTGCTGAGGTGGCAGGAATGACGTGGGATATAGGATGCACTGCTGTGAGGGAAGTGAGATTCTGATTCTTATTATTTAGGGCCAAATGGATTCAAGGTTATGGTTTGTTTTAGTACAAATGACAGGTTATTTTGGAGGAGGTCGCAGGGATTTCTAACTAAGCTGAGTCCATACAGGGCACAGATCGGTCCTGGAGCAGGTATCAGAATGGGAGGGCATAGCTCCCTGCTTTAGTACACGCTGTCCTCCTGATTCCCCATTTTATTTTCACTATTAAAGAATCTTGGTCATGCATGGCCACCTTGTGGGAGAGTAGAAGTCACACGGAGTTAATGAACTGGCTCATATTAGAGAACCCAACATGCGATGCTCTCAGGAGAGGCAGCCCTGCTGCTCTGGGTTCTTGCTGGGAAAGGCCTCATGTGGGGGCAGGGAGGACACCCGTGCCCTGGCCTCAGGACCTGGCCGAGTACGTGGGTGGAGATGGGCCTCAGGAACATGGGTGGGGAGAGGGCGTCTGAGCAGCATGGGCCCCTGACTCCCATGCACAGGTGGAGACGTAGGCCGAGTGCTCCTTCCATGCCCTTCCCACCTGGGGACAAGCACTGGGTTTCATCCAGCCTCCACCTCTTAAAAGACATGTCACCTGCATCCCTGGCAGGGTTTCCTTAGCTGGAATTGGGTTCTCAGGCCTATAAGCTTCTGGGTTTGTAAAACTGAAGTGAATCCACAGATATGACGCAGTGGGCTGCGGTGCTGGAGTAGAAACAGGGCCTTCTTACACTGCCTGGGGGGTCACTGCCAACCCCAAAGTCAGGTTCCCCTTGCCCCGTCCACTCAGCCCCGTGCCTCCCTTCGTGCAGTGCTGTTCCTTCTCCCTGAAGCAAAGACTCCTTCTAGATGAGATGATGTCCCCAACTGTCCCTTCCTGCTCTACTTGCTGCACTGGCCGCCATCTCATGGCTGCCTGCTTCTCATTCGTACCCTGGGCGACCCTCTGGATCAGGGGTCCCCACCCTCTGGGCCAGGTCTGTTAGGAACTGGGACTCACAGCAGGAGGTGAGCTTGAATGTAAGGCGCTGAATCATCCTGAAACCATCCCCCCTCTCCCCCTGCCCTTAGTCCGTGGAAAAATTGTCTTCTGTGAAACCGGTCCCTGGCGCCAAAAAGGCTGGGGACCCCTGCTGTAGGTGGAGTGTATCCCACACTCCTGCAGAGCAAGGTTTTCCAGGGAGGGCCAGGGGGCTCCCATCTTGTCTCCAGACCCTGAAGCATGTGCCACTCGGGCAGGGGTGGGAGGCTGAGCTGGGAGCAGACACAGGGGCACTTCACCTTTGACTCCAGAGGGGCACACTCCAGACCCGGGGGCCGGAAGGGGCAGGGCGGGCGGAAGTAGCTGTTCTCAGTGTATCTCTTGAGTGGTGCTCCAAGTGGAATTTGACCTTTGTTATCTGCTGTGGTCCTCAAGGCCAGGCAGGAAATATCTGGGGCTCAGGATGAGACAGGATAGTGAGAAGCTACGAAAATTCCTTGGCAGGTGAAATAGGGGAACTGAGACACATAGCTGAACACCATGGCTGAACAATTTACAGCCAGGGGCAGATGGTCACCAAGGTGGCAGGCCCCGAGTGCCTGGCAGGGGGCAAAACTGGGAAAACAAGGACCTCACTCCCTGGGTAACCTTTCCGCCCTGGAGATAACATCCAGGCCTCCATTGTATTTCAACTCCAGGCCAAGGAAAGTAGCAAAACCAGGTGGGCAACACCAGAACCAACTGCAATGACTAAAGATCCTGTGCCGTGGCACTGACCAATCAGTGGAGACCGTGCCCCTGAAAGGGCCACCGGGAGAACTGATGAGTGTGCTGCCGAAACCTCCCCTGAGACCTCCGCTGAGATTCCTGCCTGCAAGGGAGAGATAAAAGCCTCAACACAAAGAACCCAGCCCCCGAGCTCTCCCTCTGGGGAGCAGTCCTGGCCATTCCCATTCCCTCCTTCTTCCCCCGCTTCTTTTTTCACAGGCCTGCATCACCTAAACTCTAAGGCAGTGGGCATCTGGCAGCTTGTCCCAGGCTAATTCCCCAAACTGTCCCCGGAGCCCCCTTTTCTATGAGTTCCCATGAGCTGAGGCAGCCCAGCCTAGTCTCTCCTGCTGCTCCCTTTGTGCTAGGCCCTTCCTTGTTTCACTGTCCCCAGTCCTAATAAATAGATCCTCAGAGTCACCTGACTCATGTTGTGAAAATCTTTCCTCCACGAAGTCAAGAACCCACACACTACAGCTGGCCCTGGGCAGACCTGCTCAGGGCCAGGCCCCCGTCTGGTAACAATGACAACATGCAGGAACCCCATCAGGCATGTAATTAAATAAACCCCATGGATTTCACATTCCTTTCTCCTGTGGAGTGCCCTCGTCTTGTCCCCCTGCACCTGTCTTGCTGTCCTGGGGGCAACTTGAGAAGCCTGGGGAAGGACTGAGAAGCCACGAGCCTGTGAAAGGCACGGTGTCCCCCTCCAGGATTGCGGGGTGCTGGGGGGGGGGCGCTGCCTTCCGTCAGCCTGGGTGGTGGGGATGCGTGGCTCTGGGACTCTTCTGGCATCTGTAAGTTGTGTGTGTCCCTGTGTTTTCCCATCACATCCCACAGAGAATGCCTCGTTCCCTTGGGGAGGGTGGGGTGGTGGAGGGAATGAGCCAGAATTGAAAGAAAAAGACAGCAACTGAAATAATAGCAGAATTCATTGAGATGATTATCAAAAAATTTTCTCAACTCTTGCTGGCCTGGGGTGATTTACAAGGCTGACACTGTGGAGACTCTTCGAATGAACATAATTTTAAAAAAAGATTTAATGACAAGAACATTTCTGAAATGGAAACTCTCTGGAATGGTGTAAATGCTGTCTCATAGCTTCATGCCGTCAGGCACTTCCTCCCTGTGGACCTGGAGCTGGAGCTGGAGCTGGAGCTGGAGCTGGAGCTGGCTGGTGTCCTGGCTCCATGTGGATTTCCCTTTGGGCAGCCAAGGTCACTCAGGATTCCTGTGGGTGAGACCATCTGGGGCCCAGAGCTATGTCCATGGGGTGTCCGCCTCCAGGCCCCTGGGTGATGCCGTCGTGGCGTCCCCTGAGTTAGGATGTCAGAAACCCGTGAAGAGACCTGCTGGTCCACAGGGCTCCTGCCCCATCTTACAAGACGCGGGTCTCAGAGTTCTGCCTCACGTGCCACTTCACTTTGCTCCCAGGACTGTCTCTGCTTTTCCTTTTGAAGCAGCTCAGATCACACATCTGCTCTTTCTTCCCTGGTGGCCCATCAGATATTGGGGATAGCTGTCTCATCCCTCCAGCCTTCCCTTCTCCACGTGAATGAGACTTCCTTCAGGCATTGAGTACATGACACGGATTCTCACACTTTGCTGTCTTAGTCCCTCTTTAGACAGGGTTCCTGCATGTTCACTGAGAATTAACCTGTAAGATAGTCCATGTTCAAAATCCATTTTATTTTTTGTTAGAAGGCCTGACTGGAGAGCATCAAAGAGCATACAGCCTTCTGAGCCAACCGCTTGGATGCAGACATAGCTCCACACCTGCACCCGGAGCCTCGCTGCCCCCGCCGTACAGTGGGTCACTAGCAGCGCCTGCTCCACAGGGCTGCTGTGAGTGCACAGTGACCTGCTCGGAGAGGCCCGGCACTCACTGCGTTTCAGGAGCGTCCATGTGCTGGCATTTTTTAACCCATCATTTCCAGAGCCAGAGTCCTCTGTGTTCATCACTGTTGGGCACAGATACAACCTTTCCTCCTTTGTCTTTCTTTTCATCACTGTAAGCCTTTTCCATTTGCAGGTGTAAACACAGGGAGATCCTTCCCCTGTTGGGCTGTGGTCTAGGAAGAGGAGAGAGGGGGAAAAGGTACAGAGAATAAGTAGCATAGACGGTAGGTAGAAAATAGACAGGGGGAGGGCAAGAATAGTGTGGAAAATGTAGAAGCTAAAGAACTTATGACACATGGACATGAACTAAAGGGGGGGATGTGGGTGGGAGGGGGTGCAAGGTGGAGAGGAATGATGGGGGAGAAGTGGGACAACTGTAATAGCATAATCAGTAAAATATATTTTAAAAAAAGAAAGCAGAGATCGCTGGACTCTGTGTAAGGATAGAGCTCACAGGAGCACAGGGAGAAACCCGAGGACAAGACAGAAACCTAAAGTAGAAAAGCCAGCTTCATTGTTGGAGAGTATTGAGCTTTTTAGAAAGCTGGATATGGTCAGATAAGCCCAGTTCCCTAACATTTACTTAGCACGTCTGAAATTTGCTCATAGCTCTCTCTGGACAATGTTACTGAGAACTCAGAGGATCAAGAATTTTTAAAAATGGGCAAAACATAGTGGCCATCCTTAAACAGTAGAAGGGACTGACCACAGGAAACTGTAGTGCATTCGCATTATCTTTGAGGCTAGGAACAGTGTGAAGGCTCAGACAGTCTGTTTGTGCTTGTTGATTAGTGCACAAGATGGGGTATCATGAACCCTGGTTTTGGGCAAAGGCAATCAGGCCAGATCAACTTACTTTCCTTTGGCGATCAAGTATCTGTGCTTCTGCAGAAGAAGGGAAAAGTCCGTACCAACCTTGGGAAGCCATTCAGTGGTGTCTTGTCGTGACATGCTTGCCAGCAAGGCGGGTCGCGTGCCTTTGTCCCCTCCTCCATGGTGATGGGGAGTTGAGAGGTGGATCTACAGAGCTGGCAGCTGTGGGACAGTGGGTGCCACCCATGCTCACACCCTGCGAGTTCAGATGCCTGTCTTGCTTTCTAAAAGTGCATTTTCAGTTATCTACAGAAATGTGTCGGTGCTTTTCCTCTTACAGATTCCACAGTTGTGAATTCTGCTTTAAACCCTAGTCAGGGGTGAGATTAATTCTTTGTTAACAAAAGCCTGATGAATCAAGTCTATCATTTGCTGTTTAAGTACCAGTGACCTGCCTGTGGGTTCTTGTCACCACGTGCTCTCGTCACATCTCCAGGCATTGAAGTTAGACCTGGAGCAGAGTGAGAGCCATTGGTGGCTGCTGTCACTTGGTCTCAGCAAAACCAGATGCAACTGTTACTCAGATATAGCTTGTGAGCAATGTTAATATACAAGATAATAGAAGGTTCGCTGATCTCCGGCCTTGGGCTTGGAGGAGACGAAACCGAATCTGAGGGGGGCAGGAGGAGAGCACAGGGGTTTCTGTGAAAGTGGGCCTGAGGAGCCAAGGCTCAGTGTCCCTGCACCCCTTTGGCTGAGCCTGCGGGACTGAGGGGAGCTGTCGGCCGTTGTGTGGGAAGGTTGCTTGCTGAACGCTGTGTTCTGGACTGTTCTCTCCTTACACAGTAGGCTGACGACTCTCAGGGTGAGTGAGTGAGTGAGTGAGTGGTTCAGAGCACTCAGGCCAATTCCATGTGCAGTTGGTCTGTTTAACTTGAGTACAAAGTGATTTCTGTGAAGCTCAAGGCCCCCCTCCCCCCTGCCCCAGACACAAGGACTTAGCAGGTCTGAGGCAGGTTCCAGGGGTCTGCATCCTGACAAGCATCCAGGTGGGTCCACACAGACCATTTGGGAAAAACATGACCTTTCACGTCACCTGTATTTCCTGCATCTCCTAAATCTGCCTCCTTCACCTTCTCTGCTTTCTTTCCCTTGTCACTGCCCCCTGCCCCATTCTGGGCAAGCTCAGCAGTCTGCCAAAACACCAAAATCATTTCTCAAGTGTTAAGGTTGTCCAGACTACCCCTGGGGGTATACAGTCACTTAGAGACTATATGGTACCTGAGGATTTCTCTGCCCTAAGGACCCCAAATTTCCTTATTCTCTGTTTTCCCATCACAACCCTGCTGGGCATTTGTACCCTGGTTTTAAAGACTGAAGTGGTTTGTCTGGTTGTCCAGTTAAGAAGGAGGAAGTCGTCATTGTCAGCAGGCTCTTTTGTCCCCCTACCTTGCTGGCCGTCCTGGCATCATGGTGCTGCTTGTGCCCCGGGAGGCTCCCATGTCATATGTGCATCCCCTTGGCTGTCACCCCACCACATCCAGTTTCAGGAGTCACGGAGCACAGGTTTCCTCAGAGTTCCTGCTTGGCGCTGCCTTTCAGAGGGGCAGGTCCTTCAGTGAAAGGCCCTTAACTCACTGCCAGTCAACCTGAGATCTCTCCTCAACGATGGGTGTCTCTGTTGTGTAGAGGAAGGTGTCTGACCTGGCACTGGAACCCTGGTTCTAGAACTATCTCTGTTTCCTCACTTGGCAGTAGGGGAATGGGAGGAGAAGGCCACGCAGTGATTTTGCCTTCCCTGTTCCTCAAGAACTTGGGACAAACAGCACTAGAAATGCACACACCCCTGTTCCCCGGAGCCACTCACAGGTCCCAGGAAGCATTTAAATTACATAGTGATAACTTATTGTTTTCCTGGCAATGATGTATTTTATAGAAATAGCATGCAGATTGTGGTCATCCAATATCTGATCCAACCCAAATCTAAACAGCCAAGAGTGGGCATTGTCTTAGCTGTCACTTTGTCCAAGAGACTCTTTTTACCTGCCATTGATGAGATGGTCGCCTTGTCATCTTAGAGCTCTTTATAAATACTCCTTCGGAGGTTCTCCTATTTATACATCCTGTTATAGTTGTGTGTGTGTGTGTGTGTGTGTGTCTGTATTTTTTCTGTGCCTTGTATTCCTTGAAGCTGTGGACTAGTCCTACTTATCATTACCACAATATTTGAGGTACATGGTCACGAGATGCTCGTTTAATGAACAAGTAAAAAATGGAAGTGGTGACCTGAAATTTTATGTGAGATATACATGCATTATACCACACTTTGAACTTCTGTGGTCCTTTGGACAAATGGGGCCTTGGCACAGGGTGGTTAAGTAATTAATTACACAGCTGAAGTGAGCGGTTTTGTGGTTTTGGGTTCAGTAAACAAATACTGGAGGGAACCCAGTAGGAGCACCTGCGTTGTGAAGTTTCTGTGTGCGTCAGAGTCCTGCTGTGAACATACAGACAAGCACGGCTTCGTAGACTGCTCTGGGGCAGAGCCTCACGGGAACAGAGTGTCCAGCTGGTACTGCGTGGCTCCCACAAGGAGCCAGGAGCAGAATGGACAGGAGAAAAAGGGCAGCGGTTCCCAGCTCCTGATGCCCTAACTCACAGCCTTCGGAGGGTCTTTGAGAGCTGGGGCCCAGGTGTTCCTGTGGAGGGAGACTCCTGGCCAGGCCTTTATGTATCCTTGGCTCAAGGGGTTGGGGCCGAGAACACAAGGTGAGAAAGGACATTCAATAGCACCGAGCCCTCTGCTTGAAAATGGTCCTAGCTCTGTGTCAGAGGCAAACACCATTTGTAAAATAGCAAACGTGGGCTGCCCCTGTGATGGCAATGTACAGGGCTTCTCATCCATGGGTCCAATGCCAGACCTGCGGGAAGCTCTGCCTGATGTCCCCGTGACCTCTGTCCACAGGCCAGCTGGAGGCAGGCCGATTCAGGGTGTTCTGTCACCTCTTTCAAAGTCGCATTTAAGGAATGAGGTAGACCAAATATTGTTATTTATTTTTGAATACTTAATATCAGTATAATCAGAATACCTGAGTATTTAATATGTCAGAATAATAAGGAAGGACTTTTCCCTCCACTTCAAAAGCAAAAGCATAAACAACCCTTTTACTTGGCAGTGACTTTACTATGTTTCTAAAAAGCCAGCAAGCACTGTTCCTAAAAAAATAGCTCCATCTGTTACTATCCACAGATCTTATTAAAATCCCAGATAAATTTCCACTCTTTCGATGTGACAGATTGTTCAAAAAATTTTTTCTACTAGAACTTCATGATGCTTTCTTTCCAAATACTGAATAGAATGTATGGAGCATATATCTCCAAAGTTAGGTATAGTTCTTGGTCTTTATAGAGCTGCTAGTGACAGGGACAGAATGTGTATCACTATAGCAACCAAACCGGGGTCACTGAAGATACAGAGCACTGCTACCGAAGTGGTAGGAGCAGCTGTTCTGCAAAGAGATGAGAGGCTCTCTCCTTAGCTCTCTCAGCAGTAACTTTGAGGGACTGCTGGGGAGCCTTTCCTGGAACGGGGAGGGGGGTGGTGCTCTTGTGCATCACCCTCCTGTCTAGAGGAAGGGGCAGTGATGCAGAGACCTGCACGTTGTCTGATGGGCTGGTGAGGGAAGCCCAAACCTGGGGCTGGAGAAACCAGAGTTGATCCATCATTGCTCCGCTAAGAGAGATTTGGGCTTAATTCTGCTCCAGAAGGAACGGTGGTTCTGTGTTTATACTTGACCCTCTCACAGGACACAGAGAGGATGATTCCGGACAGTTGCCGGGATCTCGAGTCTTTCCTTATTTGTTGCTGAGTCTGGGTTGGATAATGAGTACACACTGACTTTACTCTGTTGCCCACACGAGACAGGCATGTGTACGTTTTCACAGAAGATGTTCCCGATCAGTGGAGACTGAACTTCAGTCAGTTAACATTTTTTAATGTCCTAGAAAAGATTGAAGGTCGGCAGTGTGCTCTTCAGGGGCTCTGATTCCCTTTGTAACATGCCGTGGGCTCAGCGGACACTGTCGGATGGATGTTGGGCTGATCACATGTGACCTGAGAGCTTTCTCTGGGAGGCGGGAGGGTTTCCTTAGACTGAACCTGCACTGGTGCTGGACCCAACAGGAGGCCGGAGCTCTGGGGATGGGGTTGAAAACTAAGGCCTCCTTCCCTTAAGAACTTTGTAAAGGAACTTGGGATCTGTCTGCTCACAGGGCTGTGTTTGCTCTGGAAACGAGGCCAGAACAAGCTGAGCATAGATTTGAGCCCAGACTCCCGGCAGGAGTCCTGCAGTGGCCTTGTTGGTGGTGGTGGCGGTGCTGGTGGTGGCTGTGGTGTTTTGGGAAAGCGGTGGGGTGGGTTTGCGTGTCCATGGGGAAGAGGAAAGGGGGAACCTGAGCCGCGGCTGTCACTCAACAAGGGCGGTGGAGGCCACGGGCGAGTTTGAGGGCAGGACCTGGCTCATCTTCCTTTCCTGTCTCCAAGTGTCCCTCGGATGTTCTTTTATCACCACTCTGGCAATTACCCTGAATTTTAAGGGGAATTTTAAAGTTTCAGCGGGGGAGGGGGTTGGGGATTCATTTTGTTGCTGACTTTCTAGAACTCCTGGTTTCTAGCATCCCTTAGCTGGGAGTGGAGAGAGGATTTTCTGCTTGTGTTGGTTACAAACGAAGGTCAAAGACTTTCAGGAGACAAAGTCAGTGGAGACTGGATTGTTTGAAGAGCCTGATTGTTTAAAATGAGAAGAAGGTAGCATCTACAGGAAATAAAATATTAGTGGCTTTACTTATGTAGATATTGAGAGGGTCCAGAACAACTCTGTCCCATGGAACTTCCTACAGCGAGGGAAACAGTGCACTTAAGCTACCCTCATGTGGCCACCAAGCACTTGAAATGCCGTACGTGCAGATGAGGAATCAAACTCTTAATCTTATTTAGTTTTGATGAACATTATGTACCCCACGCCACTAGTGACTACAGAATGGGGCAGCATGGTTCTGAAATAGAAACCATTTGTGTGGAGAATGTCACGGTATTAAGTCTGACGACGTGAATCTCCTTTTTAAGTAGCATGAGCTCTTGTCCGCCCACCCACTGTGTGTACAGTGGCCTGTGTCACTCACAGGTACTTAGTTCTGTGGGTAAATATCTGCACTGGCTGTGGGCCTCAGGGCCAGAGAGAGGAACAGAGTGAATGAAAAGTGACGCCTGGGAGCTCGGGGCAGGGCCACTTCCGCTGTGCCCTGGGACAGTCCCTGGCTCGGTCACAGGTGACACACGCTGCCTTTTCCTTGGTGTCGGGTATCCTTTACTCTTCCTGCTTTCATTTTTCTTTTCATGTGCCACATCTTGCCTGCCTACAAGCACAAATAGTTCATTTTTTAGGCAGGGTCTTTATCTGTGTATGTGTATCATGGTTCTCAACAGGATGACTTGTCCTGGGGGCATCTGTACTGGTGTGTGTCCCTCCAAAGGGCCTCAGTACATAACTGGAACACAGCTTATCTGGTGTCCATATTTCCTGGGGCTGGGGGATTAGGAAGAATCTAAGAAGGCTCTCAGGGGGTGGGGCACAATAAGGAAGCAGTAAAATCCTTTATACACATTTACATAACGGTTTTTGTGACAAAAAAACTGTTAGACTTTTAATAGACTTTTAATGTGGGGGTTGCTAAAGCCATTGCTTGCAGGATCCTTGATGAGTGTCTTGTTTTCTGTGAAGTAGAAAGTCAATGTGAACGGTTTTTGTTAACTTGAAGTGGAATCTATAGTCTTTCATTTCCTATTCACAGCTGTGGGATTGGACAAACGAACCATTAAGGTTTCTAATCTTAAATGACTTTTCTTTGCTCACATTTTGGGGGATGAGTTGAACCACTGTGTTTTCTCCTGTCAGTGTGCTGTTCCCAGGTCCCGGAAGTGCTCTAATGTACACAATGGTCTACATTGCCACGTTTCTTTGAAGTTGGGCATAACATTTTAATTAAAATGCCATCCATAAATTATGCTCAGAGCCCCTGAGCCTGTGCAGCCATTCCACAGTCTGGGGATTTGGGGACTCACTTTTTTCCCTCCCTGAAAGCTGTCTTCACACACTCGAGTGATGGCTCTGGTTTCTGTCTGCCTTGGAGTTCGGTGTGCTCAGGCTTGCCCGCAGGAAGGGTCTCCCAGCCTGGGTGTTTCATGGGACGGGTCTGTTTGGAGGCAGAGTATGTCTTCCTCCTTCCCAGCAGCCAGTTCTCTGGGCCTTCCATCTTGTCCTGTCCTCTGGACGCTCTCCCGTGGGGAGCAGGGACTGGAGGGAAAGGTGCTCCAGGTGTCAGGGAAGCACATGGAGTGCCGCAGAGACAAAGGGCCACTTACCACCTTCTATTCCTCACGGCTGGGTCCTGGGCATGGTCACAGGAGGGGCAGGTGTAACAGCGCTTTGTAAATTACATACAGTCACGAAGTGTCCCTCAGACTTTGGCGATATAGTGACAATTCTCATGGAGGGAGACTTCATGGAAGGCGTGGCTTGGAGCTGAATTTGAAGAAAGAACAGATATTCTGTAGGTGGAAATGAAAGACACGGCTGTTTCAGGTCTGGGGAGCTGCCTAAGCAAAGCAGGCAGGTATGAAGTGTGGGGGTCTTTAGGGAATGGGGCTGTGGTTCAAAGTCAGGGAAGGGGAGGAGCAAGGGGAAGGAGAGAGGAGAGGAGAGGAACTGGCAGGGCGTTGACATCCCTGCACAAGAGAGTGGCCTGTGTAAATATGTTTTATTTGTGTCATGTATACATATTTTATATGTGTTATGTATATGTGAGATATTTATTACTTGGAAAGTATTTCTGGGAGCCTGCTGATAGAGCATCGGATCACTGCCCATTCTCTGGATCTTAGTTTCCATATTTATAAAATGGTGGAAGGAATAACGCCTCTGGATCTCTTATGAGTTCTAGTGAGGGTCCGATCGGGTCAGCTGTGTGGGTACCTACTTCCCTGGTTGGTTGGAGTCACGATGTACCTGGGACCAGAAGACTAAGGACATGGCTGGGGACGGTGGGCTGCGAGGAGCTCCAGCCCCGCTATTGTTATCTGTGTGAGCAAGAAACTGACAGGAGTCCTTGGGCCCCTGGAATCTGGGGCCTTCTATTCTGAGTACTCGAATGGGGCCATAATGGACCCAGGTCATATGACACAGTATTGTGAATTGAGTCAATACTGGTCCGATTTAATGAAACTTGTTAACAAAACTAAAAATAATTTTGAGAATGGAATTTGAAAATTAAGCTAATGAGTGTTGGTAGGATAAAAAATAGAAAAGATAAATAGGTTTGATATATTTACAACCAGTTTAATGTACTAGGTGCTTCAGTCCAAAAACGGTCTGCACTACAAGTATATAATTCTCTTTGAACTCTGGATTATAGCAATTTCATTTATAAATTAAATGATTTCTTTTTTTTTTAAATATATTTTATTGATTATGCTATTACAGTTGTCCCATTTCTCCCCCATCATTCCCCTCCACCCTACACACCCTCTCCCACCCACATTCCCCCCTTTAGTTCATGTCCATGTGTCATGTTTTCTAGCTTCTACATTTCCCATACTATTCTTGCCCTCCCCCTGTCTATTTTTTCCTATTATCTATGCTACTCATTCTCTGTACCTTTCCCCCTCCTCCTCTCACGCCCCTGTTGCTAACCTTCCATATGATCTCCATTTCTGTGGTTCTGTTCCTGTTCTAGCTGTTTGCTTAGTTTGCTTTTGTTTTAGGTGTGGTTCTTAATAGCTGTCAGTTTGCTGTCTTTTCACTGTCATAGTTTTATCTTCTTTTTTTAGAAAAGTCCCTTTAACATTTCATATAATAAGGGCTTGGTGATGATGAACTCCTTGAACTTGACCTTATCTGAGAAGCACTTTATCTGCCCTTCCATTCTAAATGACAGCTTTGCTGGATAGAGCAATTTTGGATGTAGGTCCCTGCTTTTCAAGATTTCAAATATTTCTTTCCAGCCCCTTGCCTGTAAGGTCTCTTTTGAGAAATCAGCTGACAGTCTGATGGGAACTCCCTTGTAGGTGACTGTCCCCTTATCCCTTGCTGCTTCTAGAATTCTCTGCTTCATTTTAATCTTGGCTAATGTAATTACAATGTGCTTGGTGTGTTCCTCCTTGGGTCCAACTTCTTTGGGACTCTCTGAGCTTCCTGGACTTCCTGGTAGTCTATTTCCTTTGCCAGATTGGGGAAGTTCTCCTTTATTATTTGTTCAAATCAGTTTTCCACTCATTGCTGTTCTTCTTCCCCTTCTGGGACCCCTATAATTCGGATGTTGGGACGTTTAAAGATGTCCCGGAGGTTCCTAAGCCTCTCCTCATTTTTTTGACTTCTTGTTTCTTTCTCGTTTTCTGTTTGGTTGTTAGTTTCTTCCTTCTGGTCCACTCCATTGATTTGAATCCCAGTTTTCCTTCCATCTCTATCGGTTCCCCATGCATCTTCCTTCATTTCACGGATTGTAGCCTGCATTTTTTCATCTAGTTTGTGAGCAAAATCAACCAATTCTGTGAGCATTTTGATGACCAGTGCTTTGAACTGTGCATCTGACAGGTTGGCTATCTCTTCACTGCTTAGAGGAATTGGTTCTGGGGCTTTTATTTGTTTTCCGGTTTGAGCCATTTTTGGTGGGATTTTTTTGTTGTTGTTGTTTTGGTTTTAGTCCGGTCTAGGCTATTACGTAGTGAGGGGTGGAGCCTTAGGTGTTCCTCAGGGAGGGGCAGCCCAGTCGCCGGGTTATGACGCTATAGGTGGGGGCGGGGTCTGAGAAGGAGCAATGGCGCCTGCTCCACTCTCTCCTGGACTCCGGCCCTTTCCGCTGCTTCCCCTTCACCTGGATTATCTGCGCACACGAGCGTGCTGTTACGTAGTGAAGAGTGGAGCCTGTGGCGCTCCCCAGTGCGGGGCAGCCCAGCCGCTGGGTTGTGACGCTGTATGTGGGGGCAGGGTCTGAGAGGGAACAATGGCGCCTGCTCCGCTCTCTCCTGGATTCAGTCCCTTCCGCCACTTCCCCTCTGCCTGGACCATCTGTGTGCGTGAATGTGAGACCACCTGGTCAGCCAGCCTCCTTGTGCGGCCTCACTGGGTCTGCACAGTTGCCCCCCTGTGCCCAGGGTCCGCCAGCTGCTGCCTGTGGGCCTGGGGACCGCCAGCCACCGCCTATGCACCTGGGAACTGCCAGCCGCTGCTGCTTGCGTTCCTGGGTCTGCACCTCCAGTTTCTCCTGCTGCGACTCTACCCCTCTTACCGGTCTGGATGAATGGTTGTTGGACTTCCGTACAGTTCAATTTTCTATAAGTTCTGGTTGTTTTCTTATTTCTAAATATTTGTTGTCCTTAATTTTGGTTGTAAGAGGAGGCACAGTGTGTCCGCCTATGCCTCCATCTTGGCCGGAAGTCAAATGATTTCTTATTGACGAGTCATGCGTCACTCTCAGTCGTCTCAATGGCTGTTGTCGATTGGAAGAGAATGCATTGAGCCTTTTCTCTGGTTAATTAACTTCTGAGTTCTCAGTGGTTTACAATTTTAAGTAAGTCTGAGTATAACATTTTAAAAGTAGCCCACATTTTTCAAAACTCTACATCGCCCCGCATGTGCCGCTGGGCTGGAGGCGCTGTGCCGAGACGCTCGGGGGCCAGCAGTGGTGCTGTGTCTGCTTCCCTGGCCGCACTGCTTCCTGCGTCAGACAGCAGTTCTCAAAGTGGCGTCTGTGGGTGCCCCTTTCAGAGGGTTCTCGAGGTCATAAAAATGATAATAATTCCGAGAAGTTCCTAGTCTTTCCCACTGTGTGGCTACCTACACCCGTGGTGTATGCATGTACAGGGAACAGTGAGCTGCTGTGGGTGTGCTGGTCTGACTCGGGCGGTGGCACCACCCCATGCTGGTTGCTACTACACTCTTCCCCTCACGTACTCGCACGGGGGAAAGGCCAGTTTCACTTGGAAATGCACTTGATTCATCAGTAAAAGTTTCAGTTTTACTAAATCTTAACACCCAGATACCCTCTCTTCAATATTCTGACCTGTAAAGTGGAAAGTATGTGTAAGGTGCTCTGACACACACTAAAGTGGGAGGGCGTTCCGAGCAGAAGCCCTGTGACTAGCTAAATTAGCCACTCGTCCCCAGGAGAGGCCTATTTTTATGGAAAAGGGTAATATACAAACTATGGCTATTCAGACATAGGTATTTGCAGATGTTTCCTCAAAACTGAAGGAATTGACTCTTTAAGGAAAAAATCATTTATATTATTTGTCCCCAGCGATAAAATATGAGCTTTCAAGCGAATGTAAAAATGTTGGAAATCTTGCATCTACCACCATTTCTGATGCGATGAGTGGTGGTTCTGCTAGACGTGATGTTTTGGGTGTTTTCGATGAACTGTGTCAGCGCTGGAAAGATGTGCAAAACTCTGTATGCCAGTGTTTTCTAAATGACCAAAGTGTGGTTACAAAATTCTGTTGATAAAAGAGCAACTCAAAGGACAAGATATGAATTTAAAAGGAATTGAACATGAAAGATTCACTGATAAGATTTCAAATTCCAAAAAAATGCTTAAGGAAGTCCCAGTTATTAAATTTAGCATAGCATCAACAGAGAATATAAAAAATTGCCTGAAAACAAAACAAATACTTATTTTCCAATTCTGTATCAGTTGAGGCCAGATACAGAATTGGCAAACTTCGACCAAATACTTCGACCCAAACTACATACTTACTACGATAGACTGATATTGAAACAGGAGAATCCTGCTGTTTTGCATTAAGCCAGACCTTAGAAATTTGCAACAAATTAGCTCATTGAGATACTGAAAAACCACTGAAATGTACACTTTAAAAGGAGGGACATTGTGGTTTGTCAGTTTTAATTTAAAAAGACATTAAATGAACTTCTTTGCTGGTGTTATTTTAGAATGTGGAAGATGTTGCATCTAAAACTTGTCAGGATATTAACGTACATCCAAAAAAATCATTAAACTCGCTCCATCTTCATAGGACCTATTAGATTCAGCGAGCCACACTATGTTATAGCCCATATTGTTCACTTCTACCTTACATACAACGTACTGCTATACTTCATACAGAGGGAAAAGTACCAATGCATGTAAACATGACTTCTTTTTTCCCAGATAGTCTTCAGCAGAGCAGCAGGAAATGCAGCCATAGTGTTAGTTTCCTCTGCGTGGCAGCAAGAGTTGCACATTTATTTAATCCTTAGGCTTTACTGAAAAGTTTCAAAAAGGGCTACCCATCTCCTAGCACTCTATGTCTACCCTACCCGCAGAAATAGGTGAGCAGACCTGCACAGTATTCCCTTCGAAAGTAGCGTAGGTCTGGCGAAGGCAGGAGTTACCAGCCAGGCACGTGGGAAACCTGACTGCAGAGAACCTTGGGGGTAGGTTTTTATTTGTAGCAGCTGGAGCTGTGGGAAGAACATTCAGGAATGTGACCAGGGTGCTCAGGAACCTGGACAGGTGATGCCTATATCTCTGCAATTAGTTGCGGTGCGTGCTGAAGCGTGCCTGGGGCTGGCGTGCGTGGGCAGTGTGCCGGCTAGGGTCCCGCCAGTACTGGCAGTTTGTGATCTTGAGAACGGTCTCCCGCTCGGCCCTGCGCGTCTGGGGCGCCTACGAGCCCGGGGCAGCAGAGCAGGCGGTGTCTGGTGCGCGGGGTGGGGGCGTTCGTGCTGCTTCGCCCTCCTGGTGGGGCTGCCGCAGGTGGTTCTGAGCGCCCTTCGAACCAGCGCGTGCTTTGTCAGGGCGCGTAGGTCTTCAGAGAAGTACACGCCTCAACCATCCTGTGCCCGCCAGCTTCAGCCCGGGAGTGCAGGGGACCATGGCCTGCTCGTGTCGTGGAGTTGGAGCTCCCTTCCAGAGCTTTCCAAAGCCGGCTGCTGCCAGAACCGCCTGGGACTTTCGGGAGAAGCCGTTTTCGTGGCCTAATCCCCGCAGATACCTGTGCTGTTTCACAGACCGAGCTCCGGGTCCTCCTAACAGTATGGACCTGCTTTGCCAGCAGAGCCAGTGAATTCACCAGTGGGTTTTCGAGACGAACACCACATCAGGTAGACAGGTGGGGTGAGAAAAGCAGAAAGATACCAGGCTGAGGTGGGTGCAGCAGCTAGAGGACAACACCTTTACCAGGGGAACAGAGTTCACCTGGAAAGATGGTCTTTTCCATTGATGAGTAAGCAGTGCTGGCTTTTGAAAATTCATGTATTGGTATGAATTTTCCTTTTTGACGTCCTCTGTGCATGTCCTTTCAAATCTGTCCCCCATGCTTTTCAGATAAATTGAGTGAATTATATTCAGCTATAGCTTAATTATGCAGGTTTGTGGGGAAGTCTTGCTTAAATAACAACCTCTTCCTGTAAACTGTCAGCATGGGTTTTGTTTGGGGGGATTTATGGGAATGAGAATTATGGGTTTTTTTTTCTTTTTTGGAAATAAGGACACATCCTAGTGATTGATTGTGATATTTAACCTTGACACAAATACCATTGTTGAAATGTCTTGCAGAAAAATGCAGATGTGTGCTATTGAGAGGGACAGGATTTGAACACCCTACATCTCCAGTCGGATTGTTTAAAAATGTTCTTTGCCTTTGGAGCATTTTTCATTACTTTTCAAATTACTTTTAATTAAAATATTAAAATTGCCTGACTTTTGGCAGTGGGTGGCCTGGGAATGACTGAAATGCTGAGGTGACTGGTGGCTGGTGGTGGGATGAGCTGCTCCTGATGATGCTGTGCATTTAGAGCTGTTTGTCGACATAGAGGTGGGAACCTGAGGAACTGGCTGCTGTTGTTGTAGACTGCGAACTGTGCTCCAAGGAGAGGAAAGGGAGAAAGATGCCCTGTTGAGGCATGTGGTGTAGGGTGAGCTGCTGAGTGGACAGTGGGCAGGAGCCAGAGCAGAGAATGGAGGTGAAGCATTCCTTTCTCAGGGAGCAGATTCACTGGGACAGTGGGGTGGGCACTGCTCACATAGACGGAAGAATGAGCACAGCCTTTGGGAACATAGCCTCCTGCACAGGTCTTCTTCCAACGTCCTTCCAGGCCAGCTGTTCCCAGGGTCACAGAACCAGCACAGACTAGACTCACTGCGCCAGTCGCAGTTTATAATCGATGTGGCACACCCACTGAGAAAGCAAGGGCAGGGATGGGCTAGGTTCATGCACCTTGGTGTGGGGTGCAGTCAGGGCCTGCTCTGCTTGGATCCCAGAGTATGCCTTGTTTTCCTATCTTTCTGAGCAATTAAGGTTCAGGGCCACAGCTGCAGTTGCTGGTTAGCCTAAAGAGCAACCAGGAGTGTTTTTGGTGCATCTGGAGCAGGAACACCTGGGGCCAGGATGGGTGTCAGTGATGGTGGCTGCGTGAATATTAAGTGATTGAGGGTGTTCTGTGTATATCCAGGTGTCTGGTGAGTGTTGGCATCTTCTGGTTCTTCCACCTCCCACTCACATTCTACTTACTACATGGTTGTCCCGTGCCTCCTGTCTGTGTCTGACAAACCTGTGCTCTGCAGCTATTGGGTTGGCCAAAAGGTTGGTTTAGTTTTTTTCCATATGATGGCTCTAGTAGTGCTTAGTTGTCTTTAACTTCATTCCAAATGATTTTGTTAGATTGTATTGTGACAGCTGTCATATCAGCACGCGTTAAAAAAAACATAGAAATTTCTGAATTTTTGCGCAGCCATTTTAATATTGAAGATGGATGAAAATACGCAATGTTTTCAGCATTTTATGCTTTATTATTTCAAGAAAGGTGCAAACTCAACTGAAATGCAAAAAACAATTTGTGCAGTGTATGGACAAGGTGCTGTTACTGATCAAACGTGTCAAAAGTGATTTGCAAAGTTTCTTCATATTATTGACATTTTGGCCAAATAATTCTTTTCTGTGGGGCTGTCTTATTCCATTGGAAGATGTTTAGCAACACCCCTGGCCTCTACCCACTAGAAGCCAGGAGCAGGAGTTACTTAAAATATTTGAATCAATAAACTTATTGGTGAACATGAAAAATGTGTCTCTTGTTTTATGGAAAAAACTATATGGACTTTTTGGCCAACCCAATAGAGAGATGTACAAAGATGTCTTGAAGAAACACTCCACAACTGAGGTGAATGTAGAAGATTAACAGGAAAACATTTCTTATTAGCAGTCACATAGACTTAAATTAACAGCACCTTGCTGCTTTTTGCATCTCTAAATAGCATTATTTTTCAGAATATTACCTAGTGCTGTATTGATACAGTTATTGGTAGAAGTTATGATACATATTTTTTGTAATTTCTTAAATTATAAATCAGAACTTTACATGTTTATATCCCTTTCTGGGTGTTCTGGGGTTTCCAGACTTACTATCGAGGTTCTTAAGTTAGACTAGTGTGTGTGTTTTAGGTGATCAAGCTCCCCCACCCGCAGCCCCCACTCCACTCCTGCCTCGGAGCTAAATCAAATTGTAATAAGGGGGCCAGGGGCCCTCCCCTTAAGCTGGGTGAGCTCTTCCAGGCCACCTGGTTGGTGTTTAACAAAGGCTGACTAAGCCTGTTATGCTTGGTGCCCAGGATGAAAGGCTGAGTGAGACTCAGCATTGATACCCAGATCCTGAAAATTATCTCCTCTCATTACAAAATGAATGGTTTTTATAATGGCATGTGTAACACATCCTGGGAAAAACAAAGAATGAAAAATTGATATGTGTTAACTAAAGATTTTTAAATGGGGCCTTTGAAATACTTGAGAATTGAAAATAGGGCCATGGTAACTCAAGAAAAAGAAAGTAGTTTCAGATCTCCACCTTCCCTCTTCAAATTTCGCCTCTTTCCATTTTCCCTCCATGTAGAAGCTACATGCTGGGAGGATGTTTAATCAGTAAAAACTGAGTCATAGATTAGACTTCCACAAATAGTACACAGCTGTCCCTGTCTTAGCACCTCTCATGAGGCTGTCACAGCTCACCAGGGTTAGAATTACAGAATTCATAATCTCTGTTGGGCATCTGTTGTGGGTTAAATTGTGTCCTCCCAAAAGATGCGTCCATGTCCTGGCACCTGTGAATGTTACCTTATTGAGAAATAGGGGTTTGTTTGTTTTTTTGGCCCTGGTCAGGTGGTTTAGTTGGTTGGAGTGTGGTCCCATATACCAAAAGGTTACAGGTTCAATTTCTGGTCAGGGATAGTGCAAGAGGCAACCTATTGACACTTCTTTCTCACATCTATGTTTCTCCTTCTCTCTCTTTCTCTCCCCTCCTGCCCTCCCTGCTTTTCATCCCCACTCCCCCGCCCCATCCTCCTCTCCTCCTTTCCCCACACCCCCTCTCCTTTCTTGTCTCTCTAAAATCAATAAACACCTGAAACCTGAGGATTTAGGTGAGGTTAAAAAAAGAAACAAAATAGGCCCTGACTGGTGTGGCTCAGTGGACCGAGCACCAGACTGCAAAGCAAAGGGTCGCCAGTTCAATTGTCGCCAGTTCAATTCCCAGTCAGGGAACATGCCTGGGTTGAGGGCCAGGTCCCCAGTGGAGGGCAGGAGTCAACTACACATTGATGTTTCTCTCCCTTTCTTTCTCTCTCCCTTCCCCTCCCTAAAAATAAATAAATTAAATTAAAAGAAACTAAGGGAATGAAGGGCTTTTATAGATATAAGTCTCTCAAATGAGATCATCCTGGATTTAGGACTAGTGTCCTTATTAAAGAAAGAAGAGGAACTCTTTGGCCTTGTTCAAGATGATGAAGGAAATGTCATTGTTCGGAGAGCACTACAGCAAGACACTTGCTGTGCCGCTGCTGTGGCTGGCAGGCCTACCACCTTAAGAAACCCACTTGTGACAAGTGTGGCTACTCTGGCAAGCTGAAGAGGAAGTATAACTGGAGTGCCAAGGCTAAACAACCAAACACCACCCAGACTGATTGGATGAGGCATCTAAAAATTGTATACCAACAATTCAGGTGTGGATTCCATGAAGGAACAATACCTAAACCCTAGAGGGCAGCTGTTGCAACATCCAGTTCATCTTAGGGATTTTAATGATTAGACAATTAATGTTCTGGTTGAAAAAATAAAGAAGGGGGAATTTTGAGACACAGGAACAGGAAAAGGCCATGGGAAGATGAGGCAGAGACTAGAGTGATGCAGTCACAAGCCAAGGAATGCCAGGTGCTACCAGATGTTGAAAGAAGCAGGAAGAACCCTGCCTGATGTCCCTGGAGGGAGCAGGGCCCAGCTGACACCTTGGTTTTGGACTTCTGGCCTTCAGAACTTGGGCAGAATAGATTTCTGTTGGTTAAGGCATTCAATTTGTGGTACTTTTTTATGGTGATCCTAGGAAACTAATATAGCATTCATCTGAAAATATTCTTTGCACACAGTGCTTCAGGATGCAAGTTTACACAAGGAAAGGAAGATAAATGTTCAAAATATGGCATGAAGAGAAAATACACACATACACACTTTGTACTTTGAGTAAAGGCTTTAATTCTAGCAAATGTGACACAAGGTGTAGGCCGAGCCTGTCCCCACAAGGTGTCACGCTTCCTGAGTGAACACCAGTGATTCCTTGAGCAGCCCCAGTTGCTCTGATCAGCAGCCAACTTGGAAGGTTCAAATGCGGTTTGAGTCAGGTGGTCAGAGGCCACACAGGCCTCCAGTTTTTCTGCTACCAGACGAAACCATTTCATCTTGTAATTAAAATGGTACTAACAGGTGAACAGTAGTGAAGGAATTAATGAGATTGTGGTTGTCTGTAAAGTCCTGTGGTGGGGTCATTCTGTCACCACTTGTGTTTGGATGGCCCACCTCACTGAGAGCGTTATCAAAGCAACCACTTTCAGCTCAAGGTGAAATATGAAGAGAAACAACCTATGGGGCTTGTAAGGAAGTGCTTGTCATTAGAGTGTTGTCACCATGTGTTGGCCTCATGGTGACATTTCTGTTCTATGAGGAATCCTACACGTTGATTCCATGTTTATTAACTTCACGACCCTTGAGGAAATTCGGTCAGACGGCGGTTAGAAATTTGAGTTTGGCGGTGGCCATCACATCAGCTTTTCTCAGCTCCTTTCCCTGCAGCCTGTCTGCCTTCTCTTTAGTCTCTTTAGCCTCTGATGTGGGGGGTTGGGGGAGTGCTGGGGGCACAATGATTTACAAGGGCCAGGCTGCTTGCGATGAGCACTGCTCTTGGGCAACAGGTCTCGTTCTCAAGAACTGGCTACAACTGAAGGGAGATGTTGGAGGCTTGAACGATGCCCTCAGGATTCTGAGGGGCTTCAGATGGGATAGTGGGTATGGCTCCCACTTCCACACCTCCAGAAACAGGCTTCTTAACTGTTTTGTAAGAAGGATTGTAACTTAAAGTCATTCATCAAGTGAGAAATACTGTGACATGAAGCAACCCTGCAGCCACGCGGTGCTTTAGTGGTAGATGTGGGCTGGAAGTTGGTCTCCTAAATAACAGGCTTCAGTTTCCTTCTGTTACAGCGTCATTTGACCCAGAATTCTCAAATAATTGAGATGCTGTCAATCAGCAAAACACCCATGTCATATTTTTCTCTGAGTTTTTCTGAAGCAATTAATGGAAGCTTGTGTGTGTGTGTGTGTGTGTGTGTGTGTAAGTGAGGTCCTAGGTGGGGATCTCTCTGTAGGTAAAGGTCCAGCAGGTATGAAGCTGGTTGGTGTCACTGGGGTCTCTCAGAGGCTAGGTTCCCCCCACTCACTGCCCTGCCACTTTCTTCAGGCCCAGCCAACAGGAAAGAGAGGAAGGGGGTAGGATGAGCCTGTTTCCGAGAAGGGGGTGACATCTGAGCTGTGCCTGCAGTTCTCACATCCCCATGGTTCATTCCTGATCACAAGGCCTCGCCCGATAGTTCAAGTGTCTGTGGGGAGCATGTGCCCAACAAAAGAGAGGTTTCTGTAACTCCCGAGACAGAAGAATGGAACCCAGGAAGGGTGACTGCCATCTCTTCTGCAACATGTCAGCATGATAGTCTCTTTCTGCTTTGTATTGATCACTGAAGAAGTGAGTTTGTGCTACATGGTGTGTAAACTATTAGAAAGGATTTAAATTGTTTTAGTATATCAAACCCTCAGTCTCTCTGGACTTCGAATACGGTGTTTTGTTATTCCACATGATTGAATCTCTGGGCCTGTGCAGAAGGGAACATTTGCTGAACATGGCGTTATAAACAGTATTCTGTCTAACTTGTGGGAAGAGCACACTATTTTAAAGGACCGGAACACGTCCTTTGTTGGTTTAATCATCACGGCTCAGTTAAGTTGCGTGTGGCCAATTGCAGTATTGACTCACCCAGTGCCTCTAGACTCTGCTCAAAGGAGAAAGGCTTAGCTGTGTGGAATCTGATAACTTCACCTGCAGTTAATATAGCTACTGGATGTTCAGGGAAGTAACTATATTGCTGCTTACAATTTTTGATGGTATGATTTAAAAACACTTTTTTATTGTTTATGCTATTACAGTTGTCCCAATTTTTACCCAGTTGCCACCTTCCCCCAACATTCCCTTTTCCACATTCAATCCCCGCACCATTTTTCATGTCCATGGGTCATTCATATATGTCCTTTGTCTAATCCCTTCACCTTCTTTCAACCAGTCCCACCTTCCCCCTCCCCTCTTACAGCCATCAGTCTGTTCCTTGTTTCTGCGCCTCTGATTCTATTTTGCTCATTAGTTTATTTTGTGCCTTAGATTCCATTTATGTGAGATCATATGGTATTTGTCTTTCATTGCCCGGCATGAAAGTTTCCAGTTCCATCCAAGCAGTCACAAAAAGTAAGAATTTTTTTTTTTTACTGCTGCATAGTATTCCATTATGTAAATGTACCATGGCTTTTTTATCCACTCATCTACTGATGGACATGGGCTTTTTCCAAATCTTGGCTATTATAAATAATGGTGCTATGAACATGAGTGCATATATTCTTCTTAATTTGTGTTTCAGGATTCTTTGGACATATTCCCAGCAATGAAATTACTGCGTCAAAAGGCAGTTCTGTTTTAATTTTGTGAGGAAAACTCCATACTGTTTTCCAGAGTGGTTATACTAGTCTGCATTCCCACCAATAGTACACTAGGGTTCCCTTTTCTCCACATCCTTGCCAGTGCTTGTTTTTTGTTGATTTATTAATGGTGGCCATTTTGGCAGATGTGAGGTGGTATCTCATTGTGGTTTTAATTTATATCTCTCTGATTGCTAGTGATGTTGAGCATTCTTTTTATATGTCTCTGTGCCATCTGTATGTTCTTCTTGGAGAAGTGTCTATTCAGGTCCTTTGCCCATTTTTTAGTTGGATTATTGTCTTCCTGATGTTGAATCATACAAGTTCTTTATATATTTTAGAGACTAAACTCTTGTTTGATGTATCGTTGACAAATATTGGTTTGGCCAAAAAGTTATTTTGTTTTTTCTATAAGATGGCTATAGTAGCGCTTAGTTGTCTTTAACTCCATTCAAAACAATTTTGTTAGATTATACCGTGACAGCTTTCATATCAGCATGAATTAAAAGAGAAAGCTTACCAAAATTGGTGAATTTTTGTATAGCAATTTTAATATTGAAGATGGAAGAAAATATGCAATATATTTGGCATATTATGTTTAATTATTTCAAGAAAGGTAAAAATGCAACTGAAATAAAAAAAAAAAAAGATTTGTGCAGTGTATGGAGAAGGCGCTGTGACTGATCAAGCATGTCAAAAGGGGTTTGTGAAGTTTCATGCTGGAGATTTCTCACTGGACAATGCTCCACAGTTGGGTAGACCAGTTGAAGTTGATAGTGATCAAATTGAGACATTGAGAACAGTCAACATTACACCATGTGGGAAATAGCTGACATACTCAAAATATCCAAATCAATGAAGTTAATGGTGAAAATGAAAAAAATGTAAGTTTTATTTTGTGGAAAAACCATATGGACTTTTTGGCCAACCAACCAAATATGCTCTCCAGCACAGTGGGTTCCCTTTTCATTTGCTGATGGTTTCTTTACCTGAGCAGAAGCTTTTTAATTTGCTTTAGTCCCATTTATTTTTCCTTTTCCCTTGCCCTAGGAGATACATTGGCAAAAATATTGCTATGCAAGATATCTGAAATTTTACTGCCTATATTTTCCTCTAGAATTTTCATGGTACCACGACTTATATTAAGTCTTTTATCCATTTTGAATTTATTCTTGTGTATGGTATAAGTTGGTGGTCTAATTTCATCTTTTTACAAATACTAGTCCAGTTCTCCCAACACTGTTTATTGCAGAAACTGTCTTTACTCCATTTTATGCTCTTTCCTCCTTTGTCAAATGTTAATAAACCCATAAAGGTGTGGGTTTATTTCTGGGCTCTCTGTTCTATTCCACTCATCTTTGTGTCTGTTCTTATGCCAGTACCAGACTGTTTTGATTACAGTGGCCTTGTAATATAGTTTGATGTCAGGTATTGTTATCCCTCCAACTTTCTTCTTTCTCAAGATTTCTGAGGCTATTTGAGGTCCTTTTTGGTTCCATATAAGTTTTTTGAATGTTTGTTCTAGATCTGTGAAATATGTCATTGGTATTTTAATAGGAATTGTGTTGAATCTGTAGATTGCTTTGGGTAGTATGAACATTTTAATGATGTTAATACTTCCAGTCCACGAACGTGATAAATTCTTCCACTTATTTATATTTTCTTCAGTTTTTTTTTTTTTTCTCTCCAGTGTCCCATAGTTTTCCGAATATAGGTCTTTTATCTCCTTGGTTAAATTTATTTCTAGGTACTTCACTTTTTTCTTGTTGCAATAGCAAATGGGATTGTTATTTTAGTTACTCTTCCTGATAGTTCATTATTGGTGTATAGAAATGACATCGATATCTGATTTTGTATCCTACATTGCCAAATTAATTTTTTAGGTCTAGTAGTTTTTTAGTGGCGCCTATAGGGCTTTCTATGCACAATATTGTGTCATCCGAGAATGAAAGTTTTACTTCTTCTTTTCCAGTTTGAACACCTTTTATTTCTTCTTTTTGCTTTTTATTACTTCAAATACTTCCTGAGAATCCCTGTAGCCTGAACTGTTTCTGTTCAGAAATCAGCTGACAGTCTTATTGGAGCTCCCTTACAGGTACTGTTTCTCTCTTGCTGCCTATAAGATTCTTTGTCTTTAAACTTTGCCATTTTCTTATGATGTGTCTTGGTGTGGGTCTTTTTGGGTTTGTCTTGATTGGGACTCTCTATGCTTCCTGAACTGGTGTGACCTTTTCCTTCACCAAACTAGAGAAGTTTCGTGCCATTATTTCTTCAAACAGATTTTCTGTCCCTTGCTCACTTTCTTCTCCTTCTCCTATCCTTATGATGTGGATATTGTTACATTTCATGTTGTCCCAAAGTTCCTTTAATCCACCCTCATTCTTTTTATGTCATTTTTATTTTTGTTGCTCTGATTGGGTGTTTTTTCCTACCTTCCAGGTTGCTCATTCGATCCTCTGCTTCATCTAGCCTGCTTTTAATTCCTTCTCATGTAGTCTTCACTTCAGATATTTCATTCTTCATTTTCAACTGTTGTTTTTCAAGGGTTCTATGTCCTTCTTCATGCTGATATAGTTCCCACTAAGTTCCTTGTAGTTATGAGTTCCTTTACCACCCTTACAACCATTAGTTTGAAGTCCGTGTCTGATAATTTGCTTGCCTGTACATCGGTTAGCTCTTTTTCTGGGGATTCCTCCTTTTTCTTTTATTTGGGGGTGGTTTCTTTGACTTTTCATTTTAGCTATCTCTTTTAGTTTGTTTCTGCATGTTATGTATATCTGGTTTGACTCCCTGTCTGCATGGGGTGGCTTTACGCGGTGGGAGTCCTGTGGGACTCGGTGCAGCCTCCTCAGTCTCCTGAGCTGGATGCTCTAGGAATGCCCCATGTGTGTTTATGCTGTATTTGAGTCTTGATTGTTGTTGGCCTGTGAGTTGGTTGGTCCTCCCCTCCAGTTGACTGACTGAGGGTCTCAACCCCCATCATGCCTTGTATGCTGTTGTACCTTGCTGACCAAGCAAAGTGAACAACACAGAAAATAAAACCCACACAAGCAAAAACAACAACAACAACAACAAACAAAACCAAAACAAAACAGCAAAATCAGTGATAAAAGAGCAAAGATAATGTGAAAGTGGAAAGAGAAATAGAATAGGGTAAATAAGAATATGATAAGACCAAAGGAAAGAAAAAACGATTACGGAAGGATAGAGGGAGGAGAAGTGATAGGAGTAAGGAGTAGAAACAGCGATGCCACAAAAAAAAAAGGGAGAAATAAAATAATAAGGAAAGAAGAAAGCAAAATAGAATAAGAAAAGCGGAGAGTAGTCTACAAGATTTGAAAGAAAAATATAGAGAAAAATAAGGAAAAATTTGAGGAAAAAGAAAAAAATGATATAAAGCTATGTGAAAGAAAAACTAATGAAAAAGAATGAAGTGGATTTCCTCTCAGCGGAGTTCAGTGCTTGCCCGCTGGGTTCTCCCTCTGGATACAACTCTGATGCTTTTTGCAGTTGGTGCAAACCAATGTCAGATGCTTTTCAGTCTAGCTCTAGGCAGCCTGTTTGAAGCTACCAGTGATCCACAGTTTGTGCTTGTCTCCTCTGGGCTCAGCTGCATCCAGGATGGCCCTCATTGCTCTGTAAGTCTGCATTTTTATTAGTACAGGGCCCAGGGTGAGTCAATTAAGGACCAAAGGCATTGCCGGAATCTCCTCCACCTGCCTCTGCCTGTGGTCCTGCTGGTAGTTTAGTCTAGTCACTGACCTGTTTCTGAGAGGACTTTGGGTGGATTCAGAAGGCTGGGAACCCCTGGATCTTCTGTGGGAGGTGCCGTTCATACTTCAGGGAAGATGGTAGCTGTGTTCTCATGTCTGAGTCTGTCCAAGGCTATTTCTCTGAACTTGGCAGGGCAAAGCCTCTAATAGTATAGTGGGTGGGACCTCCACAGCCTATAGTTTGGATCTGCCAGAAAAATGGAGGGTGTTCCTAAACTCTGTGGTGAGGGGGAAGTGCCAGTCTGGTTTTTTGGGAAAGTGTATGGGATGGCTGTGCCCTAAAGCCAGTCTCTGACACCCCTGAGTTTGCCTATGTTGCTGTCTCCTCAGCAGGGAGTAAGATGCAGGTTGGGGAAATGGAAGAAAGAAAGAAAAAAATGTAAAAAGAAAAGGATGCAGAGTGGGGTGAGCGGGATTCCAGAGGGTGGGTCTAGGAGGCTTTCAGAGGCTGGTGCAAGTGGTTTCCCATAGGGTGGGATAATCGTTTTTCCCCTGGGAGGGGCTTGCTCTTCTCCCACTTCACAAAAAGTGGCTGCTGCAGTGTGGTGTTCTCTCCTAGCACTGGGCACCCAGCCGCCATGCCCCCACACCTTTCCCCCAAGCCTCCCACTCCAGACTCTCCTTGCACAACTCAGACCTGCTGCCCTCCCTATGCCCAAGCCAAAGGTGAGTGGCTGGGAATATGAAACCTGTGCCTTGGCCCCCTAGAACAAAAGAAAGGGGAAAAAAACAAGAACAGAAGAAAGGTGGCCTTGTCCCCAGCTGGCAAGAACCTTGGAGCTTTCACTGCTGAGTGCTGTGTGGGCAGGTGATCCCAACACTGGTGCTCTGTGCTTGGGAGCCTGGTCTGAGGGCCAGGCTTCACTCCTCCCCAGGGGAAGTTTCCGCAGTCGTGCGGCCACCTCAGCCCGCTGCCACCTGGCCCACCACCTATGAAAGTGATGTTGGGCCCTGGCTGGTGTGGCTCAGTGGATTGAGCGTGGGCTGTGAACCAAAGGGTCACGGTTCGATTCCCAGTCAGGGCACATGCCTGGGTTGCGGGCCAGGTCCCCAGTGGGGGCCATGTGAGAGGCAACCACACATTGACATTTCTCTTCCTCTCTTTCTCCCTCCCTTCCCCTCTCTCTAAAAATAAAGAAATAAGATATTTAAAAAAAAAAAAAAGTGATGTTGGTTGGCCCTTTTCACATCCCTGCGCTTTCTACCAGTCTCAAGGTGGTTTCTGTGCATCCTTGGTTAAATATCTCCTTTTTAGGTAGTCTTCCGTTGTTTATTTCGGGTGGATGTTCCCCTCTTTATTTTCAGCTTAGTTCTGGGAAGCAGTGCAAGATAAATTCTCAGACTCCGCCACCGTCTTAACGCTATCACCTCTTGATAATATGGTTTAAAACATCAGAATTTTACTACATCTTTTATTTCACAACCCCGTCAAACCTCTCTCTCTCCTCAGTTGCCACAGGATTTTACTGCATTTACCACTAGGATTTATGAGGGGGAGGGTTAGTTCTGACCCCGTCTTAGCTATTGACATGAAAATGATATAGTCACTCAGAGAAATCTCTTGGAGCTGTCAGAGCCAGTGGAGATCTACATGGTGAAGTTCCCATGGTCACATTCAATCGTCTTAGTTCAGGGGTGTCAAACTCATTTTCACCAGGGGCCACATCAGCCTCAAGGTTGCCTTCAAAGGGCCAAATGTAATTTTAGACTGTATCAATGTCACTACTCCTTAACAGTTAAGCGAGAGGTCGGCGCTGCCGCCAGGTAGAAACAAGGTGGAGGGCCGGATTCAGCCTGCAGGCCTTGTATTTGCCTCTTGTATCTTAGTTTAAATTAAGAAATATCAGTGCTAATTGGGCAAAGATGGGGAGATCTTTTAAGCACGAAAAACCTGATTATTTTGGTTGCTCTATGTAATTTAGCTATTTTGACTTGCTAAACAGTAAGAAAATACAGTGATGGATCACCCTAGCTAGCAGAAGTGAAGCTTCCAGTTCACTGCACGGGGCGGTGGATGTCCTGGGCTTTCTCCTCTGAGAGGGGTCCTGTCCCGCAAGGAGTGACGGGCGGGGATGCTTTGCTCTCCAGATAGGAGCTGTGATAAGCCGAGGAAGGTTCCAGGAGGCAGCTCTCAGGACTTTATTGAATGTGCACCTGTCCAACAGTGAGATCATGGGCTCTTGATCTCAGAGCAGGTAGGGAACTGGCCCGTGGGCAAGGATGTTTTGAAAGAGTCTCCCATTTCTGCAAGAAGCTACACTAGATGGCCTCAGGTTTCCTTCTGGTTTTGAAAGTGCATTTCATCATTTACCTCAGAAATTAAAGCACTAAGAGTAATGGATAATACTCAGCATTCTAGCTTGTAGGTCCTAGGCTGATCCTTTTGGAGCCTTGGGGAACCCTGTAATCACCCAATTTGTCTGTAAAATAAGTTACACAATTATAACTGGTTATAGCCTGTTCTTTAAGTCCTGTCACAGAATTCAGCACTTGTGGTCAAGCATGGCCAGGAGCCACACACACTCAGATGACACACACACTTGGACGACCCCTCGTAGTTATCAGGGGTGGTCATATGATTGTCTGCTTCCTCCTGAAGAGTCACTGTCTTGACAACGGAGGGTAACTGAGGCTTTGCCTTTGATACCTTCAGAGCCTTTGGTTCCATGGAATCTTCTTTGCCTCTGAAGTTCACAGACCTTGTACTCCTCACAGAGGATGTAACACAGGTTGTATCCTGATTTCCCCAAAACTGCACCAGACCGAGAGCTCCTTACATACGACAAGTTTCCTTTGATCCAGACCTGCCTGGTGTAAGCATCCTCTCTGCTGTTGGGTGGCACTGCTCCTTCCTGATTGACATCTGGTGTGTGCTCACAGGACAGCAGCCTCCTGGGATGGGTGCTCAGGAAACACTGGGCCATCACTTGGTTTCCAGCATGTACAATGCCCTGTTTCTGTCCAGTTGTAGTAAAAGCCGTTCATGTTATTAATGTACTTACTGCCATCATTTTGGACTCAGTGATGCTCTGCCTCTCCTGTCCCCTCAAGCACACTGGTCAGCCCCCTCCAACCTCGGAGCCGCATCTCTGCCACCTTGTTATTTTTCCCTTTTCTTTGGCTTCAAGTTCTGATAAGAACAACTGTGAAATGGGCATTTGGTGATTTTTCTCTAAATAAAGCCAGAATCTCATCAGAATCTCTAGACGTTTGTCCCCAGGAGTCCAAAAGCTATTTTGAATCCAGCCCATAGCAAATAATCAAGGACCTAGTAAGCACATCTCACACTCCACTTGATATCTGAGAAATGCATTAGTTTCCAACACCTTTTAATCTATTGTGGCATGTTATTATATCTAATCACAGGCAGCAGAGTTACACCACGGAACGAAATACCATCCACAGTAGCAGGTCAGGAATTTCTGGGCTGTCATTTATATGTGGCTATCACTTGGCCTGGCAGATACGCCAGCCTCGGCCTAGGGGTCTCTCAAGGTAAGAACCAAAGGGCCTGACATCATTTGCAAAGCTTTCGCAATACCGAAGTGTAACTCATATCACAGAGACTGAATAGCAGTGAGGGCAGGGTATCAGGGTAACGACCTGCCAGCCCTGCAGTGAGTGGTAAATGAGAATTTTTATTAGCAAGGAAATGTGGCTAACACTGTCCTTCCCTTTCAAGGAGAACTTACCGATTTAAAATGGCTGGAAGAGGGACTTCCGGCCAAGATGGAGGCGTAGGCGGACACACTGTGCCTCCTCTCACAACCAAAATTAAGGACAACAAATATTTAGAAACAAGGAAACAACCAGAACTTATAGAAAATTGAACTGTACGGAAGTCCAACAACCATTCATCCAGACCGGTAAGAGGGGCGGAGTCGCGGCAGGAAAAGTGGAGGTGCGGACCCGGGAACGCAAGCAGCAGTGGCTGGTGGTCCCCGGGCCCACAGACGGCAGCTGGCGGACCCCCGGGCACAGGGCGGGCAACTGTGCAGACCCAGTGAGGCCGCACAAGGCGACTAGCTGACTAGGTGGTCCCACATTCGCCCGCGTAGATGGTCCAGGCAGAGGGGAAGTGGCGGAAGGGACTGAATCCAGGAGAGAGCGGAGCAGGCGCCATTCTTTCCTCTCAGACCCCACCCCCACATACAGCGTCACAATCCAGCGACTGGGCTGCCCCGCCCTGAGGAACACCTAAGGTTCCACCCCTCACTACGTAATAGCTGTGACCAGACTAAAACCAAAACAAAACAAAACAAAAACCCACCAAAAATGGCTCAAGCTGGAAAACAAATCAAAGCTCCAGAGCCAATTCCTCTAAGCAGTGAAGAGATAGCCAACCTATCAGATGCACAGTTCAAAGCACTGGTTATCAAAATGCTCCCAGAATTGGTTGATTTTGCTCACAAATTAGATGAAAAAATGCAGGCTACAATACGTGAAATGAAGGAAGACGCATGGGGAACTGATAGAGATGGAAGGAAAACTGGGATTCAAATCAATGGAGTGGACCAGAAGGAAGAAACTAACAACCAAACAGAAAACGAGGAAGAAACAAGAATTCAAAAAAATGAGGAGAGGCTTAGGGATCTCCGGGACATCGTTAAACGTCCCAACATCCGAATTATAGGGGTCCCAGAAGGGGAAGAGGAAGAGCAACAAGTGGAAAACTTATTTGAACAAATAATAAAGGAGAACTTCCCCAATCTGGCAAAGGAAATAGACTACCAGGAAGTCCAGGAAGCTCAGAGAGTCCCAAAGAAGTTGGACCCAAGGAGGAACACACCAAGGCACATCGTAATTACATTAGCCAAGATTCAAATGAAGGAAAGAATTCTAGAAGCAGCAAGGGAGAAGGGGACAGTCACCTACAAAGGAGTTCCCATCAGACTGTCAGCTGATTTCTCAAAAGAGACCTTCCAGGCAAGAAGGGGCTGGAAAGAAATATTTGAAATCTTGAAAAGCAGGGACCTACATCCAAAATTGCTCTATCCAGCAAAGCTGTCATTTAGAATGGAAGGACAGATAGAGTGCTTCTCAGATAAGGTCAAGTTGAAGGAGTTCATCATCACCAAGCCCTTATTATATGAAATGTTAAAGGGACTTTTCTAAGAAAAAGAAGATCAAAAATATGACAGTGAAAAGACAGCAAACTCACAGCTATTAAGAACCACACCTAAAACAAAAGCAAACTAAGCAAACAGCTAGAACAGGAACAGAACCACAGAAATGGAGATCATATGGAGGGTTAGCAACAGGGGCGTGTAAGGAGGAGAGGGGGGGAAAGGTACAGAGAATGAGTAGCATAGACGGTGGATAGAAAATAGACAGGGGGAGGGCAAGAATAGTGTGGGAAATGTAGAAGCTAAAGAACTTATGACACATGGACATGAACTAAAGGGGGGAATGTGGGTGGGAGAGGGTGTGCAGGGTGGAGGGAGATGATGGGGGAGAAATGGGACAACTGTAATAGCATAATCAATAAAATATATTTAAAAAAGAATAAATAAAATGGCTGGAAGAATCTTAAAAGATGTAACTTAAGAGGTTAAGCGATATACCCTGGGCTACATGACTGTTTATTGGGGGAAAAAATTGAAGTGACCACTTGTTGCTTTTCCCACCAGCACACTTGTCAACATTTCTGCTTTTGTCAGTGTTTATGATATTTCTCATGTTTTTCCCCTCTTTCCCCATTATTTCCCCTTTGAAGTATGTAGTTGGCTACTTGATACATAAGCATGAGTAAAATATAGTGTGATAATCTACCATCTGCATTGAGAGATAACTTTTGTGTCTTTTGAAGAAAAAAAAAAAAACAAGTGGGCAGACACCTGAACCCTGAGGAGGCTGACGTGTTGTGATGGTAACTGATGTTTGGAACAAACACTGAGAATTGGTAGGATTTCCTTTTTCTCCCTTCTTCATTTTCTGCCTTCTTCTACAGTAAAAATGTCCTTGCGCTCTGTAAGTTGGAATGAAGAATTTAAAATAGTAGGAAATGAAGTTTTTGTTTTTAAATTAAGCAGCACTGTATGTGGACACCGAGGGTGCTCAGCTGACCTGAGGTGCACTGTTGGCAGCAGGGAGCAGAGTCTGGAAGCGAGGATGCCTGGTGTGGGGAGTGGGGTGGGGCCTTTCCGTGGTGACCAGAAGAGAGCTTCCAGGCCACAGAGACATTTGTGCATTGAGTCAGCTGCCCTGGCTGCTGGAGAGCTTAGAATTGGGTTTGACTGATTTCATGGCAGTGTGACTCCTTCCTGCTGGTCTTCACAAAGGTGTCCTGTGACAGGTGAATTAAGCAGCACCTTGGAAGATGTTGACCGTGTTTGTTCTTGTTGTTTTCAGTGTTTTAATCAAGTTTTCTGTTCATTTGGAAACATAGGAGGATGTGCAGCAAGAGACCACAGCTGAGTTGCATCTGTGCGGTGCAGCCTGCGTGGGGGGATCGTGTGGCGGTTTCACATTTGAGACCTGCAGTGACATTTCTGCAGCTGATCCTTGTTGTTTCCCACTCAGCACCACCGTGGGAAGGTGTCAGCATCGGGCTTCCCGACCTCCTGGGATATTCACGTGGCCTTGCTGTTGTGGGTCGGTGAGCAGGCAGTGGACTCACATGCATGGACAGGAAAGGACTCCGTGGGGCTGAGGTTGGGTGTCAGCTGTGTGAGGAACGGGGCAGGTGATAGAGAGCCAACCCTGCACCTGGAAATGTTGCCGTGCCGTAGCTGTGACACGCCGTTGGTATCCAGGCTCTGTCTGTGCAGGGCCCGAAGCTTGAAGATGGTTGTGCAGTAAAAACACAGTGTGTATCTCCAGCAAAAAGTCATGTTACCTGAGTCTAAAATATTAACCACTGTGGGTTTTGATGTGAATAAAATTAGGATCAACAGTGCATTTTTCTTCCTTTTTTAATTTTGGTAAATACATATTATATCAAATTTACCATCTTAACCATTTTTAAGTGTACAGTGATATTGATTGCATCACCACCATCCACGCCCATGTAACTCATTTAATCTTGTAAAACTGAAACTCTATATCCTGCAAACAATAAATCCTCACACCCCTCCCCTCAGCCCCTGGCAATCACCTTTCTACTTTGTTTCGTTAATTTTTACTACTCTTCATATCTTTTATAAGTAGGATCTTAAGGAATTTGTCTTTTTGTAACTGTCTAATTTGCTCTTAGCATGATGACCTCAAGGTTCACTCACGTAGCCTGCGTCAGAATTTCCTTCCTGCCTGAGGCTGAATGATACTGCATCGCACATACATGCCACATTCTGCTGTTGATCCACTGACGGACACTTAGATCACTTCCATGTGTTAGCTCCTGTGAATAACGCTGCTGTGAATGTGGGTGCACAAACAGCGCTTTGGGACCCCGCTTTGAGTTCTTTTGGGAATGCGCCTAGAAGTGAAATTGCTGGATCACATATGGTGGATAAATGCGTAGTGTACATGAATTTCAGTGTGTTCTTATTTAATTATGGCACTGTTAAGTAAAGGTGTAGATAGCTGGTGTATTAGGATAAGGTAATGTGTTGTAACAGAGAAGCCCTACGATACAGCAGCTTAAAGAACAAAGTCCTTCTCTTTCATATTAGGCTGGTGACTCTGCTCCATGGTTACCCAGGGACCCAGGTTCCAGATCACTGCTCTGCGTATCCTAAGGCCCCTCCTCCTCTGTGCAGTTGAGGGCGGGAGGCCAGCATGCTCGTTGTCCTGAGGATTTGGACCAGAGTGGCGCACAGCATGCTTGCTCACATCCCACTGCGCGAGCTCATTCGCCTGGCCATCTTCTGGTTAATGGGGGAACATGGTGCAGCCGTGGCACTGTAAGAGCAGCCACTGCAGCTGGCATAGTGAACAGGAATGAGAAGAAATAGATTGATTATGTTCTTAAATTTTTGAAGTGGACTTAATTTCTTTATTGACTTGCTACTGCAAAGATGAGAGAGCTGTGGGTCTAGGCTGACCACTGTATTGATCTCATAACATTTCCTATTCGTTAGCCAATACTTATGGCCTGTTTCAGAAATGCCACCAGTTGGCATGCATTTCTCAATCTAGTTTAGCCTTGCCTTTTATACTTGTGCCTACATCTGTATTTATATCCATGTAGCTGTTGCTGTTCCATTCAGTGTTTGTCATAGAATTCTATTCTGTGGAAGTTACTGCCAACACACACTTTCTTCAAGTAGAAAGAAGAGGATAAAAACCAAGTCTTTTTATTCTTGTTTTTTGATTACTTGCCCCCAGAAGTCATGCCAGAAGGACAGAGGTTATTGATTTGGGGACAAGTGTGGGATGGATCCTGCCTGAGAGCAGTGACTCAAAAGGTGCCCCAATAGAATGAAAAGGAATAGGCACAAACCTCCGGAGAGTTTTGCTTTCAGAGTGTGGATTTGGTATTTTGATGTATCTTTTGGAAGTTACTCATGTATAAATAGTTAAAGCTATGAGTGTAGATGCATTCTTGAAAGTAGAGAATTTAGCCCTAGCTGGTATGGCTCAGTGGATTGAGTACTGGCCTGTGAACTAAAGGGTTGAGGGTTCAATTCCCAGTCAGGGCACATGCCTGCCATGCAGGCCAGGTCCCCAGTTGGGGGCCCGTGAGAGGCAACCACACATTGATGTTTCTCTCCCTCGCTCCCTCCATCCCCCTCTCTTTAAATATACATAAATAAAATCTTTTTGGAAAGCAAGTAGAAAATTTAGAGAGAATGTACTTTTATTGTGAAATCCATTGTATTTGGCAGACTTTGGGGGAAAACAATTTTTTATCTAAAAATGTCATAAAACTAATTTTATTGAAATTAATTTTGAATTGAGAAACTTGATGGCATTTTAGTTTCTTAGTGAGTGGGACTGGGTGTATGAATGAAGAATAGTGGATTTTACGATATAGGTGTCACATGTTGGTCCCGAGCTCTACATGGGCACTTGCAGTTGTATGAAGAGTGTTTCAGGGTGGTATAAATATAAACATCTGGATCATGCATTCTGCATAAAAGCAGTGGCACGGCACAGCGCCTCCGTCCCTCCAACAAGCTTTCCAAATAGAAACTGAACGTTTTGGGGTTGATGGCGACCACTAGGGGTTATTTGCACAGTGCACCTTCCGTGGAAGGACTTTACCTTAGTCTGTGTTCTCCTGAATTTTCTTTATATTTGACAGCTTGTACCCCAGTTAATTCCTATTTTAGGTAAACTTCTCTTACAGGCTTCCATAAGCTCTATAAAGCCTTCTCTCTTGTTCTTTCCTTCCATCTGTAAATTAAAAAAATGCAAGACAACTCATGTCAGCAATTAAGGAGATTCAGAGCACCAGGTCTTATAGAGAAATGAGGATACGGAGCAGGGGCATTCTCCCTTGGCTACAGTAGGTGACATCACTGGGCAGCGGCTCATCCAGAGCTTCTTGAAAATGCAGGTTCCTGGACCTAGTCCTACTGAATCAGAACAGGGGTCCATCCAGCCTGAGTTTGAGAACCACTGATCTTGACAAGTCATGTCAACCCTTGAGTCTGGATTTCTGGACTAAACACCTGACATCAGATAACTGTGAGAATTAAATATGTGAGCTGCCTAGTTTATAACAGGTGCTCAGGGTTGATTCTATTTTTCTGGCTTTTCTTTTTCAACTTACAAAGAGCTTTTAAGGTGTTCTCCTGCTTTTACTTACCTCTCATAGGTAGGCAAGAAAGATGTCCATTTTCATGTACAACTGGAGAAATGTCTGACGCCCTGTGCAGCAGCCATGGTCCCCTTCATAATGTTTTGTCTTATTCTGTCTAGTTATATTCGTGTAGTTGAAAAGACATCTCAGAAGCTCTGGTGCTCTGAATGAGAGACAATATGGACCTTTGCCATTTTCATTAGTAATTACAGTCTTACCTGTACTGTTTTCTGCTGTTGTCCATCAGAACCCACTTATTTTCAGTTTGTTACAGGCTGCATCAGCCTCTGTAATCTCCAGGGGAAATTGTCCACTTTTATAAACATTTCCATCAAAAACTGCACTCTGAACAGCTGCTTGTGACTTGGAGATGGCTTGTGTCAGTTAAATTTTATTTCAGTTTGAGGTCTTAGGAGCTTTAGAAATTGGAAATATAAAATGAAAATGTGGATATAAAATGATTTAACTGAGAGATCAGGCTTTGGTTTTAAGGACCATGGCTCATTATGAATGGTTTTCTATATTTTAGAATCGATTGTCTTTCATGAGGATGTCTTGTTTGCAGCACCCAAATCACAAGTTTGTGAAATATTTTTAATATCAAAACAGTGCCAAGTGATCTTATTCACAGTGTACTAGATTCATTCTTGATCTTCTGACAAGCTTTATGTGTAGACTGTCTGGATTGCTTCAAACAAATCTGCAAGCCCACCTTCTAATTTTTTAAAAAATTATTTTATATTGAGAGAAATTGACATATAACATTAGTTTCAGGTGAATAATATAATAATTCAGTATATGTATATTTTGCAAACTGGTCATCCACAATAAGTTTAGGCAACACCCTTCACTATGCATAGTTACAGTTTTTTTTCTTGTGATGATAACTTTTAAGATTTACTCTTTAGGCACCTTTCAAATATATCATACAGTATTGTTAACTAGAGCCACATTGCTGCACATTAAATTTACAGGACTTATTTATTTTATAATTGGAAGTTTATACCTCTTAAACCTCTCAGTGACCCCATACCCCTGGTAACCACCAATTTGTTCCCTGTTTCTGACTTGGGATATGTATATGTGTGTGTGTGTATATATGCATATGTATATGTATATGTATGTGTATATATTTTAGATTCCACACATAAATAAGATTGGTATTTTGGAATTATTCTATCTCTGACTTACCTCATTTAGCATAATGTCTTCAATGTCCATCTATATTATTGCAAATGGCAGGATTTCCTTCTTTTTTATGGTTTAATAATATTCCATTGTGTGTGTTTATGTATACATGTATATCACATTTTGCTTATCCATCTGTCCATTGATGGACACTTAGTTTATTTCTATGTCTTGGCTATTGTACAGTAATCATGCAGTGAACATGGGATTGGAGATAGCTCTTTAGATACTGATTTATTTCCTTCAGATATAAACCCAGAAATGGAATTGCTGGATCATATGGTAGTTTTGTTTTTAATTTTTTGAGGAATTTAATAGCATTAACTATAGTGGTCGCATCAGTTTACATTCCTACTAACAGTGCACAGTTTGTTTGTTCTTTTCTCCACAGCCTCACCAGCACCTGTTATTTGTTGATAATAGCCATTCCAACAGGTGTGAGGTGATCTCATTGTGGTTTTGATTTGCATTTCCCTAGTGATTAGTGATGTTGAGCATCATGTACCTGTTGGCCATTGGTATGTCTTCTTTGAAAAAAATGTCTATTTAGATCTTCTGCTAATTTTGCAATTGGATTGTTTTGTTTTGCTACTAAGTTGTATGAGTTCTTTAGGTCTGTCCACAAGGTATCCAGCCATGTCATATGAAAAATAGAGACATACACTGAAGAAGGTACAAGATACAAGAAACACTGTACATAGAACAGTCATGCCTCAGTCCCCTTCAAAGTAGGCACCTTGGGACCTTATATAATTCTCCCAACTGCCATCAGCTGCCCTGTCATATTTTCCTGAATCCCAGAGATGGTCTTCCCTTTCAAAGGTGATTTTGGTTTTGAGAAAAGCCAGAAGTTACAGGGTACCAAATCTGGGCTGTATGGGGGTTGAATCACCTGGGTGATTTGATGTTTTGCCAAAAAACTCTGCACAAGACATAATGCGTGAGTGGGTGCATTGTCATCATGAAGCTGCCCATCAACAGTTGCCCACAGCTGTGGCCTTCTGAATCATCGAGATAATTTCCATGGAGGAATGTTCAAGCTAACGCAAAATTTTATGCAGATTCATTGCTCTACTGGCTCAGTCATTTTGAATGTGACAGCCACACAGTTCACATGCTCACTCAATGGCATCTACCACCCCCACTGACTAGTACAGTGAAGTCATCATTGTTCACACACATGCATTCCAGTCCATTCCCCTTGGCTGTCAGGTTACACTGATGTCGCACAAACTGTTTTTGTTATATTAATAATGGCTGGACTTTTTCCTGAGAGACCTCATATACCTCTTATTAGATACATGATTTGCAAATCTTTTCCCTCACTGTGTAGATCACCTTTTCATTTTATTGATGGTTTTCTTTGCTGTGTAGAAGCTTTTTAGTTTAATGCAGTCCTACTTGTTTATTTTTTGGCTTTTGTTTTCTTTGTTTTGGTGTCAAATTCAAAAAGTCATCACCAAGACTGATGTCAAGGAGCTTACACCACATATTTTTTTTCGTAGGAGTTCTGTGCTTTAAGGTCTTGTGCTCAAATCTTTAATCCATTTTGAGTTAATTTTTGTTTCTAGTAAAGTGGAAATCTAGCTTCATTCTTTTGCATGTGGCTTACCAATTTTATTAACACCATTCATTGAAGAGACTGTCCTTCCTCCATTGTTTATTCTTGGTTCCTTTGTCATAAATTAGCCATAAGTTTATTCTGTGCTTTCTTTTCTATTCCACTGATCCGTGTGTCTGTTTTTCTGCCAATACCATATGTTTTGATTACTACGGCCTTGTAATAAAGCTTGATTATCAGATAGCGTGATGTGTTTGGCTTTGCTCTTTCTAAAAATTGCTTTGGCTATCAAAGACTCTTTGTGGTTTTGCGCAAATTTTAGGATTGTCCTCTTTCTTTAAAAATGTCATTAGAATTTTTGGGTTGTATTCAATTTGTAGACTGCGTCATGTAGTAGGGACATTTTAAAAATACAATTCTTACAGTCTATAAGCACAGAATATCTTCTGTTTATTTGTGTTTTCTTGTTTCTTTCTTCAGAGTCTTAGTTTTCAGTGTATGGGTCTTTCCCCGCCTTGTTTAAATTTATTCCTAGGTAATTTATTATATTTGATACAGTGTAAATGGGATTGTTTCTTTAAATTCTCCAATAGCTTCTTATTGGTGTATAGAAATGCAACTAATTTTTCTATATTTTGTATTTTGCAACTTTACTGAATTTTGTTTTTTCTAGCAATTTTTTGGTGAGGTGGTTAGAGTTTTCTCTATATATAATAATACATCTACAAATAGAGATAGTTAATGTTGAGTATCAAGTTTGGCAAGTTTTAGAGTTTCTGAGCAAAAGTGATTGTTCAAATAGAAATTTAGAGAGGGAAGAGGTAATGCATCCTTAGTTTTAAAAATAAAATATTGACACTTCAGAGAACTTTGTAGGACTTAAAATTTTAATCTCCATATAGAATTGGAGGATAGTATTCTACTTCAGGAATCTGTTGTCAGTGACATTAGTGTGATTATCAGAATTTAAAAACTTACTTGTTTATGGTTTACTTTCTATGTTATTTGTTTTTTAAGGAATTTCCTCTATTTTTGGTCAGATACACATCTAAGTTACAATGGTTTTACTTTATGATCATGAGGGTAGATTGCAAGATTTTTTCTGTCATCTGATACCCTTCAACCCCTCTTTCAAACCTGATTCTGGACTACTTGCATTGCCTCCTCCCACATTCTTGGTTGTACACAGCACATTTAAGTTTTTAGAGATATAAATTCATCTCCAGCCACTCTGGAAGCAGTTAGTTGCTCAGAATAGCACCAGATAGGTCCCATGGGTGTCTGTGGTCCAGCCTCCCTGGGGTATAAGCTACTCTTTCAAGAGCCTCAACATGGAAATTAAGGCTTGTGGCAGGGGACAGTGTATCCAGAATGTCCCAGAGTCACAGCTGGGTGTGAGAACCAGGAGAGGAGAAGAGCCCAGCCCCGGGCCGCATCTGTAACTGGATGTAGGCAGAGAAAGAGGGTTAACAGCAGTAAGGGATGCTTTCTGCCTTCCATGCACTCACAGTTAAGTGGGAGGGTTAGATTCCTTTGGGTGAAAAGTCCTAATTGAGTCTGTCTTTGACAGTGAAAGTGATTTATTGGGCCCCTCAGAGGCCCTGCCACCATCTTGTCTAAACGGCACCTCTTCTGAGATGTGGGATGTGTGTTAGTGGTCAGAGCGGCTTGCCTGTCTGTCTTCTCACTGGAATGCAGCTCTGGGCAGGAGGGACATGCTTATTTTGTTTATTGGCACTCGGAAGACACTCCCAGGATGACTCTGTGATTGAACGAGTAGGTCACGAGCCTGTAAAGTTCAGAAGTGGTTCAAGTTTCGGGTGCGAGTCTAGCGGCTCAGTGCTACCATCCGTCCCGGCTCTTTTTCTGATTTGCTGTCCATGGGTCTGCCTCTTCCACATGTTCCCCAGCCTCCCTCACTCCCCAGTCCTTCGTGGTCACTGCGCAGCTGCAGCAGTCCCAGGATATTCTCCTCAGTGTCCAGCCAGGCCTCCAGACAGCAGGAGGTGGGGAGGGCAGAATAATACCTTAGACCAGGGGTGTCAAACTCATTTTCACCAGGGGCCACATCAGCCTCACGGTTGCCTTCAAAGGGCCGAATGTAACTTTAGGGCTGTATAAATGTAATTACTCCTTAACAGTTAAGTGAGGGCTTGGTGCTGCTGCCAGGTTGAAACAAGGTGGAGGGCCGGATTTGGCCTGCGGGCCTTGTGTTTGCCACCTGTGCCTTAAACCCAGCCCAGACCCTGTGGCCACGAGAGTGTTAGTGCTGATCACAGGCGTGGGTTACCTGGACCAGTGAACATGGCAGGGGCTGGATCAGAAGATTTGGGCTGTGAGGGAGCGTGGCTATAAAGGAAAAACTATGCCTGTTATTAGGAAAGCAGACAAAGAAGTGGTTCTGGTTAAGCAAATTGAAAAGTCCACAGTTAGCTTTGTCTGCAGAACCTGGGCTCAGATTCCTGTAGGGTTTCTAGGAAAAAGACCAATGTTGATGTGGGAAAAATAATGAAATGGGCTTTAGACAAACATAGAGCGATCAATCTAAGATGAACCTTCTTTCTTTTAATAGAAATAACTGCTTGCTTGAAGGGGAAGGGGAATGAGGGACTGGCTTTTGGAATAAGATTTTTTTTTTTTTTTTTTTTTTTAGTCCAAGGAGAGAACAGGAATTTTAGACCAATTCTGAGGCTCTCCTGGATGAGAAGTAGCTCTCACTATTTCTAGGACAGTGAGAGTCAAACTGTTTGTAGATTCCTAACTTACTAGGTTTTTACTTTCCCCCCAAGCTCTGCTCTCCAGGGGAGAGGCCACTCTGGACATAAGTGCTGCTGGACAGGAGAAGGTGGGAGCTGCAGACTCAGACACCTTGCCTAGGAGTGGAGGGCTGTGCTGTTGTGCCTCAGACACTGGGCCTCAGGGTCAGATGGAAAGTTCTGTAGGGTACACACAGTTGTCAGGTTCCCGACACTGTCACTTGTTCTAGAACTGTCAGGCAGTGCAGGGGCAGTGACAGCATTGCAGGGAACTCAGTACTGGAGGGTGAAAAAAGGACCATTGTTTACAGTCCACCTAGGGCCTGAGCCTGCCACGGCACTGCAGCCCCTCGTAGGATCACGTCGAGTTACGTGTTGACCTGGTTTGGGAGCTAGTGGATAGTGATGATTTCCTTGACCTATAAAATCCCCTCCCTCCACCCCCAAAACATGCTTGGCGAAGATTGCGGAGAATCTGGGTGCTGTGTTTGAATTTCACATGGGATGTTGGAGTAGCCCAACTTCACTCATGTCATGATATTAATATTTCTTTTCAGCAAAATTGCACTGAGCAGGTTTCTAAGTTTCCCTTTGACTATTAGATGTCAACCAAGTATTGCAGGACATGCTGACTGACTTTTGACAAGCATCTGTGAGATGGCTACTGGTCCTTAACAGGGTGACCTTTTATGTCAGCACAAATGGGGGTCCCTTGAGATAAATTCAGTGTAAGGTATGTGTACTTGTAAGCTGTCAATCAAAAGAAAGGGCCACCTCTCCACTAGTGACAGATTTGCTTTGAGTGCTGACTGTTTTGACTCGGACGGATGATGATGATGGGCAATCCCTGTAATTTCTCAAAAGATCACAGTTGCTTTGTTTTTGTCCCTCACAGTCTGGCTATAAAAAGGAGTTTTTTTTGTTACCATCACCAGCAAGAAGCTTATACTGAATACCTGTTTTCTTGGGCATGTGCTGTAAACAGGTGGGAGTGAACTCTCTGCTCAAGAGCTCTCAGGCCAGGTGTGGTGAGGGTGTGGATGGGGAGTGGGAGGGCCGTGGAGAGCGAGCACAGGGTTGTGGTGGGACGGAATCTTCATGGCGAAGAAACCCGGAGATATTAGGCCTTCTCAACGCCGCCTCCTTTTGTTAGTTTTTTTTTTTTCCTTATTTAGCTTCTGAGAAATGTGACACATCTTATAATCGAGGGATGTCCTGGGTTAAGTGGTATCTTTTTGATCTTGTTGGTAGATTAATGGTATGGTTGTTGAGATTAGACTTGATGATACAGTAAATACATGGAGATAGAGGGAGTGGTATTCCCGGAAAAGAGAATGGGCTGGCAAGCCGAGGACACATCCATGGGCTGCGGTGCCATGGAGGTGGGAGTGGGAAAGGAATTTGGTACCCAGCTGTCCTTGTGCTTGTAGAGCGCTGCGTGTACAGGGGGATGGCAGAGTTCACCCTTAGAATGTTTCAGTGAAAACAGTCACCCCAGGTATTTGCCCCACCACACCTGGATTCTGCATTCTTCTTTTAAAATCCCCCAAATGAGGAAAAAGCCTCTGGTAGGGGTGAATTATTACTTCTTTAGAAAGGGTTTTAGACAGCTCCTTTTCGAGGTTAGGGATAGTGCTTTGCAGATCAGGAATTTATATGGTTGTTTCACTGGAGGATTCTGCAGCTCAGTTCAGATGACCTGAGATCTAAACCTTGTCAAGGATGGGCTGGATGTGGCCTTGTCCTGTGGTGACCTCAGAAGGCCCTGTGTGAGTCTGTCCTCATAGACTCTTGAAATGTGGGAGTTACAGTGTGGCTTCGTGCCATGAAGAGGGTGTGTTGAAGACATTATGCCCTTGCTTACTTGAGATCCACGGAGCTTGCCTCTTGGGATTATTTCCAAGTAACAGCGTGTCTTTGTGGGCCAGTGGGCATACTTTCTGTTGACAGGAAATAACTGGTGGCTCATGTGTCTTTTTTGTCCAAGTTACCAAGAAAACCCCTAAAGCCACAGCCACTGCCCCATTGAAGGAATTGCCCATTTTGGGTGCATCTCTTCCTTCTGCTTCCTATGTTCTTCTTCTGTTGAGATTCTGAGTTAATACAGCTCGTGTTAACTTCAAATCTGAATTTGCCCCTGATTTTTCTGGAAATAAGTACATCGATGAGCTTGTGTCACCATTTAACCTGAAAGCTGAGGGTATGCTGATAGACCTCGCAGAAGGTGATGTGCACCGGGGCATGCAGAGTGACCACGGTCAGCATCCCTGGTGTCGCTCAAGATGCACATCCTGTTCCCCACATCTGCTCTTCCCTCCCACAGTTGTGGGAGGAGGGTGGCACCCCACTTGCACTCCTATTTCAGGCTCCTGAAAAATGTACTTTAAGCTGACGAGTGATTCATTGTCAGGTTGGGGATGTGCAGCTGATTTTAAGTAGGGACAAGGGACAGCTATTGAGTTCTGCCTGGCACATTCACATGCAGGAAATGGAGTCTGATGTTGAAAAATTCCTCCATCTGCTGGGGTGTCACTAAGCTGGGCAGAATAAATGATGTCTTTACTGATTTCCAAGGAAAGTTATTAAGGTTGGAAGCCTTTCTCTACTTCCTGCCCTGCGCTTGTTGGCACATCCTGACATAGCAGAAGGACTGGGGGAACCTACCTTCACCCTCTGGGAACTGCTCCTCACTCTCTCCTGTAATCGGCAGGCCCCAGAATGCAAGGGGGAATAGACCGCATTCCACCAGTGGTTAGGGAAACTGCCCTGTTTCCTTTGAGCTCAGAAGTGGAGCTATTCTGTCAGGTTAGCTGTTCCCTGAGATGTACCCCCACCCCCATCCCCACAACCAAAGGAATTTAATGTTGAGCATCAATATCGTCTTAATGTCATAGTTTTTGTGTCTGGACTCTTCATATGATCCCATTGATCAATTTCATGCTAGTCCAGCGTCAGTAGATCCAGGAGTTTCCTGTATCGATGGGGTGAGTGTTTTCTACTGTGTGTAGCGATGGGAGTGAGCCTCTATCTGTTGTACTGAAAGCACATGGGAACCTTGCCATGTGATCCCTGGGAGGGTACTTACAGCCTTTTTGAGGGCTAAGTTCTTATATTTAGATATCCTGACATCTTTTGAAGCTGCCTTCACTTACCAAAAATCAGCTGATGTATGAGAATCAGACGTGGAGTAGAGAGGGATATGCTTCAGTGGAGTAAATAATAACTGTGCATAATTATCAGCCCCAATTACCCTAAGTGCTAACTCTTCTGTTTAGCATTTTAAATCCATTTATGGTTATTCTTTCAGTATCAAAAATTTAAAGGTTTTGCGATAATTTTAATTATAGACAAATTACTGTTAAAACTCAGCTGTATTATAACACTTTAAAAAACTAATGGGATTACATTGTTAACTTTTCTTGAGGCATTTTGCATAGTTACATAATTAATGTTTATGTCTTTGCCAGAAATCACTTCATAGAAATGAAACATTTCTTTGCATTAGATAATGTGTGAAAATCAATTTGTGAATGTGACAACAAGACTATGTTATATCTTTTGGGATAATTCTTGCTTAATAGTGATAGTGCTAAATGTTAAAATCATGGAACAACCTGTTTTTTTTTTTCTTGGAAATTAGTATTTGCATGTGCACCACATGGGAACTGTTGAAAATGTGGACATGAAAAAATTAAATTGCACTCAGTTTATAAAGGAGGAAGATGTTAAAAATGCTTTATGTTTTTTTGGCAGCATGGTGGTTGCTTAGCTACAGAAATGAGGTCATCGAGGGCCCTTGGAATCTATATCTTGTTCACTTCCACAATTGGAAGAAATACCCCTAGGCAAGCACAGTCATCTAAAATTACGATATTTAGACTCCCAGGTATCAGGTCCAGTGGAATAGATGCCAGTGTGTATGAGCGTTGGCATTTATTCTGGGGGAGTCCTAACCCAGATGGAGTTATGGGAACAGGGGCTTGTGGGGCCCAGAGGGCCAGAATGTACATTGTAGGGAAAACACTGGTGACAAAGGAGCAGCAATGCCCATGAAGGTGGGTGTCCCAGAGTCTTGAGGCTAAAAGGGGAGTCCCTGGAAGAAGCCACGGTTGAGAGGAACAGGACAGTGAGTGGTGTGGCTTATGGGCAGTGTGGCTTGGTCCCCAGAGCTTGAGAACTTGATCAGTGGTCAGGTACTAGCAGAAACTGCCCCTCAGGGAGGTTGCAAGGCTTCAGTAGACAGATGGGAAAGACACTTAGAACTGTGCTGGTCACCACTGACATTCTCATGACTAATGAGTGCCAGCAAGTAGGGACATTTGACCACTCAGTGTCCTTAACTGGGACAGGGTCTGTTGCCTTAAACACTGGACATGTCGAATGATAAATCAGATTTTTACTGAGCCTGTGGAGAGAGGTAATTTTTAATGAAAGGAATAAAATGTGCATTCCTGGCTGGACTGTCTGAATCGAATGAAATGTAACTAGAAGCTGCAGTTCCTCAGCCTGGGCAGGTTTCTGTGGGGATTCAAGTATGTGCCATTCAGAGTGAAACGAAACAAACGCAAGCACGGCTCTCACTGCCGTGGCCGGTATTCATGTTATTCCTGCCCATATGAGGAAAAGAAAAGGCGTCACTGGGGGACGGCTCATTTTCGTGTGTTCCCACCCTGCTTGTCATGGCAGAGGTTAGAACCAGCTCAAACTGGTCCTTATGATGAATAATACATGTCTTTAAATGTGTTCTATTTGATAGTTTTTAGAGCAATTGCGTTTGTACACTGTACGAGGGGGTGTAGGTGGTAGTATCATAAAAGTAAATTCCATGCTTTTTCTCTTTTACTTTTCTGTAAGAGGCGTGCAGTAGTAGCCCATTGGTTTGGAAATAGTGTTGTTAATTATTTTATATTGAATCTAAGGTCAGCGTTGTTTGGTAAATGACGTTTACTGTAAAAAAAAAAAATAGGACACAGAATTTTTCTCACATGTTACTGTTTAGTCTGCCATCCTCACATTAGCTGAGCCTTTGAAAATTAGTTGTGCAGCAGCTGAAGAGGTCGTAGGTTTACCTATAAAGTGCTTGCAGGCAATAAGGCTTCCTGTGGATTTCTCTCTGTCCTGGTTGCTCCTAAGGATGTCTTATTCATAAGGCTCCCTGTTGCTCTCACTGCCCTCTAGTGGCAGGTGGAGCCACAGCCACCCACAGAAGGGCACGTGCTGTTTACACTGGGTTCCAGGAACATCTGTGCGTGTGTGATGAGAGTAGCAATGCAGAATTAAGTTCATCTTAAACTTCTTGGATGAGCAAGCTGATGTTGGACATGTGTCTTTCAGGACAATAGATTTGACTTTGCTATGCTTAGTATCCAGGAGAAAATACTGGGTTTTGATGAAGAAAACGGATGGAAAGAAGGGTGTTTTGTGCCTTTGCAGGACTAAGGACATCTTGCCCTGCGGTGTCACCATCTCAAAATTATGAATGGTGACATTTTGCCAATTTAGATACCATCGATCTTTACAAAGGTTTGATCATGCAGCCTCAGAGTAGACAGATAATAATGCTGAATTTAAACCCTTAGGTATGCAGAGGCATCTGAAACCTTCAGATATTTTTATACCATATTAAGGCATGATTCTTGGCTTTCTCATTGGTGTTTTTCCTTTTCCTTCTAGACTTTCACCTGCATTTCAATAGAAGAGAGTGTGTTCAATTTATCTTTATTGCTCAGCTGGCTCTAATGTTTAAAATTTCAGCCACTATTTAGCTTTGCTGTGCCCCCAGGCCTGCCACAGGGTGCAGAGCAGAGCAGAGCATCGCAAAAAAACATATCTGGGAGGGAAACTGCACTGTTGACAGGCGCATGGCTGGTGTGTACCTGTGGTTAAGCAGTGCACATGCATTCAGGGAAAACAGGAAGTTTAGGAAAGAAGAATATTGAGTCAAGTAATTACCTTCAAAAGCAAAAAAGCCAGTCCTTGTGAGACCCCAGAACTTAGAGCAGGATAGGGGTCTTGGATATGACAAATGTGGGACTCAGTCTGGTTCATAACTTGGCCTTTCCAAAAGCCTGTTTTCCTCATCTCTAATTTGGGGGTAGTCACAGGAAGTTTCTGTCATGGATTTTGCTGCTGTGAGTGGAGCCTAGTTGAGAATTCAGCAAGTATTAGTTATCAATAATGTTTTAAAGATCTCCCCAAAGTGATTGCTACAGATGAGTCTGTTAGGTAGTTATGCTGCTGAATGCTAGAGCTGTAAATTGGCTTTTGATTTGCCAACATATTGCATATTCATGCTCACTCCCTCGGTTCCTTGGTCTGGGGTAACATGGACGGACACATTGGTGGTTCCTTCTCTTCCTGTTGCTGTGAATTGAGAGCTTGCCCTGGGAAACATCTTTCCTGTAGAAGTGAGGGTGAGGAGAATGAGCTGCCAGGGCCCGGTGAGCCCCCGGGCTGGCAGACAGTCTCCATCTGAGTCCACTCTGAGCCAGTCTCTAAACTTGGAACCAAATCATGGGGTTTGCTGGAATCCAGGATCACATCACTCCAGCATACTTTAGAGCTACCTCCTGAAAAAGTGCCTCTGTCCCCAACTCCCAGATTATCATTGCACTGCTTTCCAGCTTTCTCAACTGTCTGCTCTCTTGTTCATTATCTCAAATCACTGATCACTGATAAACCCAACGACGTGTTGTAACATGCTAATTGCCATCAAGAGGTTAATCTGACTCCCCTCTGTAGTAAATTGTCTGTGTTTTACTGCTTCTGGAGTTTATACCTTTACTCACGAAAGGAATCATGCTTCTCCCCAGGAATTCCAAGGTGATGATCTCTTCTGGTTCATCATTAGCCGATCACTTAATGTCCTTCATGCAATAAAGATGAAATGAGCTCTGTGAACATGTCTTTCAATGAGTCACTTAGAGTTAGCAGGGTCAAGCGGCTCTGTTTGAACCACAACCTTGTCAGGCTTCAGCTATGGGAGCCAGGTGAACAGTGTGAGGCCACCAGACCTGGGGAACCAGCAATGACCCAGGTCACCAAGTTCTGGAGCATAAACCCAGGAGGCCACATCTTGGGCTCTCGTCCTGCTCGTCCTGCTCGTCCTGCTCATCCTGCTCAGAGCAGGAGCTCCAAGAGGAAGGTAGTAAATGGCAGTGCTGCTTTAAATGTACCCACAGGGTGTGTACCAGGGAGGAGGAGGAGGGGAGGAGAAGGCCTCCGCGGTGGTTGTGGCAGCAGCAGCCTTGGTTAAGACAGCGAGTGTTGGGACAGGCAGTTTGGAGTCCACCAGCAGACCCCCACATGATGTAGGCCCACAAGACACTTAGTAATCGTGCTCTTATTGAGGCAGGAGGACTCTGTGTCATGGGGGCAGCAGCAGGAGACCTGGATCTTAGCCCTAACACCTTTCATTACTTATGACCTTCAATACGACCCTGAATTTTTGTGGGCCTCATAGAGCAGATACTGCAAATTGTGTATTTCTTTGCTTCTTGTTACCTTTATGGCTAAATCTAGGGTCGATCTTTTTAGCTCAAATGCATAAAAAATCATGGGAATACTTTTCAAATGAAATACATCTCCATATTAAAAAATTTAATTTTAGAACAGTTTAGAAAAGTTGTGACCATGGCACAGAGTATCACAGGCCCCACTCTGGCTGCTCTCGCTAACATCTCACATCAGCACAGCCCACTTGTTACAACCAATAAACCCAAACAGGTGCATTATTATTAAGGTCTGTACTTTTCCTGAACTTCATTTTTCCCTAATGACCTTCTTCTGCCCAGGAGCGCATCCAGGATACTATGTGACATTTAGTGATCATGTCTCCTTAGCTCCTGCAGACTTTTCTTTTTGGTGATCTTGATAGTTCAGAGGGTAACTGGTTTGTGTTTTCTAGACGTTCTGCAATTGGGATTTGTCTGATGTTTCTCTTGTGACTCGACAGGGTACCGGAGGAAGGTCATGGGCGAAGCCCTGCTGGTGACATCATGTCAAGGGTATAGCTACCGTGACTTCGGATGATGTTGACCTTGATCACTTGAGGTGGTGCTTGCCAATTTCTCCCCTTAGTTCCTCCTTTCCCACTATCCACATGTTCCTCCTCCTCACAAAGTTGAGAGTTTTACTGTAGGATCCAGCAGGTAAGCCCCGAGATGTTTACCCAGCTGATCTACAAGCTGTTGCCCACATACAAGCTGCACGTGAATGTTTACAGCAACTTTAGTCATAAACAGCAAACACTGGCTGAGAAATCCTTCGTAAGTGAGTGAATGAAGGAACCACTTCACCAAGAATAGGAAACTGTCAGTAAGACATGTGACACCCATACAGGAACAGGATGGTAGATGCTGCTAAATGAAGGAAGCCAGTCCGAAAAGGCCACTTGCTGTGTGATCACAATTATGACATTCCAGAAAGGGCACAGCTATAGAGGATATAAATAGATCAGTGCATTTCCATTCTTTGGAAATGGCCTTTGCTCCAACTTTCAAGTCATTGTGTTATGAGCCTTAATTGGTTGAAAGCTGTTGAGGATTAGAAGAACCTAGAGTTCAATTCTCAACAATGAAACAAATTAATGGCAATTTTGTATGTAATATATGGAATGTGAGTTAACATTAAGCTTAGAGTAAAATAATAAAATCTTGTATTATCCTTTTCTCTAAGAATCTTTTTTTATTGTTATTCTATTATAGTTGTCTCAATTTTCCCCCTTTACCCTCCTCCATCCGGCCCTCCCCACTCCCACAGTCAATCCCCACATGATTGTCCATGAGTCATTCATACATGTTCTTGGACTAGTCCCTTTCCCTTCTTTCTACCATTGTTCCCCACACCCTTTCCTCTGGTCACTGTCAGCCTGTTCCATGTTTTTATATCTCTGGTTCTGTTTTGCTTGTTAGTTTATTTTGTTCATTAGATTCCTCTTATAGGTAAGATTATATGATATTTGTCTTTCACTGACTGGCTTATTTCACTTAACATCATATTCTCCTGTTCCATGCATGCTGTTGCAAAAGGTAGGTGTTCCTTTTTTCTGCTGCATAGTATTCCATTGTGTAAATGTACCACAGCTTTTTGATCCATTCATTTACTGATGGGCACTTAAGCTGTTTCCAGCCTTGGCTATTTGAAGTAGCGCTGCTATGAGCATAGAAGTGTGTAAGTTCTTTTGAATTGGTGTTTCAGGATTCTTAGGGTGTATTCCCAGCAGTGGAATTTCTGGGTCAAAAGGCAGTTCCATTTTTATTTTTTTGAGGAAATTCCATTCTGTCTTCCACAGTGGCTGCACCAGTCTGCATTCCCAGCAACAATGCACTAGGGTTTCTTTTTCTCCACATCCTTGCAAGCATTTGTTTGTTGATTAATTAATGGTAGCCATTCTGACAGGTGTGGGCTGATAGCTCATTGTGGTCTTAATTTGCATTTCTCTGATGGGTAGGGTTATTAAGCATCTTTTCATATATCTCTGGGCCATCTGTGTGTCCTCCTTGGAGAAGTATCTATTCAGGTCCTTTTCCCATTTTTAAATTGGATTGTTTGTCTTTCTGTTATTGAGTCATATGAGTTCTTAATATATTTTGGAGGTTAAACCTTTGTCCAGTGTATCATTGGCAAATATGTTCTCTCATATGCCTGGTTCTCTTTTCATTTTGATGATAGTTTCTTTAGCTGTGCAGAAACTTTTTAATTTGATACTGTCCCATTTGTTTATTTTTTTTTCTTTATTTCCCTTGCCCTAGGAAAAATGTTCAGCAAAAATGTTGCTACATGGGCTGTATGAAATTTTTGTCTATGTTTTCCTCTAGGACATTTATGCTATCACAGCATATTTAAGTTTTACCCATTTCGAGTTTATTCTGGTGTATAGGGTAAATTGGTGGTCTAGTTTCTTTTTTCTTTTTTTTTTTTTTGCATGTACCAGTACAGTTCTCCCAACACTATTTACTGAAGAGGCCATTTTTTACTCCGTTGTGTGCTCCTGCCCCGTTTGTCAAATATTAATTTACCATAGAGATATGAATTTATTTCTGGGCTCTCTATTCTTTTCCATTAACCTATGTGTCTGTTCTTATGCCAGTACCAAATTGTTTTGATTACAGTGGCTTTGTAGTATGGTTTGATATCAGGTAAGTTGATCCCTCCTGCTTTGTTCTTTCTCAAGATTGCTGAGGCTTTTGGGGTCTTTATTGGTTCCATATAAATTTTTGAAATATTCTAGATCTGTGAAATATGCCACTGGTATTTTATTTCATTTTTTTTCCAGTTATTTCTGTTGTTGTTGTTCAAGTACAGTTGTCTCCATTTTCACTCCACCACATCCCCTGCCCCACCCATCCCCACCATCCACCCTCAAACCCACCCCTACCTGCTTTGGCTTTGTCCATGTGTACTTCATACATGTTCTTTGATGCCCACGCCCCATTATCCCCTATTATCCCTCTCCCTCCTCCTCTCTGGTTGTGGTCAGATTGTTCTTTATTGCAATATCTCTGGTTGTATTTGCTTGCTTGTTTGTTTTGTTGATTAGGTTTTAGAGAGACAGGAAGGGAGGGAGAAAGAGAGTGAGAGAAACATGGATGTGCGAAAGGGACATCGACCAGTGGCCTCTCGCATGCCCCCAACTGGGAACCTGGCCCACAACCCAGGCATGTGCCCTGACCAGAAATCAAACTGGTGACCTTTTGGGTTGCAGTCCAATGCTCAGTCCACTAAGTGACACCAGCCAGGGCACCATTGCTATTTTAATAGGAATTGCATTGAATCTAGATTGCTCTGGGTAGTATGGACATTTTAATTATGTTAATTCTTCCAATCCATGAATATGGTAGATGCTTCCATTTAGTTGTGTCTTAATTTCATTCTTTGGTGTTCTGTAGATTTCTGAGTACAGGTCTTTTGCCTCCTGGTTCAACTTATTCTTAGGTACTTTATTCTTCTTGTTGCTATAGTAAATAGGATTTCTTTTCTAGTTTCTCTTTCTGATACTTCATTGTTGTACAAAAATGCCATCAATTTCTGAATATTGACTTTGTATCCCACTATTTTGCCAAATTCACTTATTAGGTCAAATATTTTTTTGTTGATGACATAGGGTTCTAGATGTACACTATCATGTCATCTGTGAATAATGACAGTTTTAGTTCCTCCTTTCCAATTTGGATACCTTTTATTTCTTTTTCTTGTCTGATTGCTGTGGCTAGAACTTCCAATACTATGTTGAATAAGAGTGGTGAACACAGACACCCTTGTCTTGATCCTGATCGTAAGGAGAAAGGTTTTAGTTTTAGCCCATTGAGTATTATGTTGACAGTAGGTTTCTCATATATGTTGAGGTATGTTCCTTCTGTTCCCACTTTACTAGGTGTTTTTTTTTTAAATGGAGGTTTTTTTTTTTTTAATATTTATTTATTTATTTATTTTTAGAGGGGAAGGGTAGGAGAGAGGGAGAAGGAGAGAAATATCAATGTATGGTTGCCTCTTATGTGTCCCATGCTGGGAACTGGCCTGCAACCCAGGCATATGCCCTGACTGGGAATCGAACCGCGATCCTTTGGTTCACAGGCCCGCACTCAATCCACTGAGCTACACCAGCCAGGGCAGGTGTTTTTTTTTTTAATCATAAATGAGTGCTGGATTTTGTCAAGTGCTTTTTCAGCATCTATTGATATTTTCATGTGCTCTTGTCCACTCCTTTGTTCATTTGTTTCATTTAGCACTCCTTCTGTGGATTTCTCCTTTCCTTTCGATTGAGGGTTGTTTCTTTGTCTCCCCATTTTAGTTCACTCTTTTTGTTTGTTTTTGCACCTCAGATTGCTGTTTGACTGCCTGTTTTAATGGGGTGGCCTTTTGTGGTAAGAGACCTGTGGGACTTGGTGGTGCACGCTCTTTGATCTCCTGAGCCGGATGCTCTTGGGATGCCCTTTATACCATTATGTGGGCTCTCTTGTCGTAATTGGGTTTTGGTTGTTGTTGGGTTGTTCTTTGGTGGGTCCTTCCCTCTTACTGGCTCATGGTGGGTCACACTGCCCATCACGTCTTTTATGCTGTTGTACAGGTGCTGCCAGAATAAAACAAAATAACTGAGGAAACAAAACCCACACCTGCAAAAATTACCCCCATTACAACCACACTGTCAACAACAAATGAACAAATATTAATAAAGTTGGAAAGAGATTAAGACTATTATTTATAAGAAAGGAAAAACAAGTACAAGGTGACTAATGGAAAGATAAAAAGTTTTAGAGTGTAGAGGGAGGAGAAATAGAGTAGGGAATAAAATCAAATTGGAGAAAGAATGAAAATTTACAACATAAATAAAGGGAGGGAAGAAGGCCAAATGGAGTAAGAAAGGGAAGAGTATAATACAAGGTTTAAAAAAAACTAAAAAAAAATTAGTGAAAAAAATGGGCACAGAACTGAAGAAATACAACAACTAATGAAGGTGGAGAGAGAATAAGGATATTACAAGAAAGGGAAAAATAATTTGAGATGACCAATGGCAAGAAAATTGTTTTGAGAGGCTGGAGGGAGGTGAAATAGTAAGAGTATAGAATAGAAGCAAGGTGTAGAAAGGGAAAAAAGAAAATTTAAAATAAAAAGAGGAAGGAAGAAGGCAAAATGGAGTGAGATAAGAGAGTAAAATATGAGATTCGAAATAAAACTAAAATAAAAAATAGTGAAGTAGAAATAACAAACTTGAAGAAAAATAATAAAAAATGTTAAAAAGCTATGCAGGAGAAAAAATAATGCAAATAATGGAGAAGACGGAGGTAGAATTCATCTCAGCAGAGTCTTGTGTTTGCCAGTCTTGTTTTTCTGAATCTGCTCCTGGTAATGTCAGATGGTGTCCTAGTCCTAGGCAGCCAGTTTGAAGCTACATGTGATTCACAGTCTATGGCTGTCTGCTTTAGGCTTGGCCGGTCCTCACTGTTCTGCTCTGCTGACTTGCCATCAGCACAAGGCCCAAGAGTGGTTCATCTAACGGTCAAGAGCATTGCCAGTACCACCTCCACCTGCCCCTAGAAGGGGGCTTCTGGTGCAATTGAGAGAGTGGAATCCCTAGATCACCCCTGGGAGGCACTTTGCAGTCTGCAGGGAAGATGGTGGGAGTGTTTTCCCACCCATCCTGATCGCCCCCCCCCCCCCCCCCCCCGGGCCACAGGTCTGGCTCTGTCCCAGATTATTTCCAGTAACGTAGTTTCTGATGAATTAGCTGTCTCCTTCCTCTGAGTGGGCAATCTGTGTAAAAGGGTCAGCGCTTTCCTGCTTGGTGCTGATGGCAGCTCTGTATAAGCATGAAAGCTGGACGGGGCCCTGAGCACTCCTTGCTGCACCTGTCTCTAATCTCTGTGCTCTGCTACTTTCAGTGGATCAGGGCCTGAGGAACCAGAACAGCTCGTAGTGTGTTAGAATTTCAAAAAAGGCCCTTTTACAGCTTCTTCTTTTCCCTGCAGCTATGCACTGAGCAGGGGTTCCTGGGCCTGGCCTCACTGATCTGCAGTGCCACAGGCGGGTGTTGGGCACACCTGCCTGTGAGGGGACCTGCCTGGCTGCAGGAATCTCAGGTGCTCAGCTCCTGGTCATGCAGTCCCCAGTCTGCTGCTCTCACAGGAGACTCAGACCTGAACTGTGCACTGTGCAGCCTGCTTGCTCACCAGCCACAGTGGGTTGGGTCCCATAATCTCTTTGCCATGCCACTTTCTGTTCTTCCTCTGCAGCTAGACTCAGTGGGACCAAACTGCATTTTCACTCTGGTTTTTTTTGTTGGCAGAGCTGCTGTGTGTGTGAGCATGGGCTCTGTGCCCAACCGTGTCTCAGCTCCCATTTAAAAAAAATGTCTCTGTGGCACCCACACTGCAGCTCTAAGCCATGGGCTGGCTCTCCATGTGCTCTGTCTCCCCCAAAAATACCAAGTCTCTCTTGGTCAGGGCTGTCCACAGCCTGCCAGTGCCTTCAACTGTTGTAGGAGGTAGTTTCTCTCTAGAACTCTCCCGGTTGGTGCTGCAGTTATATGGACATGCTGCTCACTATGTATGTGCAGCCTGAGTCCCCCAGACTTTGTACATCCTCCCAAGTCTCTCCCGATTAGGGTTGGGGATTTCCCTGTGTGGGACCAGGGCCCCCGCTCCAGGAGGGGAGGGAGCCACTGAGCTGCATTTTCTGTCTAATCTCTGCTTTACTGCAGGTGCCTTGCACTGGTATTTTCCCCTCAACTTATAAAATCTGTTATTAGATGGTGCAAAGCACCCTCTGTACTCCTTGGCTTCAAAAATTCAAATCAGCTGAGATTCCATTGATTGTTCAGGTCACTTGTCGGAAGATCAGCCAAAAATCCGTGTTGGGGGCACAAGCAAGTGGGGTTCGGCTTCCACCTACTCAGCTGCCATCTTCTCTCTCTCCTTTAGAATCTTGTCATCCCAGGGAAGGACCAGGGGTTGCTCTGACAACCCCGGTAGCCCTGCCTTACCTCTCTCCTGGAAGCCTTTATCATTATGTGGGCATTCTAACAGCTAATGTTACATTAAAACAAACAAGCAAAGATTAAACTCATTGTCTCCCCAGATGTCACTCCTTTAAAAACGTGAATATGTCCCATGCCTCAGTTTGACCCAACCTGTTTCCGTTCAGCTGATTCGGTGAAAGCATGGTACATAGGAGCTTAATCTTCCATCACCCCTTTCCCTGGGCCAGTGTTCCCCAGGCCTGCGGTCTGGATGTGTGGCTGTGGTCTGGCAGGACACCAAGTGCGGCTGAGGAAGAGCATGTCAGATGTGTGTGTGTGTTCACACATGCTGCCACGCGCAGAGCTGGCAGGAGGAAGTTTGTTTTTTCTGTAAGCAGAGGAAGTCAGGACTCATGAAAATATTACTCAGGAACCAGTTTTCCTGATGAAATCAGAGTGGCAGAATGTGAATGAGTCTGTCATCCAATTGTATGGATACCGACGAGGAGAGCACTCTTGGTGCAGGTCTGAACGTGACAGCGGAGTAACGGGACTGGGAATCAGCACAGCCTGGTGTTGGAGAGAGTTGGTGCAAACCGAGCACGGAGTTTGCCAATCAGCTTGTGGGCAGGAGAAGGACGGAGACACAGATTAGAGTCATGTGGTCACTTAGTAGGGCCAGCCCAGGACGGGGCTTTATTCCAGTTCCCACTGCCCTTCCTTCCCACTCATACCGCACTGTTGATCCCACAGCTATGGACGTCATTCACAGTGATTTTTGAGAAGTTACGTTCAAACAATAATTTAAAGGAGATGGTGGGTGTGAATTTAGTGGGAGAATATATAGGACCTTCCACATGTTCTGTGTGGGGTCAGTCAGAAGTGAGGGTATCTCACTGAGGTCTGTGGGGAAGATGAGGGTCAGGGAAAGTGTGGGGATGGGTCTTTGTACGTAGTGGGGCTTCAGGGTCACCACTGAAGATGGCTTTCACCTGTGGAGCTGAAACAGCGGAGTAACATACTATTGACAGTGTTTAGGAAGATGGCTCATTTCCAAGTATTGCCCCTGCTGTTTTAGGGGCCACTTCCTGTTAAGTGTAGCTCAAAGCCAATGCATAAATAGCCAAGCAGGTTCCCCTGGCACCCACCACCACCTGCGTGGAACTGAGCTCTGGATGCAGACCCTCGCTGGTGGTTGGTTGATTATGGGCAGGTCCACTCCGAGCCTCCGTTTCCCGTGATGTGGATCGACACCTCTGACTGTATAAGGTGTTGTCAGATTCAGGGAGCACATGAAGGGTGCCGTCCCCTCAGTCCGTGGGGCTGTGATAGTCACCACCACCAGGCTCAGCAAGTGTTGAGGCCAATCATTACCCACGTCCAGCACCCAGATAAATGTTCACTTAGTCAACATTTATCGAGTGTTTGTTTTGGGAACACACTGGTGAGTGAAAGTCCTGCTCTCAAACTGAGCCCTGGTTTTCTTATCCATGAAATGGGGGTGGTAGCGGTGCCTGCTGCGTAGAGCTGCGGGGAAGGTGAGTGTGTTCATATATTTGCAGTGTGAGTGCGTGCATAGTGGTAATTTCAGCACTGATGTGGCAGCCTTTAGTGTGTTAAAAGCTTGGTAACACACCAACACTTTTTAAAGTTAATATGTTTCTTGACTTGGTGTGCCTTTCCTTTGCAAATGATTAAAGCAGAAAACTGAGGTTCAGCAGGCACTCGAGGGGAAAGCTTTACTTTGTAGAGGCTGAGTTTGGGGTCAGACCAGCTGGATTTGACCCTCCGTCCCACACTCACTCATTATATGACCTTCCTTTCTCTCTCTGTCCTGTAAAGTAAGAATACTAACAAGTATTAGTGAAACTGCTGTGAGGGCCAAAGAAAGCAGCACACAGTAGATGCTCTCAAGTTGCAGTCTTTATTTTTCCCGTGTATAGAATCTGTCAGAAGGAGGGTGGTGGTGTCCATGATCCCGGCTTGTGACTATAAGGCACTCAGATGATCAGGACCTTGTTAAAGACAATTGCCTTTGGATAGCATTTCATAACTCTAGCTGCTAAGACACATCCCAAAATTTAAATGGCCTAAGTCAAACTCATGTGGAATTCCTAGGTGGCTTTAGGGAGCAGGTGTGTGGGGCCAGGTGCTGGCAACCTATAGTTTTGTCCTCTCCCCTCCTGGTGTTTCTGCATTCAGCCAGCACAGGGAGGGACAGGATGGAGCTGGCATCGTGACATTACCACCCGCGATGGTAACTTGTCTCATGGCCACATTTGAAGAGGCTGGAACCATAGTTCAGCCATGCTGGAAGGAGAGAGATCAGGTTTGTGGCTGGCTGGCCACTGGGGAGATTTGGTGGCTCTGTAAATTGTCCACAAAACTGAAGATGGTGAGGGCACTTCATGTCTCTGTCACCTTCACTGTGGTGACTGTTAGGGTTGAAGAAGAAACAGATTCTTTTACTTTCCAAGGAGACTTCATTTGTGCCCTGCCGGTAGCACTGACCCTCCGGGTCTGTTTTCCCTACGTTAGGTTCCTTCCTGGAGTTAGAAGCTGTGCTTACCTCCTGTTTCTTTAATGCTGCTGAACACTTCTCAGAAGGAGAACCGAGAACTCTGATGAGGGTTTCCTAGAACCAACAGGAAGCAGAAACCTGACATTCCACAAGTGCCCTTCCTCTTCCAGACCTGCTTCTCCTTCTCTGCATCTCTCCAGTCTCTTCTCTGTTTCTCATCTTTTGCCTTCTCTGTTGCTTCTTCCTTCCTTCCTCCCTCCCTTTCTCATTCTCTCTCTCTCTCTCTCTCGCTCGCTCGCTCTCGCTCTCTCTGTCTCTCTGTCTCTCTCTTTTTTGGACATTTTAAATATTTTCACATTCAGTTCTTTTTATAGGCACTTTCCTTTCCTCCACTTGTTTTCCTGCCCTGGTTCTCACCACTGACAACCTTACATGATCTGCCGCCTGGGACATGTTGCTTCCCCCTCAGAAACACGAATGGCCAGTCGGAGTTTGACCCTAGAGGTGGGGCGAGCAGGCCTTGTGCCCAGAGATGCCAGACTCGTGGTGTCTTTCATGGCCATGCATCCAGAATTTAGTGTCACCGTGGTCTTCTTAAACTTGTTTTGAATTTACTTGTTCATATAATGCCGTCCAATGTGTTTTTAAATAGTGATGCTTATGTTTATGAGTTCTTCCAGGGGCGTGGTGAGCTGGACCACTGCGGCTGTCTCCCAGGCAGGTGCCTCAGTGACTGAGCGCAGGCAGTGCGTATGGGGCGACCAGTCAGGTGTCAGAGAGCTTATTGTTCTCACATCCCAAAGCACCACTTCCCCCAGTTATCTGTGGTTCACACGACAGTCATTGTGAGCTGGGTTAATGAGGTGTTTTAATGCTTTTAGAGTGTGAGTTAGGATTGTCACTGTTTTCTCCCCTTTTTCATGGAGTTACTGGCTCCTGGGAACCACTGCCCAAGTGCCAGTCAGCCTGGTTTTTCCATGAGACTGAGTTTGTAATAGATGTTTCATTAGAGGGTGTAACAATGTTACTGTATTTCTTTAGTGCTTTTCCTGTAAGATCCCAGTAGGTTAATAAATACACCATCCAAAGAGAATCACCTTCTAAAAAGGCTTTTTAACTTAATTGCACACATACACATGCACACATATGACACACACACAGACATACCCATGCATACTCATGCACAGACACTCACGCACAGATGTACAGGCACACACACACTTTTTCCCCTCAGGACTTTAAGCTTCTTTTAATTTTAGTAGCAAACTTGGTAAGACTCTGCTGTACCCAAAGATCGGGACAATAAAACAGTTTCTGCTCTGGTTTCTTTGAGCTTCAGTGAGCATCTCTGCTTTTTGTAAATTTCACACCTTTTCAGTTGTTAGCTTAATGCTAAAACCCTGCATTGGGATGGGGGGTAAAGGAGGTTTGGGTACTGTCTGGTGTTGTCCGTAACTCTCTCTCCAACGGACATCCCAGTGAGTAGTCAGGACACTGAGTACACTTCCTGACTTTATTTAAACGTATCTTCAAGGGGATGTGTGTGGAAGTGCACTGAAACCTGCAGTGTTAGCTCTAGAATAATAATAATCCAGTTGTTTTTACCACACAGAACAGTGTAAAGCTGCCAGGCCCCTTTAGAAGTTTTTTTTTTTTACCTGTGTTCCTAATTTTGTCACACCAACACAGTCACTGTCGTAGGTGCTACTTTAAACCTCCGTGGTTTCCTGGCTCCCTTGCTTTTCATTGAAAAGATGTGCCCATCAGTCCTTGTTACTCTCTAAAGTGGTTGCCACGGCTCTGTGGGGGGAGGGCAGAGAGGACAGGCCTAGATTCTCGGTGGGCTGGGCATCACTTGAGAGAGTGTATGAAGCACACTTACTGTTGTCATGGTGCCCAGCACAGAGAGGAAAGCCTGACACGTATTTTCTGGGCTGGGGGTGTGCTGCAGAGAGGTTGTGGGGAGGGGTTCATGAAGGGAAGAGGAGGAGCACAGCCCTGATCACTCCCGTGGGACAGAGCTGCCATGCCCCAGATGCTTATATTCTGTTTTTCACTGGGACTCCTAAGACAGCTCCTGTGTTTGTGGCTTCATGCTTGTGGAGAGCAGGACCAATAAAATGGCATTGGTCTGGTGAGATAGGATCAAGTATGTAAAACATAATGGTATCGCTCACATCAACCCAGATGGCTGCCAGTTAGCCACGACACTTTGGTTGAAGAGGGAAACTACCTAAGTCTCGACGGACACATCTGGCAAGGAGACCCACCTAAGATATCTGCACATGTGATTGGAACAGCTGTGTCTGCAGAGCGGGACCACCCACAGATAGGTTCCTGGGGAAATTCTACACTTGACATCAGGGGTGCCAAGGCACTTTATCCAGAGGCCCGGAGGGATGGAGTCCACCACCATCAAGGTATAACTGAGTCAGACTCCAGACCATGGCGGAGACAGCGAGCTCCACACACCAGAGGGCTGCTCCACGCCATGCTGATCTCCCTTGCCATCGGCCAGCGGAGGCTCTACCCTGCTGGATCAAGACGGTACCCTCTCTGATCCCTGAGACCAGCTCTTCCTTCAAGACACTGACAGCTCCCTTACCTACCATGCTGTCTCCTGGGCCCATTTGCCAAGGTTCTGGGACTCGGGTTTGTTATCCCCCATTGATTGCTGTGTGTGTGTTGTATTCCTCCTAGATTGTTATAAGTGTGAGTAGGACATTAATGTATGTTGATGTTCTACTTTGAGTGAACCTACATTCAATAAAAGCTGAGTGAATAGCATTGTTATCTTATGTGACTTTTGTCTGCTCTTTGGTGCCGCGTTGCTCAGTGGGCAGCTTGTTGTACACTTGCTGGGCTGACTTATAGGAAAGACTATATCACAAAACATACACTCAGGACAGTACTCTTCAGAAAGGATGGAGGAATTGATGGTGTGTTATTAACCCCTTATTTACGAGGTGCCAACTGTTTGTCATTTCCTTTAAAAGTTCCTAATTGAGATTGCTCCTCAGAACACTCCTAACCACTCCACCAGTTCTCTGTTCAGCACAAATCTCTTTTTTTCTCCAGGATAAACACAGATTCAGGGAGGCCTGTGTGCCTGTTCCACCAGAACCCCTCTCCTGGGGCAAAAAGGATCATTTTAATCCTCACCTCTCAAATCACTCATTAAATGATGGATGGATGAATGAATGAATGAAACCCAGCACCAGTCATTCACACAAGTTCACAAAAGGATGTGCCATACGTCCTTGAATAATGTCATTTCATTCAATCTTGTTTCATTAGGATGTCGATGAGAAGAAAAATTGCTTCCTGGCAGGACCACTGTCAGGGTGGAGTTTGCACGTTCTTCCCATGTCTACATGGGGTTCTCAAGGGCCTCTGAGAGGCCTCCCATGTCTCAGAGATGTGCACGTGAGGTGAACGGGGTGTCGGCATTGTCCCCATCATGGGCAGGGGAGTGAGTGGCCCTGTGACGGAGGGTATCTTGTCCACAGTAGGTCCAGCCTTGTGCCCTGAACTACCAGGGGAGGCTCCAGCCACCCTTGACCATGGACTGGGATAAGCAGGCTGGTAAACCATTCTTACTTGTTTTTATTAATTTTTCCTTAAGTGATTATATAACTCACATTTATTTCAATGTTTAATATTAGAAGTGTTTCAGGTCTTTAGAAATTGAGCAATGTTTCTGTGACCAGAAATATGCCATTAAAAACTTAATTCTTGTTTATATCAGTTCTCCTAGGGTTTCCTTATATGTTGTTTCTCTTTAAGTTGTAGTTTCCAAGAACCTGTCAACGATGTTAAGCGAGGACTTACTGTGTAAAAGTGGCTCTGAGTGTTAAGAACACACAAAAAGGGGGACAATGCAAATATAAGCTGTGATACTTTAGTAATTTTGATTTGTTTCCTGCTTTTTAATATGAAGCTGAAAAGAACCAGACTAGCTGTCACTTTCTGTTACTCAGTCTTTATATAAGCTTTCTTCTTAAAAAAGAAAGATACACTAAATTATTTAGTTGCAGGGTGAGAGAACACAAAATGCCAGGAAAAAAGAAATCTCACTCCATTATCTATAATTTAGATCACAGAGTTTTCAGGGTGTTTTCCTCTAAACCTTTTGTTAATTAAATCCCACAGTGGATGGTGGTGATGGGAATGTTGCAGAATGATTCAGGGTCATGTACTGTCTTCTCACTCAGAGCCTCAAGGAGGCTCACACTTAGAACAGCTTGGCCGTAACAAGATGCTGTTCTGTGTCTGGAGACGTTTGAAAGCAGCTCTGACTTCAGATAATGTGTCATCTTGGGTGTGGGAGCAGTGACCCGCCTGAGGATTGCTTTCCCCTATGCAGTTTGAGTGTGGTTCCTCTTATTTTCCATGGAGCTTTCCGCCCATAGTGACTTGACGATAATTTATGCATTGTGGGCCTGGGGTCTGTGCTCTCTGCTGCTCTCTCGTACTTTGCCCAGGCTAGCTCTGGGTCAAGGCCTGGTGCATCGTCCGTACACTTTCAGGAGATGAAGGGTCCTCCTGGGTAATTGTCTCTCTGTTCACACAGCTAAACCAGTTTTATCTGTCATCTGAAAATTGAACTGAGTTGACTTTCACAGCCAAGTGTGATCAGGAAGCTGGAGTTTAATTCCTGGGTGAAGTGACCATGATGAGAATGTGTCTTTTGACTTGGAATTGAAATTAGAGTGAGGGGGAACTGTAGGTGAAGTCCATATGGGTTTACACAGAGTCTGTGACAGGCTGCAGTTTATCAGGTATGTAAAAATCTTCATGAAAACCGTAGGAGGAATAACTAACAGAAAGAGTCTTCTTAAAATAGAAAGTGTGTTAAAAGTGCAACCTAATTTTCTGTGTAAAGGTCCATCAAAAGGTAACCCAGTTTTCAGTTTAACAGTAGGGTAGGAGCTGGAGAGTTATTTCTGAGTTTCATTGAAATTATTTTCTTTTATGCACAAACCGTTGTTTTTCTAAGCGATGACTGTGGATACTGTCTCCTCCTGCGTACTCAGGTGATGCTCGGCGTGAAGGAGGCACATGATCCCTCCATGGTTTTCGCCAATTTGTAAAATATGTGACTTTGTAGCCCATGATGCCACTTCTATTTTTCTGTAATAGTAGTTTCATTTTGCTTTTAAAATTAACAGTAAAGTTGACTTTCTTTTTGGTGTTGGTTCTGTGAATTTTATTGTGTTTATCTGCAAGCTGTTATTACACTTTATTAAAGTGTCTCTTCAAGTCTTTGCCAACTTTTTTAAGGTTTTATTTTTTTTAATTTATTTATTTTTAGAGAAAGGGAAAGAAGGGGAGAAACATCAATGTGTGGTTGCCTCTCACATGACCCCCCCCAGGCATGTGCCTCAACTGGGAATTGAACCAGAAACCCTTTGGTTTGCAGCCCATGCTCAATCCACTGAGCTGCACCAGCCAGGCCTTTGGCAGTGTTTTAATCGGGATATTGTTAGTCCTTTGTCAGATACAGTTCAAAAATATTTTTTTCTAGTGATTAGCTTAGTTTCTTAAGAATACCTTTTTCAGAACAAATTTTTTAATTTATTATAATTTTCATGCTTTATGCTTTGCATCATGTCTAAAAAGTCTTTGTCTAATCCAAGTCTTGAGGATTTTACCCTGTGTTTAAAATTTTATAGTTTTGGTTTTTTTCCCAAATAGATGTCTAGTTATTCCAGCACCATGTTGAAAAGACTGTCCTTTCTCTATTTAATTGATTTTGCACCATTGTAAAAAACAAAAAAAAAACAACACCAAAAAAAAACCAATCAGCCCTCTTATGTGGATCTATTTCTGGACTCTATCCTTCGCCAGTTACCACATTGTTTTGATTATTGTTTTGATTTTGTGGTAAATCTTAAAGTCCATCAGTGTGATTCGTCCAACTTTATTCTCCTTTATTAAGTTTCTTTAGCTATTCTACTTCCTTCGACTTTTCACAACTTTTAGAATTAGCTTGTCTTTCTTTACAAAGAATTCTGCTAGGATTTTAATTGGAGTTGTGTTCAATCTATAATTTGCAGGGAATTGACACCTTACATTGTCTTCCATTCCATGTACATGGCATGTCTCTTAATTTGTATGGATCTTTGATTTTTTATCAGCATTTTGTGGTTTTTCAGCACATAGATCCTACATGTTTATAAGTTTTATTAGATTTGTACCCAAGTGTTTTTTCCTATAGCTACTTTAAATTATACTACTTTAAAAGTTTTAGTGCCAAGCATTCATTGCTATAATATGTTAATGTGATTTGACTTTGTATGTTATAATCTTGCTAGAGTCAATATTAGAGACAGGAGTTAATTTTATATTTTCCTTGGTATTTTTTGTGTAGGTTTTTGGTTTGACTGATTTTGCTCTTTTTTTTCCTGCTTTCATTTTCTTTACTTTTTGCTCTTTCCTTTCACTTGCTATGAATTTACTTTCCTTTTCTTTCTCTATTTTCTTAAAGTAGAAGCTTAGATTTTTGGTTTGAGACCTTTCTTCTTGTCAAATATAAACCTGTAATGCCTCATTTTTGTTCAGTTGACAATACTTTTTACTTTGTTTTGAGAGCTCCTGGTAGTTTCATGTAGTTCATACAAATCTCAACTTAGCTAGTGATCAAGATGAAAATTCCTGCAGGTTTATTTCTTGCTTTTGTTTCGTAAGTTCACACTCTGTGCCTGGACCTTAAGTGAAAGTAGCTGAGCTTCTCAGAGAGATGGTGACGTGTAGGTTTGTTGATGATGTAAAGATTAAGGTGGGAATCAAATTTAAGTGCCCTGAAAACCATGTCTCTGGGTTTGCGTTATGATGTGGCCGAGTCCTCAGTGCAGTGCCTGGTGTGTGGGAGGCAAGACCTGTTGAATGACGAGTGCTGTGCATGTTTTAAGGCACTGGCTTATTTGCTGAGTTAAGGGTAAGTTCATTCTCGTTTGTGCTTTTTCACCCTGGGCCCTTGGCGTACCTCAACTGCTTTGCTCTGCAAGTTTGCAAACAACAGGACCACATTTTCAGTGCCTTTTTTTCCCCCCACATTGATTCAGGCTTCAATTACTTATCATTTTTTCTCATTTTAAAATGAAAGCCATTTTTTTTTCTATTTTCTGAATTGTATGTGCTCAACTTCCCTCTATTACTGGGATATAGTTCCAATATATTGTTACCTAGTAAAGATTAAAAATTTCCTGTAAATGCACATGTACTTGCCTGTCCAGCAGAGATCCATAAATTCGACAATAAAGCAGAGGTTTTTGTTTCCACCTTCTTCTTCCTCTAAGAATGAGTCAGTGGGTGCAGGATTGTATAGGTTATTCTGTATTACTTGCCTTTTGAATACAATGTATTATTAATAATTACCACTTGATCAAAGTTGAGCAAAAATATTTAGAAAGCATAATTTTCCATAAGTTAAAAGTTTATACTGTTTTGGTTATTATTATTTAATCAAGTGGATTCATCAAAATTTCATCACACAGACATGAGGTGCCAGGGTCATCCAGATGTTTTATTCCTAATAATTCAAGGTATATTTAACTTCACAAGTGACAGAACCTCAGAGTTTGCTGGTGGAATTTCTGCACCTTGTTGGTCTCACAAAGAGAAATAACAATTGTAGTAACTTACCCAGAATAACTAATGTATTGTACATGTCCTCTGCTAAATAATTTACTCTTCATCCCACCCCTCACCCCCAAAATCCAAAAGCCCTTTAAATTAATTGCAAGCCGTTTCAGTACTGAGTCATTATTTTAGAAAGCAGTGTGTGTGTGTGTGTGCGTGCATGTGTATGTGTGTGTGTGTAATTTGAAGATAAAAATTTTAGCATATTCAATATCTCTTTTTTTTAACCTGAGGATATGTTTATGATTTTTAGAGAGAGGGTAAGGGGGAGGGGAGAGAGAGAGACAGACATCCATATGAGAGAAACATTGATTGGTTGCCTCCTGTATGCACCCCTACTGGGGGCTGAACCCACAACCTAGGTGTGTGCCCTGACTGGGAATTGAACCTGCAAACTTTTTTTTTTTTTTTTTTTTTTTTGGTGCACAGGGTGATGCTCCAACCAATTGAACCATCCAGCCAGGAGTCTATATCTTTTTTAATATTAAGGATTTTGTCTTTATTGACTTGAGATTATTTCTTTATTTTTTAAAATTTTATTTTCAATTATGATTTAAACTCAATATTGTTTTCTGTTAGTTTCAGGTGGACAGCATAGTAGTTAGACCATTATATACTTTACAGTGTTTGCGCCCAGCCCCTGATATTCCTAGTGCCCCCCGGCACCACACACAGTTACTACGATATTATTGACTGTGTTTCCTATGCTGTACTTTACATCCCTGTGACTATTTTTTTAACTACCAATTTGTACTTCTTAGTTCCTTCACCTTTTTCACCAAGTTCCCCTATTTCCCCCCTCTGGCAACCACCAGTCTGTTCTCTGTAGCTATGAATCTGTCTCTGTATGTGTGTTCATTTATTTTGGTCTTTAGATTGCACATGTAAGTGAAATCATGTGGTATTTGTCTTTCTCTGACTGACTCCTTTCATTTAACATAATTCCCTCTAAATAACAGGTGGCAAACACGAGGCCTGCAGCCTGAATCCGGCCCTTCACCTTCCTTTATCTGGCCTGGCACCTTGTTTTTACCCAGTGGCAGTGCCAAGCTCCTTGACCCTACTTTTAAGGAGTAGTTACATTTATACAGTCCTGAAATTACATTTGGCCCTTTGAAGGCAACTGCGAGACTTATGTGGCCCCTGGTGAAAATGAGTTTGACACCCCTGCTCTAAGTCCATCCATGCTTCTGCATATGATAAGATCTCATTCTTTTTTATGGCAGAAAAATACTCCACTGTATATATGTACCACATCTTTTTATCCTGTCGCTATTGACAGGCACTTGGGTTGCTTCCATAGCTTGACTATTGTAAATAATGCTGCAGTGAACACAGGGGTGCATAGATTCTTTCAAATCAGTATTTTGGGTTTCTTTGGATATACTCATATACCCAAAAGTGAAATTGCTGGGTCATAAGGCTTTTCCATTTTTAGTTAGTGGAGGACCCCTATTATTTTCCATAGAGGCTGCACCAATCCACATTCTCACCAACAGTGCATGAAGGTTCCCTTTTCTCCACATCCTCACCAACACTGTCATTTGTTGATTTGTAGATGATAGCCATTCTGACAGGTGTGAGGTGACAGCTCATGTGGTTTTAATTTGTATTTCTATGATAATGAGTGACATTAAGCATCTTTTCATATGTCTATTGGCCATCTGTATGTCCTCTTTACAGGTGAGAAAGTGTCATTTTAGTTCCTCTGCCCATTTTTTAATCATATTGCTTGTTTTTTTTTGATGTTAAGTTCTTTATGAATTTTGGATATTAACCCCATATTGATTGTATCATTGTCATATATCTTCTCTTATTCAGTAGGTTATCTTTTTGTTTTGTGGATAATTCCCTTTGCTATGCAGACATTTTTTAGTTTGATGTAGCCCCATTTTTAAATTTTTTCTTGGGTTTCCCTTGCTTGAGGGGATATACCAGAAAAAAATATTGTGATGAGAAATCTCAGAGATTTTATTGCCTATGTTTTCTTCTAGGAACTTTATGGTCTTACATTTAGATCTTTAATCCATTTTTAGTTTATTCTTCTATATGGTATAACAAGGTGGTCTCATTTAATTTTTTTGCATGTGTCTGTTCAATTTTCCCAACACCATTTAGGAACACACTGTCTTTACTCCATTGTATGGTCTTACCTCCTTTGTCATATGTTAATTGACCATAAAAGATGTGGGTTTGTTTCTCGGTTCTGTGGTCTGTTCCATTGATTTATTCATCTGTTTCTATGCCAATATCATGCTGTTTTGATTACTATGGCCTTGTATAGTTTGATTTTAGGTAGCCTGATACCTCCCACTCTGTTCTTTCTCAGGATTGCTGTGGCTCTTTGAGGTCTTTTGTGGCTCCATACAAATTTTTGGATTATTTGTTCAAGTCCTATGAGAAATACCATTGGTATTTTGATAGGAGTTGCACTGAATCTGTTGATTACTTTGGGTAGTGTGGACATTTCAATGATGTTAAATCTTCCTGTCCATGAGAATGGAGTATTTTTCTGTTTATTTGTATCTTCAGTTTCCTTCTTCAGTGTCTTACAGTTTTTTGAGAACAGGTCTCTTACCTCCTTGGTTAAATTTATGTCTAGTTTTTTTTTTTTTTTAATGCAATTGTATATGGGCTTGTTTTCTTAGTTTTCCTTTCTGATAGTTCATTATTGGTGTATAAAAATGCCATCCATTTCTGGTATATTCTATATTTTGAAACCTATAAGAGGGAGGCAATATTTAGTCATTCTTATTTCCTGATAAGACCTTTGTTTTCATTTGTATTTTCCATTACTGGCCCAGATAGGACAATTTGTTTAAGAAAGTCCTGGAATCGTTAACTTAGCACCACTTTATTTCTACCTTTAAAAAAGTTTTAAAAGTAAAACTATAACTGTTACTTAATCTTTCATTCGGCAAACATGTGTGCCTGTTTCATTTGCTACCCTTTACCGACCATCTGTCACATAGTAGGTATTAATAAATATTTTTTGAATGAGTGAATAAATCAGAAAGTAAGTTCAGGATTTTTCTATGACATTTGGAAATTTTGAGGGAAAGTTTTGGTAGGAGCATGAAGTTTATTCCACAAGGGCTGAGTCAGAGCTCAGTGTTACTACAGCCATTTGAGATTTGACTCAGTATTTAGCTGCAGTGTCCTCTTGAGATTCTGGATTCCATAGGTCAGACTGGTCCTCTGATGCAGGGTTTTATTCTATCCGATAGAAGAAGTAAAGGTGGCTCCTTGTTTCAAGGGAGGAACGCTGGGCCATGTCGCCATGTCAGTGGCAGGCTGGGTGCTCACCAGCATCCCTGGGGTTTCCAGCCCCTCCAGGCCCTGCTGGTGGGGCAGGCAGGGCAGGGCATGGGGAGTGAACTGGGGTGGGAGCTCACCTTTGATCCTGACAGCCTACCCTCAGAGAGGTGGTTTGTGAGGGGAGTTAACGTGTGCTACCCGAGGTGTCTCCAGTATGTGGAGATGCTAAAGAGGGCCAGACATAGCCCAAATCTCGTGTAAAGAATTGTAGGTGGTCCACGCTTTTTTAGGGGTCCCCAGTTTTATTCTCTAATTGTAAAGTTACTCTCAGTAACTTTATCCTGTTTGCCCCAGGGTCCCACCTGAGCGAGCGCTGGTCAGCTTGGAGTTGGGGTCCATCCACTCCTCTCCAACTACAATGGTGTCAGGTTCCTGAGTCGGCACTTAGGTTATTATAAAGTTTGAGGGGTTAATGTATCAATGAGTTTTGTAGGATAGCATTAACAATTTGACAAATGACAACTGGACATTCTGGGTATCCTTTGGAGAAGTTATCAGTAAAGCCTAACAGTTTAAAAAGAGACACAGATAAAGGATGTGAGTGCTTTGCCTCATGGTATCAGTGCTGGCAGCAAGCAAACCAGCAATGAAGTGTATGTAAACATCTGTCGAGCTAGCCCTGAGTGGATCAGGCAGTGTTTCTGGTGAGCAAGCCATCTTAGTCAATTCAGAAGGAATCAAGACAGTGGAGGAGGATTGGCTTAGAAGAAAAATTAATTCAGACTAAATTTTTCAGAAGTGGTACCTTCCCTGAACAGGCAGTTGAGAATAATAAAAAATAAAAGCAGAAAGTCATTCTCAGTACAATCAATGGTTCTTTGTAAACTAAAGTAATGTTGGTAAGAAATATCAGTTTGCAAATAAATAATACCAAAGAGGAAAACTTAAGCAGTTACAGAGTTTTAAGATTTTTGTTAATTATTAGCCAATAGGGTTCAACAAATGCTCTGAGTGTCCTTTATGCCGTTGCCCAGGAGACATTTTTTCAGGCTTCAGCTGTCCCTGGGGAAAAGTACAAGCTAGCACACGTGCTCCTGGAAGGTTAAATAGGCTGGAACCGGGGCAAGATGAGCGCTGCAAGTCTGAAGGTGTGCTGCTTTCTTCCCTAAAGAATTTTATTTACCTGAGACATAATGGGCAGAAATTGAATTTCAGGTAAATAAAATGTAATTCAAGCAGTCTTTGATGGACAGAAAGTACATTCCTAACAAGACCACTACAGAGAGCCACCTGGGGACTTGCAGAAGCAGGAATGACAGTGTTTGTGCTGTTCATATGTGACAGAGGCCAAGCCTGGTCCATGGTACCAAGTAACCACCTATAAAAGGGAGAAACTGATAAATTGGACTTCATCAAAATTACAAACTTTTGCTCTGTGGAAGACTATAAAAGGATAAGACAAGCTACATGTTGGGAGCATATATTTGCAACTCACGTATCCCACAAAGGACTGTCCATAATATATAAAGAACTCCAAGAATTCAACAAAACTACCAAAAATCCAATTAGAAAGTTGGCTAAGGACATGAACAGATATTGTACCAAATAGGATGCCAATGGAAAATAAGCATGTGAAAACAGGGTCAATGTTATTAGGAATTAGAGAAAAGCAAATTAAAACCATGATGAGATATCACTACTTACCTACTGGATTGGCTAAAATGAAAAACAGTAATAAAACAGATGGTGGGGTTGCAAGAAACTGCCCATCTTTGGGGACTTTGCTAGGAATGTCTATTTCTGCATAGTCCTGGGATTCTCAGGGTTATTGCTCATGGAATCTCTCTGAGCTTCTATCACTGAGGCTGTGTCTGGGTAGATAAGGCAGACTCTTGAGTCCTTTGACTCACTGGTGCTGGAATAGAAACAGCCAATCAAAGGGCCATAGCTGCTGAAGGGTCTCAAGTCCCTGACTTAGATGATTCTGAAAACACTTGCTTTAAAATAAAACTCTTGGTGAGCGAGAGTATGCTTCTAACATAGGAAGCCAATTGCTTATACTATTTTTAGAAAATCAGAGCTTTCATGGTGTTAGGTCCTTGCAGGTTAGTACCTGCCCAAAGCTGATGAGTGTATAGTCCATCTTGAGCTCTGTTTACAGGGACACACTTTTAGTGTTTAGATCTTTGCACTGGAGGGACCTCTTGTGTTTACTCTGCTGCCTGGTGTCACAGTGGTTAAGCCTTTGATAAACTCGGCCAATTTCTCATTTCTCCCTCTGGTTCTGCCTTGTGGCTCTCAAGATTCTGGAGAGCAGAAATGGCTTCTGTGGGACCCGCTTCATAATCGTCACTAGTGGTTTGCCCCTTACACCCTTCCTTTCCCTGCACCTGTAGGGACCATCGTGTCTGCCTTCTTGCCCCAGGCTACGCCACAAGACTGTCTGGATCCCAGGACTGACATAGACATTTTTTGTGCAATTTGTCCTTCTTCCTCTTTCACAAATGGCTTTGACATTCCTGCGCTGTGACATGTAGACAGTCCCATTTTTGGTGCGATGGCAGGAAAGCCGCCATGCTGGTACCAATAGTTCTGGATGATGCCTTCAGTTGGGCCCATGGACAAGTGTCTTAGTCTTGCTGGGACTGCCACCTGTTGTGGGAAATGAGGGGGTTGATGATGGATGATGACAGTGTTTTTATGTGTAAGGTGTCCAGGGAGATCCTGGCTCACTGTAGAAAATCAGTGTTCCTTCCTTGCATCTTGTGCTTCTGTTCCCCTCTCAATGCACCGTTCAAGGTCTGATGATCTCTCCCTGTTTGTGTTCACAAGGGAGCTTTCAGGGAGGAGGGTGAGAGGCTCACAAGACTTGTGAGCTTTGGATGAGAAAGGGCTGAGCCTGTCGGGACCCTGGTCCCATCTGAGCATCTGGATTTCTAGGTAGATATAGTGAAAGATGCTGTCATTCACCCCTTCCCACCTTTTCCCAACCCTTCCCGTCAAGGAACAGATACAACATCCAGTAAAACACACGTTCTTGCACAGAGGAGAAGCCACTGTCATGGAAGTAGCTTTGTTTCGTATTCATGTGGACTTCTCAAGAACTATCTTCCTAAGAGTATTTTTTTTTTCTTTTTTGACAAAAGTGGGTAGGGATATGTGAATCCTAGAAAATAGTTATACTTGCTGGCTTAAAGAGTTTCTAGCAGTTGATTATAACAATTTGCCTGAAACTGGCCTATTTAAATTTTCCAGACTGGTTAGCAGGGCTGACTGCTGCTGGTGGGGTGTCTCAGGGGTTGTGGGGAGAGCCCTGGGTGGGTGCCGCCTGCTGGGCCCTGATCCTGTTGGGACTCTTGGGGGGACGGGGATGCCCAGCAGCAGGAGAACTTACAGACCTTTCTCTATTACCTACACAGCACACTCTCCAGCATTTTGAAACTTTAGAAACCTCTGTTGGAATGCTCATTTTTAAGATCTTCAGGACAGTTCTGGCCCCAGGACTCCTGTGCTGCAAGTAGTTTTCCTTTAAAATCAGCAGCTTTTCAAGTTGGCTGTGGGTGGACGAAGGTTGGCTCTTGCTCTCCTGTGGTTCAGAATAGAGTGGACTCCAGACAGGCTGTTTTCTTTAAAGCCTCTTGCAACTGGAGTTTTTGACATACCAAAGTGAAAAGCCACAGGGGACATTTAATTTTTTTTTTTTTTAAAGATAAAGACTTAAGTGATAGTATTCAGGAACTTACTGGCTAGAATTATAATTTTAATATGTTGGCACATTTAAAATATTTTTTATCTTTCTGGTGATGCCATTAACTAAATGTTTTAAGGAGTTTTTTTTGTCATTTACATATATATAAAAACCCAGTCATGTTAATATGTAGGTCTTGAGAATTTCCCCCCTTCATACTAAGTCTTAGAATAAGCCTTGTTGGTTTTATAATTCTAGTGCAGGTTTTATGCTTATCCTGACTACCTTAAAATAGTCTCATGGAACATAATTTATTTAATTTTACATTGGAGATATGACATAAACTAACGAGCAGTGAATACAGCAATACCTGTAGTAACAAAGAGAAGCACAGTCACCGTGAAGTGATGTGAACATTGGCACAAGAGGGGCCGGCTTTCGAAGGACTTGTGGCCCTCTGGTGAGTTTGCTCTCAGTCCTGTAGAAGTGCTGCGCAGCCTTCGACGGACTCCAGGCAGGAGGTCATGCCATCCTCTTAGTGACAGATCAGAGGGCTGCATGTGGAGGGAGGACGGGTGGCTGGGACTGGAGAGCTAGGGACAGAGCAGCTGTTTGGATCATGAACAGAGAGCCATTGGCATCAGCATCAGTGACAAGATGAAAGAGAAGCAGATGGATGACTTTCCTCAGGATTCGTGACACTTCTGTAATCTGCCTTTGGCTTCACCTCTCTGGAGGGTGCATTGCCACAGTCCCTCCCAGCTCTAACTGCACAGGACTTGCTAGCACACAAGCAAGGCTGCTCTTGTGTGTCCTCCTGCCCAGCCTGGAGGCCAGAGCCATACTTGAGTGCTCCTTAGAGTTGATCACACCTTTGAACGTGTAATGGATGCTGGCAAGTACTTACCGGGTTGTTATAACTGCTTCATGCTTCTTGAAATATTTCACTTTCTTGATATGTGATTTTTTTCAACTATAGTAGAATGTCGTGTGTTATTAATGTTTTATCAATGAGAAAAGTGAGACCCTGAGAAGTCGGCTGCCCTTGTGGGGCCCCTGGCTTGTGCTCGGGGAGGTGGGGGTTTGCGAACAGAGGTCCCTGGTCTGCCTGCTCCTGCTCCTGCTCCCTTGGGCAGATGGGTACTTGCCTGGATATCACAGTGTCTCTCTGCACAAAGAGAGGTCCATGCAGAGCTGACAATCGTGCTTCCAGCAGTGGGTCAAGAGGGAGAATGCCTGCAAGGGTGTCCCTAAGCCTTATAAAGCCATCAGTGTAGGAAAGAAATGCCATGAAGGTTCCTGACAGCCATAAAATTCCAAACATGGAAATGATTGCTTTGTTATATGAAACATTTGTTCCAGCATTAAATAATAAAATAACTCCTGACATGAGAATGGAAACCATCACCGTTAAGACAGTCTGTTTACTCTGAATTGATCCCGTTTTGGCTGCGGCTCATACGTTAATGGTGGAGCACTCTTTGCTGCCTGGAGAACACAGGGCTCTGGGTTTCCTGTCCTGGCCGGAGTACAGGTCTGGTGGCTCTGCAGAAGCCTCGCTGGGCTCAGTTTGCCAGAGTGAGGCTGAGGTGGGGAAACGGGGGAGCCGCGGTGTCATCTTCACTCTCGTATCCATGGGCCTGGCTTTCCCCTCACTTTTCTCAGACTCAGGCTTTACTCTGAAACTCTGGTCTACAACGTAGGTGAGAAAAAGAATGCCATTTGGAGAGGGAAATAAGAATTATCTTTTCTGTCTCAGAGTATGATTTAACCAGTTACTGGTGGGTTTGCTTTACTTGCATTTTCATTTTAAATTTATGACTTGTCTGCAACTCTGTCTTTGTAAACAGAACACATGACAACTTTATTTCTACTGCTGGAATTTAAAGTCCTATGAAACTTTTTTTAAGGATAACAAATTACACTTTTCATAAGTGGAAAGTGCTTCAAAAGATCATTTTAACTTTCTCTTCGCTGGGATTACCACTAATTTTTTCATTTACTTTTCTGTTACACCTTCTTATTACTAAAATGAAAAGGGAGCCCTGGCCAGTGAGGCTCAGTTGGTTGGGCATCGTCCCACAAACTGAAAGGTTGCAGGTTCAATTCCCCGTCAAGTCACATGCCTGGGTTGCTGATTCGGTCCCCAGTTGGGGCATGTATGGAAGGCAGCCAATCACTGTTTCTCTCCCTTTTTCTCCCTCCTCCCCCTCTCTCTAAAATAAAATTTAAAAAAATGAAAATGAAGATGGAGTTAAATAAATGAGTGTCTTGAGTATTCAAGCATGGAAAATATACTCTTTGGAATTTTATACGGAGAATAATCAAGTGTAGATCCTGCCTTGTAGTAGCTACTTTTCAAGGAACAAAATTCTGTAAATGTGTCATGGGTGGGGATGAGCTGTACCTCTCATTGATGATTATCTTTTAGCTCTAGGCTCACAAAATACTAATTAATCTGCTGTAAACCATGAACTACTCCTTGTAGGATGATAGATGTCAAATGAAACCTTGCTTAGAGATGTGACATGGAGCAGTCGTTCCTCTTTAGTAGCCTTTCTATCTTGAATTTCCAAAGTTTTATGCTGAAGACTGTGTTTGTTACAGATTCAAGGGGAGGGGGGAGGAGGTGTAGCCAATTGATCTTTCAGCCTGAACTGATGCAAAGTGAAGGAGGAACCAGGTGATACCCTGGCATTGGGTGTAGGTCAACCTTGGACAGAAACCAAGGAGGCATTCTGAGTGGGCGGAATTGTGTGAGAACTCAGCCAGCTTCTGCCAAATTATCTATCCATTATCTATTATCTGTCTATATCTTACTTACCTATCTATATCTACCTATTGTCTACCTGTCACCTATCTATATGCAGTCTATTAATCAGCTATTCTTTGTTTCAGTCATCAATTATTTACCTATCATCTCACCAGAGCTCTCATCTATCTCTCTTATCTATCTGTAGTGTATTAGCATGAAAACCTCATAGGCTGCTTCAGAACAATGAGCATAAATGCCTCTACTAGTAAGTTTGCTTCTATAATTTGCAGTGAGTCTGTCCGGGGATCTGTTGGATCTCTGACTACCAGAGGCTAAAGTGGTTCCAGAGCTGAAAATGCCTGTACTTTCTCCCTGAGAAAGACAGTGTGTAGCAAGGCATGTTTAGCCCTGATGCTTAGGGACCTGAGTGAACCTGGCCCCTTGTCACAGATGCTGGATCTTCCTGGGTAACACACAAGTCAAGCTTTTGTATTACACACTTTAATAATGGTATTGTTACTGATTTTCCCCTCTGCCCTTTACCTCATGGTCACTAAGCAGTTAAATAATCACCTGTGTTTACCGTGATTACAAATGCAGCCTCGGTCCAGTCATTTATTTGAAGTCACTCTGACACTTGTGTCTGCTGCTCGCTTGTGTGACTAAACCCATCAACAGGCACTCCTGATTTGTGAAACATCAGGGGTCAGGACTCGGCCTGGAGGACACTGACCCATAAAGGCATCACAACCTGGTTTTGAGGATGAGAGCCACTTGCTTATTTTTGAAACCAAAATAAACCATCGGTAGCCACCAAGGCCTCATGGGGAGAGCGGCACTGTGACTTGTGCAAAATTCTGTGTGACAGGAGCCCTGACGTAGCAGTGTTGCAGAGCTGGGCCGGGCTTTGGAGGGTGGAGGCAGGTGGTGGGTGCAAGGTGGTCCCTGAGAGCAGGATGTCCTGGGTGACTGGAGCTGGGCAGGACATCCAGAGAATGCTGACCACATTGGTGTTGGTGCAAGTGGCAGATTCTGAGTGTGATTTCAATGGGGAAAGTATTAGATTTGAACAAGACTTGTTTTCTTTTTAAACCTGGAGCTCTGAGCAAGAAACATAAGTACTGTTGTGCCTCAGTTTCTTACCTTAAACTCAACTGTTACAAGAATTAAAAGAGGTTATTAGGACCTGTAGGACAGGACCTTACTGACACCTTCCCTTTTAAGAGGGGTCATGATTTCCTGGGGAAAGTGCTTATTTTCCTTTATGCTTAAGGTCTTAAAAATTGGAGTTTTTCAAAGTAAGAATTTAAAGACTGAGTTCAAAGCGAGTTTCCTGCGAACCCCCCATATACTTAAATGTTCATCTGAGTGCTTTTTAAACCTTGAGCTGAGTTTTGGGTGTACCAGCAAAGATGCTGTGAGTTGCCAAGTGCTGAACAGCCAGTGGAATTGACTGGGAATGGGCACCCTGGTAAACAGTAGGTATCTACCTAGTACACAGGGAGCTTCTTGGGAAGCCAGTAGGTGCTAGTTGACGGTGACTCCCCTGATACTCTTCGCTCTCAGGTTCCTTTTCCTGGTCCCTGCTTTTGTTTCATCCAGGCATCTTCTGGGTTGCAAAAGCTGAGTGGTTTTGCATTTGTAAAATGCTGAGCCAAGCCAAAGTGGATTAAGGGAGAGTACAATTAGCATGGAAACTAGCTTCCTGATAGTTTTGTTAATTCCGAAGACCAGTGGGGAGAACCCGTGGTGAAGGACGGTGGAAATGCTGGGGGGGGGGGGGGACAGCTGCCTGCTCAGGGGTCCCCAGGGGGCTGAGAGGATGGGAGCCTCCTGGGAGGCTGTTCCTGCTTTGCTGTCAAAGAGCAGAAAGTGCCTCTTTCTGCAGGTTATTTTATCATGTTTTCTCAAAGGCAGATGTTTTCCTCTTTCTTGCCACGTTACACAAAGAGCAGTCAGCTAGAGCAGCGTTTTTCAACCTTTTTCATCTCATGGCACACACAAACTGATTACTAAAATTCTGTGGCACACCAAAAAATATATATTTGCTGATCTGACCAAAAAGATAGGTATAATTTTGATTCAGTCACACTGATGACTATTGTTGTGTTGACTGTTGTCATTTTAAAAAATGTGGTGATCTAAGTAAGGGAAAAGAGGTCAGTGCCCCCGACTAAACAATCAAGTATTGCCTGTTTTAAAACTTCACCTGGCGCGCTGGTTGAAAATTGCTGGGTTAGAGAGAAGTCTGAAGCGGGGAGGGTGAGGTGCGGGAGACACTTCTCCGCTGGCGTCTCGTGGACTCGCTCACTTCCTGGTCCTGATTTACCACAAAGCTACTCCAGAGTGCGCACATGCGTGTGGGTGTCAAGGATGGTGGAGTTTTGGATGTTTTTTAAAAATGGAATACTTGATGGGGTCTTTCCAAAAAGGACTGACCAGCCCCAGCACTGAGCGGTGAACGGGTGCAGGTGCAGAGCCTGGCAGATCTTGGATGGGGGCCACATCTCATGTTAGTCTGATAAGCCGACCTACGGTGGCCACTCGCATAGGTGTGGCATCAAAAATGCTCATCAGCCGGGAACAGGGTGCATTTTCTATATCTTTCTGTTATTTATGGCCCTGTGTTTAAAAATGAGTCATGTGTTTCGTGGGGCAGACAAGACTACAGTGAGCTGTGATTAAACACTGAGGGCATTTTGTGGTCCAGTCGAGTTTGGTGAGCATCTCTCACTAGAGAAAGCAAATTCACCACTTTGTGTGTGGCCCATAATAACTTGTCATTTGCCTGCTGTGGTTTTCTTCATGCTCAAGTTTTTGGCTCTTCTGGGCATGATGGTTTGATCAGAATATTAGGAAAAAATTAGCAGATTCTAAAAAATTTAAGGGAAAAAATCAGTGTTTTGTGTGCCATAGCACTTATACCTGGAACGGCTGTTGCGTGCCATGAAGGTTATTTCGGCCCGTGCTCTCAGCACTTAGGAAGAATGTCAGTGTGGTGCGTGCTGATGGCTCCTGCTCTTCTGTATGTGGAACTCTGGCTACAACATTTTACTTCTCGTCTTACTGAGAAATATCTTTTTCACATATTTTGGATTTCCACAGGTCCCATGTTCTTTAACTTTGTTTTATTTAATGTTCCATTCGGTCTAAGTCACTTATTTTCCAAAATATCCTCGCAGTTTAAAGTCCTTGGGACTGATGCGCTGATTAGAAAAAAAATCTCATCAATGGAAGAGGGTGATAATCAGGGGCGGTTTGGGGCCGCTGTCACCGGCGTGGACCTGCACGATCTGTGGCTGACGAGGTTAATGAGAGCCGTGCAGGCTGGGAAGGTTTCCTCCTCTGGCAGATGGGGATAAGATTGCAAGGATCTAATTCTGGGTCCCATCAGAGCCAAAATCTTGAGAGGAGGGCTTGGCAAGCATTTTCGTTTATTTGAGGGCAAAAGGAAGAAGTCAAGGCAAATGACTAAAGTGTTTTCTTTTAAAATTATTAATTGTAAGGCAAACAGAAAACACAGTTGTACCTGTATGCCTTCTTAGACTGTACTGCGTGATCAGCTCTACTACCTTCGTGGAGCGTTCTGAATCTTTCTTTCCTTCTCTTATAGGTGACATCACACAAAAAGGATATGAAAAGAAGAGGTCGAAATTAATTGGTGCCTACCTGCCCCAGCCTCCAAGTACGTACACTGCGATGATCTGTCATCTAGTTTAAAGAGTTAACTGCAACAGGCGCGAGAAGGAAACGAGACGAGCGCAGATCCCTCTTTAGTCACTGGTTCGCATGAAGATCATGCGCCTGACGTGGCTCTCGTCTCATTGGAGTTTTTCCTAGGGGTGCATGTATATTTTGTGACTATAAAATACACACAGGATATTTTACAAGTGTGCCTAATATGTTTAATAAGTATTTCATCTATAGGGGACAGTACTGTGGGTAATTACTTCAAAATGCTTATAGTTTAAATTAAGCCAACTGAAGTCATTGGGGGTCAGGGAAAATCTAGAAACCTAGAAAATGATATAATATCCTGCCTGGGATTATGACATTGTAAAGGGTGGTTTTGCTTTGAAATGTGGTTGTAAAACATTATGGATTCTTCTAAAAGTACAAAATCTGTCTTACTCGATGTCCAGGTTTGTAGAATCTCTTTGCACTTGAGCCAGGTTCTGTCCATTTCAAGAAACAGAAAAGGATGCCAGGCTGGAGCTCTCACACTTCAGTTCTAATGAAGCTCAGTTTGGTTCGAGGGTGGCCTTGAGGTGGCTAGGCTTTGGGAATGACGTAAAGCCAATGCAGGTAATGCTGCACTCAAGGAGGAAAGATGCTGCCTGAACTCTGCAGTTCTCACTGTTAAAACAAGGTTTTACAGTGGCTCAGATGCTTCTGCTGGAGAAGAGTTAAGCAGGCACATTTCACGATGGATCCCCAGCTCTGTCCCTCCTGATCTCCAAGCTGTGATACACCCAGGAATGTTCTGTTAGTGTGATTAGGAGCATTTCCTGAAGCTTATATTACAGGAAACTTAATTCATGTGTTTAGTTTCTGCTGTGATTGTATCTTTGTTTTGATTTTGTGTGTTTTCTTTCTTTCCTTGATTCTTTCTTTCCTTTTTATTGAATTTACTGGGGTGACTGGTTAACAAAATTACAGGTGTCAGGTGCACAGTTGCACAACACATCATCTGTACACTGTGTTGTGCGTTCATCACCCCAAGTCAAGCCTCTGTCCATCACCATGTGTCCCCGCTGTCCTCTTTCCTGGATTCTTAAGAGAGTTAACATAAAGATGGACCTGTTGTATAGCCTGACTTACCTGATAGGCTTAATTTCCTGTTTTCTGGATTTTAAAAGGAAGACGCCCTGTTTTATCTGAGTGAATTTAAAAAATAGGTTTTTGGTTGGCTGATGCCCACATATGAAAGGCTTTAGGAGCATGTGTGGGCAGATGAGTAGATGGTGGCCTCCCCCTGTCCCCTTTCTCTTGTCCTCTAGCAGTACTGCCTGGTGACGACCTGTGGCCCATTATTGCGAATCCCTGTCAGTAGGCAGCCCCTCCACATCTTGGAGGAAGGCTGGCAGGCTGACTGTAGGCTTTTGACATTGTTGGGTTCTTATTTCTGTGCCTTACCAAACAAGAGTGAAACAGAAGCAGCTCCCAGAAGATGGCTCTCCAGCCGTGGTGCCAAGAGCACGGCTGACTGTGTGGGCTGGGCGCTCAGGGTGGCACCCATGTTGCGTGGTCCCTTTGCATGGGGTCGGCAGCTCTGCTCAGCGCTGTAACAAATTTAAAAAAAACTAAAGTTTGAATTAATTAGTTTTTTTTCAACTTGTTACAGCAGCGAACGGAGCTGCGGTGGCCCGGTGTAGACTGCAGCACAGTGAAGGCGCCCCGAGGAGAACGCCACACTCCGGCCACATCGGGGTGTGTGACATCAGAGAAGCCGCTGGCAGGGAGCGGGTGGCCAGCACCGCGGGAAACCGGCCTCTGTTTTACTTTCGTTTCGGTGAGCGCACTTTTCTGAGAGAGGGAGAGAGAGAGACCCCTCATGGCAGGGAAACATTCGAAATGGCCATCACCCAGCACCATTGCAAATGGAATTGCAGGGCTTAGCTTTGGGGGGACACTAAGGGGCCCCATGTCTGAGCCCACACTCTCCAGATGAGGTCACATGAGTTTTTGGTGGCTGCAGTGCTGCTTGGTCACAAAATTATCACAGACCCCAAAACCATGACCATTCATCCCACTGACTCAGGGCCAATTCTGAGAGTGTTCTATTAGAATAGAATATGCTGTTTCTACAACCCTAGGTTCCCAGTTGGACATTTGAGAAAGAAGAATGAGTGTCAAATTCCAGTTCTTTCTAAAATCATTGGTCTTCTGCTGACCTTTGTCTCATAGCCAAACACCTCAGTGAAGGAAGAACTAGTAGGTCCTGGCCTCTGAGATTTCCTCAAGGGACTGAGAGCTACAGCCCTTCACACTCCTATCCCCCCAAAGGACAGTGTTGAAAAATGAAACTGATTACTCGCAGAGTATATTCTCAGAGGTAATGATCCTCAAAGGTCAAAATTATGTTAGTGCATAATATTTTGAATACAAGAAGCCCAAAAAGGTGAGTTCAATGCACCTTTTAGTAGAATAAGAAAATAAGGATTTGTAAGTGTTTGGCTTATCTTCAAGGTTTTACCTCAAATAAAAGGCATTGTTTGAACATCATATATAAATAATAAAGAGAGAAAATTTAGTGTTGTAATTGGCCCCCAGGATCTCTAAAGTGGCACCCAGCCTGGTCACCCCACTGCAGTTTCTTTGGGTCCCCTCTGAGCCACTTGCTGATAGATACAATAAATGTGCTTGTGGGAAGGATGGAGGGTTGGTGAGTGGGTGGTGCAGTCCAGCATTAGCTGAGAGGTTCTTGCACAGGTATGCAAGTCTCACCCATCTGACTGAATTGCAAGGAAGAGACAGCCTGTGTGGGGACACAGCTCTGTGGACCTCGGGGGCCACCCCATTCCCACCGGGAAGGAGATGGCCTGGTTCAGGATTTCAGGATTGGAAACTGGAGGCCCAGAGAGTTTTGCATTTTTACTGATACTCTTTGTTTTTGAGAAGTTACCCTGGGTGGACACTTTCACACAAAACTTTGTCTCTGGGAAGCAGTGAGGAGAGCAAGTGGTTCTGAATCAGGGAATTTTTTCATGCTCAGTCTTAGAACTAATTCTTTTGCTTTAGGATCTTTGTGCAAAATGTCATGTTTTCTGTTTCAGTTGCCCTTATCCTGTCATACACTTTCCTAGAAGAGGTTTATATTTTGATTAACTTTTCTTTTTTCTTTTACATAATTTTTACTTATTGGAGAAAATTCTAAGACTTCTCCAAAAAGTATTCTAAAACCATCTCCACATTGGTTTTTGGGACACACAATTATGAATTAAACAGCCTGTTCAGGCGTTCAGCAAAATCAGTAACTCAAGTCAGAGCTACCAAACCCGTCCCAGGGAAGTTGCTCAGGGAGCAGGTGGTTTCCTGGTTTTCTGCTCAGAAGTGAGTGACTGTCACAGAATATATTGTGTGACTTGGGCTCTCATGGAAGACACAGTGTGTCAGTGAGCATGATGTTGAATGCTTACCTAAATGTAGATGAGAAAAGTTATGCTAAAATCTGGAAAGAAAAATGAAAATTATACACACACACACACACACACACACACACACACATATATATATATATATATATATGTACACATACACACATATATGGAAAGGGTCAGAAAGAACATATTGCAAATCATTTTCAAAAAAATGATACGGGACTTCCGGCCAAGATGGAGGCATAGGTGGACACACTGTGCCTCCTCTCACAACCAAAATTAAGGACAACAAATATTTAGAAACAGGAAAACAACCAGAACTGATAGAAAATTTAACTGTACGGAAGTCTAACAACCATTCATCCAGACCAATAATCCAGGCGAAGGGGAAGCGTTGGAAGGGACTGGAATCAGAGAGAGAGCAGAGCAATCACCATTGTTCCCTCTCAGACCCAGCCCCCACACACAGCGTCACTACCCAGCAACTGGGCTACCCCACCCTGGGAAACACCTAAGGCTCCACCCCTCACTATGTAACAGATACAACCAGACCCCCCCACCCCCCCCAAAAAAAGGCTCAAACCAGAGAACAAATCAAAGCCCCAGAGCCAATTCCTCTAAGTGGCAGAGATAGCCAACCTATCAGATGCAAAGTTCAAAGCTCTGGTGATCAGGATGCTCACAGAATTGGTTGATTTTGCTCACAAATTAGATAAACAAATGAAGACTACAATAAGTGAAATGAAGGAAAACGCACAGGGAACCAATAAAGATGGAAGGAAAACTGGGACTCAAATCAATGGAGTGGACCAGAAGGAAGAAACAAACATCCAATCAGAAAAGAATGAAGAAACAAAAATTTAAAAAAATGAGAAGAGGCTTAGGAACCTCCAGGATATCTTGAAATGTCCCAACATCCAAATTATAGAGGTACCAGAAGGGGAAGAGGAAGAGCAACAAGTGGAAAACTTATTTGAACAAATAACAAAGGAGAACTTCCCCAATCTGGCAAAGGAAATAGACTTCCAGGAAGTCCAGGAAGCTCAGAGAGTCCCAAAGAAGTTGGACCCAAGGAGGAACACACTAAGGCACATCATAACTACATTAGCCAAGATTAAAATGAAGGAGAGAATTCTAGAAGCAGCAAGAGATAAGAGGACAGTCACCTACAAAGGAGTTCCCATCAGACTGTCAGCTGATTTCTTAAAAGAGACCTTGCAGGTAAGAAGGGGCTGGAAAGAAGTATTCCAAGTCATGAAAGGTAAGGACCTACATCCAAGATTGGTCTATCCAGCAAAGCTTCCATTTAGAATGGAAGGGCAGATAAAGTGCTTCTCAGATAAGGTCAAGTTAAAGGAGCTCATCATCACCAAGTCCTTATTCTATGAAATGTTAAAGGGACTTTCTAAGAAAAAGAAGATCAAAAATATGATAGTAAAAAGACAGCAAACTCACAGCTATTAAGAACCACACCTAAAACAAAAGCAAACTAAGCAAACAGCTAGAACAGGAACAGAACCACAGAAATGGAGATCACATGGAGGATTAGCAACAGGGGAGTTGGAGGAGGAGAGAGGGGGAAAAGGTACAGAGAATAAGTAGCATAGACGGTGGGTAGAAAATAGACAGGGGGAGGGCAAGAATAGTGTGGGAAATGTAGAAGCTAAAGAACTTATGACACATGGACATGAACTAAAGGGGGGGAATGTGGGTGGCAGGGGTGTGCAGGGTGGAGGGGAATGATGGGGGAGAAATGGACAACTGTAATAGCATAATCAATAAAATATATTTTAAAAAATGATATGATTTAGGCCCTGACTGGTGCGGCTCAGTGGCTTGGATGTCATTCCACAAACCAAAACGATGGTGGTATGATTCCCAGTTAGGGCACGTGCCTAGGTGTGGGCCAGGTCCTTAGTAGGGGGCGTGCAAGAGACAACGAATCTGTGATTCCCTCACATATCCATGTTTCTCTCCCTCCCTTTCCCGCTCTCTAAAAATAAATAAAGTTTTTTAAAATAAGATAATATTATTTAGGACAACTCACTCTTTTGGTATGAGTTCTCTTAGAGTTTTTGGCTATGTGGTGTCTTTTTCAAAATCATCTTTTATTCTCTAAACCTGATACAACTTGTGAAAAGAGAAATTAAAATTTCAGAAATATCTTCACACAGTGACAAATTTTACAATTGAGTCTTCACTGTTTTCAGGACAGGGCCCTGGCATGAAGTAGTAAAATTCCAGTGTTACCATAAACAGTGAAACTTTCCTTGCCCACACATAATCCCCCTTTCTTATAACATGTGTGTTAGCTAGATTCAGCTTTCTACATGATTTTCCATCAAATGCTCCTAAGTGGTGAGTGATTTATGTAGATTTAGTTTTCCTTTGGCCCAGCTCGTGTTTATTTTATAGCCAGATGGCTTTGTCCCTAGTTACAAGAATTTGCCATTACCGAGTAGTTGTGGCAGTGTTGGTGATTTGGGTAAGGCCACTGGAGGGCAAGTCTGTTTCTGGCCTTCCTGTTCCCTGGGAACTGGCTGTGGGATCCACAGGAGCAGCCTTAGAGAAGCGAGAGCGTGGTCAGGGTAAATTTGTCTGCCTCTGTTTCCACCGGAGATGACAGATGGCTCTGCGTGGAGTTGAAGCTCGGGTGTGTCGGAGGGCCTTGCACACGGCGACCTGGCCTTTCTCAGCTCTTTGAACCTTCATGCTCCTCCGATGTTCATTTGAGCCATTCTGCACATGCTGCGCCCTCCACTAATACCTGCATCATTTAACCCTCAGTTCAAGTGTTGCTTCTACATGGATTCCTTCGTGGTCCCTCAGGTTAGGACAGGCCTTCCAGTCCTAATCTTCATAACATCCCACTTCTGAAATACTTACAGTATTGTAGGTGAATGGTTGTGCCTGAATATTTGGTGATTCCACCCCATCTATCCTGTAGTCAGTCCCTCATCTCCTTTCCACAGCAGTGGGCATTCAGCAGACATTTGTTGAAGGATGAACTGGGTAGATGAACCTGGAACTATGTCTGCACCAACAGACAAGCTGGCCCCCTGCACAACTGTGGGTAGTCGGAGTTACTGCCGGAGCAGTCCCCTCACCGCATGTCCCCCAGTGAGTCGAGAGGCAAGTGTGCTTACCTGACTGAGGGAACAAGGGGGCATAGCTGATCCAAGGGGGTGGATGCCAAGTGTTAGTCTGGCGGTGCCCCAAACACATCAATAAATGGACCTTTACTGCCTCAGGCAGCTCTTCTCCGAAATCACTGTTTTATTTTGATTTCTCATTTGGATCAATTTAAATGGCATATGGTATATCAAGCGCTGATAACTGTTTCCATATATGGAAGGTTGCAGGATAATATGATTTTGGGCCTCTGCACATTCAATCAGTTGAATTTTATTTTCTTAACTAATTTTGGACTTCAGCTTGAGAAATCCCAGTGTTCAGTGCTGTTACTGAGGATCCCCTGTCCTTTGTAATCCTGTTCCTGTGAGGGGACCTTAGGGAGCTGCCTCCAGCCCTAGCCACAGGTTCTCTAGCTGGGATGTGAAGAGGAAGTGGCCTGTCATCGGCAAATTCAGTGTTTGTGAATTTTGTCCTTTGGTCTCATATGACGTGAAGAACTTCATCACCTTGGGTTTAAGGGCATAAACCCAAGACATGTGCCATTGTGTTCTGTATTCTTCAGGAAGTGAGGCTGGCTGCACTGCTGCCTTCCTGAGCATGGTCAGTCTGCCTGACTCTGCACATTAAGTTAACAGCACTGAGCTTCTCTGGTGCTGGGCACAATTTGGTCCCTATTTTCATTCTGCCGCCAGGTCCACAATCTCCCTGGGCATGGATGTCGTATTTGCTCATCCTGACTTGGGCATCAGGGGTTACATGGCCTGTCCTGGAGGTGGGGGTGGGGTGTTATCCAGGAGTTACTCTGTGCCATTTTTTCATGGTGGTTGGGGTGTAGGAGACAAGGTTAAGTTCCAGAACAGGAGAAATGCAAGTATTTAAATTGGTGTTGCCTGTCTATGACTTAGCATGATTTTTTCCCAGATTGAATTCCTACTGGAAATGAACCTTCATCAGCTAAAAGTAAATACCTATATCCCAGGTACACAGTGGTCATGACCTTGACACACAATTTGCTGCTCTCAGTGAGCTACGAAGTATTCTTTTATCACAGGCAGCTATGGTTCAATCATGCGAATGTCCTATTATTTTTAGTGACGTTTAACCAGTCAGGGTCCTCACCCTCAATGTCAGTAGTTAAAGGGAGCACATCCAGGCTGTTTCCATATGAGGGCTCTGGAGTTTGGGGCTAGTGACCACTGTTCAGCGAGAATGGTGCTCGCTTTGGAACTGGCTCATACCTGTGGGCTGTAAGAAAGATGCAGAAACTTGGACTTCCAGCCAAGATGGAGGTGTAGGTAGATACACTGTACCTCCTCGCACAACCAAAATTAAGGACAACAAAAATTTAGAAACAAAAGAACAACCAGAATTTATAGAAAATTGATCTGTATGGAAGCCCAACAACCATTCATCCAGACCAGTAAGAGGGTTGGAGTCAGCGGCCAGAGGAGATGGGTTGTGGCAGGAAAAAGTGGTACTGGCAGACCCAGTGAGGCACGCAAAGTGGCTGGCTGACCGCGGTCACACATTCATGCACAGATAAACCAAGCAAAAATGGTGAGTGAGACAGACCTCGCAACCCAGGGCCCCAGCGCTGGGAAATAAAGCCTAAAAGCACCGATTGAAAACACTTGTGGGGGTTGAGGTGCCAGGAGAGACTCCCAGCCTCACAGGAGAGCTCACTGGAAAGAACCTCAGGGTCCTAGAATGTACACAAGCCCACCCACCCGGGAACCAGCACCAAAAGGGCCTAATTTGCTTGTGGGAAGCTGCAGAAGGTACTGAAATCTGAGAGAGAGCGGAGCAAGAGCCATTGTTCTCTCTGAACCCTCCCCCACATACAGCCTCACATCCCAGTGCCTGGGTTGCCCTGCCCTGGAGAACACCTAAGGCTCTACCCCTTATACATAACAGGCACAACCAGACCCCGCCCCCCAAAAAAGAGAGACATGGCCCAAACAGAAGAACATATCAAAGCCCCAGAGCAAATACATCTAAGCGACCAAGAGCCAAACTATCAGATGCAAAGTTCAAAGCACGTGATCAGGATGCTCACAGAATTGGTTGATTTTGGTTGCAAATTAGATGAACAAATGAAGGCTACAATAAGTGAAATGAAGGAAAATGCACAGGGAGCCAATAGTGATGGGAAGAAAACTGGGACTCAAATCAATGGAGTGGACCAGAAGGAAGAAACAAACAACCAAGCAGAAAAGAATGAAGAAACAAGAATTCAAAAAAATGAGGAGAGGCTTAGGAACCTCCGGGACATCTTTAAACGTCTCAACATCTGAATTATAGGGGTACCAGAAGGGGAAGAGGAAGAGCAACAAGTGGAAAACTTATTTGAACAAATAATAAAGGAGAACTTCCCCAATCTGGCAAAGGAAATAGACTTCCAGGAAGTTCAGGAAGCTCAGAGAGTCCCAAAGAAGTTGGACCCAAGGAGGAACACACCAAGGCACATCATAATTACATTAGCCAAGGTTAAAATGAAGGAGAGAATCCTAGAAGCAGCAAGGGATAAGGGGACAGTCACCTACAAAGGAGTTCCCATCAGACTGTCAGCTGATTTCTCAAAAGAGACCTTGCAGGCAAGAAGGGGCTGGAAAGAAGTATTCCAAGTCATGAAAGGTAAGGACCTACATCCAAGATTGGTCTATCCAGCAAAGCTTCCATTTAGAATGGAAGGGAAGATAAAGTGCTTCTCAGATAAGGTCAAGTTCAAGGAGTTCATCATCACCAAGCCCTTATTCTATGAAATGTTAAAGGGACTTATCTAAGAAAAACAAGATAAAAAATATGACAGTGAAAAGACAGCAAACTCACAGTTATTAACAACCACACTAAAACAAAAGCAAACTAAGCAAAAAGCTAGAACAGGAACAGAACCACAGAAATGGAGATCATATGGAAGGTTAGCAACAGGGGAGTGGGAGGAGGAGAGAGTGGGGGAAGGTACAGAGAATAAGTAGCATAGACAGTGGGTAGAAAATAGACATGGGGAGGGCAAGAATAGTGTGGGAAATGTAGAAGCTAAAGAACTTACAACACATGGACATGAACTGAAGGGGGAGGTATGTGGGTGGGAGGGGGTGTGCAGGGTGGAGGGGAATGAAGGGGGGAAATGGGACAACGGTAATAGCATAATCATTAAAATATATTTAAAAAAAAGAAAGATGCAGAAACTTGACACCTTAATCCTGACCACAGACACTTCCTTCTAAACATACCCTCCCCAAAAAGCGAAGACCCAGTGTTGACAGTAGAATCAGGCACAAACGCATTCACAATAAATGGAGGGCTCTTGTCAAACTTTCTTAAGCTCCACGTCTTCATGTTTCCAGGTCAAGAACTGATGATCAAGTTAATATGTTGTAATAGAAAAGTGGTTAGCAAATTTGTACTGGTTTATGGCAGAGATTTATGTTAAGGACAAGATAGAAGCAACAATGACAGTGATGAAGAATTGTGCTAGTATGGTTGGGGTACAGGTTACTTACAGTGTAAGTTCTATTTTGCAGTGTTGTTAGCTGTGCCAACACAAAGCAAACACAGTGAATTCTTAGCATGCACAGTAGTCGTAGTGTTTATGTCTGGCAAAGTGTTTGATTTCACCTGGTTTAGGAGTAAGTGCCACTGAGGAAGGGTGTAATCAGGCATTAAGCGAGAATGGGACAGTTTAGAAATCATTTTTGTGCAGACTTGAAACATGGAAAAGCCTTCAGCAGCTTCACCAAGTTTAAGCGCCAGGTCGCCTGGGAGGCTCCATGAACACTACACAGAGGGGGAAGCAACCAGGAGAGTCTCGAGTTTTCGTGAGCACCCTGAGATCATGTCCGCATCTGTGCCCACAGCATCATGGGACCCGACATTTAGCGGCTGAGTGGTGTGTCCAGTGCCATGATTAGTAAGAACAGATCAGAATTTGGATGCAGTTTTTCTAGTGTTAAATCCCACATGCATTCTCATTCACATTACCATCCACTTACACTTCATGATTTCTTTAAAAAATATGCTGCCCTGGCTGGTGTGGCTCAGTGGATTGAGCGCTAGCCTGCGAACTGAAGGGTCTGTGGTTCGCTTCCCAGTCAGGACACAGGCCTGGGTTGCGGGCCAGGTCACCAGTAGGCGGCGCGCGAGAGGCAACCACTCATTGATGTTTCTCTCCCTCTCGTTCTCCCTCCCTTCTCCTCTCTCTGAAAAATAAATGAATAAAATCTTTGAAAAAAGTATGCTGAGAAACCTAGATTTTCAGCGTATTCTCTCACTATCTCAATTTAGAAATCCTGACTTTCTCCAGAACATTTAACATCCCAAATAACCACCAGTCTGCACTGCAGGTCTCCTGGCCTGTGCCCAGCACTGTGTCAGCACAACCATGACTGTCCCCTCATCCTCAGGACAATGTGGTGATTACTGTGATTTCTGGTGTCTAGTTTTTCATAATTAATAAAGGGACTGTATTTTTTCAATAACCTGAAACTAATGAGTTGTTTAGGGCCAGAGCTATAGTATTAGTAATTTTCTTTGGAAAATCCTCTCTTAATCATGTGTTGGAAATAACTGATTGAAGTTCTCATAAAAAGTGGCTTATTTCTCTGCTTTGTCTCCCTTTGGGCTTGGACAAGATTTTCACATCTCAAGGGAAAGAGCATTCAGAGGAGAGAGTGTGATAGGACAGGTCAGAACTCAGGAACGGTGACTGTTTCTGCTTGTCCAGAACCTGGAGGTCTGAGTGGGCAACGCGGCTGAGTGGCTGGTAGGTGCGATGCTTGGGGGGAGACTGAAGTTCAGGTGGAAGAGTCTAGGCTTTGTTTTCTGGTTGACAAGATAGAGGACAATGAGATGGGCAGATCCCTGCGTGGGTTGAAGCGGGGGCCCTGGGAACTAGAGAAGGAGCAGCAGGTGCCATCTGACTGTGAAGGCTGTAGGCAGGCCAGCACTAGGCCTGCTGGCTTCTCTGACTTTGGGGATAAGGTGCAGAGTAGGCAGGAGAGGACTCACGGGAAGTGGATGTTTGAGGACAGGAGGGGTGGGATGCCCCTGGGAGAAGAAGCTGGCTGTCCTGGGCACGTGGGAGCCCAGCAGAGGGACAGGGTATATCATTCCTTCCCTGTGCTGTCCTTCTGTTTCCTCTTTTCTCTGTGCTCCTTGAGTCACCTTCCTCTGATTTGGAATAATTTTTATAGTCCCATTTTAATTCTAGAGGAAAAACAGAAGTCTCACTGACATTGTCATATTTAAATTGAAGCATTGCAGCAACTGTGCAAACCTTGAAAATATCACTTACTGGTTCCAAAGTGTTTTCTGAGCCTGTCCTGTGGGGTAGGGGAAGTGTTCGGCAGAGGTGGGGGACGGATAAGACAGAAGTCACTTTATCCCGCCACTCTCCCACGTAAGGATCTGATGGACACACCTTGTGTCAGACGACAGCTCTCAGCTGCTCTGAGTTCACTCCTGGGCAACAGTGAAGTTGTGCCAGTTCCCATCTTTCATCATAAGATGGCTGTTTAACAAATAGTTTTGCAGTGAGATCACGAAAATACTTCTTTGCGGCATCAAGGGGCCAGCTAGAGTTTGCTCATGTAACAAGTAATTTCTGTACTGGGAGCGTAGCACTGAACACATGGTCTCTGTCCCAGGTACCAGGCCTCTTTTGGGGATGGGGCAGTGAGGCCACCTTGTCACTCTGACAACAGCATACCTAGGACCCCTGGGAGGGGATGCCCATCTCAAAAGAAAGGGCCGTTAGGAACAAGTATTTAAATGCTGCTAGATGGTGACACTGAGTTCCAACCCCAGTTCTGGGCCTGTGTTTCCTCATTAGTAAAATGGCACAAGTAACAGCACGTATCTCAGGTTGTTATGCTAACAGATGAAACATTCATAAATGTGAAGTGCTTAGACCAGTGCAATAAAGTGTTAGCAGTTCTTATTCGTTCTGTGTAAAGATGGTAAACTGAGGCCCTGAGTCACAGATGGTGACAGCAGCCGGCCGAGACGTCCATCTCCAGAGCGTGACGTGGCTGTTCCCCTCTATTCAAAAGGGATCCTAAGCTAGGCCAGTGCCCGGCACTTGGTGCTCTTTAAATGTGGGAGAAAGGGTCTGGTCTTGGTTTTTATCATGCTGTCCTCTGAAGGGAACTTATCTTTGTCCCCCTGGCTTCCTGTGTTCTTGGACAGTTACCCACCTCCTTCGGGACAGACACCTCACCTTCCCAGGGACCTCTTTTGGCCTGTGTCTGTCGTAGACAATCTGGTCGCCCTGCAGCTTTTCTGAGGGGTGCTTCTCAGGTGTGGTATGAACATGAGTCCCCAAGAGCGCTGAATTCTGAGCTGTAATTGTGCTCTACTAATTATTCGTGTGTTAGTGTTACCAAGAAGACAACCATTTTAGCAGCAGCATTTGGTCAAGTCCTTATGGTAGATAACCAGAAGGACCCCTCTGTCACTGCCCCTGGGTCCTCCCGTGGTGACAGGTTGAGTTCTCCTTGGGAGTTGCATATTTGACTTTGGCTTTTTCTTGTTAGAACATATCTTTAAGCCACCTCAAATTTCATTCACAATGAAGTGAGATAAAAATTAATAATCGAAATATGCACACTAATACTTAGTTTGTTTTAATGTCCCATTGCTAGTAACCTGTTCAAGCTAATCTTCTTTTGTCAAATTTATTTCTTTTTAAAACCGTGTTTTTTAAAAGTCTGTATTGCAGCCTATGAGAGAGTGTGTTGACGTGTTCGCTGCATGTCAGCTATCTGAGAACAGGTGTGTGGGGTCCACGTGTAGGCTAGTCCTATCGCTGGTCTGAGTATGTGAGTATTAGGACTTGTGTGTGTCTCCGAGGATGGGCACCGCTACCTAGGGCCCCAGAAGGGGTCAAGGTTGACTGTTGTCCCAGGAAGCATGTTTGAATAAATGAGGAAGGTAGCAGTACTGAGAATGAAAGTGAAACATTAAACGTATATACGAATCTGCCACTGTGTAACCTTGGCTGCTTCAAACTATCCATTTAGCTATTCTTTCCAGAACTGCTCTAAGATGTCAGTAACCAGTTAAAGTGTGAAGCCACAGGACAAGAGAAGGGAAGAAAGAGTGACAGGTTTCCATGATGTGTAAGACACCTCGATCAGCCCGGCATAGTGGGGAAGGGGGCAGCAGATGAAGGTGCTGATGAAACCTCGGGTTGGGGGAAGCATGGCATCCAGGAAGCAGGTGATCCACATCCTCTCTACTCCCCAGAGAGATTTGTTCTCTGGAAAAACGGACTAGGAGCCTCTATGTTGAGGGACACCAAGCAGTACTCACCGCATAGGTGCTGAATCAGAGCGTGCATTCTGGAGGGACCGAAGAGTCCAGCCCTGAGTGATGGACATTCCTGTGTTTGGTCACAAGACAGGAGACCACAGGCCTCATCTCTGGAACAGCCCAGAAAAAAGACCTGCTGGGAATAGACCTGGTGCCACTGCCACTGGAAGAAAACACGGCTTGCCACTCCTTTGATGGTAATGAAGAAGAAATTGTAGAAGTTGACAGAAGAGAGAAAAACAAACAGGTTTTACATAATGATTATAACTTCAGAATGGCATTTAATATCTCAGCAACAACAGTTGACATGAAAGGCAATGAATGAAAATAATTTTCAAACATATTTATACAAATAAATTTTCAGAGTTACAGATAATTTTGCTTAGAATTCTGACTTGTAATATGGCAGTTATGCAGCAAGGCTGGGCCGAGCAGCCAGGGTGAGAGCAGGAGGGGATTCCAAGAAGGATCTTCAAAGAAAAGGAAATTGAACTGAAGCACTGCCACTAGATTGTCAGTGTTTGACCACAGGGGAGAAAAGAACTGGAAAGAGTTTTTCAGTGCTTTTGGATGTTTTTGAAAGAATTAGCAATAGGTACATTGAAAGCCAAGATAGTGGAACAAAAACATACAAATATTAACTGAAGAATAACAAAAAAATGTAAAATAGGAAAGTATTCATAGCATACTACCAACTCACAACCCTAGTAATGATGTGGTGACGGCTACGGTGGTGTACGGGAGAAGTCCGTGTGTGATTTAAAATGGACGATTAAGTACGAGTATGAATCCGTGTGTGCAAATACCAATGTAAACACAAGGTGACTATCTTTTGTCATAATACTTAATAGTACTCTCTCATATTCATACACCTGTTTCATAGAAATACAGAGTACTTTCTAAAAGGATCATTTAAAAATTTTGTACATTTGATAAATTCCATGCATCTGTTTGATAAAAAAATAAGTGATTTTGAAAAAAATCATTTTAAATGATCATTTGTAGATAGTAACTGGAAGACGTTTGGTAGCTGTGAATATTCTAGTTACCAAGAACTGTTAATTAATGATGTTAGTGTGCTTGCTATGGACCACACATGTGGCTACAGCCGAGGTATCTTTTTCACAATTCTAATCTGGCTAACTTCCTACATGGACCCACAAACGTGCCATCAGAAGTCGAGGTGCAGAAATCACCAGCAGAGGAATATTAAACCCAGGGACAGATGACTCTCCTGGAGCCATCATGGAGAACCAGGGACCTCACACTGTCTTGTTAAAATTGCTGTCTTCGGTTTATTTCCTGTCAAGTATTACTGGTCCTTTTCTGAAAAAGTAGCATTAATGTTAATGGCCAGTGCTCAGAATTTCTTCATATCTGAACTGCAATGATTAAATTTCCCCAGAGTATACTTACTTTTCTCTAGATCATGCTTTTGCTGCTCTAATTCTGAAGTGTAAGAGATTGTGATTGCCAGATTTAGGTCCATTTTTGACCAGTCCCCACTGAATCATTTTTAACCATGGTAACATTTTTGGTAATGCATCAGAGCCATATTGAAATACAATTTGTTCAGTCATTTTTATATTGAAATGGAGTAAGAATCCAAAGAGTTTGAATGAACAAAGATAGAAGCTTATGCCCAATCCTAGTTACCTGAATTATATTGTTAAAATATCCCATAAGATTTATTTCAAAGTTATCTTTAACTTAATGATGTGTAATTTTTAATTTTCTCAAGTGTTTTTTTTTCACAACTTTCTTTTTGTTTATTAAATAATGAAGGTCATTAACTGATTCTGTGCATTGGGCTCCATTTTCTTTCTCTTTTATTTTTTTAATCCAAACCCTAAAGATTTCAGATGTTGCTTGTGGCTCAGTTCGCATCTCTTCCCAGGAAGCACTAGAGGTTTGTGATACCCAGGAGCCTGTTTCTTACGGCTGTAGTGTGGACAGCAGTCTTTCCCTGCCTTGGATGCTCCTCCCTCTCCTGGTCATCGTCCACCACGTCCCGGCCCCCATGCACACTCCCATATGAGCTCTAGCTCGGCTGTGGGAATGCAGTGGGTCAGGGCTTTATTCTACCAAATGATTTGCTCCCCAAAGTAAGTTAAGTCCAGTTGCCAAGTAAAGCCTCACCTTACTTTGCTCTTTCCCTTAACCCAGGGGTGGATCAAGCTTTGCCGCCAGAGCGCCGAGCTCCAGTTACTCCTTCCTCTTCCTCTCGCTATCACCGTCGAAGGTCCTCAGGGTCACGAGATGAGCGCTATCGGTCAGGTAAGGCTCCAGTGTGGACACAAGGTCACTAATACCCTGCTCTGCAGTGCTGGTGGTGAACGGCCGAGTGGGCGCGTGTCTGGAGCAGCTCTGTGCACACGAGGCAGAAGTACATGTGCCTGAATGTGCTCGTGATTCGTTGTGTGATCCACAGGTGATGGCCTCCCCCCTCAGACACAGATGTTCTCTCTAAACACATTAAAACTCAGTAAGCAGTAACTGTTTTCACATTGTTAAAGATAGTGTGGTTTACTATTTAGAATTTGATCGTTAAAAAAATAGTAACTTCTCATGGTCCCACATTTATTTTTTTAGGTTATCACTGTTCAACAGTTTGGTGATCATTTTAATGATGTTGGTTACTAGCATAATTTTTTTCTTCTCTTTCAACCTCAGTCATTTCTTAAGTACAGTTTTCAAAAAAGAATCAAAATCCTTAACATTTTGTATATTCTGTGTTATTTTGTGTTTTATGACGCTGTCTACAAGAGTGCTGTCTTGGTATTCCATTTTATTATAATCATTACCTGAGCTTGGCTAGCTCGAATTTATCTATTAATTTAGCATCAAAAACTTGTTTCGTGATTACTGTTTTAAGCACTTCTTGAGAGATTCTTTCCTCCTCATCCCAACATCTAGATTAAAGTTGTTTATACCCAGTTCCCTAACTACAATTGTTGGAAGAAAGCTAGCGGTATGTGTTGTTGCTGGGCTACCAGTTCAGGGCACATGTGGACTGCTGATGTCAGTGATCTGAATTATAATATTATAATGTTCGTATATCACTTTATAGTTGGCAAAGTACTTTCACAGACATCATCTCACTTAGTTTTTATGACAAGTGGGTGAAGTGCTTATGACCATCTCATGTTGCAGAAGAGGAAGCTGAGGTTACGGCAAAGGCATAGCTCAGCCAGTTCATACCAGGGTTGGGCAGGTCCATGTTTCATGAATCTTTCCATTAATGCGGGCTTACAAACCACCACCCTTATCTCTAAGGAGCTGTTTGCCTGACTTTCTGGTCCTATTCTCCTTTCTAGAGGAAATGCAGTGGTAAGGCAGAGATTTTGTGGCATCAGGAGTCATTATCTGCACAAGCAAGAAGAAAGGACTCAGGAAACTAGGAAAGGCCAAGTGCAGCCTCACTGCTCCCCGTCCTGTTTTCTCAGCCCCTCTGAAGAGGTCTTGATGCCCAGGTCAATATGTGGGGATGGAATGAAGGCAGAAGTTTCTTCCCAAATCCACCTTCTGATTTTCAAAGGTGTTTTAACACCCAGCACATATGAAGAGCCCATCTTAGTCATGTAGACACCTCAGAGGCCCCTTTCGAATAGATAGGAGGGAAGAGGCATGCAGGTGTGTGCTGTCAGCTTGCTATGAAACCCTTCCATCAACTCCTTCACCTCGGTAACTGCTGCTGGTATTTTATACATGTGCATTCACATGTTGACACACATAAATACACAGTCCCACATACAGTAGACACATGTAGCCACACATACCAAAGATACAGGCTCCTACATATAGTAGAGACATGTAGATACACACGTAGAGACCCAGAGTCCCACATACAGTAGACACACCTGTAGAACAGACAGGAAGACACATGCTTACCATCATCAGTATCTTCGGTTCTCATAGAAGCTAGTCCCATGCTCTCATTTTCATTTTCTAGATGAGAAAATGGAAGTTTAAGAAGGAACGTGATTATTAATGATATTGCAGTGAGTAGCTCATCAAAATAGGATGCAAATCTGGCTCTGTCTTCCCTGTCATCTGACCTCTTACCACAAAGATTTTTACCTTGCGTCCATTTCTAACCTTTAACTCTCTGTTAATTTTTAAAATTTAGGTAGAAATTAAATCCCAGCAAGTCTATTTCCCAGATTAGCTGTCTTTACTGATAATGAGGGTGCAGATGATAAATCCCAATGTTTATATGGCCTTTGATAAGGTGCACTGTGTTTTGCAAATCCTCCTAGTTATTTAGGGGGTAGGTAGGACATGGTCAGACAGTAGACGTCTGCGAGAGGTTAACACAGCACAGATGGTGAATCCTTGGCCTCAGGTATGTGTCAGCTCACCTGTGCACATTACTGTCCATCTTTTAGGGTGGAAGAGAGGATGGGGGAGAACAGCCCAGCATGGGAAGGTGTGGGCTGAGGACAAGAATCAAGGGCAACTTCAGGGATTATTTTCACTAGTCAGTAGAAACATGGCCAACATAGTCCTCTGCAAAAGAAACTAGATCCATCTGGGTCCAGCCCACCTCAAGCCCTACTTCAGAATCACCATTAATTCCTCACCCACATCACTGTGAGATGGAGGAGCTGTGAAGAAAAAGCTGCAGTTACTGTTAGTCCTTTCCAGTGAGGGCTCCACACTGGGACAGGAGCACTTGGTACTTCCTCCCTCTCCCCGCATCCAGGCTGCACAGTTCTAACAGGCTCCTGACCTTGTGGCTTTGTTTCCTGGGGGCATTTCTCCAGGCTACTTGTCCCATTTCCTCTACATATTTTCTGAATTCCTCTCACTCGATTGCCCTTTCTGTCCAGTTGTTGAGATCACCTCTTCCCTGTGGCTGAATTTTGGGCTCTAGGACTAAGGTCAAAGACTAGCTCAGCCCCTCACTTCCAGCTCCCAAAGGAGTGTGATGAAGTTTTCTTCCTGATCTGCTTGGTGCTAGAGAGCTCCAGAGAAAATAAGACACAGTCTCCCCCCTCCCTACGAGTTCACAATCTAAGGAAGAACCAGACCAGTGAACTGAAGGGCAAATGTTACTGTGTAGGGTGGTCTCTGAGGAGGCTATTCGCAGCACTGAGTTCTAAACACATGTCAGTTGGCACCCCTCCTCTGCCCAAGCATCCCAACAGCTCCCATTGCTCTTGGAGTAAGACTCACATTCCCATAAGGACCTGCCGTGTGCATGGTCTGGCTTCCATTGCTCCTCGATCTCGTCTTTCACATTGTCTCTCCTCTGCAACTACACTAGTGTCCTGGGTGGTTCTGAGCATGCAGGTACCTGACTGCTGTGAGGCCTTTACATCATCTGTTCTTCTGCCTAGAATGTTCTTTGCTGATATACACACACTGCTGGTTTCCTTACCTTCTTTAGGTCTCTGCTCAGGTGTGACTGCTCTTGTGAGGTATTCTCTGACCACCCACATAAAATGGTAAAGCACCATATAACTTTAGACACAATCCCTATGCTTCCCCACCCTGGTTCATTTGTATCCATTGCTGTCATAACCCCAGCACTTATCCATCTACTATCTTCCTGTCTATCAGCCCATCTTTCTGTCTGTCAAACATCTCTATCGATAATCTATTATCCGTGTATTATCTTCCTACCCTTACCTACCTATATCAATCACCTGTCTAGTTAGCTATATATTAATTATTTACCTACCTACTTATCAATTGTCTCTCTATGATCTATCATCTGTTAACCATCTACCTATCATAAAAACGTAAGGTCCAAAAAGACAGAATTTTTGTTTTGTTCATTCATGTATGCCAAACACATAAAAAATGTTGCCTACTCAATAGTTTTGAAAGGAAGGAAGGTGAGGGAGCATAGCACATTTTGGGAAAAGCACGAAATTACATACAGGTGTGGTAGGGGGCAGATTTCTTTTTTTTTTTTTTAAGGTATCTGTCACACTGTACTCTGGAGATTAGACTTTGTCCTGAAGATGATAGAATACCACTTGAAGATTTTAGGCAAAGATATGACAGGAGCAGTTTTAGCATTTAAAAATTACTTTGGTTAGCACTGTGGATTATGGATTAGAAGTGGAGAAATTGCAAAGACCCTCAGTGCCTGATATCCATGCATGTTAGGAAATGACTCAGTGCCGGTAAGACCTGAGATGTGTTTAGAAGATAATAGCAATAGGACCCTAAGGCTGAGTTAATATAGGGGTATGTGAGAAAGAAAATTAGGGGTGAGTCCAAGGTGTCAGGTGATACACCTGTGTAGACAATGGCCTCTGGGTCTGCCTTTGGAGAACTAAGGTTTCTTTCATTCATAGGCTAGAGCTGGTGGAATTTGCCTCAGCTTATTACTTGCTTATTACTTGATATGATGAAAATTGTACAGCCATTTCTTGAAGTGTCATGTAAGGCAGGGAAAATGTTATTCATATATTCTATTATAATTTTAAAAAATTTGTACTCCTCTAAAAAATACAACAAAGATTAAATTGGAAGAAGAAAAAAGGTGCATACTCCTCTCAGTTTTGTAATAATGATGGCTTCATTTACATATGGGACAGACCTATCCAGAGGATCTTTCTAGATGCTTGTGAAATATCAGCTGGGGCTCTCATCCTCTATAGTCAACACCGAGGCCACCCCATCCTTCATATGTCATGGCAACCGCCCTAAAGGAAAGTTAAGGAGGGCCCATGGCACGCTATGAGGGCTCCCTTGGTAGTTTCACTTATTCTCTGGTAATCTACTTAGAAGTGTTCTTATTTTAGACATTTCACTGATATAAATAAATTACTTTTTCTTAGAATATATACTCTTACATTGTTTTTAAAAATTGCAATATGAAATCTTAGCTGATTTTAGTCTATTGCCAATGTACAGTGTTTCGGGATTTTCTGGTTTATTTTCTCCTGAGCCAGGATGGAAGACTTAAGATATTCAGAAGGAAAAGTGTCGTGGCCCCCACAAGAGTTTGCTTTCTGAATTTCTTTGACCACTTAACTTGCAGTAGAGTTCCCGTGGTTGCCTCAATGACCAAATTATATCAGCCAAGAGGTAATTCTGTTATCTCTTAGATAATTGACCTGATTAACAATCAGTCTAGTCAATCATACAGCCTTGAATTTAATCTCCCCTGGCAGTATTGTTGTATTTCAATTCTACACCCATAGCCTTACATCATAACAGACTCCTACAAGAATTCTTTAAATTGCAGGCCGGCACTCAGTCCACTGAGCTACACTGGCCAGGGCTGAATTCTTGATAACAGTGTTCACTTCTCTTATAAATAACTGTCTTTGGAAACTTGAATTTGATCTGGAAAGTGAATGAATGATGAACAGGTATCTATATATTAGGTACTTTATTACCGTTACTTGCTAAAAATATAAAATTAAAACATTCTAGGTATTTTTAAACACCCCTTTTCTCCCAACCAAACCCCTTGGGTGGGGGGAACCTTTGAGGTTTGTGTTATGTCCGTTTCACCAACACCAACTATAGCAAGGAAGAAAATTAAAACTAAAATGCAGCAATCTCCAAATATGTTAAAATTATTGTTTTGCCTTTGTACGAGCTTAGAAATGATTTAAAAACCACACCTCAGATTTTATGTGTGCACATGGACTAGGTAGCTGCCTCTCAGTAGTCACCCGCCCCGACCCATCCTCACACTTATTCCTGGGAAAATGCCACAGAGCCCTGTCTTCCCCGAGGATGGTGAACTCAAGTAGTCTAGGGGTCCCAGGGATCTCGAGGCCCTTTCAGGATGTCTGTGAGGTCAGACTATCTTCGCAATAACACTAACACTGTGTTTGCCTTTTTCACTCTCAGTGTTTCATGAATGCACGCTGGATTTTTTTTCCAGAGGCTGCATGACCTGTGGTAATGTTATGGTTCTGACAGCCAATGGAATCTGTGATTGTGAAGTCCAGTGTTTTAAAAGTTTTAAAGTTTACTTTCTAATGCAGTAAACATGAAGTATTAATCTCATAAGCAAAGCTTTTAAGGGCTTTCAGCAATTTCTTTTTAGTTTTTAAGAGCTTAAAGTGTTCTGTGAGTCAGAGAGTTTGAGAACCATTGCTATGAGTCTTATAAAAATGTAATTCTTTCTTTAAGAATTGATAATATGAACTAGAAACTTCTGCATCTAAATCTACCCCAAGGCTGATTTTTATGCTGACATTAGTTTAAAGTCTGGTTTGTGACAGTGTTCAGTTTCTGGGAGTAAGGACTTGTATCTTAGAACAAATGTGCAAATAATTTTGTGTTCTGAGTATTATGCTATGTAGTATAGGTGAGAGAAAAATATAGAATATTTAGAAAATAATTTATTCATCCTATAGTAATTTCTTCCTTGATGCTACAGTTTAATTTTCTAGACTGAGGTTTTTCTTCATCTAGTCAACTTGAATTTACTGATACTCTGTAACTCGTGTTCTCTCTGAACAATTCAGTTTTCATTAATTTATATACTCCAGTATAAATCAGGAAATAACAGTTTCTTATTTACATCAGAGTAAGAAGAAGGCATTAAGTCAGATTACACACTGAACTAAAGAGTTTCTGTGAAGGACAGACTGCTTTGAGCACAGCCCCACTGTCATACAAGGTGGCCAAAGCCAGTGGGGCCTTTTAAAATTAAATTAATTAAAATGAAGTAAAATTTAAATTTCTTTTGCTTCACTAACTACATTTTTTCTTGGCAAGTGGCTGCTGTACCAGGCTGTCCAGATATGGAAGTCACCAGCAAAATAGGAAGTTCTTCATAGCGCAGTTCTTGGGCCAAGGTTGTGTGAAAGTGGGGGCAAAGGTGGGAGGTGCACTTAAGACAGACCAATAAAGTCTGTTTGTCCAAAACTAATAAAACTAACCTTGATGTCAGCTCCTAGCCATTTAAACAGAAACAATAGTCAGGTTTGCATTTTAGAAATGTCAGTGTTGTAGGGATACGTAGCCTAGATTAGTTGAGTTGGGATGGGTTCCTGGCTGAAAGTAGGGACAGGTTAAAGAGGTTTTGTTTAAAAGGGGAAAAAAATTCATCAAAATGTTTGTGATGTGCCAATAAGGTACTTAGAAAGAAGTTGATGGCCTGAAATATTTATATTAACTAAGCAGTGATTCTGGACATTTAAGAAATAAGGATTTATCTTAAAAAAGGCGAAAAGGAAAGTTAGATAAGTGCATAGAACAGAGAATGAGAAACTAATAAAGAGAATAAAATGGAGTAGAGGATACAGACCTGGTTTCCACTCCAGCATGTAGGGGAAGCATGGAAGTTGTCACGTGCATCTCCATCAGAAGAGAAATGTTTAACAAATGGAAAGTCAACAACCCTTCTTTTACCTGTCAAAGAACTGAGGTCATTGGATGAACTGCCACGCCAGAATTGGGGGTGGTAATGTATGCAGAGAAGTGGAATCTCTAAAAAAGAATCTAAAAGCAGTCCTGGACATAAAAAACATCATGACAGAAATGAAGATTGGCTCATCAATAGACTGAAAGTGGATTGGCCAGATGCTCAGATCTACATAAAGAATACTTAGAGATTAAACAATATACTCTGCCTAAAGAACACTTGGATCAAAGAAAAAGTGTAAGAGAAATTTTAAAAATATCTTGAATGTAATACAAATGATCAAAATGTGTGAGCTGCAGCAAAAGCGTTGCTTAGAGGCAGATGTATAGCATTGAATGCATATATTAGAAAAGAAGAAATAGCTAAAGTCAGTAATCAAAGCTTCAACCTTAGGGAACTAGGAGAATAAGAGCAAAGTAAATCCAAAGAAGAAAAGAAATAAAAGTTGGAGAACTAATGAAATTGAAAATGGAAAATCAGAGAAAATTGAACAAACCAAAAGCTAGTTCTTTAAAAAGATCAATATAAACAAACAAACAAGCATAATATAAACAAAGACACTGAATTTGAGAACAGTCTGACAGTGTCCAAAGTGGGAGGGGAGGGAATTTCGGGGGAAAAGGGGAACGGTTTAGAGCAACAAGTATAAAGGACTCATGGACAAAAACTATGGGGGGTGGAAATGGGAGGAAGGTGGGGAGGGCTGGGGTGGTGGGCTGGGGCGGGGTAAAAGACAGAAAACTGTACAATATCAACAATTAAAAAATACTGATAAAAAAAATAAATAAAAAATAAATAAAATAAAAAGATCAATATATTGATAAACTTCTGGCCAGGTTAACAAAGAAAACAATAGAGATGACACATAGTAGTAATATCAGACATGAAAAAGCAACCCTCAGTATTGATCTCATAAACCATAAAAGGATAATAAAGGAATATTACAAACAACTCTGTGCCCACAAATTCGATAACCTACATGAAATAGACCCATTCCTTGGAAAGACCCAATCTACCCAACACACAGGAAATAGACAATCTGAATAGGCCTATGTCTTTTAAAAAATTGAATCAATAATTAATAACCTTCCAAAACAAAGTGCCAAGCCCAGATGGGTTCACTGGCAAATTCTACTAGACAGCTAAGGAAGAAATCATACCATTCTTTTTATTTTATTTTATTTTTTAATATATATTTTTGATTATGCTATTACAGTTGTCCCATTTTTTCTCCCCTTTACTCCCCTCTGCCCTGCACCACCCCTTCCACCAACATTCCCCCACCTTAGTTCATATCCATGGGTCATACATACAAGTTCTTTGGCTTCTCCATTTCCCATACTATTCTTAATGTACCCCTGTCTATTTTGTACCTACCATTTATGCTTCTTATTCACTGTACCTTTTCCCCCTTTTCCCCCTTTCTCTCCTCACTGATAACCCTCCATATGATCTCCATTTCTGTGATTCTGTTCCTGTTCTGGTTGTTTACTTATGTTGTTTTTGTTTGTTTGTTTTAGGTTTGGTTGTTGATAGTTGTGAGTTGTCATTTTTCTGTTCATATTTTTGATCATCTTCTTTTTCTTAGATAAGTCTCTTTAACATTTCATATAATAAAGTCTTGGTGATGATGAACTCCTTTAACTTGACCTTATCTGGGAAGCACTTTATCTGCCCTTCCATTCTAAATGATAGCTTTGCTGAATAAAGTAATCTTGGATATAAGTCTTTGCTTTTCATAACTTTGACTACTTTTTTCCAGACCCTTCTTGCCTGCAAGGTTTCAGTTGATAGTCTTATGGGAACTCTTTTGTAGGTAACTGTCTCCTTTTCTCTTGCTGCTTTTAAGATTCTTTCCTTATCATTAATCTTGGGTAATGTAATTATGATGGCCTTGGTGTGTGCTTCCTTGGGTCCAACTTCTTTGGGACTTTCTGAGCTTCCTGGACTTCCTGGAAATCTATTTCCTTAGTCAGATTGGGGAAGTTCTCCTTCATTGTGTTTTCAATTCCTTGCTCTTCCTCTTCTCTTCTCCTTCTAGCACCCTGATTCAGATGTTAGACTGTTTAAAGTTGTCCTGGAGGTTCCTAAGCCTCTCCTCATTTATTGAATTCTTGTTTTTCATTCTGTTCTGGTTGAATGTTTATTTCTCTCTTTTGCTCCAAATAATTGATGAGTCTGGTGTCCTTCCCTTCACTGTTGGTTCCCTGTACATTTTCCTTTATTTCATGTTGCATAGCCTTCGCTTCTTCCTCTATTTTGCAACCATCTCAACCATTTCAGTGAGCATCCTGTTACCATTGTTTTGAACTCTGCATTTGATAGGGTGGCTATCTCTTCATCACTTAGTTTTATTTTTGGAGATTTGATCTGTTCTTTCATTTGGGCTTTTTTTTTTTTTTTTTTACTTGCACTTGTTATGTTGTAAGAGGCGAAGCCTTGGGTATTCACCAGGGCAGGGCAACCTACTTTGCTGTGTTGTGGCACTGTATGTAGGGAAGGGGTCGAGAGGGAACAATGTCTCTTGCTCAGCTCTTGGGGAAGTAGATGACTGTTTGGCCACTATGCTACATGCCTGTAACTAGTACAGAATCATTTAAAATGTAAACTGTAATTGGAAGGTCCCCAGGAGGGGGTGCATGAGAGGCAACCACACAGTGATGTTTTTCTCTCTCTCTTTCTCCCTCCTTTCCCCTCTCTCTAAAAATAAATAATAAAATATTTTTAAAAATTTTTTTAGAAAAAGAGAAAACAGTCATTTCCACTGATCCACTGTTGTCTTTGAAGTTTGACAACTGTCACCATACATGTTAGTAATTGTATGATGTTTTGAGCTCTAGAAAATGGACATTAGAAGGGGCAAGCATTAATTTCTCTTCAATGTAAATACATTGATCTACAAAGATATACTTTTTTTCTGATAGGCTAAAGTGTTCTGATTATTTTTACCTTTATTCTCCAAATTTTCCATTGTTTGTTGTATTGCAAGAAACTGGTCTTTTTTCAGAGTGAATGCAAGTGCCATCTATTTAAAGAAACCGAAAGGAAAGTTGAGGTTTCTGTCCAATATGTCAAGAACTTTCATCTGAGACTTGTGGCACAGGAGCCAAAAACTAGGAAGTTTTGTGAAGAGAAATGACCAATGGTCCATGACTGTCCTTTGGGATTTACTTATAAGGTGCAGACCAGAGGCTGTGGGTAGCCTGGCCCGTACACAGGGTGGTCAGCGTGAGCATCTGTCTTCCTGTGCATGGGGCACCATTCACAGGTTAAACTGTGGTCTGTGCTGTGTGTCTTGGGGGACCACGAGCATCGCACGGCATTGCTCCAAGAATTCAGGCTATAGTTCATGAGGACAAAATAGAAACCACCAGCAATCTGATACCTTCAGGCCTTTTCACTTTATCAAACCCTCTGTACCAAGCCTATTGCTTCAGAATAGTCCTGAAAGCAGCTGTCATTAATGAGTGCCTACTCTGACAGGTAGCTAGAGGCTTCCTTGTGCTATATTTTGTCTTACATCATTCCCATAGTGACTATGATTTTGTTCCCGTTTTAGAGATGATCAAAGTCAGACTTAGAGGGACTGAAACATTTCTTCAGTGTTACAGCTAATAAATGGCAGAGCAGGGATTCTGATTCTTAGCCTCAACTCTTCAGTAATCTGTCATTTCCCCAGAACTGTGGAAACATCTTATTTTTCTGTGTCTCTTGTAGCTTCCTCACAGTAAGACAATCTCGGCTCACAGAACTAAATGGGAAGAAAAACATTGCAAGTTTCTTCCCATGAGGGAACAGTAAGTGGAGAAATTGTCGAAAATCAAAGAGTAGGGTCAGGTTCACCTTTCAATACATTTTTTGGTGTTATTCACTCAGTTTTTAAAAATAAAATTATTTTTAACACAAGCATTTAAATTATAATGACCAAATCATTATTGGTTAGGAAATAAGGAGAAGAAAAATATACCAAGTTTGAGGCAAAAGAAGGAAAACCGTATGTAAAGAGGATGGAAAACTTCTGAAAACTTTATTTAAGAAAAGGTGGATATCAGTTGTGGTGGTCATATTTATTTTGTCTTAACACGAGAGGTCAAATTACCATTCTGGGCACTGAGGACGAAGATCAATGATTGTGGTGGTGTTTTGGTGCCGTGTAAAGCCCAGGTGCACTTCCACCCTCAGTACAACAAGCATGGGTTTCAGGGTTGTTGCTGTTATTTTGGTTACTTTCCTAAAAACTGGTCTTTGGAGGAAAAGGCTGAAGAAAGATTAGGAAGTAAGTTTGAAATGACTGAAATGATCTGTTGGAGCTTGGGAGTTTTTCTACTCTGCGTTTGTGCCCCTGTTCCAAACATGATACAGAAAGAGGGACTAGGAGAGGGACAGTGTGTTGCTTTCACTTGCCGCCCTCCGGGACAGAGCGGGGAGAGTAGATAGATGCCTCTCATTGCCACAAGGACTGGGGAGGAGGCCCCTGTGTGTTGTCTGAGCAGGTCGCTGGCTCTGTTTGGTGGTTGCCCTTTGTTTAAGCCATTGAAATCTGATTGCATTTTCCAGAAATTTTTAGAAATACCCCGTTGAATTTTTACAAAAACCCTGCTGTAATTAAAATAAAAGACAGTCATCTTTTTGAAACGAGTTTATTTGATCATTAAATATAACTCCTTTGTTTTATGTATATTTCTACAGATAGTTAATGATTTGCCCAGGGTTAGTGTTTATGCTGACTTTTTTTCCCCCCAAACAGAAATTGCTGGTAGTGCCAGAAGCTGTCAAAAAGTAAAAGTACTGTGGCTACATCTTATTTCTCTTATCTTATCACTGATTCTGCATTCCATTTGTAAATCAGATGAACTTATCCCAGATCCATGGGAGAGGTCAGTTGAGTAGTTGTTGACTGATATGCATCTCATTGGCCATGAACTAATCAGAGGAAGAAATTTTGGGTAAAAAAATGGATCAATCAAATGGAATCTTATATTATTTTCTTCCTTTAAGAGTAACTTAAGAAAGAGAAACTTGTAATTAGAAAACTTAAAACTGAAAATATTTTTCTTTTTTCTTTTATTATTTTAATAGATTTAATTGATTTTGCTATTACAATTGTTCCAGTTTCTCCCTCCCTCTTTTCTCCCTCCCATTCCTTTCAACAGTCTCTCCCTTAGTTCATACCCATGGGTCATGCATATAAGTTCTTTGGCTGCTCCATTCCCTATACTGTTCTTAACGCCCCCCTGTGTATTTTGTACCTACCTTTGTATTTCTTAATCCTTGCACCTTTACCCCCATTCTCCCCCTGCCCCTTCTCAGCTGATATCCCTCCAAATGATCTACATATTTATGATTCTGTTCCTGTTTTGCTTGTTTGCTTAGTTTGTTTTTTAGATTCAGTTGATGCTTGTGCATTTCTTGCCATTTTAATGTTCATAGTTTTCATCTTTTTCTTACAAATATCCCATTAACATTTCATGTAATAATAATGGCTTGGTGGTGATGAACTGCTTTAGTTTTACCTTGTCTGGGAAGCACTTTATCTGCCCTTCCATTCTAAATGATAGCTTTGCTGGATAAAGTAATCTAGGTTGTAGGTCCTTGCTTTCATCACTTTGAGTACTTTGCAGGCTGGAAGGGACTGGCGTGAATATATATTTATATCAATATAGATATATATAGATATATATATAGATATCTCTCTATATATTTTTTAATTGTTGTTCAAGTACAATTGTCTCCCATGCTCTCTCCACCACTCCCCCCATCCTGCTCCACCCATACCCACCTCTCACCCTCAATCTTATCCCCCTTTGGTTTTGTCTATCTGTCCTTCATACATGTTTTTTGATGACCCTTCCCTTTTTCCCTCCCTGTTGTACCCTCCTCACTGGTTACTGTCTATTCTTTATTTCAATGTCTCTGGTTTTACTTTGCTTGCTTGTTTGTTTTGTTGATTAGGCTCCACTTATACATGAGATCATGTGGTATTTGTCTTTCACCATCTGCCTTCACTTAGCACAATGCTCTTTAGTTCCATCCATGCTGTCGCAAAGGGTAGGAGCTTCTTTCTTTCTGCTATGTAGTATTCCAGCGTGTAAATGTACCGTAGTTTTTTGATCCATTCATTTACTGATGGGCACTTAGGTTGCTTTTAATACTTGGTTATTGTAAATTGTGCTGCTATGAACATTGGGGTGCATAGGTTCTTTTGAATTGGCGTTTTAGGAGTCTTACAGTACAATCCCAGCCGTGGATAGCTGGGTCAAAAGGCAATTCCATTTTTAGTTTTCTGAGGAAATTCCATACTGTTTTCCACAGTGGCTTGTACCAGTCTGCATTCCCATTAACAGTGTACTTGGGTTCCCTTTTCTTCACAACCTCACCAACACTTGTTGTTTATTGACTTGTTTACAATGGCCATTCAGACTGGTGTGAAGTGCTATCTCATTGTTTTTTTAATTTGCATCTCTGTGATGGCTAGTGATGCTGAGCATCCTTTCATATGTCTCTGGGCCCTCTGTATGTTCTCCTTGGAGAAGTGTCTGTTCAGGTCCTTTGCCCATTTTTTAATTGGATTGCTTCCTGGTGTTGAATTGTATGAGTTCTTTATGTATTTTGGAGACCAAATCCTTTTCCGAGGGTTTTGTATCATTTGCAAAAATATTTTCCCATAAGGTTGATTCCCTTTTCATTTTGCTGATGTTTTCTTTAGCCATGCAGAAGCTTTTTATTTTGATGAAGTCCCATTTGTTTATTCTTTCCTTTATGTCTTTGCTCTAGGGGACATATTGGTAAAAATATTACTGCATAAAATATCTGAGATTTTCCTGGCTGTGTTCTGCTCTAGGACTTTTATGATATCATGACTTATATTTAAGTCTTTTATCCATCTTGAGTTTCTTTTTGTGTATGGTATAAGTTGGTGGTTGTGTTTCATTTTTTTACATATAGCTGTCTAGCTCTCCCAGCACCATTTGTCAGTGAGGCTATTTTTACTCCATTTGATGCTTCTGCCCCCTTGGTCGAATATTAATTGACCACAGAGACTTGGGTCTATTTCTGGGCTCTCTGTTCTGTTCCATTGATCTATATGGCTGTTCCTATGCCAGTACCAGATTGTTTTGATTACCATGGCCTTGTAATACAGTTTGATATCAGGTACTGTGATCCCTCCTACCTCGTATTTCTTTCTCAAAATTGCTGAGGCTATTCGGGGTCAGTTATGTATCCATATAAATTTTTGAAATTTTTTTCTGTATCTATGAAATATTTCATTGGTATTTTAATAGGGATTGCATTGAATCTATAAATTGCATTGGGTTGTATGGACATTTTGATGATGTAAATTCTTCCAATCCATGAACATGATATATGCTTCCTTTTGTTTGTGTCTTCCTTAATTTCTTTTCAGTGTTGTGTAGTTTTCTGAGTACAGATCTTTTACCTCATTGGTTAGGTTTATTTCTAGGTACTTTATTTTTCTTGTTGCTATAGCAAATCGGATTTTTTCCCTGATTTCTGTTTCTGATATTTTCTTGTTGGTGTACAAAAATGACCTCAACTTCTGAATACTGATTTTGTATCCTGCTGTTCCACCAAATTCACTTACTAAGTTGATTAGTTTTTTTGGTGGAGTCTATAGGATTTTCTAGGTACACTATTAAGTCATCTGCAAACAATGACAGTTTAATTTCCTTCTTTCCAATTTTGATGACTTTGATTTTTTTTTTTCTTGCCTGATCTCTGTGGCTAGGACTTCCAATCCTATATTAAACAGAAGTGGTGAAAGCAGACACCCTTGTCTTGTGCCTGATCTTAGCGGGAAGGCTTTTAGTTTTTGCCCATTGAGTATGATGTTCCCCATAGGTTTCTCGTATATGGCCTTTATTATGTTTAGGTAAGCTCCTTCTACTCCCATTTTGCTGAGTATTTTTACCATAAATGGGTGCTGTACCTTATCAAATTCTTTTTCTGCATCTATTGATATAATCAGGTGATGTTTGTCTTTCCTTTGTTCATATGATGTATTATGTTTATTAATTTGCAAATATTGTACCATCCTTATATCCTGGGATGAATCCCATTTGATCATGGTGTATGATCTTTTTAATGTTTTGCTGGACGAGGTTTGCCAATATTTTCTTTTCTTTTTATTGTTTTTCAAGTACAGTTGTGTGCATTTTCCCCCTACTACTACCCCCCATGGTTTTGACAATATTTTCTTGACAATATTTTCTTGCATGACTGTGTTTGTCAGCGATGGCCTGTAATTTTCTTTCTTTGTTGTATCTTTACCTGCTTTTGAGATTAGGATGATGCTGGCCTCATAAAAAGTTTGGGAGTCTTCCCTCTTCTTGGATTTTTTTGAATAGTCTGTGAAAGATAGGGGTTAGCTCTTCCTTTCTTTCTTAAATGTTTTGTAAAATTCCCCTGGGAAACCATCTGCTCCAGGCCTTTTGTGTGCTCCGAGTTTTTTGGTTTCTGCTTCTTCATTCAGTTTTGAAAGATTATATTTTTCTAGAAATTTGTCCATCTCACGCAGGTTTTCAAATTTCTTAACATATAGTTGTTCATAGTCATTTCCTACAATGAGTTGTATTTTTGTGGTATCAATTGTAATCTATCCTCTTTCGTTACTGATTTTATTTTTTGAGTTCTCTCTCTTTTTTCCTTGATGAGTCTTGTTAAAGGCTTGTCAGTTTTGTTTATCTTTTGAAAAAACCAGCTGCTGGATTTATTGATCCTTTGACTTGTTCTTTTAGTCTCTGTGTCACTTAATACTGCTCTGATCTTGGTTATTTCCTTCCTTCTCCTTGCTCTGACCTTTGTTTGTTGTTGTCCCTCTAGTTCTTGTAGGCATAGGGTTAGGTTGTTTATTTGAAATGTTGATATCTTCTTCAGGTAGGCCTGTATTTCTATGAACTTCCCTCTCAGGACTGCCTTCACTGTGTCCCATAAATTTTAGATTGTTGTGTGTTCATTTTCATTTATTTCCAGAAACATTTTGATTTTTTCCTTGATCTCATTATTGACCCATTCATTGTTTAATAGCATGCTATTCAATCTCCAAGAATTTGAGTGTTTTTGAGTTTTTTCCTTAAGGTTGGTTTCTTGTTTCAGGCCCTTGTGATCTGAGAAAATGCTTGATATGCTTTTAGTTTTCTTGAATTTGTTGAGGCTTGTTTTGTGTTCTGTCACGTGGTCTGTCTTTGAAAATGTTCCATGTGCATTTGAAAAGAATGTGTATTTTGCTTCTTTGGGATGAAAGGTTCTGTATTTATTAGTTAAGTCCATTTGATCTGGGGTGTTGTTCAGTGCTGCACTATCCTTGCTGATATTTTGTTTGGGAGATCTGTCCATTTTTGACAGTGGGGTGTTGAAATCCCCTACTATAAATGTGTTGCTGTCTGTATCTTTCTTGAAGTCCTCCAAGATTTTCCTTATATATTTGGTGCTCCTATGTTGGGTGCATATATGTTTATAATGTTTATGTCTTCTTGATGGATCTTGATGGATTCTTCACTTGAGTGTTTTGAAGTGTCCTTCTGTGTCTCTTTTTATGACCTTTGTTTTGAAGTCTGTTTTTTTCTTGTCCATTTGCTTGGAATATTTTTTTCTAGCCCTTCACTTTCAGTCTTTGTAGGTCTTTGTTCTGAGGTGGGTCTCTTGTAAGCAGCATATGTGTGGGTCATGTTTTCTTATCCATTCAGCTACCCTATATCTTTTCATTGGAACATTTACTCCATTTACATTTAAGGTTATTATTGATAGGTACTTGTTCATTGCCATGTTACCTCCTTTATACCTGTGCTCCTCTGTCTTCTTCTCTCTTTTACTCACTCTCTTTCTCATTCTCCTCACTCTTTTTCTTCCTGTTCTTAAAGTAATCTCTTTAGCATCTCTCGCAGAGCTGGTTTGGAGGAGATGTATTCTTTCAGCCTTTTTTTTGTCTGGGAAACTTCTTATTTCACCTTCCATTTTAATTTAGAACCTTTTTGGGTAGAGTAATCTTTGTTGCAGGCCTTTGCTTTTCATTACTTGGAATATTTCTTGTCATTCCCTTCTGTCTTGTAGTGTTTCCATTGAGAAGTCAGCTGCTAGCCTTATCAGGGCGCCATTGTATGTGACTTGCTCTTTCTCCCTTGCTACCTTTAAAGTTGTCTCTTTATCTTGAATTTTGCCATTTTAATTATGATGTGTCTTGGATTGGGCCTCTTTGGGTTCCTCTTGATTGGTACCTTCTGTGCTTCCTGGACTTGTGTGACTTTTTCTCTCATCAAATTAGGGAAGTTTTCAATCACTACTTTTTCAACTCAGGTTTTCTATCCCTTCTCTTTTTCTCCTTCTGGTATCCCTATTATACAGATATTATCACGTTTCATGTTGTGCTGCATTTCCCTTAACCCCCCTTCATTCTTTGAGTTTTTTCCCCCCTTTGCTCTTTCTGGAAGTTTTTTTCTACCTTGTCTTCCAGCTCAATGATTTGATCCTCTGCTTCATCCCACTTTTGATTCCTTCTACTGTGTTCTTCAATTCAGAAACTTTGTTCTTCATTTCCTCTTGGCTCTTGTTGATAGTTTCTATGTCCTGTTTTATGCTGATATAGTTTGCAGTAAGTTCCTTGTAGTTTTTGGTAATTCTCACTGAGCTCTTCGAGCTTCCTTCTAACTGTTATTTTGAACTCAGTATCTGATAGTTGACTTGCTTCTATTTCATTTAACACCCTAAGGATTCCTCCTTTCCTTTCAATTGGGGGTTGTTTCTTTGTCTTCTCATTATTTGTGAGACTCTTCTTGTTTGCCTCTGCTTCTTAAATTTGGTCTGTTTTTGACTCCCTGCATTTGTGGTGTGGACTTTTATGGTGGGAGACCTGTGAGATTCAGTGATGCAGTATCCTTGATTTCCTGAACTTGATGCTGTTGGGATGCCCTTTATTCCATTTATATTGGCTATCTGGATGTAATTGGGTTTTGATTGTTGTTGAGTCATTGTTTGGTGAGTCATTCCTTCCAGCTGGTTGACTCAGGGTCACTCTGCCTACCACATCTTGTATGCTGTTGTTCAGGTGCTGCCAGAACAAAACCACAAAGCCCAGGAAAGAAACCCATTTGCACAAAAATAGCTCCCTTCGCCTGTCAATCCCACTATCAACAGCAAATGAACCAATATTGATAAGGGTGTAAAGAAATTAGGACTGTTATAAGAAGGAGAGAAATAAACTATAGTATAAATCTGGTGATTTAATATGTACAAACTTGATGGACAAGAAATGAATGTTAAAAAGCTATGTAGGAAGGAAAAATATCGCAAATCATAGAGAAGACCACAGTGGATTTCATTTCAGTAGCCTCTAGTATTTACCACTGTTTATTCTTTCTGGATCCACCTCTGGTGATGTTAGATGTTGACCTCACGTGACCTTAGGCAGTCTACTCGAGGGCTGCCAGGGATCTACTATCTGTGACTGTCTCCTTCAGTTGTTAATCCTAGTCACTCTGCACTCAGCAGTCAGGCTTAAGTACCATAGGGCAGGGCACAGTCTGGCACCATAGGGCACGACCTGGGGTCTGAGCTGTTGTTTCCCCTCAGGCTGCTGCCACTTGTAGGAGAGTGGCCTGCCTGATCAGGATGGCTGCTGCCATATGGAGGGTGACTCACGATGGGGATCCCAGAGTCTACTCTCTCAGTTCTGTCCTCGAAGCTTCTGTTCCTAATCTTTCCTCGGGTGTCTCTAGCCCACTCTGCCCCCACCTTTGCTGGAACCCAAGGTAAGTGGCTGCAAATGAAACTTTGTGAGTTGGCCTATTAAATGGCTCTTTGCATCTCCAGCCATCCATCTCTGGCAGAGAGCAACCCTGCCACTTTTTGCTGCTGGTTGTTATTTGTGTACTTTGTGGGCTCTGGTGTTCTAGGCTGGGGATCTCAGCTTAGGGTTTAGACCCCACTCTTCCCAGGAGGAACCAACTGGCTGCTCAGTTATCCCTCTGGCACTGCCACCTTGGGGCATCCAGCCAGGCTTCTCCAGTCTCCACTGCACTCCTTACCAGTGAGTTTGTGCTGAAGCTGATTCCTCCGTCTGCCCGAGGTTATAAATCTTTCTTGCTATTGTTCAGTTGTTTGTTGTGGGTGATTTCTCCAGAATTTAGTTGTAATTCCAGATTGGTCCTGGGAGGAGGTTAATGTGGCTTCCATTCACTCTTCTGCCATCTTGCCATGTCACTGAAAATATTTTTCTTAAAACACCTGAGCTAAGACTTGGAGTAATAGTGAATGTCTGTAGGAAGGCTTAAGCTTTAACAACTTCTTCAAACCTTTAACTTAAAACCACTGTAATGAATAACAACAACAAAAAAATCCTATAATTTGCGACTTTGACTCCAAATTTTGGGAGTGTGTTAAATAATTTTCTCTTGGGAAGCATGGTCAAGTGATGATATGAGCTATTCTTCCCTCTTAGCTTCAGTTGTTTTCAATTGATTCTATCATGTTTCTATATTATTAGTGTCACAAATTTAAAAATTCATTTTATGGAGGATTTAACTTAGGTGAGAGTATTCCATTAAGATGATTATAAGTCATTTTCAATAAAGTGGGGTTTAAAGTTATATTTTATTTGACTTGGATAAGCTTATTAAATTATTTAATTTAAAAAAAGCCCTGGCTGTTGTGGATCAGTGGATTGAGTGCCAGCCTGCAAACCAAAGAGTCACCAGTTCGATTCCTAGTCAGGGCACATGCCTGGGTTGCAGGCTGGGTCTCCAGTTGGAGGCATGCAAGAGACCACCACACATCAATGTTTCTCTCCCTTTCTCTTTTCTTTCCCCTCTTTCTAAAAATAAGTAAAATAATTTTTTTCTTTTTTTTTGGAAAAGGATGTAGATTTGTAACATCCAGTTCTAGAGTTGATCTCAGACTGTCCCTCCCACATATTACAGTAATAACCCTGAGACACAATAGTAACAATAATTATTTGAATGCATTGGAGAAAAACTCCCAAAGGTAGGCAGAAATGGAGTAGCCATGTGAAGGAAGAACACCGTACCAAGTGAGGTTTATATTTATTTGGCTTTTTGCCGTGAGTTACTCTCTAGATGCCTTTTGGTGAAAGTTGTAAAACCTAAGCTGAAAGCCATGGAGTTGCTTGCTTACTGTGTTAGAAGAAAGACTTTGAGGCTGGATATCAAAGGAAACCTGGGTAAGAGTGACAACTCAGGGAGCCCCCACATCTGTGTATGAACTCCATTCAGATTCTTGACATACCCTGGAATTGCATGTCTGTGGAAGACCAATAGATGAAACAGCTATGGAGGCAATTCCTGGGACAATTAGCACCATTTGAACATGGATTTTGGATTAGGTAATAGTACTATATATAGTATTATATCTGTTCAGTTTCTCGATTTTTAGAATTTACAGAGAATGTCTTTGTTCTTAGGATATACATTAAATATTTAAGTATAGAGTAGCATGCTATCTGTAACTTATTTTAAAATGATTATTGAAAACAAAACATACAGATAAGGAGGGAAATGGGGTAAATGTAAACAATTGTGAATGTGGGTACGACTTTACAGCAGTTCTCTGTACTGTTCTTGCATATTTGCTGTAAATTTGTAATTATATCCAAAAAGTTTAAAAATGGGGTCATGTGACGCTGAAAGTGTTTGATGTTTGAAGAATTATTGTCCTCTGTCCTCCTCACAGATGAACTCTTTACTTTTAGGTCATGAATCCAAGTCATTTCATTTATCAGTTTTTAATTTGAGTGTTTAAGAAAAAAGAGCGATCAGAAACTTGATTCTTGTCTCAAAGTATTTTGAGTCTAGTTGAGGACAAAAGAGTAGCGCACACACAAGCTGAACAAATAAAGCAAAGCATGCCCGTCGCATTTGGTATGTGATATGCTATGAGACAGGCTGGCAAATGCTTTTTATAAAAGGCCAGATAACAAATATTTTCAGCTTTCTGGGCCATTACAGTTTCGGCCACATACGGTGTGAAAGCAGACATCGTGTGCACATACAGGAAGGGTGTAGCTCTGTTCCAATGAAATATTATTTACACAAACAGGAGCAGGCTTTATGTAGCTCACTGTTGGTGGTTGGCTGACCCTTGCTCCAACGTGTTAACAGGGTGGAGTTTTCATAAAAACAGCAGGAGTACAGAGTGGGTCATGGTGCAGGGCACGGGCCCTGGGGTACTCACACCTTGGTTCAAACCCTGACAATGCTAGTCTGATAATCTGGGAGAGCATTTTACCTCCGCTTCCTCATCTGTAAAGTGGAAATACTGAAAGCACCTTCTACACATGATTGTGTGTTGTGAGTGTGGTCGTGTCTTGCTTCACTGCTGTCCTCTAACTGGTTTCCTGCTGTCCACGCTCCTTTTTCTACTGTCTTCTCCACAGCAGCAAGAGTGATCCCATCGAAATGAAATCAGATCATGTCCTTTCTCATAATCCCTCAGTGCTCCCTGTCAGACTTAAGACAGGAGCCAGACTCTTCACTGCACATAGAGGCTCTCACCCTGTGCACGCCTCCCTGAGGGTCCTGTTTGTTCTGCCAGCACCCCCTCACTCTCAGTTTAGAGCCTTTGAGCAGGTTTTCCCCTCTTCCTGGACCTCCTCACCCAGGTAGAGGGACCTGGTTCATTCTTAACATTCAGATTTCACGTTGTGAGAGCTCCTCCCTGGCCTTACAATGAAGTATCCACTCAATCAATTTGTTTTGCCTGTTTTAATTCTCTGCTCTATTTGCTTGTCTAAGGTCTGTGTCTTGCTCAATGGAAAATAAGATGCACAATTCACAGCACCTTTTCTTCCTTATTCTTCACTGTGCCTGCCCTGAGGAGATGACCTTACAAAGCAGGCAACCAGTAAATATTTGTGAAGTTAATATAATGAGTTAACATACACAAAATGCCTAACACAGTGACTGGCCCATAACTGAGTTCTCAGTACATGTTAGCTAAAATCATTACTGATGGCCACTAGGTTGTATATACCTCTCTTAACAATGAAATGAATTATGAGGCTTGAAAATGGGAAGAAATACTTGAAGGTCAAGTTCATTCATCCTAAGAATAGAAAAGTAACACAGAAATTTGCAGCTGGTACTTGTTATTTATACAGAATATAGGGTAATAAAACCAATAATTAAAAATCTGCAAATGAATTTCATGTCTTCTTACTGGAGCTTTTAATCTAGCAGATTCACAGTTTCACTTTCTTCCCTACCCATTCATTTGTGACAGTTTCTGTTGGAAGATAAACTATTCCACAGGACCAGAGAGAAAGGAGGAAAAGCATGGTGCTTTCGGGATGTCCCTGAACAATGGAGTAATTGAGCTCTCTTTTTGTTTTAGACGTCCACACAGAAGCTGTTCAGGCAGCGCTTGCGAAACACAAAGAAAGGAAGATGGCAGTGCCTATGCCTTCCAAACGCAGGTCCTTGGTGGTGCAGACCTCGATGGATGCCTACACACCTCCAGGTGAGCGGCAGGCCCACCATCTGCTTTGTAAAGTGACGAGTATGCCTTAGAATTAATTCACTATCAGCCCTGCAATTGTAATCTTACTAGCTTTCAAAATAATGGTGCTCTAATTCAGATTTTGTTAACTACAGGTCCAGAAACAGTATATATGCTCCAAATTAAACTTGGAAGGAAATTTACTCTTAATATGTGTGTATATGTGTAGATGTGTATTTTAAACTTTTCATTGAGACTCATGAGTATGAAAGACTTAAAGTCTTACAAAATTTTACTTAGTAATTCATATAGCAGAAGTGTTTATACCTCCATAGTTCTAACTGAACTTGCACTTTCTTCTTTTTAGACTGATATGTACGTATTCTCCAATCTTTAAAATATTAATATAGGTACAATCATACCTTGGTACTCGTTGGCTTCAGAATCCATCAAACCCTGTATTTGTTGCATTTTGACGAGAAAAATACACTTCAGCACTTGGTGCTTGCTCAGACTCATCACGCTTGCTAGAACTTGTATGAGTCATGACACCACCCCACAAGATAAAATGCTTCATTGTTCAGTACCAGTTGGTTTCAGCACTTGTCATGAGTTCCGGGAATGAATTAATGATGAGCATTGAGGTAGCACTGTCTGTTGTAATGTTGTATTAAAAAACAAAATGAATTGAAAAATTTAGGCAGTTTCCTTAATTTGGGGTTATCAAACTTTTCCTTACAGTGCAGCTAGTATTTTGGTCTTTGTGGACTACAGTGAATGGGTATGGCTGTGTGCCAATAAAACTTTATTTATAAAAATCAGCAAAGGGCCAGTTTGGTCAATAGTCCTGCTGACCTCTGATCTAAGTGGTTCAAGGTAATATTCCATTTACATTTCTGATTTTGATGCTGTTTTTATTTAGTCTTGAATTTTATATAACTACTTAAGTTCTCTACTTCAACTGCCCAAGTAATTATAATTTGTATCTCACGATCTTCAGAAACAAAGTGAAGCACACAGTTTAATCATCCAGGTATATATCACAAACATGAAGGATTGAGCCTAACCTACTTGATTTTTTTTCCCCTCTGATTTTGGTTCTAGCATTATTTGCATCATTGTTGCCACAGAACTAAATGTCTTCTCTGTAGATGTAAGTTACCTTGTACATTACTTTGTACAGTTTCATATGCCACCATCTTTGTTCACAGGAGAAACTTAAGGTGCAATAAGAATAGTGGAAAGCATATTGTACAACACTTTGGGGAGTTATTGAAGTTTAACCCTGAGCGTTTGCAAGCAGTGAGGGTACTGAAGCTCCCACTTCAACTGAGAGATGTGGTCAAGTATCGATATATCCAGTAAATCTCCAAACAGCTCTTAAATATTCAACTTGTCATGCCTTTAAAGGTGAAAGTCCTGAGCTTTATAAGACAAGACAAATAAATAATATACATCTTACTCTTTTTAAAAAATTTATTTAAGGTACTCCAACAAATGTTCTTCATCTCAAGGATGTAGTATTCTTGTTAGAAAGAGAGTCTTTTTTTTCTTTGGCCAATTTATTTACTCTTCTTTCTTTATGCTGAGCCTCAACATAATTTTGGACTATTTAAAAATCAGCATAATTAATATGTTTAATTCTGTTTATTTAGTTTATGATTTGCCAAAATTTATAACGGGGTGGAGATTTTTAGTTTTATATATTGTCTTCAATGAACAGAATGGGCTTATGAGGATAACAAACCAAGTTAAAATGTTTTTAATCAAATGTTTGGAACCAGGCAGTTTCCAGGAAGATGGACATTTTTCTGAGCCACTTTTTATGAGAAATGTTGACTTTAAAGTGCAAGAAGTATGTGCTTTCCCCCTGTTAAATCCACCCTCAGAAAAGTTTTTGTGTCATAAGTAATGAAAGAACGTTCAGAAAAACAAACCTTATACAGATATCTTTGCAAAATATAAAAACATTATTGGAAATGTTTTTGGTGTAAGGTGCATATAATTGACTAGAATTTTCAGGTACACCATATAATACATTTTGTAAACTGTCATTTAGGAGTCCTAGTGATAATGTCACATGAGGTAGTTTGTATAGTCATAAATGCCTATTTCTAACCATATTTGCTTGAACAGAATCTTGGCTCAGGTTCATTTTCCCTCCCTCCCTTCCTTCCTTCTCCTTTCTTTTCCTTCCTTCCTTCCTTCCTTCCTTCCTTCCTTCCTTCCTTCCTTCCTTCCTATTGGTAACTTGTTAGAACTCATTTCATGTCCACTGCTCTTCCAGGAAATTCCTGAAGTTTGTATTCTCTTAATGAAATGAATGGTTGCTGACCAGTGTCATAGTTTCTGGAAAGATGTTATTAAGATCATTACACTGCTAATCTTCTACAAGTGAAAATTACCTTTAGTTTTCACATATAAAAATGTAAGGTGATTTGCGAGCAGTTCTGCTTCTAGCCATAACAAAGTCACTGGTACTGGACTAACCCAGGCACTATAAACAGCTATAACACTGCACAAAGCAAATGAGTTGATGATGCAGACACTGGCGCGCAGTGTCCACGTCATTATGGATGAAATAAAACGGTCATACAGACTACTGAGTCCGGTGGAAGAAAAAGGAAAGCATGGCTTTTCTCTCAAGGGGAGCAAAAGCCCACGGCCTCCGCCATGACAGGCCTTTATTGGGTTTCTGGTCTCATTACATTATGGTCCTCATTTACTATGCACAAGTTCACTGTAGGTGGTTACCTTTTATAGACAGCAAAGGAGATGGTACTGCTAATCACATCACAGAAGAAGGATATTAGCAAATGAAAAGGGAAAAGTGGTTGGACTGCTTACGTTGGTCCTTGCAAGGTTTAGCATGAATTTTAGGAAGTTACAGTAAGCACTTGCTGTCTCAAATCAGGGTGAGGGAGTTTCAGCAAAAGCAAGGCTCAAAGCAGCCTAGGTACAAATGCAGGCCTGATTCCCCACAGGAGAACCCATCCATGGGTGTGGGTCCTATGCATCTCCAAGTGGGAGCTGGGCCCATGCCATGCAGAACGGTCTCCCACAAGTCGACTGTTTGTAGGCTGTGGACCTCAGGCAGCACAAGGCTGAACTGAAAGAAGAAAAACTCATGATGTAAGCCCCACAGTTCCCCATTCTCTGCTTGTGGAATATTTTCAGACTGTGGCCCAGAGATTGGGATCTGAGCATACTTGGTGATCTGCTAAGTTGCAGAGGGTTGAGATCCATGTTCAAGGAGGATAAAAGGGCTGAAACTTTCCACAGATCCACACTAGCAAAAAATAACTTCAAGTCTGCTCAAGTTCAAGAGGATCAACCAGTAATTGAAGTAAGCTCTAAGGTAAAAACTAAGGCTTTGGAAGAAGATTATAGAATTCAGTCTCCTTGAAATATGACCCACAGTATTTAGGACTCAGTGAATGATCACTGGATATGCTGCAGAGAAACGGGAGATGTAAGCTGTGGCCGGGGATAAAGGACCCAGTAGAAAGCCAGCCCAGGATGGCTCCACTGTGTGTTCTGTCAAGTTCACCGACTGCTGCTGGTCTCAATTATATTTGCAGTAAGCATGGAATACACACAGGTTTTGAAGAGTTTATATGAAAAAAAAGACTAGAAAATATTTCATATACTTTTATATTTATTACATGTCAAAACAATATTTTAGATATTTTGTGTTAAATAAAAATGCAGTATTAAAATTAATTGCACCTATTCATGTATTTTATAATATGGCTACTAGAAGATTTAAAATTGTGTATGAGGCTCCCATTTGATTTCTATTGGAAAGCACTGGGGTAGGTGTTTGATATAAAGGAAGACAGTTTTAAAATCTGATTGTAAGACTTACTCAGGGAATCAAATGAAAATATGTCAAAGAAATAAAGGAAAATACTGTCTTAATTACTTGAGTTGAGCAGAAAAAGGGAAAATATTTTTTAAACTAATGGAAACTCTAAAACTGAAAAGTGTAATACTGAAATAAAATTTCACTGGATTGGGTTAATATCAGATTATAAAAGGGAGATGAAGTCTTTGAATTTTAAGAGATATCAGGAGAAATTAATGAAACTTAATAGAAAACCAGAAGATATTAAAGTAAAATTAACAGAACCTCAAGCATCTGTGGAACAATGTTAACATACTTGTAACTGGAATCTAAGAAGGAAGACAGTGTGATAAAAGGGGAGAAAAACTACTTGAATAAATGAAGATCAAAAACTTTTTTCCCCCATTACAAAACTTCTTAGGTTTATGTAATCACCACATACAGCTTCAGAAGTGTGGTGAACCCCAATGCAGGATAGTCTAAAAAGAATCAACCTAAGGTCATAAAAGTCAAAGTGCTAAAATCCGAAGATTAAGAAGAAATTTTAGAAGTCATCAAAGGAAAACATATGCATACATTATATATGGGAGAACAATTGTAGGAATAATAACTGATATGAAGGTACAGTGAAATCCAGAAAACAATGGAAAGTCACCTTTAATGTACTAAAGGAGCGGGGGAAACCTGTCAAGTCATATCCCATGGAAATATCCTTCATAATTAAGGATATACAAGGAAACAAGGACACAATGAGACACGTGAAAGCTGAGAGAATATGGCGCCCGCAGAACTGCACTGCACACATGCTAATGATGGCATATAGGCCGATGGGGAATGATGCAAGGTGAAAACTCACACCTGTAAAAAAGGAAGAACACTGAAAACAAAAAATAGCTGGACAAACATAAAATACTATGTGTTTTTTCTCATAATTTGCTTCAAAACAACAATCACACAAAAGACAGGGACAGGTAAAGAGACTTACACTATTGTATGGTTATTATGTTTGTGAAGGTAGGAAACAGTTTGCAGTGTCAGATTTGAAGAGCTAACCGTTACAATATTGACCCGATATAGATCCATTAAGGATCCATATTGCTAGCCCTAGAGCAACGACTAAACTTGAAAAGAGATATGGGTAAGCGTAGACGGCATAACAATAAAACTCTTAAAAAATATGTGGTTAATAGAAAAGAAGTCAGAAAAAATGACAGAGATTAAAAAATATTAGGAGGAATGAATGGAAAACAAGTAGCAAAATGTTAGCTTTAAAACCACTTGTACCAATGATTACAACAGATGTAAGTGGACCAAACACCCAATTAAAAGACATTGTCAGGTTGGAAAATACTGGGTTGGTCACAAAGTTCGTTTCTTTTTTCCCCCCATAAGATGACTCTAGTAGCATTTAATGTCTTTAACTTCATTCAAAACAATTTCGTTAGACTGTATTGTGACAGCTGTCATATCAGCATGAATTAAAAAAAAAAACATCAAAATTGGTGAATTTTTGTGTAGCCATTTTAATATTAAAGATGGAAGAAAATAAGCAACATTTTTGGCATATTATACTTTATTATTTCAAGAAGGAAAAATAACAACCAAAACACCAAAAAAGACTTGTGCAGTGCATGGAGAAGGTGCTGTGACTGATCGAACGTGGCAATAGTGGTTTGCAAAATTTCATGCTAGAGATTTCTTGCTGGATGATGCTCCACAGTCCAGTAGACCAATTGAAGTTGATAGCAATCAGTAGAGACATTAATGGAGAACAATCAACATTATACCATGTGAGAGATAGCCAACATACTGAAAATATGCAAATTGATAAAATTATTGCTGAAAATGAAAAGTGTGTTTTTTATTTTATAGAAAAACAATATAGGCTTTTGGCCAACCCAATATATACAACTACATGTTGTCTATGAGAGACACATTTAAATATGAAAACAAAGATAGTTTAAAAATGATGAAAAAGTATAAATGCAAACCATAGGCATGAGAAAGTAAACGAGTCTATATTTGAAATCTTGAAAAGCAGGGACCTACCTCCAAAATTGCTCTATCCAGAAAAGCTGTCATTTAGAATGGAAGGGCAGATAAAGCGCTTCTCAGATAAGGTCAAGTTCAAGGAGTTCATCATCACCAAGCCCTTATTCTATGAAATGTTAAAGGGACTTATCTAAGAAAAAGATCAAAAATATGAGAGTGAAAAGACAGCAAACTCACAGCTATTAAGAACCACACCTAAAACAAAAGCAAACTAAGCAAACAGCTAGAACAGGAACAGAACCACAGAAATGGAGATCATATGGAGGGTTAGCAACAGGGGCATGGGAGGAGGAGAGAGGGGGAAAAGGTACAGAGAATGAGTAGCATAGATAGTGGGTAGAAAATAGGGGGAGGGCAAGAATAGTGTGAGAAATGTAGAAGCTAAAGAACTTATGACACATGGACATGAACTAAAGAGGGGAATGTGGGTGGGAGAGGGTGTGCAGGGTGGAGGGAATGATGGGGGAGAAATGGGACAACGGTAATAGCATAATCAATAAAATATATTTTAAGAAAAGAAAGTAAACGAGTCTATATTAATATCAGACAAGGTAGACAACAAGACAAAGTAGTGTAAGATATAGAGAGACATTTCATAATGGAAAACGAGCAATTCACCAGGAAGACATAAGAATGAATATTTTTTGCAGTATACCTAAAAACAGAGCATTATATTTTATAAAGCATAAACTGGCACCTTGTCTGGTGTAGCTCAGTTGGTTGGGCATCATCCTATGAACTGGAAGGTCACTGGCTCAATTTCTGCTCAGGGCACATGCCTGGGTTGCAAGTTCGGTCCCCTGGGCCGCATACAGAAGGCAACCACTCAGTGTCTCTCACATCAATTTTTCTCACCTTCTGTTTTTCTTCCCTTCCTCACTTTCTAAAATAAAAAATAAAATATTAAGCTGGCATAAGGAAGGGAAAAGTAGAAAAATTTAATAATAACAATTGGAGATATTTAAAAATCTTTATTTTTTTACATTACCTTTTAGTCCCCTTATATACCCACCTCCTCCCAGCAGTCATCATAATTTTGTCCATGTACATGAGTCCTTTTTCCTTTTTGTTCAATCCCTCCACCCTCTAATGTCCCCATTCCCAGCTGTCATCCTGCTCTCTATCTACAAGTCTGTCCCCATTTTCCTTGTTAGTTCAGTTTGTTCATTAGATTCCACATTATATTCCAGAAATCATGTGGTATTTGTCTTTCTCTGACTGGCTTATTTCACTTAGCATAATGAAATAAGTTCATTTCATAATGAAGTGAAATTCACTTAAGTTTTTCTCCAGATTCATCCATACTGTTGCAAAGGGTGAAAGTTTCTTTTTTGCGGCCAGGTAGTATTCCATTGTGTAAATGTCCCATAATTGTTTTATTCACTCATCTATTTGATGGACACTTGGGCTGCTTCCATATCTTGGCAATTGTAAATAACACTGCAGTGAACATAGGGGTGCTTATGTTCTTCTGAATTAAGTGTTTTAGGTTCCTTCAGATATATTCCTAGAGAGGGATTGCTAGGTCAAAAGGCAGATCCATTTTTAATTTTTTGAGGTATCTCCACATTTTTTCGAAGTGGCTGCACCAGTTTGCATTCCCTGCAGCAGTGCAAAAGAGTTCCCCTTGTTCCACGTCCTCACCAGCACTTGTTTGTTGATTTATTGATGATAGCCATTTTGACTGGCGTTAGAGGGTATCTCATTGTGGTTTTAATTTACATTTCTCTGATAATTAGTGACATTGAGCATCTTTTCATAATGTCTATTGGCCATCTGTATGTCCTCTTCAGAGAGGTGTCTATTTGGGTCCTTTGCCTGTTTTTTAATTGGTTTGTTTTATTGGTGTTAAGTTTTGTAAGTACTTCATAAATTTTGGCTATTAACCCCTTATCAGATATATCCACAAATATATTCTCCCATTCTGTGGGTTGTCTTTTTATTCTGTCGATGATTTCCTTTGCTGTGCAAAAACCTTTTAGTTTCATGTAATCCCATTGTTAATTTTTTCTTTTGTTTTCCTTGCCTGGGGAGATATATACTATAAAAAATTGCTATGAGCAACATCTGAGATTTTGCTGCCTATGTTTTCTTCTAGGATTTTCATGGCTTTGGGTCTAACATTTAAGTTTTTAACCCATTTTGAATTTATTCATGTGTGTGATGAAAGAAGGTGGTGTAGTTTCATTTTTCTGCATGTATCTGTCCAATCTTACCAGCATCATATATTGAATAAACTATCTTTAGCCCATTGTATGTGCTTGCTTCCTCTGTTGAATGTTAATTGACTATGAAGGTGTGGGTTTATTTCTGGGCTCTCTACTTTGTTCCATTGATGTATGTGTTTTATGCCAGTAACATGCCATTTTGATTACTATGATCTTATAATACAGTTTGATATTAGGTAGCGTGATTTCTCCAACTTTGTTCTTTTTTTCTCAGGATCGCCGTTGCCATGCTGGGCCAATTTTTGATATACTTGTTCTAGTTCAGTGAAATATGTCATTGGAATCTTGATAGGAATTGCATTTAATCTATAGATTGCTTTGGCTAATACGGACATTTTAATGATGTTAATTCTTCCTGTCCATGAACATGGTATGTGCTTCCATTTATTTGTATCTTCAATTTCTTTCTTCAGTGTCTTATAATTTTCCGAGTACAGGTTTTTTACATCCTTGGTTAGGTTTATTCCTAAGTATTTTATTCTTTTTGAAGCGATTGTCAATGGGATTGTTTTCTTGATTTCCCTTTCTGTTAATTTGTTATTGACATATAAAAATGATGCTGATTTCTGGATATTAATTTTGTATTCTGCTTCTTTGCTGAATTCATTTATCAGTTCTAATAGTTTCTTGGTGGAGTCTTTGAGGTCCTCTATGTCCAGAATCATGTCATCTGTGAATAAAAACAGTTTTACTACTTCCTTTCCAATTTGGATGCCTTTTATTCCTTCTTCTCTGATCACTGTGGCTAGGATTTCCGGTACTATGTTGAATAAGTGAGGTGAAAGAAGACATCCCTGTCTTGTTCCTAATCTTACAGGGGAACATTTTTAGTTTTTGCCCATTGAGTATGATGCTGGTAGTGGGTTTGTCATATACAGCCTTGGTTATGTTTAGATATGTTCCTTCTATTCCCACTTTGCTGAGAGTTTTTATCATAAAAGGGCACTGGATTTTGTCAAAGGCTTCTTCTGCATCTATCAGTGTGATCATGTGGGTTTTATCCTTCATTTTGTTTATGTGGTGTATCGCATTTATTGATTTGCCAATGCTGTTCCAACCTTGCACCCCTGGAATAAATCCCACCTGATCATGATGTATGATCTTTTTGATGCACTGCTACATTTGGTTTGCTAATATTTTGTTGAGGATTTTAGCATCTGTGTTTATCAGGGATATTGGCCTATAATTTTCTTTCTCTGTAATGTCTTTATCTGGTTTTGGAATTAGGATAATGCTGGCCTCAAAAATGAGTTTGGGAACCTTCCCTCCTCTTGAATTTTATGAAATAGTTTGAGAAGCAGAGGTGTTAGTTCTCAGAAAGTTTGGTAAGATTCCCTTGTAAAGCCATCCAGTCCAGTACTTTTGTTTGTTGGGAGATTTTTCGATATTGCTTCAGTTTCAATAGGGGTAATCTGTTTATTCAGATTCTCTAATTTTTCCTGATATAGTTTTGGAAGATTGTGTGTTTCTAGGAATATATCCATTTGTCCAGGTTGTCCAGTATAGTTGTTCATAATATTTTCTTACAGTCCCTTGTATTTCTTTGGTCAGTTTTTATTTCTTTTTTGTTTGTCTTTTTCTTAATGGTGTCTGTGGTAAACAGAATTATGACCCCTACAGAGATATCTATGTTCTGATTACTAGAACTTGCAAATAGATTACCTTACATTGCAAAGGGGACTTTGCAGTTATGATTAAGATGCTGCACTAGGCAGTTATCCTGGACTATCTGGGTGTACCCACTACAACCAAAAGGTCCTTATTCCGACAGAGAAAGACATACACTGTTTGCTCTCACTTTTATATAGAATCTAAAAAAAGAAAAGAAAACAAAGGCAAGCTTCATGGAAAAAGATAGATTTGTGTTTCCAGAGGCCAAATGTAGGGAGACAGGGAATTGGAGAAAAGTGGCCAAAGGGTGCAAACTTCCAGTTACAGGATAAATTAGGCACTAGGGATGTAACGTACAATGTATGACTATAGTTAACACTGCGATATGATAGATGAAAGTTAAGCAAGTAACTCCTAAGAGTTCTCATCACAAGGAAAATTTTTTTGCACTTTCCTTTTACTATATCTATAAGATGATGGGTGCCAACCAAACTTAATTGTAGTAATCATTTCACAGTATATGTAAGTCAAACAATTATGCCGTACGCCTTAAAATTATACAGTAAATCAATTATGTATCAATAAAACTGAGCAGGGGAGGTCCTCAATAAGAGAGGGAGGAGTGTGAAAGTTAGGATAAGAAAAACAGTGGAACCAGAGGTTGAAGGATTACACTTTAAAGATAAATGAATGGGCCAGGAGCCGAGGGTGCAGGTGATGCAAGCGCCTCTAGAAAGGGCAAAGGAAAAGACCCTCCCCTAAAGCCTCCGAAAGGATCATAGCCATGCCAACACCTGGGTTTTAGACTTGTGACCTCCAGAACTATAAGATAATAAATGTGTTGTTGTAAGCCACTGACTTTGTGGTGATTGTTACATTACACATAGGAAAATAATAGTGTCCTTTGAAGTGTAAGAGTTTTTTATTTTAATGAAATTCAATTTATCCATTATTATGTTATGGATTGTGCTTTTGGAAGTTTTAGAAATTTCATAGTTTTAGTTCTTTCATTTAGGTCTGTAATTCATTTTGAATTCATTCTTGTTTGTGGTGTGAGGTAAGATCTACGGAATTTTGGCAGGTTTTTTTGGTTGCTTTTTTTAAAATTTTATTTTATTGATTATGCTATTACAGTTGTCCCATTCTCCCCCTTCATTCCCCTCCACCCCTTCCACCCACATTCCCCCCCTTTAGTTCATGTCCATGTGTCATAAGTTCTTTAGCTTCTACATTTCCCCACACTATTCTTGCCCTCCCCCTGTCTATTTTCTACCCACCATCTATGCTACTTATTCTCTGTACCTTTCCCCCCTCTCTCCTCCTCCCACTCCCCTGTTGCTAACCCTCCATGTGATCTCCATTTTTGTGGTTCTGTTCTTGTTCTAGTTGTTTGCTTAGTTTGCTTTTGTTTTAGGTGTGGTTGTTAATAGCTGTGAGTTTGCTGTCATTTTACTGTTCATATTTTTGATCTTCTTTTTCTTAGATAAGTCCCTTTAACATTTCATAGAATAAGGGCTTGCTGATGATGAACTCCTTTAACTTGACCTTATCTGAGAAGCACTTTATCTGCCTTTCCATTCTAAGTGAAAGCTTCACTGGATAGAGCAATTTTGGATGTAGGTCCTTGCCTTTCATGACTTGGAATACTTCTTTCCAGTCCCTTCTTGCCCGTAAGGTGTCTTTTGAGAAATCAGCTGACAGTCTGATGGGAACTCCTTTGTAGGTGACTGTCCCCTTATCCCTTGCTGCTTCTATAATTCTCTCCTTCATTTTAATCTTGGCTAATGGAATTATGATGTGCCTTGGTGTGTTCCTCCTTGGGTCCAACTTCTTTGGGACTCTGAGCTTCTTGGACTTCCTGGAAGTGTATTTCCTTTGCCAGATTAGGGAAGTTCTCCTTTCTTATTTGTTCAAATAACTTTTCCACTTTTTGCTCTTCTTCAACCCCTATAATTCGGATGTTGGAACATTTCAAGATGTCCTGGAGGTTCCTAAGCCTCTCCTAATTTTTTCAAATTCTTGTTTCTTCCTTCTTTTCTGTTTGGTTATTTCTTTCTTCCTTCTGCTCCACTCCATTGATTTGAGTCCCAGTTTTCTTCCCATCACTATTGATTCTCTGTGCGTTTTCCTTCATTTCATTTATTGTAGCCTTCATTTTTTCATCTAATTTGCGACCAAAATCAACCAATTCTGTGAGCATCCTGATCACCAGGGCTTTGAACTGTGCATCTGATAGGTTGGCTATCTCTTGGTCACTTAAAAGTATTTGCTCTGGGGCTTTGATCTGTTCTTCCATGTGAGCCATATATATATATATATATATATTTTTTTTTTTTGGTCTGGTCATGCCTGTAACATAGTGAGGGGTGGAGCCTTAGGTGTTCACCAGGGTGGGGCAACCCAGGCGCTGGGTTGCGATGTTGTATGTGGGAGCGGGGTCCAAGAGGGAACAATGGCACTTGCTCCGCTCTCTCTTGTATTTCAGCCAGTTTGGCCATTTCCCACAAGCAAATTGGACCCTTCTGGTGCTGCCTCCCGTGTGGGTGGGCCTGTGTATGCTCTAGGACCCTGTGGGTCTCTCCAAAGTACTCTCTTGTGATGCTGGGAGTCTCTCCCAGCACCTCAAGCCCCACAAGTGTTTTCAATCAGTGCTTTTAGGCCTTATTTCCCGGCACTGGGGCCCTGGGTTGTGTGGTCTGTCTCCCCGTTTTCACCTGGTTTATCTGCATGCGAATGGTTGTCCATGGTCAGCCAGCCGCCTTGCACACCCGGGGTCTGCCAGCCACCACCTGTGTGCCCGGGACGCCAACCACCACTTTCTCCTGCTGCAATCCTTCTCCACGGGCCACTGACTCCACCCCTCCTACCAGTCTGCATAAATGGTTGTCAAACTTCCTTACAGTTCAATTTTCTGTCAGATTTGTTTGTTTGTTTGTTTGTTTGTTTCTAAATCTTTGTTGTTCTTAATCTTGGTTGTGTGAGGAGGCACAGTGTGTCCACCTACACCTCCATCTTGGCCGGAAGTCTGGTTGCTGTTGTTTTTTATGAGGATATCCAGTTACCCAGCAACATTTGTTGAAAAGATAATCTTTTTCTCATTAAATTATCTTGAGAACTTTGTCAAAAATAAGTTGACTACAAATGTAAGGGTTTATTTCTGGATTCAGTTCTGTTTCAGTGATATATATATATATGCCGATTCCTGCACTAATATCACTGTCTTGATTACTGTAACATCATAGTAAGTTTTAATATCAAGTAGTGAAATCCTCCTCCTTTCTCAAAATTATGTTGGCTGTTCTAGGTCCTTTGAATTTCCAAATGAATTTTAGAATAAGCTTTCAATTCTCCCAAAAAGAAAGCCTTCTAGGATTTTATTAGGGATTGCCTTGAATTTTTGCTAGATGTATTGCTAAGGATTTTATCCTTTTTGATGCTCTCATGAATGGAATTGTATTTTTTTAATCTAATTCCCAGATGGTTCAGTGATAATTGTTCAGTGATAATATCTGTATATATAAAAATATTTTATGTCTTATCTCCAGTGACCTTGCTAATCTTGTTTCCTAATTCAAGAATTTTTTTAGTATGTTCTTTGGAATTTTCTGCATACAAGGTTGTTATCTGTGAATAAAGACTGTTTAACTGCTTACTTTCCAATCTGGATACCTTTAATTTATTATTTTTGCTGTATTTCACTGTCTAGAACCTTCCAAATAATGTTGAATAGAAGTGTCAAGGAGGGATATCTTTGACTAGTTCTTGATCTTAGGGGAACATATTCAGTCTTTTACCATTAAATACGATGTTAGCCGTTGGTTTTCATGGATGCTCTTTATGAGGCTGAGGAAGTTGCCTTATATTTCTGCTTTGCTGAGAGGTTTTCTCACACATGGGTGTAAGCTTTTATGAAGTACTTTTTCTATAACTTTTAAGGTTAACTTGGGTTAATAACAATAATTTGCATTCGAATGTCAAATCAGCTTTAATTTATGTTCATAGGTATAATCCTGGTCACCACTTGGTCACGATGTACTATCCATTTCATATGCTTCTCAGTTCTGTTTGCTAGTATTTTTTGAGAATTTTTGTTTCTATATCATGAGGGGTATTTTTTTGTAGGGTTTGTGTGTGTGCCTGTGTATATGTATGTGTGTGAGAAAAGGTAAGTTAGGAAATGAAAAACTATTAAAGGGCATGAAAGAACTTTCTGGAGAGATGTTAATATGTCTTGTAGGTATATGGGTATATACATTTATCAAAAGTCTTTAAAAAGTTTTTGTCATAGTGATAACAAAATATTATTATAAATATCCTTTATAAGTATTGTTGTATTTAAAAAGTCCTGTCTCGATTTAAGATAAGTTCTCATTTCTCTTATTCTCATTAAATGTTCTAGAGCTACTCACATCCTTCCTTCTCTCCTGGCATCTTACATTACTCCCCTATAGGTAGGATCCTAAATGTCATGATTACACTGAAGTTTAAGTAACAAGTGCACAAGTAATTCACTTTTGAAAACCTTGCTGATAAGTAAAAAGTTATTAAATGAAAGATATTTTCCTAATTTTAACAAAAAAGTGATGTTATCTCAATCTAAAATACACAAGTTTCACAGACAGAAAAATAAGTGTAAAAACTTTATAAGAAATGACTGTAAAAGTATATAATCTAGTTCAATCATAAAGTGTAATATGATGATCTGTTGTCCTCAGCAAAGGAGCAGGCAAGGTCTTGAGCCTGTAGATTGGTCTAGAAGGTGGGAGGCATTTGTCGTGAGATGCATTCTTCCTTCTACTCCATTATCTTCACTGATTCACTCTCTGGAGGTGGGGTGGCAGTGCATGTTTATCTTGCACTCAGACTGAACTTAAAAGTAAATTAGTGCTCAGCAAACCACCTTGAGGCCAAACAAGGGCCACAAACATCTCACTTTGAAACACATGAAGGTTCAACATCTCTGAGAAAATGCTGCCCATGATGGCCTCACTTGGTGTGTGCGTGCAAAAACATTGGGCTTCTTCCCAGACTGTGGAATGGAGAACATTGACGAGTATGTCTTAGTCTGAGATTCTAATGTACTCCCCCGTCCTCCAAAAAAGGTTTTTGTAGCAATTTATTTTAAGGTGTTTTGAAGGAAAAATTAATTATACTAAAACATAACTCACCTGAGAAATGATGTAACTTCAAGAGTGTTCAAAGCAAAAGTTGATGAACTGTCCATGTGTGAGGGAGGTCTGTGTTTGTGATGTTTGATTAGGGTGTACTTCTTTGTTCTTCTGCATAATAACTCTCCCATCACACAGATACCTCCTCTGGTTCGGAAGACGAAGGCTCCGTGCAGGGGGACTCCCAGGGGACGCCTACCTCCAGCCAGGGCAGCATCAACATGGAGCACTGGATCAGCCAGGCCATCCATGGCTCCACCACCTCCACAACCTCTTCCTCATCTACCCAAAGTGGGGGCAGTGGCGCCGCCCACAGGCTGGCCGATGTCATGGCCCAGACGCACATAGGTGAGTGCCTGTCACTGCGTGATTCTTGTACCTGCGTGACCCAGAGTAGCCAAGTTCCTACATAGACGTTTGTCTATCTGGATATCACATCCTTGAAATCCACCCGAGATTCCACAGGGAGTCCCACTCTAGCTCCCGGTCTGCTTTGTGCTTTGGTTTCCCTGTTCCATGAAACCATTGGTTTTATTATTTCTCACCGTCCAGATGTCTCCTACAGCTAGAATTCAGGAGCATGCTGCTCATAAAGGAATGCACTTGTTCTTTAGGGAAACTTGCAGCCATATCTGTTTACATGTTTTTTTCTCATTTATGCTAAAATATGCTCCTAAATGAAATTATAATCCTGCTAATAAGCAGGGAGGGAATTGTAAAGTGTGTGTGCCATGATTTGGAAATCATTTAAGGAATCAGAGGGCTTTAATTACTACTGTTTTCTGTCATAGGTATGTAGATTTCTCCGGTGGTTCATGTCATTTTATATGTAGGTTCTATGATGAGTGGGATCCTCTATTTTGGAAAAAGCACAAAATTAGGAAGCATTGCCTGAGATGTTTGGAAATAGTGTGAAAAAGGAGATTAAATAAGAATTATTAGAGGGAAAGAGAGTAATCGTATGAGCGGTGTGGCTGTTTCAAATGTGGGTAAGTGAGGTGCACGTTTCTCTGCCCCCACTTGTGCCATCCACTCGTTTGCCAGGGAAATGGGTCCTTATGGTGTGCGGAAAGAACAAGTACGATGTCCAGGTCTGTTCTGATCTATTTTTAGCTGTACATGAAGATTTTTAAACATCTCAGTAGTCTCAGAAATGAGACCATGTGTCTATAAGCAGGACACAGGCAGTGCACCCTCAGGAGAGCTGGGTCTGGTCTCACTTCTCCTGTGTGCGGCTGCTGGCATCTTCACAAGTCACTTCTCTATTATTTAGTTTCGTAGTGGGAAAAAAAGATTAGTAATTTCTTTCCTTTGTACCTCTAAGAACTGTTGTGAGTGAGAAGGAAAAAATAGGAAATTTCTTCCAGATTTTTTAAAGTAACATTCAAATGCAATGTGATGTTATTAAACTTCAGTATGAGAAGTTTTTGGTAATATGGACACTGGCTAGTGCACACTATGACTCACTATTTGAAGTCATAGTAAGTTAAAAGTTAAACAGAAACGTGTGACCATTAAATATTTTTAGATAATAAAATGTCTTCCTGTGTGTGTGTGGGAACCCGAGATAGCGGCTGAGGCCCTGCCCATGTGCCTGACCTGGCACTTGCTCAGGGTCAGATGTGGAATTCCCTCACCTCTGCCCCTTGCGCCAGCCCCGGAAATGTGCGTGTTCTGGCCCGGTTCCCCTCAGGAAGTGTCGGAATCTTACTAAGAGAAACACATAATTTTGAACAAATTAATTACTGAATTTGATTTTCTCTTTGTGAATTTGCACATGGAGTCCTGGAGAAAATGATAGGAGAATTAAATTTACCAGGATTATAAAAGGGTACATGATTCATGTACATAGGTCTCAATGTAAACCTAAATATAGCTTTTTAATGTCTGACATTTCAGTAATTTCTATATTGGCACAAGATAAGTTCCTAGAATATCTGGGACTTTTCTGTAAATATTAAAAAAATTAGAAAGCAGTGGCAAAATAATAAAATGGAAGAAATGAGAAATAAAAACTTTATTCGTATAGCAAAGCAGAAGTGAAAAGCCAGAGAATTGACAGCATTTGACCTTTTGTTGAGATTACTGAAAGCCTACAAATAATAGTTTATGTGTGTGTTTTAAGGAATTTAAGGTAAAATAAACCACCACCTTGTGCTTCTAAACCCTCATAGTAAGGGCTTACGAAGTGTCTACAGACACTTCTTTGCCAAGCTGGTTAGGAAGTGTCTGTCTCCATCTCTCTTTTCACTGTTCTCCCCCCCCCCCAAAGGCGACTCCCTATTGCTAGAGTTCACTCTTTCACCTTTATTCTGGATCTCAGCTCCTCCCAAATCTGCTAGCTCAGTGCTAAGCTCTTTTGCATCTTAGCTGTACTGTGGGTGAACCCTAGCTTCGGTGTTACTGACCAATCACCTCCTCTCCAGCCTGCCCACATCTGGATTCCTTCCCACTTCTGATTCCTTCCTTCCCTCCTGGTGGCTCATCTCCTTGCCCTGTTCCTCCATTCTTGCCAATTTCATACTCTCCCAGTTTTGAAGGCCACCTGCTCCTCCTTAATGCACACACCTGCATTTTCCACGTGAAGTCCTTCACATTCCAAAGTGCCTCTGGGCACCACCCATTGGCACACCCCATACCCTGAGGTCAGCTTGTCTCTTGATGTTGTACTCCCAGGAGCAGGCTCAGGGACCTCAGCTGCCCTTGGCTCCTCCTTCCTCTGTACCATCCGTGCCCACGTCCTTGGCATTTGGCTTCTCATGGTCTTGCAAGCCTTATCTCTCTCTGTCACTGCTCCCAGGCCCCTGGTTCCAGGCACTCCCCTCTTCTCTGGACCACTGAAGCCACTCCCACCCTATCACCCTTCTTTTACAATGCCCTGTATCTTGCATCCCCGTCAGTGTTGTTAGGGCACTGGTCTGATCCTGTCTCTTTTCTCAAAAAATGCTTGGGGGATTTTCACCTCTGAAAATGGATTTTCTTTACTTGGATTTTATACTTAAAGTAATGACTTTTGGACCCACAAGTGTCCTCACCCTTTATCCACTGTGCACCGTTTTGCAGGAATATCTCACCTGCCTACAACTTTGGTATATATGGGAAAATCCATCTGTTTAGCTCTGCTTTTCCAATGTTTAAATGTATTTCACTCAAAGTGGTAATATAGCCATTTACACTTTCTGTATGTGAGTTTCACAGATTCTTTCTTGAGGGGAAAGCATCCCCACACAAGGGGTTAGAAACAGCAGAGGGAAGCATGCAGGTCTGGGCAACCAGGGCCTGATGCCGCGATGGCAGTAATCACACCACAAGAGGTGTAAGGTGTGTTGTCACTTAGTTCCCTCAGCCACAGTGAGGAGTAGCGCGCTCATTCTGCAAACAGAAGACTGAGGCTTAGAGAGTTGTCAGGATGCTCCTGGCAGCCAGCCAAGGAGTCAGACTCTCATCTGCTTGGTGGCAGAGCCTGGTGACCCTCTGCAGTCTCGGTCTCTCTTCACCTTCTTTGTTCCATTGCTTGTTACAAATGGAAAGGGAGCTCTTTTCCGACAAAATGCAATGAAACTTTGCATAAACAGTAAAGATTTCAGTGTTGCCATCACAGTTGGGGCCTTTTATCATAAATTTGAGTCTGTAGGTGAATATCCAGAAGCTGTTGTCCAAAGTGGAAGATTTTTGTTCTGACCTACCTTAGAACACACTTCTACAGAAGTACACACTCCTGCGTACTTCCTATATTGCGTTTACCACCCAGTGGGGTTTTTATGGCATAAATGTGGGCAAGAGGCATTTTCAGGTGTGTAATCCTGAACTCAGCCCTGACTCTCAGGACATTGCTGAAAGAGAAGTTTCAACATAGAACCTTTAAATCTTTTTCTAATCATCTCCAGGTTTAGTCGATGGGTAATTTGCCTGCACATTTGAAAAGCAGCTGTGACTCACCATTATCAGTATCACACTCACATGCTCACACTTACACTCACTCAAACACACATTTACATGCTCACACACATAGAAAAAGTTCATCATCAGGAGACAAGGTACATGAAGTATATTGTTCTGTCCCTGAGTCACTATTAAAGGAATAAGAAGATAAATCCTCACATGATATATTGTCATTATCACTTTTAGTCAAGACACCAGTTAGAGCTTCCCTGTGAGGCGCCTTCCATGAGACCCAGGGAAAGTGGACTTCACTGGTGAAACCGAGGAGGAAAGTCTCCTCTTCCAGTTGGTTGCACATGGGAGACATGTTGGTGCAGGGAGTGGTCCAGCCGAGTCCCCAGCAGCACGGCTAATGCTCGACTCCCGCGAGAGCCAGCTCTTCCCCTCACCGTTGTCTTTTGCTGAGATCACAGCTGGTGGTTAAGCTTTGTTCACCTCCATGTTTTCACTCAGGGATCTGGTTTTCCACCACCATATGGAGGGCATGATCATGTCATTTTAGGAAGCTGGGGCAGCTGGGCAGACCAGGTGGGGCCCAGATCACAGGTACCTTATTTCTTCCTTACGTAGTGAAAACAGTGGTTGAGTTGACAGGAAACCAGGATAGGGCATTCTTAGTGTGCAGAAATATTGGTTCCGTAGAACACGTGCAAGGTATATGCACATGTTCATCATATATCACCAGTTAGTGGACCACAAACAGATGGCTTTTTACACATTAAATCCAGATTTCCTACTTTTCTTCTCTTTATCTGGGGACTGAAAAATAATTAACATAGCTTAAAAGTGGGGTTTATCACCATGACCCCTGTGGATTTCAACTCATACAGTTAGAATTAAAGGGCAATTCTTTCTAGTGGGTGTTAGAACTGGATGCATTTTATCTAGTTGTCAGCTGTTCTTTAATTCATTCAGTCTTTGAACTATTTCTCCAGCATTTGCTGAGCAGACAATGTGGGCTGGTATAGGTTACTTTAGCCTCTGAGGAGGACACAGGGAGCCGGACTGAGTTGGATGCCTGCCCGAGCAGATGATTAGGAAGAGTCGGGGAAGCAGGGATTTCCAAGGCCAGGTTCAGCCTGGACCTTGAAATGATCATGGCCAGAAACAGCTGTGCAAATGGGGTAGATTACTGGCAAGAGTAGCAGACTAAAACCCAGTGTGGGGTAGAGGTGGGGTGGAGGTCAAGGACTGAGGTGGGACCTGTATGCTGATTTTGCCAAAACACTGTGCAGATGCTGCCATGAACTATGGCAGAACTACACTTCCTTCCTGCCTTCCTCTTGTGTCCATTTTGAATTCCTGAGTCATGGGGAACCCATGTCAGCTGCTGAGAGCAAAAGCCAAGCAGAGGTAGATGAAGCAGAACCCACCCCACTGAGGGCAGATGTGAAGGTGTCACAGACAGCTCTCAAGGAGCGTTCACAGTGGAGGTGACACTTGACAGGTGGCTAGAAGGGTGGTTGCCATTTTTCTCTTGATTTAAAAGGACTGAGGAATTTATCTAAGAAAAAAGGACATGTCTTGCTCAAAAGATAAAACCCTGCTCTGATGAAGGTTCTTTTTTTGTTTTTGTTTTTGTTTTAATTTAGAATTCATTGAGTATGCTGTTAGTTTGAACAATAGGGAAATTTTATTTTTGGTCCTGACAGGACCAAAAGTAGCTGGTGGGTTGGGCATCATTCCACAAAGCAAAAGGTTGCTGGTTCAATTCCTAGTCAGAGCACATGCCTGGATTGCAGGCCAGGTCCCCAGTTGGGGGCATGTGAGAGGCAACTGACTGATGTTTCTCTCCCTGTCTTTCTCCCTCCTGTCTTCTCTCTAAAAATAAATAAATATTTAAGAAAAAATTAAAAAATAGCATTTACAAGAAAACAGCTGAAAAGCCACAGAGTGTATGTTACACCTCCCTACATCAGAAAGCAGCTAGAAAGGCAACCTGGGAGACCTTGTGTTAACCCAGGAAGTCTCTGCACATCCTCTGAATTCCTTTTGAGGGTTAATCTTCAAAATGCTCCCGATGCATGTAGGCTCCACTGGCCTCGTGCCTGGAGCTGGCAAGCATCTTTGGCCTTTAAACCTTCACCCTCAACCTGATTCCAGTTTTTCTTACCCATCAACAAATGTTTTCTGAGCATCTGTTATTTTTAAGGTTTTTAAAAATAGTCCCCCAAAGATAAATAACCTAGTTAAACACTTGCAATCCTGATCTTTACCAAAGTAAAACAGGTTACAGTACTTCACTGCAGCGTCAGCATGTCCTCTGGCTTCCTAAGAGGAGCAGCTGCTGGGCTGTTGGCTCCCACAGTGACAGCACAAGCAAGGAGTTCGAAAGGGAGTGGGAGAGGAGGTGTCATCTAAATAAATTTGGAAAGTACTTAGAAGTCACCCAGCTGTCACTGTTCCTACTTTTTAATCACGAGATGTGTTGGAATCATTTTTTCCAACTTCAAAATGGAAATACGACAGTATTCCTGCCGCCCAACACAAAGATGGATTGGTTGTTTATCACTAATGATGAGGCTATAGTGTCACCCAAACATCAGTGAATCTGGATAAAATTGCAATGCGGTGTATGCACACTATGGCTGCTTTTATTTTAGATTCTAATTTGAAAGTCTGCTCAGTTCCCATTGGCATCTATTGTATTTTCATCTGAAATATGAGGCCCCAGTGAGTGTGCTACTTGGCCATGGAGAGTTAGATCATTCTGCCACATGAAATAAAGTTGATTTGGCAACAGCACTAGTAGGGATGAATGAGAGGATGAACAGTCTCTGAATCGTAGAAGAGGTGATCTGAATGGTCCTCTTCTCTTGCTCTCTTATTTACCCTCAGTGATCCACCCACTTGTTAAAATTATTTATAACCCCAATCAGTACACCCAGCCTTCTTGTGGTCATGTATGCACATTTGCAGAGCAGCCAAAATTTGAGGTCCTGACATGCTTGTTCCTAGCTGAGGGTGACGTTCTGCCTTCTTGTTCCAGCTCGCAGACTGTGAAGAGTGTCCTTTATAGGAGCAGTTTGGTGCCCTGTTTCTCCTCTTGTGCTTTTTGTTGGTAGTTTCACTGTTTTTACAGCACTGACCTCCACCTGTGGTGCTGAAGAGGGAGTACTGAAGAACAGTCCAGTACTTTCCAGTACCGGCTCCCCTTTTTACAGCACAAGGAAATCACTTCTGTTGCATGTAACTATGGAATCTCGACAACTTGCATCTGATAAGGATTAACTAATCAAAATTAATAGCATAATACCCATTATAAGGACTCAGGATATAGCAAATGTCATTGGAGTTTCACTTGATATGCTCTCCTGACTGCCTTGTTTAATAAATATTGGGGGGCCCTGGCTGGTGTAGCTCAGTGGATTGAGCGCGGGCCTGTGAACCAAACAATCGCGGTTCGATTCCCAGTCAGGGCACATGCCTGGGTTGCAGGCCAGTTCCCAGTAGGGGACACACGAGAGGCAACCACACATTGATATTTCTCTCCCTCTCCCTCTCTCCTACCCTTCCTCTCCAAAGATAAATAAATAAAAAATATTTTAAAAAAAAAATAAATAAATAAATAAATATTGGGGGAACGCTGTGCAAAGTATATGATTGTCTAATTACTATGCTGTACCCCTGAAACTAATACAAAATAATATTGAATGTAAATCATAATTTAAAAATAAAATTAAATAAACACATACAGGAACTGTGCTTTCCCCCACTTACCTATTTAAGTGGCTGACATCAGCATCGATGCCTGCTGCCGGGACGGCCTGCTGCACAGCTCACTGCGTCACCAGCCTCAGTGCACATGAGAGTGTGCACACATGCTCTCTGAGTGAGTGTTCAGCACGCTGATGAAACAAATGAAATAGCTAATGTATTTCAGCCTCTGTGGTCAGCCTCTATCAAGAAATGTCCTCAGAACATGGGTTGTTAACTCACATCATCCCCCCTACAAGGAAGTCACCATTAGCATTCCCATTTGATGGGTGAGGAGACTGAGGCACAGAGAGGTTCACATGTGCTTCCCAAGATCTCGAGGAATTTGTGAGCTGGGATTCAAACCTCAGGCTGTCTGCCTTCGAAACTTGAGTTGTTAACTGCCACTACTGTGACAGACAAGAAAATTGCTCTTTATGAACAAACATGTAACGTTCAATATCTCTTTTTCTACTGGCTGCTTAAAGACGTTATTCTAGTTAAAATGCTAAAGTGATCCATTCATTGATATGGCTCTTGTTATGACATTACGTCTGAAGTTTTACCGAATTCTGTTTCATTTTGAGCAGTGCGAATTATCTTTAAGATCATCTTTATGCTGAGATTTTTGTAGTAGACTTTGATTCAGAATTATGGTCTCTTCACAGGATGCGGCCTTTATTGAAACCCTGTTTCTTACTCAGCCTTCAGAGTAACTTCATCAGGATAATGCGAGAACTTGTCATTTGCTTCTTTACAGAAAATCACTCTGCACCTCCTGATGTAACCACATACACCTCAGAACACTCGATACAAGTAGAAAGGCCACAAGGCTCGACGACATCGCGGACAGCACCAAAGTATGGCAACGCCGAGCTCATGGAGACCGGTGACGGTACGTCTCCCGGCATTTTCTTCCTTCCTCTGTAAACTCTCAATTCCACCAGCTTCCCTTTTAGATGAAGATTGGATGTGTTTCTTCTAGATAAATAGTCAACTCAGAGCTTACAATCCTCCCATAGAAGGTGGAATAGTCGCAAGAAATGCAAATCATCTCCAAGTTGGCCAAGAGTTACTCCTTGTGGGAAAAAAATAGTGATGTTGTAAAAATTTAGTCATGAGAAAAAAGGAAATTTTTAAAGATTCTGATGTGTTTGCTAATGAATAACTAAAGTTGGTTCAGCAGTTAACAAATGAGTGTGCAAGCATTAAGACTGTGAACAGTTACTTAGAAGGGCAGAATGACAGTAAATGTAAACAAATTAATTGACAGATATGGGCCAATATGTTGCTTTAGAATTTAGAAGAAAGAGGCTTTTTTTTCCTCCATACTGGAAAAAAGCATTAGTGATTTGATAAAATACAGTCATAGGGGTGTATTCCTCATGTCATTGATCTTTGTGTATTCTGATTATGGTGGCCATTTCTATGACCCACTCTGAAGTAGCAGACTCAAACGTGAACTTCATGTGTTATTTTGCTTTCCTGAAGTCTCAGTCCTGCCTGGGTCATGAAAGTTACCAATGGTGACACGAAATGCTGTTTTTGTGGAAGATGGCCAAAGTAGGGCTGGTGTGCCCCCCAACCACCTGTCACCTTGTCTGTGATACGGTGTGATTCAGGGTGACGAGGAGGGCCTGCCCCCAGTCTCTCACGGGCAGCACAGCACGTCTCTCTATAATGGACAGAGCCCAAAGTCAGTGCCGTTCATGGGTTCCTGTTAGTACATTTGAAGTCACTCCAGTGCCCCATATGGTTGGTTTTCCTGGAACACTTTCAGTTTCAATGTTTGCTTTAGTTCCATGCTAAATTTATTATTTTTTAAATTGATCATTAACTGTTATTCCAGTCGTTACCATTTTAATAACTTCGTTGTTTTTGAAGTCCATCCTCTTTACCTGCTTTCCCATTTAAGTTCATTTGTTGTCCACATGATTCCATTCGAGTCACATGTTGTCCAGTTCAGAGTTTTTCAGCATGATGACCTCTTGTCTCAGAATCACTTGGGGCACTTGTAGAAAGCAGATTCTGGGCCACGCACCAGACCTAACACATGAGAAACTCTGGGCCGGGCAGGTCCTAGAATGATTCTCACACATTCTAAACTGAGTTGGAAAACCAGTGGCCTTGTAAAATGATCTCAGGTTCCTCCAAACCAAATTATGTGAGACTGTTTAGTGAGGAAATAATGTGTGTAGAGACTGAGAATTCTGGGTTATATATTTTTATATATTTTCAAAACTATAAAATATTTAATATCTCAACTCTGAAGGTTCACGTTGAGCATTCTGAGATTACCTATGAAAATGTTTCTGATTTGATAGAAAAATTTCCTCGAATTCTGTCATGTTCACATCCCAAAAGCTGAGGTTTTTCGTGATATCTGCAGTGAGGAAGAAGGGCTCCTCCTGTCATTATGGGGAAGACCCCTTCAGCTGTGGTTCTTAGACTGAGAGAGTAATGAAGTTTCCACACCCATGCTCACCAGGTGTGGGTTTCCAAGCACCCTCCAGCGGAATGAGATTTGCCTGCAGTGGGTGCATTTGAACAGTTAAGCATCTTAGTACTCCTCTTATTCATTAATTTGGGTTATTTACTTAAAAATTTTAAAACTTCTTGCCTGTTCCAATGATCATGTCACTTGACTTTCAAAATGATGTCACATTCATTGTTGTAAGAAGTATACTATTGTAAGAAGGGGTTAATGTTTCTCAGGACACATGTATAAATATATGCTAGTATTCTGTCATGCAAAAAATTGAATTTAGAGACTAATTGCTGTGGTTCTAGAATGTATTGTCTGAATGCTCACTCAGGAGTGTGCAACCAAGACACTTGGAAGGGACACTTGTGTGGATAGGGACTGCCAAGGCACTTGCTTGTATCAGGAGGTGTGGGTGCTGGGGGTGGCAATGCAGGCACTGCAGGGCACCCAAATCGGATTCCTCATCAAAATGTTCTCTTGGCCCAGTGAGGCCAAGGACTCAGGGAGGGTCTCTGCTTCCTCAGCTCTGTGGTCTCCTTTGAAAAAAGGGGCCAGAGACAGGATGAGTGAGAAGGTGCGACAAACCCAGTTTTAGGAATTAGAGGTGGGTCCAAGCCCAATCTGGGATCAGAGCTCTCCCTAACACCCCCGGGTCAGGATGGCTTGTGAAGTTGTGAAAAAGAATTGTTTCTGCTGAGTCTCTACCCTCTCATGGCTTCTCAGCAGCATCAGTGCACTGTGACTGTCCATCCAGTAATATGTCTTTACTCAGCACATTGTCCTAGGCGGCACTTGAGGGACACTGAGTCAGTCTCAGTGCCATCCTGCTTCTCTCGGCCCTGAGATGGGGCAGTGGACGTGGGTGTCTCAGCCCTGTGGTGCCTGGTCAGTTGGGGCAGACTGAAGTCAGTCCTTCTGCCCCATGGTTCTGTTTTTCAGGAGTGCCAGTAAGTAGCCGGGTATCCGCAAAAATCCAACAGCTTGTCAATACCCTCAAACGACCGAAACGGCCGCCATTACGGGAATTCTTCGTCGATGACTTCGAAGAATTATTAGAAGGTGAGAGATCCCTTTTCTACCCCCATTTATTTCAATGCCCCTGTGTTCCCATAAGCTATAATGGTATTTTTTTTCTACCAAGGCTATTTTACTTTTTGAGAACAATAATCTTGGCATTCACTAGAAGGCGGGAATCTTACCTAGAGACTGTAGGTACTATTTCTGCAAGTCATGTAAAAGTGAGTACTGTCCCGCAAGGCAGGCCTCTTTCTAAGGACCCTGTCAGGTTCCAGAAATGCGAGTAAATCATAGAAAACCTTGCCAACAGTGACACAGTTCCCTCTGAATAAGCTTAGGAGGAATGCTGTGAACATGTAGCCAATCCCATCCTGCTCCACCTGTACCAACCCAAGAGTGGGTTTCTTAACCCCCTAGGGCTCGTGAGCTTATTTATAATTAATATTAGAAGGGAAGGGAGGGGTAGAGAGCTGTAGAGAAACATCGATGTGAGAGGGAGACATTGACTGGTTGCCTGTCATACATACCCCGAGAGGGGGCGGAGACGACAACCTAGGCTTTTGTCCTGATGAGGAATCAAATCCACGCTCTCTGTTTTAACCAACTGAGCCACACACAAGCCACTTAAAGTCAAAACAAGAAAATTATTATATCAAACACAAACGCAGTATGTTCTCATTCTTTATGTCACAAATAGGATGTAGCCGATTTTCTGCCCAGCAGGTGGAAATCGTCAGTCAGCCGTAAACTATGAGAGACTCAACTTCTTACCTATCTAAAATAGCGGGGCAAATTGCATTTTATCATGAGGCATTTATTTTTGTTTTGCTCAAGAAAATGTGATCTGTGCTCATTATTTGTAGTAGTCGTAGCAAACTCAAATTTACACCTCAGTATTTAAGGGCAAAATAAATGTCAGCTTAAAAGATTTGAGCTCTTTGGGGTCCAGAATTACTAGTCTATGTTGATCATTGATACTTGAAACATAGTTGTTGTAATCCTAGACTCCAGGCACGTTCGCATCCACAGCTTTACTTGCTGTCAGTTTGTAGATGTGCTTGGGTCTCCTTAAGTACCCCACCCGACATTGCCTGGGAAATTGTAAGAATTATGTGCCTCCATTACATCCATGAGGATAGTATCTGGGTCATAGTCCTGACTTTAGAAAAGCATGTGTATGTATTTTCTGTGCACTAACGAACTTATACTTTAAGTATAAGCCTCCTACCTTCCTTTAAAGGAATAAAAATGTGATCATAGTAATATAAATGTATTTTTTCTAAAACCTCTTATGTCCACATGTGTTTAGTTCAACAACCAGATCCAAACCAGCCAAAGCCAGAGGGAGCACAGATGTTGGCCATGCGAGGGGAGCAGCTGGGTGTGGTTACGAATTGGCCCCCATCTTTAGAAGCCGCGTTACAGCGATGGGGAACCATCTCACCAAAGGCCCCGTGCTTGACCACCATGGACACAAACGGGAAACCTCTGTACATCCTCACTTATGGTAATCATATAAGGCTTGTCTGCCTTCTTTTGCTTATGCACATACCTTGTCACTTTCAGGGCGGCTAATTTATGTTTGTGCTGCTTTTATGTTTCCAGTCCCCAAATAAATGGAATCTGAAAGGAAATATCTTAGGAAAGTTATTTTCCTATGTGATATGAGAAATCATTTGTTAAATGTTTTTTGAGTAAAATCCAGAAATGGATCCAAAAATTTAGTGATCATCACTCTAACAAGATGTTGGAATATATGTGATATTCTTGAAATTCCTGGTTTTAAGGAAGGGTTGGTAATTAAAGAATATGTATCTAAACTCTTTGATATATATAATTCAGAAGAAACAAAATCTGCTTGCAAAGTGCTCTTTCAGAAATTGAGAAACAAATTTTTCCTTAAATTTTCATTCAATACGTGTAATGTAGTTTGCAATTTTTTCGAAATAGTTAACTGTAGCAAAGGGATCCCTTTCTTTGTCCCATGGACAAGGGACCACGAAAAAACAGATCGTCAGGTTTTTGCACATTATCTGGCGTAGCTTAGCAAAAAAACCAGCTTAGTAACTAAAAATCCAAAATGGCTCATGTTATACCTGCATGCGTGAGGTTAGAGTACCTTTTTTTAACTTTGAATTTTGTTATCACAATAACACTCTCCTAACTGCAAGTAGGAAATAAATTGATCTCTGCATTAGCAGTCAATGTCAAGAATCAGATGTTATGTTAAATAGCATAGAGCCCAGCCTTCCAGGGAGGGGGGTGAGGCCCCAGGAAGCATCAGCCATGGTGGCACAGCAGTCACTCTCCTGTGCATCCCATGGCCAGAAATGGGATGGGGTTCAGAACAGATGTTTCATAGCCTTGTTTTTATGACATCGTCAGGTATTTCTAAGTGGATAAATTGTATTACACCCATGATGAGACATAAACTTGATTTTTAAAAAATTCTGCTCTTGGAAATCAGTTTCATCCTGTCAGAAAGATAGAAAACTCTTCTGTGTGAGCCTCATGTCTTGCCACATTCAGCCATGGAGCCGACTATGTGCTGGGAACTGCTGCTCCTTGGCTGGTTCTTCAGGTCTTCTCTGTGCGCATGAGCACAGCACTCATCTGTTAGCCACAGTCACCGCTTAGTGTGTTTGAAGCACAGGCATGGCGTTAAGGCTTGGGGATCAAAGCTGAGTGAAATCCAGTTCTCAGGGCTTGTGATCCACATTGGAAGTAATGGCCCTGCTTCTTCTATTGATGGAATGGAGAACAGACTAGTGCTGACTCTCCTAAAATGAATTTGAACTGTCAGATAAAGACCAATGATATCTGTGAAAATGTGGAGTGCATATATCTACACCAAGGCATCCTACTTCCTGCTTTCAGTCATTTGTTGTATTGTAGTCATCTACATTAGACATATGTTATGAGTCAATCTTTGTTTTTACTTTGGTAAAGGAATATAAGAAAGCAATGGTTTTCCAAATGTAAGATTATAATTTATAAGAATGTAAAATGAAAGCATTGATTACTATGATGAAAACTGGAAAACAGTACTATGTAGAAACAGTAAATAGATGAACACTTAATAATGATTGGATGTTGCTGAAAAGATGCAGAGAAAAGTTCATTGAGTAGAGTTGTTCTAATACCAAGTAACTTGGTATAATCAAAGGGCTAGACCATTTACAGTATGTGACTTACATTCAGCTCTATAATGTAGTTTCCTCAAACCCCTCGGGTAGCAGAATTCCCAGTGAGAAACAGGATCTTCAATAGAAAATATAGATGGTGAATGAAGGTTATAAACAAACTCATTTTAAAAATCTTATGCTTTCCATTTACCAATATAAATTAAAAAGCATATGAAGAGAACACATGGCATTTCATCGTGTTAAATTAATAAAAGTAAATCATGCTAAGCAACTACCTTCCTTTTATTATGCCCTACTTCCAAAACTCAGTCATTCTTCTCTGCCTTCTCCTTAGTATTAATGAGAGATCTGCTCATTGTTTTTGCTTTGGTGCAGTGTCTGTCTGTCTCTTTTGATTTATGACTTGATTTTTGCCCAAAATATTTCAAGGGATTTAGATACTTAAGCTAGCAAAGCATTAGGCAGCCTTTCTGTATCTTTCTTATTTATTTTTTACTTTTGCAATGTTGGCGATGTGCTTCGCAAGCCCCCACCACAGTTTCCATGTTAAATCACCACTGTATTCCATGTGACTTCTGATTGCCCTTCCTCACCCATCCACCTCCCCCTCAGAGTTACACCCTCCACACGGTGCTTCCTCCTCTCTCAAATCAAAGGAAAGGTAAGATTTATATGTAATAAGATAGTGTTTACATCATTTCTACATTTTCCCCCCTGACAGGTACACTGCTGTCTCAGAGTTTCAATGTCTGTTTTCCCAGTTACAATATCTGTTTATCCTGCCTTAAATCTGGCAGAATTTCATCTCTAATTCCCAACTTTTAAATATGCAATACAGTATTATTAACTGTATTTGCCAAGCTATATATTACATCCCTGTGTCTTACTTATCTGACAATTGAAAATTTGTGCCTTTGACTCTCTCCCCACCCCCATCTCTAGCAACCACCAATCTGTTCTGTCTATAAGCTTAGTGTGGGAGTTTTGTTTTTTTGATTCTACATATAAGTGAAATCATATGCTATTTGTATATCCCTCTTTGACTTGTTTCTTTTAGCATAATACCCTCTAGGATAAATACCCAGAATGGAATTGCTAGATCATATAGTAGTTCTATTTTTAATTTTTAAATAAACTTCCATACTGTTTCCCATGGTGGCTGCACCAAATATTGGGCTAGCCAAAAAATCTGTATGGTTTTTTCCATAAAATAGAAGACACATTTTTCATTTGCACCAATAACTTTATTGATTTGGATATTTTGAATCTGTTGGCTATCTCCCGCATGGTATAACATTGATGGTTCTCCATGTCTTAATTTGATCGCTGTCAACTTCAACTGGTTTGCCCAACCTTCGAGCATCGTCCAGCGAGAAATCTTTAGCACAAAGCTTCACAAACCACTTTTGAAATGTTCCATCAGTCACAGCACCTTCTCCATATGCTGCACCAATCTTTTTTTGCATTTCAGTTGCATTTTCACCTTTCTTGAAATAATAAAGCATAATATGCTGAATATGTTGCTTATTTTCTTGTATATTCAATATTAAAATAGCTACACAAAAATTCACCAATTTTGATCAGTTTTTTAATGTGCACACTGATATGACAGCTGTTAAAATACAATCTAACAAAATTATTTTAAATGAAGTTAAAGACAACTAAGTGCTGCTGGAGCCATCTTATGGGGAAAAAACAAACGAACTTTTTGCCAACCAATACCTCCCACCAACAGTGCACAAGGGTTCCCTTTTATCCACATCCTTGCCAGCATTTATTATCACCAGCCTTTTTCATGATAGCCATTCTAACAGGTGTAAAGTGATAGCTCATTGTTGTTTTTGTTTGCATTTCCCTGATAATTAGTGATGTTGAGCACTTTTTGTATACCTATTGTTTATCTGTATGTTGTCTTTGGAAAAATGTCTATTCATATCTTGTGCTCATTTTTAAATGAGATTGTGGGGGGTTGGTCAAATTGTATGAGTCCTTTATGTATTTTGGATATTAACCCATTATCATTCATCGTTTGTGAATTTCTTCTCCCATTTAGTATAATATATTGCCTTTTTATTTTGTTGATGGTTTCCAGTGCTGTGCAGAATATTGATGTAGTCCCACTTGTTTATCTTAGCTTTTGTTGCCAAATCCAAACAGTCATCACCAATACTGATGTCAAGGAGCTTACTGCCTATGTTTTCTTCTAAGACTTTTATGGTATCAGGTCTTACATTCTAATAATTACCCCATTTTGAGTTAATTGTAAAAAACATTTTATTTATTATATTTTTAGAGAAAAGAGAAGGTAGGGAGAGAGAGAGGAGAGAAATAACAATGTGAGAGAGAAACATTGATTGGTTGCCTTTCATATGCACCCCAACTGGGGACCAAACCCACAATTCAGGGATGTGCCCTAAGAATCAAACCAGTGACTTTTTTTTGCAGGATGACACCCAACCAACTGAGCCACACCAGTCAGGGTTTGAGTTAATTTATTGTGTATGGTGTAAGACAGTGGTCTAGTTTTATTCTTTTGCAGGTGGCTGTCCAATTTCCCAACATTGTAAGTTGAAGATACTCTCTTTTCCCTGTTGTATATTCTTGGCTCCTTTGCCATAAATCAATTGACTGTATGTGTAGGTTTATTTCTGGGGTCTTTTCCATTTACTTTATCTATGTGTCTATTTTTATGCCAGTACCACACTGTTTTGGTTACTATAGTTCGTAATATAGTTTGAGGGCAGAGAGTATGATACCTCCATCCTTGTTCTTCTTTCTCAACATTGCCTTTGACATTCGGGGTCTTTTGTTGTTTCATACAAATTTTGGAGTTGTTCTATTTCTGTGAAAAATGCTATTGAAATTTTGACAGGGATCGCATTGAGTCTCTAGATTGATTTGGGTAATATGGTTATTTTAACATTATAGATTAACCTTGGAGACACTGCAGGTTTAGTTCCAAACCACTGCAGTAAAGTGACCATCTCAATAAAGTGAGTCACATGAATGTTTACTTTTTCAGTGTAAAAGTTATGTTTACACTATACTGTAGTCTATTAAGTATGCAATAATATTGTCTAAAAAATAGTGTAATTACCTTAAATTTACATACTTTATTTAGCATCTTAAAAATGCTAACCATCATCTGAGCCTTCAGCAAGTCATAATCTTTTTGCTGCTGGAGGGTCCTTCCTTGATGTCAGTACAAACATAGCATCTGCAAAGAGCCTTTATTAATTCTTCCAATCCACGAGCACAAGCTATTTTTCCATTTATTTGTATCTTCTACTTCTCTCATCAGTGTCTTAGAGTTTTTAGTGTACATGTCTGTCACCTCTTCAGTTAATCTTATTTTCCAGTATTTTATTCTTTTTGATGCTATTTTAAATGGGATTATCTTCCTAATTTCTCTTTCTGATAGTTCATTATTAATGTATAGAAACACAATTGATTTTTGTATCTGAAACTTTACTGAATTCATTTATTCTAACAGGTTTTTTTGGTGGAATCTTTTGGGTTGTTGAATAAAAGTGTCATTGTCTTCTTAGTCTTAGAGGAAAGGCTATTAGCTTTTCACCATTAAGTATGACGTTAGCTTGTCATATGGCCTTTATTGTACTGAGATACATTCCCTTATACCCTCTTTGTTGAGAATTCTTGTCATAAATGGATGTTGAATTTTGTCAGATTTTTTTGTGTCCATCAAGATGATCATATGATATTTTTTTATCATTCATTTTGTTAACATGGTGTATCACATTGATTAATTTGTGGATGTTGAACCATCTTTGCATTTGTGGTATAAATGCCCCTTGGTTATGGTGTATGATCCTTTTAATGTGTTGTTGAATTTGATTTACTAATATTTTGTTGAGGATTTTTGCATCTATGTTCACCAAGGACATTGCCCTACAATTTTCTTTTCTTGTGGCATCCTTGTCTGATTTTAGTCAGGGTAATGCTAGCTTCACAAAATGAGTTTGGGAGTGTTTCCTCATCTTCTCTTTTCTTTGAAGAGTGTGAGAAGGCTTGTGACTAACTTGCCTTTGAATATTTGGTAGATGCACCAGTGAAGCTGTCTGGTCCTGAATGTCGTGGGGGGTTTTTGGTAGATTTTTGATTACTGATTCATTCTTCTTACTAGTAATTGGTATGTTTAAATATTGTATTTCTTCATGGTTTAGTCTTGGAAGGTTGTATGTATCTAGGAATTTGGATAAATTTCTTATAGGTTTTCTAATTAGTTGCCTTATCATTGTTCATAGTAGTCTCTTATGATCCTTTGTATTTGTGTGGGATCAGTTGTAATGTCTCTTCTTTCATTTCTGATCTTATTCATTTGAATCCTCTCTCTTTTTCTTGGTGAGTGTAGCTAAAGGTTTGTCAATTGTGTTTATATTTTTGTAAACTGGATCTTGGTTTCATTGATATATTCTATTGTCTTTTGAGTCTGTATATCATTTATTTCTACTCTAATGTTTTTTATTTCCTTCCCTCTACTAACCTTGGGCTTCATTTGTTCTTCTTGTTCTTTGAGGTATAAAGTTAGGTTGTTTAGTGGAGATTTTTCTAGTTTCTTGAGGATAAACATTTATTCACCATTAACTTTCCTCTTAGCACTACTTTTGCTGCATCCCATAAGTTTTGGCATGTTGTATTTCCATTTTCATTAGTCTCAGGTATTTTTTATTTATTCTTAAAATTTTTTGTTGACCTGTTGGTTATTCAGCAGCATGTTGTTTAATCTCAGCATACTTGTGACTTTTCTAATTCTCTGTGATTGATTTCTAGTTCCATACCATTGTGGTCAGAAAAGGTGAGTTCAGTCTTGTTGAATTTGTTAAGATTTGTTTCATGGCCTAAGATGTGCTCTACCCTGGAGAATGTTCCCTGTCCACTTGAGAAGAATGTGTGTGCTGTTGGCTTTTGGATGGAATGTTCTGTATATATCTTAAGTTCATCTGGTCTAATGTGTCATTTAAGGTTGATGTTTCCTTAACATATCTGGATGATCTATTCATTGATGTAAATGGAGTATTAAAGCTTCCTAATATTATTATATTGCTGAGTATTTCTCCCTTTAGGTCTGTTAATATTTGCTTTATACATTTATGTGCTCCTATTATGTTGGGTGCATAAATATTTCCTCCTGTTGGATTGACACTTTTATCATCACTTAACATCTTTGAGTCTTATTGCAATCTTTGTTTTACAGTCAGTTTTGTCTGATACAGATACTGCTATCCTAACTTTATTTTGGATTCCATTTGCATGAATTTTGTTTATCTATCCATTTACTTTCACCCATGTATGTCCTGACCTCTGAAGTGAGTCTCTTGCAGGCAGCATATACAATAGATTTGCCTTGTTTGTTTCTATCCATTCAGCCACTCTGGCTTTTGATTGGAAAATTTAGTCCATTTCATTTTTAAGTAATTATTGGTAGATATGTATTTATTGTCATTTTGTTCATTGTTTTCTGGCTGCTTTGTAGTTCCTCTCTTCCTGTCTTCTACTCTTGTTCTCTTCCTTTGTGATGAGATGATTTTCTTTATTGGTATGCTTACATTCATTGCTCATTATCTTTTCTCTCCTATAGATTTTGCTTGGTGGTAACCATAAGGCTTTCATATAACATCTTATATGTATGAGAATCTATTTTAAACTTAGGCTGTTTTAAGTTGATAATAAGTTTGATTGCATTGTAAAGCTCTACATTTTTATCCCCCCCCCCATATTTTATAATTTTGATGTCACATTTTATATCTTCTCTTCTTGTGTATCCCTTAACTAATTATTATAATAACAGTTATTTTTACTACTTTTGTCTTTTAACCCTCACACTAGCTTTATAAGTGATTAATCTACAACCCTGACTATATATTCACCTATGTCAGTGAAATTTATACTTTCATATATTTTGATGTTACTCATTAGTGTCCCCCCCCTTTTTTTTTTTAGCTTAAAGAAGTCCCTTTAACCTACTTTTGCAAGGCTGATTTACTGGTGATGAACTCCTTTACCTTTTGCTTGTCTGGTAAACTCTTTATGAGTCCTTCAATTCTTAATGATGAGTTTACTGAGCAGAGTATTCTTGGTTGGAAGTTTGTTTTTCTTTCTTTATAAACCCAACAAGAACTCTTATCTTCTTTAACTGAAGTCAGCAACTTTTTCTTTCTTTTTTCCCTTCGAAAAACACCAAGCACATTTCCAGTATTTGCCAGAAGGGTGTTGCCCTTTCAGACTGTCTACTTTGTTATCATCTGGCGTTAAATGAGTTTATGGTAATACCAACTTTTTTTTTGTGATCTGAAGTCACAAAATAATTGTGTTTCTTTAAGAAAAAATTATATGCTGGGTGATTTCTAATGGCTAGTACTTATATATTTGAGAAAAATGTAACCACCAAAAAAAACACCAAATAATCATTAAGTAGCCAATATTGAGGAGAAGGATTTAGAGAGAATGAAGGAGGGGGCATGAATAAAACTTCATACTTAGTAATTACTCCAAGTTTTCAAGAAGCATGTTACAATGCATACTATAATTTTGTGTTTTTATAGCTTGCTTATGGCATTAATAAAACAAACATTTGTTGAGCACGTACTGTGAACCAGGAATTTCCTAGGAATTCGAGGAGTCAAAGATGATGAAAACATTATCTTTGTCTCATTAAGGCACATAAATCCTGTGGCAGGTAAACAGATTAATAACAATAATTGAGTTGTTGCAAAACCCAATATGGAAAAAAATGCAGATTTTTTAATTCAAAATATATGTTATAAACAGAAATGTTTTAAATTTAGTTTTTCCATGTAAAATAGGAAAAAGATTAAAACAACAATTGCACTTGCAGAAAACAGTTGAAACTGCCCTTAACTTTACTATAGTATATGAATCAATAGAACTTCTAACACTTTGACTACTTCTGAAGTCATAGACCCTGAAGTTGTGAAAGACCTTTATGTGCCCAAGATCTCACCTTAGATTTTGAAGTCATATTTATTACATCTCTCACCATTTACTGTTGCCTCGATGGTGCTGAGGAAAAGCCTGGCACTGGGGTGAAGGGATTTGAAATTTGCAAATTCTAAAGAATTCTTTTAGAATTCTTTTTTTTTAATCCAGCTTTGTGGTCATTTTTTCTAGAGTTTGAAACTTTAAAATAATTCAAAATATTTGTCATTGTCTTCAAGTTCAAGGATTCCTTTCCTACAACTCTGAGGTAGGAAACTTTGAAGTTGAGAAATACAGCACCACGGAGGGGCGGGGTCAGGCTCTTTAAAGCCACTCTTACGAACCCTTTACATTCATTACAGTCAGGCAAGTCAGGCTGTTTAACAGAGGAAATGTGTGTCATTTTGCACAACATAAATTAGCAGTAACACACTATTGCCATTTGCCCTGCCTTGCTCCCTAGAAGTCTTCCCCCATAACTAATGTGGTAATTAAAATTCTCTGTGGCTTTTTGTTGGCACTTTGCACTCTAAGAGTATTCGCATTAGCACCGTATTCCAGTGTTCAGGCTTCTCAGCTTTCGTGAGTCAGAGTTGCTGGCTTTTATTTCCCATCTTGATTCCAGGGACTTACTTGAAGGATAACTTACTTGAAGGCTTAAAATGAAAAAGTAATACCTGCTGTATAGTTTAATGTGCACATGTATACACAGCTGAAAAAACATGTGTCCAATTACTTGTGTCTTTACAATTTGTGTTGATAGGCAAACTGTGGACAAGAAGTATGAAGGTTGCTTACAACATTCTGCATAAATTAGGTACAAAGCAAGAACCGATGGTGCGACCTGGAGATAGGGTAAGTGCAGTTTGTTACATCTGCAAAACACATTGCCTTATGTGGAAAGGTACCCACTGTTACAAAGTTCCAGAGCCCAGTGTCTCCTAAAATTAACACTGATGAATAACGCTTTCCTAACATTTACTATGAACCTGGAGCAGTTACATAACAAGCAATTTCATCTTTACACACAGCAACTCAGTGGGTCTGACTAGAGTACTTGTCATGCTTTATCCACAAGGACACCGGACTTAAGAGGATAAGTATCAAAATCAGATGCAGGCACAAAACTACTAAGTGGCATAGGCCAGCATTCATATCCATTTCTGTCTGGCTCCAGAGCCTACGTCATATATTGTCTCCTTGGTTGAAAAATAACTGTGTTGTCTACCTGAGCAGGCAGGAAAATATATTTAAAACTTTTTTACATTAGTCAGTGAGGTCAACAACCTTGGCAGCAAATCACTGGTACCATCCCTTTCCCAGTGTTAAATTTCTTGATAGACGCTACTGTCTTTCACTGAAAAGCAAATTTTTATTCTTACTGCAATGAGATAAGTTACAGAGGGCAGATATTAGTACCTCCATTTCCATGTTACCCTCACAGCAGGTAATAATCATGTCCCAGTTCTATAGCCAGGTTTAGGTGTGGGGCTGGGTTAGAACCCAGCTTTCTTGACTCTGTTTCCATGTGCCACCATGTACCTCAGATGCCACAAGACTGGGTTATCCTGTCAGCACCCAAAGGACTCCTGATGAGTTTTATAAAGATATCATTGTGGAGCACCATAGCCCAACAAGAAAACAAGCTATGATTTACCGAAGAGATGTTATAAAGACATAAGCCCATTACAGGCAAATCTTTTAAAGATTGCTGCCAACCTAGGATCCTGTGGTAGACCATGATTCTTTCCAATTTTCTGTTGAACAGACTTGGTCTTTAACTGGTCAGTTGGAGGCCCCACTCTTATTGATTATAAAACTTATTAAAAAGGTACAGTAATCAAAATAGTGTGGTACTGACATAAAGATAGACATAGACCAATGAAATAGAGAGCCCAGGAATAAATCCTCACATACTCAACTCATATGCGGTCAGATTGTTTTCTTCAACGATGCTAAGATGTTAAATGGGGAAAGGATAGTTTATTCAACAAGCGGTGCTGGAAAAACTCTATCCACAAGCAAAAGAACAAAGTTGAACCCTTATAACATATATAAAAAATTAATTCAAAATATGTCAAATGCCAAAATATAAGAGCTAAAACTATAAAACTGGTACAATAACATGTAGGGGGAAAGCTTCATGACATTGGATTTGGCAGTAATTTCTTGGATGCGACATTAAAAGCCCAGGCAACAAAAAAATTGATAAATTGAACACTATTGAGAGTAAAAAGGCAACAGAAAAAAATGGGAGAAAAATACAAGTCATATATATGATAGGTGATTAATATCCAGAAAATACAAAAACTCCCCCAGCTCAGCCACGATAATAACCAAAAAAATAGAAATTTAAAAATGGGCAGAGGACTCGAATAGACATTTCTCTAGAGATTTAAAAATGGCCTGTGAGCACATGGAAAGATGCTCAGCGTCACTAATTATTGGGGAAATGTACATTAGAACCACAGTGAGATACCACCCCATACCTAGTAGGGTGGCTACTATCAAAACCAGAAAACAATTACATGCTGGCAAGAATGTGGAGAAATTGGAGCACTTGTGCATTTCAGTGGGAACACACAGCTATGTAGCTGCTGTGGAAAACAACACGGTAGTTTCTTAAAGACGGAATGCAGGATGGCAATATGACCCGACTATTCTACTCCAATTTCAAAAGAATTAAAAGCAAGGACTTGAATGGATATTTCTACACCAACGTTTACAGCAGTGTTACTCATAAAAGCCAAAAAGTGGAAGCACCCCAAGTGTCTATAGATGGATGGATAGATAGCAAACTGTGGAATGTTTATACAATGGCATGTTATTCAGCCTTAAAAAGGAAGGAAATTCGGACATATGCTACAACATGGGTAAACCTCAAGGATATTACATTACGTGGAATAAGCCAGTCACAAAAGGACACTTCTTACATGGTTGCACATATGCAAGGTACATAGAGTGGTTAAATTCACAGAGACAGGAGAATGATGGTGACCAGGGGCTGGGAGAGGAGCATGGGGAGTTCGGGTTTAATGGAGACAGCAAAGGTGGAACAGTTCTCAAGATGACGGTGGCGATGTTTGCACAACAGTGTGAATGTATTTAATATAAATCTGCCGAACTGTGTACTTGAAAATAGTTGAGATGAACTTTGTTATATGTATTTTACCACAATAAAATACTCAGTTGTAATTTATCTCCCTTATCTATAATAATCTTAGTATTTTTTTAAAAAATTCTCTTATGGTTTTGCCTGCAGATTCTTGAAGTTCCATTATAACCACAAAATAAACCACATATGCTTAGCTAAAATGTTTATACAAGGAGGGGACCCCCAAAAATGCAGAATTATCTTCTGGAAGGTGGGCCACTTGTAATACAGGCTTCCCCTACTAGGTGAGTGTTCTAGGAACTCATCTGTATCAGTGTACCAGCTGGCATTGTTGTGAGAGGCTGCAGTCAGCTTCAGTGAAGTTTTTTGAAGACTCTTTTAATGCGTTTGCCCATTTCATGATGGGTGCTTTACGAGCACACCTGCCCACACTGTGCTCTTGGCCAAACACGGCATGACCCCCATGCCACATGCTTCCCTATCACCCATTCTCACCCCGAGTGACTTTTTTGTTGTTGTTTATTTCCCTGGATGAAAAAAGTCCTCAAAGGGAAATGTTCTGCCAAGGTGAAAAAGGTGAAACATAAAACAGCAGAAGCACTAAAAGGCATCAAAATTGACAAGTTCTAAACTGTTTTGAATAGTGGAAAAAATGTCTCGATAGATGTATTGCATCCAATGGAGAGTACTGTGAAGGTGACTGAAGTTTAAACATGTAAAAATAAATACATAATTTTTTATAAATAAATTCCAGGGTTTTTTTTGTTTTTTGTTTTTTTTTTTAATCTTATAGGAATACAGGGGCCCAGCTCAACAGAGTAAAATCTGTAAAGGAACTTTTTTGTTGTCAGTGACTGGTTTGAGTTGTGTAAGGCGGACTAGTTTTCTAAATTATTCCATAAAAGTTATTTTTGTGGTGTTGACATGGCCAAGGTGGCAGATGGGAACTTGGCTGCCCCACGGGGTGGCGCTGTGGCCAGAGTCTGGAGAAGAATTGGAGATCCTGGACCAGAGCCAGCTGCTGGGCCGGGGCACCTGCAGAGTGCGGCGAGGTGGCGGGTGGTGGCAGAGCATCTGCACCTGTCTTGACCCCGACACGCAGGGCCATGGGCAGCCAGTCCATGAGCTGTGGGAGCACACAGGAGAAAGGAGGACAACAGTGGCTTGCACAGAAGCCATGAACAAAAATCAGCTTTGTGGACAGTAAGAAATAGAAATACTTTGCCAAGCCAGAGCCACAGGTTCGCAAGTACAATGAGCAGCCAGGCCAAACTAGATAGATGAATACAGAATAAACCCCGAGTTTGGGCACCTGTGGAAAAGGGGTACAGAGCAGACAAGCGTCATGTATGTAACCACTGAGCAATGGAACCAAGATGAGGGTCCCAAGAGGGACTGCGCTGGTCCTTAACCACCTCTGGCCAGTGCTGTGAGGACCCGGACTATGTGACCATGTGGGAGGCGGGAATGGGGTCAGTGTGATTCGGCAAGTGTGGCAAAGGAGTCTGTCACTGGATCCTGAGGTGTGTCAACCCCAGATAAAAAATGTCCTCTCCAGCAAACCCAGGGTGGCTGAGGACTGAGAATTACTGGAAATGCTACTACCTGTGGCCAATGGGTGACTGGGCTCAGCCCACCATAGGAACTTCGCATTTTTTTTCTTTAAAAAAAATGGTTCCAGCACATACACAGTGGGGTCAAAGCCTTTCTTATCAGCTTAGCTGGTTCTGCCCCTTCACCCAGTCACCATGGAAACTTGGCTAGGGAGATACCTCCGTTCCACATTGTGAGCTGTGAGAGTGAGTAAAACAGGCTTTAACCACTTCTAACCTGCTGGAGAGGAAAAAGTGAAGGGATTCCAAGGCATCATCCAGTGCTGAGCTGGCATGGGGTCCAACCCGAGACAGTGGTGAAGAGCCAACACCACAGGGAGCAGGACTCCTGGTGGACAACAGAGGGTGAGCTCGGCTCAGTGGAACCGAACCTGGGAAAGCCAAGGCCCCAATTCCTGAAACAGCCTTAAGAGTCAAGATCCCTGATGCTGAAGCTGGCCTCTGGTGGGAGGGAAAAAACCATTGCCAACGAATTGGAAACCAAAGCCCCTGAGGTCTTGGTGGCAGTGCTGCGCTCTCCAGGACAGTGGTGCCACTGAGGTCCCAAGAGCCGACCAGGCTTACAGAGCTGCAGAGGTCCAGAGCGCCCACCGGGACCATGGTGCCACTGAAGTCTGGAGCACCTGCTAGGACCACAGTGCCACTCAAACCCGACCCAGCCAGTATCCAGGTGAGCTGGGACCCCCAGACTTCTGGAGGATGGACTCTAGTGCTAAACTCAGACCTATTTCCTAAAAGGAAGGACTCCAGTAGTGTCTATCATATTTGCCTCTACTAAATCATGCTTTAAGCAAGAAAAGCCAACAAAGGTAGCACTGGGGCTTATAAAAAAGACAATGGAAGTGATGAAGCTGGGCCACCAAATGAGAGAGACTCAAATCCATTAAAAAGTGTTAAGGGAGGAAGCTGGCCTGTTAGTCAATGAAAAGCTACCATTACAGGCTAACACTTAAGTCGTGATAGTGAACTTGAGCAACAAAGCTAAGAAGAAGCATGGGATGGAAATCGCCAATCAGTGGGACACATATGCACAAGAAAGTGGTGAGATGTTTCCAAGGAGACAAGAATCAGCCTCCTAATATGAGAAACAAACTTCAGAGCTTCAAACAACACAGCTCTTGGAATAAGAAAAGCTGGTCTCTGATCCAGCAGCAGCAGGGGGCAGTGAGGGACATTTCACTGGGAGGGGAGAAAGAGTACAGGGAGCTGCAGACAGTGCAGGAGGAGCTAAGGAAAGTGTGAGCTGAGATGGCTGCAAAGGCCTGGGCCTGGAACCTCCAGGAGAAAGCCTTACTGGAGAGGCAACTGAGTGAGTCAGCTGGGGGAGAGAGAAGAAAAGGAGCTGAAAAAGAAGGGCCAGGCCTTGGAGGTGACAGCAGAGAGGCATGCTGCTCAGCTGTGCTGCCTCTGAACAGAGAGCCTGGACTCACACAGAGGGTCCCTCCAGCAGACCCAGCAGCACCGGGGCGGGGGGGCGGGGGGAGACCCTCTACCCTGGTTAATAATTACAAAGCAGCAGCTGCAGCAGGAAAAGTGGTGGTCTTCAAAGAGTTTGCATGAGGACAGGCAGGAAAGGAGGTCAGGAAGAGCTCACAACAGGGTGCTCCAGGGTCTCCAAGAAGTTCCCTAGCCACCAAATAAAATCACCACTCAACCGTTAGATATTTGTGTGACCACTTCCATTAATAGGTTTTTCTTTAATTAGCTCCTGTTCATAAATAGGATATTCCTCAAACCTCCAGGTAGACTAACACCTTTTGCCAAACAGTCATACATGAAACCAGGTGGAGAAAACCACCTTGAGTAATTGAAAGGAAAACAGTTGTGTGATTTATTCCATCAAGCTGAGGCAGGTTTCTTCATAGAAAAAGCACTTTTAAGGATAGCATCTTAGATTGACTTCATATAGATAGCACTTTCTGCTCTGTAAACAACCCAAATCAGTTCATTCTCATTCCTTTAGGCCAACTCAGAACTGAAAGGCACAGTGTTTTTAACCTTTTTTTTTTTAAGTTTGTGCTAGTAACCAGGTAGCTCCTTCCATAGATTGCTCATGAATGAGAAGGTACCCTAATAGCAACAAGATCAGTGTTAGGTAGAATGACCTTTTGGTTGATGCAGTCCTTACAATTTTAGCTTTCAGTAAATTGAAAAGGGAAGATAGAGGAGATGTATATTATGTTGCTTCTTTTGAAAATTTTTTTCTGTGAAGAAATACCTATAGTATTAATAAGATGGCTGAATGCCTATTTTTTTAAATAAAGAGTATCAAAAGAAAAATTTTATATATCTGGACCATAATCTTTTTAAAGATTCTTACTCCATCTGTTTCCCTAGCAACACCCTAAATCCTAAGATGACATGATTACTTAATGTTAAATATAGTAAGTACTTTAGTTTTAGGTCCCCTGTTACTTTTTCTTTTTATGTGTGCACTTAGCCAGGTGCACACATAGAAAAGCACACAAGTTAATTGTTGTAATTCTTCTGACAACAATTTCATGTGGCCATATCTGGCATGTGTAAATAAGTGCTCATGAAAAAGCATATGTGACTGTAGTATTCCATTGATAATAACCTTCTGTCACTATAAACAGAATTCTTTGAAAGTCATTTTTGAATGAAACATAACTTCTTCCAGAATAATGGACATTCAGTCCTTACCATAAAAATTATAGGCACTTAGCATGTAGGTGACTCTATGAATGTAGTGCGGGGAGTACCTCCTTGGACTTTGGAAAAGACGTTGAAGTGCCTACACTGAATAGGTTTCAGGATGTTGTAGGAGGAGCTGGGGAAGGTACAAGACGCCCCAAATGGGAAGCCTGCCTTAAGGGAGTTTGCAGTATTTAAAAAAAAAAAAAATAGACACGCTGATGATTAGCTTTTCTATAAATTGGAAAGGAATATAGGTCCAGAAAAGAGATGGTGAGGGATGCAGCTGAACTTTTTGGGAAACAGAGATCGATCTCTTTCATTTGGGGAGCCTCTGGGACCTGAGAAGTTTTCTTGGGGTGACAAAGGCCATGAGTTCTTGGTGAGCTTCTGGGAGAGAGCATGTGAAAGAGCCGGAGGTGGGGTTGGAATGTAGTGTGCTAAAGATGACGAACCAGGCATGCACATAGTAGGGCTGGGTGTAGGAAATAACCAGAATCAAGATAAACCTTAGCAAATATTAGGATGGGCTTCCACCTCTTGATTTGTTGATGTCTGTTCTGTTCTGTGCATAATCAGGCTCAAGGAAATCTCGAAAGAATACATAGAGAACCAAATGAAGGGAAACCATGTGAGTTTATGAAGTCATTTGGAATCTCTGTGGAGTTACCACAAAACAGGACTTTTGACTGGTCAGACATTAAAGGAAAACTTAATGAGAATACAGACTGCCCTTTCCTTAAAACAAATTGGGAAAAAACATAATTTTTTATTCTAAAAGAGCTTTTAGGAATTTGACCCCTTTCCATCCATTATTTTTATGTGTGTTTGGGAGCTTATAATGCAGTTTTATATTCTGTTTTTATTCATTTTACATTAACGTAACATTTTGTCCTATCTTACAACTCTGTAAGGTTACATAACATGGCATTAGCAGAGGGATATTAAATCCTGGATCAAGTCGATCTTCCCGCGAGCAGAGCTGGCATGGCAACCAGACTCACATCTTCGAAACAGGCTGATACACTGTCTGGCTCTGGGATGTCACCTGTTTTCTCTCTCTCCTGTCTTCATGATGACAACTCCCACCTGCAGAATAGGTACATGTTAGGAAGAACAAGTCAGTATTTAACTGCTCCCTTATGAATGAGTGAGACCACCAGTTTCGGATGGAACTTCAACATCTTCGGCTTTTTTATTACACTTTGACTGGCTTCTTAAGACATTTTGGTCTACTTCAGGGAAAGAAGCCATGTGGCAGTGGTGCCCTGGAAGATTTGCAAACATTTAATTGAATATCGTTGCTTTGCCAGGTCCAGATCTAGAGACAGAACCTGTCTCTAGACAGGTTCTAGAACCGATTGAAAGCAGGACATCTGAGGCTAATGCACACACTTCGGATAGTTTTTTTAAATAATTGATTATGGTTCATATGCATAGACATACAAATAAGCCCTTTTATTCCTCCTTGAAAGTCCTACTGATAATAGCCTGCCATCTGTCTGGGTGCTGTTGAGACAAAATAAGGATTAATATTTAACAACTGTTTCATAGAGTTTCTCAAATAAAATTCATCAGTAGTGCAAAATGGCTTTTATTGGCCCTTCACTTTTGTCTCTCATTTAGATGATTTTCGTAAACTTCAGACATTTCACAAAGAAGTGAAATGTTCCCAAACTTAACTTTGTTTCCAGCAGTCATCCTGTGTTACTAAATCGCCAACATGGCCAGATTTAAGATGAATCTTGCTCCATCTCCAGCTACATCTGAAACGTTTCATGCAACCCTGTTTCTTTAGATAGTGAAATAGAGTGTTTTATCCAGCTCTTCATGTCAAAACTATTTACTTCTTATTGGGATTTTTTTTTTTTTAAAGTTGTTTAGCCCTGGCTGGTGTGGCTCAGTGGATTGAGCACCAGCCTGCAAACCAAAGGGTTGCCGGTTTGCTTCCCAGTCAGGGCACATACCTGGGTTGTGGGCCAGGTCCCCAGTTGGGGGCGTGTGAGAGGCAACCACACAATGATGTTTCTCTCCTCTCTCTCTCCCTTCCCCTCTAAGTAAATAAAATCTTGGGGGAGAGTATAAATTGTACCCTTAAAAAAAGAAAAAGTTGTTTAAATTTTGGAGTGTGCCTGTGCGAAAAATGATGCTCATGTGCTAAATCATGGGTTTCATGTGCTTTGTAAACACACCAAACTTATAAGAAAGAGTATCGCCGATGCCATAGCAACCCATGAGAGAAACTCATGTTAAAATAAAGCAGAGTCTGGGAGAGCATAGGGGACAGTCCAGACACGGGACTCTGTTTGTTACAACTTCACGTCCTAAAGCAGGCTTTCTAAAGCAAGAGACTAGGATGGGCTGCGTTCGCTTATGTAGCTACACTGTGCAAACACTAGAAGGAGCTCCAGATGAATTTAAATCAAATGAAATATTTTAAAAATAATAGGTGATAAAGGAAAAGTTTGGCAAATTTACAGAAAACATTAAATGCACCAATAAAAATAAACTATTATCTCAAGAAGTCTTTACACCAAATTTAACAGTTAATACTATTTTCCCATGTATTTAAAATTCATCCAGACTTGAGGGGCACTGTCTAAACACTAACATAAGTAGGCAAGGGAACTGAAAAGCAGTGCATCTGAGGATGGGTACTTACAAACCACTCCATGGAAAACTGTTCCTCACTAACATAGCCTAAGGACAGGAAGAAATGTACTTCAGAGTTATACTATTCACTATCTAGTTACTTGAGTGCTAATTTAAACTAACCTGGCTTTTAGAACCTTTACCACAAAGCTAAGATGGAGGTTCTAGTGTTCCTATTTCTCAGATTAGAAAATGAAGGCTTAGTGTGGCTAAAACCGCCCCAGATCCTAGAGCTAAACCTGAGTGGGGGCTGACTAGGTTCTGACGTGGGCCCAGCTGCCAGCCCCGCACCTGTGAGGATGCACACGGGGTCTGGTCATGATTGTGGAGACCACAAGGATGTGCGTGTGAAGCCTGGTGGGAAACAGAACAGTGTGCGCACCGTAGTTTCCTGCACAATGTGTCCACGTGGAAGACAGGTGCCAAAAGCAAGGGCAGTTGTATTCTGGTGCGGTGTTATAGACGGCTTGGTAATGTGCTTGCCTTTCACATGAATTAAAAGTATATGACACCTGGTAAAACATGTCTTCCCAAAGAGCATTTTTAAGTAGGGCAACTAATTTTTGTTCCAGTGTTCTTTCTTACTGGGAGCGTGAACCCCACTGTCGGTGGCAGGTTGCTTCCTTTCATGGTGTTTTAAAAGCCGTGTTAATGGTAAATCCACCCCCCTGTGTCCATGCAGGTGGCTCTGGTGTTCCCCAACAATGACCCTGCTGCGTCCATGGTGGCCTTCTACGGCTGCCTGCTGGCCGAGGTTGTTCCCGTGCCCATAGAAGTACCACTCACAAGAAAGGTAAAGAATGTGTTGTTTCATTAAAAGTCTGTTAATGGGGATGACAGGCTCGACTGCACTGGAACTTCCTCTCATGAGGTTGGAATGTGCGGATGGCCACTTTGAAAATGGCTTTTCATCTCAGCAGGAGGTGGATCAAGAGGTACAGAGAGGCTCTCTTGTTTCTGAGGCTCTCAGGTTTCCAGCTGTTATCTCAGTAAAGGGCACAGTAACCACACTCAGCTCAGCTGCGTGGTTTGGTAGGAGGAGCATATCAGAGGCAGAGCATCTATGCATTGTAACAGAGTTGGGCCAAGTAATCTGTCAATAAAGCAAGTGTTTGTGTGTCTTGTTCCTCTGCATCATTATACTGGAAGCCTGGGTAAATGAGAGATTTTTAATTTTGGGGAGAGGTGGTCACTGATTTCATTCAGGTGTTTGGACATTTCCAAGTCCCAGCACCACCTACAATTTGTCAGATCTTATTTTATAATTAGAGTAGTGCTTCAACTTGCTCTTATATTGATACTGTAGTGCAGTATCAGAAGGAACGTTGTACTGTCCTGCACATCGGTGTATGTCTCTTCATCCATGCCCACGACTTGCTCTCTGTACTCCACAGCTACAGCATCTGTAGGGAGAAAGACAAAGGGAGGACGCCCTACAGGGCTGACACTGGTGGCCACCAAACGCAGATGGTCTGATGTTGTCCAAGGAGATAGAGCTGACAGCCATGGAGCGGTCCCCTCTGTCACTCAGGCTCTGTGACCGCAGAGCATAACATTTGTTGTCTTAGAGAATTTCTCCTAATTTTAAATAAAAGAACCATTGGTTGGGTACAGTGGAGCATGGGACAGTTTGTGCACATGAGCATAGGTGGTGATGTGTGGGACTATTTCTTCCATCCACCAGTCCTGTTTCCACTGGACTCATCTTAGAATAATGGGCCATCCCTGGCCAGGTGGCTCAGTTGGTTGGAGTGTTGTGTGGAGCATTGCACCAAAAAGGCTGCAGGTTCAATCACCAATCAGGGCACGTATCTAGGTTGCAGGTTTGATCCCCAACTGGGCTACATATCTAGGTTGCAGGTTCGATCCCCAATCAGGGCATGTAAAGGAGGCAGCTGATTGATGTTCATCTCTCTCTCTCCCTCTCTCTCTAAAATCAACAAACATATCCTTGGGTGATGATTTAAAAACAATGGGCCTAATTAGAACCAAATTTTCTGAATCCTGAACGTTGCTTAATGAAACTGACTGAACAATTTAGTTCCATGTACATTTATTTATTCTCTGTTCTAATTATGGGGATGAGAGAAGCTCATTTTTCCCTTGAAGATGTCACAGCAGAAAAAGTGTCCCTGCAATGCTGGGCATGGGGAGGAGTGAGAGGGTGTCCACAGTTCTGTGCCAGGACAGGCCTTAAAGGGTCAGAGCAGATGGAAACGCCTGTCCCCAGCGCCCTCTTGAGGTGGCTGAGCTGGTCTGTGAAGGCCAGCTGTCAGCAGAGCCTGTCTGTCGGCTGGTGAAATTAGGATGAACCAGAATTTCTCCTTCTGGACACAGGCTCTGCCGCGGGCATCCGAGTCTCACAGGAAGGTAGCAAGGCCACCAGGATGGGGGTCAAATGCCCATATTCTGAGTAGGAGAGGGCCAGAGACAAAGCGGGCCTCTGGGCCACAGGGGTTAGCCGACAGGGCCAGCGTGCCAGCACTCAGTTCCTCTCCTTAGAATCTCACACAACAGCCATTTGTTTGCTTTAGCAAAGGCTTTCAGATGCCACGTAAAAATGAAATATCTCTGGAGGTGGTAACATCAATGTCTCATCACATTTTTACAACGTCCTATAATCAGTCACAGAATCTCTCCCTTAGGCAATCAGAGGTACTGAGGAGACCGCGGGATGTAGGCATTGGAGGGAGGGATATCAGCTGCCTGGAGTGACCCTCACAGCCAAAATATACGTGCACGAAAGGATGTGCCCCAGGTGTGGGATTCATTTCAAAATGCTCGTGTTTGTGTGTGCATGTGTGTATGTTTGGGGAGAGACCAGATATGCTAAACGTTGGCTAGTTGTTGCAGCTGGATGAATAGATTTGTGGGATTTTCCTCCTTTTCTCTATATCCTTGTGTGTGTTTGAAAATTTCCATTATAAATAAAAAGAAGTTAATTAGCAAATTTACACACACACACACACACACACACACATATGACATGACAAGTCTGTCTTAGTTTTAATAAGGAAAATGTCTGTGTCAAATTTCTTTGATCCACCTGGTTCCATGACCATGAGCATCTTTAAGCTCATGAGTCTACAGCATTCTGTGTTGATTCTGCATCTGCATCCATTTCTACATCATGTCTTTCATTATTGTCTTTTTCATCTCACAAGAGCTAACCAGCTGTTAGTCAGCAATTTGGATGGGCAAGGAACACAACTGAACAAATACCAGCTAGTTGTTGTGGGGCCACGAATCAAAGATGAGTTCAAGAGAGAGGCTTGCCGTGAAGTTACCTCTTATTTAATAGAGAGAGAATTCTTTCTGTGGGTGTGACTGATGCTTGGCAATGAGGAAACCGAGACGGGATGGGGGAGATGATGATCGAGCGACATGTCCACTTGCCTTGTCTGCTACTGGAGGAGCTACTTGTGAGAGAGGCTGTGGTAAGGCCAGACTTCCTAGGAAGTGATGTAATTATTCAACTCTCTACATACCGGAGAAAGATTGAAAGCAAGAGGAAGGTTTAAACTCAAGGGAGGTACGGATTTTCTTGGTGTCTAAAAAGGAATCAGTCATTAGTGAGATCTTGTGATGAGGGAGCTGACCACCTTGACGGCACGGCTCTGCACAGGAAGAGCCCCAGCCAGGTGGCCGCCTGCAGACTAGAGCACCCTCACTCCCAGGGAAAAGGCACAGAGAATAAGTGCAGCAGGTGTGTACACCGGGAGGGAGTCGTCACATTCTTCCTGAGATGCAGCAGCTGCCTCCCTGACCCAGCCAGGGGCATATCGGGCCAGATGGAGGAAGGTTTACAAGGCCTGGTGTGAGAGTGCCAGGTGGATGGCTGCACAGGACATGTCCAGGGTCCTTGCCGTCCTTGTCCTCAGGGTGCCAGTAGAAATGCAGTTTTGACATTGTATGTTGGGTGTCTCTACGTGCAGGGCTCTGCTCCAGGCTCTGGGTTCAAGCATGTGTTTGTTCAGGGGTCTTGGTGTGTGAAGGAAACTCACAGGCTGCCCTGAGAGCAGGTGAACCGGGTCTTATCCCAGCCCAGTGTGGGTGCAGCAGTCACAGTTGTTCTTGTTAAGTTGACATTTGACTGGAGCTCTCAGTAGGTATTGTCCAGATGATGATGATGAGAAGCTCCTTCTAGACAAAGGAGGAGCAGGCATGAAATTTGACTCTCCTGCTGAATCGTGGCATCCTATTCCCAGTGACTCCCCTTCCCATGGGGTCTCTTGTTTCTCCCTCTATTTCAGGCATCTTTTTATCCTTGTGATTCCATCATTTTAGAAGTCAAACCATGAGCAGATGTTGGAAAGACAGGGTTCAGGGGACATCATGCCTCCACTGGGGGTGCCAAGATCAGAGTGTGCACCCTCAGCATGGGCACCAGCCCTTCGCAGGTCTTGGCAGGTACCTGCTGGCGCTCCCGCTCCCAAACCCTCTGTGTTGTAGACAGTGTGGCAAACTCACACGCACAAAGAAATGCCTTCCTGCTGCCGAACCTGATCTCAGAACCTGTCTTCCTTTCCCACTGCATGGTCATGGCGTTTGGTGATGGGATATACAAATTCATATTAAAGCACGGGTGGCAAACACAAGGCCCACGGGCTGAATCCAGCCTTCCACCTCGTCTTATCTGGTCTGGCACCTTGTTTCTACTCGGCAGTAGTGCTGAGCTCTCGCTTAACTGTTAAGGAGTAGTTACATTTACACAGTCCTAAATTACATTCGGCCCTTTGAAGGCAACCGTGAGGCTGATGTGACAAATGAGTTTGACACCCCTGTATTAAAGTAACTGATTATAACTCTGTTTGAAATAGCATTGCTTGAAGGGAACATACTGTAAGCAGCCCAAAAATGGGACCATCCCTGCCCACCTGTCCCCTCTCAGGGCTGCACAGGGCGTTGGAGGTTTTCTGTGCACAGTCCCCCATAGAAAAAGATGTGGTTTTCCCTGAGGTGGGGGGATTAAATCTACAAAAGGAAAAATAGAAACTGTTCACTTGAAAGACTATAGGTATAAGATGTCAAAACTGTTGATTTTACCTGGGTGAAAACACCACGGTGTCTCGTGTTTTTCTTAGCAAGGTAGAAAAACAGGTAGAGTGACAGACGGCCAGGTGTCTGGTCCACCAACAGGCCAGGGTCCAGGGGTTCAGGCGGAGTCTCATGGGAATGAACTGAGGTGACAGGTTCACTGCAGTCAAGACGTGTTGGTTCTAGCAGTGCCAGCTCCTGCACAGTGTGAGTCAGCTGGCGTGGCAGCACGAGTAAAGAAAGAGAATTGAGTTAACTTCCCACGGGGCAGCTGGCACAATAAGCAACAAAACTCATAAGGTTGGCACTTCCCGTGGCTGCTCCTCCCGCAGCAGACGCCGTGTTCCTAAGTCGGTGCTGGTTATTTGGAGGCTCCCGGTGCTCAGTGTTACCAGAATCAGTGTCGCACATGCTGGCCTATCTAGTACATGTTCTTATTTCATGAGGCAACACTTGCTCAGGGTGGGCAGTGGCGACCAGGTCTCCATTCAGGTGTAGATGTGATCAAATATGGCAGAGCCCTTTGCTCTGAGTGTTTAAAATCAGGCAGTCAGTAATTATTCAGTATGAAGACGTTTCCTTGGACCCTTTCTGTTCTCCACGATACTTATGTCCTGTAGTAATAGTTCACAGAACTGAGAGTTTTTATGAGACCACTGGGTGCCAGCCCCACATTGAGTACTTACTTGCCTCGTCTGGTTGATCCCTCACAGCAGACCTGTGAGGGAACTGCCTTTCACCGCATGATGCTGTCGAGAAAGCACAGCTAGCAGGCGGCAGTCTGGGATCTGATGCTATTCTGCAGAGCCCAGCCCGTGCCGGAGTCGCGGTTGATCAGGGAGGTTTCTGCAGCCCAGAACCCAGGATGGGGCCTTGTATGGCCAGGAGTGCCGCTGTCATCTCGTCTTCGTGCCCCTTTTCTCTCTGTTGCCCTCTCCCAGGACGCAGGGAGCCAGCAGATCGGCTTCCTGCTTGGCAGCTGTGGAGTTACTGTTGCCTTGACCAGTGACGCCTGCCACAAAGGACTGCCGAAGAGCCCAACGGGGGAGATCCCCCAGTTCAAAGGTACGACAGTGTTGGCATATGACAGTGTCAGTGCCTTGTCAGGAGGCGGGCCCTTCACTGCGAAGGAACGTACTACATTGAATCAACCAGGGTACATTCTTTTCCACACACAAATATCTCCGACAGCATATCAGCCTGCCCTGTGGCATGATTTGACTGGCGGTGGCTTTTGCGCCATGACTGTTGTCCTTGACTCGATGGAAACACCAGAGGTTTCCTCTAGCATGCGGTGGTGTGAAATATGGTCATGAATGGGGAGGTGATTCTTCACACCTCTTTTCTGGGAAACACTCACCTAAAAGGAATTTGTCCTTTATTTCCAAGGTTGGCCAAAGTTATTATGGTTTGTCACAGAGTCAAAACATCTCTCCAAACCTCCTCGAGACTGGTTCCCGCACATTAAAGATGCAAATAATGACACCGCATATATCGAGGTAAGTCACTGGGTCTGGGGCTTTGCAACTAAGTCCCCACGTTGCTGGTATTATGCAGCTCCAGAATCAGGGGATTGTCAGCCTCTTATGTGACCAGAAGAGCTGATAGGTGTGGCTCCTGTTTTGTTCCTTGGTGCCACTTGTCCCCACATTGTCATCTCATTTCAGTATAAGACGTGCAAGGACGGAAGTGTGCTTGGGGTGACCGTGACAAGGATTGCGCTGCTGACCCACTGCCAAGCTCTCACACAGGCGTGCGGCTACACAGAAGGTATTGGTGGGACCTTCTGGGACCCTCCCCAGGGGGCCCTGACTGCAGACCATGGACTGTGAGATGCATGTTGACCAGTCAAGAGTCAGTGCTGTTCCCAGTAGTAACCGTAAGAGTCATGTGACATTCGAGCCCAACTCAACTGCAGGTGAACTTGGCTTGTGTAGTGTCTCAGCTCTGGCTGCCATAACAAATACCACAACCTGGAGGTTTAAACAACACACACGTGTTTCTCACAGTCTTGGTCGGAAGTCTGAGGTGAGGGCACCATCAGAGCGGTTCCTGAGGGTGAACATTTCTTCCTGACGTGCAGATAGCACCTCCTGTCTGTGTCCTCACCTGGCCTTTCTCCCGTGCGCATGGAGAGAGCGAGAGATACGGTGTCTCAGCCTCTTTTCCTAAGGACACTGATTCTATTGGATCAGGTCCACCTTTTGGCCCTTAGAGGTCCCATCTCCACATTCAGTCACATTCAGGGGTTAAGGCTTCAGCCTCTGGACTCGAGGGGACCCTACTCAGGCCATCACAGATAATTAATTCCATGTGTATTCATCTCTGGCCACACAGCAGAATTTCTTTGAAAGTATTAAAAAAAATGCCCATGTTTAGGCCACCCCTACCAACTGACCTGGAGTTTCCGGCAGTGGGTTCTATAAGCTCCCAGGAGTGGGCTACACAGTTGAGAACCGTTGGTTTTCATGACGTACTTTCTTTCACTGGAAGTGGGTAGTCATGGAGGCAAAGAGGAAGGGTGACCAGAGGAAACCATGGTGACAGCACTGACCTGGGATCTTAGAAGGGTCAGGCCAGGTACCAGTTAGTTACCCCTCTGGCGGGAGCCTCTGCTGCAAGGTCCCTGCGTCGGGAGCACATCTGCCGATGCTGGTGGCGCCCGTTGCTCCACTGAAGCCTGAAATGCTTTACTTTCTCTATTTTTCTCATTCTTTTTCCCTCTCCCCCCTTCCTTCTGGGGGAAGAGAGAGAAATTCTCCTTTTTTACAAGCAATTAACTTTTCTCATGAGCTGTTATGCTGATTTTTGGTACCCAGACTAGTTTCCCAGACATCAAGATACATTGTCTCTAATCATTACCACCCTACTTGTCGGAGTTTCCAGTCTTAATTTCAACATTTCTTACAACTTCATGACCCGTTTCCTTTCTTAACTGAAGGTCTAAGGTTGTCACTCTTGTGGGAGTTGGAGAGGGCAAACAAAAGACAAATATATGCTCTCCGTTTCCCAGTTTAAAAAGTATTTGTCTAAACTGCAATGTAGGTTGTTTCCTTTGAGCACATTTTACTTTGAAAACCCCTCTTCCCATCCTCTGAAAGGTGGCCAGGCACACAGTGCTGAGCCTTCAGCAAACGTCTCAGCAACAAACAAGTAAGCGTGGAAGACGAGGTGCGGGTAAATGCCTGGGGCTCAGCGCTGCGCAGCGTTGGGCAGAGGTATAGGCAGCCGGGCCACCTGCCCAGGCCACTTGACAAATGTGACTTCCTTGGCATTGTTCAAAAGCATTGTTCATGGTATTGCTGGTGGCTGGCTGTCCAGCTTGGCTTCCATGTTCCATCATAGTAGTTGTTCCAGCCATATATTTTTAGCTCCCTTTTCTTACCCTCACCTTTAAAAAGTACCCCCCTAACCCTTGACTACTCCCCCTTCTACTTTTCCAAAGCCCTTGTCTCCTCTATTATCCCAGTGCCACCCCTGAGGCTTCTGTGGTGCAGCAGAGGAGGGCCTTGGCTGGAAATCTCCTGTTCTTTGGGTTTCCTGGGAGAACATGTGATGGAAATGAAAAGAATCTTTTTTAGAAAAGGGAAAAGGCAGGGAAGGGAAAGCATGCGTATACAAAGAGAAGGAATAAGGTGCTTTAAGTGAGGCTGTGAAGAGCCCTTGCTGTGAACGTGCATGTCAGCATTTTGTCTAGAAATGCTTTCCAGGCAGGCCAGCAGTTTGGAGGCTACAGACTTTCTACAAAAATACAGTGAAATGTTGTCATTCTAAGGTCCATCACTACCCCTGACGTGACACTGGATTTTCTTTGCCCTTTGTTCTGTACCTGTCTGTCGTAAGTAAAAATCTTGCTACTCTTCTTATTTCAACAGCTGAAACCATTGTGAATGTGTTGGATTTCAAGAAGGACGTTGGGCTCTGGCATGGAATCCTAACAGTAAGTGCGATGGATGCTCAGTCCTGCTGTGTCTTATTTACATTTGCATGTGCTCATGTCAGAATTGGAATGAGGATCTTTATACTTAGCAGCTAGGGTAAGCCCCTTTCTCCCAGTTATAAGGAAAAGTCATCATTGTTAGAAGTCTTGAATTGACAGCTAACAGAGCTTGCAAAAGTACGGTAAGCCTAGTTGGTATCTGCAGTCACTTGCTTGAGTCACTGACCCACACTGAGGTCACAGCTGCTGAGGGCAGTGTCTCTCAGGCTCATGGGAAGTTCAGTATCTTCCTCCCCACTTCTGTCATTTACGATTATGCAGCAGTGTTAGTTATCAAGTACCTATGTTTGGGTCACTACATCTGTTTTGGCAACAACATTCTTCTTTTTTTTCTTTTTATAAGTCAGTATGTATGGATACTGTGGGAACCTGTTTCATTATGCTACAAAAGAAAGTCCTTTACAGATCTCCCCTTGATGAAAATTCGGCGTGCGTGGTAGAGAATGCATGGCTCATTGTTGTCGGTGCCACTTGATAAGTGATGACAGTTCAAAGCTGCAGGCACATTTATAGAAAGATGGCTTATTATTTAAGACACGTTTGGCGCTTAAAAATGTGTCGCATAACTGCTTAGACTCTTACATGTCTGTTTTATATGTGGTCATTTTTAATCGCCCATTTTCCTTCTTAAGTTTCTCATGCTGAAACTTTATATCTTTTTTTGAAATAGAAAAATCTAGTTCCCTTTGCATGATTGATAGGACCATCAATACAGAAAGTGGAATTTGTTGTCCCTTTCTCAACAAGAATTTATCAGGACAAGAGCATTTAAGTATCACATAAGAAGCTCCAGATTGGCAGCTTCTTTCTGTGATCTATGCAGTTCGCTTCTACTGTCTGGATACCAGTGGATGACAAGCCACGTGAGCCTGACCCCCGACGTGCAGTCACGCTGCCATGCTGGTGTTGTGGACAGAGCCCAGGGTCAGAGAACCCAGGCTTGGACCTCAGCCTTGCCTTGCAGGGGTGTCCAAACTTTTGGTGTCTCTGTGCCACACTGGAAGAAGAGTTGTCTTGGGCCACACATTAAATACATTGTGACACGTAATCACAAAAAAATCTCATAATATTTTAAGTGAATTTACAATTTTGTGTTGGGCCGCATTCACAGCCATCCTGGGCTGCATGTGGCCTGCGGGCCACAGGTTGGTCACACTTACAGCTTTGTGACTCTAAGCAAGTCACCTGAGCCCCCAAATCATTTCTTGCGCAAGTGACTCTGAATCTCAGGTTCCCTATCTGTCCAATGGGAATGATGATGCTGTGTAAGAATCATGGGCCTGATGTTTAGTGAGCACCTCGCCCATCCACCTGCTTAATGATGTGACACAGCCGCTGTTATTGTTGCCATCAGTTTCTCGTAATAATCCGGCTTTCAGGAGCACAGTGATAGTTCTATGGTAGATCTCTTTGATGTTGTCTTCCACCTGCTTACTGTTGCTCTGGACTACTGCCCCAAGAACTGGCAGTTTCTGAGTCTCTTGCTGCCACCTTCTAGAGCAAGGCAGGTCTGGCTTAGAGAGCCACACACACTGTCCTGTGGCATCTTCTATGTGGTGGAAGGTGCTTTCACTCCCAGCGTGGAGTGGGTAGCAACCAAGGTGAGATGGGCCAGTAGGCTCACTTCTACCTGGGAAGATGTAGGTGGTCATTTTCCTTCAGAGTGTCCACAATTAGGCCATCACTATCTGGAGCATCCATGCCCTCTCCCTCCACCTCCTCCCACAGTAGCAGAGAGAATCCTGATGTGACGGAGCTGGCCAGAAAGGGTTCTGGCCAACACTCCCTCTTTGTAGTCCCATAACTGCCAGCTCCTGGGTGCACTGGACTAAAGGACATCCAGACAGGTATGTGAGTCCTACCTGAAGCACGTAGGGACTAGCCATTTATTTTTTTTATTTGATTTTGCTTTTTTTTGCCAATTACAGTTGACATTCAGTATTATTTTACGTTCAAGTGTATAGTAAGGTAGTTAGACATTTATGTAATATATGAAGTGATTCCCCCAGTAAGTCTAGTATTTTGAAAGTTAGTTTTAGTCATTCATTTTAAAGAAATGAATCCTTTTGGGGTCACTAAGGGTGGTATAGCCACTTTCCACTATGAACAGACCTTAAAAAATGATAATCATCCAATTAAAGGCTTTATATTTAAATATATATATATTCGGACTTAGATTCTCTACCTGTATCAGGAAACGCAGGAGCCGAGAGGACTGGATAACCATTGAGACTTCCCTTCCCAGAGTATTCTGACATGCACTGGGATCCGCTGCGCATGGGCACTGAGCAGCCTGGCAGTGTGAAGAGCCCCAAGTCTGTCCTGTCCTGTCATGCCCCTGCCTGGAGCCTGGTGCTGGTGGAAAGGGCTTCTCCGTCTCACCTCTGTGCGTCCTTGATTTCAGAGCGTCATGAACATGATGCACGTGATCAGCATCCCGTACTCGCTGATGAAGGTGAACCCGCTCTCCTGGATCCAGAAGGTCTGCCAGTACAAAGGTGCGTCCCGGAGTGGCCTCGCTGTTCCCCCACTGTCAGGAGTCCCTCTTTTAATGTCTCACGGTCTGGTAGTCCACACATTAATACCTTTCCCTCTGCTTCTACTTCAGCGAAAGTGGCCTGTGTCAAGTCCAGGGACATGCACTGGGCGTTGGTAGCGCACAGGGATCAAAGAGACATCAACCTTTCCTCTCTGCGGATGCTGATCGTAGCCGATGGCGCCAACCCCTGTAAGCGACATTTGCTGCTCACGAGAGGACAAGCAGGCAACAGGGTCCTCATCACCAGGGTTTATTCTGTACACTTTGGTTTTTCTTATTCTGCTCTTCATCTTAGTTAAGAAGTGGTCCCAAAATAATAACCAGACAGAACTACTCACTGGCTAAAGACACCGTGGTGTGCCAGAGGAGAACGTGGAACTTCCAGACACAGCCCTGGGGTCAAGTTCCGGCTCTTCTTCTTCCTGATTCTGTGGAGAGTGCCACTTTTTAAAAATTCTTCTTTTTTTCTAACTTCAACATGACACCTAAATCATAACAATTAATGAGGATTAAATGAAGTAATCTCTACATACTGTTACTTGGGTTGTAATAAATTCTCAAGAAGTATTAGCTGTTATTATTTTATGGTCCATACTAGTTTTATTGATCAGGGAATTAACTAGTAATTTTTAATGAAATGTCATTATCAAATCCTATAGCAAAAATGATCTAGGTAAAGTTAATTAGTAGTTTCACAGAATACTGTTAATATGAGGTCTGTCCAGGAAGTATCCAGCCATGTACTATGAAAAAGAGACAATTTATTGAAGATACAAGAAACATCATATGTAAGACAATGATGCCTCAGTTCCCTTCAAAGTAGGCACCTTGGGACATCACACAGTTCTCCCAGAGTCTTTTCCACTGTTCAAAACACTGCAAAATCTTTTGTTGGAATCGCTATCAGCTACCCTGTCGTATTTTCCTGAATCTCATTGATGGTCTGAAGTCTTCCCTTTTAAAGGCAATTTTAGTTTCGGAAAAAGCCAGAAGTTGCGGGACATCAAATCTGGGCTGTAGGGGGACTGAGTCACCTGGGTGATTGATGTTTTGCCACAAAACTGCATGATACATGACGCATGAGCAGGTGTGTTATCACAAGGACACTGCCAGTGACCAGTTGTCCACAGCCGTAGCCGTTTTCATCATATCACATCTCCCAACTGATGAAGAACATCAAGGTGGTGGTACTCCTTATTGATCGTTTGGCCTGGAGGGGCATACTCATTTTGGACAATACCTTCCCAACAAAAAACAGTTGACATGGTTTTGATCTCACTGCAACTTTGCTGCACCTTCTTTGGGTGTGAAGAACCAGGCAACTTCCATTGGAGCAACTGGGCCTTCATTTCCAGACCATAGATGTAAACCTGTGATTCATCTCCAGTTATGACATTCTTGAGTAAATCTGGTCCATCGGTAGTGGTTTGAATCAAGTCATTAGCACTGCAGCATGATGGTCCTTCTGCTCTGGTAGCAGAACGAATTTTGCCACAACACGTTTCATGACAAGATCATGTGGTCAAAATCTTGGACGCAGTAGTTTTCGGAATCCCCAGATCAACTCCTAGTTCTTGCATTGTCAGTGGCCAGTCTTTGTTGATTGCAGTCCATACACGTTCAACATTCTCAGATGTTCTGCTTGTTACAGGCTTTCCAGGATGTGAATCACTTTCAACAGATTCTCAACCATCTTTGAAGCATTTGTGCCACACTTTCATTTGCGCTGCACTTAATGCATCGTCCCCCAAAGCCTTCTGAATCATCTGAATAGTTTCTGTGGAGGAATGTTCAAGTTTAATGCAAAATTGATGCAGATGCATTGCTGTACTCAGTCATTTTGAATGCAATGGCCACACAGTACACATGCTCACTCACTGGTGTCCACCACCCCCACTGACTAGTACAGTGAAGTCATCACTGTTCACTCATGTGCATTCCAGTCCACTCTCCTTGGCTGCCAGGTTACATCAATGTGCAAACCATTCTCGTTATATTAACAATGGCTGGACTTTTTCTGGATGGGCATCATATACCTTGAGAAATATTTCAGTCAATTGAAATAAAATCCAGCTAGCTTGTTTTTTTGTGAGACAAGCATGTAAGCCAGAAGCAAAGTGAATGAAAGTGAAATGAATGTAAGAAAGTTTGTTTCTGACCATGTTGTAAACGCTGGTCAGAATTTATATATTTATAAATTAAAGCAATGTATACTTTCTTAAAGAACATCTGATATGCAAAAGTGGACTTGCAAACCAGTAATTAATTAGTACTAGCCTACAATCACTATAAATGATTATTGCATTTACAGAATAACTCCAAATATTGTGGGCTATTTTAACACATAATTGGTTTTACTCATAAGTGTACAGAGCAGCATGTCTTATATGAAGCAAGATATACTTGTATTAGGAAATCTTTTAGATGATAGGTCACTAGTAATTATACCTGGGTCTCATCATTCAAGTTAATTTAAAGTTTTCTCCATTTAGCTAGGGCAGTGATTTTCAACTGGAGTGTCACAAGAATTTTTAAAATGCATTACCTGGTTATTTAGTGAGGGGCACTGACCTCTTCTCGCTTAGATTGTAAATAAAAAAGTGACAACAGCCAACACAACAATAGCTCTCTGGTGTGAAGGAATCAAAATTTTACCTATTTTTTTGTCAGATTGGCAAAGAATGTATTTTTGGCATGCTGTCGACTTTTAGTAATTAGTTTACGTGTGCCATAAGATCAGAAAGGTTTGAAAGTCTCTGAGTGAAGGTTACATTTACCCACACTTTAGAACATCCATATCAAAAATAGTAAAACCAGTCTCAGAGGAGTTGTTAAAGTTCATTCATCAGTCGGCAAATGTTTTTGATTAAGCATGGAAGTTGTGCTTTTTAAAAAATTTCTGAGTTGTCTAAGTTTGAGAAAATCATCTTTCCTTGTAACATAAACGATAAATTGTAGTAAGTGAAGTACGTTTTCTGTGCCCCCTAACTGCACATGTGCCTAAATCCTAACTTCAAAAGCATTTCCTATTATGGGATATTTTTAATCAATGACATACATGGCTTCTGCTGTCTGAATATTGTCCCTTCTTTCATTCCAGGGTCTATTTCTTCCTGCGACGCATTTCTCAATGTCTTTCAAAGTAAAGGCCTGCGCCAGGAGGTCATCTGTCCCTGTGCCAGCTCGCCAGAGGCACTCACTGTGGCCATTCGGAGGTACAGCCACATAATTTACGTGGACAGCTCAGGGACGGCTGTAATTAAGCCGTTGAGGGAGACCTGGGAATCATAGCAGTAAATCTCAGTGAGGGAGTAAGACAGGGCCCGCCTATTCGAGATGCTGAAAGGAGTTTTATAATAGGCTAGATTCACTGCAGAGGGAAACAGCCCTCACTCTGGCGATTCCCTGTAATTCCTGCGCAAGTGGAAACCCACTGGGGTGGGGTTGACACTGACATCCTGTGCTTGCAGGTGACCCACTTTCCTGTTTGCTTGTGTCAGGCCCTGTTTAACGAGGAGTGACATAGGGTCAGTGCTGGGTCGGGGGAATTTTTGTCGCCTGTGACCTTTGACATGCAGGTTCTATGTCATCTTCACTTTCTGCCCCCTGAAACCTTACACACACTGCACTTTGAAAGCGCCGGTTTTTGGAGGTTTGGAGCCACTTGGCAGCTCATTTGGGGCTCGCTGGTCTGTGGTGAGTGCGGGTGGTGGATGCTCTCGTTCAGTACCCTGGGTTGTGGGTCATAGGTCACCAAAGCAGCACCTCCGCCTCTGAGCAGCACTACGGCTCATGGGTGTGGGCCTGTGAAAGCTTGCCCTCCCCAGGACCAGTGCTACTGGGAAGGCACATGACCCTCAACTCTCCGTCATCCACACTTATGTGAGTGGGGTGGGGGTGCACCATCTAGGTATTTGTAGCTGGTACTGTGACTGATTTTTCAGTATCCTTGGATTCTGTCTCTAATTAGGTTTTATTTCCTGTCATACAGATGTGCTCCATTGTAAGAAGGGATGACAGGGCTTTCAGGCCACAAAGCATATGAGTTCTGCTCTTGATTATTGAAAGGTTTGGCTTCCCAAAAATACACACTGGAAGAGTGTCCTTAAATGAGAAACCAGATGCTCTTAGGTGTTTGTTAATGTGAAATTAACCAGACCACTTGACTAACAGGCTAAGAAATCTAAAATGTTTAAAGGATCAGAAGCAACTTCTAATTTTGATTGAGCTAATATTAAAAGTCTCTAACATAATGAAAACTGATGAGAAAACACGGCACCACTGACCAGACTTTGATATTTGTTTTTTAAGAGATGGTCCTGTCACCCTAATAACAGTCTTCTGACTTTTCTCTCCGACTTTGAAAGACAGAGCACTTCAGGGTTGTGGTAGCAGACTTACTTCCACAGTCTTCTTCACACATTAAAGTGTGTGTCTCATTTGAACCTCCGAGTAGCTTCCGGGGTGGTGGAGCCTCTGGAAGCCTGTGAGCAGGAGTCCTTGCCGCTGCCCAGATTGGCTGTGTGACCCTGGGCGAGTCCCTTCTCTCCAGGGCCTCAGTTCCTGCACCAAAAAATTTCTGGGACTCTACAGCTTTGTGACGTAGCACCGTTGCCACAGATAATCCATGAAATGAACAGTTCACACATCCAGAAAATCAGTGTTACAATGAAATGATTTACTTATTTGCTTTTCCTAAAAATGTACTCTGTGCCATTAAGATGCAACAGCCTGGATTATGCCAGAGTTGATTGGCAAAGGGAGAGGGGATAAGTGAAGGATTTTTATGTCATTTTTCTATAAAGTTTCTAACATTTAAAAAAAATTTAAGTATAAATTTAACATTAAAAAGATTTTTAAAAAATATTTCTTTAGAAAGATTAAAACTTCAGTACCAACAATAGGCAGAATAAGTGGCTGCCATTTACTGAGTGCACCTCGTGGGGCCCACGGGGTGCTTCCCGCCTGGTCCGCGGGGCTCCAGCCTGAAACCAGACATCAGGCAGAAAGACGGGGTCCACGTTTGAGAGGGCCTGTGTGTGGGCCCGTGTCCAAGGTCGCTCCCTCATCTGTGGTTCCGGCTTCTCCTCCAGTCAGCTGCACCCTCCTGGCTCTGTTCCCCTGGCGTGTGGGACACCCACTGCGCTTACAGAATCATGACTTGACACACGTCAGCAGCCTTGCTTCTGAGCTGAGCTGACCTGGGTGCACGTTTGCCTCAGTTTCTCACAGCCTGCCCACACCCTTGGCCGCCATCACTCCTCTGAGCTCTCACCTGTTGTTTCCCCGATAACTGGGAGATGAAGCCAGAACTAGCACAGGACCAGAACTCCTTGCAAGCATCCGGGGGTGAGGCACCCAGCCCGGAGTTTTACGTTCACAGGGTTCACTGACGGAGGGCTCCCAGGACCATCTCTCTGGTGGGCAGTTAGTGGAGTGTTGTGTTGCTCCCGCATAAAGCAAGAAGGGGGTCACAGAATGTACAGCACAAAAAGGTATAGTTTTAGTGTTCTAAACAGATATGGATAATAATACAGTCAAAACAAAAGAGGCCTCTGGTCACATCTTTTTATTTTATTTACGTTTGTCCCTTTGCCTCACTCACATTCCTCAGCTTTTCCAAGACGTCATCTTGTTGAACAATTGTGCGTACGATGTGGTTTTGAGCCGTTGAACACTGGTGATTACGTGAAAGGGCAGTCTTTCTGATTAGCTGCTGCACGCAGACTGTGTGTGGAGGTGGGTTTAGGTGACAAGGACTTGATTTCAGTGGTGAATATCTTTAGGAGAGAAACGAATGCTGAGCTCTCATTTAGAGTCTTTCATTGTCCTTGTTTCTTACATGTTTTTTTTTTTTAAAGTTATTTTCAAACATATTTGACGAAAACAGCACTCACAATTGGTTTTTATTGAACACTCGTCTCCAGGCTGTTTTCTGTATCATGTGAATTTAGGTTAAAATTCCCGTTCCCGGTGCCCACTGAAATGTTGGGACAAACTCTTGTTTTGAGAATCGAGCATTTAAAACCATGCTGTACTTTGTGCTAAGTGCTTTCATTCCTCCCTGAAATACATTGAAGACCCGAAGGGAATTTTCCACATAAAGAGGGCAAAGGCCAGGTTGTTAAGGAAGAAAGCTTTGATTCATTTTATTCACACCATTTTGAGTGGGGGCCAGGAGGCCTCGTCATTCTTCACTCCTCAAGGATTTTGGTGTAAGGACTAAATGGGCACTTTCTTAAATGTCACTACAAAGTCTAATGTTGGGAGCATTGCAATCTCACATTTTGTTTACTGCTCCTAGAATATTTTTTAAAGTCTGAGGCTGCTATATTGTCCTGTTTTGTTGCAAGGAAGTAACCCTTTGTTAAAGCGAATGTGTGGATGGCCGTTTCCTCCACGCAGCTGTGCGAGCTGTTCTGTCCTTGTGTCCTGTGCTTTTCTGTCTTCCCAGATCGGCTGCTTCTACCCTGATGATGAACTTCCAGCAAAGAGCTGGGAGCAGCTGATGGCTCACTTGGCTTTTCATCCACTTAATTAGAAAATGATAATCAGTTATTGTGCATGGTCACTGGTGAAAATGAAACTGGTGATGCATTTCCAGTGCTCATGACATGCAGAGACTTTTGGCCTTTTCTGGAGTGTGTATCAATCTTTAATTCTCTTCTATAAAAAACCATATGTAAATCAGCAAGCCGAATGGTTACGGGAAAGCTGCTCAGGCGGCCAGAGAACTGTGTGGGGACAGCTGTGTGCGCTCGTCCAGCTTCACAGGCTGCTCTGAGCTGATCTTCCAGAGCAGACGGCCAGGCCTAATGGGTTGGTGCCCATGGTCACAGCCATTAAGCGTCTTGATGCCACTCGTAAGAATGTCTCTCGCTTACAAGGCAGGGAGCGTATTGGAAGATTGGGGGGGTGTACAGAGTTGATGGGAACCTCCCACTTGAAAGTGGGTGGGATGTACAGGTGCTCTGGAGAGCAAGCAGCAGGACTCTGGCCATGGCCTGGAGGGAGCAGTTGGCTGGCACCGGGTTTCCAGGGCAACGCACCTCCCAGAAGTGCTGCCCAGGCAGTGTTGGACTGCCGGGACCAGCCCCTGTCAGCTCCCCCTCAGGGAAAGGCTGCTCTCCGGGAGAAAGTGAGGGCAGGTTAGAAAACGAGGGATGTTCACCACAGGATAGTTGAGGATTTTTTAAGAACATGAGTTGGAGAACTTGCAGGAATGTAGGCAGGAGACATGCCTGTCTTCATATGTGTCCTCTTCATGCGTGTCTATTTTCATGAGTGTCAGCCGGGAGGTGGCAGGAAGCCGCAATGCTCCCTAGTGAAGCCTGGTCTGGCTTCCCTTGTAACCTGTATTTTCACCCAGGGAGTGAATCCCTTTCTTCCTTTAAAACTGTCATCATCCAGGTCAGTGTTTTACGTTTCCTTTTTCTCTGAAGATTTGTTGTAGAGTAAACAATATTGGAGAAATGTGGATTCATGATGCTTAAAGTCTTCAGTAGAATTCCCTCCCTCAAAAAAGGGCAAATTACAAGAACACCTGCTTATTATTTTCTGGCTCCAAGTGTCTCCTAGATTGCTGAGTGGTTTTCTTTTCTGTCTCTAGAATACAGATGACAGAGTCAGTTATTTTAAAGCTACATCATGATATTGTTGATAGAACTAAAAAAAAAAATCTGTGGCTTAACTACAAAGTATTATTTCAATACCTCGATGCTTTAGCAATGAATAGGTAACAATTTTATAAAACATGTACATTTTAATATATAATTAAAGCAATAGTTCCAGAGAATAATAAAGATACCCCTTGCCACCATAACCATTTTCCACGTTGAAAATGTCTAAACTTGTATTGAGAAAGCTGGGAGAAGCCCAAGAGAAAAGACACCCAGAGGGAGGGTGGCCGTGCACACTGACCCGTGTGGCACTGGCTCTGCCGGCCAGGGACCTAGGGTGAGGCAGAGGTAACACAGGCTTCAGAATTGAAGTGGGAGTTTCAGGAATGCTTTTGACCTCTCAAAAAGTCAGACTTGGAGATGTACGATCTTGTTTTTAAAACACAAGAAGATAAAATACATTGTTTATAGTTTTCATCTAAAAATTTAGATAAAATTTTAAAACTTCTTACCACAAATCAGTTTGGAGATGCTAATAATCTAAGTGAAAATACGACTCAGTGAAGTGGCACTGAAGAGCAAAGTAACTGTGTTATCTTGTTGAAATTAAGTTCTCCTGACTGCTTGCGTTTAAGAGTAAGTTCGGCTTTGTTTTGTGTTTGACTGAATTGTGCACAGAAGGATTCGTTGGTGGGGACAGGAGCTGCACAGAGAGCAGGCAGCTGGAAGTAGCCCCACCCCTGACTTTCAGGCTGGCTGTCCCAGCCAGTTCTGCCCGAGAGCTTGCCCTTACACGTGGGAGAGCAGCCAGGGCACACAGACCCACAGTCACAAACAGCTTGTGTGGTGGTAGGATCCTTTTTCTGGCAGAAAATAAAATAAGTATCCCTAAAAATTGAAAGCTACATACTAAACTACACAGGTGAGACAAGGATGTCAGTGAAAATACTCTTTCTGTCCTATGCAGTTTTTTTTTCCTCGAAGGGTACGTATTGCTCTTATCAGAGAAAGGGGAGAAAATTCCATTAACTCATAACTTCGGGGTATGCCGTTTAAACCCTGTGCCTTTCGCTATTAAAAATCACGAATGTAACTAAGACCTCAGGTGTCTGCTGCATTTGGAGAGCCTTTATCATACTAAACATCGAATATGGGTACCCCCATGGATTTGACTGGATTTCTGCTGAAATTTGTGTTATAGGAGTGTCCCCCCAAAATACAGTTCCTGTTAAAACAAGGATATGAGCTCAGCTGCCCCCACCCTTTAAAGGGCACTTTTACCAGCGTCCATCATTTATCAGTGGCCGTCCTGCTGCAGTGGGAAAGATGAGCCTGGGGAAGAAAACAAGCGGAGATCGTCTCCAGTCCACGTTTGTGCATTTGGTCTCCTAAGCTCCTGCTGGGACCAGCTCACAGTTGTCCCTAAGAAAGACTCTCCAGGCAGGAGGAGCAGAGCGGCTCCTGGAAGAAATGTCTGGGTTCAGAGGGAGGCCTCTCCGCTGAAAGCAGGAAGGAGGCCCCTCCCCTCCAGTAGGTTGATGGCTCTGCCACTTTTCAGAGGTTTATTTGGAAATACAGATGTATGTCCCAGGGAAGCAGAGTTACAGGAGGCACTTCGATGCCGTGTGGAGGAGCTCCTGGATCCCAGGAACCGGGCACCCTCATGTCCTTCCTGTCCAGGGGGCCTGGCCCAGTTGGTCAGGATCTGGTGGCCTGGACTACATTCTGGCTCTCTATTTGCTTTGCTTTTGCACTAGGTGGCTTTGTAATTTGGCGCAGCCTTAACCTTCAGGCCTCAAGGTTTCATCCATAAAAGGAGGGGTATAGCAGTGCCCACACCACAGGGTCACACGAGCATCAAATGTGTCAGTATACACAGAGCTCTGGGTATTCCTGGTGGAGAGGCTGAATTGGGCAGGCGTTAGCACTGTTATCGATGCTAGCATTCCTAAGATAACATTACATTTATAGTACGTTTATACGTACATATATGTGCACACGTGTGTGTATTGTTCTGTAATGCTGTATTATACAGCAATGCTCTAATATATAAGTATTGTTGCTGGAGGAGAAGGAACATGTGGTTACCGAAGACTTAACCCTGTCGCTCTCCATATGTCCCTGAATTGGGAATTACTAGATTAGAGATTGCCTGTGTAAAATGAGAGGAGGAGAGACCCTTATTTTCCTGATAGCAGAGGGCTCAGTGAGTAACCCTGTCCTTGACGTTTGCAGATGTGGGAGCAGTGAGTGGATTAGTCCTGGGATGGAAATCGTTACAACTGCCTGTTATTCACTTGACTCTGTTTATTTCACATTAATGTGTGTTTGAGCTTCAGCCAGGCCATTTGCTGTCAGTAGTAGCAAACTGTAGATGTGTTCATTGAGATCAATAGACACTTTTCTTCAGATGTCCCACAAGCATGAGTAGTAGAAGCGTAGCTGATAATTTAGAGCCTGGAAGTGAAGTGACTAGTAAACAGTGGTGCAAACTATCTGATTGAAGCCATTCGCCCTCCAGCCCGTTCCTTATGAGGCACATGCTGAGGCTGGTGTGCACCTTCCTCTCTCACTATCTTTAACTCTGGTCTTTGTCCCTTCACTGCCATTGCAGCATTGGCACGCATAGCTACATATCCTCTCCTTCTCTAAGTATAAGGACCACCTCTGTACTGTCCTAAAAATTACTGGTATTATCCCTCCCATACTTCACGCTCCTGTGTGACGCGCAGCGGCATAGTCACAAGTCACAACTTCATCGTGGGGTTGAACCTGGAAGGTGACTGATGGGACCATAACTGTTTAAGCCATTATTTAATTAACTTTTTGATTTTGAAAGTAACTGTTTTTGAAATTCCCAGGAATTCTTATTGAGATTATTGGGATCATTCTTATTGGGCTTATTGGGATAATTTTTCACTTTCTCACCTAGTTTATCTGCTTGGATGTTTTAGTTCCTAGAAAGGTGTTAATGGAAACAAAAATCTGACTTGATTAATAACTAAGGGAATACAAATTGAAATAACAATGAGGAATGGCACTTCACTCATCAAACTGGGGACAGCTTTAAGGTTGAAAAGCAGCATTGGCATGAGGGCACAGACGCAAGTGCTGCTGACAGGCAGCTGAGCACTCAGGGCAAAAGCGCAGGTGTGAGGCCATTGCTGCCCAGGTCTGCCCCTCAGCTGTGGTCATACACACCTCTCTCACTCCCCTCCTGCCCATAAGTTGGGGGACAGCCATGTCCCTCTCACAAAGTCACTGTTAACAACAGACAAGTTTATGTATCTAAAATGCTGAGAACAGCATACTGCATGTAATCAGTGCCATGTATATGTCTAATCAAGGAAAAAATAATGCATGCTGTTGGTGGGGATGCAGGGTGATACAGTCTTTTTGGAAGGTATCTGGACCTTACAAAATTTTTTATGTACTTTTTTTATTATTTCATTCCATTTCTAATGATGTATCTACAGAAATATTTCCAGCTGTATAAAAATAAAGTGGGATAAAGTAACTGGTCATATATTCATATTACTGAACACCATCTCACAATTCAGAGAGGTCAGTCGATTGCGTATGCAGTTTACATACGACAGACACATGATCATATGTACACACATGCACACTCACGTGGGAAGATCTGCGAGGTATATTTAGTGAAAAAGCAAGTTGCAAAAGAATATCCATACTGTGGTCCTGCTTCTCTTTGAATACAAATGTGTTTGTGTGCACACACATTTTATATTTTTTTATATGGAAGTGCATATTAAAGAAGCTGGAACTCTGCATGCTGAGTGAGCTCTTGGTGCTGGCTGCCAGTGGGTGGGGGAGGGTGAGCTGGAGCTCTCGCCTTGCTTTGCTATATGTCCTTGCACAGTGTTGGACTTGCCCGTAGAAGGATGTGCTCGTATTGTTTGTTTTAAGATTTCCTAAAAAGAAAACTTCACAATGAACTAAAAGGTGCTCCGTCTTCTAGGCCAGAGGCTGGGAAAGAACACGGGAGAGGCGGGCTCAGGGCACAGGTCTGGATCCCCCATGCCCACCACCCACACTTGCAGCTGGGCTAATTGTGCCTTAGTTTTCTGATCCATGACTTGGGGGAAGAGTGATGCCCGCATAGGTTTGTGCATTAAGTGAGTAACACTGTGTGAGGCCTCAGGACAATTGGAGACACACAGGTGTCAACGGAGCAAAACTTTTATCATCAGGCAGGAGGTGTGCTGGGCTGGCAGGTCTTGCAGAAAAGACAGGAGGATGGCACCGGGGCTGTGCCGTCTGTGGCCAGGCGGGGTGATGTTGCTGAGCGCTGAGTCTAGGGATTCACGTGCTTCTGTTCTGCCTTTTTGCAAATCTGCCAGGACATGAGCCAGGGTCTGAGTTAGCTGTGACCAGCAGGGACTTTGTTCAGTATATATTCACAGAGGCAGGGTTTGAAGCAAAGTAAGATCAGTGCCACTGGTTGACATTTCAAGTAAGGATACTCAACCTTTCGTAATTATCATTTTATAGACCTGATTGAAAGTTTCCTTTAACAAACACAGCTCATAATTTAAGGTGTTTATGACATTTTGGAATCTTGCTTCTCATTCACTAGTAAACGTAGGAAAGCAGGTCTTATAACTAAGACAACAGACTGCACACTGTTGGATCTTTAAAAAAAAAAAAGCCTTTGCCTTCTGGCTGCTTGGTTACCCCACACTGGTGTTCTCGAATCTTCCATCTCGGGCTGTGCCGTAGCACATACAGCCAGCATTTTGCTTTCGTGCGGCTTTATAGTGCAGCATGTTAGTTTCCCAGGACTGTGTGCATCTAAACAGGAGCCTGTTCTCCCCCAGTTCTGGAGTCTACAAGGCTGGACTCGGGGTGTCAGCAGGTCGGCTCCTTCTGGGGACTCGGAGGCAGAACATGTGTGTGCCAGGCCTCTCCCCAGCTTCTGGTAGTGCTGGCTGTCCTTGCTGTCCCGTGGCTCATACGTGTCTCCCCAGTCCCGGTCTCTGTCGTCACAGGGCCTTCCCCTGGGTCTGTGCTGCTGCTTTCCTCTCCTTACGGAACACCAGCCATGGGATTAAGGGCCCACCACCCGGCTCCAGGACGACCTCATCGGAACCAATTATAGCTCCAAAGCCCCTATTTCCCAGTAAGGTCACATTCAAAGTTTCAGGGGTTAGAACATGGACAATCTTTTTGGGGACACAATTCAACCCACAACAGGTACTAAGGCATATGAATTCTGACTCTCACCTGGATCTTTGCCAGGTGCAGTCGCAGGTAAGGGAGTCCTGGTATCTGGGGGCTCCTCTCTTTTGTTTCAAGGTTCTGATGTGTTGGGGTCTTTGGACAAGAGAAATCCATCCAGGGGAACGATACGGATTCCTGTGTTCTGAGCTCCTCATTTCCACAGCTCCCATGGCTGATGGTCCGGGCAGACTCTCTTCGTTAGGTTGGCCCTGCCTTTTCTGGTTGCTATAGCACAGTTCCATTTCCAGGGTCTTCTGTGCTTCTCTTTTTATTGAGATACAGTTAACACATAACATACACTTCTTTTTAGAATACTTTAGTTACCTGATTCAAATGAGACCTCCTTTCACAAATTTTAACTTTCATGTTTCCCCATTTATGCTTCTAGGTTCATGATATTTGGAAGCCAAATAGCAAACTTCTATTTTTGAGTCCAGCCTTTAGATCCTAAAACTGCACTGAACATTTGTAGATGGAAAATTCCAGAAATAATGTGGTGTTGTTCTAGACTGTGCTCTCACTTAGCTCCCGTGGAAGAATGTTTAGTGTGTAGGGATAAAGCCCATGATCTTGGAAATGCTTGTTTGTTTCCTGATTCAGTCAGACACTTACTGCAGACACTACTGCAGAGGTAAGGGCACAGCCGTGACCAGGAAGTTCAGACAGGCACAGGAGGCCCAGCACAGGCAGTCAGACGGCCCCTGCTGTGGAGATGGGAGCTGGCAGCAGGTGCATATTTGAGCCACCCCAGAAGACAGTGAGGGGGGAAGTCAGGTGGACATCTGTGAAAAGAACTTCCAGGTAGAGGCCAAGACAAGTGCAGAAGCCCCCAGGTGGGGGCAGGCTGGGCACTGGAGGACAGTGAGAATGGAGATGAGGCCAGGAGGGGTGGGGGCGAACCATGGAGCCCACAGGCCATGGAGAAGATGGACCATGGGTATAGTGAAACCGTATTTTATCCAAAACCCCATATCCCATGACCATAAAGCATGTTACAGCATGTCTGTCATCCAAAGAGCATCTCTGAGAACTTCCCACCCAGAACGGCATAGCATCAGCCTCATTTTAGATTCTCACATGTACAGTTGCTCTTGAGCCCACACCATGCGCCTCTGAACTTGAGTCTGGATAAGCATGATCTCCATCATTCATATTCCATGCTATCATTGTGTTCTTAGAATCATTACTCTCCCTTTTTAACCATTTCCCAAACTGGAAAATGTAATCTTGCAGAGATACAGAGTGGAGAGAGAGAACTGAACCAGTTAGTCTATGGGAGGCGGGGGGGTGTAGAGGAAAAGTGTTAAGGGAATGCTACAATGTCTCCACTTTTCTGAGGTGTTTTTAAAATATTCTGGAAACCCAGAGGAAGAATTAGTGGACATTGACATGTCAGAAACAGGGCCCTGGACAAGCTAAGAACCCCAGACGTCTGGCAGCCTTCAGGAGTCCTGTGGGACCCAGAGGTGGCTGACTTTGCCTTCTGTGAGCACGTATGTTCACATGCTTATCTGTGCTTCCACATATTTAGACAAAACTGCTCTTACAGGCCCACAGATGACAGCAACCAGCCCCCGGGCCGGGGCGTCCTCTCCATGCATGGGCTGACTTACGGGGTCATCCGGGTGGACTCAGAAGAAAAGCTGTCTGTGCTCACCGTGCAGGACGTCGGCCTGGTGATGCCTGGAGGTGAGTCTCAGCCCAGGGCCATGGACAGTGCAGGGGTTCAGTCAGTACCCCAGCCGTGGCTGGGGGATGGATCAGGTATCAAATGCTTCCCTAATGGCATCACTGGCTCCTCTGGCAGGAGCTCTCGGAATACTGCCTAGCTGCAGTCTCCTCACATGTTTGTTAAGCTTCATGGTTGGCAGTAGCTGCCCCTCCTGGTAACGGGAAACCCCAAATTTTCAAGAAGCTGAGAACAAGCTTCTGTGCTGCTTTGCGCATGGGAACCTGGGGTCAACTTCCCCTGGGGCTGGTGGGGCTTCTCTGCACCTCCAGCAGCACCTGGTGGCTTCTCCTGTGAGGGCAGGGTTTTCGCTGGTCATCCTGATGCACCATGCAGGGCTGGGTGCTGGCTCGGCTTGCGAGCACAAACCCGTGAAAACTGAGGAATGAGGGTCTGGGTGTTCACTGAAGCTTGTTTTAGCAGTAGGGCCCTTTTTAAAAGTCACAGAAACCATTACCACAAATGAGCAGAGAGGAGCCCGGGTTGAAGGGCTCACCCTGCAGGACCCCATGTGCCCTCCACTCCCAGCCCTGTGCTTGGGTGTCCCTTGTGACCTTGTAGGGCTCTAGGATGCGCAGGGAGACCATCGGGGCTGGAAGGAGAGGGGAGCCCACTCTCTGATTTGTGGAACACCTTTACCTGACCCTGCTTCTCCTCACGTGTCCCCTGTCTCAGGGCCCTTATGAACACAGGCCCCTGCAGTGCAGCCAGCTCCCTTTTCAGCATCAGGTTCCACTTGGAATGTGGACCTTTTCCTCCTGATGAGCCCTCTGTGCACAGGAGTGTGGTCTCACCTCATGGGGGGATAGTCACGTCCATGCACAACACAGCCCCGCAGATACACACATGCACGGCCCTGGCAGGAAAGGCACAGCTTCCGCACCACCAGCATGTGCCACAAGCCCGAGGCGCACACGTCTGAGTGCTGTAGGCATGAGGCCCGTGCGGACCCTCCCAGGAGTGTCCCCTTGCCTGTGTGTAAAGAGGCTGTCACCTTGTACCCCTGGTGTCACAGAAACTTTGCTTCAACCCTGAAACCCTCCACACGCTGTGTGTCTCAGCCCACTGCACACTTTCAGCCTTAGCCAGGCTTCCTGGCTCCTTTTCTTTAAAAAGTTTTTTTCAGATAAATAACAGATTCCCATGGTCTTAGCCTCGAAAGCTTGTTTGTACAGTGAAAAAACTTACTTTCTGGCAATAATGCTTCCTTTCAGAAATGCTCTGGGGCAGTAGGGACACACACACAGTGACATACACATATGTACTTGTTTTTTCTGTTTTTCTTTTAATTTTTTATTTTTAGAGAGAGGGGAAGAGAGGGAGAAACAGTGGGAGAGAAACATCAATGTGTGGTTGCCTCTCATGCGCCCCCTGCTGGGAACTGGCCCGCAACCCAGGCATGTGCCCTGAGTGGGAATCAAACTGGCGACCCTTTGGTTCACAGGCCAGCAATCAATCCACTCAGCCACACCAACCAGGGCCCCCTTTTTTTTTTCCTATGCCATGCAATGATAGCACTTTTGGTTTTTCCTCCGTTCACTATCACTTGATGTAGGGCAGTTCCCACCTGCCTTGCACCCTAGAGCGTGTTTGCAGTGCGTGAAGGGCTCTCCTTCCTTTTCAGGCCGGGGACTGCACAGTGATTGTCCATCTTGTGCTGCTGAATAGTGACACTGGGAATCACTCATCTGTACGTCATCCACACAGGTGTGAGGATGACCGCAGGGAGAGGTTCTAGAAATTGGATTTGTTTCTAGGGTAGATGCCCACAAAACTGATGATATCGTGTCCTTTGAAAAACTGTAAAGATTAATATCCTACAACTAGTGAGGGATGACCCTCTCTCTTCACTGCTTCCGGCCCAGTGTGTGACAGATTTTTTAAATTTTTATCTGGTGCATGAAGAATATTTTGGTATAATTTTATTCTGAATTTCTCTCCTCGTGAGTGAGCTGTATGTCTCCTGTGTTTTGCTGGCTCTGTATCTGAGATGTGGTGTTCCTGTCACCTTAAGTCCGACCCAGGGTGACAGGGTCAGGCTCTTTCTGGTCAGCTCAGCCATAACTGACACACATCCCACCTTGCTGAACTGCCAGCTCCCTAACCAGACCCACGGTCTATGGTGGCCAGTGCGGGGTGCATGTGTTATGACAGCTTTGGGCGTACATGCCACAGATGAGGAAAGCTTAGTGTCGTTGAATTACGTGCTGAAAACAGTCAGTTTTGAAGCTCTCAATCAATATTCTCCCAAGGGCCCTGCTTGGCAGAGAATCCGAGATCAGAGGTTACAATATCCATGGGAAGCTGGGGCCTTCTACCCAGAGGAGCTTGACAGACTGCAGGGCGAGTGTCTTGTGCTTCTCGTTGGACAAAGATGAAGCTGCATCCTTGCGGCCGCATGTGTGTTACTGATGGTATGGCCGTAGCCAGTGACCCTTAGGCTTGCTCTGTCGTCCTCATGTCTATGGCAGAAAGGACTACTCCTCTTACATACAATTTACACATTAAAACTAAAGCAACTGGAATGATCTACTGAAGCCACAATTGTGAAATTTGACAATGGCTCCCTGGCTCGTCACCTCCCTGTCACACTTGCAGCTTTGATCCTGATGCTGTTGCTTTCCATTTACATTTCCATTTGTATCCATTTCTCTCTCTGTCCCTGTCTCCATGTATGCCCCTCTCTGGAACTGCCTCCCTGTCCCTCCCTCTTATATTTCCTGCACTCGGTGTTCCACATTCAGCCATCATGTGCTCCGTGAAGCCAGACGGGATCCCTCAGCTGTGCAGAACAGATGAAATCGGGGAGCTCTGCGTGTGCGCAATTGCTACAGGCACATCCTACTACGGCCTCTCCGGCATGACCAAGAACACCTTCGAGGTAGGTCTGGGAGGTGAGCACCATTGCCAGAAGCACAGACATGAAAGATAAAATAGCAATCTTTAAAAAGAAAATTTCTTATACTCATTAAAGTGGTCTCACTTTCTCCTGCCATTTTTATAGTTTTCAATAAATCGAACTTATGTTGTTTTCACTTTGTAACCAGTGTTGAAGAAGGGCAAATAACAGTTTCTTTAAAATGGTCCTTTTCAATATATTGCTGTTTTCACCTTGCCTATGTATGATGAGCACCAGGGACAGCAGGTAAGTGGAGAAACACAAGCATACGGGCACGGCCTCGCTGGTAGGGGAGCCAGGAGCCCCCTATTTGGCCTGTCAGTCTAGGCCACAGCATGAACAGGCAGGTGCATGTGGTGTGTGTGTGTGTGTGGTTATTTATGCTGTGTGTGCATACATGTGTGGTGCAAGCACATGCCCACACACACGTGGCCTTGGGAGTGAGAGGTTGAAGGGTACACTCAGCATTCCAGGAGCTCAGCTGCTCCTCAGCGTTCTCAGCGCTCCTGCCATTGGCCGCACGATGCCCGGCCCCAGGAGGAGCACACTTTGATTAAGTTGTGCACAGGGAAGCCTGAGGTGTTTGGGGATAAGTTTCTTAATGTTTAGAACTGTGGTTGTTGAATATAGATTCATGTTTTCAAGATACATCTAAATAAAATCCCATCTCCTTTTCTATGCAATTCACCTGCCAGTTTTGAGGAAAACAGGTGTAGAGTCTGAATATGTGATTTGCTTCATTCATATCTTTTTCTAAGTGTAGTTCCAATAAGGAAAAACACTCTAATGAATAAGGCTCATTTCACAACTAAAAGGTGTTATTGAAAGTGCACCTTGATTCTCCATTTATCATGTTTATGCTGTGGCTTTATAGGCAGAATTAATTAGTGTTTATTAGACTATTGTCATGACCTCTACATATCGCCTCCTAAGAGGCTTAGAAGCCGTGGAAAGGAACCTGTGAGGGGCTCTGTGTATAGACTAGTGAGACCAAATCGTAAGGTGCTGGGTGGGGGGAGGTGCCCTCCAGGTTTGTGGTGTCTGCTGACAGCAGCTGCCTGGGCTGGCTTCCTCAGCCAGGGTTTGGGGTAGGAGACACAGCTGCAGAGATGCAGGCCCAGTGGGCTCCAAGGAGGAGGGAGGAAGACAGGCATCGCTGAGCACTCACAGCTCCTGCTTCCCCAGGTGTTCCCCGTGACGAGCTCAGGGGCCCCGGTCAGCGAGTACCCCTTCGTGAGGACAGGTCTGCTGGGCTTCGTTGGCCCTGGAGGGCTCGTCTTTGTGGTGGGCAAGATGGATGGGCTTATGGTGGTCAGCGGACGCAGACATAACGCCGATGACATCGTAGCCACAGCGCTGGCCGTGGAGCCCATGAAGTTTGTCTACAGGGGAAGGTGAGTGCACCCTCTGAATTAAGCACACAATTAAGCACACTTTTTATATAAAATTGCATAAATTTCTTAAACTGATGGGACTAAGTTTACTTTTATGTAAAATGAAGCAACTGGACTCTGACCTTTGCGATTCCATCTAGTTCTGAATGTCCAATTTTACAGAAATTTCCTGAGTCCGTAAATACATATTCATTAACCTTCCTTCTAAGTTAAATGAAAATATCCATTTGAGAAATTTATTTTCAATATAAAAACAATTCAAAGAGTCAAATATTCATCTTGGAGCAAGTCCTTTCAAAAGACCCAAAGATAACAGATGAGCAACAAATGTGCACAGGCCACTGGCTCTCACACCTCCCCTCCCCCCCCCCATTGCTCCCCTGCCTTGTTTGGAATGGGGTAAATGTTAGCGGTCACAGCCCCTGCATTTTCTGCTAATTTAAAGAAAACCGTAACTGCTTTAGAACCTTTTGTTGCAAGCTGACAGAGTGGGAGAGGTAGGGAACCTGGAGGAGGCATTTCCACCTTTGAATTATTCTTACTACAGCCTTCACGAAAAGAGCAGCGGGTGTCCAAGTTGCCACAATCCGGTGCTTACCTGGAAGGCTGACATATCTAGTAGAAAACTGTTGCTTCACAAATGCAAAACTTCTACGCATTTGTAGGCTATTCCTTCGCAGGTGCAAACTCAAGATGTGAATGGAGTGGTTTTCTAAATTTCCGCAGTCCTGATAGCTGCACCCAACTCCTCCCATTGGTGCTGAGAGGAAGGGAAATTGTCATAAAGCCTGCAGGCGGCCTCAGAAGGAATACGGGCGATTCTGCATACGGGCAATTCTGCCTCACAGCTTCATCAGGCTCGACCTCTCAGAGCTGCGCTTACTGAGAAAAATGCACAAGATTCTGTTGCTATGGTCAGTCATTGGTACTGCCATCCCCTGAACCAATAACCAGTGGCTGTAAAGCTCCTTCTTACAGACTGGTCCTCATGCAAGCATCTCTAGCAGGTGCTCACTGTGCCTTCCCTCTGTCCCTGCAGAATAGCTGTGTTCTCGGTGACCGTCCTGCACGACGAGAGGATAGTGATTGTGGCTGAGCAGCGGCCCGACTCCACGGAGGAGGACAGCTTCCAGTGGATGAGCCGGGTGCTCCAGGTAGCCCTTTTCCTGCCCTGGAGCTCCACCCTTCTCCCAAAATGGCTCAAGGCAGCTGTGTAGCATTTGTCAGGATGTGGCCAACCCTCATCACTTGGGCTTCTGTCCCTGATTGTCACTCCATTTGATCAGAAATTGCATCCACCCTGAAACTTAGATTTGCATTCCAAGAAAGTAACTGTTAGACCGAGGTCAGTGATCAGGGCTTTGTAAAATTGGCTCCTGCTTGCTGTTCATGTGGGGAGCAAGTGTAGATCTTGAAAGTGTATTTTCTTGTCTCCAAACTTCCTTTCTTAGTGTGCGTGGTAGCCCACAGTTCTTCTGGGATGGTTCAGCCCAATGAGGCTTGGCAAGGCAGCCCCCCTCTTCCCTGGCACCTTCCCACAGGCCGAGCCGCTGTGCTGTTCATGCTCCCTGTGCTGTGAACGGTATTTTGCAGGGTCCGCACAAAGTACCTGTTCTAACACGGTCCCCTCCTGTGACTTCCAGGCGATCGACAGCATCCATCAAGTTGGGGTTTATTGTTTGGCCTTGGTTCCTGCAAACACCCTCCCCAAGACTCCACTTGGTGGGATCCATCTGTCAGAAACGAAGCAGCTTTTTCTGGAGGGCTCGCTTCACCCCTGCAATGTCCTGATGTGCCCTCACACTTGTGTCACAAACCTGCCTAAACCTCGACAAAAGCAGCCAGGTATGTCCAAGGGCTAGGAGGGTTTGTGCAGAGTCTCAGATAGTCCTCTGCAGCCAGTGGTGTTGGTGCCACACTCACCGGGCCTCATGAACAAGAGGCAATTCTCAGCCGTTCTCCCCCACTGAGTCTCCACTCCCACAGGAGTGGAGCTGCTCCCCATAAGTGGTGTTTTCTACCAGAGGGTGGGGTGAACACGGGGCTTTGCCAGGCCAGTGGACTCCACTCAGAGCAGGCGTGTGCAGGACATCTGGAGGGAAGAAGGTGCCAGTGTCCTGACCATCCTTAATTGGGAGTCAGAACTCCATCTGCTGGTGGCCTCAGTGAGGCTTCTCCGGGTCACAATTTCCTTGCACACAAATGAGAATAATGCTTCCTTACATGTTTCGTGAGTTAATTTAGGGGTCAAAGCTGCTAACATGTGGGGAAGCACTTTGAAGCCTGTGAAGAGTCTGCGAAGCTGTTGGTGATGTCCTGAGAGTGAACATTTGCCTGGTGCTCCGCAGTTGAGGGGACACATGATTATTTGTCATCTGACTTGCTCCTCCGGGAGACAAAATTGATCTCACTCTTCGGGGTTGCACAGTTATTAGTGAAAGAGAATTTATCTCAAGCGTGCATCATGAGGAAGCAAATCTGCCGATGGAGTCAGAAGGTTCCAGCCTCTAGGCTGGGAAGTGCACACAGACGTCAGAGGACGAGAACTCTGGCTGGGCCGATTGGCCGTGCAGCCTGTTGCACATATTAACTCCATCTCTCAGAGCACCAGGAGGTGGCGCTCTCTTGTCTCCTTTCACAAATGAGGAAAATGCACCACCCACAGCTGTGGGGCCAGAGTGTGCTGGAGACAGACCTAGACCCAATGGCCGTTTGCTCCACCCTGTAGAGTGGCCATGGGGGCAGAGTTTTTGGTGAGGCAGCTACAGGCAGTGGCATCATCGCAGGGCACATACCCTGTGTTAAATGTAGGGACCATCTTCCCCCGAGGCTCACTCCCCGAGCGTGAGACCAGATGAGGTGGCTGGGGCAGGACATGGTTGCCAGGGGAGAAAAGTAGTTTTCTCACGAGTTGGAAGATGTCAGAACTTGAATCTAGGTCTGTGACTCTGTGTCCCTCTGTCCCTTGCTGTTACTGGCTGTCCCTACGGCACAAAGATGTCTGTATAGCAGTCAGAATGCAGCTTCCACATTGTGGCATTTTGTTCTCCCCTAGGATGAGGTCATTCTCTACAGTAGCCTAGAACGTCAGCTTTTTGTGTTCTGAGCCCATTGGGTTTGCAGTCATCACTGTTCTTTTGTTTTTGTTCTGCTTCTATCTTGTTAATGATTTTCTTGTATTCTAGATTTCCTTAACTAATATTCCTCCCTATTTTTTCTCTCCCCTTCCTTTTTTGTCTCAATGCTTGATTTATAAGATTACTATAGCAAAATGTAGAGTGGCACTGACCGAGGTCTTCACTCTTTAAATTCTGTAGGCACCCTGGCTTCACATGGGGGGCCTCTGAAAACACAAAGCTTCACCCTTCGGTGAGCATAACCACAGGATGGCAGGTTGCTCTTTGTCTCCTGTTGTCCGAGGGCATGAACTGCACTGGGGATGCTCTGTCTGGCCGTGGTTGTTTCATGGGTAGGGGGCATCAGGACTCCCCAGGGTCCTCATGTACCCTCAGGTGACTGGCGCATCTCTGTCCTGCTCACCTTCACTCATCAGCAGACGTCCTCAACCCAGTGTCTCCCAGTGCACAGGTGTGGAGCACGTCACCGAGTCCTGCAAGTCAGCAGCAGTATGACGGCAGAATTCAGGACAAGATATCTGTGAAGGGGGATGATTTGCAAATGCGTATGATTCCAGAGAGACAGAGTACAGCTCACCTGCCAGATGTCAAAGAACCCTAAAGGAGAAACATAGCCAAGGGGAACGACCAGGGTGCTCTGTGCTGAGAGCAGTGGGGAGGGCCTTCTTCCTCAAGGGAGAGTGAAGGGAAGGGTGACCAGCAAGATTCAGGACCACTTTAATACTGCAATGAAGCTTATTGCATATTTTTTGTCCTATCTGTTCTTGTTCAATATTGAGAGGTTATTAATTCTGTGTCTTCAAAAAGTTATTTTTAAACAAACATGAAATGGCAGCTGTGAGGTGCTGGTTGTTCTACCTTAATTGATGTCTTGTGATGTCCCTTAGGTGACATTTCCCTGAGGATTCAGTTTCCATGAATGCAGGGAGGGAAATGGGCAAGGTAATTTCTACAGCCTCCTTGAAATAAACATTTATGACTCCAAACAAGTGCCCGGCAGCCAAAGAGAACATTTTGTGAGGCCATTTATTCATAAGGATTTTGCTAGATTCTTGAAACAGAGCCCCTAAAGTTTAAATTATTTGTAGACACCCCAGTTGCCTTTTAATGGAATGAACGTGTATTTACTCAGCGAACAACACTTACTGTGAGAGTTTCTTAATTGGCTTAAACAATTAAGACCTAAGAGCACAAAACTGTTAAAAGACCTTTAACCCATCAGTTGAGCTAGCAACAAAATTATAAAAGCATCTCCGGTTTTAATGTTCCCTCGATATATCCCATCAGAGCAGCTGGAGGAGACCTGAGGAATGTGCCCAAGAGCGCAGCTCCCCCACAGGAGGAGAAAAGCTGCGCTCAAGTGCACTTGCCTGTGTCCCTGCCCAACCGGTCAAGTACTGGAGGGTGGGAATTCGACAACACTGAGACGAAGTCGCTGGCTTGTGTGTTTGTAAATCTGTGAATGGGAGCATGGGAAGCGACAGCAAAGGTGAATTTAACACAGATTTTGGGTTCACCTCCACCCTGTATTTTCACTTTCTGAGGGTGAGGGCTGCAGGAGTCTTTTGCGTACATCCCCTTAAGTCAATAAGGGAGAGAGCCCCCATTCTTCACAAGGACAGATCTTGTAAATAAAAGCAGCAGGAAAGGGTGTGGGGGGGGCCCTGTCCAGGGTGCCAGATGCGGGGAGGGGGAGGGCTCCGCCCCCAGAGCCCCATCCCTCCCACACGGATGAAAATAGAAACTACCATGACATGACTGCTTGGGGAGGAGAAGTGGCCAAACTCTCAAAGGAGAATGACCCAGAGCCCCTTCCTCACTGGGCTTTTATTGGGTTCAAATACACAGGAATACAGGTTTAACATTTCAAAGAAATCTGAGGATTTAATCTGAGTCAGTGTCTGTCAGGAAAGGGGGTTGCAAAACTTTGGGAGACACACCCATTTCCTCCTCAGACCCTTATCATTTAAATGAGAGCACTCTTAGCAAACAAAGCAGGTTTCACAGGACTTTACAAATCCTTTCTTATGCCCAATTGCCTGGGGACCGTTCTGGCCACCACAGGGCTGCACCTCTGGCTCTCATAGTTTCAGGCTTTAAAAAGCCTATTAGGCCCAGGAAGCAGAAGACATCTCCCAGACGGAAATGGGGACTCAGGCTATGTCAGAATAGTGGGGGGGGGGGCGGGCGAGGGTCCATCACCCCCTCTTTGCTGCAGCCCCCCAAGTCCTTCCATGAGGGCCTCCCAAGTGGCTGTGTCTGGCTTAGGTTGCCCCTCCCATGAGGAGTCTTACCCATCATTGACTACCGACCAAGCCCAAGCATTGGGGCCAGAGATGGATGAAGCAGAAGCAGCACTCCTGCCAGGGAGATAAGCTTTGTCTCCTTAGTAGCTCACGTCCTCTTGACAGAACAGACCCAGATGAAGCGGGTCCCTAGGCTCTTACTCAGCCCACCATGGGGTGAGGGTTACAGCTCCTGAAACCAGGCTGAACAGTCCGCAACAAAAGCTGCCTGTCTTCCTGCAACATTAGGGACGTATAAACTCTGAAGACTGTGTGGGGAGAGAGACACGTAAGATCCAAGCGTTGCAGCCAGAGAACACTGGCAGAAATATCTTCTTAGTGAGGTGAGACTAGACTCAGAGACAGAGAAACACAAAATAAGCCACATTGAAAATGTAATATCCCCTCAAAACAGTGCTTTTCCTACCATAGTGTGGATTCTTTAAAAAAATTATGGAGAAGCCTTCAAGCCAGATTAGGCCAGTTTCCGAGTTCGCTTCGAAGAACTGTCCTGCCCAGTCTCAGCAGAGGAGAACATCGGAAACTTTGTGGCAGGTCCTAGAGGCAGGGAACCAAAGACAATGAGCAAGGCTGCAGACGACGGCGACTGTCTCCGGGTAGCAGCTGCCTCGCTCCAACCACACAGCAGTGTGATTTCGTCCAACACGCACCACGTTGCCTAATGTTCTGTTTCATAGTTCCTACCTTAAGAGCTAAGAAAAGAAATTTAGTCAGCCCCAAACTACCACGCATGAAAATTCAAACATGATTTAGCTGAGTATATAGGTCATGTTCTACAACTGCATGGAAACCAGCACCAAGGCTCCTACAAATGGCTAAACCCAAAGGCACCAGTGCAGAAACCTGCATTGTGAGCTGTTCTCCACAGTGCAGCCCTGCCTTGGAGTGCCCTGGGGCCCCCGCCTGCCCCCACCCCGCACAGCTGTGGGAAGATGGCTGTCTGATGGCAAACCAAATTCTAGACAGCTATGTGTCTGCAAAGAAGAGTGGGTGGCCTGTTCCCTCTTGGGCATTCAGTCACCTGAAGGGTATTAGGTGCCCTGACTGGCATGGCTCAGTGGGTTGGGCGTCATCCAGCAAACAAAAAGGTCTCTGGTTTGATTCTGGGTCAGGGCACAAGCCTCGGTGGCCATCCATCGATGTTTCTCTCACACATCAGTGCTTCTCTCCTTCTCTTTCTCCCCGCCTTACCCTCTCTCCAAAAACAAGTAAAACCTTTAAAAAAAAAAGATATGAGGTGCTTACCTGCTGCCTTCCTCATCACTCCAGTGAAAGCCAAGGTGACCACTGGGATGGTTGTCACGGCACCTGTGCACGTTATTAGCCATGTTTAGTGGCATCACACCCCTCAGCCTAAATCTTAAAACCTGTGTCTCAGCCGCAGATGAACAGCTCTCCGTGAGCAGGGAGTGATGCAGCATGCACCGCGATTTCTAAGCCCGTGGCTTGGCCTTCATTGAAAACTTAGTAAGAGTAGGACTCAGTAGTGGCCTTCAGCCCTTATTTTATCAAACTGGGATTAAACACTGTTCTCTTTATTACTTTAAACTGCATTTTTTGGTAAACATCTCCCACCCTTCCTCTCCTCCTTTTTCCTCCTTCTGCACCTCTGTCTCACATCCATACACTCTCACACACACTCAACATGCTCCCTCACACACATACACAGCCTTACACACACTCACACTGACATGTTCCCCTGGAACTCCTAACATTTTCCTATTGTGTGTGTAAATTTACATTGAGACACATACACACTTAAAAGAAAATGTGAATGCAAGTATTTTCAGAAAACTGAGGTTATGTAGGGTTTCTTGAAGTCAGAGATTTTGAAAGCATTAGTCCAGCTCTAAAAAACGTCTTTTTATCATTAAAAAAGAAAAGGAAAGCTGCCGGGATAGATTGTTTCTGTATTTCTCTTTTGAAACGTGTCATAAATTGTGAAAAGAACATGGCGATCGGGTTGGTAACAGGGGCTTAAAGGGAACGTGAGCTCTACAGGAGCCTTTTGGTTTGTTCCCCGTTTCTGTGGGCCTGACAGAACCTAAACCTTCTAGTCGATGAAATACCCAGGTGAGTGACTGTGTTGCATCCTTCTCCAGTCTTACTCCCTGAATCTGTCCCAAGAGGCATTTATAAAAAAAATGTTTGTTTGTGGCCGACTCTCAGTGATGTGTGACAGCACCAGGGAACCAGACTCACATAATCCAGGAGTGTCTCATTACTTTGCTGTGAAATACGTCATGTTTCAAATTCCACATTTGTCTTGTGCTGTATTTTTTTTGTAATCACTGCTGTGAGAAGATTTCAGCATCCCCCTAACGGGGAAACAGGGCCGGAGTGGCACTGGGGGAATTTGGTGAACACGTTATTTCTGTGAATCCTTAATCGAAGCCTATATATGCCATTATTATCATTGTAGTGACTTCACTAAAATTCTGTTTTAATAACATTTTTTTCAAAGCCACGTCTTTGATAGGATTTCTCCAGAGTAAGCTCTTTAGCAGAGTGGGATGTCACATTTTTGTGAATTTCACATGTGTTTCCCTCACGCATGTGCCATCGTTTTCTTTGTAGAAATCGGCCCTGCCTCTGTGATGGTGGGGAACCTGGTATCTGGGAAGAGGATTGCACAGGCCAGTGGCAGAGACCTCGGTCAGATAGAAGACAATGACCAGGCCCGGAAGGTGAGAGCAGAGGGCCAGCCTTCTCTGGGTCCCCCCTCCCGTAACCCTGATGCTGAATTACAGGGGCACTGGCTCCCACTTCCTGCCCTGCCAGCCCAGCATCTTCCACTGATCTTCCCCGTCTTTGGTGACCTTTGCTTCCTACCTGCTTCCTTGGTTCTGCAAGAGACACCCATATAATTTTTAAGGAAATGTGTTGGTTAGAGGGTGCAATGCTGTATAACACGTCACAGTGGCACAGAAGGGTGGATGACACAGTCCCCTGACTGGTAGGCCTGGGATCAGTGTCTGGGCAGCCCTGTCCGGTCCTAGTCCCCTGACCACTTGTTCCTAGTTTCCTGCCAGTCCTGACTGGGCACCAGTCTGCCTCACAGTGACCTTGTAACAAAGCTTCAGTCCTTTCATTGTACAAACGCAAGAAAGCATCAGCTCAAAACTAGGTTTTGGAGCCATACCCACTTAAAGTGGCCTTAAGAATATAGTTCTTGGCCCCTCTCCACCACAGACACCTTACGATTTGTCACATGTGGCTGCGAGTCCCGTTATGACCATTCGGCCTTGAGAACTTGTGCAAGTCACCGAAGGGTGGTCCCACTCTGTACAGCTACCAGGAAATGTAACAAAATCAACCATTTGAAATATTGCAAATTGGGTGACATTAGTGATATGTCCATCGAAAGCAATGGTCATGTTCCCCTGTCCCAGTACATCCCCGTTGATAACAGGGACTAAGGGAATACACGGTGCTTCCTGGATCCTGACGTGAGAGAGACTGACCTTTTCACTAGGACTGAGTCCGTGTGATACACACAGTCTCTGTGATTTGTGGTGCCTTTGAATGACGTCGGGGTGGCCATTCTAAACAACGCACTTAAGAGAGCCCATGTTACCGCAGGACAGAGCTGATTGACATTGCAACCCAGAAATCACATGGTATCTTCCAGAAGCCCCAGGAGAGGGTTTTTGTTTGCGTGTCGTCTGTTATCGGGGGAATGAGGATGCGCTTCTCTCACCTTGGGCAGATTTCAAAAAACTCCTCCTCCAGGGGTCATAGCTGAACACTGAGCACCTGCATGTTCTGCCGACCACATCAGACAGGGCATCCTCATTCCTCTATGGAAACGCACCCTAAGAGTACTCAGACAGACTAGACCAATTTAAATGTTGCACTGAGCCCCCAAACCAGGTGGTCTGGGCCTAACATCTGTGCTTTGTTCCAGTTCCTGTTCCTCTCGGAAGTCCTGCAGTGGAGGGCTCAGACCACCCCCGACCACGTCCTCTACACGCTGCTCAACTGCAGGGTGAGGCTGCCGACTCACACTTGCTCCCTAGGGTGCCCCCCCCCCACGCCTTCTGCTATTTATCATGTTCCTGACCTCACCCTCTCCTTTCGGTCTTCATGAATTCCTTTTAGTTATTTATGTGTTGCTATTTTGACTGAGACTTTTTCACTTAAGGATTGTTTTTAAATATAAGGGTTTACACATCTGTCTACGTGTATATATGTATATATGTATATATACATATTTTAGCAGTTTTTTTGCAATATTTCCTCCCAAAATAAGTAATGAATGATTTCTGCCACCAAAAACAATTGCAGATTTATGGGATATCTGTCTTTATTTTTATTACTGAACTTTTTTTTGGTAAGTAAGAAGTTACATTTTAATTACAGATGTACATTCTTAGGAATGAAAGCCACTTCTATTTTATAAGTATAATTAAAATACTTTAAGTTAAAATTACTTTAAAATTTGTGATGCAGGTTCCCATCCCCTGACCCCTCGTTCGCAGTCACTTGCTAAAGGCAGACACTGGGTCTTAGGGAAAATGTGCTCCCTGGAAATGACGGGAAATCACGTAGGTGGGCTGTGGAGGTCAAAGCCATGAGCATGCAGCAGGTGTGGGCCTGAGACAGAGTTCTTTCAAGATGCACCTGCTGTTTCCTGAGGCTTCTGATACAGAGGCAACTACATCCTGAACCTTTCATGGGGTCACATCAGGTCCACATATCTGACTCCATCCCCACCCTTTCCAACACATATGCACACTTACCACAAACACTCAACCCAGGCCAAAGGTCAGGAACATCGTTTCTGTGGTTTTTATAAGAGTATTTCCACTTAAATCAACCTTCTAGTTCATCACTGCCCAATAGAAATATAACACAAGCCACCTACATAATTTTATATTTTCTAAAAGCAGTGCTTAAAAAGGCAAAAACAAACTGATAGAACTTCATTTTAATAATTTTACTTAATATATCCAAAACACTTCAACACGTGGCCCCACCATACCGCCACTTGCCGTTGTGAACTCAGCTCCCTGATCACTGCTCGTTTAAGGTGGTGAACCCCTCGGTTCCCGACCGAGCGAGGCTCCTGTTCCGCTGGTCTCGCTCCGCTCCACCATGACAGTGCCGTTGGCAGGATGAGAGTTGTGTACAAGATTTACGGTAGGAAGTTAGGACATACTTCCTTGCGAATCACAAAGAACTTATTCTTGGACCTCGTTTACAAACAAAGAGCATCTGTTATTTTTTTTAACGAAAACACAAGCCATTTCTTTTAACTTTTTTTTACTTGTAGCAACTTCCTTAAAAATTTGAAGTATAAATCCTATTTAGCTTTTGCTCTTTTTAGTTGTCATTAATTTAATGTAAAACTTAAAAAATGGTGGCAGATGCACAGTCTTTGACACCAGAATGTGTTGTCCTTCGATTAGGGACTGGGCGGTGGGTTCCCTTCATTCCCACTCCGTCCTGACAGTGCCCCAGACCTCTTTTAGGAACAGTCAGCCCCAAGTTCTCTAGTAAGAGTTTGTACTAGAACCTTCTGCTTTGATGGTAGGTTTCCATATGGAAACCCCAACTTTTTTCATGAAGGTTGTTGACCACTGACCTGAAGATAAGCAGCAACTGCTTCATGGACCCCTCGCCCATAACACTTCATTTTTTCCATAACGACAGGCATTTTGAGAAATGAAATGTGTAACTGTAGGTCAATGGTATTTCTCTAGAGCACAGGTGGCAAACACAAGGCCTGCCGGCCGAATCCAGCCCTCCGCCTTGTGTTATCCAGCCCGGCATCTTATTTCTACCCGGTGGCAGTGCCGAGCTCTCGCTTAACTGTTAAGGAGTAGTTACATTTCTACAGTCCTAAAATTACATTCAGCCCCTTGAGGGCAACCGTGAGGCTCATGTGGCCCCTGGTGAAAACGAGTTTGACACTCCTGCTCTAGAGGTAAAAGGTAGGATCGAGACTCCCATAGAACAAGTGGTAATGAACAGTCTGAGACCAGATGTGACCTGCATCCCATGAGGGCTCATGAGGTGGTGTCCTAACCTCACAAACTGGGGCAGAGAGGAGAGGAGGAGATGTTGTGTTTGACTTACTTTGATGTGGCCTCTTTCTAACATGGCACTTTCTTCAGGGATTTTTGAGAATAATTTTGGTTGATCCCCAATCACCCATTGTGCTGACTCCAGCATGTGACAGGGCTTACCCATTTGTCACTGTCAACTCTGTGAAATGGCAGGCGGTGCTGGGAAAACTGAGAGGTTCCTCAACAGAAGGGACAGAATGCCAATTAAATGAACCTGTTGTAAGTTCTGATAGTGAGCATTTTCACGAATCAGAGTCAAAATACCTTTTCAGAAACACTCTTGATCGCTGGTTGTGAGTCACACGTGCCTCTCAAAGCTTGTAGGCTTTCGCTGTCACAGAAAAGAGGGTTATTCATAGGGATTCAGTGCCAGCCCTCCGGAAAGTGGGGAGATACCTGTTCCAAAAGTTGAAGGGTACGGACTGAGAACTGCTGCTCGAGATCAGACAGCCATAGCACACCAACAGAACCCCACCTAACAGGAAGTGCTGGCTTAGTGGGCGCAGAAAGATGAACCTCTTCTGCCAGCACTGTCCCTGTGGCATCCTGCCACTCACCAGCAGTCCAGCTGATCCCCATTCGACAGTCAGAGTGCAGGAGTGGCTTTCTTTCACGACAGCTGATGTGGGAGCATCAGGGGAACAAGGTGGTGCCCCCCCACACCAGTTTAGGGATCAAGTTGGTCCTGGGCTTCACTTTGAAGAGCTCAAAGGACATTGGAGTAGAGAGGAATGTTGGGGTTTTTTTCCAGTTGAGAAGAATGGTGTTTTCTTGTCCAGTTCCCATTAATATGTGTGGTGTCTGGGAGTGAATACACATAGGAAAGGTCCCTCATTGGAAGTACGAGCTCTAACGTTTTGGCAGGATTTCTGGACTCCAGTCTCGTCCATCTCTGTGTTCCCCTGGCTTTGCCCTTTCTGCTCCTCCACTCTATGTATCTGTTTCCATTTTCTTATTGCTGGGGTTTTTTTGTTTGTTTGTTTGTTTGTTTTTACTGTTTTGGAAGGAAAATCATTAGGGAAAGTGTGTGATGAGAAGGTTCAATTTAAAGAATGTAAGCTAAGCCTGTCCACTGAGATAGGCCAGTCCCAGCTCAGCAAAAGGCACTGCCCGGCCACCTGTGGCCCTGCACGCTGTTTGTAGGTTATCAGAGAGAATGCGCTGCATCCTGGAGCTAGATGCAACCATCAGTTATTTTTTGAGTGTCTTTGGCAAACATCAGGTGCTGGTTTTCATATCCTGATGTTTTATAAAGGGTTCTCCCCTCTGGCCCTCGCCCTACTCTACCACATGCACGTGTTTCTAACAAAGGTGTAATTTGGGGTGGACACTCTGTCTTTCTCCCCTCCCCCTGCCCTGACATGACCAGTCACCAGGTCGTCACTGTCCTTTAACAACACCAAAGGTTCTGGTCTCTTCTGTCTCCCATGTCTCACTGTGATCAGCTACTCAGCGCACCTCCCTTTTAGACTTCTTCCTCCACATAGGCATTCAGGACCCAAACCAGGCTGTGGGTTTGGCCCCTGAAAGTGTTCTCTGTGTCTGGCCATTCTCTCCTGTTACCCTGCTCACTTCTCCCCCGGAGCTCCAGCCTAAATACAAGTGTCTGGTCCAGTCAGTCGTTCAAGATCATATCTCAGCTTCTGGGATCCTCCTGGTGTGGATTCTTCTGGACAGTTTGCATGTTGCTTAAGGAAAGTTCTTCACTCTGTTATCACTTTAAGGAGAATTTCATCATAAAGAAGTAGTTCTTAGATAGCTTATAGACAGTAATGTCTTCACACCTGAGGTTTTGTGCAAATAAACCATAATGGTAACGTCTATCCTCAGGAAAGCTTTCTGCAGTTAGTTGTATGTTCATAATTTGCAATTTATCCATACTTCTCTCTATAGTTTAAACTGTAAATCCCATATATTTCAATATTTCTTAGTACCAATTTTGCTACTGATCTTCCCTAACAACCCCTTTTTAAGGTAATTTGTCAATTCAAATGTTTTCCATTTGATTGTAGATGCTTAAAAAGTCTACATTAAAAATTTAACAATTAGTGTTTGTTTTTTGCCTTTTGGATTATTGTTTGACCTCCTCGACTTTGATGCGATCTTTCTTAATAAACACTTTTAATTAGTCTTGTGTTCCATAGTACAAGTCTTGCAGGTTTAGTACTAATCTTATGCCCATGGCAATTACACTTAACACCCAGAATCACTAGGTTGATATTTTTTTGTAATTTACCAATTTTAAGTAATTATTTAAAAAAATATTTGTTGTCAGCACAAGTATATCCAGATCTTTAGTTCTGTATGTCCTGGCTAGTGGGGAGGAAGGAGAGTGACTGCTGGTGGTCTGGGGACTGGAGTTGGTGACGCAGCATTCTGGAACCGACTGTGGTGAATGGTACATTTTAAATAAGTGACTTGTATGACTGTGTAAGCTAGATCTCGCTAAAGCTGTTACGTTAAGAAAATCTGGCTTCCCTGCTTGTTCTTGCAACACTCAGGGTACAATAGCAAACTCACTGACCTGCGTCCAGCTGCATAAACGAGCGGAGAAGATAGCCGTGATGCTGATGGAGAGAGGGCGCCTGCAAGATGGGGACCATGTTGCCCTTGTCTACCCTCCAGGTAAAAGGGCAGGACCCCCAACTGCATGGGACACCTTATTGCGCACACTGGAGCTTGACGACTGGAGTTGCTGTATTGTCACCAAGAATTGCTCACTCGTCTGGTTACTCCACCACTTGTAGGAACTACACTGCATGCTGTTTGGCTCTTAGGAGCATAAAATGAAGTGATATTTCACAAAGACTTTTGTATCTAAACTTGTTTTATTAGATATTTGAGGTACTTATTTAATCAATTGTTGTTAAGACCTTAACTACTAAACTGATAGTCATAAAGTTGAGTAACTCCTTAGAGAAATGATAGAAATTAAACTTAGGGCCTGCTTTGGGATTTCATACCTAAAACAACAGGCCAGCCCTGCCCAGGTAACTCAGTTGGTTAGAACGTTGTCCCAGTACACCAGTATTGTGGGTTCCAACCCCATCCCCGTCAGGGCACATGACAAAAATCAACCAATGAATGCATAAGTGGAACAACAAATCAATATTTCTCTCTCTCTAAAATCAATAAAATTAAAAAACCAAATACCAACAACAGGTCAAGTAGAAGTTACTGCTGAAGCGTAACAAAATACCAGGAGGAGAAAAGAATCTGCTAATGTCTTTGTTGTCCACCTAACCTAACGTTTTCCAGACTAGTTTCTCTGCTGATAGGGTTGACAACTATTGAATGGTTTGATTTGTTTCGAGTGAGAACTGCTTTTCTTCTTGTTTAGGAATAGACCTTATCGCAGCATTTTACGGTTGCCTGTATGCAGGCTGTGTGCCAATTACTGTCCGCCCCCCACACCCACAGAATATCGCAACCACGCTGCCGACCGTGAAGATGATTGTGGAGGTAACATTGCCTGGAGCGTCTGGGCACTTCCTCCTGCCCTGGGCCTGAGTGTTGGGCTTGTGGGCCTGAGTGTTGGGCTTGTGGACCAGAGTGCGGCCATCTGGGGAGGGATGGGTTGTGGGATTGCACGTGAGTCTGAAACCCAAGTGATGGGGCTGGACATGGCCTCTACTCTCAGGGAGCTACCATCTAGTGCTGGAAGCAAAAGCCCACCTACCCATGGAATTAGGAGTTAGAGGACAGCCTTGCCTCGATGCCTAGAGAAAGCAGCTCCCCAGACAGGGTGCCCTGATAGAGATACGGAGCTGCCCCAGCAAACCCAATGCACAAACCAAACCAAATGAAAAAATTTACACTTTTTTATAGTTCTTTCCTCATGATTTGTAAGTGTCCTGTTCCTGTTTTAATTTTTGTGTGTGTGCGCGCCTGGGGAAATTTAAAAGGATTAGGAAAGGTTTTTCCCTTTAGAGAAAGAACCACAAGGGACAAGACAGTCTGGGGACCCCACAAGGGAATACTTTTTTTGTGGTTAGGTTGGAGTACTTTCACAGTCATTACACCTGTTAGAAACTGTGGATGGTTTCTTGGTGGACATCTGTGACATTTCCAGTAGGACAGCTAACAGTGTCAGCAAGTGAGTTCAGAGGCTCCATTCTGAGTGTGATCTCGCACTGGATCCTATTCAGCTATAGAAATTTCCAGGAACCTCGGTGCCCCTGAGCTTTGTGTGGCCTTCAAGGTCAGATTCTTGGCTCTTTTCTGTACCTCCGCTGGCCAACACTGGCTCCTCCTGAGGAGCCGGGTCCCTGGTGGTCTAACCTGCTCTGAAAGCCACGTGGCCTCAACACACGTAGTGAGCAGATGTGTGCAGTGAGTATTCATCTGCGGTTTACCTTCCTTTCTCCATTCTGTTCTGTGACCCTCAGGTGAGTCGCTCTGCCTGCTTAATGACAACACAGCTGATCTGTAAATTGTTACGGTCCAGGGAGGCAGCTGCAGCCGTCGATGTCAGGGCGTGGCCCCCCATACTGGACACAGGTGAGTCCTTGAACTAGCTGGGTACTTTTACTTCCCTGCTTTCCCACTGAGTCAGATACACTGATACCTTCACTTTGCTCTCCAGATGATTTGCCAAAGAAGCGGCCGGCCCAGATCTACAAACCCTCCAACCCGGACACGCTGGCTTACCTGGATTTCAGTGTGTCCACAACTGGAATGCTAGCTGGAGTGAAGGTGAGAAATGCAGTCTGCCCAATGCGCAGTGATGGCTAGTTACGTTGTGTGCTGTAGGATTCTGGCGGGGACCTGCAGTGAACCAAGGAGCCAGGCTTATGTAGGTGTTTCAGTCAAGCTATAAAATGCGTTGGCCACTTCCGTAGTTACTTAGGCTGACTGATTCTTTCCAAATATTCCAACTTTTTTTTTTTAAAGGTAAACACAGCCTGACTAGCCCTTACTAAAAAACTGTCTGTATTTCTTTTTTAGTGATTCTCAAATCCTAATTTTCTTTTGGCTGTAAAACTGTGCAGTATAGCTTCTTGGTTTTTAACACAGATTCCGTTATTATTTGCCAGATTGCTGCTCATTGCAGCTGCAATGACCCCTTTTCCTACCAAAGAATGAAGCTACTCTGTGTCCCCCGAGTTAGGGTCCTCCAAGCTCTGGCAGGGACCTTATCAAGGATATGTTAAATTTTCTAAAGCCTCAAGAAGCCCTTTCCCTCTCATCTGCCTCTGGGGTCTGACTGCTGAGTTTGCATAACTTACCTCATTTCTCTTACTCTGTCTACTCCAGTTTTTCTTATTGTAGTAAAATACACAACATAAATTTACCATCTTAGCCAATTTAAGTACGCAGTTCAGTGGTATTAAATACATTCAAACTGTTGTGCTGCTATTACTCCTATCCATCATCCCCAGAGCTCTTTTCTTCTTGTAAAACTGAAACTTTGTCCCCATTAAATACTAACTCTCCACCACCTTCTCCCAAACCCCAGAAATCACCGTTCTTTCTGTATGATTTTCTTAGAGTATGCTCTAAGAATCATTCTTAGAGTATGATTTTTATACTCTACATACGTCATATATGTGGAATCATACAGTATATGTCCTCTTGTGTCTTTCTTCACTCAACATACTGTCCTCACCCATGTTGTAGCATGTGTCAGAATTCCTTTTTAAGACTGAATATTATTTCATTGTGTCTACATGCATTTTGCTTATCCAATCATATCAGTGGACACTCGCCTTGCTTGCACGTTTTAGCTGTTGTAACTAAAGCTGCTGTGGATGTAACTGTGCATATATTTGAGACACTACTTTCAGTTTTGGGGTATGTACCCAGAAGTGGGATTGCTGAATCATATGGTAATTCAATTTGTAACTTTTTGAGGAGCAACCGTACTTTTTTACATGATGTCTGTACCATTTTACCTTCTCACCAACAGTGCCCAAAGGTTCCAAATTCTCTCAGCATCCTTACCAACATTTGTTTTATTTTTTATTATAGTTTTGATTTTCATTTCCCTAATGATTAGTGACAGAGAGCATCTTTTCATCTGATTATTGGCCATTTGTGTATCTTCTTTGGAGAGATGTCTGTTCAAATCCATTGCCCATTTTAAAATTGTTTGTTGTTGTTGTTGTTTAGTTTTAGAAGTTTTCTATATACTCTGGATATTAATTCCTTATCAGATATGTAATTTGCAAATATTTTCTCCCATTCTTTGGTTGTCTTTTTGTAGATAGTGTCTTTTGATGCACAAAATTTTTAAATTTTTATGAAGTTCAATTTTGTTCATTTTTTTGTTATTGCTGCTTGTGCCTTTGGTGTCGTAGCAGAGAAAACATTGCCAAACCCATTGCCATAAAGATTTTGCCCCATGTTTCCTTCTAAGAGTTTTATTGTTTTAGGCCTTACATTTAGGTCTTTGATCCATTTTGTGTTAATTTTGTACATGGTGTCAGGTAAAAATCCAACTTCATTCTTTTACATGCAAATATCCAGTTGTCCCAGAAACATTTGCTAAAAAGACTCTCCTTTCCCCATCAGTGGTCTTGGCACACTTGCAGAAATTGTTTGACTATATATAGAACGGTATATTTTTAGGCTTTACAAAAAAAAAACCCGTTGTTTTATCTGTCTGTCTTTATGCCAGTACTGCACCATTTTGATTGTTACAGCTTTGTAGTAAGTTTGAAATCAGAAAGTGTGGCAGGATCTCCAGCTTTGCTTGTTTTCAAGATTCTTTTGGCTATTCAAGTTTCGTTAAAATTCCACATGAATTTTACAGTGAGCTTTTTTATTTCTGTGAAAACCATTATTGAGATTTTGATATTGTATTAATCTGCGTTGCTTTGGGTAATATTGACATCTATGGATATGAGATATGTTTTATTTATGCCTTTTTTAATTTCTTTCAGGAATGTTTTCTAGTGTTCAAGTTTGTAACCTCCTTGGTTAATTTAATTTGTAAATATTTTATTATTTTTATGCTATTGTAATTGGGAACTGTTTTAATCTTTTCAGATTCTTCATTTAGTATATAGAAATGCAAGTAATTTTTGCATGTTGACATTTTTCTTGCTGCTCCAATGAATTCGTTTATGATTTCTAACAGTTATTTTATGGGGTTTTTATGTATAAGATTATACGTAAAAGATAATTTTCTTTCTTTCCAATATAGTTGCCTTTTACTTATTTTCTTATCTAATTGCGCAGGCTAAAACCCCCAGTACTATGTTGAATGGAAAGGGAAAGTGTGGGCATCTTTGTCTTGTTTCTTACCTTAGAGAAAAAGCTTTCAGCCTTTCACAGCTGAATATGATGTTTGCTGGTTTCTCATATATTGCTTTTATGTTGAGGTACTTTACTTCTATTCCTAGTGAGTGTTTTTATCATAAAAAGATATTAAATTTTGTCAGATGCTTCTTCTGCATCAAATGAGATGATCATGTGGTTTTTTTCCCCTTCATTCTCTTAATGGGATGTATTACATTTATTGTTTGTCATATGTTGAGCGATGCTTGCATTCTAGGAATAGATCCCACTTGGTCATAATATATAAACCTTTTATTGTGCTACTGAATTCCATTTGCTACTATGCTCACCTGGTATGTTGAGGATTTTTATGCTAATGTTCATAAGGCATATTGATTTATAGTTCAGTTTTCTTATAGTTTCTTTGTCTGATTTTGGTATCAGAGAAATGCTAACCTCATAGAATAAGTTAGGAAGTGTTCCCTTATCTTCAGTTTTTATGGATAAGTTTGAGAAGGATTGGTATTAGTTTTTCTTTAATGTTTGGTAGAATCACTAGTGAAGCCATCAGGTCCAGGACTTCATTGGAATTTTTTTTTTTGCTGATTTTATATTTTTTACAAATTATAGGTTTATTCATATTTTGTATTATTCATGATCTAGTCTTGGTAAGTTTTGTGTTCCTTCTTGATTGTTTGTGTATCAAAATTCATGAAATGGGATTTCTGTTTCATGTAGTTGTATAATTTGTTGGTGTACAATTCTTTACAGTATGCTCTCATAATTCTTTTTATTTCTGTAGAATCAATAAAATGTAAACTCAGTAAAATGTCCCAATTTTCATTCCTGATTTTAGCAATTTGAGTCTTCCCTTTTTTTTTTTTTACTTCTTCTAGCTAAATTTTTCTGAGATTTTCAAAGAACCAACTTTCGTTTTCATTGATTATCTCTACTATTTTTTTCTATGTTTATCTTCCTCTAATCTTTATTACTTTCTTCCCTTCTGCTAGCTTTTGGTTCAGTTTGCCCTTCTTTTTCTCATTTTTTTCTTTTCCTTTTATTATATTTTATTATGCTATTACAGTTGTCCCCATTTTTCCCCCTTTCCCTCCCACCACCCCCTCAGGCAATCCCCACACTGGTGTTCATTATCCATGGGTCATGCATATAAGTTCTTTGGCTACTCCATTTCTGACACTGTACTTTACGTCCTCATGTCTATTCTGTAACTACCAATTTATACTTTTTAATTCCCTCACCTGTTTGCCCATTCCCCAAACCCCTCTCCCATCAGACAACCATCAAAACACTCTCCATATCCATGGTTCTGTCTCTGTTCTTCTCATTTGCTTAGTTTGATTTTTAGACTCAGTTGTTGACAGATATGTATTTATTGCCACTTTATTTTTCATAGTTTTGATCTTCTTGTTTTTCTTAAATAAGTTCCTTTAACATTTCATGTAATAATAGTTTGGTGATGATGAACTCCTTTAGATTTTATCTTGTCTGGAAGCTCTTTATCTGTCCTTCAATTCTAAGTGATATCTTTGCTGAGTAGAACAGTCTTGGCCAAAAGTCCCTGCTTTTCATGACTTTGCATATTTCTTGCCAATCCTTTCTAGCCTGCAAAATTTCTCTTCAGAAATCAGCTGAAGGTCTCATGGGGAGTCCCCTGTAGGTAACAGCCTTCCTTAACAGAGAAACTGTTTCTCTTGCTACTTTTAAGGTTTTCTCTTTATCTTTAACCTTTGGCATTTTAATTATGGTATGTCTTGGAGTGGACCTTTGTGTCCATCTTGTTTGGCTCACTCTGTGCTTTCTGGACTTGTATGTCTAGTTCATTCACCAAATTAGAGAAATTTTCTATCACTCTTTTTTCAGATAGAGTTCCAATTTCTTCCTCTTTCTCTTCTCCTTCTGGTACCCCTATGACAAAAATGTTGGAATGCTTAAAGTTATCCCAGAGGCTGCTTCTACTGTTCTCAATTTTTTTGGATTCTTTTTTCTTCTTGTAGTTCTGATTGGTTGTTTTTTGCTTCCTTATGTTCCAAATCATTGATTTGATTCTTGCCTTTATTCATTCTATTGTTGTTTCCCTGTAAATTGTCTTTATTTCAATTAGCACATCCTTAGTTTCTCGCTGGATCTTTTTTATGCTGTTGAGGTTCTCACTAAGTCCCTTGAGCATCCTTATAAACAATGTTTTAAACTCTGCATCTGATAGATTTTGTTTAGTTCATTTTCAGGAGTTTTGATCTGTTCTTTCATTTGGGCCATGTTTCTTTGTCTCCTCATTTTGGCAGCCTCCCTGTGTTTGTTTCTGTGTATTAGGTAGAGCTGCTTTGATCTGTATCTTGCTAATGTGGCCTAATGTAGTAGGTATCCTATAGGGTCCAGTGGCACAGCCTCCCCTATCACCCAAGCTGGGTACTCAAGGTATACCCTCTATGTGGGATGAATATACCCTCCTCTTGTATCTGAGCCTTAATTGCTTTTGGCAGGTCAATGGGAGGGATTTACCCAGGCCAGTCAGTTGCAAGGATTGGCTATGACCACTGACCACCAACCTCCATGGAGGATCAGCTATGCAGGGGCTTGGGTGGTGGTGCCCCAACATGCTCTGTAGCTGCTCAGTGGGTACACAGACTCTGGGGTTTCCTGGATGGTGCAGGCCAAGGTCAGCCCCCACCTGTGTTTTGCCCAGGGTCACTCTGCCTGACATAAAGCAATCTGAGATGGCTGCTACTTATGGTGGGCTTTGAGACTCCCTGGACGAAGCCACACTTTGAATCTAGGATGACTGCTGCTAGTACCATGCCTGGGGCTACTTAACAAGAGACATGGTGCTAGGGGCTTACAGTGGAAGGCTGTTGCTTGTTTGAAAGGATTTAGGAAGTTCCGCAGCATAAGCCCAGACTAACCATCATATGGAAAATTCATGGTTAGCTGTAATTTGGGTGGGATGGTGCCTCGGGAATCTCCAGGGTTGGGCAAACAGTGTTAGCCAGGTTAATGGAATATCAGATATGGCATCCGCCTACCAGCTCTGTGTCTCTGCCCACCTTTCTGTCTGGTAAAAAGCTGTCCCCTAGCTCTGGCCTTGATGTCAGCCACTTCAGTTCCTCCCTGTATGTCAACTGGTGCCTTTCAAGCTGCTGTCCCTGTGCTGAAGGTCAGAGGGAGTAAGTCTGAGTAAGTCCATGTGTGGGTTCTTTAAGAGGAACTACTTGGGACTCCATCATTTTCTTCTACCGACTCAGTCCCAACTGGTTTTTGTAGCTGGAAGTTATGGGAATTTATCTTCCTGGCACTGGAACCCTGGGCTAGAGGGCCTGGTGTAGGGCTGAGGCTCCTCACTCTGAGATATCCCTTCCAAATTTTTATCCATCACGTGTGTATGTGGTACCAGCCTGTTACTCTGCACCCCTCCTACTACTCTGGACAAAAACTAATTCTGTAGTTGTCAGATTTCCATTTAACTCTACTTCTGACAGTTCTGACTGATGCTTGTTCTATAATTTAGTTGTAATTTTGATGTGGTTGTGTGAGGAGACAAGTGGTGTTTGCCCTTGCCACCATCTTGATGGGAAGTTCCCTTTTTCTCATTTTTTAAGTTGTAAAGTTAGGTTGTTGAGGTAAGATCTTTTAATATCATTAACAGCTGTAAATTTCTGTGTTAACACCGCTTTCCCTATGTACCATAAGTTTTGTTATGTTGTGTTTTCATTCTTATTTGTATATAATTATTTCCTGATTTTTCTTGTGATTTCTTCTTTTATTCATTGGTTGTTTAAAAGTACATTGTTAGAATTCCACAGATTTGTGGGTTTTCTACTTTTCCTCCTATTACCAATTTCTAACTTCATCCCATTGTGTTTAGAGAAGATACTTTGTATATCTATTTTTAAAAGCTATTGAGACTTCGTTTGTGGCCTAAAATATGCTTTATCCTGGAAAATTACTCAAGGACTCTGGAGAAGACTATATCCTGCTGTGGTTCAATAAAGTGTTCTGTGTGTCTGTGATTTATTGTGTTGTTTTGCAGTCATACTGTGGTAGCATGTTGGGTTTTGGGGAGTTGTTTTTGAGATTCGAAGATTCATACTATTTTTTATTTATATTCATTTTTTAAATCTATTTTATTGATTATGCTATTACAGTAGTCCAAATTTTCTCCCCTTTCCCCCCTTTATTCCCTCCTGCAATGCCCTTCCTTAGTTTATGTCAATGGGTCACGCATATAGATTACTCTATCCCACAAAGCTATCATTTAGAATTAAAGGGCAGATGAAGTGCTTCCCTGATAAGGTAAAACTAAAGGAGTTCATTGTCACCAAGCCATTACTATATGAAATGTTAAAAGGAATTATATCAGAAAAAGAAGATCAAAAGTACAAACATTCAAATGGCAAAAAACTCACAATATGAACAACTGAATCTACTAAGCAAACAAGCAGAACAGGAACAGAATCATAGATATGGAGATCATTTGGAGTGTTCTATTTCTTTTTTTTTTTATTTTTAATCTTCATCTAAGGATATGTTCACTGATTTTAAAGAGAAGGGAAGGGGGGGGGAGACAAACATCAATGTGAGAGAGAAATGTCGATCTGTTGCCTCCCATACACGCCCGACTGCAGGTGGAACCCACACCTAGGTATGTGCCCTGACCAGGGATTGAACCCACAGGCTTTGGTGCCTGAGATGATACTCTAACCACCCAGCCAGGGCAGTGGTCTGTTTCTTTAATTACCTTATGTCTAGTAGTTCTGTTCATCATTGAAAGTGGTGTATTGGAGTCTCTGATTATTATAAAATTTCCTGTTTCTCTTTTCAGTTCTGTCAGTTTTTGTTTTACGTACTTTAATGATTTCTTACTAGATGCGTAGTTTTTTGTAATTGTTATATCTTCCTTCTCTGTTGAACCTTTTATTAATATATAATGCTCTTCCTTGTCTCTTGTAACCTTTTTGGGTTTAAAGTCTACTTTTCTAATATTAGTATTGCTACTTTGCCCTTTTGGTTACTATTTGCGTGAAATATCTGTACCCATCCTTTTACTTTCAAACTATTTGTGTAATTTAATCTAAAGTTATACTTTTGTTGGCAGCATATGGTTGGATCATGGTTTTTATCCATTCTTCCATTTCTTGTCTTTGATGAGAGTTAATCCAGTTATATTTATTTGTTTTATTTTGTTTTAGATTTTATTTCTTTTGAGAGAGAGAGAGAGGAAGGAGGGGAGAGAGAGGGAGAGAGAAGCATCAATGTATGGTTGCCTCTCGCACACCCCCTACTGGGGACCTGGCCTACAACCCAGGCACGTGCCCTGACTGGGAATTGAACCGGTGACCCTTTGGTTCACAGGCCAGCACTCAATCCACTGAGCAACAACAGCCAGGGCTAATCCATTTATATTTAAAGTAACTACTGATAAGAAGAGACTTTTCTCATCTTGCTGTTTTCCATATGTCTTAACAGCTTTTCTGTTCCTCATTTTCTGCATTACTTTCTAGTTTTGTGCTTAGCTGATTTTCTTCTAGTGAAATATTTGAATTCCTTTCTCATGTCCTTTTATGTATCTTCTACAAGCTATTTTATTTGAGGTTCCAATGGGGATTCCATTTGACATTCTAAAGCCGTAACATTCTATTTTGAATTTACAGCAGCTTAACTTTAATAACATACAAAACTGGTCCTGAACAGCTCTACCCAACCTTTTTCAGTTGTTGGTGTCACAAAATTATATCTTTATAGATTGTATGGCCCAAAACATATAGTAATAATTTTTTAAATGCATTCTCTTAAGCTATGTAGGGAAGAATTGTGGAATTTAAATACCTAGTTACAATAAAAATAGTTTTTAAACTGAGTTGTTTTGTTTTAATATATTAATCTCCTAAATCATGTAGGAAAAATGGAGTTACAAGCTGTTGCTGAAATTATACTATCTTTTATCATTATCTTTTAGTTACCTTTAATAAAATCTTTATTCAAATATCTTTGAATTATGTCTAACGTCTGTCTATTTCAACCTGTAGAAGTCTCAAGATTTCTTTCACTCAGGTCTAAATGTGATAAACTTCTTCATCTTTTTTTTTTTAAACTCGGGGGTATCTTAATGCTCTAAAGTTAATTGCAGTTTACCATCCAAGTCTCTCCCTGTAAGTTGCAAGCCTTTGACAGGTCCTAGAGGCCCAAACTAGTTACTTCATATCCTGCACTGCTTCCAGCTCAAGCATCTTCCCAGAATCATTCCCTCTGCTTTTTAGTGATAAACCAAATAAAACACAATGTAAAAATAAAACAATTTTTCAAAAGCTTTTCAGAATAAACATTAATTTTCATACCATTTAACTTACTTGTTGTACTACTGAAATTAGCTTTCTAATGCCATAGCCAAAAGAGAAACATACTTTTTAAATTATTTTTTTATTGTTCCATTGCAGTTGTTCCTGTTTTTGCCCATTATTCTCCCCCGCCCTACTCATTCCCACCTCCTACATTCAAACCTCCCCCATCCCCCATTGTCTTTGTCCACAGGTCCTTTATAAAAGTTCCTTGATGACCTTTACCCTTCTTTGCCCTATTATCCACCCCTCCCCTGGTTACTGTCAGTTTGTTTTTCATTTCCATGTCTCTGGTTTATATTTTGTTTGCTTGTTGGTTTTGCTGATAGGTTCCACTTATAGGGGAGATCATATGCTATTTGTCTTTCACCACCTGTCTTATTTCGCTTAGCATTATGCTTCCAGTTCCATCCATGCTGTCACAAAGGGCACGAGCTCCTTCTTTCTTTCTGCTGCATAGAATTCCATTGTGTAAATATACCATAGTTTTTTGATCCATTCATTTCCTGATGGGCACCTAGGTTGCTTCCAGCACTTGGCTATTATGAATTGTGCTGCTATGAACATAGGGGTGCATAGGTTCTTTTGGATTGGTGTTTCAGGGTTCTTAGGGTATAATCTCAGCGGTGGAATTGCTGGATCAAAAGGCAGTTCCATTTTTAGTTTTCTGAGGAAATTCCATACTGTTTTCCACAGTGGCTGCACCAGTCTGCATTCCCACTAACAGTGCACTAGGGTTCCCTTTTCTCCACATCATTTCCAACATTTGTTGTTTGTTGATTTGTTTATGATGGCCATTCTGACCTGTGTGAAGTGGTATCTCATTGTGGTTTTAATTTGCATCTCTCTGATAGTTAGTAATGCTGAGAATCTTTTCATATGTCTCTGAGCCCTCTGTATGTCCTCCTAGGAGAAGTGTCTGTTCAGGTCCTTTGCTCATTTTTCAATTGGGTTGTTTGTTTTCCTGGAGTGGAGTCGTGTGAGTTCTTTACATATTTTGGAGATCAAAACCTTGTCCATGGTATCATTGGCAAATATGTTTTCCCATACGATTGGTTCTCATTCCATTTTAATGCTGTTTTCTTCAGCCATGCAGAAGCTTTTTATTTTTATGAGATCCCAGTTGTTTATTCTTTCCTTTATGTCCCTTGCTCCAGGGGATATATTGGTGAAAATATTGCTGCATGGAACATCTGAGATTTTCCTACCTATCTCCTCTAGGACTCGTACGGTGTCACGACTTATATTTAAGTCTTTATCCACCTTGAATTTATTTTTGTGTATGGTGTAAGTTGGTGATTGAGTTTCATTTTTTTTTTTCATGTAGCTGTCCAGCTCTCCCAACACCATTTGTTGAAGAGTCTATTTTTACTCCATTTTATGCTCCTGCCCCCTTTGTCAAATATTTATTGACCATAGAGACTTGGGTTTACATCCGGGCTCACTTCTGGGCTCTATTCTGTTCCATTGATCTATGGGGCTGTTCTTATGTCAGTACCAGACTGTTATTTTTTTTTAAGATTTTATTTATTTTTAGAGAGAGGGAAAGGGCAGGAGAAAGAAAGGGAGAGAAATATCTATGTGTGGTTACCTCTCACACATTCCCAACTGGGGACCTGGCCCACAACCCAGGCATCTGCCCTGATTGGGAATTAAACTGGTGACTATTTGTTTTGTAGGCTGACACTCAGTCCACTGAGCCACGCCAACCAGAGCAACTGTTTTGATTACAGTGGCCTTGTAACATAGTTTGATATCAGGTATTATGATCCCTCCTACTTAGTTCTTCTTTCTCAAAATTGCTGAGGCTATTTGGGTCATTTACGGATCCATATAAATTTTTGAAATGTTTGTTCTATATCTGTGAAATGTGTAATTGGTATTTTAATAGGGATTGCATTGAATCTATAAATCGTTTTGGATAGTATGGACATTTCACTGATGTTAATTTTTCCAATCCATGAACACAGTATATGCTACCATTTATTTCTGTGTTCCTTAATCTCTTTCTTCAATGTTGTGTAGCTTTCTGAGTACAGGTCTTTTACTTCCTTGGTTAGGCTTATTCCTAAGTACTTCATTGTTTTGTTGCTATAGTAAATGGGATTTTTTCCCCTCATTTGTGTTTCTGATATTTCATTATTGGTGTACAAAAATGCCTTCAATTCCTGACTATTGTATGACTTTGTATCCTGCTGTTCTGCCAGAATCACTTATTAGGCCAAGTAGTGTTTTCGTGAAGTTTATAGGGTTTTCTATGTACACTAGCACGTCATCTGCAAACAAGGACAGTTTAACTTCCTCCTTTCCAATTTGGATGCCTTTTTTGTTCTTGTCTGATCATCGTGGCTAGAACTTCCAATCCTATGTTGAATGCAAGTGGTGAAAGTGGACAACCTTGTCTTGTTCCTGATCTTAGTGGGAAAGCTTTTAGTTTTTGCCCATTGAGTACGATATTGGCTATAGGTCTCTCATATATGGCCTTCAGTATGTTTAAATATGCTCCTTCTACTCCCATTTTGCTGAGTGTTTTTATTATAAATGGGTCTGTACCTTAGCAAATGCTTTTTCCTCATCTTTTGATACAATCATGTGATTTTTGTCTTTCCTTTTGTTTATGTGATGTATTATGTTTATTGATTTGCAAATATTGTAGCATCCTTGCATCCCTGGGATGAATCCCACTTTGTCATGGTGTATGATCTTTAATTGCTGGATGCAGCTTGCCAATATTTTGTTGTTGATTTTAGCATCTTATGTTCAATAGCTATATTGGCTTATAGTTTTCTGTCTTTGTTATGTCTTTATCTGGTTTTGGGATTAGGATGATGCTGACCTCATAATCTGAGTTTGGGAGTCTTCACTCTTCCTGGACTTCTTGCAGTAGTCTGAGAAGGACAGGGAGTTAGCTCTTCCATAAATATTTTGTAAGATTCTCCTGCGAAACCATCCAGTCCAGGGCTTTTGTGTGCCGGGAGTTTTCTGATTACTGCTTCAATTTCACTAGCTGTTATCAGTCTCTTCAGGCTTTCTGCTTCTTGATTCAGTTTTGAAAGATATTTTTCTGAAAATTTGTCCATTTCACCCAGGTTTTCAAATTTCTTGGCATATAGTTGTTCATAGTAATTTCCTACAATGAGTTGTATTTCTGTGGTGTCAGTTGTAATCTCTCCTCTCTCATTTCTTATTTTATTTTTGGGGTTCTCTCTCTTTTTTCTTGATGAGTCTTGTTAAAGGCTTGTCAATTTTGTTCATCTTTTCAAAGAACCAGCTCCTGGATTTACTGATCCTTTGAATTGTTCTTTTAGTCCCTGTGTCACTTAATACTGCTCTGATCTTGGTTATTTCCTTCCTTCTCCTTGCTCTGACCTTTGTTTGTTGTTGTCCCTCTAGTTCTTGTAGGCATAAGGTTAGGTCGTTTATTTGAAATGTTGCTATCTTCTTCACGTAGGCCTGTATTGCTATGAACTTCCCTCTCAGGACTGCCTTTGCTATGTCCCATAAGTTTTGGACTGTTGTGTGTGCATTTTCATTTGTTTCCAGAAACATTTTGATTTTTTCCTTGATCTCATTATCAACCCATTCATTGTTTAATAGCTTGCCATTCAATCTCCACAAATTTGAATGTTCTTGAGTTTTTTTTCCTTAAGGTTGGTTTCTAGTTTCAGGCCCTTGTGATCCGAGAAAATGCTTGATATGATTTCAGTTTTCTTGAACTTGTTGAGGCTAGTTTTGTGTCCTGTCATGTGGTCTATCTTTGAAAGTGTTCCATGTACATTTGAAAAGAATGTGTATTTTTGCTTCTTTGGAATGGAAGGTTCTGTATTTATCAGTAAAGTCCATTTGATCTAGGGCGTTGTTCAGTGCTGCACTATCTTTGCTGATATTTTGTTTGGAAGATCTGTCCATTGTTGACAGTGAGGTGTTAAAATCCCCTACTATAAATGTGTTGCTGTCTGTATCTTTCTTGAAGTTCTTCAAGATTTTCCTTATATATTTGGGTGCTCCTACATTGGGTGCATGTATGTTTATAATGTTTATGTCTTCTTGATGAAACTCGATGGATTCTTCCCTTGAGTATTATGAAGTATCATTCTGTGTCTCTTTTTATGACCTTTGTTTTGAAGTCTATTTTGTCTGATATAAGTATTGATGCTCCAGCTATTTTTCCTGTCCATTTGCTTGGAATTTTTTTTCCCAACCCTTCATTTTCAGTCTGTGTAGGTCTTTTACCTGAGGTGGGTCCCTTGTAGGCAGCATGTGTGCGAGTCATGTTTTCTTTTCTTTTTTTAAATATATTTTACTGATTATGCTATTACACTGTCCCATTTCTCCCCCATCATTACCCTCCACCCTGCACACCCCCTCCCACCCACATTCCCCCCGTTTAGTTCATGTCCATGTGTCATAAGTTCTTTAGCTCCTACATTTCCCACACTATTCTTGCCCTCCTCCTGTCTATTTTCTACCCACGGTCTATGCTATTTATTCTCTGTACCTTTCCCCCTCTCTCCCCATCCCACTCCCCTATTGCTAACCCTCCATGTGATCTCCATTTCTGTGTTTTTGTTCCTGTTCTAGTCGTTTGCTTAGTTTGCTTTTGTTTTAGGTGTGATTGTTAATAACTGTGAGTTTGCTGTCTTTTTACTGTCATATTTTTTATCTTCTTTTTCTTAGATAAGTCCCTTTAACATTTCATATAATAAGGGCTTGGTGATGATGAACTCCTTGAACTTGATCTTATCTGAGAAGTGCTTTATCTTCCCTTCCATTCTAAATGACAGCTTCACTGGATAGAGCAATCTTTGATGTAGGTCCTTGCCTTTCACGACTTGGAATACTTCTTTCCAGCCCCTTCTTGCCTGGAAGGTCTCTTTTGAGAAATCAGCTGACAATCTGATGGGAACTCCTTTGTAGGTGACTGTCCCCTTATCCCTTGCTGCTTCTACAATTCTCTCCTTCATTTTAATCTTGGCTAATGTAATTATGATGTGCCTTGGTGTGTTCCTCCTTGGGTCCAACTTCTTTGGGACTCTCTGAGCTTCCTGGACTTCCTGGAAGTCTATTTCCTTTGCCAGATTGGAGATGTTCTCCTTTATTATTTGTTCAAATAAACTTTCCACTTGTTACTCTTCCTCTTCCCCTTCTGGTACCCCTATAATTCATATGTGGGGATGTTTCAAGATGTCCCGGAGGTTCCTAAGCCTCTCCTCATTTTTCTGAATTCTTGTTTCTTCCTTGTTTTCTGTTTGGTTGTTTGTTTCTTCCTTCTGGTCCACTCCATGATTTGAGTCCCAGTTTTCCTCCCATCTCTATTGGTTCCCTGTGCATTTTCCTTCATTTCACTTATTGTAGCCTTCATTTGTTCATCTAATTTGCAACCAAAATCAACCAATTCTGTGAGTATCCTGATCACCAGTGCTTTGAACTGTGCATCTGATAAGTTGGCTATCTCTTTGTTGCTTAGATGAATTGGTTCTGAGGCTTTGATCTGTTCTCCTGTTTGAGCCATTTTTGGGTGGTTGTTTCTTGGGGGTTTTTTTGTTTTTGTTTTTGTTTTTGTTTTGTTTTTTGGGGAGGTTGGGTTGTTTTTTTCTTTTTTTTCGGGGGGGGGGGTCTGGTCTCAGCTGTTATGTAGTGAGGGGTGGAGCCTTAGGTGTTCCCCAAGGCTGGGCAGCCCAGTCTCTGTGTTGTGATGCTGTATGTGGGGGTGGGGTCCAAGAGGGAACAATGGTGCTTGCTCTGCTCTCTCTTGGATTCCAGTCCCTTCCGCTGTTTCCCCCAAGCAAATTGGGCCCTTCTGGTGCTGATTTCCATGTGGGTGGGCTTGTGTACATTCTAGGACCCTGTGGGTCTCTCCAGTGAGCTCTCCTGTGAGGCTGGGCATCTCTCCAGGCAGCTCAACCCCCACCAGTGTTTTCAATCGGTGTTTTTAGGTTTTGTTTCCTGGGGTTTGTGCCCTGGGTTGCGAGGTCTGTCTCACTCCCTGTTTTCACCTGGATTATCTGTGTGCGAATGTGGGACCACCTGGTCAGCCAGCCACCTTGCACAGCCTCACTGGGTCTGCCCGTTGCCACCCCATGCCCAAGGTCCACTAGCCACCGCCTGTGCACCTGGGATCTGCCAGCCGCTGCCTGCATGCCTGGGTCTGCCAACCTCCACTTTTTCCTGCTGCAACTCCGCCCCTCTTACCAGTCTGGATGAATGGTTGTCGGACTTCCATACAGTTCAATTTTCTATAAGTTTTGGTTGTTTTCTTGTTTCTAAATCTTTGTTGTCCTTAATTTTGTTTGTGCAAGGAGGCACAGTGTGTCCACCTATGGCCTCCATCTTGGCCAGAAGTTGAGTCATGTTTTCTTATCCATTCAGCTACCCTAAGTCTTTGGACTAGAGCATTTAATCCATTTACATTTAAGGTTATTTTGCTAGGTACTTATTCATTTTTCCCCTTTTTATGTGTGTTCCTCTGTCTCTCACTCTTTTTCTTCCTCTTCTTAAAACAGTCCCTTTAGCATCTCTTGCACTGCTGGTTTGGTAGAGGTGTATTCTTTCTGCTTTCTTTTGTCTGGGAAACTCCTTATATTGCCTAACATTTTAATTGAGAGCCTTGCTGGGTAGAGGAGCCTTGGTTGCAGGCCTGTGCTTTTCATTACTTGGAATATTTTTTGCCATTCCTTTCTGCCTTGTAGTGTTTCTGTTATGAAATAAGCTGCCAGCCTTATGAGAGCCTCCTTATATGTTACTTCTGCTTCTTCCTTGCTGCCTTTAAGATTCTGTCTTTGTCTTTAAAATTTGGCATCAATTATGATGTGTCTTGGAGTTGGCCTCTTTGGGTTCCTCTTGATTGGGACCCTCCATGCTTCCTGAATTTGCATGTTTTCTCCCCTCACCAGGTTAGGGAAGTTTTCTGTCAGTATTTTTTCAAACAGGTTTTCTATACCTTGCTCCTTTTCATCTCCTTCTTGTATTCCTATGATTTGAATGTTGTTGTGTTTCATGTTGCCCTGCAATTCCCTTAAGCTATCTTCGTATTTTTTAAGTCTTTTTCCAGGCAGCTCCTCTACCTGAGTATTTCTTTCTACCTTGTCTTCCAGCTCACTAATTCAGTACTCTGCTTCATCCAGCCTGCTTGTAATTCCTTCAAGTTTATTTTTTATTTCAGATATTGTGTTCTTCATTTCTTCCTGGTTCTTGTTTATAGTTTCTATTTCCTTTTTGATACTGTTGTAATTTCTACTCAGTTCCTTGTAGTTGTTACTGAGTTCCTTGTGCATTCTTATAACCACGCTTTTGAATTCTATGTCTGATAGTTTGCTTACCTCAGTTTCATTTAGCTCTCTTACTAGGGAATCTTCTTTTCGATTGCAGGTTCATTCTTTGTCTCCCCAGTGTAGGTGACTCTTTTTGTTTGTTTCTGCAATTCTTGATGCTCTGTTTTACCAGCTATCTTCTTGGGGTGAACTTCTGTGGGACTTATTTATGTGGTCTCTATCTCCTTGTCTGGATGCTCTAAGGTTGCCCTTTCTTCCATTTTTGTGGGCTCTCTTGTTGGACTTGGGTTTTACCTGCTGGTGCCTCATTTGTTGGTGGGTTCTCCCTTCTAGTGGGTTTACTGGTAGTTGTAACTCCCACCTTGTCCAGTATGCTGTTGTACAGGTGTTGGTTAACAAAGCAGTATTATCTGACAACCAAATCTATGCCAGCAAAAAGAACTCCCCTTAACCACAATTGAATTAAGATTAATAAAGGTGAGGAGCGATTGCAGATATTGTAAGATATGTCATAGGGAATATGAGGTGACAAAAAGAGGGCAAAATGTTATCACATGGTAAGAGGGAGGAGAATTGATTAAGAGTTGGGATAGAAATTGAGAACAGGCTGACAGTCATCAGAGGGGAGAGAATTTCAGGGGAAAAGGGGAAGGGTTTAGAGCAACAAGTATAAAAGGTACGTGGACAAAAACTAGGGAGGAAGGTGGGGAGGGCTGGGGTGGTAGGCTGGGATGGGAGTAAAAGACAGAAAACTGTACAAGAACAACAATTAAAATAAAAAAAAAGAGTTGGGATAGAACTGAGGAGAAGAAAGGGAAAGAACAAAATTTAAAATGTAAGTAAAACATGCAAGGGCAATGGGGACAAGGAGGGAAGAAGAGGGAAGAGCATACTATGTGATTTAAAATAAAATCAAAAGGGTACTGGATCAACGGGAGAAAAACTGCAGAAAAACCACAGCAGGATCGATAGCAACAATAGCTGAATGAAGTTTAAGCAAGGCAGAATGGGAATGAGAATATTGTAGAGAAGCGAAAAGTGAATATGTCTACAGTAAAGAAAGATGATTTTGAGAGGATGGGGGAAGCAAACTAATGAGAGTAAGCAGTAAAGCCAAGGTTGAAAGAGGGTGGGGGGAAGGAGAGAGAGCAATGCAATAAAATTCCTCCCTCAACTGATCAGGGCAGGGGAAAGGCAAAATGGAATAAGACAGGGGGAGAGCATTCTGTGGGATATGAAATACAAATAAGTAGTGAAGAAATGGGCATTCCTTTGGAGATGAACAGCAATAGCCATGGTATTTCACCCAACTAGCCACTGTTTATAAAAGATGGAAAAGAAATAAGACTCTTGTTAGAGGGGAAAAGAATGTGAGCTGACTTTAGGAAGCAGAGCACTCATGGGAGTTAAATGGAGGAGAAAGTGAGAGTAAGGCATGGAAACTTGGTGTAGCGTGTGAGAAATAAAGTCAACCACAGCAATAGTAAAGCTCAGGAAGATGGCAAAATGGATTAAGACCAGGGTAGGATGCTATGTGGGCTTTGGAATAACAATAATATGAAAAGTATATATAATCTGAATAAAAAGAATAAAAAGTAAAATACCAAGAGTAGTATGTTGTTTGGAATACTAGTGAAGTGAAAGAAGAAGAAAAAGTGCAATATGAAAGGGAGAATTAAAAAAAAAAACAATAAAAACACACAAAACACTGAATAAATGGAAAGAAAAAAGAGAAATTCTTTTAAAAACATACAAGTTCTGATGAGGAGCAAAATGAAATTTGTCTCAGCTGTTGGTGTTCACTTTCTGACTTCTTTCTGCTTCTGTCTCTGGTTTTCTCTCAGCTCTAGGTCTTACTGTCCTGCTCTTGAGAACAAGAAAAAAAAAGCCTGCCTAGCAGGTTTTGCAGTTCTTCCTGGTTCCTTCAGGCAGAGGGGGCTGGGCTCTGCTTTTTCCTTTCCTGTGGTTCCCCCAGGACCAGGACTTAGTCTGGGCTACAGTAATCACTGGCACCCAGTTTCCAGCCCAGGCCCTCAGAGCACTGTGCAGCCTGCAGTCTCAGCTCTGTCCATCTGCATCCTGTGGGCACCATTGATTAGCTGCCGCGTTTTGCACCCCTTTGATCAGTCCCTGAGGTGTGCTGAATGGGAGCAAATCACGCCCACACTCCTCCCTCTTTGTTTTGGCCCACCCGCTGTGGGCCCAAGGTCCCTGCCTGGTGTGCCTCCGTTCCACTTTTGAAAAAAGTCTCCTGGCTGCCACGGCTGTTGCTGCTGCTGCACCAAGCCACTGCCTGGCTTTCCACACAGTCCAACCCTCTGGCAAGACCAGAATCTACCTGGGTCACAGCCAGTCATGGCCCTGCACTCCCAGTTCCAGGTGTCACCAGGATCCCCCAAATTCTCTGCCTCAGCCTGGGCACACCACCCGCTGTGTATAGCTTGCTGACTTTTTTTTCCCTCTAGCCTACTTTCTCCATCCAGGTCTCTCCTAGCGTAGCAGCGTAGCAGCGTAGCGTGTGTCTGGGACTTCCCTGCCCCTGGTGGGGAGGGAGCTGCTAGGCTGCTGTCACTGACCCGGCTCTCCTCCAAAGTACCTGCAGCAGCCTCAGTCTCCACTGCCAGGCTGGGGGACCTTCTCGTTCACCTGAAAAACCTCCTTACTGCCAGTTTTTAAATGCCCTCTGCACACTTTGGCTTCCAGACCTCCTATCAGCTGAGATTCTTTTGGCCGTTCACTTTGTTTTTCAGTTCAGCTAAGTGTCCCAGTTGGGTGCATGAGCCAGTGGGCTCAGCTCCCACCAGCATTGCTGCCATCTTCCAGAAATGTACTTTTCATCGTACATTTTTATGATGTACACAAGTGCGGCCTATAATATTAACTCTTTATTCAATGAAGATACTTTATTGAATAAAGAGTTAAGATACTTCTGCTTGAAACAAGTATAGACCCTAGAAATCTTAAGAGATGAATAATTAATTAAACTCTTTCTTAAATTTATAAAAGTTTTTTCTTAAACTTTTGACTGCTAAATGTGTTTGATGAGTACCTGAAATGAAATACATTGTGACATCATTTAATAAAAAATACATAAACTTTAAATACTCAGTGGCATAAATAGTGTTGAAATTATCTGGCTTATAGTCTTCCCCAGAAGGAAAGCCCTTTATCTCTGGTTGCACAGGTCAACATATTTCTCAGGAAAAAAATTTTGACTCAATTTTGGCTTTTGGACAGAAATCTCATTGAGTATTCAATTTGATATAAAAAATTGAGAGAGGCAAATTTATCTAGAAAACTGTTTTCTCCATAATGGGCACTACAGAACATCTGACTTAATATACAACCTATGAATATATGTTTGTAGGTTAAATTTAAGTTTTATAATACTGCCTGTTTGAAAGTGTTATTTATCCCCTGAAGGTTCCTAATGCATCCTAGATACGCACTTGCTCAGCGTCATCAAGGAAGTCAGATGGAGGACTCCCACACAGCACCTACAATTTACTTTAGATCCGTCACCTACAGCTTTTCCCACAGGGTAGTTCAGAACTCATGGTGACTCTCCCTTCCACTGAGTGTGCTTCTGTCACACTTTCCTTCTCACTTTCAGCTGATGGTGCCCAGGGAGTTAACACGTACTGTAACATCAGCCTACCTGCCCCAGATCAGTCACAGGTGCATCCTGACAATAAGTGCAGGTGACCTCATCCCCACTTCCTCCACATCCTTGTATCCACTCCCAGGGTGTCCTGTACAGTGGAGCATTGGACTTTGTTGTTCTCGGCATTGAGGAAACTAATTCTTTATCCAAATACAAGTTCATCTTCATAAGAATTGGGAGTTTTTCTTAATACAGGTTCTAAAAAATAAAAAAAGCACTCCAACTGGGGCTCTTGGTTCATGACCATGGCAGGCTCCAGACTGGGATGAATTTAGAGATTGGATGTTGAACCTTTCTAGCTGTTTTTTTAACCTGTGTGCTCCTGTCACTATGCTTAAATCAGTCAGTGCTCACTTGCCCTTCATAGCCCAGAACCCTCCGAAAGCCCCAGGAGTGATGCAGGATCCTTTCTCTGCTCTCTGTACATTCTGTGTGCTCACAGAACCTGCTCTCAGGTTCAAGTCCAAATTTCCACTAGTTTTCAAGCTCCTGAGAGCACAGACGTGTTTTACTCCTTTTTATATCTCGAGCACCTGATACATAACAAGCGCTCAGTTAATATCATTTGTACTTGTTGCACTGAGCTGAAGAACTTGGTTCTCAAACTGTACCTAACAGAGCAGGGATTAAGTAAAGGTTTGTTTTAGTTGCTAATCTGCGAATGTGAGTAATTTTGCTAGGTAGGATTTTACTACCTTGTGATCCAGGAGGTAGGAGTTTGAGGAATGTTTCACAAATTCAGTCCTGTTTCTTCCTTAAACAAATATGGTAGCTTTCAAAGCAGGCTAAAACCAACTACTTATATGTTCAGTTTTAGATTAATTTTATGTTACCTTGTATGAACTCAGTAAAATATCCATGGTGAAACCTGGGCAGGGCTTCTCCCCATGTGCCTATGGGTCATGACGGAAGGGGCCCCTCGCCTGGATTCTCTCACAGCTTTCCCCAGGCTTTTCACTGGGTTTCCCTCCTTATTGTGAGGCTCTCACTGGTCCCTTTTCAGCCCCACTCTGGGAACACAGCACTTCACATGAACTGGAGACCCGTTTAAAACCATGAACCTGGTAACATTCCCTGTGCTGCTCTCACGTTCATCTTAGATTTGATCGACTAGAAAGCTTCTGTGAGAACATCGAATATCATTTATAAGACATTTTTACAGTACTTTAAACTACTCTACACTGACCAAAGTGGGACCGATGCTGGGATTGGAGCAGCTTGTTCCTGTCCTTAGGTGGTGGGCTGAGAGTGGGTTTTGCCTGCCATCCCAAGATGTAGCTGCCATATCCCACTGCACAGATCTGTGATTCCTGCTCAGATGTGTGATCTTCAGCAAACTCTGTACCTTCTCTGAGCCTCCCTGACTTGGGGCTTGTTCACCCCTCATGCTCGGCTGGCCCCTGTTGCCCACTAGTGCTGCGTCGGGCCTGGAGATGGACCGTGAATAAGGTGTAGTCCTGCCCAGAGATGGGGCATGAGTGTGACATCTCCCTGCCTACCCCACAGGCCTGCAGTGGGGTCACAGAGGAAGCCCTTGGTGGACTAACCAGCTATTCAAACGCAAGGCAGTTGGTGCTTCAATTGTTAGAATTATTTGGTCCAGGGACCAGAAAGTCGTGTGTCTGTGTGTGGTTTTCTTATTTCAAATGGGAAGACTAATGAGAATATGGCAGCCCACTCTCTCCTCACAAAGCCAAAGCTTGGTCACAATTGTCCCCTGCCCTAAATCACTTCTGGGCACTGGTGTTGGGGCTCTGTGCACTCAGTGGGCCCTGCTGTCTTGCAGATGTGTCACGCAGCCACCAGTGCCTTCTGCCGATCCATTAAGCTACAGTGTGAGCTCTACCCCTCCAGAGAAGTGGCCATCTGCTTGGACCCTTACTGTGGACTTGGGTTTGTTCTGTGGTGCCTCTGCAGGTGAGTTTCCCTTTAATACCTTTAATGTAATAAATAAATTATACATGATTTCTTGCAATTGATCCCTGTTTTGCCCCTGTTCAGCCAGGCTCTCAGGGTGGAATGGGTTCCACATTCTGGGGTGTCTGACAAAATTAGTCTCCATGAAGTTTACTGAAACACACAGAGGTGGTGGCTTGGTTCTTTTGCTCTGAAATCCTAGCAGTTATCCCTGGCCTGGGATTCGCATTAAATCAGTGGGCGTTGCAGGCGCTCTCCTGCTTCACGCTTCTCCCTGATGCAGGTGGGGAGGAACTGCAGCTGAGGGAGGGAGGGAGCTGGCCTCCCCTCCAGGGTCCACTGCTCCTCAGCCATCAGTCCTCCAAGCCCACATTGTAACAGGTATTTATAGAGAGGGTGAACATGGAGATTTATTGTCATTTTTTCAGGTTGTACATATATGTTCATTGTAGAAACTTTAGAAAATACAAAGTATAAAGAAGAATATAAAACCATCAATAATCATACCACCTAATGATACAAAGAAATATTCACTGTTAGCATTTGGCATATAGCCTTTCAGAGTTTGTTCTCTAATGCAGTGTAGTATTTATTATTATTAACATACCAAGGTCTGTCCAGAAAAAGTCCAGCCATTGCTATTATAACAAGAATACTTTGCATGACATTGCTGTAACTCACAGCCAAGGAGTGGACATGGGTAAACAATGATGACTTCACTGCACTAGTCAGTGGGGGTGGTAGACCCCGTTGAGTGAGCATGTGCACTGTGTGGCTGTCACATTCAAAATGACTGAGTGAGTTGACCAACAAATCTGCATCAAATTTTGCATTAAGCTTGAACATTTCTCCGTGGAAACTATTAGGATGATTCAGAAGACCACATCTGTGGGCAACTGGTGATTGACATCTTCATCACAACCACACACCCCACTCATGCATCATGTCTCGTGCAGTTTTTTGGCAAAACATCAAATCACCCAGGTGACTCAGCCCCTCTACAGCCCATATTTCACACGCTGTGACATCTGGCCTTCCCCAAAACTAAAATCACCTTTGAAAGGGAAGAGAATTCAGACCATCAGTGAGACTCAGGAAAATACTATGGGGCAGCTGATGACAACTGAGAGAAGTGTGTGAGGTCCTAAGGTGCCTACTTTGAAAGGGACTGAGGCATCATTATACTATGTGCAGTGTGTCTTGTATCTTGTGTCTTCCTCAATAAAAGTCTCTACTTTTCATATTACATGGCTGGATACCTTCTGGACAGACCGCGTATGTAAGTGTGCACAGAGATGCTCCAATGAACACCAGCGCCCACCACCCAGCTTCACATGGATCAGCATGTCACCGATTTCATTTCATTCATCTTCCCATTTTTCCAAGCCCTTTTTATATGGGACATTTTAGCAAACAGCTCAATAACACATCATTTCACCCATATACATACACCTTTAAGTTACATATACAGTTTTGTAAATGTACATCAATATATTTATAAAACTGAGATGTTACAGTATGCAATTGGTCATAATTTCCATTTTTTCTTCATAGTCTATAGTAGACATTTTCTCATGTTTTTAAACATTCTTCTAAAATGATTATCTCAATGCCTTCATAATATTTAATAGTATTAGATTAGATTAAAATACAATTCCTGTAGTTTTGAAAAACACTGACATCTAATTAGTACAATAAAACATTTTGAGGGAGCACAAAGAATTGAACCCTGGAGTGTATTTTAATGATTTGTGCCTCCATCTAAAATGCAACAACATTGTGGATAACTTTTTCTTGGGAAATAGTTCAGAACATACCATCCCAACAGTAGGGCCAAAGTGACCTTAGACATATTTGGCCAACTGAGTAGGAAGCCTGTCCCAAACTACTGACCTTTCAGGACAGCTGTCTGTACTAAGGATAAGCTGAAGCGCCTGAGTAGAGTGCTTCCTGGTTTTGCGGGGTCATCACGCCTAAGCCCCACTCAGCAACACAGAAGTGCTGTTGAAGGGAAAGTAAGTTTTTCACGTGCATCACCAATAGCAGGAGAGGGATGGGTTGGGGTCTTCAAAGGAATTGTGCAGAGAAGGTTGCAACCAAACTTTACTTAATGAACATCTTTCCCAAAAATTCATTCAGAAGTCTTGAAATCCCAGCATTCTTGATTGACCCTGCAACGTTAAAAATAAATGCTTAATAGCTGTGAACCTCTTTGTTCTGAAATCCTTTGTAGAAACAGATCCCAATAGACTTGCTTTAAAAGCTAGACCTGAGAGTAGCCACCCAGTAGCAGTGAGGATGCTCAGCATCCATAAATGTTGTAATTACCGTTTTCCTCTCAAACGAGCCAGGCTCCTTTGAGAAGAGGCTGATTTCAGGCTGGGATGGGAAATGTACGAGATGACCCTGAATGTCTGTGTGAGAAACAAGGAAGTGCTCACAGAATGAGGAAGGGCATATCGAAAGGACCAACGAGCCAGCTTACTGGGACTCCCACTGGCCAAACTGGGGCAATCGGAGCATCCAAATAAGGATTGTAATAGGTTATAACACTTTGAATGAAATGGGAAATTATCCAACCATTCACACATAAGTAGATGACAAATTGAAAGCCCAGTGAGTAACAAGGATTTACATGGTAGCCATCCACCAAACAGTTGGTAATTATAAAGGAGAAGAGAGAACCTTCACAGCGGAGAAGCCTAAACCAAGAGACCAAAGTGAACCTCGTCAACAGTGAGACAAGGGGCCCTTGAGTGTCACTGGGAGGGTTGCAGTGAGGGAAACTGCGTCAAAGCTGCTTCACCTGAATCTAATCATGGGGACTTCAGACATCCAAACGGAGGAGCACACAACAGCACAGCAGCCTGTCATTTTCATGAATGCCATTGTCAGAAGCTCAGGGAAGGTCTGAGAGCTCCATCTGGACGGAGTAGACAGCTTAAATGCAGGGTGATACTCTGAACTGGACCCTTCGCTGTCGGGTATCACTGGGACAACAGGCAGAACCTAAATAAGGTCTGATGGAACTCGAATGGGGTTAAATGGAAGAAATGTATCAACTAGTGTCCTGATTTTGATGCCTGATTTGGCTTGTGGAGGAAAATATACTTCTTTGTTGGAAATACCCCCAAACTTTAGGGCCTAAAGTATTTGAGATTGTTGGGACACAAGGTCAGTGACTCACCCTCAAAATGATTCAAGGGAGAAAAAGTTATATGGCTTTTCTTGGAACTTTCCTTTAACTTTGTGATTTTTCAGAGTTCTTTTTTTAATTGGATACAAAGTTTTTTGTATATCTTTAACTTAAAGTTTCCTTCAGCCATGAAGTAGGAGGTTATTTATCTGAAAATCATTGACATGATAGAATTGTTTGGAAATATTTGGTGAGATCATACATGTCTTTAAAAGCATGTCAGAGAATTTATATTCTCTGATAAGAAAAGTCAATATTGTTAAAATGAACATTCCCCCCAAATTGGTCTAAAGATTCAGTGTAACCTGTCAAAAATCTCAGCAGGATTTGGTTGTTTGGGGCTGTTCAGTTGTGTGTTTTTTTTAATTTTATTTACTTACTTTTAGAGAAAGGGGAAAGGAAGGAGCAAGATAGGGAGAAAAACATCAATGTGAGAGAGATTCAACTGCCTCTCCTACACCCTCAACTGGGGACTTGGCCCGTAACCCAGGCATGTGCCCTAGACTGGGAATTGAACCAGTGACCTTTTGGTTCTCAGGCTGGCACTCTTTTTTTTTTCCAGTTGCTAAAATTACCAAGATGATTCTAAAATATAAATAAAGGACCCACCATATATCCAAAGCAATTTTGGAGTAGAATAACAAAGTTGGAAAACTCAAACTTCCCAATTTCAACACTTACTACTGTAACCAAGACAACGTGGTACTAGCATAAAGATATAATGTGGATATAGAGGTAGATACATAAAGTAATCAGTTAAACAGAATTGAAAGTCCAGAAAATGAACCCTTATATGTGTGGTCATTTGATTTTTCAACAAAGGAACCAAGGCAACTCAACAGGGAAAGGATAGTCTTTTCAACAATGATGCTGGGCAAAATGAACATCCACCTGTAAAAAGATTAGACTCCTACCTAACTTCACATACATTAATCAACTCAAAGTGGATCATGTACTTAATGTTAGAGCAAAAACTATAAAACATTATTTAAAAAGCATAGAAGTAAATATAATATTAGGTTAGGCAAAGGGTTCTTAGGTATGACATCAAAGGTCAATACATAAAGGAAATACTGATAAATTAGACTCCAACAAAATTTTAAACTTTTGCACATTAAAAGACACCATTAAGAAAGTGAAAGACAAACCACAGACCAGGGAAGAACATTTGCAAATCATCTATCTTATAAAGTCTTTCTAACCAGACAAAACAAACTCTAAAACTCATAGACAAGTGATTTAAAAATGGGCAACAGATTCAAACAGACATTTCACCAAAATACACACATGACCAATGAGGACATGATAATATGCTTAACAGTCATTACAGAAATGCAAATTAAAACCAGTGAGCTACCACGTCATCCCAATAGAACACCTATAACCTAAAAGACAGAAAATGAAGTGGGAGATTGTGTTTCCTGATTTCAAAACTATAATATGCTGTTAACCAAAGGTAACCAAGGATGTACAGAAGCAGGATTCTTATACATCATTGACAGGAATGTAAAATGATGAAACCACAGTTCACATGTTCTTAAAAATTAAACATAAATATACCATATGACCTAGCAGTTCCACTCCTAGCCATCTACCAAAGAGAAAGGACAACATGTCCACACAAAGACTTGATGCTCGAAGAAAAAAAAAAGGAAATAATCCAAATGTCCACTGACTGGTGAGTGTGTAAACAGTATTTGTCACATCCATACAATGGAATACAGCTGCCACATGGATAAACTTCACAAACACTGTGCTGAGTGAAAGAAGCCAGATCCCAAGGCCACACATCATGTAACTGCATCATGATGCCACTCGTAGGAAATGTTCAGAGAAGGCAAATCTGGAGACAGAAAGGAGAATGATGATGACCGTGGCAAAGGTCGGCAACAGGATCAACTACAAATGGACACAAGCCTAACCTTAGGGTGATGGAATGTCCCAGAACTGCATTGTGGTGATGATTATACAACTCTCCAATTTACTAAAGTTTAAATAGCTCTATGCTTAAAATGGATAGACTTCATGCTATGCACCCCAGTACTGGACTGACTGACATGCACATTACAGGCGCTAGCCTGTCAGTGAGGGCGGCTCACCCATGTGACACAGGGTGGTGTGTGACCAAGTGAGCCAAGTGGCTGCCTTGCTCACAGCTGCCAAGTTGGGATAGTTTTCGATTGTTTGTGCATTTTGTCAGGTTAATAATCTGAAATTACTCAGATACAAATGTGCAAATTTGTATTAGTTACCAATGTATCTTTTGTTCTCTCCTGGTCAGCCATGTTTTTATCTTTATTTTCTTAAATAGACTTCATTTTTCAGAGCAGTTTTAGGTAGGTCCACGGCAACACTGAGTGTAAGATACAAAGACATTTTCTTTATCCCCTGGGCCCACACATGCACAGCCTCCTCCCACCAAATGGCACATGTTCTGTGGTCTAGAACCTATGTTGACGCATCATCACCACCCAGAGCCCAAAATTTGTATTAGGGCTCACTCTTGGTGCTGTAGAGAGCCAGAAATAGACCCACCTAAATATCGTCAGCCAGTCTTTAACACAGGAACAAGGCAATCCAATAGAACAAGGAGTGTCTCTTCATCAAATGATGCTGGAGCAACTGGACATTTACATAAAAAAAAAAAAAAGAATCTGGACCTAGAACTCACAGTCTTCACAAAAATTAGCTCAAAATGGATCAGAGGCCTCAATGTGAAAGGTAAAACTATAAAACTCATAAAAAATAATACAGGAGAAAACCTAGATGAACTGGAGTTTGGTGGTGACTTTTTAGATATGACACCAAAGATGCAATCCATGAAAGAAAGAATTGCTAGGCTGGATTTTATTAAAATTAATAGTCTTTGCTCTGCAAAAAACACTGTTAAGAGAATGGAAACGCAGGCCACAGACAGGGAGAAATATTCCCCAAATGTCTTCTTAATCATTTTGTTCTTTTTGAAGTTAAAATTTACACTAGAATAGTTCAGGTTCCAGAAATTCTCAAAAAATAATCACAATTCATTGCCAGCTTTTAAGTAGGTTTGTTTTGTCCATGCAGGTACTCATAGCCAGTGCCAACAAATCAATATTGGTTAGTACATGAAACAACACTTGTTGGACTGAGCAAGGAAAGAGCAAGTAGAAAACTCACGAATCAGGTTTTCTGCTTGTCCTGTGTTACCAGGATTTATTGATTTTTTCTTAATACTGACTTCTGTCCTATTGATTTTCACGGCTATGCTTCAAATTCCCTAGCCCTGATTTCTACAATGTGCTAGCCACCCTTTCATGTGCTAATGCTTCTGATCAAATCACTCCTCTTGATATGTATTCTTAGGAAAGGTAGCAGGAGATTTGTATTTAATTTTCTTCATTTTGGATCTCCTTTCATGCTATAGCATTTATGAAGTAAGATGCTAGGAACAATATGGAAATGCTAGATTGTTATATTAAGAGGAATATCATCATAAGGTTTCTCCTACATCTTAATTCCCTAAGACATGAGACTCAAGGACCATCAAACATGTTTGGCACCAGCACTGAAATGCAAAAGTCCTCGGTGTGAAGGAGCAGCCGTGCAGATCTGAGCCACCATAAAAATCATACAGGGTAATCTAAGGTGGTGGTGGTAACCCTGCTTCACAAATGGGTTGAATGACATTCAGTGTTAACAAAAAACTGCCCCATCACCTTTCACAGAGGTAAGACTCGCGATTCCTAGCGGGTAATTACGACGTATTCGATGTGTGATGTGCAGGCTTGTTAGACCTTAGGCCTGCACATTAGATCTTTGACCTAGTACACGATCCTGCTTTGGGCCTGAGATTTTCTTTTAACATCCACTCAGCAGAGCTAAATTTCCTGTTATTTTTATTTCTGGATGTTTACCAGAAATAAAACCTTATGATTATATTCCTTTTAATATAACAACCTAGCATTTCCATATTATTTCTCCTTCATGCTGCCTTGAAGCTTCTAACTGGAGATGACACATTAGCTACTAAGAATGGCTCTAATTCAGGCACTCCAGATGTAGTGTGCAGGCTGATTCTGTAGCACTGTGTGGCAAGTGACAGAGTAGGACTGAAAGATGGCCCACCCACCGTAGCAAAACAAAATAACAGCTTCCAACAGAATCAGTCATAGGAATTCCCTTCAGCTTGCTGTCAGCATTCTCAGAGGCTGCCCACCTTGGGGAACAGCGTTGTAGCAGGAGCGAGGAGGGTGTTGTGTCCCTTACCTCTTCCAGCCCCTGGGGAAAAGACTGGGGGGCTCCAAAGATGGCCTGGGACCTCTGTGAGTGTGAGGGGGCAGAATCTTTTGGCCCCTGGGTATGTTGCTGGAGCTAAGGAGTTGTTTGGCTTTGCTTTCAGATGTCACATGTAAAATTCTTGGAAGGTTATTTTAAGAAGAATACGGAATGCCTCAAAAGTAAAAAATAAAACATGTCAGCTTGTATCAGTATTTTGCGATGTAGATATATTTGTTGTAATGTTACTTGACCTCTTGAACACCTTTAATATAAAGTGATTTTGAATGACCTAAATTAATTTCCCAAAGACAAATCTCAGATAATTAAACCATTTGAAAAGATCACAGAAAAGGTCAAAGATTGCTCTTCCCTTTTGACAAAAATAAATGAAGCTGGAATGGAGGAATAAAGAAAGAAAAGAGAACTCCCCCCCCCGCCACGTGCCCTGAAGAATAGGTTTTCTCCTGAGGGCCCTGTTTAAAGTAGATTTTGTGAGTCAACTTAGTTTCCTTACATTTTTTAACCAGTTGGAGTCTATTGTAAACAATTTTGAAAATTTTACTGTGAGATTGGCTTCATTCCAGAAGAACTGTATCATGACATAGCAGTTGAGGCTCACTGTGCTTTTCACCTACCAGATTGCTCGTACCTAGAAAATCCCTTTTTCTTAAATGTTAGATTATTTACCTAGGATGTTTTATTATAATGCATGACATCTATTAATGTTGATTTATCATCAACAACCATTAAAAATATAGTTTTGACAAATATTTCATTATTTTAAACCACACTTGCCCCACCAGCTGATGACCAATCAAAATATGTAACCTAGCACTTCCCTAATTTCTCTGAATATGTTCTCTAATGTAAATGTATTTTCCCTATTTCTCCTGTTTGGTGATTTGATTGGATTATTCTGAAGCAAACTTTCAAACCTTAAAAATTGAGTGACAAACTTCATCTAATTGTGTTCATTTTCTTTCATTTGCTCTGGGTGTTGGTGTTCGAAACCAGAGGTAGTCATGCTTTTTCTCAAAGGACCCTTTAGTAAATATCTTCGGCTCTGTGTTCTCTGTTGCACCCACTCGGCCCTGCCTACTGGTGCAAAGCCACTGTGGACTGTATTTAAACCAGCGAGTGGCCAAGTCTCAATGAACTTCATTTACAAAAACAGGCAGCATCTGTGGTTTGCTAACTCCCCTTCTACCACACATTTTACCAAAATTCAGGTTTGTGTTTCATGCTGTGAAAGAGAACCCAGGTTGTCACTGTTTTGTGCTGCCTTTGAGAGAAACTTCACAGCATCACAGCTTAGATGTTTCAAATGAGTGCTCAACTTGGGAATAACTCCCAATCATAATTTCTGTAGTTCTTTCCTGTTTTTCACAGTGTTTTGATGAACACACCTTCATTTTTTGCTTAAAGATATCTAACAGTAGAGTGGCTGTGACTGTCCCTCTCTTGCATGGGGAGCACAGGCCTTTCTCAGGCACAGGTTGGATGCTTTTCGGCGTCCTCGCTGACCTCTCCATTTCTCTCTGCAGCGTGTACTCTGGGCACCAGTCCATTCTCATTCCGCCTTCTGAGCTGGAAACCAACCCTGCCTTGTGGCTTCTGGCCGTCAGTCAGTACAAAGTCCGGGATACGTTTTGCTCCTATTCGGTGATGGAACTTTGTACCAAGGGGCTAGGCTCACAGACAGAATCCCTCAAGGTAAGCAACCACACCCCCTCTCGGTGCCTGTAGAACATTCCCAGTGTCCTAGGAAAGCAGTGTCCAAGGGCATGAAAAGGGTTTGGTGAAGTTAAAATAATAACCCTTCACAAATGTAGGGGGTTACAAAGCTGTTTTCATGTGAAAACCTCATTTTATAACATGAATATTTTTTTGCTGCCCCAACCAAAGAGTACGAATGATGTTACTGATGTTTTGAATTCCATTAGGTCTACTCGAAGGGTCCTAAATTGCTTTTTTATTAGTTGGTGAATTCAGTTCTTCAGCACAGTTCATGTTATTCTGACACTGGTATTCAAGTCATAGGTTTGGATTTAGCTCCTATCTTTTGTTTACTTTGAAGACCTGATTTGTAGGTTGCAAGTGATTCTAACCAAAATTCGTTTTTACAGTTAAGTGCACAGTGGTGTTTATGACAATAATAGTGTTTCCTTTCATGTAAACCAAGGACAATTGATGGATATATTTTCATGGTACATTAAGCAGTCTTTATCCAAGGGACAAGGAGGAAATAATCATATCATCTGTTTTAATTTCTAAGTATTTACTGTTTCTGTGCCTAGATGTGTGGGTTGCCATGCACATATCCAGATGGCCCTTGTGTGTGTGTGTGTGTGTGTGTGTGCGTGTGTGTGCACTTACACAAAGTAAACCGCTTGTCTCCCCTGAACGTTCTTTATAAACTTAATGGATTAGAATTCAGCAGGCAAATGAAATACAAGATGAATTTGAAATTAATTTGCATAAATAAATGTATAATTACTTGAAGTTATATATTTATGCAGGAAAATAAATTTATAAAACATAATTATTACTCATGTTCACCTATATTACATTATGAAATGAATGAGTACATTTCATCAAATTTCCCTGTAGGGGCATAAATAACCAAAGTGAAATAATATAATTAAGTGATTTCTAAGCACTTTACATTCTGATCCATTTCACCTTCATAACAGCTCTCTAAAATAGAAACAATTACTATCTTCATTTTAAAAATGAAGAAATGTAAGTTATAGAGAAATTGAGCACCTTTCCCAAGTTCTTACATTTAATGAATTTTGGGGCTACATTTTGAATCTTTGGCTCTAGGTCCACCATCTTAAACCCCAGGCTGCACTGTCTCCCAAAACATTCACATGTATATCATTCATTTTGCCCAGCATTTAATGTTCCCTGTGTGACTCTATGTATATAAAACCATGTTTGTAGACTAAATTTCAGTGTCAACATTGTACGTGTGTGTTGCCCTCCTTGCTTGGTTCAGGAGCCTTGTCAGCTCTCCCTGTGCCAAGACCACCTTGCACGTGCTTCAGGGACTGAAGGGGTTTGCGTGTGGCCGTTGTCCTCCTTGAGACACCACCACTCAAGCTCAACTCATGTTCAGATGCAGCCCCTCCCTCGTAGCAGGTCCCAGCACTTAACTTCAGAGGGTGTGCGAACTCACTTGGTTGCTTCTCCTCTCAGTTTTGTGGTTTTGCTCCATTGACTGAATTTGGTACAGACAGACATGCGTGGACCTTAGAAACAGAGATGCCCTTGATGATGAGCACTTATCTCTGACCTGTGAAGTGTCATGGAACATAAAAGGCAAGCTGCTTTTTAAAAGTTCTCCAAACAGTTTAGTTTTCCATTCCTACATTAAAAATAGGTTTTCCTGTTTCTCTCCAGTCCCGGTGCATTCATGTCCGTCGAAGTCTTTACAGATGCTTCCTTTCTTCCCCAAACCCTGAACTTTGTCCAGGGCCTAGCTTCTTTCTCCTCAACCTTTCTACGCCTCAGTCTTGCTGTTGCTTTTTGCTGTTATTTAAAATGTTTGTAATAGCATCCCTGATCATCTGTTATCTGTGTGATTGATTGTATTTTTTATACAGACACCCTAGACTGTTTCAGTTAATGGCATGGAAACGTTGGACCCTGGAGACGAAAATCTGTGTGGAGTGTCTGCTGAGCGGGTGGGTCTGGTTAAGGAGGTCACACAACTGAGCACTTGGAAGGCTGATCTCTTACTTCTGTCCTTGTTTCTAGGCACGAGGACTGGACTTGTCCCGTGTGAGGACCTGTGTGGTGGTGGCAGAAGAACGGCCTCGGATAGCACTCACCCAGTCCTTCTCAAAACTTTTCAAAGACCTGGGCCTCCATCCAAGGGCTGTTAGCACCTCATTTGGCTGTCGAGTGAACCTGGCCATTTGCTTACAGGTGAGTTTTATTGATGTCAGTCAACAGTGCTGGGGTGACAGTCGCTGTTAATGACAGGTGTGCAGCACACATTCAAATTCAACCTACTTACTTGGCTGATGCTTAGCTACATTTGGAAGATAATCTTTTAATTAAATGCATGTGATCTGGTACACATATCTTCCTTCCTTCCTTCCTTCCTTTTTTCTCTACATTTGTCAGTAACCAGTATGCATAAATAGCATTGGTAGGACTTACTCTGTTACAACATTTTTACTTTTGGAACATGTGTACCAGTTTTCCCAGCCCTCTGAAATTGGGCTTTTTAAAATTAGACGCTAGACAAGGGTTTCATTGTGGCAAAAAATCCTGTCTCTTGAAGGACTTGGTGTTGTATATGTAGATAGTAATTTCTGTAGGAAGAATTTCAAACATTGAGCAGGGTTGGCAGTCCAGAAACAACTGTTACAGCTGCATTTCTGTGACATAAGTGTGAGGCCACACTCCTACGATAGTCTTGCCTTAACCATGGCTAAAAAAGGTAGTTCTCTTTCTTTCTCTTTATTAGCCCACTTCCAAGTATCTTCACTATTCCTTTCCCTTTCTGGACTCCTAACATGAGGCCCAGGCCATGGCCATCGCTGTGCCAGGCCAGGGCAGCCTGAAACAAAGGAGAGGAGAACCGTGTAGGACTGTTCTCCCCACGGACCCTTCCCAGAACTTCACCCAGGACAAGCTCCGTTGCAGAGTTTGCTCCTTGAATTTGTTAAAACAATAAAACTTGACTCACGGCAGGTGCTGGAACAAAGACCAGTCAACACAAGTTACTCCCAAACTCTGCTCCCTGCCCACCCCGTCTCTCCATTCAGGCTCCCAAAGATGGTTACGTACAACGAGGTCTTGTCCTCGTTGAACATCTTCTTGAGTACGTGTATCAAATATTTTTAGTAAAAATAAACAGAGTGAGAGGGTAAAGAATGGCTTGCACATATGGGAGGCAATTTCAGAAAGGGCGGCCAAGGAGGCCTCTCCAGGAGGTGAATTTTAGCCCAGTGGCCTGAAGTGAACAAGGTGCACAATTTGGGCAAGTGCAGAGCCTTGAGGCAGGTAAGTGAAATGTTTGCTTCTGTTCATTTTTGCAATAATTAAAACATCTGTGATGATGGTACCACACAAACAGAGTGAGCATAGCCCAGGTCTGATGGCAGAAATCCCACATCTCCTGCTTATGTAAGACCGACTAACATCCAACATTTTGTCTACCCAGAAATAATCATTAATCTCTTGAGGTACAAAAAACAAATAAGCAAAAAAGCTAAAATATTCCAAATCCTGTGCCTAAATACTTAAAGGCACTGAGACATGTATGCATTTTCCCCTTGGAGCACCGCAGCTACTGGTACATGTGACATCAGTGAGTGGGCCGCTTTGCTGTTTCTGACAACACAGTTTTCTCGGTCAGGTTGTCTGTCATCCTTGTTGAACAGGTCTGCACTTGACTCTGGGCATTGCAGTGGAGGCAGCCCTATTAGGAGGGAAGTGTCTCTCTCCAAACAAGGAGTGGAGCTGTGTCCAAGCGATGCAGGGTTTCCCGGCCGTGGTCTCAGGGACAGTGTTTTGTGGAGTCCGTTGGGGTACCCCTGTCTAAAGGGGTCCCTGGTGTTTGGGAAAGGCTGCGTGAAACAACTGGCATGATTTCCTGCCTGAGAATGAAACCTATACATGACAATTTAGAGTTGCACAAGGATAAATTAGGGGTTTGGTTTGGGGGGTATTTTTGCAATAATAACCTTCATTTATGGCACCATGGACCTTTCACAATACAGCCTCAAGCTTCTCACTCTGCTGTACAATCTGGCATGAAATGACATCATCTACCTTAGAGTCCTTCATGCTGTCAGTTCCGCACAAGCTGACTCCCTCTGTTCTGGGTCTGAGATGGGCCGCCTCCATCTTCATGTGGCAAAAATGGCTTCTGAATTATTCCCGGTCTCATTTCTGATCCCTTCAGTGGGAAGTGTTTCCTTCCTTTGACTTCCACTGGCCTTTTGTCCCTCCAACTTTATACTTTGTAGCACATTTCATACTTATATAACAGACTTCCATCCCCTCTGGTCTGGGAAAAACTGTCAGAGAACTCAGTATCTCCTGCAGTCACACAGTCACTTGTGAAAGTGAACTCATTTCATGGATGTACTAAAAGCTGTTCCTGTACCCGCAGCCATGACTCATGAAAAGAAATGAGGCATATTTGTCTGACTAGCGTCAAGCCTCCTGTGTGAAGTACATGGCAGCACAGAATTTTCCCCAGAATGAAGCACAGTGTGAATCTCCAGCTAATGAAAGCCCACAGCATCATTTTGTAACCAGACTAGTGGGATCCCACCAACTGCTGCCCACAGGCAATAACTCTGAAGACAGAGTCCACTGGAAAGGGAAAGGGAATTTTATTTACTTATAGATATACACAACTTTCTGATGCCCACCCACCCCTGCTGCCAACACTGCCAGAGGAGTGAGCAGAATGTTGGTGGCTGGCCACCAGAGCTTCACATGCAAGAAAGGATGGTGGGGCTTGTTGTCCAGCCATGTTGCTTCCCAGGACCTGCCTGCCCAAATCTCCTCTTTCCCCACCCTGCAACCCCCTTTTTACTGGGCTTCTTCCGAGCACCTGCAGTGCTCCTGGTCAGGCCCAAAACGCTCAGGGAGGGGAGCAGAGACTGACCCTCCCCAGCTGCACTGGGGCATACCTGACTGACCCACACTGGCATGGGCCATGGGCAGGCAGCAGCCACCATGGCTTCCTGCCTTGGAAGGGGCACTGGGCTTGCTGGCCGCAGCCAGAGGCATGGACCACTGTAGGAGGCAGCTTCTGCAGCTCCTCACTAGGGGAGGGGTGCGGGATTTGCAGGCCCCAGTCTCCCTGAGTCTGCTGGCCTGAGCCTCCACCCCTCCCCTCTTACCAGAGCTCATTGTACTCCAAGCCTGCTCTGGAGCACTTAGGGAGGGGCCCCGGGAAATGCTCCCAGGCCACTCAGTCCGAAAGGCCTGGGGCCCAGGAACTCCCAGCCCCTGTCAGCTTGGAAGGAGGGGAGAGAATCTAAGAGGGCAGCATTCCCACCCACTCTCCTTTTAAAGTCTCCCCAGAATGCCCTGGGTAGTAGAAGCAGCTGGGATGGTATGTCCCTACCATCCAATCACCTTCCTAGTTTTTGTTGCCACCTTGCATGCCTCTCTTCTTTCCCCTGTGTCATACATGCGTCATTCTGGTTGCTGGGGTGATGCACCCATGCTCTGTCTTTGGCACTTCTCCACCCTTACCTGTTTCTGGGGGCAAGAGCATTCATCCTGTTACAATTACCCCCTTTAACACTCTGGACACTTGTAATCTTACAAGGGCAGATGGACAAAGGTCTCGTTCTTTTGTAACTACTTCTTCCTGACCAAGGGGTATAGTCCTACCTATCCCCTGGTCCAGAGGTCCCTAACAAAGGGGGTCTGGATGGACGGGAGCCTCCATGTGAGGCAGAAGGACTTGCAGAGTCCAGGTCAATTGGTTGTCCCTGAAAAGCAGCATGTGCGATGTCCAAAGGATGGCATTACTGGACAAGTTGGCATCCCTGTTCTGGAGGTGGCAAATTTGGCAAGAGTGTTAGAAGGCACAAGCAAACCCGTAACAACTAAATGAGAAAAGTAGGGACTAATTCTGCAGTGTCCCTGATTAAGAAAAAAAATGGCTTCCTTGGAAGAAGCTGTACAAGGCATGTCACACCCGTTTGAAGCCTTACTGCCTACTGTACTCAGCTTAAATTAGCCTTAGGGGAATATCCTGAGATTCCTCCCTTTAACACTTCTACACCCTTTCTTCTGTCCAAACTATCAAGGCAGAAAAGAAAGCAGTTTTGAAGCAAAGCTGATAGGCTGCCCATTCTTTAACAACTCAAACGTTTAGTCCAGCTAAACCACTGAGTCCCAGGAGGTGGTGATGCAGGTGGGCTTCTCCAGTGGGGCCTACACCGTTTCTGAGACCACAAGACTGTCTTTGAGAAGACGTTCAGTTGCAAGGCCTTTGCTGTAATGATGCTAAGCAGTGACAGTTTGACATGGTCAGGTTAAACCAGTTCAATTCTCAAGTGAAAACCATCCTTGAAGATAGTTAGCAAACAGACCTTGTAGGTATTGCTAGTTATCAGTATGTCGTCTACATATTACAGAACTCCTGACCTCAATTGAATATCCCTTAGGTCATTGGCTAATACTTCCCTGAGTATAGTTGGGGAGTTCTTCAATCCTTGTGGCAGCACAGTCCAGCAGTATTGGAGCGTGGCTTATGTTTGTGTGTCCTGCCGTTCAAAGACAGACAGTAGCTGAGCCTGTTCATCTATTGGGATGCAGAAAAAGGCATCCTTCAAGTCTAGTACTGAAAACCACTTACTATCTCTAGGCCCCATGGTCCACAGAGTACAGGGGTTGGGCCCTGTAGGATGAGTGTTCTACACAATGTCATTTATGGCTCAAAGATCCTGTACCAATCGAGATTCATCATAGTGAAGGTCTTTGGCAAAGTGGGAGTGTTATAGGGAGACTGGCTTGGCCGGATTAGTCCCAATTTTAAGAATTTCTGCAATCCTGAGTGAATCCTCTCTAAAGCTTCCTTTTTGAGAGGGTACTGTATCTTCTGTGGAATTCGCATCCCCTCTTTTAAGCTAACTTTTATAGGTTGGATGTTAACTGCTTTACCTGGGGTTCCATCAGGGATCACTTGTCTAGGTGTAGTTTCGGTACCTCCTAACCCCATGATTGTAATCAGAGTTCCTTGTTTAAATTTTGGGGTTTCTTAAATGAAAGAGGCCTCCACCCCAGTGTCAATAAGGGCACAGGCTACAGTAGTAGACCCACTTTTTCAATATATAGTTAAACTGATATGAGGTCAGTAGTCCCTTCTCCCCACCTCTTTCACTTCTGCAGCAGATCCAGGCCTTGGCCTGATCCCTGTGGTTGCATACGGGGATTCTGGACGGGATAGATGCTAGCTGTAGCCATCAGGGCTGAAGGGCCTGCTGTTTCCTTTTTATCCTCCTCTACTTAGCGGTTTGCGCTTCTCCTGCATTTTTCTTTGCATAACTTCCAAAGATCATGAGTGGTAAGTCCATCTATTTCCTCCTTCTTTGTCCCAGCTCTCAAGAGTGCTTTGAACATGCCTTTACTGGGCATTCGATCAACAGGTTTGGATCCCAATCCATTATTGGAGTTACTAGTATCCTTACCAGTACTCCAGTGCCCCATGTCTTCTAACTGGACCATTTAGTCTAAAACAGTGTTGGGGGGATTGGCAGTTTCCCCCAGCAGAAAAGTCATCATTAAGTTCTTGTGTGCTGGAGGGGCAGTTATAACTAGTATGTTACAATGGGGAGCAGCAGTTAAACAATATGTCTCCGCCTCCCCAATCGTGATGGCTGTTTTCATCACCTCCTCTTTTGATTTCTGCATTCCCTCACTAAGGGTATATCATGGCTGGTCTCCATTTGGCCATATGGTATCCATGGGGTAATGTTTAGCACATTCTTGAGCAGCCAGGACCAACAGAAAAATGTTACTATCTCCTTCTTGACTATAATCTCTAAAAGCTCTTTGCACAAATGGGTTAGAGCTTATACTCCAAAATGTAATGCAATCTGTGGGATCTCCAGTTACCCCTCCAGCTCCTGCATCAGCAATCCTAATCATCCAAGCAGCCAAAGGCTCTCCCATTCATTGAGTAAATTAGGCCAAAATATCAGTAATCTCTTGTTGAGTAAAATCCTCAATGATAACTTTGCCGGTCACCTGATTTCCCTATTGTTCCTTTTTCCTATGTGTGATGGGGCGTGCTCCTAACTGAGGATATTTTGACTCCTCCTCCTTCAGTTCTCCATAGACCACCTCACCATCTTCCTCATCAAGCTCATCCCAGACATCCCCATCCCACTTATCAGGGTCCCAATCAAGTGGCGCAGAAGCAACCACAGCACACACTTTCCTTTTGTTTACCTTGCCCCGGCGCTTCTTATATTTATACTGAGCACACAGTACTGCAGGCTTTTTGGCCACTGCCTGATAATTTCTGGCTTGATCCCCCAGAATAAAATTTTGACATTGTAGCATGGAAAGTTTCCCCTGCTATTCTGTGAGCTCTCACAAGAGCTGAAGTTTTTCCTGCAGGATCTGCTCTTCCCTTTCATGGCACTTCCGATAGGCAGTTAGAATGACCCCACCCCTGTGGCAGACGCCAACCATTTCTTCTCCTTTCTCTATGGGCATAGCCTGGAGGCATTCTACTAACTGGGGCAGTTCCCCAGTCTGTACCTGGCATTCCCAGTCCTCACAGGGACCCATTCCCCCAGCCCATTCTTGTGCAACCTGAGAGAACAGCAAACCCTCCCAGCTCGGCACTTCACAAATCACACATTTCATTTGGGGCTTACACAAAAAGGGCATATTGTCCTTGAATCCTGTTCATGATGACAATTTATGTGCTGTTAAGGAGCACATATAAGATCATTGCCACCTAATTTGGGGGTTCAGATTTGCAGACATTAAAAACCTCAAGTCAAAGGTGAATAGCTAAGCACTTTATTAAGTAAAAGTAGAGAAAGCAAGAATCAAGAGCATATATAACCGGATGGGAAATTACCAACACCCAAACATAGATGCTGGGGAAGCCCAGAGATTGATGCTGAGTGCTCAGGACCCCAGCTGCACCATGTTCCTAGTGGTGGGAGCTACGCAAGGCAGTGGAACCGTGGTCTTGTGGTGGGCAATCCAAACCTCACCTGCACAGTGGTCACAGTGGAGGGAGTTATAAAAGGAAATAGAACCATGGTCTCAGTTGTGGGCGCCCCAGACCTCAGCTACACCACAGTCCCAGTGGTGGGAGCTACCTAAGGCAGTGGAACCTGGTCCCTCTGACCGCATTGGTGGCCCCTCTGACCGCAGCTGCACTGTGGTCACTGTGGTGGGCACTCCAGAAGGCAGTGGAATTGTGGTTCCGGTGGTAGGTGCTCTGAACCTCAGCAGCACCGTGGTCTTTGTGGTGGGGACTACAGAAAGCAGTGAATCCATGGTGTATCTCCCTCCCAGACCCATTTCCTTTCCACGTGTCAGGAGTGTTTAAGCAGCCCACGCCTCTAGCAGGTGTGCAGAGGAATTCCTAGCAACAGGGAAAACTCACAGTCCCACTCCTCCAGGGATCGAACTCTGCCCCCTGGTTTCATGTATGAGTGTTTGGCAAGTGGTAGTACCTGATCTGGAGATGTGAGGAGTATTTGCTTTATTAACAGAACCTAATTAAAGAAAAACTGAATTAAGGGAAGCTGGTAACACACATTTCTAGCAGTTCAGCTATTAATCAATTCCCTGTTGGAAACTTCTTCGAGACCCTGGAGCATCGATTGACCTGTGAGCTCCTCCGGGATCCCTGCCTGTGGTGCAGGTGTTCTGGCACCTCAGTTGTGTGAGCTGTGCTAGATTTTGGTCTTTTCAAGCAGGGAGTCTGGCTCATCAGCCAGTGAGCTCTTCCTGGACTCCCTTCCTGCCTGTCCTCATACGAGCTCTTTGAAGACCACTGCTTTTCCTGCTCCAGCTGCTGCTTCATAATTTTTAACCAGGGGTGGAGGGTCTTTCCCTCCCAGTGCTGCTGGGTCTGCTGGAGGGACTCTCTGTGTGAGTCCAGGCTCTCTGTTCAGAGGCAGCACAGCTGAGCAGCATGCCTCTCTGCTGTCACCTCCAAGGCCTGGGCCTTCCTTTTCAGCTCCTTTTCTTCTCTCTCCCCCAGCATGCTCACTGCTGGCTCACTCAGTTGCCTCTCCAGTAAGGCTTTCTCCTGGAGGTTCCAGGCCCAGGCCTTTGCAGCCGTCTCAGCTCACACTTTCCTTAGCTCCTCCTGCACTGTCTGCAGCTCCCTGTACTCTTTCTCCCCTCCCAGTGAAATGTCCCTCACTGCCTCCTGCTGCTGGAAATCAGAGACCAGCTTTTCTTTCTCCAAGACCTGTGTTGTTTGCAGCTCTGAAGTTTGTTTCTCATATTTGGAGGCTGATTCTTGTCTCATTGGAAACATCTCACAACTTTCCTGTGCATGTGTTTCCCACTGATTATCGATTTCCCTTTGATACCTGTTCAATTAGTAGCTCAAGTTCACTGTCATGACTTAAGTGTTAGCCTGTAATGGTAGGTTTTCATTGAGTAGCAGGCCAGCTTCCTCCCTTAACACTTTGTGTCTGCCTTGTGTCCATTGTCTTTGACCTCAGCTTTATTTTCCCCAAAGACTCATCACTGCCAGGACTTCCTGATTGCCACAGGCTCTATGCTGAAAAATGCTGCTCAGTCTTTACAAGTGGCAGAAATACTCCTTCCTAGGAAGTGAGTATTGACTTCTGAGGGAAAACCAGTGTTTTACTAAATTTGAATTATGAAGAGGCAGCTCCTTTGAATAGGAGTCTGAGGAGGTGGGGATAAGTTTTCAGGGTGGTGATTGATTTGATTTGACTTTTATCCTCACCCAAGGACATGTTTATTGATTTTAAAGAGAGGGGTAGGGAGAGAGGGAGAGAAACATTGATGTGAGAGAGAAACATCTGTCGGTTGCCTCTCATACAAGTCCTGACTGGGAATCAAACCCTTTAGTTTATGGGACTACAGCCTTTAGGTTTATGGGACTATGCTTCAATAGGACCACACTGGGCAGGGTAGGATTATGATTGATTTTAAAAGAATGCCATCATTGTTTTAGCGAGAGCTAAAAGCAATAGGTAGTTATCATCTAAATTAAAATTTCATGATTCAGAGAATGCAAGAGTTCTCATTTTTTATTATCTACCCACTTGATATTTGTAGTCATCTGAAATCTTTAGTTTCAGGTAAAATGACACACTTTCTATGTGCGATCTACATCTTCGAACCTGCCTCCCTCCACCCAAGCCCAAAATAGTTAACATTCACGGCACTGTGGAGCATGTTACAACTACTCTCTAAACTACCTGTCCATACTGATCAATTTTAGAAGGCCCTGCTGTCACATGATGCCGTGTCTTCTCTATGTGGCATGTTAACTAACAGCAAATGGGAGGCAGTGTGAAAACGACTGACTGCCGTGCTGTGGCCTGGTGAGTACACAGAAGTCACGTGGGCAGTCTTCAGTCAGCAGGACGTATGAACGAGTCCTGTGCAATAAGACTACGTAGCAAGAGCTCCAGATCAGTAATTTTCAACTTTTTTCATCTCATGGCACACATGGAGTAATTACTAAAATTCTGCAGCCCGAAAAAAATGTATCTTTTGCCAATCTGACCAAAACATACATATAGGTATGATTTTGATTCATTTGCACCAGATGGCCATTGTTGTGTTGGCTGTCATTATTTTCAAATATGACAGTCTGAGGGAAAAGAGATCATGACCCCTGCCTGAATACTCTCAGGTATTGCCTATTTTTTTATTTTTTTAAAGATTTTATGTATTTATTTTTAAAGAAAGGGGAAGGGAAGGAGAAAGAGAGGGAGAGAAACATCAATGTGTGATTGTCTCTTGTGCACCCCTCTTTGGGGACCTGGCCAGCAACCCAGGCATGTGCCTTGTGTGGGAATCAAACCTGTGACCCTTTGGTTCACAGGTCAGCACTCAGTCCATTGAGCCATACCAGCCAGGGCTTAGGTACTGCCTGTTTTAAAAATTCTTTTTTTTAAATTTTTCACTTTTTAAATTCATTTATTTTTTATTATTGTTCAACTACAGTTGTCCCCATTTTTCCCCAACCACTCTCCCCTGCCCCACCCACCCTCACCTCCTACACTCAATCCTACCATTGCTTTGGCTTTGTCCATGGGTCCTTTGTACATGTTCCTTGACAACACTTTCCCTTCTTTCCCCCCTTATTCCCCTCCCCTAAGCCCCCTCCCCTCTGGTTACTGTCAGTTTGTTCTTTATTTCAGTTTCTCTGGTTATATTTTGCTTGCTTGCTTGTTTTGTGGATTAGGTTCACATCCTATGGTATTTGTCTTTCACAGCCTGGCTTATTTCACTTAGCATAATGCTCTCCAGTTCCATCCATGCTCTCATGAAGGGTAGGAGGTCCTTCTTTCTTTCTGCTGTGTGGTATTCCATCCTGTAAATGTACCACAGTTTTTTCATCCACTCATTTACTGCTGGGCACTTAGGCTGTTTCCAGCACTTGGCTATTGTGAATAACACTGCTATGAACATAGAGGTGCATAGGTTCTATTGAATTGGTATTTCAAGGTTCTTAGGGTATAATCTCAGCAGTGAAATTGCTGGGTCAAAAGGCTGTTCCATCTTCAGTTTTTTGAGGAAATTCTTTATTCCCACCAACAATGTACTAGGGTTCCCTTCTCTCCACAAGCTCGCCAGCACTTGTTTGTTGATTTGTTTATGATGGCCATTCTGACCAGTGTGAAGTGGTGTGTCATTATGTTCTTGCAGCATACTGGTGTAGATTGTTGTCTCAGCTTAGCAAAGTCTAAGAAGCAGTTTCCAGAGTAAGAAGTAGGGTGGGTTGGGGGACAAGGAACCTGACTCAATCTGGGACAGGGGGCCTCAGCCACCACCCATGCAAATCATGAGCAGAAAGTCAGGCATGGGCACAGACCACAAGGGGCCAAAGCCAGCTTTCACGTCTTCCCCAAAAGGGCCAGAATAGGGGATGTGACTCTACACTCACTTGCCTCATCAGCTGACTCAGCTCCCACATCCTCTACCCTCATAAACTCAGAAAGTGGGAGCCCCGCAGGACCTGCATGCAGTAAATGCTCAGTGTCTCACTGTTACCACTGCTGTGGACGCCACCATTATTGTCATCATTCCGTGCGCACACACTGCCCCTGACCATGGGGCTCCTGACAGCTACTCTGGTGACACTCGGATAACAACAAGGACACAGCAACCCTAGCCACTGAGCTCCTACATAGCAGGCAGCACGCTAAGCATTTCACTTAAACACAACGTCACTGGCAGGAATGGACTGCTGTGACTGGCTACTGTTTGCAGACAAGGAAACTGAGGCTCAGAAAGATTAAGTTAGTCATGGCTGTATGGTCAGGAGGTGGAGAGCTGAGATTCGAGGCTGGAGGTTCTGACTTCAGACAGAGCCCCTCTCTCACCACCATTCAGTACTGCCCCTGGTACGTGGACGGGTAACAAATAGTCTGTTTACCCACTTCCCTTATTAACCGAGTCCTCTCAACTCCTAAAGTGCAGTGATTGATCACAATTCCCCGGGTGTGACAAAACAAGATGCAGAAGTCCCGATTTGTGGAAAACAGACCCAGGGCCTACGTACGGTGTTGAGCAGTGACGAGAGTAACGGCACCTCTCTTCTGCCTGGAGGGATGGAGCTGGGAACAGCGGCCTGTGGCAGGTCTGATGAGGATGAAACTTACAGGCAGTCCTTGTCCAGGAAGGACCAGCAGCATCAGAATGCCCCCATTCTTGGCTGGCCTGACACTCCACTTCCCCACCTGGACCTGCATGTGCTGCGACTACTGAATTTGAACTTCTGTTGCTGTAACATGCCGTCTTTGTTTCTCAGATTCATATTTCCTGTCAGTTCTCTGTCCTAAGAGATAACAAAGACAAAACTTTCCACTCCTTACACGATAAAAGCACGTTTTGAAATGCAAGAAAAATAACACTTGAGTCGGCCTTAACAACATTTACAAATTCTATAATCAAATGGCAAACTTTCTGCAATGGTTCCATATTTTTGTTGAGATATATAAAAGTACTTTCTGAAAGTATGATATATAGGACAATGTGAAAATCACCATATTTCACTGAAACAATGAAGTCCTTCCTCAAATGTATCTTTTCAATCATGAAACTGCAACTTCCAGGTCTCGAGGGAAAGAGTCCTTTTAAAACCCCTTCTGTAACCACTGTCTGCATTTTTAAATTAGGGAGAAAGTCTTTTAAACTTAGTTTTTCAACTCTTTAAAATATCAGCAAGACAGAAGTCAGTATGTAGTCAGGTGTGATATGAGCACTAAGACACTTCTTAAAACCAAGAGCTGCATCAGGTAGAACCCAGACTGGCAAAGTGGGAGTGTTACAGGGAGACTGGCATGACTGCATTAGTCCTGGTTTTACAAATTTCTGCAGTACTGGCTGAGTCTCTTCTAAAGCCTCTTTTTAGGGGGGTACTGCTTCTTCTGTGGGATCTGTGCCCTCAATTTTAGGTTAACTTTTATGGGTTGGATGTTAACTGCTTTACCTGAGATTCCATCAGCCCAGTGGTTTGGTCGACCTATTTGTGGATCTGAGGTGGGAAGGTGAACCTCCAGGACCTTCTGGGCAAGTTAGCAGTACCTGGAGTGGGAGAGCATGTTCCAGTGGGACCTCTACACATAATTGCTGCTCTTCAGGAGAAAAAGTTATTTGGGCATGCAATTTGTAAAGTAAATCTCAGCCCAGCAGTAGAATTGGGCAATCTTGCGTATAGAGAAAACTGTGTATGGTCTTTTGATTCCCAAGCTGACAGTCTAGGGATTGAAGGTCCACCTGCTTTTGTAATTGTCCAGTCATTCCAGTAACTGTTATATGTATCCAAGCTTTTCTTGGTTACTGTTGTATTCATAACTGAGTATGTAGCTCCTGCATCTACAAGGAAATCAATTGGCTTGTTCCCCACCATCAACTGTACCCAGGGCTCCTGTAGGGAAATGGTGGTAGGTCAGTAGATGTCCAACAGAGGCCCTGGGCCTCCTCATTTGTCATCAGACTCCCCTTACCTTTTTAGCATTTCTTGGCAAGGGTTTTCATCCCTACCTTCCCTTTTGAATTTGGGGCACTCCTTTCTCCGATGACCCTCCTCCTTGCAACAGACACATTGATTGGCACCTGGGGGAGTGGTGCCAGGTGCATTGGCCAATGCCAGAGGCATGGGCCATGGGCGGGAGGCAGCTGCCGTGGCTCCCTGCCTGGGAGCAAGGCACAAGGTTTGCTGGCCTAAGCCTCCCTGAGTCTGTTTGCCTGCATTCCAGGCCCACCCTGGAACACTAAGGGTGGGGTCCCAGGAAACTCTCCAAGGTCACCCAGTCCCCAAAGTCTGAGCACAGGAGCTCCAGCCCACCTTGGTTGGGAAGGAGGGGAAAATCCAAGAGAGCAGTGTTCCTGCGTGTTCTCCTTTTAAAAGTCCCCCCAGAGCCCCCTGGGCAGTGAAAGCAGATGAGAGGTTATGTCCCTCCCATCCAATCACCTTCCTCGTCACTGGCACCAGCCTTGCGCACATCTTTTTCCTGTGTCCTGCGTCTCTCATTCCAATTGCCAGAGCGACACACACATTCTCTGTCTTCGGTGCTTCTGCACCCCTCCCCATTTCCAGCGGGAAGTTCCCCTTGTTACAATTTGTCTTGCTTCCTTGTAAAAATCAGGGTTTAGTTCTTCAAGCTTCCAGCAGAGTTGGCATCTCAGACAGCAGATCCAGGACTGTATTTTAAAAGACATTCACACTCACCAAAAAAAAAAAAAGTGTATCAGACCCTTCAGTTCCCAGGCAACATCTAGTTAGCTACTTCCACAGCTCACACAGGGTAAGTGCAACCATTTCATCACACACTGAGAGAAACAGAGGCTCAGAGACATGGAATGAACCTTGCCACTGGACAAAGCAGGGCAATAAAGCAGCCCTTGGACAGAATGGTCCCTGCTTGCGGACTGTAGAACCCAGGCATGGCAGCACTTTGAACACATCTAGCATTTTTCAACTTTGTTAGGTGACAGTTCTACCTGGTGAGTATCCAACAAACACTTTGTAAACTAAGTATGCATTTCAAAATGAATTTGTGTGCCAGCAGAGTAGCCTGTCTTCTGTTTTTAACATTTTAAACCAGACCTGCTGCTTCTGCGTGGCCTAAGTGGCCTAGTTCACAAGGCACACATCTCTGTGTAAGATGTACTGTGAGAGGTGGGCTTCCCTCTGCCGTTCCTGTAGGGGGGTTGGGCCGGGACCCAAGGGCAGGCTGGTTCTGAAGCCCAGAGCAGCGAGTGCTGCAGTGACTCGTGATGCCTTCTCTCGTGTGCCGTTATGGGAAACCCTGGTGTTTGTTTCTTAGAAGCAACAAACATGAAATCTGACATAGCATTGTCAGACACAAATGGGCAAATACGAAAATTTAAATTAGATAGTTTTAAGGATAGAAAACTAGAATTCGAGAGGGTTTCTGTGAAGCTGTTTTTTCAGCTCTTACATCTTAGAAGTGAGTGACTTGTTTTACCCATTTACCATTTTGAGGCAGGGATTGCCACATTAATTACTTTGACACTGTCCCTTTGAGTTCCATGTCATAGCTTTAGGAATGAGCTCATAGAACAGTGTGGATGACTTTAACTTTACGTGAACTCTTGGTATATTGTAGACTCACAGAAGAAAAATGTAGAAGTATGAACTATTATATGCAGGAGTGACATTTTCCAGAATCCTTAGCTGTTAAAAATAACTAAAATAATTTCAATTGGTTGAATTTATAACAAAAGTGGACATTGGAAAGAGCAAATTAATAACTCCTGTTTAATTAACTTTAATATAAACGTCCCTTAGTACTCTTAAAAAGTGTTACTTGTTTCTTTTTTTCCTTTTTTTAATTTGATTTTATTTTTTATTTTTTAAATATATTTTATTGATTATGCTATTACAGTTGTCCCGTTTCTCCCCCATCATTCCCCCCACCCTGCACACCCTCTCCCACCCACATTCCCCAATTTGGTTCATGTCCTTGTGTCATAAGTTCTTTAGCTTCTACATTTCCCATACTATTCTTACCCTGCCCCTGTCTATTTTCTACCCACTATCTATGCTACTCATTCTCTGTACCTTCTCCCCCCTCCTCCTCCCACGCCCCTGTTGCTAACCCTCCATGTGATCTCCATTTCTGTGGTTCTGTTCCTGTTCTAGATGTTTGCTTAGTTTGCTTTTGTTTTAGGTGTGGTTCTTAATAGCTGTGAGTTTGCTGTCTTTTCATTGTCATATATTTTTTTAAATTTTTAATCAGTATTTTTTAATTGTTGATATTGTACAGTTTTCTGTCTTTTACCCCACCCCAGCCCACCACCCCAGCCCTCCCCACCTTCCTCCCATTTCCACCCCCCATAGTTTTTGTCCATGAGTCCTTTATACTTGTTGCTCTAAACCGTTCCCCTTTTCCCCTGAAATTCCCTCCCCTCCCCCTCTGGACACTGTCAGACTGTTCTCAAATTCAGTGTCTTTGTTTATGTTATGCTTGTTTGTTTGTTTTGTTGATTAGCTTCCTGTTAAAGGTGAGATCATATGGTATTTGTCTTTCACTGCCTGGCTTATTTCGCTTAGCATGATACTCTCCAATTCCTTCCATATCATTGTCATATTTTTGATCTTCTTTTTCTTAGATAAGTCCCTTTAACATTTCATATAATAAGAGCTTGGTGATGATGAACTCCTTGAACTTGACCTTATCTGAGAAGCGCTTTATCTGTCCTTCCATTCTAAATGACAGCTTTGCTGGAAAGAGCAATTTTGGATGTAGGTCCCTGCTTTTCAAGATTTCAAATATTTCTTTCCAGCCCCTTCTTGCCTGGAAGGTCTCTTTTGAGAAATCAGCTGACAGTCTGATGGGAACTCCTTTGTACATGACTGTCCCCTTATCCCTTGCTGATTCTAGAATTCTCTGCTTCATTTTAATCTTGGCTAATGTAATTACAATGTGCTTTGATGTGTTCCTCCTTGGGCCCAACTTCTTTGGGACTCTCTGAGCTTCCTGGATGTCCTGGTAGTCTATTTCCTTTGCCATATTGGGGAAGTTCTTTATTATTTGTTCAAATAAGTTTTCTACTTGTTACTCTTCTTCCCCTTCTGGAACCCCTATAATTCTGATGTTGGGACGTTTAACGATGTCCCAGAAGTTCCTAAGCCTCTCCTCATTTTTTTGAATTCTTGTTTCTTCCTCATTTTCTGTTTGGTTGTTAGTTTCTTCCTTCTGGTCCACTCCATTGATTTGAGTCCCAGTTTTCCTTCCATCTCTATCGGTTCCCCATGCGTCTTCCTTCATTTCACGTATTGTAGCCTGCATTTTCTCATCTAATTTATGAGCAAAATCAACCAATTCTGTGAGCATTTTGATGACCAGTGCTTTGAACTGTGCATCTGATAGGTTGGCTATCTCTTCGTCGCTTAGAGGAATTGACTCTGGGGTTTTCATTTTTTCTCCGGTTTGAGCCACTTTTGGTGGGGTTTTTTGTTTTGTTTTGTTTTGTTTTTGGTCTGGTCGCAGCTATTACGTAGTGAGGGGTGGAGCCTTAGGTGTTCCTCAGGGCAGGGCAGCCCAGTCGCTGGGTTGTGAGGGGGGTGGGGTCAGAGAGGGAAGAATGGCGCCTGTTCCGCTCTCTCCTGGACTCCAGTCCCTTCTGCTGCTTCCCTTCACCTGGATTATCTGCGCACGCGTGCGTGCTGTTACGTAGTGAGGAGTGGAGCCTCAGGCGCTCCCTGGTGTGGGGCAGCCGAGTCGCTGGGTTGTGACTCTATTTGTGGGTGCAGGGTCTGAGAGGGAACAATGGTGCCTGCTCCACTCTCTCCTGGATTCAGTCCCTTCTGCCACTTCCCCTCTGCCTGGACCATCTGCGGGCACGAATGTGGGACCCCCTGGTCAGCCAGCCGCCTTGTGCGGCCTCACTGGGTCTGCACAGGTGCCCCCCTGTGCCCGGGGTCCGCCAGCACCGCCCGTGCACCTGGGAACTGCGAGCCGCTGCTACTTGTGTTCCTGGGTCCGCACCTCCACTTTTTCCTACCACGACTCCGCCCCTCTTACCGGTCTGGAAGAATGGTTGTTGGACTTTCGTACAGTTCAATTTTCTATAAGTTCTGGTTGTTTTCTTGTTTCTAAATATTTATTGTCCTTAATTTTGGTTGTGAGAGGAGGCACAGTGTGTCCGCCTACGCCTCCATCCTGGCCGGAAGTCCTGTTACTTGTTTCTTAACCTCTGCTGCAGAAGACATTGCCTACAGCCACACTTACTCTTTCCAAAGTATAAACTGAAAGGCCTTCAATTTTACTAGGTTTAGAAATTTACTTTATTGTTACAGGAAAATTAGCATCCTCCTCTCCAGCAGGAGGGAGGGAAAATGAGGTCTTCTGTTTTCTAAAAGAGATTTCAATTTTTGCTTTATTAGGAGAAAACTTTTAAGCCACCTGACACAGAAACTTCATTATTCGTTATTATATAGTAAAATACGATTAATTTATCTGAGAGGAAAGCTTTATGGGGAGTAGCTTCGTGGAATCAAATCAGTTGTGACAGTTACAGTCAACCTTAAATCTTAGAACTCCTGCAGTGAAAAAGAGGTGTAGCCACTCTGATGAGGTGAGGCGGAGTCATTGCTGGGGAAAAAGCAGAGGCTCAGAGGGCAATGTAAATCTTCAGTAATTCTCAAAATAAAGTGAATAGTCATAGTAAGACTTTCATTGACTTGAACTCTCAATTCATTTTCTCATATGCTGCTTTTAGATGAGGGAAGTGAGAATAAACCAGGTGCTGCTGGGGTTTTTGTGCTCTAGGGGATTGGTCACATTCAGCTGAAACTTTCACATCTTCTCCCACTGTTGTATGTTGTCCCAGATCATGAAAATTAACATTGGAGATCATGGGCCCTATATTCTTGATCACCCAGTGCATCAGACAGCATTGTACTTTGTAAGCAGCAGGAAGTTTTTGTCAACTTAAATGAGAAGGATTTGTTATGGTATCATTGGTTTGCTCTCAGAAGCACTGAGGAGCTGGGACAGCTCATGCCTCAGCACTGTCCCTGAGAAGATGCCAGTGTTTGCAAGTCTGCACCATTGGCCAGCTGGCCCAGGACACCAGGCTCCACCACTAGCAGATCCACAGCCTGGCCCATGTCACAGACACCTCCGCTGCCAAGGACAAGAGCGTGCTCCCTTGTGCCATGAACAGATGCAGCTAATTGGCAGCCTAGGTTACCGCTCCACATGCTGGCTTCCCGGGAAGCTGGGAAAGAGGGCGTTGGATATTTTTAGTTACTACAGAGGGACAGGAGCTCTGTATACAGCCAGGTTCCAAAAGTAGAGGAGTTCCCCAGGTACAGAAGGAGAGTCCTGATGTTTGGTGACCCAAAAGGAATGACTGGTGGCTACTTCAGTTCATCCTGTTGGCAGCCCAACATCAACACATACTCTTCACCCCATTCTGAAACATCAGAGACAGGCAGGGGCACATTCCCTCATTCCTCTGTGCAGTGTTTTTGAGTGTCTGGTGCATGCTGGGCACTGGGCATCACCACACCAAAGCACTTGGCTCTGCCAGGTGCTACTAAGTGTCTTTCCACCTGATCATTCAGGAACTGTGGAGTTAGCCACAGGAGTTTAGGGTCCTAAAGCCTATGATGAGATGTGCAGCAAATTGAACTCACAAGCTTCACAAACAAACGTTAGCTTTGGTTTGGGTTGTCTCTTGTCATATAAACAAGTGATTCCTTATCAGTTGTAGAAAATTCAGCCTGTGCCTTGAACCAAGAATAGAAGCATCCAAGCTGCTTTGTTCTTCAACCTCAACAGCACCCACAGAAACAGCCATGATTTCATGTCATTCTGTATGCTAGTGGAAGCAATCAGTGGCACTTTTTCTTGAAGGACCAGAGAATAAATAGCTTGGGCCTGGTGCCCACATGGTCTCTGCACATAGACTTAGCTCTGGTGGCAGAGCTGGAAGCAGAAACAGATGGTATGTGAATGAATGGATGTGGCTATGTTCCCGGAAGACTGCAGCAACAGACAGGCCCTTCTTGTTTTTCTTGTTTTGCTCAGGGGCTTGCTGACCCTGTGTAAAAGAGACTTCTTTACCCAGTTTACCAGTTCACGGCATGGGCCACCACAGTCCAGCCCAGCAAAGGAGCTGAATTTTTACTACCTTTGAAGAAAAAATAAAAATAAATGTAGAAATAAATGAAATAGAAAGTACATGCATGGGGGAAATAAAGTTAAAACTTATTTCTTTAACAAAATTAATAAATGTGATAAACTTCTACCAACACTGATGGTTAGAAAAAGAAGAGACAGACTAATGATACCGAGAGCTGCCAAGGATGGGGGCCGTGTTTGGAGCCTCGGACTTCGCTGCTGGAACAGACGGTGCTTTGCACAGTGTTTCTCGTGCAGTCGAACATGGACTTACCATGTGACCCAGAAATCCATTCCTGGGTGTGTACCCAAGAGAGATAAAAATGTGTGTTCTCTAAGGGGCCTACACACACACACATTTATAGCAGCCTTGTTCGTAATCAAGGAACAACTTCGTATCCTTTAGCAGAGACTGCAAGGGCAGGTGTTGTTCTGTCTGCGCATTGGAATGCTGATTGGTCGTAGCAAGGAGCAGACTGCTCCTTCAGGGAACAGCGTGGCTGCGTCTCAGGAGCAGTGTGCTGAGTGAAGGAGCCAGACACAGAGGTCTGCATATCATGTGAGTTTATCAAGGCAAAACCATAGGCACAAAAATCAGATTACTACAAGATGGCAGGACAGGACTTTTGGAATGATGAAAAATTTTTGTCTTGACTAATTGTGGTTACTTGACTGTATACATTTGTCAAAATAAACATGTACACTTAAGGAAAAATTTTATTGCAGGTAAATTATACCTGAATACATCTGACAGATAAGGAGAGAGGGAACAAATTACAAGTATAGAAATAAACACTTCCTCTGTTGGTAAAAATGGAGCAGCAGGACCCAGATTTGCTATCTGCCCTGAAACAGGCCAAGGATGAACAAATATGTAAAGAGGACACTGGACCCCAGGTAGCAAGGAACAGAGATCCCTGAGAGACAAGGTGTTAACCCTGTGACTTCCTCAGATTGCTGCCTGACAGCTTTTCGGCCGGTGTGCAGGCAGGGTAACAGACAGAGCCCAGTGTGCTCTTTGCATGGAGGCGGTGGGGCTGAGCATCTGAGGAGACAACGGCAGCTGCAGTTCCCAGGACAGGGTGCCGGAGAGATCCTCCCCGGTATTCAGCTGAGTGCCCATCAGCCTAACCTGATGAAGGCTTCAGTTCATATTCAGAAACTCCCCAAAGCCAGAAACAGAACCAGCCAAAAGGATTCAAGGGAACAGTGCTTGTTCCCACCAGCCAGACGGAAAATCTCATAATTCATAAGAGCACTGCCTTGGGCCCACCTAACAAATCTTAAAAGGAAGAACCAAGAGGATCAAGCTGTTTCTGAGTAATCTGATGTAGAACAAAGACCAGAATTTTCAGGAATACAGATGTATCCAGCACCAAACAAGGTCAAATTTACAATGTCCAACTTCCTATCAAAAATTAGCAGGCATGCCAAGAAGCAGGGAAGTATGACCCATAATGAGAAATGTCAATCAGAAACAAACCAGTTTGGCATAGACGTTGAGTTTATGGACAAGGACACTAAAAGAATTATTTCAACTATATTTCAGATATTTAAAGGTTAAGAAACATGAAATGTTGAAAAAATGCTGAAATTGAGCTTCTAGAAAGTAAAAGCTACAATATGTGAGATGAAAAATACACTGGATGGAATCGACAACAGGAGGAAAGATTAGTGCACGTGAACACATAGCAATAGAAACTTTCTAAAATAAAACAGAAAAAATAATTTCAAAAAATGGAAAGAGCATCAGTGAACCTTGGGAAAGGGCACAGGGCTTAATATACATGTAATTGGACTTCCCCGAAAAAAAGAGGAACAAAGGAGTTCCAGAAAGGGTACATGAATATTCAAATTTGATAAAACTATAAACCCACAAATCCCAAAACTCAGCTACCTCTAACATAACATGAGGGAAACTGCTCAATTGAATTGCTCAAAACCAGTGACACAGGGAAAGTTAAGCAGCCAGGAAAAAATTCAAGTCACACACACAGGACTAAAGATAGGGATGACTTCGAATTCCGTACCAGAAATCATGTAAGAAAGAAGAAATCAGAGAACATCTTTAAAGATTTTTTTAAATTTATTTTTAGACAGAAGGGAAGGGAAGGGGAGAGAAAAACGTCAGTGTGTGGTTGCCTGTTGCATACCCCCTCCTGGGGACCTGCCCTGCAAACCAGGCATGTGCCCTGACTGGGAATCGAACCAGCAATCCTTTGGTTTGCAGGCTGGCACTCAGTCCACTCAGCCACACCAGCCAGGGCTAGAGAACATCTTTAAATATTGAAAGGAAAATACTGCCAACCTAGAATTTTATATTCAGCGGAAATATTTTTGAAAAGCAAAGACTAAATAAAACTTTTTAGCCTCACGAAAGCTGAGAATGGACTGCCAGCAAGCCCCCATGGCAAAAAATATTAACAGAAATCTCTTAGGCAGAAGGAAATGAAATGTGGATCTGTTCAAATAATGCTGGAAATAGCAACTGCATATGTCAACTTACAGTATTTTTCCTCTTGTTATTTAAATCTCTGTAGAAGGTAGTTGGCTACTTTTATAAAACCAGTAAGACATCGTGGGATTTATAATGTGTAAAAGTCAACTGTATGAAAAACTGCCCAGAGGTTAAGAGGGAAGACATAGAAGTGTACTGTCTATGCCACTGTAAAGTTCTTACACCACACAGACTATAATAAATTAAGGATATATGCTATAAACCTTCAAGCAACCACTAAATTTAAAAATGTTAAAAACAGAGTTAAAGCTAACACTTCTGCAGAGGAGATGAAATGGGCATATAAGAACAGTCAATACAAATGAAGGCTGAGAAAAAGGAAAAATAGATGAATAAAAAATAACAAAAAGATAGATTTAAACATCGTCGCATCGATAATCCAATAAATATAATTGCTATAAAAACTCCATGAAGTTGGATTTTTAAAAAGCAAGACCCAGCTATACATAGTCTACAAAAAACTCACTTCAGAAATAAAGACCGCAGTTCTTGAACATTATTCATTCTAGAAGGATGTTGGAGAAGCGATTTGTTCAAAAACCTAATTTTTCTCATTAAAAATAATGTAAATTGAAACAATCTGTTCCAGAACCCCAAATGATTTTCTGTTTTAACATTTCGTACATACAATACATGTCTAATGTATCGTTTAATCTATAAATACTTTAAAAACACACCCTGGCTGGTGTGGCTCAGTGGATTGAGCACCAGCCTGCAGACTGAAAGGTCACCAGTTGGATTCCCTATCAGGGCACAGGCCTGGTTGTGGGCCAGGTTCCCAGTCGATGGTGTGTGAGACACAACCGGTTGGTGTATCTCTCACACATTGATGTTTCTCTCCCTCTCTTTATCCCTCCCTGTCTCTCTCTCTAAAAGTAGATAAATAAAATCTTTAAAAAAAAAAAAACTTTTCAGAAAATAGTGGAAAAAGGAACACTTCTCAACATTTCTTATGAAGTGCACATAACCTACATAATAAACTCTGACAAAAATATTCCCAGGGAAAAAAATTCCATGCCAATATCCTACATGGAAAAATTTCTCAAACTATTTACATGTTGAGTCAAGCAATATGTAAAAAAAAAAGGCACCACATTGTAACTAAGCAGGTTGTATCTCTGGAATGCAAAGTTGCCATATCATTAAAAGAACCATCAGCTTCATTCACTGCCTGAACTGAATGAAGGAGAAAGATCATATGGTTGTATCAATGGAAGCAAGAAATGTATTTGATAGACTTCAGCACCTTTTTGTAGGATAAGTAGGAAAAGAGGGAACTTCCTCAATCTGACAAAAGCATAAACAAAAAGCTCGTAGCTAATCTCATACTTAATGATCCACGTTGAGAGTACTTTCCCTAAAATCAGGAACATCAGCATAGTATCAGAAGTCCTTACCAATGAAATGAGACCAAAAAAAGTTACAAATATGGGACACGAATGAGTAAAGCTGGTCATTATTTGTAGATTTGCAGACAGCCCAACTACAAAACTACAAAAACTACAAATCTTAACATTTGAAGTTAACAAGAGCACAAAATAAGAATTAGTACTTAAAAATTAACTGTATTTGTACAGAGCAGCAATGAATAACTAAAAAATGAAATTTTAAAAAGGAATGCTATTTACAGTAATGTAAAACATTTTAAGTATTTAATAAATGTAAGGAAGGTAAACATTAAAAATCGCAAAACATTACTGAAAGAAATTAAAGAATTATTAAATTTGCCGTATTCATAGAGCAGGGAATTGAAGAGTCAGGACTTTAAAGATGACATTTTTCCCTCCAAATTGATCAGTAGAAACATTGCAGTGACAATCAAAATTACAGCAGGCTTTCCTGAAGAAATCAACACGATGATTCTGAAGTCGTCATGGAATCTGAAATGCAGTAGAACAGCCAGTCCTGGAAAGTGACAGCATTGTAGGATTCAGGCTACCTGATTTCAAGACTCCCTATAAAGCTTCAGTAATCAAGGCAATGTGATGTCGTCATGAAGAGAGACCAAAAGAGAAAAACAAAAAGTAAAAACTGAAAAAAGAGAATCCAGAAATAAATCCACCATGGTGCCAAGTCCATTTGATAGAAAAAGAAAAGGTTTTTGACAAATAGTTTTAGAACAACTGAAGATGAAATTAAGTAATTTCAATTTCATCCTCATAAAATACACAATATTTAATTCTAGATAAATGATAGACTTAAATGGCTATAATAAAACTTCTAGAGTAAAACTCTCAAAGGAGCTATTAAAGAGAACCTTAATGACTTTGAAATACACAAAGATTTCTTAGGTCCCCAAAAGCACTAACTATAAACCAAACACATGATAAACTGGACTTCATCAAAGTTAAAGTTAATTTTAATCAATATATTTAAAAAGATTAATAGGAACATCATGGACCAGAGAAATATATTTATAATATACCTGGCAAAGGATGTCTATCCAGAATATATTTAAAAACTACAAATCAACAAAAACATTTCAGAAAGCAAACAAAAGACTTAAATGGACACTTAACAAAATAAGATAATTCCAATGACCAAAAAGTACATGATATGGTGCTTAACATAATTATTCATCAGGAAGATTCCAATTAAAATGATGTGGTATGCTTGCTTTAGTACATGTACTAAAATTAGAACATACTGAGAAAATTAACATGGACTCTGCACAAGAAACTTCCTGACATGTTCACATTTTTGGAAATTCCCCGAGACCCTCTCACCCTTTGCTCCAAGGAAATAATGAGTCAGGACACTGCATGTGGTACCCAATGTTGAAACTGATTTTCACAACAACAACAAAAATCACACGGTGACTTCCTTTCTCATCTTCTAGAATAACTAAAATCAAAAGGCTGACAATACTAAATGATGATGAGGGTATGGACCAAATAGAACCTTTATTCATTGCTGACTTGGGGAGCGATGCAAGTTTTTTATAAAATTAAATGCATTTTCACCCATGAACAGCATGTCTGTATGTGCTCAGGAATTAACATGTCTCCAAACATTTGTGTAAGAAGGTCTATTACAGCCCTGGCTGGTGTGGCTCAGTGGATTGAGCGCGGGCCTGCGAACCAGAGGATCGCGGTTCGATTCCCAGTCAGGGCACGTGCCTGGGTTGCAGGCCAGTTCCCAGCAGGGGACACACAAGAGGCAACCGTACATTGATGTTTCTCTCCCTCTCCCCTACCCCTCTAAAGACAAATAAAAAAAAAAAAAATCTTTAAAAAAAATTAAAAAAAAAAAAGAAGGTCTATTACAGCTTTTCATGATAGCCACAGACTATAAATAACCCAAATGTTCAACAAGCATGCGATAAACAGGTTACGATACACAGGTACAACAGAATACTTTTAGAACTTAAAGAAACAACAACATGGATGGATTCCAAAATTAGTATGTTCTGTGAAAGAAGCAGTCACAAAATAATATAACTGTTGCTCCATGTATGTGAAGCCCAGGCACAGGTAAAACTACTCTATGGTGTTAGCAGTCAGCAAGTTGTAGCTTTGTCTGGGGTATGGAGATTGGTTGACCTCCATATATACCTGGGGCGAAGGACTGTTTATATGCTGTTTGGGGTGGGAGTTACACGGGTATATACAATTGTCAAAATTATCTAACTGAACGCTTGAAATGTGTGCATTTCCCAGTATGCAAATTAGACCACAATTAAAACATTAAAAAAGATTGTTGTTAATACACGCATCTGCCAGGAGGACCAAAGAACATGGCTTGGGGCCATGCAGGTGGAAAACACTTCTTAACGTTCAGCTGCTGATGTGCCCCAGCACTGCAGGTGCAGACCCCCAGAACTCACTCCTGCAGAAACTGCCCCGTGACCTCCCTTGAGGGAAAACTTCCTTGACTCCTGAAACACCCAGCCTAGCTGGTACACCTACACCAGTAAATTGTGTCTTTACTTCACACATTTCTACTCAGAACTTTTATGTAAACTTAAGGATCTGTGTGCTAATACTGGATCGTACCAACAGTACAGCTGTGACTTGCTGCAGAACAGCAGCACCACTGGGTAGAACAAGTAAGGGCTGGATTTTCTGTGCTGTTTGAGATGTGAGTTTGCATGTCTATAGCTGAGATTTGAATGTAATTTGCTCGTTCAGTGGGTACTTAATACCTCGCTGGTGTGATACTCCTATACCAAAAAGAAAAAATAACTTTAGTATAACTTACATAAATAATGTATGAATCATATAATTTAGTAATTCCATGAGTAACTTTTTTATTATACAACTGAATTTTGAAATTGACACTCTTTTCTGATTAATATAATTTGCAATTTAAAAAGGTTTTTTTTTTTTCCCATTTCTGATAAGCTTTGGTTGGAATGAATAACTTTGCTTTCCTGCTGGTCCAAGTATTTAATGATTTTTAAATATTTGGAAATAGTTCTGTGCATTAGAGACCCCTTTACTTAAAGAAAATCCAGCTTGCATTCTTTGGCAGTGAAGGTTTTGTTAAATAAGCACTCCTACCATGTATCTTATGACCTCAGATTCTGGTCCTTTAGTGTTTTTGAAATGTGGAAACACCCTACTTACTAACTCCCTGTCTTTGTCCTCATGTACCCTTTATAATGTAGGAGACAATTTTGCTCCAGAGGCTATGTCGTGTCCGCACTTCTACAAGTTAGAAAAGTAGTTCCTAATCATATGTATTCTTTCAAAGTACAAATTTGAGCCATTATAACAAAATTTATGAATTAGAATAATCACAAAGGACATTATTTAAACCACTGTTCAAATGTCTCGTGTGCCTTCCAAGTGCACACACCGTCACTGCCCACGATCAATCTCTCTGAGTCCTGCCTCAGTTCTTAAAGGTGGGGGTGTGGAGAAAAGGCAGTAGTCACAGTTACCATCATGAGGGGAGGGTGGGTGGGGTCATCATTTTACATCGGGAACCATTGATTTTTTTAAGACTCACCTCCAAGTTGAGTGGTGGCCATTTTTCAGTCTGGCTTTGGTTATCACCAAGTTAAGGCTGCTGTTTTATTGCTGCTGTTGGCACCTCTGGAGCCCGCCTAGGAATGTGACTGTTAGGGAGAGGGCTGGCTGAGGCCATATAGACACAGCAGCTGGGAACCAGCCCAGGTGCCCATGGGGTAACTTCTACTTCTTCTGTTTCTGGGGATATTTGGAAAAGATACCTAAGTCACCTACAGAAAAACAGATCGTATCAAAGGAGTTTGCCTGAGTTGTTGCTTTCTGGAGTTTTCCCACCATGCCGATGTGGATAATTTTTGTTTACTATTTTATTTATTTATTTTAGAGAGATGGGAGGGGAGAAAGAGGAGGAGAGAAACATCAATGTGTGGTTGCCTCTTACGTGCTTCCTACTGGGGACCTAGCCGGCAACCCAGGCATGTGCCCTGACTGGGAATTTAATCAGCCACCCTTTGGTTCACAGGTTGGCATTCAGTCCACTGAGCTACACCAGCCAGGGCCAATGTGGATCATTTAATAGGGGTAGAGGTGGGTACCAAAACTGTAGAAGGTGGAAAGAAAATGGAAGGAGATGTCTTCAGGGATGGCAGCCAGGAGGGCTGGCACAGGATGCTGAGCTGGACACACAGGAGTCTGGTGTCCTGGTGTTTGGTCCCTTCATGCTGCAGATGTCCTTTGGCCTCTTCCTTGTGCCTGATGAGGAGGGCCGGGCTCCCTGAGTTTAGATGTAAAAGCCTCCATGCTCCCTTCATTACTGCAACAGGAAACTTGGAACTATTTCCGTGAGGGACACTCAGCTTCATAATTCATACTCCCTACTTCTTTCAGAAAAGAAACGTTAAAAGAGTACCATAAAATTAAACTAGCCAGTAATACCTTGAACCTTATGTGTTTTTTAAAAAAAAGTACTCAGGTCTGTGTGTCCATGGCCAGTCATCTATTACTCTCTTCTGTTGCTTTGTGGATATGTTGACATTTTTAAAAGATTTTTTTTTAGCCTTTAGTGGTACAGTGATTGATTTTTAACAATTCCATATTTGACATTGTTTTTGATCTTCTTTTTACTTTGTTCCCTGCTTTTTGCATTCTCCTCCCTACCCCTTCCTGTTCTTCATCCCATTTTTGACTGTTGGGTTGTTTTGTTTCTGTGTCTGTTGTGTGTTGTTTGTTTTTGGTTTTTGTTGGTCTGGTGTTCTCCCCTTTCTCTTGTTCCCCATCTCCTGCTGCTATAGCCCCACAGGCTGTGGAAGCTGGCCGAGCAGGTAGGGATTTCCTCTTCATCCACACCAGTGCCCGCCCGCCCACCACTGACCTGTCCGCTCCCCGCGGTGGGACAGACTAGGAGTTGAGTGCACAGACTGACTGGGGTTTACAGGCCGCATGGTCAAGAGGACTGATGCCAATGGGATGTCATTCCTCCAATCTGTCCAAATGCTTCACACTCGTGACAAACGCTGTACTTTCATTCATTGTACAGGATCGATGATTTCTTTGCCACTTTGGGGCCATCTCCATTTTACTTCATTTCCCTCTTTTAGTGATCTGTTTTCTCCTTTGTTTACTTACTAATTGGCTCTCTGTGGTTATGTGTTTTGCATTACTCAGAACATCAAACCACTTCTCCAGTCAGCACTAGTCTGTGACACAGCTCCGCTGAATAGCCACAGGTTAGAAAGAACGCGCTTTGCCTTGTACTATAGGGTGAGCTTCCAGCAAGAGGCTGGCCGCATGTGCTCTCTGCCTTGGTGGGGAGATCCCAGTGACCAGGGTTCTGTAGTAGGATAGTGTGTCTTAATGAAAGTATCCTTATTTTTATCTTTTTGTGTATATAAACATGCCTTTGGTACAAAATTAAAATTCTCTCCTGAAGAATTTTAGTTCTTCAAATAAATTCTGAGGGGATCCCTTATTTTTGGCAAATTTGTTTTTGATTCCATCTTTTTCTACCCAAGGTATTGTATTGCCTTCCCAAGAAATGTACGTAGATTTTTGGCTTGTAATGTAGCTTTAATGACATTGCTCTTACCTGGACTGAGCTTGGTGGTCAGAAGTCAACTCAGCATGTAATACAAAGGGATTTACGGTGCAAGACAAGATTTCTGGACCCCGGGTTAAATAAGCAGTCAGAGCGCTCAGACTGCCGAGTGCTGCCCTGCTACCTAGTGGTAAACTCACAACCTCCCCAACCTACGTCACAGACGAAAATAACCTCCCACAGCTGGAGGAAAACCAAGACAAAAAGTAGAACTAAAAGGAACAAGATAATTATCTCATCTCTTTTTCCTTAATCTGTCCATTCATGTCCCATGTTCTCCTTCAGTTTTGTGAGCTCTAGATATTTTTGGATGCGCACAGTCAAATTTCTCAGCAAATCAAGTTTATATACTTGACAGCCTGCTTTGGCCAGGCCAGCATTATCTCAGCGCTGTCAGCCTTTTTTTTTTTTTTTTTTTTTTTTGAAAGACATGTGACATGCCTCTTTTCTTATTTTCTAAACATGATTGACAGTCAAGCTGTGTGAAAGTCCAGTATTATTCTAATAAGTTCCTTTGAGAATTGAGGTTATGAGACTGAAAGCTAACAGGTATCATGGAGAGGTGTGGTTTCAGTGCTTTTAATTTTTGTTCAGTTTCAGATTTCACCTAAAATATGCTTACTAGCTTGTAGGAAGCAGACCCAGACTCCCCCCACACATACATGAGTTAACCACACTGTGTCCTTGCTTGCAGGGGACCTCAGGACCTGATCCCACCACCGTCTATGTTGACATGAGAGCTCTGAGGCATGACAGGTATGATGCACTTGTGATGTGTTCTCGGTTGCCAGGCGTGCAGGTCCCCCCTGGAAAAGGAGGGGCAGCAGCATTTTTCTCCTCCAACTACAGTTAGTCATCTTATGAATAAAGCAGTAGAGGTGGGGAAGTTGGCTTGAATTTAAAGTCTTTCCACATTCTGTTTTGTTAACATACCCAATAGGCCAATTGACTTTTCGTTGTAAAATACAAATAGAAACTGTTGCACTATAGTCAGGTAGGATCAGAGTTGCTTTTTCTAAGTTTAACCAGAGCACTTGATTCTGTTCCTCTTTGGGCATAATTTTGCACTTCATAAAATATCAACACATTTCTTTACATGAATTAAAATTTTTTGTCAAGGAGATTCCATGAAAAACAAAACTGCAAGTCAAGTTACCTTTCTGTGCAGCTTCCTAAGCAGGCTTGAGCAAGAGTAAAGGGTTGTGTTCCTGGTGGGTGCTTAAAAGTTCCCCTCAAAAAACTTAGTAGTGCCCAGGGAGATACCGGTTGCCTGCCTGGCCCCGGTAGCCCTTGTGTCGGACCCTGCTGTTTGAAGGGACCACAGAGGTGAGAGCCTGTCCTGTGGGAGCCCCCCTAGGAGGCTGAGCACTGTAGCAAAATTCCATCTGGAACATTTTCAAAATTCAGAAACTTAGCTTGAAGAGATCAAGTAACTGATTCATGCACATTTCCAAAGGTAACATGTAGGCTTTAAAACAAACCTACTTTACTTTGTATAAAAATTATTTGAAAAAACTTTATAGCGTCAAAAGGTGAACAATAGTTCATCGAAGACCCTGTGTGAGCGACATTTAGGCAGTTCTCTCTGTGGGCCGGCCCTCGGAGCACATGCGAAACAAACACAGTAAGACCATGTGGATGAAAACGGCTGACCTTCGGGTCTTGAGAGAGCAGCCTTCAGCATCCAACAGTTTATCTACAAGAACGGTGATCATTAAAGGGCAGCTACCTCATTCTGTGGTATGAGTGTCCTAGAATGTCAGGGGGCTTGAGAGGAGGGACTTAAGAAATTTTTCTTTCCTGGAAAAGGATGGAAGCACAAAGGACTCCTTTCTAACAATTTTTGGCCCTGCCCTTTTGGCTCTCTTCAGTGTGACAACTCTTCCTACCAAGAAAAAGTATGATTTGGGGAAAGTAAAATAACATTAGAGCGAGTACAGCCTGTGGCAGTAAGGTAATACAATTTCAATATCAGACCAGTATGTGCTCTAGAAAGAGCCAGATGTGTGTCCCAGGAAAAGCTTCTTGGTGATTTACTAATTCTTTGAGCTTGGCAAGTCCATAATCTTCTTACATGACAGTTTTTTTCTGATCTGTAAAATAATCTCTAATCCATCTCCCTCATAAGGTCACCCAAAATAGAAATGACAGTACTTTATGAACTGGGAGTTGGCCGTGCAGTTATGTGTTATTAAAGAGGACCTTCGGTAACATCAGTGACCCTTACAATTAAGAGTAATGTTGATTAGCATCAGAGTGATCCAAATAAGCGTCCCCAGTTCCAGACCTGCCAACCATCCCCACCACCCCACCCATGCCGCTCCTGAGAAAGCCTTCAGAACTGCGCCTACACCCTGTGTTTTCGCTGGCCTGGCCGCGCCTCCCTCCAGTGCCCCCCTCCCAACCTTGTGTCTTATATTCTCAGTTCTCTCCTGGGCGAGGACATGCAGCTGGGGGCTGAGGGGAGCTCTTCAGACACCAAATACGTTTGCACTGGACTTTTCTCTTCAACTTCTTCAGTGTTTGACTTAGAGAAACCAAAGCAAAACCATGCCCTGCAGCAATATGAAACAGCTCCTTCTTCATGCTTTCCCTTCCAGGAGCTGCTGCCCGAGCCACTCTCAGAGTCACAGCTCCCTGCACTGCCTTCTCTGGGCTATAAGCACCTGGGGCCCAGCTGCTCCCTCTCACACCTGGCTCTCGCCCTCACCCTGTTCCTCTCACTCTTTTTATCAACACCTGCTGATTGGAGGCTCAGACCTGGACCTTTTTGACCAGGTCTCTCTGTCTCAATTGCTGGCCATGGTGTTGCTCCTGCCCTGCTTCTCCAGACAGCAGGGCTGGGTTCATGGTCCTACCCCGTCCTGCTGGGCTCCTTCTTCTGAAGGTGGCAGAAAATCTCAGAAGTGCCTCCCCTTTCCCTCACCCATTAGAGACCACGGCCCAGGGCCCTTCTGTGTCATGAGCCTTGCCCCATGCTTCTCCTGTTTCTTCACCTCCCTCCATGCTGTTGAAATTCTCCTCATTCTTTCAAACGCAGCTCAAATACTGTCTCCTCTGAATATTCCCCAGTGAAAATATCATCTAGCTTGAAATCTCCAGCATCACTTCCAACCTCATCATCATGCATCACATGTGCCTTAGGCTGTAGCTTGTGTGACATAGAGGCTCTGGGGCCTGACCAATCAGAGTTCAGCTCAACTCTCTTCTGCAGTCCTTGGACAAGCTCTGTAACCTCGGCGTCCCTGCGCTCAGAATAGATACACTAAAACCATCCTTCACAGGGCCCACCAGGTACCAGCAGGCGTGAGAGCTGTCCCTGGGAGTGGGGTAGGCACGAGGATTGTGCTCCCCATGTGAGGTGGTGTCTTGTCCATGGAGAACTCACCTCTCCATTCCCCACCACCCAGAAAGGTGGGAGGGAGCTCATCCGCTCCAAGGCCTCAGTGGGGGAGGAAGCAAGATGGAAGAGCCGGTCTCTTTCTTGTCACTGTTCTCATTTTTTTAAAAAACTGGGCCTTTTGTCTTCTGAGCTGTGTAGGCAAAGCTCGTTTTACGGTACTTCACAGATGTTGCATATTTTCCACATGGAAGGCAAGACTCTCTACCAGCAGAAAGATTGCGATTCTCTTTATTGTGGCATTCGCTTTATTGTGGTGATCTGGAACCGGACCCTCAACTTCTCTGAGGTGATCTGGAACCAGACCCCAGTATATATCCTGTATATTCAGTCACAGGATTAATTACCTCTCCTGTTGCTTTTAGTACATTCACTTGGGAGTCTCAGGGCACCTGCCAGATCACCACTTAACTAATGTGGAGAAGGTTGAATTGTCAGTACGTGTGCAGTCTGGGAGAAGAGGATTGTGTGTGTGCACATGTGAGAGACAGTCAGATAGGGAGGGGACAGAAGAGCCACTGTTGTCAACACCTGTGTCAAATAGGTTTCCCAAATTGATTCAGTTTCCACCTGATTTTCTGCCTTTGTTCTTACTACCCATCTTTTCCCCCTCAGAATTAGTGTTTTTCTTGTTTGTTTTTCAGTCAGCTGCAGGTTGCCATGGAGAACCTTTCTGCCTCACACAATGAGGACACTTGTTCTCCTCCTTCTCGAGTGAAGTTAGTTCCAATGTGTACCAGGGGAAATGATGAAATTGTTTTGAGACTATTTAAAAGTGACTGTTAGCTTTCAAAGTATTCTTTATAATGAATTCATTTAAGGCAAATTTGCAGTCTCTCAGTCACTTTCAATTTGATCTTTCCTTAAGCACTTGAATTTTGCAGACTTGAAATAAAAGAAAATTTTTGTATCAATTAAAGAAATAGTTTTAGGAGTTAAATCTTATGAACACAGTGTTTGCATAAAGGCCTTAAATTAAAGCTATCATAGCTTCCTTACTCCTCTTAACCTGAACTCCTAATTGAAGCCTCAGCAGAGCATGGGTGATAAATTATTCCTGGTCAGTGGCTGGCCCAGGATCACAGAACGAAAGTGCCTCCGAGACTGTGTGATTAGTCAGCAGGGGGTGGGGAGGGGGGCGGAATGAAGACAAAAACAGCTGAAATGGGCTCCGCTCCTGGTCAGTTCTGTGTGTGTGAGTGTGACTGTTGCCTGTGTGTGTATGTGTGTGTGAGAAAAGGATTTGCTGGTGAGAGTGTTGAGTCTCCACCTCATCTTCTGTTGGTTCATCATGGCCATTGTCTAGCAGACCTGCAGCAGGACCTTCCATAGAATTTGCACTCCTTATTCTTGTTACTGAATCTTTCATTTCCATCATGGTCTAATTCCCTGTCACATGGTACCTAAATGACTGTCCAACATGTGCACCTGCCTCACCAGCGCAGATCACTCCCTAACTTTCCTAGTCCTTCTAGAGACCTAGCTTATCCCCAGAAGATGTGTCTGGCAGTGGTGAACATAGTCAGTGTCATAACGTTCACTCAAGCTCAGGACCCACCTTCTAGCTGTGTGAGCCTGAGCACATTAGCCTCTTTGTTTCACTAATGCCTGTGACATGGTAATAACAGTACCTACCTTGTAAGGACTGTTACAGCAATGACATAATTTAATACATCTCAGCAGTGCATGAAGGAACTTCCAGCCAAGATGGAGGTGTAGGTAGATACACTTTGCACCTCGCACAACCAAAGGAAGGACAACAAATTAAAAAAAAAATAGAACTGCCAGAAAATCAAACTGTGTGGAAGTCCAACAACCAAGGAGTTAAAGAAGAAACATTCAACCAAACTGGCAGAAGGGGCAGAGAGGGGCAGCTGGGGTGAAGAGGACATGCATCAGAGTGGCAACTGGAGGACCCAGTGGGCGAGGCGGTGGCTGATGAACTGGGTGGTCCCATATCTGCATGCAAATAAAGTAGGAGGAATGACTGGAGAGCAAGACAGACTATGCAATGCAGGGTTTCAGTGTGGGAAAAGAAAGCCTCAGAACCTCTGGCTGCAGGGGTTGCAGTGGCAGGGGAAACTCTCAGCCTCACAGGAAAGTTTGTTGGAGGGATCCTCAGGGTCCTAACACATAAACAAACCCACCCACCTGGGAATCAGCACCAGAGGGGCTCAATTTGCTTGTGGGTAGCTGGGGAAGTGACTGAAAGCCAACGAGAGCTGAGCAAGCAGCATTTTTCCCTCTATGACCCCTCCCTCACATAAAGTGCCACAATACAGGGAAGTGGGTTGCTCTGCCTTAGTGAATACCTAAAGCTCTGCTCCTTACAATGTCACATATGGACCAAGACAAAGAAATATGGCCCAAATGAAAGACCAGATTAAAATTTCAGAAAAACAACTAAGTGACAAAAAGATAGCCAACCTATCAGATACAGAGTTCAAAACACTGGTAACCAGGATGCTCACAGAAATGGTTGAGTATGGTCACAAAATAGAAGAAGAAATGAAGGCTATTCAAAGTGAAATAAAGAAAAACATACAGGGAACCAACAGTGACAGGAAGGAAATGGGGACTCAAATCAATGATTTGGAACAAAAGGAAGAAATAAATATCTAACCAGAACAGAATGAAGAAACAAGAATTAAAAAAAAAAAAAAATGAGATGCTTCAGAACCTATGGGGCAACTTTAAGTGCTCTAACATCGGAATCATAGGGGTGCCAGAATGAGAAGAACAAAAACAAAAAATTGAAAACTTATTTGAACAAATAATAAAGGAAAACTTCCCCAATCTGGCAAAGGAAATAGACTTCCAGGAAGCCCAGAGAGTCCTAAAGAAATTGGTACCAAGGAGGAACACACCAAGGTACATCATCATTGAGTTACCCGAGATTAAAGATAAAGAAAGAATCTTAAAAGCAGCAAGAGGAAGGGGGAGAGTTACCTACAAAGGAGTTCCCATAAGACTATCAGCTGATTTTTCAAAAGAAACCTTACAGGAAAAAAACGGTCTGTAAAGAAGTATTCCAAGTCATGAAAGGCAAGAACCTACATGCAAGATTACTCTATCCAGCAAAGCTTTCATTTAGAATGGAAGGGTAGGTAAAGTGCTTCCCAGATAAGGTCAAGTTAAAGGAGTTCATCATCACCAAGCCCTTATTATATGAAATGTTAAAGGGACTTATCTAAGAAATAGAAGATGAAAAACTATGAAAAGTAAAATGACAACAAACTCATAACTATCAACAACTGAACCTAAAGGCAAAAACAAAAGCTAAGCAAACAACTAGAACAGAAACAGAACTGGAGAAATGGAGATCACATGGAGGGTTTTCAGTGGGGAGGGGGAGAGGATAAATGTGATGTGGGAATTTACAGAGAATATGAAGCATAATTTGTAGGCATAAAATAGGGAGAGGTTAAGAATTGTAGAGGAAACAGAGAAGCCGAAGAACTTATATGAACAACCCATGGGCGTGAACTAAGGGGTGGAGGCAGAATTCTGAAGGGCCAGGGGGTGAGGGGGTGCAGGATGGATAGGGAATAAAGGGCAGAAAAAAATTGAGAAAACTATAGTAGCATAATCAGTAAAATATACCTAAAAATTAAAAAACTGTGTTCCTTTTTTCCCTACTGGTTTATTCATTAAAGCTTATCCCAAAGACCTCCACCAAATCCTCTTAATTGGGGCTACAGATAAAACAGGACAGCCAGTTAAATTTGAATTTCAGATAGAAGATAAATTTTTATTACAACTATATCTCAAATATGTATGGGATATAGTTGACAAAATTTTCGTGATTTATGTGAAATTCACTTTTAACCGGGTGTCTTGTATTTTGTTTGCTCACTCTGGTCGCCCTGACTCTAAAATCAGGTGTCAGGTCTCACAGCCATGGCTGTTGCTGTGGCTATTGCTAGTCCCGTGTTTGCTGTGACTGGGGAGGGATCTGTTCCCAGGACGCTTGTGCCCTAAAGGATCTTCCACTGCAGACTTCTGTCTCAGACATATTAAAATTCCTATTTCTAGACAAAGTTGTAAACTAGTCTCTTTATCATTATGAGATATGCTTCTCTATGGTCAGATGGATGACAGCCTTCCTGGACACACTGTGCAGGCAGTCCAACGCCTGCCTGTGTCCAGGGGCTGCACACCCCTAGCCACCACTTGCCTTGGCTGGAAACCCAAGGAAGGGGTGAGGGTAGCATCTTATCATTTTCAGGAGGTGGGCAAGGTGTTTCTGCAGTGCAGTTTAAGGCCTAAAGGAACCCTCTAGAGCATGAGACAGAGGCAGCAGGAAGAGCTTGATATCCACATTGTCAGGACCCAGTTGCATGAAGGAGCAAGGGTCCACTTGACATCCAGCAGTGGTTCAGCATCTTCAGGTTTTCAAAAACTGCCCGGTGGATCTGGTCTAGATAGTAGCATGAGTTCTGATTCTCAATGTGGGGGCCGACATCGTGGTGGAGCCTGAAGTCCAGGGCAAAGCACCTGAAGTATCACTAGAGGGAAGTTCCTCACTAATGGCCTCTTCTACCAGCAATTGAGGTCTCTCATATCCAAAAGCTGGCAACATTTAGGACAGTATAGCCACCACCACCTAGCACAAGTAGGGGTGTCTCCAGGACAAAAACTGCTATTTAATTCCACCAACTCTATTCTCATCCAGAAATAACACTCCGTCATCTTTAGTCTCTTTTCTTCCTCATTCTCTTCTTCTACACAAGCATGTTGCATTTTTTTAAATGAAATGGCCAATTGTACATGTTGATAGATATCAAATGAAAATAGAGCAACAAGAAGGTGCAGGTGTGTGAAAACCCTTTTTCTCCCCCTACTGGCCTGCTTGTCAGCTTCCATCTGCAGACCCTGCTGAGTTGTTCTACCCTCACTGTCAGCAAAGAAGCCTCCACAGCGAAGACCCTACGTGCCATTTGATTGTAGAACTTAGTGTTTTTCATTTATCGATGTAAACCCAAGGAGAATGTCCTAATTTTTTATATGTGGCTGTTACATGTCAATCTGTTATAAAGTGGAAAAAAATTTTTTTAATTTTACTTATTTATTCTTAGAGAGAAGGGAAGGAAGGAAGAAAGAGAGGAAGGGAAACATCAATGTGTAAGAGAGACGTCGATTGGTTGCCACCAGGCCCGCAACTGGGAATCGACCCAGCGACCCCCTGGTTCTCAGGGCAGCACTCAGTCCACTGAGCCACACCAGCCAGAGCTAAAGTGAAAATTATTTTAAAAGAAATTAATCCTAGGTTCATTGAAATCAAACATTTTTTTGCTTAAATAAGCTTATTCTTTTGGAGTAGTTTTGGTGGAAAAGGAGTGAGTGGTGTGCTCAGATGTGAGACTGGCCTCTGCCCAGGGCTGGGATGGAGACTCCCTCCCCCAGCAGACAGGGACAGGGCCCAGGGATGGCGTGTGACACATGCCCTGAAATGATAGCTTAGCTTCTGCCCTCCTTGGCTTCATCATGTCTGCCTGTGAAAGTTATGTGTGACTCTCTTCCTCACCTCCTCACTACCATTACACAGGAGAGCTGCAAGCTAAGGAAAAAAGGCATGCCAAAATTTTTAGGTGGCATTCTCTTTCATTATTTTGTGTGAGAATGTTCTGTTAAAGGGACCAAAGAATTGACAAGTAGAAACAAAATCCAGAGGAGCATATAGACTGTTGAGCTTCCAGATAGAATCCCAGGGGAATATAAAATCCCCTCTGTAGCAGCTCTGCCAAGAATCTGGTTGTAGTCATGAGGAAATACCAGAGAACCCCAAATTAATGTCTAAAGAATTTTTAAAAGTGTAATACACATAACATAGAATTTACCATTTTAACCATTTTTTAAGTGTACAGTTTAGTGGCATTGAGGACATTCATGTTTTTATGCAGCCATCACCACCATCCATCTCAGAACTTTCTGGTCTTCCCAAACCGAAACTGCGTGCCCATTAAACTCTGACTGCTCATCCCCCTCCCCCAGTCCCGGCACCCACATTCCACTTTCTGTCTTTCTGAATTTGACCACACTAGGCACTTCACACGTGGAATCATCAGCATTTGTCCTTTTGTGACTTGCGTGCTTCATTTAGCATAATGTTCTTAAGTCTCATCCATCTTGAAGTATGTGTCAGAATTTCCTTCTTTTTAAGGCTGAATAATAGTCCACTGTCTGCGTAAACCACATTCTGTGTGTCCTTCCATCTGCTGGGCACTTGTGTTGTTTCCACCTTGGCTATTGTAAAGGATGCTGCGATAAATACAGGGGTGGAACTATCTCTTCTAGACTCTGCTTTCAATTCTTTTGAATCTATAACTGCAAGTAGAGCTGCTGGATCATGTGGTAATTCTATTTTTAATTTTTTAAGGAGCCTTCATACTTTTTCCCCCACAATGAATGTACCATTTTACATTCCTACCAATAGTGCACAAGGGTTCCAGTTTCTCTACATACCAACACTTGTTATTTATTGGTTTGTTTGTTTTTTTTATAGCAGCCATCCTAATGATTGGTGAAGTAGTATCTCATCAAGGTTTTGATTTGCATTTCCTTAATGATTAGTGATATTGAGCATCTTACATGTCCTTAGTGGCCATTCATGTATCTTCTTTAGAGGTATGTCTTTTAAAGTCCTTTTCCCATTATTTAAATTGGGTTGTTTGTTTGCTGTTGAGTTGTAGGAATTCTCCATGCATTCTGGATATTAATCCCTTATCAAATACATGATTTGCAAATATTTTCTCCCATTCCATAGATTACCTTTTCACACTGTTGACTTTGTCCTTTCATGCAGAGAAGTTTTGGACTTTGACGAAGTTCAGGTTATCCACATTTTGCTTTTCCTGGCTGTGCTTTGGTGTTACACCTGAGAAATGTTTACCGAATCCAGTGTCCTGAAGCTTTTGCCCTGTGTTTTCTCCTAACATTTTTATAGCTTTAGCTGTTACATTTAGGTCTTTTATCCATTTTGAGTTAAATGATTTTTAAATGATATCTTTGTAGGACAGAGGCTGTATTCTTCAAAAATGTCAGTGTTCCTCATTGATAGAAGCTGAAAAACACTTAACAACCAAATGCAAAACCCGATGCTCAGCTGGGCTCTGTGCTTGAGGGGGGATGCTGTGAAGGCTACTGTTGGGCCGATGGACAAACTTGGAAAACAGACTGCAGATGAAAGTACCGGATCAGAGCTAGGTCACTGAAGTTGATAGCTTCTGTGCCTGTGTAAAAAAGTTCCCCTCCTCTGAGGAAACGCACACTGAAATACTTAGGAGTGAAGGGTCACAGTATATTCCGCTCACCTTTAAATGCTTCCCCAAAATTGTATGTGTGAGTGTGTGTGTGCGTGTGTGTGTGTGTGTGTGTGTGTGTGTAAGAGAGCAAGGGCTAATGATAAAGTAAATGGAGTAAACTATTAACAACAGGTGAATACAGGTAAGGAATAGTATAGGTGTTCTTGGTACTTTTTGTAAGTAGTCTATCATTTTAAAATAGAAATTTACTTTTAAAACAATGCTCATAAATGTATCAAATTTAGCAATTATTTCTCAGGTCTTCTATTCTCAATCAGAAAGGGAAAAGAGGTCCATTTTAGTTAAGACCTTGGGGTGGGAAGCAACAGGAACAATTCAGAACTACTTTGACAGGCGTGGATTGATGGAGAAGGGAGAGATGGTCTGATGCGACCTAAGGGTAGAAACAAGCTCAGTGTCAAGAAGGGAATGGAAGCAAGATCCAGATGTTCAGGATCTCTCCTTGGTACCCCTGCTCCTCTGTGCATCAAGTTCGGCCCAGATGTCTCCACAGATGGATTCCGCCCACCTGGGAAGACATTGCCAGCCCACAGCCCTACATTTCTTCCACCTCTCTTAGAAGGCCAGCCCACACAGGACTAGTGTCTCCTTATCTCAGGTCCATGTTTGCAAGGACCTGAGCTTGGCCACCCAGCAGCAGGAGGCTTGGACCTCCAAGCCCTCATGAGTGTGCACAGAGACCTCCTTCCCAAGAAGACAGCATGGGCAGGAGGTGAGGAGTGACGTCAAATGAGTGAGACACCTGACAAGCAAGTGGTCTCAAGAGCAAACCGGGGTTAGCTCACCAAGTCACACTGACTATATGCCCGAGACAGGATGTGATGGGAAGGGCTTCACTTCAGTGGTCTTCCTTCCAAAGCCCATAACGGAGGTCTAACCACAGGAAAAACATCAGATAATCTCAGCTGAGGAACATCTCACAAAACAACTCACCGGATCTCTTCAAACTGTCAAGGTCACGAAAAACACGGAGTCTGAAAAACTGACACAGCCCTGAGGGGCTAAGGAGGCATGATGGCCAAATGCCATTTGCCATCCAGGAGAAGCTCTTTAGGCAAAAGCTGCGGGAGCATGACTGAAGTGTGGACTGGAGTTAATGATAAAGTACCAGCTTTGACTCACCGACTGCACAGTCACATGGTCCTGGTGGAAGGTGCCCGTGCATCATGAGGTGGTGGCCACTTCTGGGGATGTGGGAAGTGTGCCCTTTCCATTCAAGTTTCCATGACTCTCAACTTCTCTAAAGTTAATTATACGAAAAAGCCAAGGATGCCTGAAGAAAGTTTTTTTCTAAATTTATTGCAAATGAATGTGCCATCAAAACCTTGTCAGTGGGCATGAAGCTTAAATAATTTATTTCCCTATTGCTGTACAAATACTAATGAGTTGAATGAGGACCTCAGGTGACATGGTTCCTTTGCTTAGGACTAGCACTTAGCAACCTGAGCAGTTGTGGAACCTGAAACCCATCTGGCCAGCCAGCCCAGGGGTGGGGCCCTGTGGGCACACGTAGGAGACAGAAACCAGGAGAGGGCACCCTGCAGACCCTCACGGCACTCAGCCCGCACCCCAGGGCAGGTGTTCACAAACAGAACCCAACAACAAGAAAAAGACCCAGAACTCCACTCAACCTCAGGGAAGGACAAGGAAAACGACTGACAAAAGTCTGGACTTGGGGAGGAGGGGAAGAGGAGGGGAGGACATGTCAGATTTGTGATTTTCTAAGAGAAAAGGTACACGAGATGCTTAGGTATTTGGTTTGGACAGCGCTATTATGCTAGCTATACTCTTCTGTCATCAGTCATTTTAGGGTGACTTTACCTGGGTCGGGGCTTTCATGACACACCTGCTGCTGGCAGCTTTGTGTGAGCACCCTGGACTGGTCCCGTGTGACCCGCAGCCTTTGTAAGTGCTGGTTCCTTTAGCGACAGTGGTTGTCTTCTTGTGTTTTGTGGTCTTGCTACTGTTGTGGGTATGCGGGTATGGTATCTGTTATACTTAAGTAGTGATTTCCTTTTTTGTGCTTCTAATGATCAGCAAAGGAAATAGCAAGATGTTAAAATGCACACCTTGACAGTAAAATCTAATTCTCTTTGCCTTAGTGGCCAGGAAGCTGAGCAGTCACTAAATCCAATCACAGAACCTACCTTAACTATACTTTTTGTTAAAGATTTTATTTGTAGAGAGAGGGGAAGGGAGGGAGAAAGACAGGGAGAGAAACATTGATACAAGAGAGAAACATCAATTGGCTCCCTTCTTCATGTGGCCCAGCCGGGGACCGAACCCTCAATCTAGGCACGTGCCCTGACCAGATAGCAAACCGGCGACCTTCCCCTTTGCAGGATGATGCCTAACCAAGCTATGCCGGTCAGGGCCTAACCTACGTTTTTCGAATATTCAAAAGCATCTCATCTTTTGGGATTCTAAAACACCTGTTCAAATGGTCTTATTATATTTTATTGGGTCTTTTAAATGCCTCAAGTTATTTTTGGAAGATGTAGTTTCATATTTAGTTAAAAGTCTCGGCTGGTTCTCTGGTCCATGGTGTCCTGGGCCTTATTTTGCCCAAGCGAATTGCTCTGGGTCCTGTCCCCCCGTGCCGTAGTGCGCTGCCAAGTCTGCATCAGGTGTAACTGTGTGGGTTGTGGCAATTGAAGGCACAGAGGTGCTAGTCTTCAGATCAGGAGAGACCATGGGGCACCCACGGCTAGGCAGCAAATGCAGCCAGCAGGAACAGGCACCCCTTGCCCTCCTGACCATGTCCACTGGGACGTGCCCACACAGGGCTCGTTGTCTGTGATTCTGGGGTGACCGGCTCTGGCAGCAGCTGTGGGAACACTAGCACTCCCATTGGAGCACATAGTGTGGTTCTGAATTGTCACCTGTCTCCAGAACCAGTGGTGTGATGGACGCTCTGCCAGTGGGTACCAGTGGATACCAGGCCACACGGGCAGCATTAGAAAGCAGGCCCATCCCCAGCGGGCGAAAGCACTAGTCTCCTTCCAGTGAGAGTCCTAATGGAGAGGTGGGGTTGGGTACTGGAGATGAGGTGAAATGGTGGTGCACCCGAGAGGCCCGAGCAGTGCTGATGGCAAAGGAAACGCTTGCAGAAAGACCTCTTGCTGTAGTGGCCCAGACTCCACACCCCTCACATTGCTATGCTGGCCACAGCCTTTCAAGGTGGAATTCTGGCTTGAGTGGGGAGCAGTTCAGGGACAATAACACAGTGAGGGACTCTGTAGCAAATGGCACATCTCCCCCATGCCCACTTTCCATCTCCCTGTCCAGTCTACCCAAAGCCCAAACATCAAGTCCACATAACACCCCATGGGGAAAAATATGTTTTCTGATGTCCAGGGTTTATAGTGAGTCGAAAATATCATGGATGGGGGTAAGATGGGGCCAGGCCTGAGGCATCATTCAGATGCTAGCACAGCAAGTAGGAGGCTGCCTGGAGGAGCAAGTGCACCGAGCAACCCTGATTTCGACCTAGGGAGGGGCCCGCCTCCTCCTGGAGCCCGCTGGGCCAGCACTGGGGGTGTGGGGCAGCGAGATCCCAGTCACGGGACTGAAGTATCAGAAGCAGAATCTGCCAGGCTAGTCTGAGTCTTGAGAGCAGGTCTCTGTTTTTGGCTCAGTCTTGGCTGTAACCGCTCTGAAGACAAGGTTTCTTTCAGTGCTTTGCTTGAGCCCATTCAGTAGTTCAAGTTGCCTTCACTGCAGGATGGAGCCAAGCCTATTCACTGACAAGTGGCGGAGTGGCCTTTGCATCCGTCCCCTGTCTGCGCCTCCCCCTCCTTGGTGCAGTCCCTTCTGTCCTCGCACTCTGCCCCGGGCTGCAGGCAGCCTGCCTCTGCAGCGTCCCGCCTGTGCAGGCAGCTTTGCTCTAAGCTTACACACTGTTGGGAACGAGCTGTGCTAGTGACAGCACCACAGTCCCTCACAGCTCACCTGGCCGGGGCACCGCATGGGCACTTTGTGTTTGGAGCTCCTTGGACTTGCCAGCAGCCCATGGTCTCCAGCTGAAGAGGTCAGTGGACGAGCAGGTTTTCACCCAGGCCACCCTGTCACTGCATGCTGCCCTGCCCACCCCCAGCCCTCCGGTGTGTGTTGCAGATGTCCCTCCCAGCCCTTTTAGGAGACACATCTTCGCCTTTTTCTGTAAGAGGTGTTTCTTTCCTTTTTGCTCTCTTTCCATGTGGCTGAAGGGCAGTCCATGTGGCATTTGCTACCAGGATCTGTAGCTCTTCCACTCAGAACCAACCCTGAGTGGTCCCAGCATCCGTTCCAACACTGTTTTCACACTGACCGCAGAAGTAGTTCTTAATATTCGTCTCCTCCCCTTGTCCACATTCCAGCTGAGCCCCCAGCTGAGATGCCATCTCTCGTCCCTTCTCAGAGACTGTGGGACGTACAGGGAAGGACAGGAGATGTGATGAACTCTGAAGGGAGAGAGAGGGCTGAGGAGCCCCACTCACTGAAGGAGAACCGGGCCTTTGTCTCATTCCCCGTGTTGGCCGGCACAGGCCAGGCAGAAACCTGGCGGGGGAAGGTGGAGAGAAGAACAGCCGTTGGCATCCTGGGCATTAATTATGAAGTCCAGGGACATTGTCTTGAGCAGCCTTGTTAAACCAGGTCCCCTTGCTGGTCACAATGCTGCTTCCAGAACTGCCTGCCAAGTCCAAAATGCCTGCCAGAGGTTTCTCACGCCCTACAGTAGTGGTGGCTATACGTAGACAGCCGACAGAGCAGGAGCTTGTCCAAAAAAGCCTTCGTTTTTGAATGCACTCAGTAAGACATCCAGCCCAGCCCAGCCCCTGGCCAGCTGCCCACTCTCGTACAGCAGCCCCACTACGCAGAGGCCGGACTGTCTACCAGCAGGAGCCGGTGTTGGCCAGCCATTCTCTCCGGCTCTTTCCCTTGCATTCTGTCCCTCTTTCCTCACCCCTGCCCCCACTCGCTCATAGTTTTCCCGGCCAGTTTGGCCTCATTTCCCTGCCATTTTCTCCATCTGCAACAAATCGCCAATACTCAGAACCCACAGTTGGCCATCCAGTCATCAGACACGGGCTCTTCATGGAACCAGAATGCTAGAACCAGCCCAGTTTCAGCTCATCGTGACAACCAGGCCTTCTGGGCTGCTGGCTTTAATAGTCAGTAACCCCTTCGAGGTTTCCTGAAGGCCTCGAAGCTAACTAGCAGTGCCGATTGCGAGTGTGTGCTGCTCCCAGCTGAAGTTCCATGGGTCCTACCTGGTGCTCTCATGGTAATTTCACAGTGCCCACCCAAAATTAGCATAATGCCACTCAGGTGCTAAAACAATTTTGGACTCTTAATTCTATGTTAATGCAGCTGGTAACATCAGGGCTGTTTCATTCAACGCTGCTTCTTGATAACATTGATGAGATGCTGTAGAAACTTAACTCTTGTTTGTACCCTTACTCTGCCCTGTAGTAAGACCGGCTTCCATCTACATCATTTCACTGATGCCGTTCTGTGAGGAAATTTACTGTATTTTTGAAGGTTATATCATTAAGCCTATTTGCAATTCTGGAACAGTTTAAGTGGAATGTACAAGCTAGGTGGTTTTTCTTTGATAGCCCTTATCTCCTTCTGTCCGCATCAAGGTCTTCCTTAGGACAGGCACGGAAGACTTCCTTAATGTTACCATCTGACCCAGAACTGCTCCAGTATGGTCCTCTTTGTACCTCATCAAGTTACTGCCACGGCTGCTCAGGCGCGCCCCCTCCCTCTCCAGGAGTTCCTCTCCATTCTCCTGCTGGAGAGATGTCAGTCCTGCCGTGTCTGCCCCCTACCCACAGCGACGCACCCTGGTGCGGCCATTTTTGCCTCCAGCCACATGAGATGCCACATTAAAGCTGGGTGGGGGCCAGGCCTGCCTTTCCCTGAATAAGCGCTTTTCCGTAGCTGAGCACTTGGAGCCCTGGACCAGAGCCTGCTGCCCCAGGACACCTGCCCAGCCCAAGTGCCCCAGTGCTACCCTGTCCATCTGCCTCATGCTAATAATGTCATCCACCCCCCACCCCCCGAACCTCATCTCTGGGGTATCAGTGAGGCTTCAAGGTTCCCCATGTGCCACCTGTGCCTTTCAGGTTCTTCCTTTGTTGCCCACCACCACCCCGGCCCCCTCCACACAGACTTCCCTCTTTTCAGCATTTATCGCTTAGGAGGAGGATCCACGCTCATGCGGAGAATGGGTTCCTGTGCGGAGTTTCACATCTCAGGGCTGGTGCAGAGAAAGCCCCTCACCATCCACATCCCTGAGCCCCAGCCTTCTGCCAATGGCATCTGCTCTGTAGTCTTCAAGGAGTCAAGCACTTTCTCCTTCATTTCATTTTCTTTCAGAATTGTCTTTCAGATTAATGAACAGCTTCAGAGTCAGGTATTAATGTGGTAGAAACATAAAACTAGTCGTGGAGGTTATAAGACATTAAAAATAATGCAGCTGGGAAGGACCTAGTCAGCTCGGATTGTGACCAGTGCCACAGTCCTCTGCAGGTTTTAGGATTAAATTACCATTAAATATCTTTTAAACTGAAAAGAGTTTCTTTTCTGAAGAGAGGTTTTGCTCTCTGAATTGGCCGGTCCTGTCCTCTTGGCTCAGATGCCCCCTGTGTGGACGGTGGGTTCTGTGCTGCTGCAAACCTGGGCCCTGCCCACGGCCTGTCATGGCAGAGCTGTGAGGGCCTCAGGACCAAGCTGTCACTGGCAGTTGGCGGCTCTTTCAGGGGTGCAGTTAATCCTGATTTTTTTTCCTTTTCTGCATGTGCTGAGTTGACCCTGGTTTAATGCAGAACCATTTTCCCAATTATATTGCAGGTTTGGGGAACGGGACTTCACCTGCGCTCTCTGTGGCCAGGGACCAGAGCGCGGCGGCTCTCTGCTATGGGGCCACTTTTCCTTTGCCTTCTAAATCAACTGTCTTTCCAGTGGATGAACAGAGTCAGTGTTCCCCAGCTACCTCCCAGGCTTTGGCCAAGTTTTGAATATGGACAAAGGGAACTATAGTGCAGAGGAAACTCAGTAACACCTTCTTTTTCTCCTTGTAGAGTCCGCTTAGTAGAAAGAGGGTCCCCTCACAGCTTGCCGCTTATGGAGTCAGGAAAAGTAAGTATTAAAGGAAGAAATAGGCATTTCTACATAAGTATGGGTATAAGTATATGGGCTTTGAAATTTTAAGAAACGTATTTCATAGAATTTTTTTTCTCCAAAAGGTTTTCTTGAATGTAGCATATCAGGACTAGGTTTGACCATGAGTCCAGAAACTCGAAGTAACAGTGCTTTCAGTGAGCTCGGTTTTCTCTCTCTCTCTCTCTCTCTCTCTCTCTCTCTCGTGTGAAAGAAACCACGAGCCACTAGGAGCCCCAGCACTTTTGTCTCGTTCTGCCCTGCACGGATTGTGTGCCCAGGGCACCTCAGGGCCTCTCGTGTCTGCTGCAACTCCAGCCATCTTTTCCACATTTCAGCAGCAGCAGGAGAAACAGGGTAGTTATGCTTGTTTCACAGGTACGCTAACCTAAATACACAAGAACAGTGGACAGGACTTGATTAAGGCAAAGACAAACCTCTTCCTAAAGAAGTTACAGGCCTGGGGCCTGACTACCCAGCCAGACCCGCCCATTTAGGAATTTGTGATCAGATCACCCTATGTGGTTACACTCCAGAGAAGCACATTTTTATCTACATTTGCAAGCATCAGGCTGTGTTAGATTGTATTCTTTATCATATTTTTGTTTGAAAATTCAGTGATCTGAATTCTTAATTTTCAGATCACTTTTACACAGGCTGTATGACTGTAGTAATTACAGTGAAATGCAACTGTTACGCCGCCATTACATAATGCTATGGTACATAATTCTGATTTAAAGCCATACCACTTCCCAAATGATTTTAGAAAGGAAAATGAGCATATGGAGCAAAGGCGAGATCAAGGTTGACTGCTGCGTAGTCTCTACCTATTTACTGACAAGGATGTTCTTCTTCCTACGTAGATACTTCCAGGGGTTCGGATCATAATTGCCAATCCAGAAACAAAAGGACCGCTGGGAGACTCACACCTGGGTGAGGTGAGTGCGGGGTATCTGTCTAGGTGGGGTGAATTGTGGGGTGTCCGCCTGGATAAGGGAGTACACTGTGTCCACCTGAGTGAGGTGAGTGTGGGGTGTCCTGCAGGAGATGGAGCCTCTGAGACAGAATTCATTCTTCTGCTACGTACTGCCTGCTCCCAGGGACACCAGTGATCATGGCGCTCGTGCCACTGACCACCGTGCATGTTCTGGTCACATTGGATAAGTCACAACTGACTGGCTGGGAAATAACTTGAGATAAGCGTTACTGCTTAAATGAGTCCATGAAAACTCAGGATTACCAAGTGGGGCTTCCTTAAAGAAGTAGGTTAGGTTCTCATCAAAAAACTTAGAAAAGAGAAAACTGTGTGGACCGTGTTCCCTCTTTTCTTAGCTCTTGCATTTGTTTTCTACGTGCCTGCCTTTGTTAGGAAAGTGACAGAGAAATGTACGGAGGGCCACATCTACAACCTAGAATCATAACAGCATCCACCAACACCAGCAAGCCGGTTAGGCGAATGACAGCGGTTTCCTTCTGTCAGGAAGTCAGTGTGACACTTTATACTTTGCTCGTGACAAGCTTCTTCCAGGGAAGAATTCAGAGGCATCGGGAAAGGGCCTCCTTGCACCACACAGATGTGTTCCCTTCCCTTCTGTCCCCTCTGCAAGGCTGAGCCTGCTTCGGGCGCTGAGTCAGACCACTCCTGCCCAGCAGGGACATCCCTACCGCAGGTGTCAGTGCCTGGGACCATCAGCTGTCCCTCCTTGTGGTCGTGCTCCAGCCACACACAGACCTGCTGCCGCAGCTGAGGTCTTAATAAAACATCACAGCTGCCACCTCCTGGAGTAGCACACAGTGCCACAGCCACATGTGGCAAATGAGGAAATAAGTGATCGCGGTGAGTCCTAGCTATGGCTCACTCCCGGAATCCCTCTCAGGCTGCTTTTTGGCCCTTCCCAAACCTCAGTCATACGTAAAGATTAGAAATGAGGTGACCATGCTGTACAGCTGTTACTTAGGGAGTTCCTTCAGCTGCATTTTTGGAAACGAAATTGGGTGGTAGAGGTGTCAGGCACCTGGAGGGGTTCTCTCCGGCTGCCTTCCCCCGTCCCCATGTGGCCTTGGCTTGGGCGTGGGAGCAGCGTGCTGAGGCAGAAAGAAGCCGCACCGCTCTGATTCCCTTCCTGGGAACGTGTCTTCGGGGGAAATCTTGTTAGAGAGCAGAGCACAGTTTCCGCTGCTGCATCAGATGGCATCCCTCCCGTCTCTGCTCAGCCGGCCACGGTCCCTCACGGGCCTGCAGTGCCACCCACTGTCCTGGGAGCTGAGGAGACAGTGTAAATGCATCACCGACTTCAAGGAACTTACTACTTCTCAGTGTAAACAAGATCATGGAACCAGCCAAGCCCCGAATGTCTTTCCTATAAACACCCTGATTCCTCCGATTCTTTTCATTGTGCAGACATGATAGCCTACAGTCATGTGAACGTTTTAAGAACTTCACTGATGTAACAGTTTCCTCTAGCATTTTCCGTGATTCCACGTAACCTGCAGGTCATCGCTTTGAGTCAACACAACGCTTTCCCCATTTTCCAAAATGGCTCCCACTCAGCTGTTTTGGTTCCCAGTTTTTGACGTTAGAGCTTTCCCTCCCAGAGTTTGTTTTGGTTTTTGCTGTTCCGCTGCAATATATTCCCAACAGTATGCAAACTGGGTGACAGGGAAAAAATATAAGACTTTTTAACGTTTTTCCAGATTGCTTTTTGGAAACAATCATTAAATTTGAGTAAGTACAAGGGAACAGGTACAACTTTGCTCTTTTGATGTACTTATTTTAAAAATCCTCAATCAAGCTGCTTTAATTGGCTTCTTGATGGCCAGATGGTGCAGCTGTTCGCTGAGCTGCAGGCTCGCCACGCCGCATCACATCACTGAGCTCTGTGCCACCCATGTCTCCCCGGAGACCGCATGGAGGTCAACATTGTCCTGTTTCTGCAGTCCAAGGACACTTCCGACATCCCTGGAGATCTCCTCAGGTTGACTCATCTAGTCGTGTTTCCTCTCACAGATCTGGGTACACAGCGCCCACAACGCCAGTGGTTACTTCACCATTTATGGAGACGAGTCCCTCCAGTCAGATCATTTTAGCTCAAGATTAAGTTTTGGAGACACCCAGACCATCTGGGCGCGAACAGGCTATTTGGGGTTCCTGCGGAGAACTGAGCTCACAGATGCAAATGGAGGTGAGAGTCCAGAGGGGTGGGCGAAGGGCCGGGTCCCCCAAACACTGAAACCTGTCTGGACTTTAGAGTCCCCAGTCCCAGGACAGGAGTTTCTAGGTGTCACTGAGGCTTCTAGACACAGATACCTGGTGGGAGCTACACTAACCTGACCGAACCAGCATAACTTGGGAAAGATATTTGGGCATCACAAACATTTTGGCATACAAAAACATTTTGGCATCACATTTAAATTTGAGAAGAGCTCAGCTTAGAGGCTGTGGTGATCCAGACCTCCCAGGAGGCACAGCAGATCTGGCCCTGTGGGAAGGGGAGGTGGGGGTGAGCAGCAGGAGCCCCTCCCCCAGCCCCCCGACTTTCCAGCCCCACCCCTGCCACACAGCCATGCAGTCATGCTCAGAAGCTACAAGTAAATGTCCCCATTTCATCTGACTTAAATGGGATCTATGTTCTGGTGTTTCGTACATGGACCATCACATCCTCACTGTCACCCTGATGTTCTTACCACCTGAAGGTTAAAGGCTTGTCTCTTACTTTTAAGGGAAGATGGACCAGCTGCAGGTTGTCCTTGTCCCAAGGTTTGCAGGACTGATGACAGGAAATGTGATGGTCAACAGGCTAAGGAAATCTTTGTTCATGAACATGATCAGAAACCCAGATGTGGCATAATAACAAAGTTAAGACCTCCCATGAGGTCTTAATTCTGAGACCATCAGAGGGAACTGGGTTTACCTCTGCTGGGCTGTGTCCTAACCAGGCCACTTGGGGGTGCACGGTGTGGATGAAGGCACGTGCCCTGTGGGCCCAGGACCCGGGTGCTGCTGAAGGGCTGCTGAGGAACGTTATGATCCTGTGTGATGGGGGATGGAGCTGCCCCGGGGAATGCTGTCTGCAGACCCAAAGCCTGATGAGGAATGTTGCCTCCTGGGGCCAGCGTTCCTGTCCCAGGGTTTTCCCAAGGCCTCAGGCTGCAAGCTCTCCGAGCAGAGGGAGCAGCTGCTCCCAGCTCAGTGACCCCTTTTCTCTGCATCTCTTTCTCATTCAGGAGTCAGTGGCTTCAACAGTGCTTTGGTGACTCTCACATATATTCTGTTCCCTCCACAGAGCGCCACGACGCACTGTACGTGGTGGGAGCCCTGGACGAGGCCATGGAGCTGCGTGGGATGCGGTACCACCCCATAGACATCGAGACCTCCGTCATTCGAGCCCACAAGAGCGTCACAGAGTGGTGAGCAGGGACAAAATCTGTGCAGCTCTGTGAACAGTGGGGTCCAGTCCGAGTTTCGGAGCATAAACCTGTACCTTTAGGGGTCAATAACACGGCAGGTCAAGCCGGTGTGTCGCACACTTCCCGGGAATGACCTACAGGTGGCTAGGTAGCGTCTCCCAGGAGCCTGAGTGCTTGTTTATTTAGATTTTAGCTTACAAAAAACAAGATGTAGGGAGAAAATAGACTGCATACATACACAGGCGCAGAAAACACTTTTGTGACTGCCACCTCGAAGACTGTAATAGTTATTGTGACATGCGGGAAGATGTTCGATATCAGAGGACAGAATTCCCTGAATTCAAGTGAAACCAGCTGCTGTACATCACCGTCCCAGACCCCGCCCCTGCCGTGGGTGGGCCGTTGGGTTATACCCTTCCAGTGGCTGGGCTCCCTCCCCACCATTTGGTGGCCATGCGAAAGGGTGTGTTGAAGGTGCTTCGGTAGCTGGGGCTGCAGTAGGGCCACTTCCCCAGGTTGCTTGGTGGCTGGACATGGTGTTTAAGGAAGAAAAGTGGTTCGGCACTGTCAGCTGGAGGTTTGTTCTTTCCTTTGGTCCCTGAGCTGGCAGGCATGATGAGGCCGGTCTCAGCTCAGGTCGGGAGCCCCAAAGGAGGCACACCGCAAATCTCATGGCGTTGTTTTCTGGTGCGGTGGATTGGTCTGAGGTTTTTCATGCCTCTTGTTAGCTGGTTGCAGGCTGGTGTTTGTTGCCGCTCACTGCGCCCGGACACACAGGCCGGGGCAGGTAGAAGAGTTGGAGACGGTTCGGAGACAGGACAGAGTTTGATTACCAGTGTGGGGTCCCGTGGTTCAGACACTGCGTCCCACTCTCCCTGCCACAAAGCTGGCCCTCAGAGGCTGGCCAGGCCTGCTTCAGTTTCCATCCGCACAGCTGTAGCTCTTTAGTACGGCATTCCCCTTTTGTACTTCGAAGACGTGATCGAGACTGGCTTGTACGGCCTCCCTCCGGTGTGTCTCCCTCGTTGCAAAAGGACTCTTTCCATCTTAACAGTCTCTGGCAACAGCTCCCTGGGGCCCCTCATGGGTTTCCAGTCCATGACCGTAGTTTCTTTTCTAAGTGTTGCTCTTGTCACCTGCCGTGTGGCCTTACCTGGTGGGTTTGGCCTCCACTGACCTACGTCCACACATGGCACCAGAAGGAAAGAAGCGTGGGTCGTCCCGTGCTGGTGGGCGCCAGTCCTCCGGGGCCTGTTCGCCACGCGCTGCCCGTCTGCCCTCTCAGTGTCCCCTCACCTGCCGGCGCCACTCCTCCCACAGCCCCGGTTTGAGAAGGGAGGGTGTGACACCCATGTCACGTAATGTGACGACTTCTCTGTCAGGTTGTCCAGCCGACCAAAGCTTTGCCTTCTCATCAACCGTCCCCTGTGTTGCAAATGTTCGGCCCCTAGGAAACCTATGGCAGACGAAAGTGATCAGCACCCAGCCCTTAGCTTCCTGGCAAAGCCCCCGCCCTTTACTACATATGGGAATCCACCTGACTCCTGGAGCTGTGTCAGGAATTTCAAATGCCATAATAAAGTTAGACCTGGTTATATATAAAAAACACACCAATTGTATGTTAAAATACAGTCTGTGATTTCACGACTCACAATGCGGGCTCACCTGGGCCATGCAGAGCAGCGTCTTACTGCTGCAAAGATCAGATTTTGTGCATTTCTCAGCAGCACACCTTCCAGGGTTCTGTGCTGTCACGGGGCAGGTCCGGAAGGAGAGGTGTCACAGACATTCTCTGCCGTTTCCCTCTTCTTTCAGCATATATGTTGGTCATACTAAACAAAATACACATGTTTTTCCTAATAGACATACTGTCACTTTTAGAGAAGAGTGCGTTTTCCCGAATACTTCCTCACAGCTGGGATAGAACTGTCTGTATGTCCCCGTAAAAAAGCAGTTACCAGCTGCCCACTGCAGGGCCCTGGAGCCCGGTCCCATCCTCCACGTGCCCCTCCCCCAGGGCCCTCCAGCCTCTGCAGCCAAGCAGCCCATGGGCACCAGGGTGATGAATTCTGAGGTTCTTAACCACTTCGTAAAAGCCCAAGCATGTAAGGTTAACGTGGCTTAAAGTGTAAATTCCTAGACTTTGCTTCTGCAGGTTGGACAGCTAAACAATCCGGGTGCTTCTCCCTTTGAAAGATCACAACTAAAACGCTTTTGGGTGCATCTTTGACATTGTCAAGGAATTATCCCCCATACGGGTTGGCTCTTCCTGCATTATGGCCACATAAACAGGAACCAGTTATTGTGCCCCCTTGTCTGCAGGTGACTGTGGAATTGTTTGGCCTCGGCTTGGCCAGGCCTAGGGGTCAGCTGGGTGCAGGCTGGCAGCTCACGTACTCTCAGATGTCTCCCTCTGCTGCGGCAGAAGCAAGTCAGCCCAGCCCAAGCACCCAGGGCTCTCCAGCCTCTGCTCACATCTCACTGTCCAAGTTGCATGTGGCCTAAGGTCAAGGGCAGGACACAGACTCCACCCTTAGGGTCATAGTGTATGGAGGAAGGGAGGAGCCACCGCTGCACCCACCAGCCCTCCACAGCAGCTGGGGGCAGACGGCAGGTGCAGAGATGACCGAGCATGAGCAGCAGCCACCGTGAGGACAGACTAGTGGGAACGGCTAACGACAGGAGTGAGAGACAGTGCGTGAGCTACAGGACATGGGCTCAGAGAGGCCATATGGCAGAGACTGTTGGTGCTCAGGCAGATTCAGAAAGAACCCAGTGGAACTTCTTGAAAAGAAAACGACCGTTAAATAAAAGCCTTGCTGTGTAGTGATAACCTTTTCTCTTTTCCAGTGCTGTGTTCACCTGGACAAATTTGTTGGTGGTTGTGGTTGAGCTTGATGGGTCAGAGCAAGAAGCCTTGGACCTGGTCCCCTTGGTGACCAATGTGGTCCTGGAGGAGCACTACCTGGTGGTGGGGGTGGTGGTCGTGGTGGACATCGGCGTCATCCCCATCAACTCCCGGGGAGAGAAGCAGCGCATGCACCTGCGAGACGGGTTTTTGGCAGACCAGCTGGACCCCATCTACGTGGCCTACAACATGTAGTCTGGTCTCTGGCTCCCGCAGACTGTCCTAGAGATGTAAACGTTTTTCTCAGTGTCACTAAAGTGTGCAGACGCAGGGCGACGTTCGCCGAAACGTGACCTGTTTCACACAGTGGAGCGGAGGAGACTTCCCACAGCGGTCCTGACTGGCACGGAGAACGGAAATGTGAATGGTCACCGAGGTTTGCGCAGAAGGGCCTCGCATTACTGCCTTCAGTTTGTTGGAAAAGCCCATTTCAAAACTTTTTTTTTAGTTATTGGATAATAAGTGCTTTCTTCGTAAATGTGGTATTTTGTTAAGCCAAAATAGCAATTAAAAAATATTTGCCCTCCAGATGGGTTCTTTTAAACGATTTATGTAGCGTTGACAAAGAATTGTTTTCTCTGTTTTAATGTGTCATGACATCTTAATGACATGGACCTGTTACTACTTTAAGCCATTGCTAGAACTCATCCTTTTAGGAAAGTCTGCCGAGGTACGAGAAAACCTTCCAAACAGCACCTTCCGATTAGACGTTCGCAGCTTTCCTTGTCAGAGACGTGCTGGAACAGCGGAGGCCCACACGTGGCCCTCGGCAACAGCGTGGAATGAGAAGAGATTATAAATAAGGTGTATTTCAGCAATTATCTTGCAGATATCTTTGTACTAAACTAAAAAGATAAAATAAGTTAACTTCTTCAGATGTAATTATGTACAAAAACGTTTAATTTATTTTGATCTCTTTAGAAGTATAAAAGAGAAAAACATTCAAGAATATTAAAGTCTTGTAATGTTTGCTAATATAAAAAAAGTGTTGTATTATCTTGCGTGGATAGTATCACAACAAATATATATATATGAAACATAAATTCACTAATGAACAAAGGAGATTTTAAAGTTTAAGATGCAGAACCTGTCACTTGCATGGTGCCCCCTCCACTGTACTGTAGATCAGAGAGATTCTCTCACATCCGCTTTGCTGGTGGGAGCAATCAGATTGCCAGGAGCCCAGTCTAAGCATCTCTTCCAGAACCAGAAACCAGCAAGTGAAATCACTGAAAATTATCTCAAAGGTGGTGAAGGAATGTGAGGCGAGCCGGGCCTGTGTCTCCCTTTGCTGCGGGGGCGACACTGGACGGCATGACCAGGACAGGCCCACGGCCCTGAGTGCGCGCGGGAGGCAGGCAGCCGACGGCACCGTTCTCTGAGCTGCAGGAATTTGCTGCACAAGGTTTTTCATCATTTGTGTTAGTGTCACCCTTTTCTGGTCCTTGGTATGAAAAGGAACGCTCTCCTGAAGTCACTGGCACCCGGTTGCAGTGATACCCCCCAGACGCCCACTGTGTGGAGTGGACAGTGCTCAGAACAGCTTGACAGGAAAAGACTCACCAAGGAGATCGCCACTTCGGCCAGCTCTCAGGGGTCCCCCAGCCCGTGGGAGCAAAGCCCACCGGGACGCCACACGAGCTGTCCGGGACTCCCCCCAGCGCCACTGGCTAGAGCGAGAAAGCCTCACAGCTGCCTTCACGTTGCCACCTGTGGATCACACGTTTCTGATTTTAGTCTCTAGCTGCTGCCTCCCAGGTCTTCTCATTTCCAGGGTCATCTGTGCACTCCTTAATGAATCGGCCTGTCTGTGTCCAGCCAAGAGGAGGTGTCAGCTCCCCAACTGTGACTTACCTGGTAGTTGCCCAGGATGGCCCTGCAGTGCCTCTCGTTGCTGGATGTGCATGACTGAGACTGTCGCTGGGCCAGATTCCGATTCTCTGCCCATTCTCCCCAGGCGATGTCTTTATCTGCCTTTGCTGTATGCGCCAGCAGTAAGCCCTTCGCTAAAAGAGAATTTTGTTTGACTTCTGAGATCCAAGGCGAATTGTTTTTTAAAAATTTAAGTGGCATATTTTTTTAAATTTGTCTGCATGTGGGATGCAACCTTCCATCACCACAAATCATTTGGCTTTTCCAATATCGTTTGACTCCATTGCTACCTGTGAATATTTCTCTACATGCTTCAGACACACATTCCTACAGTCGTCTTCTTCCTTCGGGGAAACCCCCACCCACCACACACAGAAAAAAAGACATTTTCTCACACCCACCTTGTTTAAGGGAAGGGGGTTTTAGGTTTCGGGTAAGACCCTGAGTAGAACACACAATCGCAGGATAACACGTGAGTCCGGCTGAGGTCGGAAGCAGCGAGTCAGGGGTCACCGCACACACCCTTACCGTCCCTGCGTCCACTTCCCAGGCCCGGCGGTGAGGCTGTGAACGTGCTAGTGTCACCTCTGGTGTCAGAGTTGAGGTCCCAAGGGTTGGGGGGCTGGGGTCGAAGCTCTGTTGTGCAAGAACAAGGGAAGGAGACACTTAAGTACCACCGTTTCAGCAATAAAGAAGGATCATTCTGTAGTAGAAATTGTACTGTAGATAAATCACTCATGGGAATGTAACAGATGTTTGTCTTGTGACCTTGTGCTTTTGAAGTCAGACAAAACCGTGTGATCAGCTTGCACAAAGGAAGAGGGTACACGACGGACATTGAAACACAGACCTAACCCAACAGGGCGGCTTCCTCATGGTGCTTGTTTATTATATATATTTAACCCTGCTTGACACTTTACCCCAGGGAAACCGTCCCTTTTATCAGTTGAATGTTAGCAGCGTTATTTCATAGAGTGTGGTGACTGGTTAGAGAATTCATGTACTCAACCAATCACAGTTTCAAACAAAATTTTTATGTGCGAAGGACGGCAACCTTCTCGTATGTTAAACCACCAGTAAGCTTTGTACATCTGTGATAACGCCTGTTTTATATTCAAATGAACAAATAAAAGCTTTTATTTTTGTTGCTCTGAAAATAGCAGTTTCTTGATTGGTTCCCTGGCAAACTCCTGGCCAGCTTCTGTCCTGGGAAGGAAGGGACTCCTCCCGGATACGGCAGATGTGTCTGACTCTGTTTACATAACCTGTTGCATTACTTCTTAGTACGGATAATCATACGTTGAACAATGTTTAAATTTTGATGTGGGCGTTTATTGCTAAAACAAATTCCTATGGCAACAAATGTTTTGTGAAATGTTTTTAAAATCCTTTTAAATATATCTAAATATATTTGTTCACACTTTGCTGCAAGTGTGCAGATTATTGGTTCACTTTTGGGATGAAGAGGAAACCTGAGCCCAGCGTGCAGACATGTCCCTCGATCGGCGTGCAGGCGGCCTCGGCGTGCGCGGCGGGTGGGTCTGGCCGAGTCTCCCCACTCGAATCATCTGTGTTCATTTGACCATCAAAAGCTGTATCTTTTACCCAAGATCTGAGAATTCTTATGGCTTTGTGCTTTGGAAAGCAGTAGCAAAAGAACTGACCTTCAGCCTAAAGGTTATAAAAGATAAGTTTTATACACGTGAAAGTCAGTAGCACACAAATCTGCACACACATCACCAGACCGAACCTAAATCCCGGCATTGGAAGTCCACTTGTCCCCCAGCCCACCCCATGCAGGCAGGCGGGCGATGCGTTGAGTGCACAGCAGTGGTGGCTGGCAGGGGACCAGGCTGCATCATGTTACAGACTGTTGCCAGGAAGAGCCCTGCCTCTCCGGTGGGGCCCAGTATTGACCACAAACAGGGTGACCGAGAGAGCTGGCCTGCATCCTCCTCCCCAATGTGGGCACATGTGTGTGCCTGGGTGCGAGTGTGGCGTGGCCTTCGGTGATGCCACGTTCTCCGTCCTCCAGCACAGGGCTGAGTTCCTGGGACACCATCAGTGGTGGTTTGGTTGGCTGGTCGATCGTCACTCAGTGTCTCGTTAACCCTCCCGGAGGGCATCTCCGGGGACTGCTCCTCATGCTGCTCTGTTTCCTGACCTGCTACCCATGTGTGTTAACTGTTTCTTCACTGTTAGCTTCCCTGCGGGAGAAGAGGGTGTGTGTTCTCTGTGGACCCACCTGGGCACCGGGCACAGAGCAGGCATTTGACAAACACTTGCCAAGTGGAGGACCTTCTCACAGGTACGTGTCACGAAGGGCCGCTGTGACCAGAGGGTACGAAACCCTCCTGATAGTGATAGAACAGGGGGATAATAGGAGTTTCTAGGAGCATGATGAACATGATTTCTTTCCTAATACAGAAGACGCCAATGCATCTTGATAGCCATTCAAGCTGTGGGCCAGAGGTTTTAATTCTAATAACCCATGTCGGCGCCCAGATATCCCTGCTGTTTGACAAATGACTGGACATACCAGAAAGGGGATGAAGGATGACAAGAAGAAAGGGGGAAGGAATTAGGAATAAGCAATGTGGTTACTGCATACAGAGAGCGGAGCCTGTCCCATGTATCGGCCACCACGTGCTCAGGACAGCACAGAGCAGAGGGACATGTGGTGAGCTGCAGGGAGTGGACGGCCACCTAGATTGATGGATCCTGGCACTTCTGCTCTAGCTAAGCCTCAGGAGCATGTCATCAGAGCCAGCACTTCAGCAGTTCCAGGTGACTGGCCCAGGCCTGGCCCTGACTGTCCAGGGGCGGCTGTGCAGCTGCAGACAGAGAAGCAGTGTGTGATGCCGCGGCACGGACGGGCCGGAGCTGCTCCCACACCCGCCTTCCCTGGGGACATGTTCGAGAGGGACCGCAGGCACCCACGCCTCTTGCTGAGGGACTGTTGGTGAGTCTCTGGCCTATGTCTGGGCTGCTTTTCCTCAGACCGCTGTGCAAGGGCAGGTGAAGCCACCCTGACCAGCATCAGACCGGCTTTGCTGCCGATGACTCAGGTGTCCCCTGTGGGGGTGGGGGGAGTGTCAGAAGGTTCTAAGACAGAATCCGAAGTACCTGGCCTATGGAATCTCTGACAAGTGCAAAACAAGCATAATTTTCAAGAACAAATGTCCTCATCGTCCAGAGTAGCTCCCAGCTGTTGAGGGTGGACTGAGGGCTACCCGAGGTCAGCATAACCGAGACCAGCATTTCTGGGCTCACAGATGGAGACCACCGGTGCAAGCATGCCACCCGCCCCATGGCTGTGGGGCGAGTGAGGGGGCTGCAGAGAAGCACTCAAGAAGAAATTATTCATTTAAAGAGGCCCTAGGATCCTTTGTAATCTGAATTAAACCCTCCATTTGGTCTGTTTAAAGTTCAAGACAATATTCAGGTATTAATAGCACATTAATTTTGTTTAAGCATGTAAAAAGGAGGGCCTGTGGGGATAACTTTGTACAGCAAGCTCCTTCCCCCTTTCGCCACCTCTGGTGTTTAAATCCTCAGCTGACCCCACCATGAGGGCGACAGCTCATGCGTCTACATCAGGACAAGTGGCTCTCCGGGCACTTTGGTGTTTCAAGCACTAAACGTGGGTAGGGCAAGTGTCAGGAGGCACAGAACCGCAGAGGACAGCAACCTAGTTAAGGAAATAAAGCTTGAAAGCAAGGAATGGACTGGCATGTTACGCATGAAGTCAGGACCTCTTGGTTAGCGATGATGCGATCCCAGGAGGGGAGAGGATCGCTGTGGCCTGCCTGCCCTGCCCGGAAAACCCAAACCACCATTTCCGGACAAACTAACGTTCTGAGTAGGTCATCCACTGCCACGGTCCAAACGTGGGACTGCATGAGGAGGTGTTCATTGTGAAGTCGTGCTCCCAACCTTGACCCTGACCCCGGTTCCCCAGAGCCCCCAGCAGGTGACAATTCATACTGGTTTCTGGCCAGTGTTTTCTGGGCCTCTTTATGTGAATACAAGCCAGTTATGAATCTGTACTCCTACCATCCCCTCATTCTAATCCAAAAGGTGGTACACTGTGTATTCTATACCTTGGTTTTTTCCAGGGTTATCTTAGAGATCTATGTTGTATTTAAAGTCGCACAGTCTCCCCCTCCGCACGGCAGCTCCGTTCCTGTCGGTGCACACTGAGCCTTTTCCGGTCTTCTGCTGTTGTAAACAGTCAAGTTTTGTTCAGACAAAAAGGGTTGCTTCACATGTGGGCGAGCAGTGCTGATGGATGGGTTTCTGGCCGAGGGGGGCTGAGTGTCCGGGTAAGTGGGGCTGTGATTTGCAGGGACGCGGCCCGAGCTGTTTCACTTTCACTTTTCACTTTCTCCAGCAACGCTTCACCAACAGAAAATACTGGTTTTAATTTGCATTTCTCTTATTGTAAGTAAGGTTCAGCACTTAAAGAATATTTTAGAAAGCCATTTGTATTTCTCTTTCTGTGAACTGTTTAGGTTCCTTTACAGGGCTGTTGAACTTCTCAGGAAATATTGTGAAAGATGTTTAAATGGGCAAAAAAGAGTATGGGATGTCCCGTGCAGCTCGCCTATCCAGGTTCTCTCTGCCTTTTACTGCCTTTGCGCTACTCTACAATTTTTAAATTGTAGAAAACTGATAATACTAATTACCTCTGTCTCATGCACACAACTGATTTATTGCCCTGTGAACAGACCTGTTTCACATCATCTTATACATTTATTTCAGAATTCCTTGTTTTCCAAACGTGTGGGGGACCATGCCACCCTCCTTTGAACCAGTTGTAGCATCTTACGCATTTCTTCATCAGGGAACGGGGAAAATCTTCCACCCTCGTTTCTGTCCGTAAGGGACTCCTGTCCATCCCACTTCAACACCATCCTGGCAAAGCCGCTGCCTTCTCTGCTGCGAGCTCTGTTAGGTACAGAGGTCCACCCTTCATCTGTGATGGGTCAAAAAAATGTTTTCTTCCCACTTGGATCACTTATTTTTTTTTTAATTGCTTTTCTGCCATGCTGACGTTATTTTTATGTAGTTGAATTTGCCCACCTGGAGTCGTGTTTGAGCACACATACTTTCCGCCTGCGCTGCTGCTCCTGCTCAGCCGGGTTCCATCCATCTCTTACCTGAGACTCGACTCTCAGACAAGTGAGGTCTGGACACAGTGGTGACAAGCAGTTTGTCACTGCTGAGCAGGCCCTTCGCTGAGGCATGTGACACCACTTACCATTTATAACAAGAGCAGCAAAAATTCTGCTCTGAATTCTGATGGTGCTAAACCTTATTTACTTAAAGGAGTTCTGTTTGAGAGTGTACTATGAGAGATGAGTTTTTGTTTGTTTGTTTTAAGGGAAAGGAAGGAGGGGAGAGAAGGATGTATATCTTAGATTCTGAGGCCGTTGGCTATGGTTCTTGACCTGAAGGAGCCATCGAATTTCTGAGAGACAGAATAGGAGCGTATATGCATCGAGACCGCACCCGTAACTGTAAATAAAGGGATCAGTCATAATTACTGCATCAGTCCTGAGGGAAAGGTCTGATTTGCAAAGAGAAGCTCAGTGTGGGATCTGAGGGGAGTGTTTAGAAAAGAAGTCCGTGTGGACACACGGGGCGGGCGGCACTGTCACTCACAGAGCTGCACTGTGGGTTGCAGATCAATTGGCTTTGGTTCCTGTTGTTTCAAAAGGTGGAGTAAGTGGTGCAAAGACCGACTTGAGGAAAAGGTCACTCCTAGGCAGGTAAGGGACCCCATGAAGCCTGGAAGCACTGAGGGGCGTGTTCAACTCACAGGCGCTGTTCCAGTGGACTCAGCTGCCACGCACGGCCGTGAGGCTGACCTTCCACGGTGGGCCTTCCTCCTTGAAATGCAGTGTGTTTGAAAGTCCAGATGCTGCTGCTTCTGCCAGGTTTACTTTCTGCCTCCCACCTTCCTACTCCTTCCCTCATCCTGTCTTTTGAACTGTTTTTAATTCTATATTTTCCTGTTCAGGCCCAGGCTCAGGACAGCTGAGGAGAAGGACCAACTGCAGAACACATGCAGCTCTCAGCCCCTGGGAGCAGGGTGAGGACCCCCCACACACCCGCCACAGACACAGGGGGAGGACCCCCACACACACACCCACCACAGACACAGGGTGAGGACCCCCCCACACACACCCGCCACAGACACAGGGTGAGGACCCCCCCACACACACCCGCCACAGACACAGGGTGAGGACCCCCACACACACACCCACCACAGACACAGGGTGAGGACCCCCCCACACACACCCGCCACAGACACAGGGTGAGGACCCCCCACACACACCCACCACAGACACAGGGGGAGGACCCCCCACACACCGGCCACAGACACAGGGGGAGGAGCCTCACAGGCTTTCCGGGGAGCTGTCCCAGCCGCTGTCCAGGAAGGCACCTCTGGGGGCCCATGAGACAGTGCCAAGGACCGTTCTTTCTGCCTCAGACTGACTTCCTGAAAACTCTTGTAAACCAAATTAAAATGCTTGAAATGATTTTTGTGTAAACAGAGCTCCCACTCTTTGGCCTAAAGATCAACAGCAGGAAGAAATTGAACACAAATCACAAGATTTATTTATATCGGAGGCAAACAAACGGATAATGTGTGGTTGTGGCCACATCTGTCTCACCTATTAGCAGATACTCCAGTTTCCAGAATTGCCGAACAGATATAAGAATTATAGCTTAATCTTTCCTAGTCTTTAAAATTCTCTTAGACAAGACTGGATTGCCATTCCTTTCTTTGTTTTAAGCAGAGAAAATATCATTTGTTATGTCCAAACCTAATCTGACCTGCTCCTGATGCCCACACACGGAACAGAACTGTCCTGAAGGAAAGCGCAGCCTGAACGGGTGAGTGAAACGATCCCTGGGGTCACGCGCAGCCCCTCTTGGGTGAGAGTCCTGGTCTCTGAGCTGAGCTCTGCCCTCCTGCTTCCCTCAGCAGTGTCTAGAGTGTGTCTTCTGCCACTGGATCAAGGTAGGTAAAGGTGAGGGGTCTCTGGGTCCATGCAGTGACCTTTTCTGTCTGCTGGTTTCCAAGCGATGTCCCTTGTCACCTGGTCTCTGGATATCCACCTAGCTTCAAAGTTAAAGGTCTGAGCTACTGGAACCCAGGGTCAGCTCTCTGGGCACAGCCCCGTCCACTGTGATGGACACTCTGAGACGGCTCTGACGTCTGGCTGTGATGGCGGCTTCCCTGCAGGCCTCACCTCAGCACTGTCCGCTGTCTACCATCCACTCCCATCCTGAGTTCCCAGCCGGTGTGGGGTTGCCGAGCCTCGGTCTCCCACGTGGACCGAGAGCACAACGAGCTTGGTGCACTCATTCCCTAGGTTGGAATCTGCGCCATTCGGGCTGTCATAACAAAGTACTACAGGCCAGGGGTATTACAAACAACAGACATTTATTTATGACAGTTCTAGAGGCTAGAAGTCCAAGGTCAAGGCACCAGCATGGTCAAATTCTGGTGAGAATGTTCTTCCTGGTCCATAGAGGGTGTCTTCTTGCTGTGACCTCACATGTGGGAGGGGTGAGGGAGCTCCCTGGGGTCTCTTAGGGTGCTAACCCCATCATGGGGGCCCCACCCTCATGACCCCATCAGCTCCCAAAGGCCTCACCCTCTGGCGCCATCCCACTGGGAGGTAGGATTTCAGCATGTGCATTTGGGGGGACGCACATTCAGACCACAGCTGTTGGTGTGGGGTGGCCTTTGGGCAGCATCCACTGGCTCCTGGGTGAGAGGAGGGTAGGACTTCCTGTGTAACTGTGATGCGCTGACCACACTTGCTTCTCTGGGACCGAGCCTGGGCCTCCAGAAACGGAGACACACATCCGATAGTTTTATTGTCTTCACTCTCAGTCCCTGATTTCCCACCTTCCAGCCTGAGAGTCAGACCTTTCTTCATCTAAATTTTAATCTCCAAGTTAAATCCTTTTTTTTTTCAAATTTTTATTGTAGTAAAATATTCATAAAATTACCATCTTAACCATTTTTAAGTATGGAATTCAATGGTATTAAAAATTTGATAATACTGTACAGCCATCATCTCAACTTCCTTCTTGTAAAACTGAAACTCTGCCCTGGCTGGTGTGGCTCAGTGGATTGAGCACTGGTCTGTGAAGCGAAAGGTTGGGGGTTTGACTTCCGGTCTGCACACAGGCCTGGGTGCGGGCCAGGCCCCCGGGCGGGGTGCGAGAGCCGCAGCTGGTCGACGTGTCTCTCACACATTGCTGCTTCTCTCTCTCCCCCCCTCCCTTCTCATCTGTCTAAAAATAAATAAGTAAAATCATATTTTTCTTTTCTTTTTAAAAAGTATGTTTTATTGATTATGCTATTATAGTTGTCTCATTTTTTCTTCCCTTTATTCTCCTCCACAGTGCACCCCCCCCTCCCACCATCATTCCCCCCATTAGTTCATGTCCATGGGTTGTACATGTAAGTTCTTTGGCTTCTCCATTTCCCATACTATTCTTAACCTCTCCCTGTCTATTTTGTACCCAACATTTATGCTTCTTATTCCCTGTACCTTTTTCCCCCATTGTCCCCCTCCCCCCTTCCTGCTGATAACTGTCCATGTGATCTCCATTTCTGTGATTCTGTTCCTGTTGTTTGCTTAGTTTGCTTTTGTTTTAGGTTCAGTTGTTGAACCATAGTTGTGAGTTTGTTGTCATTTTACTGTTCTTATTTTTGATCATCCTCTTTTTCTTAGGTAAGTCCCTTTAACATTTCATATAATAAGGGCTTGGTGATGTTGAATTTCTTTTACTTGACCTTATCTGAGTAGCGCTTTATCTGCCCTTCTATTCTAAATGAAAGCTTTGCTGGATAGAGTAATCTTGGATGTAGGTCCTTGCTTTTCATGACTTTGAATATTTCATTCCAGCTCCTTCTTGCCTGCAAGGTATCTTTTGAGAAATCAGCTGCTCGTTTAATGGGACCTCCTTTGTAGGTAACTGTCTCCTTTTCTGTTGCTACTTTTAAGATTCTCTCCTTATCTTGCCATGGTCCTCTTCACCCTGGTTGCCTACCAGTCTGGATGAATGTTTATTTTTAAGACTTTATTTATTTTTAGAGAGGGGGTGAGAGGGAGAAAGAGAGGGAAACAAATATCAGTGTGTGGTTGCCTCTCAAGTGCCCTCTACTGGGGACCTGGCCTGCAACCCAGGCATGTGCCGTGACTGGGAATCAAACCAGTGACCATTTGGGTCACAGGCCGGCGCTCAATCCACTGAGCCACACCAGCCAGGGGTGGATGAACTTTAACTCCTTGGTTGTTGGACTTCCATGCAAATGATTTTCTGGTAGTTCTGGTTGTTCTTTATTTTTAAATTGGTCGTTATCCTTCTTTTGGTTGTGCATAGGTGTTTTTGCCTATGTCTCCATCTTGGTCAGATCTCCTAAATAAAATCCTTAAAAAAATAAAATAAAACTGAAGCTCTATACCCATTAAATGATAACTCCCCTTCCCCTCAGCAATCACTACTCTTTCTGTCACTATGATTTGACTTCTGTAAGTACCTCATATAAGTGGAGTCATGTAAGATTTGTCCTTTTCTGGCTCGTATATTTTTCTTAACACAGTGTCCTCAAGGATCATCCACATTCCTTCTTTTATAAACAGCTGGATATATCCCATTGCGTGTACACACCACGTTCTCCATTTATCTGTGGACGGACCTGTGGCTTGTTTACATATTTTAGCTACTGTGAATAAAGCTACTATAAACGTGGGTGTGCAAACAGCGCTCCGTGACCCTGCTTTCTGTTCTCTTGGGTCCGTACCCAGAAGTGGAATGGCCGGGTCATACAAATTAGGAAGTGTTCCCTCCTCTTCCGTTTTTGGGAAAAGTTTGAGAAGGGCTGGCACTAATTCGTTAAATTTTTGGTAGAATTCACCAGTAAAGCCATCTGGTCCTACAGTTTTCTGTGTTTTTTAATACTGATTCAAATTCTTACTATTAGTTTACTCAGATTTCCTATTCCTTCCTAATTCAGTATTGGTAGATTGTATGTTTCTAGGAATTTGCCATTTCTTCTAGGTTGTCCAATTTGTTGGAGTATGATTGTTCGTAGTAGTCTCAGAATTATTTGTATTTGTGTGGCACTAGTTGTAATGTCTCCACTCAGTTCTAATTTTGAGTTCTCTTTTCTGGGGAAGTCTAGCTGAAAACTTGTCTGTTTATCTTTTCTAAAAAAAACAAAAAAACAAAAAAAACCAGCTCTTAAGATCGTTGATCTTTCTTTTTCCTTTTTAGTCTCTATTTTATTTATTTTCTCTGATCTTTGTTCTTTCTTTCCTTTTCTATAACTTTGGGCTTCATTTCTTTTTCTAGCTCCTTGATGTGTAAAGTTAGGTTTTTTGAGATCTCTCTTTTTAACATGTATTTATTGGTATAAATGTCCCTCTCAGAACTGCTTTTGCAGCAGCCCGCAGGTTTTGGTTGGGTTTTCCTTCCCCATTTCCATTTGTTTGAACATGTTCTGTAGTTTTCCTCTGATTTCTTTTTTGGACTCCTTGACTATTCCAGACTGTCTTTTTTAGTTTCCAGATACTTGTAGATTTTCCAGCTTCTCTCTTGTTAATTTCTAGTTTCATACAACTGTGGTCCGAAAAGATATTTGGTATGATTTCAGTCTTTGCTAGACCTGTGTGGTGCTCTGTCCCTGATCTGCCCAGGACGGCGTCCGCATTGAGGAGGTCGGGGGTCCCGCTGCTGTTGGTGGGGCGTCTGTGAATGTCTGTCAGCTCACCTGGTCTGAGGCATGGTTAAGTCCCGGACAACATACCAGTAGCTGAAAGTGGGGTATTGAATCCCCTATTGTTGCTGTATTTTTCTATTTTCCCTTTAGACCTGTTACTATTTTCTTAATATGTTTAGATGCTCTGATGTTGGGTGCATATACAGTTAATTGTTTTACCTTCTTGATTAATTGACCCACTTATCATTATATATTGGCCTTCTTTGTCTCTTGTTACCATTTTTGGCTTAACATCTATTTTGTCTGGTATACATACACTTGACAACTTGAACAAGGTCGGGGTTCGGGTCACTGACCTCCTGCGTAGCTGAAAAGCGAAGTATAACTGTAGTCAGCGCCTCGCCTGCATGGATTCCCAACCATGGAATTGACCCTAGAACATCGCTGGCTGCAGCTGCTCTCCTTTGGTTTCCAGACACCAGAGGAAGCATCTTTCTCCATCCCTTCACTCTGAGCCCATGCGTGTCTTTAAAGCCGAACCTGGTCTCTTGTAGGCATCCAGTAGTTGGATCTTTTTTAACTTTCCAGATACTGTACTTTTTGGTGAATTCAACTCATTTACATTTAGAGTTATTATTATGTGAGGACTTAATCATGCCATCTTATGGTCTGCTGGTGGTTTTGCATTGGCATGTGTTTCTGCCTGCTGTTGTACATTTGTGGTTTTCCGAGGTGGTATTCTCAGTTCCCTTTGATCCCTGTGCAGATGGTCTAGGTGTTTGCTTTGTGGTGACTCTGAGGATCCCATGTGGCACCTCAGAAGTCAAACATCATTTTAAGCTGTTAGCAAAACTTAACTTTGATCATCTACAAAAGCTTCATGTTTTTATTCCCCCTTTAAAAAAATTTTGTCATTATTTACCTCTTTTATATTGTGTATTCAGTAACAATTTATAGTACCTCCTATTTTTCATACTCTTTTCCTTGGCCTTTATACTATAGTTTAGTGGCTAACATACCATTCCATTACAGAATGAGAATTTTCTAAGTCTGCCTTTACTAGTGTGGGGTGTATTTTTATATATTTTCCCGCCATTGATTAGTGTCTTTTCATTTCAGCTTGAAGAACTATTTTCAGCCTTTTGGACAGATGATCAGCTCCAGGTGGTCTCCCTTCGGGGCTGGGGACTTAGAAAGTACCTCTTGCTGCATCCATACAGAAACCTCCACCAGGGAAGGCTGGATTTCTGCACGTTCTCTGTCTTCTGTGGGTATCTGCACCAACCAACACTCTCCAGTATTTTCCCGACTCTGGCGAGAGGGGTGGAGGCAGGCTGATGTCTCCACGGGTTCCACAGCCCATAGCGAGGTGTCCACCGATCACCACATGCACAGGTGAGTTGCGCCTCTCCCGGGTCCCATGGCATGCGGTGCTAGAACCTGTAACCACCACCAAGGCACTTTTGTCTGTGGATGGATGTCTAGTTCGTTGTATAAAAAAAGGAAGAATACCTTTCACTGCTGTAACTTTGATGTCACTCGTGTGTTCCTTTTGTCTGAAACATGATTTCCCTGACGCTGTGTTTTTTCTGTTCACTAACAGAGAGCAGTCTTCTTCAACCTTCACTTTTTTAGCATTTGCCTCCTGCAGGCACTTGGGCCTGTGACTCCCATGGCATTGCCCTCATTCCCCCTTCCTATCTGCTGGCTGCCTTAAGCTTGCCAAATCTCTCATTTCTTGGGCGAAAATTACTGTACTCTGCCATGTATAATGTGCTCTTTTTTGCCCAGACTTTTGAGGGAAAAATAAGGACGCACATTACACATGGGTATAATGATTAACATACCAAGGGTGTAATAATCCTGAGCATAACACTCACAAACTGTGGGAGCACATTATATCCGGCAAAATATGGTACTTTCCTATAACCCTTAGTCCTGTGGATTTCTGAAGGGAAGACTTAGAATTTCGAACTTTTTCCGATTTTATGTTTTTTAAAGAGAGAAATATCAATGTGTGGTTGCCTCTCGTGCGCCCCCTACCAGGGAACCTGGCCTGCAACCCAGCCATATGCCCTGACTGGGAATCAAACCAAGGATCCTTTGGTTTGCAGGTGGCACTTAATCCACTGAGCTATACCAGCCAGGGCCTGATTTTAAAAATAATGTTCCCTAGCTAACTTCTGTTCACCTTTCAAGGTAAGACTAAGCTTACATATAATTTTTTAAAGTTCCCCTAATTCTTTCCCCTCCTAATTGTTATCCTTTCTCTGTATCCTATCATCCTGTATTTATTCTCACCTGGACCTAACTCTAGTTTATAAGTAGAATATTGTTTTTGGTTGATGCCCTCACTAGAATGTAAGCTACACAGAGATAAGTATGTCTGTTTTGCTCCTTATCACATACTCAGCATCAAACACAGGTGCTATAGGAGCTCAAATATTTGTTAAATGAATAATGTCTACACTGTCTTCTCAGTTTCCTTAGCATTCCACACCTTCAGTTATACTCTGCCCTGTTCCTAGACAGTAGGAGCTACTTATCTTTATGAAACTTAAAGCACATACAGTCTTCAAGTGGCTGTAGGAGAAATCGGTTAGGAGCGTGGATATTGACTGAGCAGCTAAGGGTCTCAGCTTTCTCTCCAGTGTGAGGTTAAGAAGCTGGACTAGGTAAAAGTTTTCAAACTGCCCTGGAGAGCCTCAGGGAACCTTAGGATGCCTTTCCAGGACTGCCTAATTAAATTGTCAACCTAGAACTTGCTGACTGGATGATCGCTAACTTCTCAACTCTGACTCTGAAACAGACTATGCATGAGCCTACCCTCAGAGCTCCAATTCTGACAAAAAAATGGATTTTTTCTTAGCTCCTAGGTACCAGGTAAACCCTCTAATACACATTTGCTGATTGAATATTGACTACAAGGTGCTGATGAGGGCACACACTTGGTAAGACAAAGCTCTTTTTAGGCTGCACTGTCAATATGGGGTGGCCAGCAGCCACATATGAATGAGATACAGCATCCAAATAGGTGTCCTAAAAGCATAAAAGACACTGGATTTTGAAGGCTTGGTGCACAAAACAAGAATGTAAAATAGTTATATCAAATATTGACATGTTTGAATATGGTGAAATTTTACTTTCCCGGTCTTTAGAATTACACAGCTGTTAAGTATTTTCATTCGCCAGCACTGTTTAATGCAGCTCTAATTGAGTTTAGCAGTGTTAAATTTTTTGTGAATGTGCACACCCTGCCCCTAAGTGTGATCTGTGGCCATGTGACTCTCCATCATTTGGAGGCTTATGAGAAATGGCACAATCACCAGCTCCACCAACCCAAGACTTACCAAGTCAGATTCTGCACTTTAACCGCATCCCAGGCGATCTGGGTGTGGAGCAGTTGGAGAGGCTCTGAGCTGGAGCACAGTAACAGGACATTATTTGCCTCCCTGGCCATATTTTTGCTTCCCCAATCCCACTGCATCAGGAATTAAACCTGAAGGACCCGAGTCCTTCTGGCGGCGGAGAGCCTATAGTTGAGCCCTAAAATACTAAATTTTGTGCAATGTATTTGTGCACGCATATACGTCGGTTTTCCACAAAATGTCCCACTGTTTTTACTTTCATGAGTAAAGCAGTGTTATGAAAGGATGGTCCCATCAGCAACACTGCGAACTTGTTAACAATGCAAGTGTGTTGTTCAGACCAACGTTTGCCAAGCTCTCCTGTGACCCTGATGTCAGAAGCTCCCGAACCACTGAATTAGGTACGCAAGGCAAAAAGGAGGGCCAGGCCACTTGTTGCATGATCTGGAGGGCGAGGGTGGCCTGACTTGAGACTGGTTCATGTAAACTGGTTGGAGAAATGGAGTGACACAGGAGAGATGATGAATTTAATTCTAGCTGTACTAAAATTGATGATAGACAAATTTCAAGTGTTTATGGAGTAATTTTATATCTGTATGTTCAATCTACTGTAAGGGTTAAGAAAACAGGCTGTGTAGTCAGACTTCAATTTTTTGAAAACTGGTAAAAGTATTTTGAGTCTTTGAAAGCTACAGAAAGTGCAACGTAAATGTTTTAAGTGAATAATTTTTCACACTTTTTATAAACAGTCACCAATGGATAAGCCACTGTGTATGGTCACCGTGTGCTCCAGTTGTGTTTGGTTTGGTATAGTGGAGTGGACCAAATCAACAATGTATTAAAGCCAATTTTCTTTTAAATACATTTATTAACCAATGTTAACACATTAAATGAATCTATATATTGCTAGTCAGAGCAGCTTACAAAATGCCAGAATGCATCATAGAACTGGACAGCCACAATGAATAATTACAATGTGCATAGTGGCTAAGCTCAACATCTTGATATAGCTTTATGATTTGCAGAAAATTTTTAATAATGATTCCTAAAACAATCAATTGTAATTTTACCTAAAACTTTTACAAAACCAGGCCACAATCTCTTTTTTTTAATTTTGTATTTTTTTTAACACACAGTTTTCACACTGTAGTAACTTGGAAATGTGCAACCGTGTCAACGGAGACGAAAAAGCCAAAGTAACACGAATCTTACGTTCATGCAGCTATCAGTAAATAGTACACACTCTGGAATGGTTTTACACCGAAAGTATTTCCACAATAACTTGCTCTCATAGGGGTGGATCGAAGTTTCAAAACTGGAAAAAACGATCAAGGGAAGGTTAAGTGTTCTTGGTTACAATGTCTCAACCAGACCACGACACCGTGGCAACACTGACTGATCACACAGCAACAAGGAGGGCCCGAGATGCTCAGCTGCTGTGCAACTCAGGCGTGGTATTGAAACAGGGCTTGGGGCAGGCAGTTCTTACAAGCCATGGGGGCACTGCTGGGCAGCAGCTTGTCGATTAACTTGTGTCACCACCATCTGCAACAGCACCAGGACTGGGTGGGTGATTATTTCACAGAAGACTTAGTTATATTTTTATCTTTAGAGTGACCCTGACAAACCTAGAGAAAACTTTTAAAAAGGTTTTTCTCCTGATTTTTTCACTTCCGTTGTGTGTAATTGCTTTAATAAATATCAAAGGTCTAAATAAATATTTACAAATTATTTCTCTAACCTTAAAAAATAACTAAATGATAAATGGGAATTTGACTTGGTCTAAGATCAGTCTTTGAAAAAACATAAATTGTGAGATTTTTCTTAAAAAAAAGTAATTTTTCTGGCTGTATTTAATATATCTATGTATAAAAAATCATTATTCAACTATCGATCCATTCCTATTGGTAATGCTTCTTCATCCAGACATTCCGCAAAATACAGACTTTTTACAAACCACGGCATTTTTAATACAAGAAAATTAACATGCATTATTCTTCATTCTGTGTACAGTGATGGGGTTCATTAGTAGGCAATGACCCATTACCACAAACATAACGGCTTCTGTGAAACTTAAGTGCTTTCTTTCCTTTTAGCATTAACTTACAATATATGAGGTGACACCAGATAATAGGCAATCGATATTTGGGGAGGGAAGGGAAGCATTAAATAAATTTGTATGCCTCATCTATAATTTCATGTATGGATTAAGGTAGTTTTTGGCTTATTTTAGTTTATTTTGTTACAAGCACTCATGTTAGGACAAAGATGAAATGTGCAAACTTTAAAATCTAAATATTCATTTTCTCTAAGATCCAGCTCAGTAAAAGATTACCCCAGTTCCCTGCAATTTTAAACTACAAGATCAAAGCTAATAATTTGTTATAAAAGTTATATATTGAAAAGAAATAATGAAAAACACAATTGGGAAATATTTAAGAAAAAATATGCAGGACTAGCACCTGCTGTGTCAACCCTGTTCCCTAAATTCAATCATATACCCACTGGCATAACCAATAGATAATGCCTTTAAACAGTAAATTAAGCTGAACAAAACCAGCTCAACAAGGTTAAGAAATAAATTTCACATCAAGGTAGTATGTTTTATTTCTGAAACAGTTCTGTAGTTCTTACATTCAGATCTATTTTAAATGTGTATTTGTTAAGCTCACTTTTATTCACCTGTTGTTTTTTAAAGATGTTGTTTAAAATCTCTGTAAAACCTAAAAATGTTTTAAAATTTGCTGTAAATGCAACAAATTCTCAATTAAATTTTATTTAAAATAATACCCTCCACTGATGTTTCTTTTACCCCCGAAAAACTCCAGAGGGACATTAACAAAAGATTTAAACTACTGTGCAAAATCTCTTCACGAAAAGTGTTTAAAGGCTGGTGCAAAATGGGAAGCAAATTCTAAACAATTTTGGCTTCTTGGAAACAAAAACCGTTGTGTCTGAGAAGAGCAATCCTCGGTGACTCTCCTGCAAGAACCCGCCTTCATCTTTTCCGGCGACAGGTGCGCTTGTGCTCGGCGTGCCAGTGCTCCTGCTGGCACTTGATGGAGCAGTAGGATGTGTTCCAGCAGCAGTGGTACATGGCCTCCTCCTCACAGTTGTAGCACTGCAGAAGGGAAATCAGGCGCAGTGTTTAAACTTGAGACTGAATGCACAGGAAACTGGTTAAAATGCAGACTTTTAAAGATCTTTCTGGCTCAGTCTTAAACTAACACCACCACCAAGAAAATCAGAATAAGTTTTATGTGCTCAGTAGAATGGCAGCGAACAATGGAACCACTGAGGCTGCACTATATACTCAGGTATCAGCAAATTCAAGCTTACCAGGCACAACAACTTCTTTTATTTCTACTGGGTCATTCCCATCAAGCACACAAACATGAACAATTTCTATTTCCCTAAAAAGGTCTTGAAAGGAAACTGGAAAGATGACAAAACAGCAATCTGTCTCCCCACCTGGACAACAACTGCACTGGTGGAATCTGTCTGAAGTAACTATTTTGGAATTCTGGAGTCTACTAAAGGACGGCAACTTCCAGGGGAAAACTTGGACAGTAAGTTGTGGTTAATTTCAGTAGTTAGCAGGGGAGCAGCTACCCACCACCAAGCAGGCAGCTATGCACATGTTCCTGGAGCAGCCCATGGAAGCCATGGTGGACAAACCGGACCCTGCCCCTGAAGTATCAAAACTGTGCTGGCTGCTACTTCTAATCACAGAGATACACACAGACGGGGTTGGCCAATGATGTCTCTCAAGCCCCTTCCACTCCAGATGAAGTGACTGCCATGAAAATTAAAGGGCCAGTGCCCTTCATTTTCCCCTTTTGGGAGCCAGAAATTAAAGATTAGGACATTCAAATCCAATCGCACATACAGGGAATGTTAGTCAATGTGCATGCCGTGGCTTAGAAAAGGCCTAAAATGCAAGTACACTTCAGGTTGCTTGTTCACATAGCCAACAACAAACCCTGAAAAAAGGGAGAAAGTTCCAGAGTTACCATTATATTAGATTCAACTGTCCAGTGTTCAATTAAAAAAAAAAAAAAAAAAATCAGAAGGCTTACAAACTGAAAAAAATCAACAAACTGTTCCTAAAAATGTCCCAGTGAAAGACATATTAGACAAAGACTTTAAAACAAATAACAAAGACACTCAAAGAACTAATGGAAGATGTGGAAAAAGCCATCAAAATGATGTGTAAACAAATGGAAATATCAGTAAAAAGAAACCAGAAAGAAAATCTGGAACTGAAAAGTCCACTGACTGAAGTGAAAACTTCACTAGAGGGATTCAAAAAGCAGATGTGAGCAAGCACAAGACAGGACAATGGAAATTAGCACATATGGAAAAGAGAAAAAGACTGAAGGAATAGAGCCTGTGAGACTTTGGGGCACAACACCAAGAGATACACATTTTTGGGTTCCTTAGAAAAGGGCATAGAGAATATTAGAAAGAATAATGCCAGTCGACTTCCGGTCAAGATGGCAGTGTAGGCAGACAAGGCTTGCCTCTTTGCACAGCCACATCAAAATTTTAACTCAAATATAGAATCACTGAGAACTGTGAGATACTGAGTTCAATGGAAGTCTGACAACTACAGAATTAAGGAAACCATGTCCATCCAGGCTGGTAGGAGGGTGGAGATGCAGAACGGGCCAGTCCCACATCCTTAAGTGGTAGATAAAAATTGGAGAGGGGTATCTCGGGAGCAAAGAGTACCAGCCCCACACCAGACCCCCCCAACCCAGGGTTCCAGTGCCAGGAAGATAAGGCCCCACAACTTCTGGCTGCAAAAACCAGCAGAATTGAGTCAAGGGAAGAAACTTCTGGATTCCCCAGCAGTTGCTCCTAAAGAATCCACACACGGACTTTCTCAGACTCCCTCTGAACGCCAGCACCAGGGTAGAGGCTTCAAAGGCACCAGTGGCATACGGGGAGGAACTTAAAGAGTCTGGCATCAAGGCAAGAGCTGGGGGAGAGCTCTCTCTGAGACAGAAAGGTGGGCAGAGGCCACTGTCCCTTTCTGAGCCCTCTCCCCACAGAGCCATACAGCCACCAGGCAGGGCCATATCTGAGACTGCATCAACCTGGCTAACACTGTTTGCCCTGCCTGTCCTAGAGGTAGTGAGACCCTGTCCCACCCAACTTACAGGCCACCAAGCTGTTAACCTTGAGTTTCCCACATGAATGTCTGGTCTTGGCTCATGCTTCACAACTTCCTAAATCCTATCAACCAAGCGACAGCTTGCTTCAGTTAGCCCTTGGCATGCTTCTCTTGCTAAGTGGCCCTAGGCCCAGCACTAGCAGTAGCCAGCCTAGATTCACAGCTTAGCTTCATCTGGGAATCTCCACATCCAGCACAAGTAGCAGCCATTTCAGATTACTTCATAGGTTAGAATGGTGGCCCTGGGAAAAACGCAGGTGGGGGCTCACCTTGGCCTGCACCATCCGGAAAACCCCAGGACCAGCACACCCAGTGGGTAGCTACGGACAACATAAGTAAGTATGTAAGCAATCAAAAGTAAAAGTAAAACTGGAAAATTCACAAAATTTTGGAAATTAAACACATACTTCTGAATAACCAATTAATCAAAGAAGAAATCACAAGGGAAATTAGAAAACACAACATACCAGAATTTAAGAGACACAGCAATGCAGAGCTCAGAAGGGACTTTTTAGTTACAAACACCTACCCCTTAAGAAAAAGATCTCAAATCAGTAACTAAAATTTCATCTTAACAAATTATGAGAAACAAATTCAAAGCCAGCAGAAGGAAGGAAATAACAAAGTTTAGAGCAGAGATGAAATAGAGAATAGAAATAGAAAAAAAAAAATGAAATAAAGTTGGTTGTTCAAAAAGGTCAACAAACTGACAAACCGGACTTCCAGCCAAAATGGAGGCGTAGGTAGACACACTATGTCTCCTCCCACAACTAAAATAAGGACAACAACAATTTAATAACAAACAATCAGAACTGACAAATCTGAACTGTATGGAAGTCTGACAACCAAGGAGTCAAAGAAGAACCATTCATCCAGACTGGTAGGAGGGGCAGAGTCAGGTGGCTGGGTGGAGAGGACTGGAGGCAAAGCAGCAACTGGTGGCCCAAGGGCAGATCCAGCAAGGTGGCGGATTGCGGAGGGGCATGGTGCACAAGGCGGCTGGTGGAGTGGAAGGTCCCACATTCTCGTGCAGATAAACCATGCAAACTGGGGACTGAGACAGATCACTCAACCCAGGGTCCCATCCCAGGGAAATAAAACCTCGAAACACTGACAACACCTGTGGGGGTTGAGGTGCCAGGAGAGACTCCCAGCCTCACAGAAGAGTTTGTAGAAGAGACCCACAGGGTCGTAGAACATACACAAACCCGCCCACCTGGGAATTAGCACCAGAAGGGCCCAGTCTGCTTGGGGGAAATGGTGGAAGTGACTGAAAGCTGGCAGAAAGCACAGCAAGCACCACTGTTCCCTCTTGGACCCCTCCCCCACATACTGCATCACAACCCAGCAACTGGGTTGTCCTGCCCTGGTGAACACCTAAGGCTCCGCCCCTCACTATACAACGAGTGTGTCAAAACAAAAAAAAAAAAAAAAAAAAAAAAGGCCCAAACGAAAGAACAGATCAAAACTCCGAAAAAAATACGACTAAGCAACAAAGAGATAGCCAACTTATCAGATGCACAGTTCAAACCACTGGTAATCAGTATGCTCACAGAATTAGTTGAGTATGGTTGCAAATTAAATGAAAAAATGAAGGCTATGCTAAGTGAAATAAAGGAAAATGTACAGGGAACCAATAGTGATGGGAAGGAAACTGGGACTCAAATCAATGGAGTGGACCAGAAGGAAAAAAGAAACAACCAAATAGAAAATAAGGAAGAAACATGAATTCAAAAAAATGAGGAGAGGCTTAGGAAGCAGGGCGTCTTGAAATGTTCTAACATCTGAATCATAGGGATACCAGATGGAGAAGAGGAAGAGCAACAAGTGGAAAAGTTATTTGAACAAATAATAAAGGAGAACTTCCCCAATCTGGCAAAGGAGATAGATTTCCAGGAACTCCAGGAAGCTCAGAGAGTCCCAAAGAAGTTGGACCCCAGGAGGAACACACCAAGGTGCATCATAATTACATTAGCCAAGATTCAAATGAAGGAGAGAATTCTAGAAGCAGCCAGGGATAAGGGGACAGTCACCTACAAAGGACTTCCCATCAGACTGTCAGCTGATCTCTCAAAGAGATCTTGCAGGCAAGAAGGGGCTGGAAAGAAGTATTCCAAGTCATGAAAGTCAAGGACCTCCATCCAAGATTGCTCTATCCAGCAAAGCTTTCATTTAGAATGGAAGGGAAGATAAAGCGCTTCTCAGATAAGGTCAAGTTGAAGGAGTTCATCATCACCAAGCCCTTATTCTATGAAATGTTAAAGGGACTTATCTAAGAAAAAGAAGATCAAAAACATGTACAGTAAAATGACAGCAAACTCACAATTATTAACCAAACCTAAAACAAAAACAAAAAACTAAGCAAACAATAGAACAGGAACAGAAACACAGAAATGGAGATCACATGGAGGAGGGTTAGCAACAGGGGAGTGGGAGGAAGAGGGGGGGGGAAGGTACAGAGAGTAAGTAGCATAGATGGTAGGCAGAAAACAGGGGGAGGGTAATAATAGTATAGGAAATGTAGAAGCTAAAGAACTTATAAGTATGACACATGGACATGAACTAAAGGGGGGAATGTGGGTGGGCGAGGGTGTGCAGGGTGGAGGGGAATGAAGGGGGAAAATGGGACAACTATAATAGCATAATCAATAAAATAGATTTAAAAAGCCTGACAAACCTGTAGCTAGATAGACTATGAAAAAGAGGACTCAAAATAATAAAATCAGAAACAAAAGTGAAGACCTTACTACTGATTGCATATAAATAGAAAAGGATTGTAAAAGTGCTCTATTAACAATTACAACAAATTGGATAAGCTAGATAAAATGGACAAATTCCTATAAACAAAACCTACCAAGACTAAATCACAAAAAAGGAGAAAAATCTGAGGAACCAGTAACTAGTAAGGAAATTGAATTATTAATAAAAAATCTCCCAACTTCCGGCCAAGATGGAGGTGTAGGCGGACACACTGTGCCTCCTCTCACAACCAAAATTAAGGACAACAAATATTTAGAAACAAAAAAAGAACCAGAACTTATAGAAAATTGAACTGTATGGAAGTCCAACAACCATTCATCCAGACCGGGAAGAGGGGCGGAGTCGAGGCAGGAGAAAGTGGAGGTGCGGACCCAGGAACGCAAGCAGCAGCAGCTGGCAGTTCCCAGGTGCACAGGTGGCGGCTGGCAGACCCCGGGCACAGGGGGGCAACTGTGCAGAACCAGTGAGGCCGCACTGGGCGGCTGGTTGACCAGGTGGTCCCACATTCGCGTGCGCAGACGGTCCAGGCAGATGGGAAGTGGCGGAAGGGACTGAAACCAGGAGAGAGCGGAGCAGGCGCCATTGTTCCCTCTCAGACCCCGCCCCCACATACAGCGTCACAACCCAGCGACTGGGCTGCCCGCCCTGTGGAACACCTAAGGCTCCACCCCTCATACGTAATAGCCTCGACCAGACTAAAACCAAAACAAAACAAAACAAACCCCCACCAAAAATGGCTCAAACCGGAAAACAAATAAAAGCCCCAGAGCCAATTCCTCTAAGCAGTGAAGAGATAGCCAACCTATCAGATGCACAGTTCAAAGCACTGGTCATCAAAATGCTCTCAGAATTGGTTGATTTTGCTCACAAACTAGATGAAAAAATGCAGGCTACAATACGTGAAATGAAGGAAGATGCATGGGGAACTGATAGAGATGGAAGGAAAACTGGGACTCAAATCAATGGAGTGGACCAGAGGGAAGAAACTAACAACCAAACAGAAAACGAGGAAGAAACAAGAATTCAAAAAAATGAGGAGAGGCTTAGGAACCTCCAGGACATCTTTAAACGTCCCAACATCCGAATTATAGGGGTCCCAGAAGGGGAAGAAGAAGAGCAACAAGTGGAAAACTTATTTGAACAAATAACAAAGGAGAACTTCCCCAATCTGGCAAAAGAAATAGACTTCCAGGATGTCCACGAAGCTCAGAGAGTCCCAAAGAAGTTGGACCCAAGGAGGAACACACCAAGGCACATCATAATTACGGTACCCAAGATTAAAATGAAGGAGAGAATTCTAGAAGCAGCAAGGGATAAGGGGACAGTCACCTACAAGGGAGTTCCCATCAGACTGTCAGCTGATTTCTCAAAAGAGACCTTACAGGCAAGAAGGGGCTGGAAAGAAATATTTGAAATCTTGAAAAGCAGGGACCTACATCCAAAATTGCTCTATCCAGCAAAGCTGTCATTTAGAATGGATGGACAGATAAAGTGCTTCTCAGATAAGGTCAAGTTGAAGGAGTTCATCATCACCAAGCCCTTATTATATGAAATGTTAAAGGGACTTATCTAAGAAAAAGAAGATAAAAATATGACAGTGAAAAGACAGCAAACTCACAGCTATTAAGAACCACACCTAAAACAAAAGCAAATAAGCAAACAGCTAGAACAGGAACAGAACCACAGAAATGGAGATCATATGGAGGGTTAGCAACAGGGGAGTGGGAGGAGGAGAGGGGGAAAAGGTACAGAGAATAAGTAGCATAGATAGTGGGTAGAAAATAGACAGGGGGAGGGCAAGAATAGTGTGGGAAATGTAGAAGCTAAAGAACTTATGACACATGGACATGAACTAAAGGGGGGAATGTGGGTGGGAGAGGGTGTGTAGGGTGGAGGGGAATGATGGGGGAGAAATGGGACAACTGTAATAGCATAGTCAATAAAATATATTTTAAAAAAAGGAAAAAAAAATAAAAATAAAAAATCTCCCAATAAGAAAGAGCTCTGGACCTCATGTCTTCTCTAGTAAATCCTAACACATTCTCAAAGAGTAACTAATACCAATTTTTCTCAAACTTTTCCAAAAATTAAATAGGATGAAAGACTTCTGAAACTCATCAAAGACAAACAAACAAACAAACAAAAAATACCCCTATAGATCAGGTCTGATCAACATTGGGATAAATTCCTCAACAAAAGCAAGCAAATGAATTTCAACAGTACTCTGAAAAGATACACCATGACAATGGGTTATATATTCCTGTAATAGACAGATGGTTCAAATGAAAAGTAATGTAATAGACCACACATTAGTATAATGAAGGAAAAAAACAGCACATGATCAAACAACTGATGGTCAAAACGAATAGCATCTGACAAATTCAGTACCTTTCATGATAAAGACATGAAATAAAACAGGAACAGAGGGAAACTACCTCCACATAATAAAACCCACATGAAAAACCCATTGTAAACATCAGACTAAATGGTCAAAGACAAACTTTTCCCTCTAAATCAGGAACATGACAAGGATGCCCACTTTTTACTTCCATTCAACAGAGTAATAAATGTTCTAGAGCCAGAGCAATTTGGCAAACAAGTAAAAGCCCTCCAAAAACTGTAAAGGAAAAAGTAAAATTATTTCCCTTTGCATGTGATATGAGATGATCTAGGATGTAGAAAATCTTCAAGATTCCAGAACAGAGCTGTTAGATCTAATTAATGAGTTCAACAAAGTAGCAGGATACAAAATCAATTCACTAAAATTACTATCATTTGTCCATACAACCAATGAACAATCTCATAAAGAATTTATGAAAACAATTCTATTTGAAATAGCTCAAAGTAAGAATAAAATACTTACAAATTAACCAAGGAGGTGAAAGACTTGTACAATGAAAACTAAAAAATATTGCTGAAAGAAATGAAAGAAGACATAAATAAATGGAAATATATCCCATGTTCACAGGTTTAAAAGACTTTAAATTATTAAGATGTCAACACTAACAGAGAAGAGACCTATACATTTAGTGCCAATTCCTATCAAAATTCCAATGGCATTTTTAGTAGAAACAGAAAAGCCTATCCTAATATTCCACGTGGAATCTCAAGGGACCTCGAATAGTCAAACAACCATGAAAAAAGAAGAGCAAATGTGGAGGACTCCCACTTCCTGATTTCAATACTTACTACAAAGTTACATTACCAAAATTGTGTGGCACTGGCATGAAGATAAAACATGCCAGTGGAACAGAAGAGAGCGCCCAGAAATAAACGCTTACATTTTTGGTTAAATGATTTTTGCCTTCCCCTACTGGGGACCTGGCTTGCAACTCAGGCATGTGCCCTGACTGGGAATTGAACCTGTGACCCTTTGGTTCACAGCCCATGCTTAATCCACTGAGCTACACCAGCCATGGCTGATTAAATGATTTTTAATGAGGGTGCCAAGACCATTTAATGGGGACCAGTCTTTTAACAAATGGTGGGGGAAAGAAACTGAATCCTTATTTAACACCATGTAAAAAATTAACAGTTAATCCCAAGATGGCAGTGTAGTCAGACATGGCTTGCCTCTTCACACAACCACATCAAAATTACAACTAAAATACAAAACAACCATCACTCAGAACTGTCAGAAATCAAGTTGAATGGAGTCTGACAACTTAGAGAAACCGCATCCATCCAGACTGGAGGAGCAAAGATGTGGAAAAGGTGGTCCCATACCCACCTGTGGGGGATAAAGATTTGGGAGGGAATCTCAGGAGCAAGGAGTCCCAGGCCCACACCAGGCCCCCCCAGCCTAGGGTTCCAGTGCCAGAAAGGTAAGTCCCCACAAGTTCTGGCTGTAAAAACCAGCAGGGATTGAGTCAGGGGAAGAAACTGCTGCAACCCTAAGAAGTTCCTCTTAAAGAACCCACACAGAGAGTCACCCACTCACTCCCTCTGAGCTCCAGTCCCAGCTTGAAAGGCACCAGTGGCATACAGGGAGAAAAATACTGAAGAGTCTTCCATCAAGGCAAGCTGAGGCCACTGTCCCTTTTCTAAATGCTCCCTGCATAGAGCTGGCAAGCTGTTGCCATATCTGACCTCTGTCAATCTCGCTAACACTGTTTGACAAGCCTTATCCTCAGAGACTCTGTCCCACCCAATCATGGGCCAACTTAAGTTGCTTTTCCATGTGAACAGCTGATCTTGGCTCATGCTTCACAAATTCCTAAATCCTATCAAACAACAGCTGGCTTCAATTAGGACCCAGGCCCACTGCAAATAGGTAGTTACAGAATAGCCATGGGGATGTAAAGGAAATGGAGCAGCCAAAGAACTTATTTGCATGACCCATGGAACTGAACAATGGTGAGGGGACTGCTTGAGTGGGTAGGGGCGCTAGGTGGAGGGAAGCAAATGGGGAAACATCAGGACAACTGTAATAGCATAATCAAAAAAAAAAAAAAAAAAGGATCAAGGACATAAATGTAAGACCTAAGTAAGACAATAAAAACTCTCAGAAGAAAACAAAGTAGTGGCTTCACAACACTGGGTTTGGCAATGATTTCTTGGATATGGCACCAATGGTACAGGTAACAAAAGAGAAAATAGACAATCGTTTTATGAAAATGATCCACAGAATGGGAGAAAATATTTGCAAATCATTTATCTGGTAAGATTAATATTCAGAATATTAAAGAGCTCCTAACATTCAACAGCAGCAAAACCTGAATTCAAACATGGCCAGAGGACTTGAATAGACACATCAAAAAAGATACAAGAACTAAGCACATGAAAAGATCCTCAACACAACTGATCATCCACCTTCTACCCATTTGGATGGCTACCATCGCAGTAAAATGACAGTACTAGCAATGTAAAATGCTGCAGCTCCTGTGGAAACACTATTGAGGTTTAAAAAAAAATTGCATTACCATATGACCCAGCAATCCCACCCAACAGAATTCAAAGCTGGGTCTCAAAGAGGTATCTGTGCACCCATGTTTGTAGCAGCACTGTTCACAACAGTGAGCGGCATGTGAATGAAAAAGCAAAATGTGGTATGTACGTACAAATGAAGTAATTTTTAGCCTTAAAAAGGAAGAAAATTCTGCAATATGCCACAACATGGATGAACCTAAAGAACAATTACGCTATGTGCAAAAGGACAAAATACTGTATGATTACACTTTTTAGAGGTACCTACAGTAGTCAGAATCATAGTGACAGAAAGTAGACTGGTGGCTGCCAGGAGCTTGAAGGAGAGAAAATAAGAACTGTTTAACAGGTAGAGAACTTCAGTTTTACAAGGTGAGAAGACTTATGGATACAAATGGTGGTGATGGTTGCACAACAATTTAAATTTATTTAATACCCCTGAACTGATTACTTAATGATTAAAATGGTACCTTTTGTGTATTTTACCATCCCATTTTTCTGCTCCCCTTTACAAATTCCTTGAAAGAATACACAAACTTGCTATTATAAGGAGCTCCTTATATATTCTGATTTGGTCTTTCTTAAAATTACTTCAGTCTTTCAACTGTACTTCACCACTGAACATGCTATTATCAAGGGCACTTATGACCCAAAACCAGTGGTCAATTCTCAGCCCTTACCTTATTGGGCAATGTTGGGGTATGTTTTGATTGTCATAACTTTGGAGGACAGAGGGGAAGAAGTGCTACTAACGTCCAGTGTGTAAAAGGCCTGGGATGCTGTTAAACATCCTACAATTTTCAGGATAGCCCTCTCCCCCATGAATTTTTGGTCCAAATGTTAATAGTACTGAGGTTGAAAAAGGGGTCTAGACAAAGGGGAAGAGTCTATGTAATTAGACTCCTTGGACCTGAGAGAAGAAAATGATGAAAGAGTGAAAACTAAGATTTCAAGCTGAGTTGGTAAAAGAATGGTGATATCATTAACAGATACTCATAGTGAGGATGAATAGGTAATGGCAAGGAAGATGAGACTGAGTTTTGGAAATAAATACTTGAAAATGCATCCATATAAATATGTGAGTTCCAGAGAGAGACAGTTAGAAAGACAGGTATATACAGACTGATATAGATAGATGACAGATATATATACATATGGATTTGACAGTTGGTATTAAGAGTCCAAGGGACAGGACCCAAAGAGAAAAGCCTGCATTTGATACCTAAAATTGTACCCTCTGATATTCTTCATTGCGTATCCTATGCTTTCTTATCATTGATCTTTTGAGAATTCTTGTGATCTGATTATGTCAGCATTGCAACTTCAGTATAGTTACTATTAGAAAAATGTGGACAGCCTGTTTTAATTTTTGGAAACAGTTGTAATGAGTCAGATCTGTGTTTGAATATTAGGCCTCTATTAATTAGTCATGTGAGTTTGGACCAAATTTATTTAACTTCTATCTTAGTTTACTCATTTTTAAATAATTTAAGCACCACCTTCCTTCCTCCCAAATATCTATCCTATTATCTTATTTATGCATTCACTCACATTTTATAGCTCTTTTTTTGTGGATATATTTAAAAGATAGATCTTTCTTACCATGTTTCTCTTTTTTGTATCTCATTTTAAACACCCATTTTTTGGTATCTGACATACCTACATACTTTCTGCCCTACAATATTGTAGCATTTCTTACAATAATGTAAGATTTAATTATAATACAAGACTAATTCTAAGTATTTTACCAGTCTACTTGAAATGACATGATGAGCAGAAGCAGCTTAGAAGGGTGAGTTCCAGCTCTACCAACCAGATTTTACTCATTCTCTTTCAGCTCATACGCCTCAAATTCCTCACCTAAAAGAATGGATGTAAATCAAAGTAGTACGGTATTGGCATAAAAAACAAACACATACACCAATGGAACAGAGAGTCCAGAAATAACTAATACACACGATCAATTAACTTAAGATAAAGACGCCAAGAATATAAAATGGGGAAAGGGTAGTCTCTTTAATAAATAGTGTTAGGAAAATTGGGCAGCCATATGCAAAAAATTAAACTGAACCACTATCTTACACCATATAAAAAAACTCAAAATAGATTAAAGACTTGAATGTAAGACTGAAACTGTAAAATTCCTACAGAGAAATGGGTAAGCTCCTGGTTATCAATCTTGATGATTTTTTAAAAATTTCACATCAAAGCAAACAAAAGCAAAAATAAACAAGCTGGGCACATTAAGCTAAAAAGCTTCTGTATAGCGAACAAAACCATCAATGAAATGAAAAGGCAACCTGTGGAATAAAACAAAATATTTACATATCATATATCTGATAAGGGTTTAATATCCAAAATGTATAAAGAAATCATATAACTAAATAGACAAAAACCTAATAACCCAATTTAAAAATGGGGAAAAAAGTTGAATAAACATTTCTCCAAAGAAGATATACTGATGGCCAACAGGTACATGAAAATGTGTTCCCCATCCCTAATCAAAACCACAATGAGATTACCACGACACATGTTAGAATAGCTATTATTGAAAAGTTATGGGAGTTCTGGTTAGGATGGAGCAGTGGGTAAACACAGTTCACCTCCTCGCACACCACAGCAAAAATCACAACTAAACTACAAAATGACTATCACCCAGAAAATCAAGCTCTATGGAAGTGTGACAACAAAGGAATTAAAGAAGTCACATTCATCCAGACAGGTAAGAGAGGCAGAGCTGTGCAGGGATGTAGAACGGGCAGTCCCACACCCACATGAGATGAATAAAAATCAGGAGGGATACCTTAGGAGCAAGGGGATCCCAGCCCCATATCAGACCACCCAGCCCAAGGTTCCAATGTCAGAAGGTAAGTCCGCATAACTTCTGGCTGCAAAAACCAGTGAGGGTTGGAGTTGCGTTAGAAACTGTGGGATTCTCAGGTGTCTCCTCTTAAAGGGCCCGGAATGGACTTAGGACTTAAGCAGATTCACTCCCTTTGGGCTCCAGCTGGAAAGGCACCAGTGCATAGGGGGAGAAACTCAAGTGTTTGGCATCAGGGCAAGTGCCAGAGGACAGCTTCCTCCTGGACAAAACTCCAGAGGCCAGGCGGTGGCACTGTCTCCTTTCTGAGCCCTTTCCCACACAAAGCCACAGAGCAGTGACACCATATTGGAGACTCCATCAACCTGGTTCACATGGGTCACCTCACTCTGACAATTACCTAAGGCTCCACCCCATCCAACTTACCAGTGAGCTTTTCCACAATAGGCCACACTACTAAGGGAATCAAAGCAGCTCCACCTAATATATAGAAACAAACACAGGGAGGCTGCCAAAATGAGGAAAGAAAGAAATAAGGCCCAAATGAAAGAACAAAGCTTAAGAAAAAGAACTAAGTGAAATGGAGATAAGCAATCTATCAGACGCAGAAAAAGAACTAAGTGAAATGGAGATAAGCAATCTATCAGACGCAGAGTTCAAAACACTGGTTGTAAGGATGCTCCAGGAATCCACTGGGTACTTTAACAGCATAAAAAATACCCAGGCAGAAATGAAGGTTACACTAAGTGAAATAAAGAAAAATTTACAGGGAATCAACAATGGAGTGGATGAAGCCAAGAATTAAGTCAATGATTTGAAACATAAGGAAGAAAAAAAACATTCAATCAGAACTGCAAAAAGAAAAAAGAATTAAAAATAAAATAAAATAAAATAAAAAACCCAAAACAAAAATCCCCCACAAGGCTAGCCTGGCTAAGGAGGACAACTTGAAATGTAGCAACATTTGAATCACAGGGGTACCAGAAGGAGAAGTGAAAGAGCAAGAAATTGAAAACTTACTTGAAAAAATAAGAAAACTTCCCTAATTTGGTGAGGGAAATAGACATACAAGTCCAGGAAGCACAGAGTGTCAAAACAAGCTGGACAAAAAGAGGACCACACCAAGACACATTATAATTAAAATGCCAAAGGTTAAAGATAAAGAGAGAATCTTAAAAGCAGCAAGGGAAAAGCAGAGAGTTACCTACAGGGGAGTTCCCATAAGACTGTCAGTCGATTTGCAGGCTAGAAGGGACTGATAAGAAGTATTCAAAATGATGAAAAGCAAGGACCTACAACCTAGATTAATCTATCTCACAAAGTTATCATTTAGAATTGAAGGACAGATAAACTGCTTCCCAGACAACATAAAGCTAAAAGAGTTCATCATCACCAAGCCTTTATTATATGAAATCTTAACGGGACTTACCAAAGAAAAAGAGCAAGATCAAAACTATGAACATTAAAATGGCAATAAATTCACAACTATCAGCAACTGAATCTAAAACAAACTAAGTAAATAAGAAGAACAGAAATAGAATCATAGATATGGAAACCATTTGGAGGGTTATCATTTGTGGAAGGAGGAGAACGGGGGAAAACATGCAGGGATTAAAAAGTATAAACTGGTGGGTACAAAACAGACAGGGATGTTAAGAACAGTGTAGGAAATGGAGAAGCCAAAGAACTTATATGCATGACACATGAACATGAACTAAGGGGGGCGGGGGACTTCCAAAAGGAGTGGGGGATACCAGGTGAAAAGGGAGAAATTGGGACAACTGTCATAGCATAACCAATAAAATATATTTAAAAAATGAAATGACAAGTGTTGGTGAGAATGTGGAGGAAAGGGACCTTTGTGCACTATTGATGGGAATGTAAACTGGTACAGTCACTGTGGAAAATAACATGGAGGCTGTCTCCACCCAATTAAAAACAAATACCATATGATCTAGCAATCCCACTTCTGGTATTTATCCAAAGGAAATGAAAACAGGATATTGAAAAGATACATGTACCCTGTGTTCACTGCACCATATTCACTGTAGACAGGATAGGGACTCAACCTAAGTGGCTACCAATTGATGAATAAATAAAGTGGATGCAATACACACATACAAAAGACTATTATTCAGCCACAAGAAAGAAGGAGATCCTGCCATTTGTGACAACATGAAAAGACCTTAAGGGTATTATTATGCTAAGTAAAATAAGTCAGAGAAAGATACGTACTACATGTTATCACTTCTATGTGGAATCACATAAATAGGTATAATAGTATCAACTTCAACTATTTCACGAATGGTTAAGTGCTATAAAAAGCAGTATTACAAGTCCTTATTATAGCCTCCTCTTCCCATTTTCTCGATTGTTTAATAAACTTCTTTGAAATCTAGTGTTCACTTTCTGGCTTTCTCTTACCTTTCAAGAAGGCAGAATCAGAGACATGGTGTTGGGATACTGTGCTTATTTTATCTTGAGCACAACTTAATTTCCATCTAATGGTATTTATTTCATTTTTCATATTCTTCCTACCAACTTACTTTCATAGATTCTTCTAAATTATATGTAAATTTCCCTTTTCCTTCTTGACCAAATTTTATAACAATTTTTAGGTTTACCTCCCTAATGAAATATTTACTTTACATGTATTTAAATATCTTATTTTTTTCAAAATAGTTCATTTTCTATTGTATTTTTTTCCATTATCATTTATTCCTCCTGTTTCCTCCTCCACCTCCCTGCTCCTCCCATAAAGACTCTTCCTCAAACACAGTCTGGGTCAAATGAAGAACCACTAGACTGTGTACAGTAACTCATTAAAATTAAAACCAAGTTATGAGCTTTGGGGAGCAAAACTTCTGTTCCCTGCAAATTATCTGAGATCTGTGGAGACTGTATGTGCTCAGAAGTTTGCAATCTAAGTTGGAGACAAAAATCACAAATACGACACAAAGAAAAATGAACTATTTCTCAGATTCTAACTGGAGTTAGAAACCAGTGAGATGTTACTATTATAAAGTAAAAACAATTAACTTCTTTAACAGAATCTAACATACAAATGTTAAGTGCAGTAAATTCTGAAAATCCTTCATTTGTTACTGTGATATATACATTTATAATTTCACAATTTAAGTATTAGCTATAAGGAGCTACCAGGCAAAAGTCAAAGCCAGCAAATTTATCCAAACAAAATACTTGCATACATAGAGAAGTCATATAAATTAATTATACTACATATGTTATTTACTAAAGTATCATAATCTCAATTTAACAAAATAATCCTAAGCAATCCTCAGTACTGTGTGGGATCTGGAGTTGAGAAATCCATAGGACTTTTTTTAATCCTCACCCGAGGACATGTTCCCATTGATTTTAGAGAGAGAAGGGAGAAGAGAAAACCATTGATGACAGAGACAAACACTGACTTGGCTGCCTCCTGTACACACCCCAACCAAGATCAAACCCACAACCTAGCTTTGTGCCCTGACCGGGAATCAAACTGGCAATCTTTTGGTACACAGTACAACACTCCAAACAACTGAGTCATGCAGCCAGGACAAGAAATTATAGGACTTTAAATTTTTAAAATTTTAAAGCTGACAATTGCACATTTGATCTTATTCATGGATAGTATTTGCATATGCCACATGTATCTTTCTGATTTGATTTTCATATAAACTGTGGTACATTTCTGAATAATCAGATTCTAAAATGTATTGATATTTACCCACTGCTTCTTCTTGGTCTGAGAAATCAGTTGTTTGTGCTGTGTTGCTAGCTTCTTGATTTCCTCTACAAACTCTTCTTTACACTTTTCCTTTACTTGTTTACATTTTCTGTCCATCTCACCCTGCATATTGGCGACAGCCTTATTTACAGCTTGTCTTTTTTCTTCTTCCATTTCGGAACGCAGCTGAAATGAAAAACAAGTTAACACACAGTATTGCAACTCAAAATTAAAGACCTTAATACATGGTTTCTACTTAAACGATATACCTCTTCCCTTTATTTCACTGAGAGCTGTGAATATTTAGGCAAGAAAAGTACTATTATTGATTAACATATTATAAAAGGTATTTTATTACACTTCCAGTTTGAGTGTACTTCTAGTTTTAAAAAAAGTACCTACATGGTTGACACATGAGTGAAAAAAGCTAAACTGTTACACAAAACGAATCACTCACAATGCCCGGGGGTAAGAGAGCAACATGTGCTAGTTAGGTTCCTTACCTTTTCTAGAGCTTCTCGGACAACTCTTTCAGTTTCTCGCTTGTGATCAGACTTCATTCGGTCTTTAAAGTCATTGAAAATTTTGGTGTATTTGTCGTGGCACATGCTTTGACACACCCCATCACTGGTGGTCTGGGTGCTTCGATGCAGCATTCTTGGTGAAGAGGCACTTAACTTCTTGGTCTGCGTTGACACTGAAACTTTTTCAATTGGCTGAGGCATTGTGGGGATTTCCTGGCTGGAACTGACTGCTTCAGTTTCAGGCTCTGGTTCCTAAAGGGTAATGAAAGTGCTTCAGTGTAAAACAAAAGCATTAACTCACTAGGTTCAAGAATAAGCTCTATCAATACAACAGTGATATACATAAATGGCCATATTAAGAAACTATTTTAAAAAACCCATGTAATTAAGATGGTAAATTCTATTAGGTGTATTTTACTACAATTAAAAATAAACAAAAATAATGGGAAAAAAAACAAACATGCAATTAACAGCTACAAAAATTCCAAACAGTAACTTCATCTGTAATTTCATTATGTATTAAATACTATAGCTTTTGCATTTAAAAGACTAAACAAAAAATTATCATACAGAATCATTATCAATTTATAGTCACTTTTTTGGACTAGATTCATTAACAAATTCCCTAAAATCCTAAACCATTTTTCATTGAACATGTGTTTAGATTATACCCAGGTTTACACCTGGTTTTAAAACATGCATGGATTATATACTTTTAAGAGGCTTAACCACTGTTTTCTCCAGTTTTAAAATGATGGCCTAATTGATGTACTAGATAAACACCTTGTGTTTAATAATTTTATGAGAATGTATCAGAGTTCTGGGAAATGCCACAAAGGGCCCTCTCTTTGGCCAGACTTGGTTGGTGGTTGCTTAACTGAGGCAGGGACTCTTGGCACATATGTGTTGTTACTCCAGTGATAGTACATAATGACAAAGACCAGAAGACTGGATTCAAACTTGGTTGGTATTATTTGACTGATGGCAATGCATTTCACAAGTACACATCACAAACAACTGTCCTGACCATAACTTTGAAAACATTTCCTGTGTCAATGCCACCTGGAAACTACAAGGTGCACAACTTACTTCTTTTTTGGGTTCCACACTCTGATTACGTCGCCCTTTCTTTGCTCTTGGTTCTTGAGTGACCTTTAGCTGTGGGCATCATAAAAATAAGAGCATATTATTCCAGACACTATGAAACACTTCTCTGCTGAAAATACTAGCCATGGACCCACGGGTAAGTAGTAACTTGTTCCGTTTCACAAAGCTACCACTTACTTATTACTGCTCTGACGTGCAAGGCTTGAAGGAGCTAGTGCACCTTCAGAAGGGGAGCAGTGCACTTAACTCTCTTCAGACTGGCAGGCTCAGATCAGGGTTGTGGGTGGCTTAGCTATGTGAATTGAGTTTGGTTTCTTTTGCAGAGCACTTTACAGATGTTTACATGAAAGAAAGGAGAAATGTCAGAATCTGCTCTTTACAGTGAGGAGTGGCACTAACAATGTTCACATTTATAATAACTGATGGGTTCTTTTTGTGGGGATACCACACACCTGCTCGTTGCTGGTGGAGGAGATACTGGACTCAGCCTCTTCCTCCCCACGGTCCTCATTCTTAGACTTCCAAAATCTTCCTTCACGAAGGAAACGCTGATGCAGTTCCAGCTCATCGCAAGCCTTTTTCCAACCCATACTGCGCTTAACATGCAGCCGATGGACGTTGACTGTGATGTCCTGTATGTTTTCAGAAGGAATCCAAGCCCTAGCAACATTTAAAGGTAGTTAGAAATTACCAAAATGGTGGTGGACTCTAACCATTGTAAAATATGGTCTGTGGATATTAATTTACTGAGGCTGTTAGTTGTGGCTTGATAAAAACTCTTACCAAGTAGAAAACAGGTGAGGTTAACTTTTGCTTTTTTAGTCATCAAAGTTCTCAGAATGAAATGATTCAAATATCTCAGAACTGTTTACTGTTTTCTTTAACCAGCTTAAGCTTGTCATGGTTTTTATATATATTATACATAAGTCCTTTTCAAAATGTTACCTCTTCTTGATCCAAATACTGTAAGAAGTTATTCAAAATCTAGTTATTTGTAGATGAGAACTACAGAATCATTTGAATATGTGCAGAAATTTTCAGGAGATGCGTACATTAATATGAGGGCTTCCCAAAACTTGTATCTGTTTAGTTATATTTATATAACATTCCTATTCATTAGATGAACCATGGTTAATAGAAGTGTTCGTATCATTTAGCAACCAAGTAGGCAGCTATGAACACAACTTCAGGCACCTCTGAATTATGTGTAATATTGATCTAAAACCACAGAATAAAAACTGTATTTGGCTTTACTGGGGAAAATGCTGAAAATTCAAGAAAATTTTCCCATGCACTAATCACTAGACTGGACTTAAATCAGTACCATCTAGAATGTTTTTACTATGTGCTGGTGCAGTCACCATAAAGTGAATGAGACCTATCTGATCTTGAGTGTTAACTGTCTCTTTGACAGATGAAGAAGATGTTGTCCAGACGGAGTTAAACTGGGCTGGAGCCCAGTGAGGGTACTCACTGTGCCTAATTACTAGGATGGCACTTATACACATCTTGCCTCTGCCTTTAAGGACTTTACACTCTGTCAGATGAGAATGAAATGCAGCAGGCAGTCAAGGTGATGCTAGGGTGCTCTAGAGAGGAAGAGAATTTCATTTGGTTGTAAGTAATCACTGGGTTTCACCTGGGCTTGATCTTTAAAGTTATATTAGATTTAGACAGGGTTTTGGACTTCTGGCCAAGATGGAGGCGTAGGTGGACATACTGTGCCTTGTCTCACAACCAAAATTAAGGACAACAAGGATTTAGGAAGAAGAAAACAACCACAACTGAGAGAAAACTGAACTGTATGGAGGAAGTCCAACAACCATTCATCCAGACAGGTAAGAGGGGCAGAGTCACGGCAGGAGAAAGCAGAGGATGGCAGACCCCAGTGTGCAGGCAGCTGCTTGTGGACCTGGGCCTGCAGGTGGGCAGCTAGCAGGCCCCAGGCACGCTGGCAGCAGCTAGCAGACCCCCAGGCACAAGGTGGCTGGCTGACCAGGTAGTCCCACATTCACGGACAGATAATTAAGGAGAAAATGGGGAACAAGACAGAACTCCCAACCCAGGACCACAGCACCAGAAAATAAAACCTAAAAACACCAAGACCCTGCCCCACATACAGTCTCACAACCCAGCTACTGGGCTTCCCAGCCCTGGGGAACACCTAAGGCTCTGCCCCTCACTACGTAATAGCCGAGACCAGACTTAAAAAAAAAAAAAAAAAAAAGGCTCGAAGAGGAGAACAGATCAAAGCCCCAAAGCCAATTTATCTAAGCAACCAAGAGATAGCCAACCTATCAAATGCACAGTTCATAGCACTGGTGATCAGGATGCTCACAAAATTGGTTGATTTTGCTCACAAATTAGATGAACAAATGAAGGCTACAATAAGTGAAATGAAGGAAAACGCAAGGGAACCAATAGAGATGGGAGGAAAACTGGGACTCAAATCAATAGAGTGGACCAGAAGGAAGAAACAAACAACCAAACAGAAAACGAGGAAGAAACAAGAACTCAAAAAAATGAGAGGCTTAGGAACCTCCAGGACATCTTGAAACATCCCAACATACGAATTATAAGGGTACCAGAAGGGGAAGAAGAACAAGTGGAAAACTTATTTGAACAAATAATAAAGGAGAAGTCCCCCCATCTGGCAAAGGAAATAGACTTCCAGGAAGTCCAGGAAGCTCAGAGAGTCCCAAAGAAGTTGGACCCCAGGAGGAACACACCAAGGTGCATCATAATTACATTAGCCAAGATTCAAATGAAGGAGAGACTTCTAGAAGCAGCAAGGGATAAGGGGACAGTCACCTACAAAGGACTTCCCATCAGACTGTCAGCTGATCTCTCAAAGAGACCTTGCAGGCAAGAAGGGGCTGGAAAGAAGTATTCCAAGTCATGAAAGTCAAGGACCTCTATCCAAGATTGCTCTATCCAGCAAAGCTTTCATTTAGAATGGAAGGGAAGATAAAGCGCTTCTCAGATAAGGTCAAGTTCAAGGAGTTCATCATCACCAAGCCCTTATTATATGAAATGTTAAAGCGACTTATCTAAGAAAAAGAAGATAAAAAAATAGGACAATAAAAAGAAAGAAAATTCACAGCTATTAACAACCACACCTAAAACAAAAGCAAACAACTAGAACAGGAACAGAACCACAGAAATGGAGATCACATGGAGGGTCAGCAACAGAGGAGGACGGGGGGGGGAAAGGCACAGAGAATAAAGTAGCATAGGCAGTGGGTAGAAAATAGACAGGGGAGGGCAAGAATAGTGTGGAAAATGTAGAAGCTAAAGAACTCATGACACGTGGACATGAACTAAAGGGGGGGAATGTGGGTGGGAGGGGGTGTGTAGGGTGGAAGGGAATGATGGGGGAGAGATGGGACAAATATAATAACAATCAATAAACGTAATAAACAAAATCAATGTTTCTCTGTCTCCCTCTTCCTTTCTCTCTCTCTAAAAAAATCAATCAATAAAAATGTTTTTAAAAAAGAGGGGAAAAAAAGAGTTAGGTGACCAATAGAGGGGAGAAATTTGAGGCAGAGGGAATGTCACAAATGAGAAGAAAACCCCAAAGGTGTGTGAGTAACAACAGGAAGACATTTTCTAGAGCATAGGGGATAGTATATAGCACTCTGAATACACAAGGATTTATTGTTTTCAGCCTTCTGTTTAAAATGTATAAGGTGTCACAGTTTTCATTCCTGGCCTATAATTATGGAGCTCTAGAAACATGAGGCCTGTGACTGTTCTGAAGGAATCTTAGAAAATCATGGCACATAGGCCTACGTCATAGCTAGCAGCTTCTACAAGCAAGTTAGAAGTCAACTGCTTTAGAATTTAAAAGCACATTTTATATAATAATCCATATAATGTGATAGATAAAATTAAGCTTGAACTGCCATGTAAATATTTATAAATTTCACATCAACAATGTCTCCTCTGACGTAAGTGCTTTATTAGAAATCAAAGAAAAATACACTTTGAAAACTCCTAACTCTAACACAGAGTGCATAGGAAATTTTGCTTATGGAAGGGTTCCTTGCAACTAAGATCTTGAATGAATATTGTATTTACTTTCAGTCAACAAACATTTATTTAATTATTGTTCAAGTACAGAGTTCTGCCTTTTAACTCCCATCCCAGCCCACCCACTCAGCCCTCCCACCTCCCTTCCCGTTTTTACCCCCCGCCCTTGTCATTGTCCATGTGTCCTTTATACTTTCAACAAATATTTACTGACTGCCTATTATGTACCAGGCAATCAATATAAGTATTTTAGTTCACTTTTTAAAAGCAGTGGGTTTTTAGAGAAATTTCTGTTATGAATAGTGGAGACTACCTGGAACAAACTGCTGAACTATGAGTATCTTCCCCTGATCTATTTATCCCTTGGATATAATAAAATTGACTCATACCTATTCTTGATATGGGAATTAATTCTCAATGTAGTTCATAATACATTCCTATCTTTTTAAAAAGATTTTATTTATTTATTTTTTTAGAGAGAAAAAAGGGAGAAGGAGGGAATGAAACATTGATGCAAAACTATTGATCCAGGAAAGGAACATCTACTGGTTGCATCTTGAATGCACCCTGACCAGGGATGGCACCTGTAACCCAAGCACATGCCCTGACCCGGAATACAACTGCTGACCTTTCGCTTTGCAGGATGACATCCAACCAACTGAGCCACACTGGTCAGGGCCCTGTCCTCTTTTAATCAACTCCATTACTGTAGGTAATCAGATTTCAGTTTTAAAGAGTATCAGTGGGTGTTCAATCTGATTTACAAAAGATAAAAACCAAAATGGCAAATACTCCATAATTTAAATGAGTTTAATAAACAGAGGTATAATCTAATTTGGCTATATCTATACATCTGTTAAATATGAATGGTCTGAATATATGCAGAATAAAATGGCTCAGGGATCTGATGGCAAATGAACTCAAAACATTCTATTTTCTTCTTTATAGTACCAAATTTCCTGCCAGCTCCTTCTGGCTGTGCCATCCCACCCTCCATCTACATGCAGCACAAAGGATTAGCCTTGTTGGCATAAATACCTTATCAGCTATTTTTTTCCTTTGGCAAGCAAAGCCTTGCAAATCCTACAAGAATCCCACTTATACTCAGAGGGATCACAGTCACCTTTCTTCCTGGAAACTTACAACTTGTTCAGGCTCAAAGGGATGGAGAAGCATGTTCTGAATGTACAGAAGGGACTAGTCTGAAACCACTTACTTAAATTTTTTTTTCCTACCTACATGTAAAGACATGATACACTGGCAAAAGAATATTTATTGGTGGTGGCTGCTGCATAGCAATGTGAATGTATTTAATACCATTGAGTGTACACTTAAAAGTGGTTATGACACTAAAATAAACAATGTTTATTATTGAAAACTTGCAGCTGGTGGCCCTCATTGACCATCTCTTCTTGGTGTATAACATGCTGCTTAAGTAATTAAAATTCATGGGTATAATTTTTATAAAGTTTGTTTTTCAGTAAATCAAATATTCTAACATGGTAAGAGTATAATTTTTTAAGGTACTCCCTCATCAATCCTTCACTTCAAGTATCTTATTAGTCATACTGTAACCAAGAAAGGAAAAGCCTATACTCAAAGTAAAATTGTAGAGCTTTTATTTTCTAAAATAAAAGCCTCCAAGTCCCATCTGTTCAGAAATTTTTTAGATACCATCTTCCAGGAAATAAGAAGTTTCTGGCAAAAAAAAAAAAAAAAAAAAAACCACACCCCAAAACAGAAAAAAACCTCTGGAAATGTAATTTTGTTTTAATTCTCTCTTCAGATGACAAATTTACTGTAAGGACTCAAGTAGATTAGCTTGAGTTTTCTTTTAAAATATTTTCTGCATACTGTACTAAATAACAAAGACAAGTTACTAATAAAATATCACTCAATTAAAGATACTATAAAGCTGTTTAAAAAATGATGAAAAAATTATGGTTAAAAATTCTGATTATTATTCTAACTTAGCAGTATGGTCCTAAAAAATAACTGAATACTTGTTTTTTCTTAGTTAACTGTGTTTTATTTAGTGAAATTTTAAAAACTGAATCAATTTTTCCTCCGTAGTTTACACATTTGTATTGTAATGCTAAAACCTTTATAATGCTATATACCAGGCTCTACGCTTAGGTCTCATATATAAAATTTTCTGTAAACCCTGCAAACTCTTAAAAGCTAGGTACTGTTGAGGCCCCTACTACACAAGTGAGCAAACAAGGCTCAGAGAGACTAAATAACACATTAAAGACTGGAATTGTAAATGATGGTTCAAGGACACAAATCCACCACTCGACCTTCCTTGGTATCAATTTAGAGATTTCAACAGATTAGTGTTTCTACAGGGAGACTGCTTGTAACTCCCATGTGAAATGTGCACTGCTTTCCCTGCCTGTTTGATGGGAAATGGAAACAAACTGAATATGATGTTCTGAGCATAAAACATTAAGGAACATGGTAGGTATAAAGGACCTGTGGACAAGGACAATGGGGATAGGGGGCGGAGGGGAAGGACTGAATGTAGGACAGGGGTGGACATGGCAGGGGAGAGCAATGAGGGAAAATAGGACCAACTGTAACTGCATAACAATAAAAAAATTTTTTAAAAGAAAAAATTACCACTTAATAATCATTCACTTAAAACATTCATTTTCTATTCAATTACGGTTATTATTTGGCTAATGGTTCTTGCCATGAAAGCAGTGTCAACTAAGCACACATCTATGAAAAAACTACTTTTTTTGGAAATTTATATTTTCACAGGTTTCTTAGAACTAAGCTTCTATTTATATGAAGACTAGGCAAAGTCACTATGGAAAAGAATGAAGTCCCTCGTTCTGTAGCTCTTACAGTAATAACAACTATACAACATACTTTTCCTCCAGGCATGACCAGGGGCAAGATACTTCACGGATTATAAATTTAAATCCTTGTACAGTGTGCGATATAGATCATGCAACCGACTTTTGCCACTGTTCCCCTTTAATTTAATATTTGTGTTAAATGAACCCCCACCACAAATTTCATATGAATTATATTTCCTATTATGCCTTAAATAATTAGACTCAACCTCTGAATACTGTGATAGTTCACAATACTTGAATTCACTTTTAGAGTCAATGCTATTATGACACATTATTTAGAACAGTATTTTAGACTAATTTTCAATGTGAAGTAAAATTTAAGGCCTTAATATCACAATAAAGGAGGTAGCTATAATTTTGTACTATAGTTTAGCATTTTTTGTGAAATACCTAACTATGCAAAAATAATGTTATAGCAATAAAAAGAGTCTTTACCCTTGGGATAAATATATTATTATATTATGAAAATGTACATTTTTAGGCTTTGCTATATATATATCCCTAGCATCAAAAACATTAAAATCCAGATTGGAAACAATGTCTGACAGTTCTATGCATACAATTCTTATGCACACAAGACAGATATTCATATACATTAGATCACAAGATTGACATTCTCTTCTCTCCTGAGTTGGTTATTTTTATCTATGGCTTTTTAACAGAGCCTTGAAAAGACGGTCAAAACAACCATATTACCATTACAATACTACAAAATGGACAGACATTAAGAACCATTCCCCTCCACTGCCATCAGTATTCTATCTGAGCATTAACATGCATTTGACTTCAACAGTGTCAGTTACTGAAATTGCCTTCCTTATTAGTAAACAGTATCTGAAATATGCCTAAAATCACAAATAATAGAAATATCATTGTTAGTTGCCTACTCCAGTTATGCACTGACTTGTTTCTTCAATTTAAAAGAAATTTCATGCTATTTCTGCTGAAGAAGCCACCAAACAACCGATAGCAGCCAGGCTGGGTCTCAAAAATACCCCAGAAGCTCAGCTACGACTGCTGTACATGGGAACATGATTACCTTTGATGGTGGTGACCGAAGAAGCGGACGTCGACCTGATTGTCCTCTTTCTGCATGACTTTGGCTGGCCAGAATCCAAAACCTTTCATTTTAGCCCAAACCAGTTCATGATTAGGTATCTGGAATAAAATGTGTTACCCTGTCATATTACTTTCAAAATATTAAATACAAGTCTATCATTAATATTGAACTATTTAGTCAAGTATAATTCATTATTCTGAAATATTTCTTTCTAACTCCTAACTAAACACAAAGAGCTTTTTATCCCCCCAGGACTGACTGATTTTGCCTCCAAGAAAACCATCAAAAATTAAAATTTGCATTGAAGTAGAATATGGACCTTCATTTCTGAGAAGAGATAGGAAAAATACTCGCTTAATATCCTGCAGCAGTACAGAATGAGGTAATGGGGCCAAGAAGAAGGGCCTTACTGTGTTTTGTGAGCCTGTTAGAAATGGGAGAATTTTAAGCCCTGATTCAAACCTATCTAATCAGAGATCCAAATTTTAATATAACTTTCAAGTGACTGAGAAGCACAGTAACTTCTCAAAACTGGCTGCTCTCAGATGGCCTTTTGTAACACACCTGGTACCTTTGGGCCCCCCAGAACATTCACAGGCTTCTCTCATCAGCACCTTTCTGGAAATGATGTCATTTTAGGGGAAATTATACACATATAAAACTATATAAAGCCATAGATTTCTTGTGAAAAGCTGTTTTTCCCATGTCTCAGTTTTTATACTCATTAAAATCATATGTACTGATATAAAGAAACATATTTAGGAAGGATCATAATCTTTAAGCAAACTGGAAATAAACTTCCTTAGAGCACCATACATTTAAGAGATAAAAAACAAAAATTACAAAATATCACCTACACAAGGATAGCAGAACCAATTATCAGGACGAGCATTCGACAAATAGAAGCAGTTCTTGCAAAGCTGTAGCTCATCCAGCTGAAAAAAGAAAAGCCACTATTTTAGCCTACATAAAATATATATGTGCATTAAACTATATAAAATCGATCCAGTAAATTAACATTCTCATTCATGTACACAAATACCCTTGAATCTGGTTCCTAAGCTTTAGTTTTCAATAATACTGGAAAAGCCTTCCACTTTCCTGTTCAAACCACCCCCATGGTCACAGACTGCACTTAAAACAGAAAACAAATTCCTTATATAAGGCTTGGCATGTTTGACCTCTCCTTTCCAGCCTCACTGGTGCCTTTGACCATTTAGCACTTGGATTAATGCAATTTCCTCAGAAAGGTCTTCCTCATCCATCATATAAAATATCCACCACCAATAACAGCAGTCCTTACTTTGCCTCATTCTCCATTTTAGTCCTTGTTTTCTTTCATAACATTCTTTTACAACTTATAAACATTTTCGTCTGTTTCTTTTTTGAGTCTCCCTCTTCAGAATACAGTTCCATGAGCAGAAAGCCAGTACCTTGATCACCATTTCCTTCCTCCTAATGCACTGCATAGCACTTAGTAGACACTCAATAAATATTTGCTAAATGAAATTTTAAAGTCAAATTTGAAATGAATTCAAGGGACAAAACTTTTATATAATTAAGATACTTTTGCAAAGACGATATTGTTACACATGAATGGTTCAAATAAGAAAGACCACACACACAAAAAAACCTTCCCAAAATATGTATTTCACTTATTATATAAATATGAACTTTGTTATTTGGTTGCTTTTTTGTTTGTGTAGTATCTTTCATTCAATGAGTGTAACATTTGTTGAGTGTCTGCCTCATACAAAACATGTATATGAATTATAATATCTAATACCTTAAGGGAAATTAAAGAGCAAAGTTTCTTTGCAGAAGTTACTTAGTAACTAAATCTCCCAGGATGTCTCTGAGAATAATCTGCCAGAATCCACCCCCCACTCCATTTGCATTATTTCCCATGTATGCCAAACGCGGACATAAAATTATATTTAAAGGAAATGACAAAATTAAAATATATTTAAAATGAGTGGAATTCTGAAATAAATTAATTTGGAATATAGTGAGAGTTTAATTACTAGGCATGGACAGTACCTCATGACAGGTATCTTTATACAGCATCCTTGCTATGTCAGCTTGCTCACTGTCTGCTATAATTAAAGAAAGATACCTATTACCAGTAATCTGGAAACACAAGACTATCAAAATTAATAAATTCATTCAAATTTTCTTGCAGTTTGACAAATGTGGACATACACCACTTAAACCTAAATGTGTATTTTAAATGAAGTTCAGGACACAAAATAAAATTGTATAGGCAGCTTTAATTTTGCAGCCTTTCTTTACCTTTAAATGATAGGGTATTAATGGGGAAATGACCAGAATTAATCATAGTGCTTATAAGAAGCCTCTCAACTAAGTTTATAAATTTATACACAAAACTATAAAAAGTAATATTTCCATCATTTAGTATACTAATGTTTTGCTTTTGGACCATTCTGTAAGCTATAACTACATTACCAAATACTTTAAAGATTAAACCATAACTATTACTTAGAGATCATTAAAATATTAATTCTATAAAAAATATATTTTGTTTTATAAAATATATTTCTCAACATAGAATGTAAATGGTATGAAAAAAATGCCAAAGCAAAAACAAAAAAATATTCAACCTCCATAGAAAATCACTGTGTTGTGGAGCAGCAGCTGAGCATCAGCTTTGAACTCTTCATAACTTCGGTATTTCCCTTCATTTACTTTCTGCAGTGGTCAAAAACAAAATGGCAAAAGAGTTACTAGTGAAAATATTTGTCCGTGTTATGCTAATATGGTTAGAGTATGGGACAGAACAGAATTTTCCAGAATGACATCATGGCTACTCCCGTTTCCCCCAGGATTATGGATCATGTGTAAGAGAAACCCACAACTTCATGTGCAGTTAGAATGTGACAGGATGGTAAAGTGTGGTAGGTCTGATCTGCAGCAGCCACCAGTGTCCTCTGTAGTAACTTACTACTAGAGTGAACCTGGCAGCCTGAACATTTCATTGCTTAGCAATGATAAAAGCTACTGCTAAGCTTTGTAAATAGCGAAAGCTTTGGCCAATGCGGGGTTGATGAGTCCCTATCTACACACCTGTCAATTTTATAACCCAAGACAATAAAGACTGCGGGGAGGATGGGGAAGAACTATGACAGTTTAACATAAATAAGAAGACATGTTTATAATTCTGAATTGAGACTAGGTACTAACTTATAATTTAAAAATAAAGGCCAAGATGTTCCTTTAGGCATTGAGGAAATGTCAGGGTTTCTCTCCTACATTAGAGTGGTCAAGGATTTCCATTATTGAAATCTCTGTAACTCTGCCTTTAACTGCCAATGAAAAGGATTATGGAAGAAATTTAAGGGGTTTCTGGAGGAAGACAGAATTTTTAGGAGGTATGACAAAGTTAACTTGACAGGAAGAAAGCCTTTTCTTATCCTGGTAATATTTTTAGGAAATCTGTTTGAAAATTGCTTGGACTCTAAATGCTAAAATGGTAAGGCCTCTAAAGAATAATTAAGAACCAGCCTTTCTGTTCCAATTCTCTCAAAACTCAATTCAGTTGCCCTTTTTACAGGAAGGCTTTCCCGATTCCAAAGCTGAAGGCATCTGCCTCCTGTCCATCATGTAGGGCCATGGGGCTTATTCACAACTATTGAATTTCTAATTACTGGGCTCCAGTATGCTCAAGTGTTGGCACTGTCTGGAGATCCCCAGGTGGCCCAATATACACCCAGGTGGGGGACAACTGCACCTTTGCAATTTGTGAAGTATGCAACCCATGGCTTGCATTTTTGTCTAGAGTGTAAGCTCCTGAAAGCACAAAAATCATGTCTTCCTCTACTTTCCTTATGGGCTTTTGCTCATGACCATCATTTGCCAAGCACAGGACCAAGACACCATCCACCCACCTGGTGTTCTCTATGGAGAAAATGGGATCAGACTGGGGGATCTGAGAAGGTGACATGCAAAGACAGGGACGGGAAGGGAAGTGGAGTTCATTCTTCAGAGGCTTCACAGGGTTTAGGAAAAGAGGCTATACCTGAGGCTATACAATCTGTCAGAAGTAAGTAAATTTTAAATTACTTATTTTTATTCCAGCATTTGACACAGCTACTTTAGGGGAACAACCTTCATTTACCCTTTCCTTCCACTGAAATAATACACCTTCAGTCTTTCTAATCTGCTAAGGGCATTAGGAAACTTTTAAGATAATTTCAAATAAATTCTGTGGTCTTCCTATAAGCTATTATGGCCAACCATAAGACTTAAAAATTTCAAAATGACACAAAAGGTACAGAATTAGTAATTTGAAAACCCTACCTGAAAACATGTCTAAGTGTTCTATGGAAATTTATTGTAATCAATAATTAAATATAAACAAACCTAATAATCCTCAGCTAGCACTGGTGAAATGAAGAACTTTTAAGAATTTTGTTCAAGTTCATTTCATTGTTTCCTAAGACTCCAGATTAGTTCTATGCACTGATTTTTCCTTGAAACTCCCAAGTGTTACTGCTAAAACTAGAAATCCATGTCTAGATGTGAATTCTCTAAACCTGAAATTTTAAATTGACCAGACTACCATCCATTTGCTTTAACCAGCAAGTATCAAGAATCTACAGGTTGCTTAAAATCAGGCCTTTTAAAAGATGACATCCAATTTGCAATAGAGTGAGCACACAAAATTTAAAAGAGCAGCCATGCACATGTGATGGCCATGCCTGGCCAGTTTTACTAAGAGGCTAGGTAGGCACACCCTCATCAAGAAGAAATGGCAACTAGAATCATCCTGGGCTGAGAGTCTCTCAGTGACCTGGGAGCCACGGGGTGAGTGTGAAGCAGGACAGAAGGCTGGGCTTTACCTCTTGTATGGTGGGGACATCAACCGCTGAGTGCACCAGCCTCCGGTACATCGGGTGTTTGCTGTCCTTCCCCTTTTTATTAAGGTCTATAGCCTGAAAGGTCATTAGATACATCAATTTTAAATGTGGCTAGAGAGAGATAGGTAAACATCAATTTCTAAACAAGTACTTTAGAACATAATGGGAAAATGTACACAGACTATATAGTTTAACATAGCATTTCTTAAGGTTTTGACAGAAGTTACTTTGGAAAGTTCTATTTCATTTTAAACACTATCAATGAAAATGTTCATTTTGATAAATGAATTTTTAAAATGTAATTATTTCTAATCTAATGCAGCTAAAGAAATGCCTGTTCTAAAACACACACAAAAAAAATCTAAAAGCCTACTGTAAAATTATCCATTGTACAAAAAATGACAGCAGTGGTTCCCACCCTTTAGACCGCTCTACACATATTTGTTACTTGTCAGTCATTAACTTTTATAGAGTGAACCAGAGTGAAATCTAATTGGGAGACTTGAAAGATCCTGAGGGGCAAGACTCACCCTCTCCTTCATGCGAGAGACAATGAACCTCAGGTATGTGCTCATCTCTTGTTTGTTTGTATTTTTCTTCTTGATGCTCTGTTAAAAACAGAAAAGGCCAAATATAAAATCTGATCTCTATGTCTAAATGTAAAAGACTTCTAAATATAAAAGGGTATACTCTGCAAAGATTTCACTAAAAGATGCACTACTTCCAACATATTTGATAATCTATGAAATTTGCATAGCAAAAATATTTATTTACTGTACTTAGAATCAGAAAGTATTACGTTATATTTGAAATAATACCTTAGAGAATAATGCATTTCTTAGTATTTTGAAAACTTAAACCAGTTTTCAGATGAAAAGAAATGACAATAATAATGATAACAAATAATGACATAATGTAGAATCACTCGTTTTACACACAAAGAAAATCAATGGCTGAAGTCCATTAGTGTGCATTTTAAATTCGCACTAGTGAATGGTGAATTTCAAAATAACACTATTCTTCATTAAACATGCTGTTAAGTCTGTGTCACTTATGAATTATGCGCAGTGCAGTGGCACATACCTACGTATCTACTTTAAAGTGCTATTGATCTATCCAGTAATAACTCCAATTTCTATTACTCTGGCCTAAAAGCTAATTAAGTTCTTCAATTTATCTCTCAGAAAATCTAACTTTATATGAAGGAAAAAAACAAAACGAAACAAAACAGGAATCTATCTCTTATGTCTTTCTACACAGCAAGGAAACAAACATGGCAGACACTTGGCCATAAGTAGATAGTACTGCAAAGGACTGAGTAGGTCTGGACCACTACCAAACAGATGCTTTAACTTTTTCAGGCTACTACATTATTACTCTGAAAGAAACTTTGTATGCAGAAAGTCATCTTAATATGCTGTATACAATGAAAGACATTTCTCATGTAACTAAGAAGTCTTAGCTAGAGCTTAAGCAAATCAATTATACACACAATATTAAAATACCTGAATAAAAAGCAAAAAAGCATTTTCTTCGCTGGAGACTGTTTCATAGACTTCACATTTAAAGTGACTAGCTCCCACCACTTCTTGCCTGAATTCTTTGGTCATGAGCAGACAGTCAATGGTTTCCTCCTTACCCAGCTGTAAGTTATGACCTATGCACACAGTTTCCAAATTTATGCCAATTATAGAGTAGTTCTTCCCAACCCTGGCCATACTCAAAGACTGGTGGAACGTCTTAAAATGTAGTTGGGAATCTCTGAGAATTTGAGTTCAAATTTCTAGGGAAGGTCCTGTGCTTGTTTACTTATCTATTTAATTCCTCTGGTGGTTGTGACACATGGCTAAGGCTAAGCACCAACGGTGTAGATGTGGAATTTAAAAGGCAATGGCATTTCTTAGACCCCAGGTTTATAATTTTTGGAGGAGGGCTTTGATGTGGCTTGTGAATTCTCATTTTTAACAAGATCCCCAGTGATTTTCATGCATACGAACATGTGAGAACTATTAATTAGCCCCATTCTATAAGCCAGAGCACATCAGAGAACCAGGCTCTGTTCCTGCATTCCGTGAATCACACAGGAGTGTAGAGGGAGTTCTCAGTGGATCTGACACACAATCAGCTATTAATGTTTTTTGCAAAATGGGCATCCTTCTATGCACTACTTTTTATACTAAACAGTTTGACAAACTTTTGGATATAGGGGAGAGTAAAAAAAGTAAGAGGGCCAAGAAGGCTGCTTTTCCCCCCTCACCTCTTAAAAAACTTACTACATTCCTTTAAAAGAATAAAAACAAATGCCTCCAGCTACATGCTCTACGACATCAAATATTTTGGGCACAGTACTCAAAAGCTGATTCCAAATAGCAATTTGATCATTAATTCATAAATTTGTATAAATTCAGATATAACAGCAATGTACATCAGATTAGAAGTCTTGTATGATACTATCTGGGGGTATGTATGGTTCTTACAACAGAGAACATAGGGAAAATATACAACTACCATTTTATGTAGTACTGAAATAAAATGTCCCTGAAATATTGTCTGCAGTCACCTGAGTAGTGATGGTGGGGGTGGGAGCCTCACTGCATCTACCTTGACCCAGTCCTTGGGCTCCTGTGTATGCCACGTTTATGCAGGAATGTTTTTCTCCTTTCTGTGCTCTAAATATCAACCTATGAAGTACTTCACTGTTAGTAGGAATCTAACCTCTTCTGCTTTTAGAGCCTTAGAAACTAAAGTGATTCAATGTTTCTCTAGGGCCAATAATGGTGCAGTGCTAGGATCAGAATATTAGGATAGCCAAAGCATCCTAACTATACTGGTTCTTTTTTGAAACAAAAAACACTGAAAACACTTTGAAACAGTAGGGAAAACCCTATTTTACTTTGCTCAAGTTTAGGTAAATTGTGCACTAAACTGTTCCTGTTTAAATAAAAGTCTGTATTAAGTCCCCACTTTCTTTCCACAGAGAATCTACACAAAACATAGGTGTCACATCTCTCACAATGCTTGACTTTGGATTCGCCTGTTTAAACATTCTTAAATGAATTGCTAAATTAGTGTAAGCATGTGCAGCAACATTTCTTTCTTGTTGGGAGGAGTGCAAATGTAGTGTTCAGACTGAGGACCTTAATTTCACAAAATCATACAATAAATATAGATGATAATCTCATTTGTATCATGTTTAAATTTGCTTCAAGTTGCTACAGTATCTCTTTTCTACTATGTGCAATTAAAAGTGGTGATATGAGGTTGAAAAAATGACTATTTCAAGCAAAATATAAAAGGAAATACAAGAGAGACAGTTGACTTCCATGGCTAAATAGATATGACCTACCCCATCCTTCACAGACTCAATTCCTTCAAAATATAACTCTAAGAGGTGTTCTACCCCATTTAATAAAGTTCTACTCTGACTTAGATATCAATGCTGATCAATTGTGGCTGTGTATTAGAACCACCCAAGGAAGCCTGTTAAAAAAATACCAATATCCATTTACACAAAGTTCAAGAACTGGCACAACATATCTGTGGTGGACAGTAATGAAAATGATGACTGTCTGGGGGGAGGAGGATTCAATGGTCACATTCTCTGCCTCGGTGGGACTTCGGTGCACAAATGTGTGTCCATTTTTCATCAAACAGTACATTCAAGACTTGTGCAACCCCCTGCAAAGTAAATTTTACCTCAAAGAAAAAAAGCCTGCCGATGTCAAGATGCCACCCCAGAAGAGCTGATAATGCTGCTTAGAGAGAGGCCTGGGCACTCACCATGCCGACACCCCAGGTGTTACTAACATGTGACCCTGACTGATAACCACTACTTGGCATTAGTAAAGAGGCTATATACAAACAGGTGCAGTGGTTCCAATTGTAACTACCGCTACTATACTGAGAAGTGTCGCATGTAATCTTCAAAAGTTCTTTTTAAAGTGATGCCAGATCTAGTTACTTCTCCACCTACTTGCTCAAACACACAGAAATAAATCTGTTTTAACTATTTATTCATTCTTTGCAGGTACTGTATTAGAAACTTCACTGGTTTGAACTGTATACAAGGATTCACCTTGTATAAACAAGTTTCACAGCCAAAAATATATTTTCTTGAAAGCCTCTACTACTTGTTTATTTTCTAATGTTGCCTAATACATCTTTTCTGGTGACAAATATGGGATTCTATTGTAGATTTAGGACAAGAACTGAAATGTGTACAAGCACTTGGGTTGGTAAGTGAACAGCTGCCCTGAGGCTTGGAGCTTGGTGCCTGGACCTTCTGCAGCTCAGGGCGTGCCCAGGAGGCTGAAAGGAGCGTACTTTCCAAACCTGTAGGCCCAGGAGCTACAGACCCTGAACAGATGAAAAACCTCTCCCAACAATTTGTAGGGACGTAACAATTGCTATAAGATGCTTTCACATTTGCCAGTCTTTTTGGCTTTCTTTCTGACAGTTTCCAGTTACAATTTAGAGATTTAGTATTTCACACAAGAAATCAACAAAGCATTGCAGCTTCTGTCCCAAGAGCTGCACTCAAAGACTTCTGGGGATTTCTTAGGTAACATGTTGTGAACTGCCTTATGTGACATTCACAGCAGAGTGTCTCAGTTGGTACCTGTCAGTCACTTGAGAAAAAGCTTGAGGAAAAGCCACTCTGACTAAAAGAAATTAAAGGGTTAGCTTTTAAGGTAAATAATGTGTTATCCAAAAAGTTCATTTAGTTTTTTTCCATACAATGGATCTAGTAGTGCTTAGTTGTCCTTAACTTCATTCAAAATAATTTTAAGATTGTATTGTGACAGCTGTCATATGTGTGCATTTAAAAAAACAATCGATATTGGCCAATTTTTGTGTAGCCATTTTAATATTGGAGATGGAAGAAAATATACGTTTTCAGTATATATGCTTTATTATTTCAAAAAAGGTAATGCAACTGAAACACCAAGATTTATGCAGTATGTGGAGAAGATGCTATGACTGATAAAACATGTCAAAAGTGGTTTGTGAAGTTTCTTGGTACTATTGACATTTTGACCAAATAGTTCTTTGCTGTGGTGCTGTCTTATGCATTAGAAGATGTTTAGCAGCACCCCTGGCTATTATGTTTATTTAGTATGGTGCTAAAAGCCAACAATAGGAGATAGCCGACATACTAAAAGTATCTAAATCAATAAAGTTATTGATGAAAATAAAAAATGTGTCTCTTATTTTATGGAAAAAACTAAACAGTCTTCTTGGCCAACCCAATACTATTATGTATGTAACATAAGTAAGCAGACAGCTCTTGACCAGTTCAGAAAACATAAAGGTAATGCGGTATATTAATTTGCAGGTTATCTCAGATCCAATTCTTTCTCGGGCTTTGAAGAACTCTACAATCTACTTGTAGACCTCAGGATTCGTCAGTTAAGGACTCTGACAGTGTGCAGCTCAGAATCCATCCTACTAAAGCCCAGTAAAGTTCTGGTAACTGTTCATATTACCCAGTAGCATATAGGAATGATTTGGGTCAACATCTGCACATTATCAAGAGACAAAATTTCCATTCCATGGCCAAAGTTGTAACCATTTTAAAATTACTAAAGTCACATGGTTGAAGCTGTGCTACAATGTACATAAGATATCCACTAAAGTGCAATGCTCGTAAGTACATTATAGACAACTGAGGGGCTGCTTTCCTCTACTGTAAAGGGGGGAAAAAAAACAAAAAACAGAACATCTTAAGCACCTTCCTGAATAAGGGATTCTTAAGCCAGTTACAAACAATTGCTGAGATATAGGCAAATTAGATGCATCTAGTTAGATACCATAGACAAAAGATGAATAAAGTGTCACGCTCGGTAACTTACAGTGTTTCTGGCTGGAAGAATGTAAAAGTAACTTTTGATCCACATCTGAACATTGATTATAATGTCCAAGCATCGTTATTCAAAAGGACACTCGAGATTAAATGGTCTGAAATTTTCAATGTTCCCTAGAGAGACCCTACTTTAAATTGTAGAAACATGTAGAGAATGAACTTGTGGAAGTATCACACCAAATACCCAAAAGTGGGGGTGGGGTGGGGGGAGAATGTACAAAACCAGAAATTGACTTATCTTCTCCTTAGATAATGTATTTACGCTGCTGGAGTTCAAATTTAAGTTTCCGAGTCTGAGACTAAAGAAAGACAAAGGCCTCACACTTTTGGGGGATTCCCAATATTCAGAGTGTTCCTTTGGCAGCTGGCTCTCCAGGGCTGGCAAACTTTCTCTATGGAATGCCAGACAGCAAATATTTTAGGCTTTGAGAATACATAACTGGGGTCGTTCTCAACTACTCAACTGCCATGGTGGAGAGGAAGCAGTCATAAATAACGCGGATATTCCATGAGTGTGGCTAACAAAACTTGTGGAAACTGAAAGTTAAATTTCTTATAATTTTCACATCACAAAATGTTATTCCTCTTTTGGTTTTTCTTTAGCCATTTAAAAATATAAATCCCATTCTCAGCTTAGCAGAGGTATAAAAACAGATGAAGGGCTTGATTTAGACCATGGGCTGTAGGTTTACCAATCCTTGACTAGTTTTAAGCTCTGGAAAGCAGGGTCCATAGCCTAGTTCAGCCTTCTTTTGCCAGGCTCTTATATACTATCTAGCACATAGTAAGTGCAAGGTGAATTTAACTCAGGATAATCATTACTAACCAACTTCACTGCCTACCAGAAAAAATATCCCATGTCCAGTAGTTCAACTCAACATACAAGATTCATTCAAAATGAGAAACAGTTAATCACATACCCAATATGTGTTGGCATATTCTAGCCACTATAATCTATTTTGCTTACTTCTGGGTGTGAATCAGTTCATTGCTTTAAGACACCTAAATATCCCTGTTGGTCTCCAACAACCAAAGGCTCACTTAAATGTTAATGAACTCACAAATTTGGGGCACTTGCTGAGAAGCAGATTCCTGAGCCTCAGCCCAGAGTCCTTGTTCTAAACACATTTAGAACACAAGGTGATTCTGGTACAGGTGTTCCTTGGATGCTAGTAGAAAAACACTAATCTGTGTCTAAATTATCTGCATTGTTTGAGGAATCAAGATGCTTCAACCTTTCTTCAGTAACTATGTGTAATCACAGAAAAAAATCACAATACATTTTATCTACATATGAATTGCCTATGTTGTTAATGAAATCAGAGGCTCTAAAGTATTCTCTAACACCATTTGTAATGACTGCATACAAAGGAATGAAAGTAGTCATAAGACTCCAAAGTCTGAGACTTTCAACAGGAGAGCTGTTCTGGTGGAAGTGGCCCAAACTCCTGTCATTTCTCCTCCCATATCACTGGGACCTCGGTAGCCCTATCAATGACAATCATATTCTAGGATAATTTTCTAAAAATATACCACATTCAGTTTTTTTCACCCTTTAGTACTGACACACTGAAATTAACTCTCTATTAAGATCAAAAGATCAGAACATCACACCTATCGTCAGTTTTAATGGTGGAAAACGTGGCTTACTCACTTCTGTATGTGAGATGCACCACACATTTAACCATGTGGATTCCCTTTCACTCCCATCCTCAATCTCCACAACCAATCAGCAAGTTATCTGCACTTGAGTTTCTGGCAATAGTTCTTATTTTTTTAAGTTAAAGAAAGAGAAATTTAAGTTTTTAAACATCTCTTAAGCTGTCACAAATACGTCTTCTTACACACAACTACAAGCTGAAACTCTGAGGATAATGCAAACCCCTAAGAACGTCCTGAGGTGGATATACTTGGAGCATGCTAGCAAACGCAGCTTCCACTCACAGCCCCTGGTTCTTATTGTGTGGAAACTGGTCTTGCAGAACCACTAATAAATAGTGTTTCTAGACTTGTTCATCCAGATTTACAAACTGCACTGAATGCTACTCCAGCTCTATCTGTATTTATTAATTTTTACAAACTCAGCTCTTTGTGTTGATTGAGGTCGGTAGTTTATGACTAAATCCAGATGATATAATCAGCTTTCAGCTTTGCAGCATCCAGTCTGGGGTGACTTACAAACTATTAAGGCATCTCTAAACTCTACAGGCCACAAAACCAATTGGTATTGTAAAAATATGCATTTCTAAATCCACCACATCCACATATTCACAAAAAAAAAATGCTGAAATATTAGCTACAGAGAGGAGTGTTATTACGTATGTCAGAAATTTTATCATTCAATATTAAAATGCAGTTTGAAGGGTAATTTTAAGCTCCTTTGTGGCATATTATAAGAACTAGAGAACAGAAAAGGCACATTCAGAGAAACTTTATGCAACCAGGTTTTGTATCTAGTTGTTCCTCACCTTCTGCACAATTCTAATTTTTAAAGAAAGAACAAGATTCAAAAGGTAGAGAGAGAATGCATTCCTCAGTGGAGTAAACTTTTCCATTATTTTCTGAAAATAAGTTACCTGTCTCTCTGTTTTTCAGGTCAAGGAACTGAGTATTATTTGTTCTCTGCTCACAGAGGATGACACCAGCCAAGGGGAATACTACCTGCCCATCTGTCCACATCTCCTGCTCCCACCTCATGCATTTGCAGACAATACAGGGGGAGCCCCCAAACCCCCAGAATTTATATGTAAAAAATTGTTTACTTATTCTTACATATTTAAACTTCAGTCACCTTCAAAGCACTCTCCAATTCATGCACTTAACACCTATCGAGACTTTTTTACACCACTCAAAACGGTTTTGAACTTGTCAATTTTGATGCCTGTTATTGCTTCTGCTGTTTTTTGTTTTACCTCTTTCACAACACCAAAATGTTCCCCTTTGAGGACTTTTTTCATCAGGGGGAACAAACAAAAATAAAGTCACTCAGGACAAGATCAGATGAATAGGGAGGGTGGGGCATGGGCTTCACGCTGTTTTTGGTCAAAAAACTGCTGAACATTCAGCGTGGTGTGGCAGATGTGCTTTGGAATCACGCATCATGCACGAAATGGGCAAACGTGTTGAAAGAGTCTTCAAAAAAAATTCACTGAAGTTGAATGCAGTCTCTCACAACACCACCAACTAGTACACTAATACAGACAGGGAAAGCCTGTACTACAAGAGACCTGCCCTCCCGAAAATAACTCCGTTTTTTGGGGGGCCCTACCCTTGTAAAAGGAAACTGCCCTTTGTACTATTTTCAGTTCATTATTACTGAAAACACTAAATGAGCTTTCTGTTTATCTAGATTAAGTAGTAACCATCCTGATAGAACCCAGCCCACCTATATTATATCCTTAATCCCTTAGAATTAAAATCAAAGATACCATGCTGGTGTAGCTCTCGGGCCTGTGAACCAAAGGGCCTCCAGTTTGTTTCCCAGTCAGGGCACAAGCCTGGGTTACATGCCAGTCCCTGGCAGGGGGCATGTGAGAGGCAACCACACATTGATGTTTCTCTCCCTCTCTTTCTCTCTCCTTTCCTCTCTAAAAATAACTAATAAGAACTTTTAAAAAATCAAAGATAAAATTTAAGATTCTAAACAATCCACCGAACACATATATCATGAAGACAAAATACACCACTACCCAAAACATTTCACAGTCATATCCAAAGCCTTCCTGACCATATACATTGATAAATTCATCATAGTAAGGCAATTAGAAAACATGGGCATTTTTTTCTTTCTTGCTTGGGTCCAGGTAGTTTTATAAAGAGATTAGATAACACTATGTGCGATTTTACAGTTTTATATCCCAGATCCAATTTTTAAAACCCTTTGGCTTTTATCAATGTTCCCATTACTTTTTCCTCTAGTCAGGCCAATGATGATTGGTAAAACTGCATTATAAAGTACTTGATTTAGAAAAAGGTCTTTCAAAGTAATTTTCTACTTTGTTAGTAAAAGGGAATTTGATTCAGCTGGCTTTAAAATGTTTTAAATATATCATGTGCATTTGTATTCAATACTGTGAATACTGTCCATCAATTTAAAAAAGAAAAAAAAGACAACCCCTCCCCTAAAACATGGCTTCTACTTCTATTTTACTTAAACATCAAATCTCCATTCCCAATTTCTTCATATCTATCTTGAAGGTAAAGGTCTTACTTTTAGGGTTAAAATATTAATAAACATCCCATATTAACAAAGGAAGACCAACCAGAAAGAACAGTTGCAGTTTCATAGCAAATAAACAATAAAGAATTTATGTTCAAAATATTTTCATTTAGCATTTTGTCCCATTTCATTATGAATATTAAATGACCATTCTCCTGACTTTTGGAATTAAAAAAATTGTACTGCCTACCTTCCCAAAAGAATGAAAAATCAATTCAGAAGTAAATTTCTATCTCCAGTTTCAAGAAACAGCTTTGATCATGACTTTTTCTTTAGTTACCTGAACAAGCAGGTCACAGTACAAATGACTCAGAATATAACTTTACCCAGAACTAAGCTAACATTGAAAAGTTGGTAGGTATCCATTTGATAAAATTCTAACTGACCTCCTAATAGCAATTTAGTCTTGGTTTGGTTTTAGTAGACGAATTCAATTCCTTCATTTTCCGTATCTGCCTAATAAGTATACTATAACTGTGTGTTTTGGGCGCGGGGGTGGGCGGTGAGAAGTATAGTATCTAGGACTTACTATCCAATTTAAAAGTTAATTTGAAATGCCTTCTATAGACTTCTTTCTATATATGTATTTTTAAATTATTAAGTTTCCTATAAAATATATTTTAAAGAGAAGCTGCAGTACGGAACTTTAGGAATAGCTCTAGTTAATGTTAAAGTACCACTAAAGGGCGCTCTTCCTTAGGATCATCAGAGAAACAAGAGCTACAAAGTTGGGAGAGCCTTTTTGGATTAGATGTAGGACCAATATATTTTTTAAATTATTAATAAAATCCTCCCACATAGATTTTTCTTCATTACCTTTACAGTTTCTTGTGTTTGTCTATTTTATTAATGAGCTAGGTTGATTCACCATACAATTGTATATTAACAATTTAGAATTTATGATCCTTAAACAAAAATGCCACCTGAAACGTGTTGGGGAATGAGTATTTTCTAGTTTTTAAGGACACACTGGAGTAATATGCCCCCATATATTACCTTGAATACCCTTTACTTTGTGACTTACATTGATAGTCCATATAAAATTCACAATAAGTATGTCTTAAATGGAATGTAAAGTGAAACAAAGTTTGTTAAAGGATATAAGAACTGTGATATAAAATTTTTATATTATAATATAAACACCTAATATAAAAATATTTGAGTGGATTTCATTGGATCAATAGTCCCTTTTAGAGGCCCAAATATGGAAAAGGGGACAAGTAGGTAACTGTGGTCTTCCTATTCTAACACTTTTTATGTACTTACAGTAAAGGCACATAGTACAAAAATTCTGCTCCCTGATGACAAATTTTAGTCCACATATAAAATTTTCATGTATCTGAACCTAAAAGGAGCAGTAATGTGAATATATAACTCCTCCAAGTTATGAAAACAACACTGATTTATGTAAGGAACATGAACATGTTAAAAGATGAAAAAAGAAAATAGGAGCCCACTTTCAAAATACAACTCAAAACTGTGAAGCTGGAAAGTGGCAACTAGTTTGTTTGGCCATACATAGTTTCTTTTCCCCAAAAGGTAACTTTCTGACTTATGAGGTACCAGATTCAGAGCAAATGCAGCACTATCAGATATTACAGTCATTAACCTGTGCACTGTACTGTATTTTATGGCGACGATGCAGCATCTGCTATACAATGTGCTGTATACACAAAGGAAATGAGGGGCAGTGGCAAGGAGCAAGCTGACTTATACCCTTCCTTTAGAATTCTTCCAAGTCCTAACTATGGCCTGACATGGGAAAAACAATGCCAAGCCAGTTATGAGGCAGACTTTTCTACCAAATGCTTCTGTGGGAGTAGTACAGGCATTCAGAATACACGGTTCTAAAACTGCACAGCCACATGTGCCAAATTAAATTCCAGTTCCTGGGTCTCACAAGCCACATTCAAGTGTTCAACAGACACACAAACACAGTAGTTCCTACTGAACAACCCAGAAAGAACATTTTTCACCCCCACAGAAAGGTCTCCCAGAAAGTACTGCTCTAAAAGGCAACAGGGTGCACCAAACGTCAGGGGTGATCATAGGGTTTATTATGACTACACATGAACCTACTCATATATTGTTTTAAAAACTGCAAGTAGTCAGCACTCAAACAATATCATAATGTTCACCGGTAGGACTTGAAGCCAGTAAATGTGTGGTACATGCACACACTTATGATATTCCCCATATGAACATGGGCATGCACACTTATATACACACGTCTATGCACACACAACACTGATGTGCACATGTCCCCCCCTCAACATACATACCCATGCTTGCGCAGGCATGCACCAATGTAGGTACACACACCAGCCATGGATGCTTGTGTGTGTGCGCGCACACACACACAAGGTGGACACACACACACAGGCTTGTGTACCCACCCAGGCCTGCCTTCTGTAACCACAGCATCAAAGGATAAAATGAGGTTGTAATTTGGAAAATATATATGAGAAAATGAAGCAACATTAAAATAGGACGGCCATTTGTGCCCTTTCAAATTAGCAACAAAAATTGGACAATACTTTCATGTTAACGTAACTGGGCATAATCTTCTGCAGGACAATTCAGCAATTTTTATCACAAATTTACAAGTGCCTATCCTTTAAATTTAAGAATTCCACCTCATTGGATTTATCCTATGCAAGTGATCAGACAGAGTCACATAGACATAAGTAAATTAATTTGTCTTTTTAAAAATACGATCGACTATATTGCTTTTTAAAGATATATTTTCTAGGCAAATAAAATCTCAAAAGCAACTTTAACTTAAAAGTTAAGGTTTTCTCATTATTCTTCCTGGAAAACTCATGGCTATTTCAAGGAATATAAAATTCAAATATACCCAGTAATGAGAAGACCACTCTTCAAAGTGGAAAGTGTGGCATGATTCTGGACATAGAAACATGAACAAGATTCCTTCAACAGGTTAAGTTTTTCTGCATTGTTACTGAGCAGACAAGCCGGTGGAAACGACGTAAAAAGCATCAGCGGGGAACTAGTTAAATAAATTATGGCACATTCTGATACTTAGAAAACAGAATGAGACGTCGCTGAATATAAACAAACTGGCTCCATCCAGCAATGTACATAAAGTTACACAGATACAGACACAAATGGATGGGTGGTGGGGGTGGGGGAATTTGTATGAACATTTGCCTATGTGACAGTATTTCCAGAAATTGTATTTATTTTATTTATCATCCTCTAGGTTATTTGATTTTTTACAGTCAACTTAAAAAAATTAAATCTCCCCCTTTTTTTAACTAGTGAGAGTTTTCAGTAACAAGAGTGTTAAACAGAACGATACTCAAATTTTCTTCACAGCAAAATGCTAACTTGCTATTCACAGGCTATTTTTCAGTAACAATCTACTACATCTGTAAAGTAATACTTTAATATCTTTAGAAAGGCAAACATTTCAAAGAAATATGCTCAGAATTGTGAAGTTCCTAAAATTATGAAAACTGATTAAATTATGTTAAATTGAAAAAAATTCTTACCATTGATGTCTTAAAATATTTCAGAAATGGGTATTTGAAGGTGCTTGAACTGAAGTAATTCTGGTAACAATAACTGATAGCTGGGTGAGAAAGAGCCTATTCTGAGTGACTTTTTCAAATGAATCCTGTCCTGGCTGGTGTGGCTCAGTGAATTGAGTGCTGGCCTGTGAACCAAACAGTCACTGGTTCAATTCCCAGTCAGGGCAATTGCCTCGGTTGTGGGCCAGGTCACCAGCAGGGGGCACTTGAGAGGCAACCACACACTGATGTTTCTCTCCTTGTCTTTCTCCCTCCCCTCCCCTCCCTAAAATAAATTTTAAAAATATTAAAAAACAACAAAAAAATGAATCCTCACATGTACTTTCAGTATATTTTTAATTAGAATTGACATTTTCAGTGACTTTTTCAATGCTGTAGTAGCAAAGAGATTATATGAAAACAAAAAGCTGTTTGATACTAGATATGTTTTAAACTTGAATTTTAGGTAGCAATGGTTGAGTTCCATCTACTATTTGCTATACCTGCATTGAAGTTTGGTTCTGGGCATCTTGTCTTTTACCTAATTAATCTATATTCTTTACAAACTTTAATTTTAAAAAAATAGAATATATCATTATTCTGGTTTGGAACCACAGTTCTAAAGTTTCAGTGTCTCAGCTGTCTTAGTCCACAAATATTTAAATCTCATGTTAGATTATAAAAAAATGACTGTTGAAAAATGAATCAAACAAAAACTTTTACCTTAAAGATGTTTAAAATTCCACTCAAATTTCAAGGTTATTACTACCTCTTCTCCCAGGAAAAGAATTAACACTAATCTTTTTCTTGAAACTAGCAATTAAAATAGAATAATTCTAAAATAGAAAAACAAACTTCTTTGGAAGGTTTAAAGCTGAAGATAAAACTCCAACCCAGACATAGGTCTTCTGAGCCTAACCAAAGAGCAGCTAACAAATGTGTAACAATTTTTTATTGACTAAGCATCATTTCAGTAAATGTAATAATATCAAAATATGATCATAACTACAACTGACAAAGGCAAAAAGAAAATCAGAGGAAATAAAGTAAAATAGAATGGGATAAGCTAAGTTCCATTTTGGCTATCCTGTTTCTGTGTGAGCCAGTAAAACTCTCTGAAATTAAAAAAAAAAAAAAAAAAGCTAATCAGTAAAAACTAAAACAAACACATATAAGAAATGGAATCTGAAAACTTAATGGTAAATTCTAATGGAAAAAGTATTACACATTTTCTTCAGATGTCGAACTGTTCAATTTCCATTCTTCATGGAAAGAACTTAAAACACCCACAATAAAATTTAATTCATCCTCAAAACTCCTGTTACTGTTTAAGTTCTTTACTATGAAAATAACAATTAAATATTAAATATTAAAAAGCTATGGCTGTAAAGACACAGCATGTCCAGAATTGTATTTCCTAATTTCGTGAGTCCATATTATTTGATCAGTGACCCCATCTCTTTTATACATTTATTATCATAATTGCTTTTGTTCTTAAGATCTCATTGTTCTTTACTTTAGTGTAAAGTGTTACCAGAAAACAGAAAATATCTATTTTTTAAATGCACAAATGAGAATAAAATATAAATATTAAATGCAGTTCCCACATCACCAATTACAGTAATTTTTTGTAGACACGTAAATTTTTGCAGACCTCAAAGAAAATATCTACAACTTGAGGCTTAATGATGATATATTCAGATCTAGGAATTTATCACTGTCATCTGTATACATGTTTTTTAATGCTATCTCAACTATCTTTTCTCTGCCTGTGGAATATACAAGAATGCTGGTAGGATGAAGTACACTTTAGTAATACAAAACCATAGGCACTAAGGGAAGACTGGAATGTACACTGCATTTTGCTCATCGTACTGGCAGAAAATGTTTGGCTGATTATTAAAGAGAAGAAAAATTATGAAGACAAAACTTTCTTTGGAAGAATAAATGAATCTTTAAGTTACTCCAGTATTATAAAGTATATTTACAAACTGAACTTATTAGTAATCAGGTCAATTTGCATGGTTCCAAGTAAGTATATTCATAATTTTAAGTACAAAATAAAAGAGGTTACAACCAAGTAATTCCCTGCTAATCACCACCACTGCCATATAGAATGTAGAATTTAGTTATCACATATCACTTGTATACACACACACACCACAAGCACATCCATGTATACTTTTCAATGGGGAAATAATATGAATGAAAATAATTATGGAAAGTACCTATTTTACCTACCAGACTATTTCATTTTGCTTTATATTAGAATGCTTTATATACAACTGTTCCATCCCTCCACCCTCCAAATGAAATATAAGGAAAAAGAAACTAACCCATGGTATGACAAAAATAAAGGCAATGTTACATGAATATAAATGGGAAGTAGATACAGACATCTCCGACAATGCGCCTTTAGCTGTGTTTTCTGAGTAGCAAAGGACACGTTGAACAGGCTTGGTATGAAAGAGTTTTTTGATCCCCAAAGGCTATTTACCGAAGCAGTCATACAATCCAGAGGCAAGTGTAAAGTAAGGGAAGAGAGGATATTTTTATGTGATCACAACTTTCTAAAATCCATTCCCTGAATATGTCATGTGTTCTGTGATATCCATTTATGAGTGCTCTGTGTTCATATACCATCATTTCAACAGATAACCCCCACCCTCCAGTATTTTATCCATCAACCTGGCACGACCACCTGGGGTATCTTTGTGCAGCTATTGTCAATGAACTCCAACCCTCTGACCAGCACATTAAAGCTCATATAGGTACTCACCCTGCAAACTGGGCACTGCCAGTGACTACTGCTGTCTCTAAGCCTGTACTCATCAGACAAACACTTGGAATGATACACACGAAAACACAGGTCACATATCAACACCTCTCCAGGCAAATGGCATTCAAAACAATACCAGTCATGATTTTCTGTTTCCCAGTCCTACAAAAAATACAAAATAATTTCGTATGACATTTTGTCAATATCTGCAATAACTAAGAACAAAATTGAAACTAAAGTCCATCAGAAGTTAAGCATTTTAAACAATTTTAGACATTTAATGTGTTAAAACAAGAGGGAAAAATATCTAGAAATTTGCTCCTTTAAATTTTAAATTCTTTCCTAAACAGTATTAATATTCAAAATAACTTAAGGTGATTTGATAGCAAAACCAGTTAAGTCCAAAGCCAATCCCAGTTCTAACATTATCTTCCTTTTTCAAAAAGTATAATCTATGGAATAATTTCTTCAGTGAACTTAAAATCCCAAACAAACATCTATACCTTAGTATTTCAAATAAACAAACCTCTGTTTTGTTCTGTTTTAAAAAAATATAGAATTTAATCAGCACACTGTGGCAACAGAGAAAATAGTAATAAATGGTGATGCTCACTATTCTTATCTTCTCATCCATGGTATTGGATGCCTTATTGAAAATAACCATTAATCAGAATGTCCATGTTCTGATAGGCTGTCAAATTTTCAGGGTCTGTTGAATTTGGAAAAATAAATTGAAAATGTGAACTAAAGGTTTAATCACATTCTCCAAAGGACATTGCCATTAAAAAAAGGAAGTAGGATCATTTTTCTTTTTAGGATTATTTTCTTACTGGGACTATTCCTGGAAATAAAAGACCATAACTACAGGTACAACAGGTTTTCTTCAACCTTTTGTTGTTGTTACACTCTTTCTGTCCAGCCAAAACCATTTAAAAAGGAAGATGTTGTAAGTTCTCTTAATTTAGAATTCATTCTTCGTAAATATCATGCTTAGATTTTGTCAAAAAATACCTGGATTAAAAGTGATGGATTAATTCTCAGTTTTCTTTTATAGATGTGGTTAACTAAGTGAACAATGGTTTAATCTATGTTTAGCATAATAATCAAGCTCACTACCAATGAAGGTCTTGAAATTCCAAATATAGGCTCTGCCATCATTTTTCTTTTTTTATAAATCACTGTCTATACTCTGTTTCTGAAGTTGAGTAGTTTTCTTGTTTTCTCTTATGTCAATTACTCCCCCAGTAAATGGGCTTCAACAGCACTTGTTTCTGTGACACCTTTGGCGGTTGAGGTTGAAATGTATTAATTACTGCCTGACCTACACGACAAGGCTACGACCCAATCCTTCAGAAGGAAAGAGTCACTAATGTTCCAAAATTCGCATTCAGAGTAATGGCTAGAGCACATCAGTAAATGCATCAAAAATGTAAACTTTTTGGTTTGCTTTTAGTTCAGAAATTGTGGTCTTTACTGACCAAAGTATTAAAGAGAAACATAACACTTCTAGTTATTTGCTGCAGATATAAATACTATAATAAACTGACACTGGAGTAATTTCAGTCAGGGTGCTTAAAAAATGTTAAGATACTGGTTGGACATAAAATACTAATGTGTGCATGATAGTGAAAAATCTACCTCACCAAGTTTGGCATAGTGGCACCAGAGACAAGTGTGTGTGGTGCTTGGCTGTACTAAAACAACAGTCACTGTGTAACATTTCACAAAGTTTATTTATATGTAAAATGAATTTTAGCTGTTTTAATTTTTATATTGAAAATCATTGATAGATTAGTTTTCAGTGGAGATAAGATACTTTCCTCTATTCTGAAATAACAGAATTCTTTCCGAGTGTAAAAATTATTTCAGAATATTTTTTCAAAGTTATTCAGAAATATCTCAAGGATTTTGGTGGCTTATACTTGACTCATTATTAACAAAACAAACTGCCAACTTTCATCATTTGAATTTTTACATTAATTCATCTTCCTGTGATTCACAAAATGTTCTAGGAAAACTAAGAAAAGGAAGCAAGAGAGTGTAATTTTGGTGCACAGCTCTCCTGCCTCTCCACATTACCTCCTCCCTTTTTCTATCCTTACTCTCTCCCATACACCTGTAAAGCGAGATGCAAATGAAATCTTTCCTTATGGATGTTTCATGATAGACCTAGTTTTCATAACAATTATAGAAATGAAAATATAATTCAAATGAAGTAAAAGTAGAGAAACATTTAGATGTACTGTGTACATAATACATGTAACTAACCATTATCTGATCTAAGAGAAAGTATGCGCAGGGACTGTATGTGCTGTTCATTTTTTAACCATAACAGTAACTGTTTAGAATATACAAAACATGCAAAGTCAAGTTCCAAAGTTATTGAATTCTGAACTCAGGGCACTTTTCTGAGGTATAAATGATATAATCATGTTTGATAGGCAGAGTAGCCTACAATTTTTCTTTTAGTACATAGAATTTACAAAGTGCTGCCCAAAAGCTAAGCCTGCATTTTCCCTGGATTTCACCAGAGGTCAGTAACTACTTTGATACAGCCTGATCAAAGCATATGTGGAATGTTACTTTAATAGTTAAGAAAGTTTTTAAAAAGCAAACCTATTAGCACAAAATCCCAAACTAGAAGCAATGTAAAGATAGTATGGTTTCAATGAACAATTCTAACAAGTTAACTAAGCTAGGCTAAAGAAAGATAGGAATGTAATATTTTTAAAAAGCAGATTTAAAGTAAAATAACAGTGCAAAATCAGTTCACCTTGTTTGGGGTTGCTGTCCTGAAGAAAGGCTGCATACTGTAGGCCTTTCAAAATAAAAACAAAATAATCTTGGTCTCTCTACTATAACTTTGCTCAATATCAGGCAATACACACAGCTAAAGGGATTTCATACAGCGTCAAGCTGTTTATTGTTTGCTATACAACTTATATTATTTTGCGGATGATATTGATAATCTATGAATATGCTATTCATGAATGAAAAGATAGTAGCATGCAAACTCAAGAGGCATTACTAGTTTATTAAGAGGAAACTTTTGATACTAACACAAAAGCTACTAATAGACATAGAGAAAATTTGTCTCTTCAGAAAGTCCTGTGCCATGAAAGCTATCATGATGTTAGAAAAACATTTTACTAACAAATAAAAGCAGTGCCATTATAAATTTCATTAAAGCCATGAATGCATGTCTTTTTGATGAAGCTTAGTTTTTTTTTTTTAAGTCAGGACTGATGAGTATGAACATGGTAAACTCAATACTTAACCAGGGATGTGAAACAGACACAGGTTGTCTTCAGAACCTACTAGAAAACATTCCACAACCTAAAGTAGCTTGCTGCCCTGTATCTCTGTCATTGTTCACAACATTTGGTTAAGATTCTGAAGCCAGACTGGCTCAATTCCCAGCTCCAGCACACATGGGCTCTGTCATCTAGGGCAGAATATTTAGCTTCTCTGTGTATCAGCTTAGTTATAGGTTTTTTGTAAGGGTCAACTGAGTTACTACACTCAGTAAGCATTAGCTGGTGTCATTAAGATGATCTGTTTGCTACAGTCACAAACAGGAATCAACACATCACAAAAAGATGTGACACTTTTTGTGCAAAATTTCTTAAGGACTTTATAATGACAGCTGACACAACATTTCTGTAAGCTAGATGGAACAAGAAATATTGTTAAGTCAATTTACAGGTAACAATGAAGCAAGATGGTTTATGGGAGAACTGTGTCTGGAACAAGGGCCTCCTAAACTATCATTCACCCTCATTACATTCAAAAGAGAATATAACTTTAAAAGTGATTCTCTATTTATATGCAATGATAAGATAAATCTTACATTATCAGATGTGTTTGATGTGGTATTTTAACATAAATATGTTAAACTAATTCTCTACAATTCGAGGTTTAGTTTAATTCAGCTAATCACTGAAGTAAAATAAAAATTTAATGATTAAATATTTACAGTATTTTAAATATTAATTTTAAATAAAAATATTACAACATTGCTTAGTGAAACAGAATTTAAACAGAAAGAAAAAAGCTCTCTCGTTCACACACACACACACACAATCAGTAAGCTGAAAAGAGTAAAACAGAACAGCATGACCCCCAAAATTCTACTGAATAAGGTGGATATTCTTTACCAAAGCAACAATAATTTGTAAGTATAAGAAGTACAAGTACATTGAAGTTTGAATATACATAGAACCACAGTAAACTGGTTTCTAATTAATAATCACTAATACTTAATATTGTACTTAGTAAATAAACAATTATTTTTGTATCTGAGATAGGTAATGAAACTTTGGAAGAAATGTGTAGTTCTGCACATAATTAACATAAATATAACAAATACATGTCACTTAAAAAAATCAAAGGTATCCGAGTAGCATGAATATTTTTATTTAGGACACTGAAAACATGACTGATTAATTTATGACAGCTGTAATTTATAACAAGGAAAATGCAAAGATCTAAATTTCACTATACTATATTTATGAAGTGGGCTGGGAGATTCAAGTTGTTTTGAATTCAGCAGGCCTCTCAATATTTTTCAAGAACAAAATGCTGTTTTAATGGTGTGGCATACTATTTAATGGTGTGATTTCTGAAGAATAAGACATAAATTCAATCCTACCTCTTATCTAAAAGATGTGAGCTTAGCCAAATTTAAAGAGGTACATGAACCATAGTTTCTTTTTGATTGGTCATTCCGAATCAGGATAAGCAGCTGACAACAGAGGAAAAGTGTCAACGAGAGGGGGACCCAAAAGAACCAGAGTCATCTTTTGGAGGGTGAGTCCCTTGTAGTACAGGCTTCCCCTGATAGGTAACTGTTCTAGAAACCATCTATCAGTGTATCAACTAGCATTGTTGTGAGAGGCTGCATTCAGCTTTAGTGCGTTTTTTGAAGACTCTTTCAGCACGTTTGCCCATTTCAAGATGGGTGATTTACAAACACACCTGCCCACACCACACTGAGTGCTCAGCAGTTTTTGACCATGAAGAGTATGACCCCTGTGCCGTTGTGCCCTCCCTATTCACCCCATCTTCCCCTGAATGACTTTTTTTGTTTCCCTGATGCAAAAAAGTCCTCAAAGGGAAATTTTTTTTTTTTGCCAACGTGGAGGAGGTAAAACAAAAATGGCAGAAACACAAAAAGGCATCAAAATCAGCAAGCTCAAAAACTGTTTTGAGCAGTGGAAAAAAGTCTTGATAGGTGTAGTGCATGAAATGGAGAGTACTTTGAAGGTGACTGAAATTTACACATGTAAGAAAAACTACACAATTTTTATAAATAAATTTCAGGGTTTTTTGGGGTCCCCTCTCGTATCTTGCCTCTGTAAGTTAAGACTAAATCCATTTATCCCCAATATAACATGTTTTCTCCAAGAAACCATAAAATACTTATTTTTACTAATTTTGCTTCTTAAAAGGTGTCAAAACTTTAATGAAGAAAGCAAAAACACAGAATTAATTCTACCATTTCATTTAGGCCTACTTTTAAAGTAGTATGAGGTCCTGCTTTTTGGTGGGACAAACTTGATTCTATAAAAAGTAAATACTCAAAGTGAAGCAGGGCATAATAGCTAAGACCTAAGCTCATGTTTGCAGTTGCTTTTGAAATATAAGCAAGAAAACTGGTAGAAGACTTCTAACTGAAAATGCAACCTGTGGTTCCTACACTGATACATTATTTTTGAACCGGCATGAAAGAAGAAATAAGACCATGAATCTGGATTTGGCGGGTGAGTAAAGGCAGAAGTTGTTTCATAGCAAACGTCATTTTTTTACACTTTTAAGTCATCCTCTACACTGGTGACCAAATTATTTAATGTCAGATCAAAAGTATCTGTCAAGTAATAGGACAAAATCATTGCTTTGTGCCAGGAACTTTGAACACAGTTGGAAGTTATGAAGTAAACACTAACTGTCTCAATATCAAAACATGTATTTGACACGTCGAATTTATCCACAAATGTTCCATAACTCAAGGTCACCTGTGAACCTGTATTACATTAAATACTTTTATAAGACCTTCCTTATATTTAGTGAGTCCTTTATGAGTTAAGAATTTAACTCATAAGAAATTAACTTGTGTTTATTACAAGAGGAGTTACTAAATACCAAACTTAACTGAGCCCAGGAAGTGGTAAAATTCTGTCCAAAAAATACATTTTTTAAGCCGTTAGAGTAAGGGCACTTAATACTGTAATCAAACGTGGACTGAATGTAGCCATACATGTGTATTTATTTCTTTAGAGAAAACAGATAATGAAGCAATCTATCAGAACACGTATAGCCCTGGCTGGTGTAGCTCAGTGGATTGAGCGCGGGCCTGCGAACCAAAGGATCGAGGTTCGATTCCCAGTCAGGGCACATGCCTTGGTTGCAGGCCAGTTCCCAGCAGGGGACACACGAGAGGCAACCATACATTGATATTTCTCTCCCTCTCCCTCTCTCCTACCCTTCCCCTCTAAAGATAAATAAATAAAAATCTTTAAAAAAAAAAAAAAAGAACACGTATAATTCTTTTATTAAAAAAATCAGAAGAAAAAGATGTTGATAGAACAAAACATTGAATGGTCAGACATCAGAAAAGTTTTAGTCTGTAACCTGATCTGTAGCCTTTAACCAATATAATTTCAAAAGCTATAAAAACTATCTGTAAAAGAATTACTTGGATCCTATTGGTGAATATTAGTAACATACAAATTTGGAAGTTTAAGATGACAACACAAAATTTACAAGAGTTTCTCGGGTTCAGAAAGTTTGTCATTTTAAAAATTGGTTGGTACATATACTTTTGTTTGTTTATTGACTAATATTTACTAGGCAAACCATTTAAACTGAGAGTGGCTTCATTTTTAATAATTACAGTTTTCACTCTACTAGCTCCAACAAGTGTAACTGAAATATCACCATAAAGATGCTTTTCTACTGCTTAATTCTATCTTAATTTCTCCAAAGGAACTATCATTTCAATAGGGCTCAAAATGGCAGTGGAGAATAGCATTTTAAACTGTCTAAAAGTCATTCCAGACTAAAAGGAACCTCAGTACAATGAAGGCCACCATGTTTGACTTACACAGGTGTCTTCCTCTTAGAGATTATATATAATTATATCCTAACAAATTAGTAGACTTAGGCTTGTATCATTGCTGGATTTTATAAAAATAATTTTGCTCAAGATATGCGTATTTTTCAATTGAATCAGGTCTAAAAAATAAGCATTGTGGGGGGGAGGTAGCACAGGTGGAATAAAAATGTGACACCAACAAACTCTTTGCTCAACTATCGTTGAGTGGCATAAAGAAAACTGCACTCTTGCCTACCTTGTCTTTCTCATCATAATTGTGGAAGTGAAGACAAGGAGAGTTCAACCTCTTTGCTAATACAAAGTTATTTCAGGGGATGTAACCTGGGGGACTTATCAAAAGAAATCAACTTTTTCTACACTTCTGAGATACTGCCAACTATTTTTAGAGGCCATAGAAGGAAAAGAGGAAGTGCTTTACTACCCATTTTTCAAATAACAGAATTTCCCTAGAAGAATATTTGTGACTTTGAATTAAATATTTAAAAAATCAATAACCAAAAAATCCAATACCGTTCCTTCCCAAGGCTATATATCTACTTGACTGTTCTTGATACTAAGTCAGAAAGTTAACAAGATAAATAATATACATCTTTCAATTTAAACACTCAAATTTTTAGAGGCAGCACATCATATACAAGGTAGAGAACTACAAAGAAGGGTCCCAGGCTCAATTACCAGCATTCAGAGCTGTCACAAGCCCACAGATTTCCTTTTGCAAATCAAAAAAGGTGACCCTTCCCTAAGACTGGTTTTGTTAGAATAAGACACTTTACTGCCATAGGCTAGAAGACTGATGAATAAGCATACAAGTATATGATGTCTCAGAACTAAATGGTACTTTCTACGTTGTGTGGTTCACAACAGGCCATATACACCTAGTGGCCAACCTGCATGCACCCCACAGTTCCTAAACACAGAACTGGCAAGTGTGAGATGACTGTGCTGTGCTGAGTGCAACACAAGTGTCCTTCTAGAGTATTTTTAGGGCATCACAATTGTAGCACACTATAGTCCAAGTAGCCGGGTGGTATACCAGCCACAGTCAGGAAATACATAAATAATTAATCTCATCATTTTACAGTTATGCAGATCCAGTAACTATTATACATATCAGACCTTACCTCTTTCTGCTATGTAATGTTGCCTCTGAATTTTTAATATCTGCATATTTTATAAACTAAGCACAATTTTTACATACTCACTTGTACTTACATCATACATGTATACTTTGCATAAAAATGTGAATAAGGACCAACATGAATTAACAAAATCTGTATACCGGTTGTTTGATTTACATATAAGATTTCATCTAGAAAAAAGAAAAGGATGCTGCTATAAATATATGCAGTAAGAACATGTAAAAATTAAAAATAGAATATATAACCTAAAGCAGTGGTGAACATAACTCATCAACTGCTTGTTGAATTAAACTGAACAAGGAAACTTCAAATCAAAGAGGAAAAATGCATGTGGAAAAGCATAAATCTAGAAAGTAAAAAGAGAACTAAAATCACTTTTATGAAAAAATGTATGTGATCCACAAGCCAAAATCCTGCGGATTAAGTTGTATTTACTACTGGTTAATTATTATATAAATCTCAGGAATTATCAGGATTGCCTTCTGTACTAAATTTATAAATTTCCAAGTGTTTTGGTATTAGAAATTTCACAGTATCTAGATTATTCTGAGTATAAATAGGCTATCAATTATCAATGGCCTTCTTTTTAATATCCAATGTAGATAGATATTATTATGTCTTAACACCCAGAATTTCTTTGCTGGCAACAAAGCTGTATTTTTCTGTATGGAAGTCAACAGAAAATTATTCTGATATAAATACTTTTTACTTAAGTTTACAAGAACACATTTGGTGTACAAATCAAATGATACCAATGAAATTAAACATTTTTTCTTCTGTGTTTCATTTGTGGAAAATGTGAATTTTCTTTCCTGAAACTGTGAAGGCATAAACTGACAAAAACAGTGTTAACCCTGAACAGGTTCTCTAAGTTTGTAACTTGTTGTAGCTGCATCCTGGGGCTCAGCACCCCACAGGGGGTGTGCTATGAATTCACTGTATAGAGCTGACCATTTCAAGTGTGTTGCTGGCTCATCTACTGCAAAGCCAGAAAGTAAAACACTATTCAAAGATTTTAGGAAATGTTTCCACAAACAATTAATTTTAAGATTTTGTGTTGTTTTTTTATAATTTTAGATTTCAGACAATTCATAAGGAAATACTCTCGAAATATCTAATTACTAAATCCATTCCTTTTAGAAACTAAAAAAACTAACATGTATTAAATATGAAACCTATCATCTTAAATGATGTTCCACTGCAAAAAGTAAGACTTTAATCAAGGTGTTAGAAATATCGAAAACTAACGAGATAGGAAGATGGAAATTTTACATGTGAAATCAGTCTTTACATAAGAAAAAACTGTACTTCTTACATAACCCTGAGTGTAAAATTATATACTAAAAGGAAATAGAAGATTTAAAATATAACTTAAAAGAGAATTCAAAATTGTAAGAACTAGGTAAAAGTATAAAGAAAATTAACTTTCTTTCTTATGATTTTTGTCCAAGTGCCACAAAACCCACTACAGTCACACTAATCAAAGAAGACACTAGTCAGGGATGTCTAACATTTGGAACCTTGCCCCCTGCACACCCTCTTGAAGCTTGGCTCTGGGCTCTCACATAATCCAACCTGAGTAAGGTATGTCCCTGAGAAGACTGTTCCTTTCAATTTGTTGAGAGAGCATCGACATTCTCCTGCACTGAAACTTTTTTTACTAATATTTATTAAAGAAAACACTCAGAAATACCATTAATTGTGTGTACATTAAAAGGGCTCTTGCTTGTTTTGTTTGAATTTTTCAGATTCAAGATAACCTACAGAGAAGAAGTAAGCTCTTTGTAAAAGTGAGGTTTCTTTTACTAAAAAAACAGGAAAACACATGTCCACCCCACTAATATAGGTCCTTAATAAAAAATTTTTTCAGTGAAATATTACTAAACTTCTGAAAATGAATTTCTAAAGGTTGTATTTAATGTTCAAAAAGTTAAAAGTCAGCTTCTCCAAATTTATCAAGTAAAACATACTTACAATCTCATCTCCTGGCAACCAATATCCTTCTTGTTCAATACCAGCTTTTGAACCTTTGCAGCCCACAGTGAGAGTTTCAACAATAAGACCATCTTTGACAGCCAAGCTCAGCTGACGGGTGGTCTCTTTTGGATGCATACCGTGGACTCGAGACATGTACCTGAACACAGAAAAAAACAAAACAAAAAAAAAACAAAAAAACAAAAAACAAAGACTTAAAAATCCTTTAGTACTAAAACATAAAAATGAACAAAAATAAGAAAACAGAGATGATTTATTTTTCTTTTATTACGACTTGTATTTATGAGAGCCCTGCAGGACGGAAAGAAGGATGGAAGGGAGTCCTGAATACTCTCAATTACTGTATTTTAAACCTCAATCCTATTTTGTATATTTAGAGGAATATTTGTTCAAAATAGTACCAAGCCAGAAAATACACACATAAATCAGATTATAGTCACACATTCCATTTAGTGTTAGTTTCTGGAGCAATTATCACTAACTTGTACTCTGTGGATTCTAACTTAGAATCTCCAGCCATAGAACTTTAGAATGCAAAGTGCTTTTATTCAAAACTTAGGAAATGTCACCAAAGAAAATACAGGAATTACATGAGTGGTTCTTACCATATAGAGAAAACAAGAATATTTGTGATTAATAAAGCAAAAACTGATCTTCAATAAATTATACTTTGGACTGGATCACTAAAAAGCATACAAACTCTGACTTACAGTTACATGACATTTTTTAAATATAAAAGATAATATTTCAAACATACCCTGTACCACACAGAATACTATTGGAAATTCCCTTGTATTCATTCACCAGCTATACTAAACTCATGTTAACTTTTTATCATATTTGTTACATCTTTTTTTTTTTTTTTTGCTTTTTAAGGAAATAAAATGTTGTAGAGACTGGTGAATTTGTACCATTTTCCATTCCTCTCAAATCAAACCCTCTATCAGTAAACTATTGGACATCCCAGAGTCTGTTTGGATACCCAGAAACAAAAATGTATCATGAGCCCTGACCGGTACGGTTCAGTTGGTTGGATGTTATCCTGCAAAGCAAAAGGTTGCTGGTTAGATTCCCAGCCAGGGCACGTGGCCAGGACACAGTTTCAGTCCTAGGTTGGGACGTGTACGAGAGGCAAAAGATAAATGTTTCTCTCTCGCATTGATGTTTCTCTCCCTCTCCTACCTCCCTTCCCTCTCTGTAAAAATAAATTTTAAAAATCCTTTAAAAAAGACATGAGAAATCAGGCCAGCCCTAGATTCTCCAGAGAAACATTCCATGGTAGAAGACTAGGGGTCAACGCTTACAGTTCTCACAGAAATTAAGTAAGACAAGAATGTATACCAATTTATCTGTCATTTAAGTATCAGCATTCAAAACAAATCTTTTGAAAGATTCAAGAACGCATCACTGAAGAACCTTCTAAACTCAGAAGACAAATTTCAACAAAGGAAAGTAGTAAACCTTATGCAAAGGACTTACGGATGAAGTCAGTGTGTTAGTCCACACACAATGCTTTTGTCACTTTTACTGACTAATAGTCTATGGTGATAAATCATGTATATTTTGATATACAGAGGTCAACACTAACAAAAATAATCAAATGAAATTTTGAATGTGGAGATGGGAGATAAGCCAAAGTAAAAATGTACTAATATTCTCCCTGTTTACTGTACAGAGCCAGGAGACATTATCTTAGGAATTAAGTATACTATTTAAACTTGTGAAAGTAGCCCTCAGAAAATACAAACTTTTCAAATTATCCAAAAAAATCCACAAAAGACACATTATGTAATAAAATAAAGAAGAAACAAAAACAGGTAGTACATTAAATAATGAGAGGACCAAAACTAAGTAAATTTGTCTTTTTCATAAACACGAACTGGTTAAATCCAACAATTAAAGAGACAGACTGAATCACAAAGGAAAAAAATTATAGTGACAGAAAGACTGAAAAAGAATGGGCAAAGTCATAGCACAAAAATACAATCCAAATGAAGCCGTGATCAACGCTGCAACTGGGCAGAAATCATTTTTTGAAATGGCAAATGGCACAGGCAGTTAATAAAGCAAAAACTGTAAGAAATAAAGAGAATACTGACAGGAATATAGAACTATGAGACTTTAACTCACTTCTCTCAGTCCACAAAATCATCAAGTGAACAAAATTAAGGACAAAGAAGACCTTTAAAATTAATTAAGTTTATTGATGAAATAAATTGAGGTGAATTTATTCTGAAACTCAAAAACTACCTTCAATAGGTCCAAATAGTCATTAAAACTGAACATAAAATCAGCCATAAAGACAACCTTAACAGACTTCAAAAGTGATAGACGTTTGCTAGTCACCATGAAATTAAATCAGACATTAATAACAAGACTAGAAAACTCTCATAAACCACTGAATCAAAAAGATTTTCTAAAAATTGCAAAAAATAGTTAAAAATCTAAAGCAGTGCTAGTTAAAAAGCAAAAATTATAGAACTAATAATATTAATCCAAGAGCTCCTTCTTAAGGAAAACTAAGAGATATCATTAGCTGATATAATCAACAATGAAGAAATAAAGCACAAAAACATACAAAGAAATGTCTACAGAGACACAACCATATGTAAAAAGAAAATTAAAATAACCATAAGCAACTACTATGTTCATTTCTGTACAAAAATATATGAAAAACACTACAATTTTCTAGAAAAATATAAATGACCAAAACTTGCCCATAGAAAAAATAGAATTGTTAAAAAAGGTCAATTTCCAAAGAAAGATGAGTTGAAAAAGAACTTCCCCCAAAACACAAGGTAAGGATAAATTCATATGGTAATCCTAACAAACTTTTAACGACCAGACAACTCCAATGTGATTTAAACTCTTCCAATACAGAGTAAAAAAGGAAAAGCAAGCGATCCAGCATAATAATGGTAACAACCCCCCTAAAAAAGGCATAGAAAAAGAATACCCCATAGGAATACTGGTAAAAATACTAAATTAAATATTCAAATATACAGTTGAATGTTCAACAGTAACCTAAATTAATAAATGTTAATAAATCTAAATATCAAAATAATGTACCATAACCAAATGTTTAGTTCCAGGATTTCTAGGAATACTTAAGAAATCCAGAAATATAATTTATTCAATTCATAAATCAAAAGTGAGAAATCATTAAGAACTCTGTACATGTTGAGAAGGTATTTAGTAAAATTCATTATCCAGCCCCTAACAAAATAGAAATGAGTAAATACTTTCTTAACGCAATCAGAAATATTCAAAGATGTCTTTAACACTCTGCCAAAGATAACCAACATGGCTGAAACAGAGAAAGAAATGGGGTATAAAACTTGGTTAAGAGTTAAAATTATTATTTGCAGATCAAATATCAAGAAAACCAGCTGATATACAATCATAAATAATCAAATAATTTAATCAATTACTTGTATGGGTACAAATTAATATACTAAAATTAACAGCCTTCATCTATATAAACTAAAAAACTAATCAGGAGGTTTAAAATAAGACAAGACCACAATCATTTACAAAAATTGTAAGAAAAATAAAATACGTAGTAAAAATTAGAAGAAATGACAAGATCTGTGTGAAAAGTCTGAAATTCTACTGATTCTGAAGAAGATGAACAAAAGGAAAGACATACCTGATATGTGGATAAAAGATAACAAAATCCAAATTGCCTTTAAGATAATTTAACACCACCACAAAGTAGGAAAGTGCATTCTAAATTTCTGTAGAAAATTCAGTAAGAACTTCCTAGGAAAATTCTTTAAGAGTTAAATCACATTTGAAAACATTATAGTACCAAAGTAATTAAAACACCATGGAACTAGCACATGGAGAGCAGACTAATGGAACAAAACGTCAAGTTCAGAAAGAGACTCAAATACCCATTTAGATTATAATAAAGACAGCATTTTAAATTAGTGGGTGAAAAACTGATTAATCCACTCATCTCACAGGGATCTTGGGCTTACTAACTTAAAAAAAAAAAAAAAACACCAGAGATGTAGTCCTACCCTAGTCTGTACCAACAAATAAATACTGGAGAGATCAGAATTAAGTATTAAAAACAAAACCAAAAATTATTAGAAGGGAAAGACTGAAGAGTAATCATGGTGTGAGAAAACCTTCCCAAGTTTAAAACAAACTCCAAAGTGATATAAAAAAAGATTAAGCCCTGGCTGGTGTAGCTCAGTGGATTGAGCTCGGGCCTGCGAACCAGAGGATCGCGGTTCGATTCCCAGTCAGGGCACATGCCTGGGTTGCAGGCCAGTTCCCAGCAAGGGACACACAAGAGGCAACCGTACATTGATATTTCTCTCCCTCTCCCTCTTCCCCTACCCCCCTAAAGACAAATTAAAAAAAAAAAAAAAAGAATTAAAACCTACATTAAAAAAACAAAAGATTAAAAATTTACCACAAAATCATCAATTTCTACATAGCAAAAAAAAAAAACACAAGCAAAATTAAAATACAAATGATAAGCTGGGAAGTACGCTTTTAAATCCTCATTTGAGAATATGTTTATTGATTTTAGAGAGGAAGGAAGAGGAGAGAGAAGGAGGGTAAGGAGAGAGGGAGGGAGAGGAAAGAGAAACAGAGAAAGAAATATCGATTGGTTGCCTCCAATACACACTTCAACGGGGGACTGAACCCTCAATCTCTTGGTACACAGGATGATGCTCCCACCAACTGAGCCAACCAGTCAGGACTGGAAAATATACTTTAATGTATAACATATAACAAAAGACGTAAGAAAAACTACAAAATAACATTTTGTATCTGTCAGGTTCATAAAGACAAAAAGCCTGACACACTGTACTGGTGGGTTGGGCTCACTGGGAAAACACATCACTGGTGAGATGTAAATTAGTACTGCAGAGGCATGTGTGGTAGTACCACAATTCCTCTTCTAGATAAACTTATATATGTGTGAAATAACGGACAAGAGGAAACACATTTTGACATTGTTGCCAGCAAGAAAACATCAGAAACAATCTAAATACACATTTTAGGGGACTGGCTAATTTATAAGATAACCGTATCAAGGGTTATTATATAATCATTAAAGAAGTGAAGCAGTAATATAGATGCTACGATGACATAGCTCTAACACATTACGTTTTAAAAAATCATGGTACTGGGGCTAGCATCTGAAATAGATAAAGAATTCACATAACTCAATAGCTTTAAAAAAAATCTCATTTTTAAAAGGGCAGAAGATCTGAATAATAGATATTTTTCCAAAGGCAGCATTATAAAAAGGCCAACAGACAAATGAAAAGACTTTTCAACATCAATAATCATCAGAGAAATGCAAGTTAAAACCACAGTAAGATATAACCTCATACCCATTCAAACATCTATCATTAAAAAGACAGGACATAAGTCTTGGTAAAGATGTGGAGAAAAGGGCACCCTTGTGCACTGTTAATGGGAATGTAAACTGGGGCAGCCACTATGGGAAACAGTATGGAGGTTCCTCAAAAAATTAAGAAGATGGTGTAGCTCAGTGGATTGAGCATGGGCCTGTGAACCAAAGGCTGCTCGCAGTTCGATTCCCAGTCAGGGCACATGCCTGGGTTGCAGGACAGTTCCCAGCAACAGTTCCCAGCAGGGGACGCATGAGAGGCAACCATACATTGATATTTCTCTCCATTTCTCCTTCCCTTCCCCTCTAAAGATAAATAAATAAAATCTACAAAAATTTTCTAAAAAAAAAAAAAAAATTAAGAGAACTACCATACGATCCAGCAATTCCACTTCCAAGAATTTAATCCAAAGAAAACAAAAACACTAATTCAAAAAGATATATGCACCCCATGTTCATTGTGGCATTACTTGTAACAGCCAAGATACAGAAACAGCCTAAGTATCCAATGATTGAAAAACTGGATAAAGAAAATATACTTTGTATATATAAATTAAATATTAGCCATAAATATGAAAGAAATCTTGCCATTTGCGACAGCATGGATGACCTAAAAGCTGGGGTATCCAACCCATGGCCCACAGGCCACATGTGACCCAGGATGGCTATGAATGTGGCCCAGCACAAAATCATAAATTTACTTAAAATATCATGAGTTTTTTTTGTGATTATGTGCGTGTTGCAATGTATTTAATGTGTGGCCCCAAGACAACTCCTCTTCTTCCAGTGTGACCCAGAGATGCCAAAAGGTTGGATATCCCTGATAGAGGGAATTATAAGTGAAGTAAGTCAGACAGAGAGAGACAAATACCATATGTTCTCACTTATACATACGTGGAATCCTGAGGGAGGAAGGAAGGAAGAAAAGGGGAGGGGACAGGAGGGGAGGGGAGGGGAGGGGAGGGGAGGGGAGGGGAGGGGAGAAAAGGAAAAGGAAAAAGATTGAAGCTCATACATACAGAAAACAGACTGGTTTCCAGAGGTAGGAAGGTGAAGGGGGTGAAATAACCAAAAAAAGGTGTCAAAGGTGCAGACTTTCAGCTATAAAATGAAGTCATAGGGATGTAACGTACAGGATGGTGACTGCAGATTATAATGCCATATTGCATATTTCAAAGTTACTAAGAGATTTTAAAATCTGTCCTCGCAAAAACTGAATATGGTGATGAATGTCAGATTTATTGTGGTGATAATTTTACAATACATACAAATATCGAGTCATTACATTGCACACCTGAAATTAATATACGGTTATTTGTCAATTATACTTCAATTTTTTTAAAAAAGAAAATCAGTGGCAAGATCTCATTGTATAAAATGAAAACACTTCTGGAAAACATTATATAATAATCTCTGTATATGTACAAGAGTTCAAGAGGTATATTCCAGGAACTGTCAAAAGGTTACTTCCAGGAGAACTGAGTTCAGCAGAGAGATAGGAAAGAAGACATTCTTCACAATATGCCCTTCAAGATTTTGTTGATGCATCTATTAGCTAAAGACTAGTTTTACTTTTAAAAGTAGTTATCATTTACTGTCACTCCAGCAATGTATGAAAGTTCCTTTCCCCCACATAAGCTTCCCAATCTTAGGTAGTTCCTCTTTTTTAAACTCATCTTAGCTCTTGGTCTTTTACTCACCCAAAATTATTTTAGTATCAATCTTCTAATATCCATAAAAAAACATTGTTGAAATTTTGATTAATCTGAGAACAAGCATCACAAACTTAAGTCTTTCCACTGATGAACTTGGCATATCTGCTCATTTATTTGTATGTTCCTCTATGTCCTTAATAAAGTTTTATATTTTCTCCATAAAATTCTTACATATCTTTTGGGTTTTTCTAGGTAGTATTTTTTTATTATGTAATGCCAGTTTTGTTTATTTATTTTTACTAGTTTGTCTTTATTTTATTTTTAATTGTTCAAGTACAGTTTTCTGCCTCTTACTCCCATCCCAGCCCACCTCCCCAGCCCTCCCCTCCTCCCTCCCGCTTCCACTCCCCGACCCCCCAGTTTTTGTCCATGTATCCTTTAGACTTGGTTCCTGCAAGCCCTTCACCTTTTCCCCTGAAATTCCCTCCCTTCTCCCCTCTGGTCATTGTCACTGGCCTCTGTTCTCTATTTCAGTGTCTTTGGTTATATTTTGCTTGCTTGTTCATTTTGTTCATTAGGTGGTTCCTGTTAATGGTGAGATCATAAGGTATTTTGTCTTTCATTGCCTGGCTTATTTCACTTAGCATAATACTTTCAGTTCCATCCATGCTGTCACAAAGGGTAGGAGCTCCTTCTTTCTTTCTGCTGCATAGAATTCTATTGTGTAAATGTACCACAGTTTTTTGATCCATTTTGAAATGGGGATTTAATATTTTCTAGTTGGTGGTTGCTGGTATCTATTCAGAAACCTTGCTAAACTGTCTTATTAGTTTTATATTTGTCTAACTTAAGACTGTTATCTAAGTGAGTCTATTAAACTTGTCCTTTCTTATTGTACTGATGGGGTCTTCTAGTACAATGTACACCCTAGGTAATAGTGTGTATCCTCATTTTAGATTTGGAAGGGATTCTTACAATAGGTCAACCATTAAACGTGACACTTGCCGAAGGTTAGTGATCAACATAAACTGATAAATATAAATACAAATATGATGTTAGCCACAGGATATTGGTAGCTTCTTTTAAGCAAATTCCTTTTCAGTCCCAGTTTGCTGCATTATTTTTAAATGAAAACAAAAATAGCACTACAGTCTAGCATTCCTTGTCATGTTTTAATCTGTTGAATTTAAGCACATAGATGATCTTCGTTTTCTTAGCTTCTGTGCACTCCAACATCTTTACAGTTTGGTGTCAAGACACAGTAAATAAAGAGCTTTCCCTTCTCCTTAGTGATAGCATGTTGGGCTCAACTTTCTTAGTTAGAAGAGAGCTGAAGTCAGCTAAAGGCATTTATTATAGACTGTTGCTCTTGAATAGCCACAAAAATGTTCACGAGGAAGGATCTGGGATGGACTTGGGCAGCCCTTTTAACAGAGACAGGATGATTAGCAGAGGATATGGATGAAGGATTAGTTCTATATAGAACATGATGAATCCATTAATGCAAAAAAGTGCTTCCTCCTAGTATTGTTACAGTCTGGGAATGCAACAGCTCAGAGAAGGGGGTTTTGTTTTCTGAATGAAAAGTCTGTGTTTAGGAAAATTAATGAGTTAAGCTATCTAACAAGCATTAAAAAGTGTTGCCCAGAGACTAAGAATATGCACGCATTACTTTAAATATTTGTTACATTTGCATTTAGTTTTTTTTTTTGATAGGCACTATTTACCTCCTTTTAAGGCCTTCCAATCATAGGACATATTTGCTGAACTATCTGCAGTTGCAGCCAGGAAAGGTGCCACCAGTATGAGCAGAAGACAAATTATATTAGATGCTTAAATATACATGAGTAGTAGAAAATTTCAATGCATCTTATAAAATCTTTTAAATTAATTTTGCACTTGCAGAAGAGTTGCAAAAATAGTAAAATTCCCATATACCCTTTACCCAGCTTCTAATGTTAGCATCTTACATAAAATAATACAATTATCAAAATTTCTTTTTAGGCTTCCAGTCAAGATGATGACATAGGCAGACATGGCTCGCCTCTTCACACAACCACATCAAAATTACAACTAAAATATAGATGAACCATCATTCAGAAATGTCAGAAATAGACCTGAATGGAAGTCTGACAACTACGAAATTGAGTTGAATGAAGTCTGACATCTACTAATGGAAGAAACCACATCCATCTAGACTGGGCCCCACATCCACGTGGCTAAAAATTCAAGAAGGGTATCTTGGGAGCAAAGAGTCCCAGAACCACACACCAGGCTCCCCAGCCAAGGATTCCAGTGCCAGGAAGGTAGTCTCCACAACTTCTGATGTGGAAACCAGTGGGGAGGGATTAAGTCAGTGGAGGAAGCTGCTGGAGCCCTACATAGTTCCTCTTGGGGAACCCACACACAGACTCACCTACTCAGACTCCCTCCCTCTGCACTTTAGCACCGAGGTGGCAGCTTGAAAGGTATTAGTGGTATACAGGGAGAGACTGAAGTATCTGGCACGGGGCTGAGCAGAGGCCATGGTCTCTTTGCTGAGCCATCCCCCCAGAGAGCTGGTAAGCTGGTGCCATATCTGAAACTCCTGGCTAACATCTATGTGACCCACCTTGGAGATCCAAAGAGGCTCTACCCAACCCAAGCTGCTTTTCCATAGGAATGGCTTGTCTTGGCTTCTGCTTCACACAAATTCCTAAATCCTACCAAACGAGAGCTGGCTTCAGTGAGCCCTAATGGCAGACAGATTAGAGTTACAACTTGGTTTCACCTGGGAACCTCCAAGCCCAGTTCAAGTACAAGAGGAGGGTGTACTCACCCCACATGAAGGGTACACCTTGAGTACCCAGCTTGGGTGATAGGGGAGGCTGTGCCATACAGGGCACCTACTACATTAGGCCACACTGCCAAGACAGGGAGTCGTAGCAGATTGACCTAAGACACAGAAACAAACACAGGGAGGCTGCCAAAATGAGGAGACAAAGAAATATGGCCCAAATCAAAGAACAGAACAAAACTCCAGAAAAAGAACTAAAAATGTAGATAAGCAATCTATCAGATGCAGAGTTCAAAACAGTTTATAGGGATGATCAAGGAACTTAATGAGGACCCTCAGCAATATAAAAAAGATCCAGTCAGAAAGGGAGGATACACTGATTGAAATAAAGAACAATTTACAGGGAAACGACAGCAGAATGGATGAAACCAAGAATCAAATCAATGATCTGGAACATAAGGAACCAAAAAACAACCACACAGAACAAGAAAAAAGAACCCCCCAAAATTGAGGGTGGTATAAACAGCCTCTGGGACAACTTTAAGAGGTCCAACATTCACCTCATAGGGGTGCCAGAAGGAGAAAAAAAAAAGAGCAAGAAATTGGAAATCTATCTGAAAAAATTGTGGAAGACAACTTCCCTAATTTGGTGAAGGTAACAGAGATGCAAGTCCAGGCAGCACAAAGAGTATGATGGATGCAAAGAGGCTCACTCTAAGATACATCATTATTAAAAGGCCAAAGGTTAAAAATAGAGAGAGAGACTCTTAAAATCAAGAGAAAAGAAGTTAAATACCAGAAGGTTGCCAGATGGGTGAAGAGGTTAAGGGGAGTAAGAGGTACAAATAGGTAGTTACAGAATAGCCATAGTGATGTAAAGCACAGTATAGGATATGGAGTACCCAAAAAACTTATACACATACCCATGGACAAGAACAATGGTGAGGGGATTGCCTGAGGGAGTAGGGTGCATTGGGTGGATGGAGACAAATGGGGGAGAAATCAGAACAACTGTAACAGCATAATCAATAAAATATAATTCAAAAAAATTTTTTTAGCTCTGGCTTATGTGGCTCAGTGGCTTGACTGCTGACCTGAGAACCAAAGGGTTGCCAGTTGGATTCCTAGTCAGGGCACATGCCAGCGTTGCAGGCCAGGTCCCAGGAACAATCCTTCCTCATGAACATGAGGTGCAAGAGGCAACCACACACTGATGTTTCTCTCCTTCTCTTTCTCCCTTCCTTCCCCCTCTCTAAAAATAAATGAAATCTTTAAAAATTTTTTTAATTTCTTTTTTAAAAATTTACTTGAGATATAATGGACATATAACATTACATTAGTTTCAGGTGCAGAGCATAATGATTCAAAAATTATATAATATTGCAAAATGATCATCACAGTATCTAGTTAATATCCCAACATTCCTTAATTTATTAATTGATTCTAGCACACTGGCATACCTCGACGATTTGGGGAGCATGGTTCCAGACTAACGCAAATAAAACAAGTCATAATCTTTTTGGCAGAGGTGGGTCTTGCCTCTCATTTGTAAACATTGCAACATCTGTGAAGCACAATAAAGCAAAGTGCAATAAAACAAGGTATACCTTGTACTCTAGTATTTTAAACTATGGAGTCTATTTAGGCTTCACCAGTTTTTCCACTGTTCTTCTGTTCCAGGGACCAATTCAGGATCTCTGAATATGTAATTTTATGAGCTTAAAAAACAAACAGATGATATCATAAAAATGTTTAAAAGGATAAAGAGTAATGATTAATTCTGCCCAATAAAAATTATTATAAAGTACTGTTAGAAAATGGCAATAATAAAGCTAGTATGAAACTGATTACAGGTGACAATTCTGACAATTTAAAAACAATGCAGTATGACACAAAAATTCAAAAGAACAATACAAAAGATCAGAATATCTAAAAATGGGTCCAAATATACAAGAATCTAAATGCAAAAGATAAGCATTAATAAGGAAGGGAAAATGCAGATGCGGGCCGCTCTGGGGGCAGGCAGTGACATGGGGCATGGCAGGATCTCCCAGCGCTTCCCTAGGAGGCTCCCCAAGTAAGAGAGCTATGACTTGGACGCCATGGTAAGTGCTGACCGACCTATGGGTGCCCTCCTGCCTCTATGGCTTAGGAAGCCCCACAAGTCTCAGGTAGGATCCCAACTTTGCAAAGAGGGAAAGAGACTGGGAAAGGTAACAGAAGTATGAACAGAAACTTTCAACAAAAAAAAAAAGAGAGAGAGAAAGGAAAATGTAACAATATTTAGCAAGTGAAAGTGGAATAACTAGCAATATCCATAAAAATATCTTATAGGTATATCATTTAAATTTTGAATGACTTATATAAATATAACAGAAAATAAGAATCAGAACAAAGTATCAGCTCTTTAGGGGGTAAACTGTTAATTATAATGGAAGAAACAAAGCAAAAGGTAGATTTAAACACAAAATTAAGATTACAAATTTTAGCCCTGGCTGGTGTAGCTCAGTGGATTGAGCGCGGGCCTGCGAACCGAAGGATCGCGGTTCGATTCCCAGTCAGGGCACATGCCTGGGTTGCCAGGCCAGTTCCCGGCAGGGGACATACAAGAGGCAACCGCACATTGATGTTTCTCTCCCTCTCTCCTTCCCTTCCCCTCTAAAGATAAATAAATAAAATCTAAAAGGAAAAAAAAATTTATGGGAAAAAAAAAAAGATTACAAATTTTAAGAGTAATAAAACCAAAACAGGGAACAATGAATTAGCAAGAAGACATATTAAGTATGACAAAAGGTTAAAACATACCTATCAACACAGTTGATGTGCCAGGTTTCCTTATGTGTGTGTGGTCTATGCCAGGGGTACCCAACCCCCAGACTGTAGACGGTACTGGTTTGGGCATGTTAGGCACTAGGCAGCACAGCAGGAGGTGAGCTTGAATGTAATGTGCTTGAATCATCCTGAAACCATAACCCCCACCCCTATCCATGGAAAAATTGTCTTTCACAAAAATGGTCCCTGGTGCCACAAAGGTTGGGGACCTCTGGTCTACGCAATAAATCCAAACCTTATATGAGCAATGTAAACTGCCTGGTTCAATACTTACTGTGACAGAAAACACAGTGTCAAATGTCAACAAACACAAGCCCATAAAGTAATGCCTAAACTCAAGGAATTCCTACTCTTCCCCTACTTTTCTATACTTTTAGAAAATATATTGATTCTTACCAATTTTCTTAAAATGTAGAAATGAGCCAGAGGGCTCTAGAGGTTATTGAGAATGTCCTTTTACTGTGTATTGCAAGCTAAGTGTATGAGTAAATCACAAATAAATTCTGAAGAATTGAGTAATTTATGTGATGCCTTAAATATAACAAAGGGTCCCAAATCCACTATTTCTTTACTCAGGTCATTAAATACTCAGGCAGGTTTTCTTCAAGTACAAATACTTTTGTGCTAATAAATCAGGTTAAGGTCACTCCAGATTTCTCATTTTTTTTTACAGGATGCTTACCCAGGGACTTTTCTTCTTCAAATAAAGAGGCAAAAATAGCTATTTGGATTTGAGATGCATACATTTACAGTGGCCATTTACTCTATTTTAATTTCACTTAGCATAAATCATGAATGGTATTTAAATACCTATTATTTTAAATGTTATATACAATTTCTCTGACCTTTTTCCGTGACTTTTTAATTTTCTCCCATTCCATCCATTTCCTTTCCTGTAATTTTCCCTGTATCTCCCCCAGGACAACACTTCCCAACTGCTGCAGAGCACTGGAGTGTATCCAAGCAACAGACTGCAAAATCCTAATTTGTTTCATCTCCCGTGAGGTAACTCAGCATGTTCCAAGACAAAAAATATATATATAGCTAATGGTAACACCCATTGCAGATTTAACATTTTTTTTACAAAAATAAGAAATTTCAGCCATAATTTCCTAAAAGTAACTGTCTATCTTTAACCCTTGTAATGATGATTCCTTCTCAGAATTGTGTCACACTGTTTGATATGAACATTTCGGGAGGTGGGCACACCGACAAGAAAACCATAATTATGATCATACCCTGGGGGAGAAGAAACCACCACAAAATGCAATGATGTTTTCTACTAACTACAAAACATAATGAGCACTTGTACTGTCCTCTTGTCCCTACAAACAGCTTCACACTATCATGGAGTCCAGAGGCCTCTACTGTGATGGAAACAGAACAAAGTTAAGTGTCTAGATGAGCTGGATAAGGTTAGTACTGCCCCATAATTTCAATACCCTTGGCTCCCAACTGGCCCTGGTAAACTGACTCGAGCTGAAAAAAGACTCAGCCAAACACATCAGAACCATAAAATTTGAAATAAAAATTTAAGTGAATACAGATCTAATCTCCTGTTATCGGAGGACATTCTGAATAAGTAGTATGGAAAAAAAAAAAAAACAGAGAAGATCCAAAATATATGACTTGATAAGAAATGTGGAATTTCTCCATGACATAAGCATTATAAACCCATTTTTTCAAAGCCTCTGGAGCAATAACCACCCATTAAATTCTGCAAATTAACAGCAAACAATAAAAAAGAATTTATCATAATATGACAGAGCTTATAATATCCTTAAAATGCAAAACTAAAACAATTCAGAAAACTATTTTGCCAGTCAAGCAAGACAGTTAAAATTATTCTCAATGCTGATAAAAATGCATTAAGATAGCCACTCTCAACACAGTATTACTGAAAACACTTTCTGGAAAGTACTTTTCAGTTATATATCAATGCCTTATAAATGACCTTATCATTTGACTTGGTAATTCTACTTCTTTGGAAATATCTGGGACACAGATTTACATAGAAAAATATTCCTCACATCATGCAACTTTATAGGGGAAAAAGGATCTAAATGTCCATAACAGTAAAGTAAGTTATGGATGTGAAAGCAAGTTTTATATATATATATATCCATCCCACAGAATACAATGCATTTAATAAAATTAATGTTTAAAAAAGTAACATGAGAAAATGTTCACAGTATATTGTTACAAATAATAAGGAAAAATTTAAAACTATGTGTGTGTATACACACATATGTTTACATAGAGACAGTTCTGCTACCATTAGTGGTTGATTAGCTTATTCAGATCAATCCTTCCACTGAACACTACAAAAACCAAACCAAACACTTAAAAAAAATTCATTTAATTTAGGGGCATCTGCCAATGCTGAAAGAGACAACCTAGAGTCTCAGAAGTTAAGTAGAGCTTTAAAACCTCAAGGGGGTCCAGGGAGATAAACACTGTAGTTGAGGCCCACAGGGAAAGGAAGCCTTGGTGATTTAAAAAAAGAAACAAACACCATAGACTTTGGGTTGTGATCATGAGGGACTATACCAATGCTTAGAGTGAAACTATAAAGACACTAGTTCACAAAAGCAGAAAAAGAGTTTACATCCACGCAACATTCAAACAAATATTGTTGTAGATTGCTGAGTAAATGTCTATGCCAGTCACTATTTTTTGGTGCTTGGCAAATACCAATACACAAAACAGAAAAAGATCCTTACCTATACAGCTTACACAGTGATGGGAAGAAGTTTCAGAGGCTGAGGGTAAACAAACAGGGGCACTGCTAATACATAATTAAACTATATTGCATGCCATAAGGGACCCTAAAATATCTCCCACAGGAGTTTGTAACTTTAAAGTTTAAATTCTAAAGAAGAAAGCAGATTCATTATAGAGAAGAACACTGGATTACTTCCTACCACCACATAAAAAGAGAACTAGAGATGGACTGAAGACCTAACTGTGAAAGGTAAAACTATAATTAATGAAAGAAAATATATGGGAATATTCTTGTGACCTTAAGAGGATTTCTTGCCCTGGCTGGTGTAGCTCAGTGGATTGAGCGCGGGCCTGCGAACCAACCGATCCAGGTTCGATTCCCAGCCAGGGCACATGCCTGGGTTGCAGGCCAGTTACCAGCAGGGGACACATGAGAGGCAACCATACATTGATATTTCTCTCCCTCTCTTTCTTTCCTACCCTTCTCCTCTAAAAATAAATAAATAAAATATTTAAAAAAAAAAAAAAAAAGAGGATTTCTTAAAATTTCAAAAGCACAAACATTAGCATAAAAGACTGAATTTTAACACATTGAAATTTAAAATTTCTGTTCAACAAACAGATGACAGTATGAGAAAAGATGTTTACAAAGCATAAAGTATATAAGGGACTTAATGTCTAGAGTAACAAGAGCTTCCTCAAATCAACAAAAAAAGAAAACCACCCTAGTGGGAAGATGGGCAAAGGACAAAATCAAGTATCCACAGAAAAGCAAGCCCCAAATCATCTAGGAACACCAGTAGCTACCTAAAACTCATTACTGCAGAAATGCAGGCTGCAATATCTGAGTGACAACATTTTTGCAACTGAACATCAAGTACATGCAGACACGTGGGGACACTGAATCTTTGTTCACTGCTTATGAACATGTAGAGCGAGGTATCCTCTCTTGAAAATCCAGTGAAATTAAGTGTATAGATATTCTATAATCAATGACAATTATGTTCCTGGATATACACACTAATGAATTCCTCATACAGATAAAAAGTAATTATTGTGATAGTAAAAAATTGGAGCAATGCTTGATTATTTGTGGTAGAGGAAAAACTGGAGACAACCTGAGTGTCCATCATAAGAAAATAATTCAAAGCATGGAGAAAGGCTATAATGCAACATCACTGAACACAGTGAAAAAAATGGAAATACAGAAGTTATCTAAGAATACAACAATGGCAGAATGGTGATAAAGAAAAGCAGATGATAATAGGGACCTACAGAATTGTAATAAAAACTACATGATGTAATAAACATACAGAGCTCAGCCCAGTGTCCAGCTCCTAATGTGTTCTAAGTGAACAGTTCCGGCATTAATTACCATTTATTCACCTTTTATCTAATTATTTGTATTACTGGATATTTGTATAATAAATATCAGTTCAAACACTAGCTCTCCAAGTTACTAGCTGTAAGACTCTGGACAACTTACTGAATCTCTTTGCATCCCAATGCCCATTTTTGTAAAGTAAAATTCAGTGTCAACACGTGCAGTTATTTTAAGGTAAAAAGATAATGTAAAGTTTACAATAAATGTTTGTCTTGCTTCTCATCCCTCCTCTCTCTCAAAGTGTATTAATGAAAAGTCTCAACAGATGACTATCATGCAGCAATTACCCATGGTAATTTATGGTGACCATGTAACAATATGGAAAAAGGCTAAATAATGTGAGAAAAAGGCAAGCATGAAAAATGGCCACAAATAAATTAAAATGAGTCCCTTACTTGAGTTTGGGTAGAAGAATTATAGGTGATTATTTTTCTGTGCAACTGAACGTCAAGTGCATGCAAGTTCTGCTTTCTATTTTTCATTATTATTTCTATTTTATTTTATTTTATTTTATTTTATTCAAAAGAAGGAAGAAAGAGAGGGAGGGAGAGAAACATCGATAAGAAAGAAACACTGACTGGTTGCCTTCTACAAGCACCCTGACCAGGGATGGAGCATAAAGTCCAAAACCCAGGCATGTGCCCTGACTGGGAATAGAACTGGTGACCTCACAGTTTATGGTTTGTGGGACCTTGTCCAACCAACTGAGCCACAGCCACCAGAGTTGCTTTCAATTTTTCAAATATCTGGCAATATGATTATATTACTTCTAGAAATTAAAAAAAATTAAACCATAAAGCTCTGCCCTGGGTGCTTTATAGATGCAAGGCTGTTTCTACATATACAAATCAACAAATGTGATGCACCACATTAATAAAACATAAAAAATCATGATCAATCTCAATAGATATAAATAAGCATTTGACAAGATTCAACAAGCTTTCATGATTTAAAAAACTCAACAAATTGGGTATAGAATGAAACTACCTCACCATAGTATAAGCCATATATGAAAACTCCAAAGTGAACAACGTATTTTAAGACAAAACTTTTCCTCTAAGCTCAGAAAAAAAGGCAACTTTCAGCACTTCTATTCAACACAATATTATATGTTCTAGCCAGTGCAATTAGACAAGAAAATATAAAAGGCATCCAAATTGGAGAGAAAGAGGTAAAATTATCTGTGCAAATGATATTATCTTATATGCAGAAAATTCTGAAGACTTCACAAAAATCTGTTGTAACTGACAAGCAAATCCAGCAAAGCAGCAGGATACCAAGTTAATACACAGAATCAGTTCCATTTATTGTATGTATGTATGTATGTATGTATGTATGTATTTATACACAGAGGGGAAGGGAGGAGAGAAACATCAATGGGTGTTTGCCTCCCGCATGCCCCCTACTGGGTACCTGGCCTTGCAATCCAGGCATGTACCCTAACTGGGAATCAAACCAGCAACCCTTTGGTTCACAGGCAGGTGCTCAAGCCACTGAACCACACCAGCCAAGACATCTTTTTCTTACACACACACACACACACACACACACACACACACACACACACACTTTATTTATTTATTTATTTATTTATTTATTTATTTATTTCTGTTTTTTTAATCCTTGCCTGAGAACATGCTTATTGATTAAAGAGGGGGAAGGAGGGAGGAGAGAGAAACATTAATTGGTTGCCTCTCATACCTGCTGAAACCAGGAACCAAACCCACAACCTACGTATGTGCCCTGACCAGGTTTCAAATCCCACAACCTTCTGTTTTATGAACTTGAGTCATACTAGCCAAAGCAAATTCCATTTCTACACACAATGAATCACCTATCTGAAAAGAAAATTATGAAAATAATTTCATTTACAATAGCAGCAAAAAGTATAAACTACTTAGGCATTAATCAACAAGGTGAAAATATATACAATGAAAACTATAAAACACTTCTGAAAAAAATTAAAGACATAAACAAATGGAAACATATCATATGTTCATGGATTAGAATAATTAATAGTTAAAGTACCAATATTACCCAAAGTGATCTACAGATGCAATGAAATCACCATCAAAATCCCAATTTTTTCCTTAGACACAGAAAAACCCTAAAATTCATATGTAAATCTAAAGGAATCCCAAATAACCAGTCTTAAAGAAAAACAACAACAACAACAAAAAAACCTAGAGGATTCTTACACTTCCTGATTTCGAAACTTACTACCGAAGCTACAATAAGCAAAACTAGGTGATACTGACATTAAGGCAAATATACAGACCAATGGAATAGAATACAGAGCTCAGAAATACACATATACATACATTCAAATGATTTTGACAATAGTACCAAGACCATTCAATGGAGAACAGTCTTTTCAACAAATTGTGCTGGGAAAACTAGATATCTATGAGCAATAGAACAGAACTGGACCCTTACCTAACACTATATACAAAAATTAATGTAAACATGGATCAAAGACCTAATTGTCAGACCTAAAGCAATGAAACTCTTAGAAGAAAATATAGGACCAAAGCTTCACAACATTGGACTTGGCCATGATTTCTTGGATATGACACCAAAGGCAAAGACAAAAGAAAAAAATAAACAAATTGGACTTCCTGGAAATTTTAAAATTTTGTACAAGAGACACTATTCACTTAGTAAAAAGGCAACCTACTAAGTCGGAGAAAATATTTGCAAATCACATATTTGATAATGGATAATTGTCCAGAAGATATAGAAAACCCAACAAAAAACAACTTGATCATACAAAGGACTTCAATAGACATGTCTGCAAAGAAGATATATGCATGACAAATAAACACATGAAAAGACGCTCAACATCACTAATCATTAGAGCAATGCAAATCAAAACCACAATGAAATACCATCATCTCCCACCCATTAGGGTGGCTGCTATTAAAATAACAGAAAACAAGTGTTAATGAGGATAATGAGAAACTGGAACATTTGTGCACTGCTGGTGAAAAGGTGAAATGTAGAAAATAGTATTGTGCTTCTTCAACAAATTAAAAATAGCATTACCATATGATCTGGCAATGCTGGGAATATACCCAAAAGGATGGAAGCGGGGTCTCTAAGAGATACTTGTACACCCATGTTCAAAATAGCATTATTCACAATAGGGAAAGCAACCCAAGTGACAGATAAATGGAAAAGTAGAATGTGGTGTATATATTCAAAATGAAGAAAATCCTGGAATATGCCATGATATAGATAAATCTTGAGGGCATTATGCTAGGTGAAACAAGCCAGTCACAGAAAGACAAATACTATATAATTCCACTTCTACACGGCACTTAATTACAATTATAAAGACAGAAAGTAAAATGGTGGTTGTGGTGCCAAAGGTGGGGATGATTTCAGTTTTACAAGACTGAAAAAGTTCTGGTGATGATAGTAGTGATGGCTACACAATTGAATTGTGCACTTAAAACAGGATTAAGATAGTAAATTCCATGCTGTATTTTACTACAATTAAAAAATTAAAAATAGTAAAGATCTGCTACAAGGTGCTTTATATATGAGTAGTATACAAGTATTTTTAAATTGTGTTGAACAAAAATTAAGAAACTTCAAAACCTAAACACCTCTGAACCTTAATCAATAAATTTATTAAAAACTTTAGAATATACACCTAAAAACTGGGTTCTTCCTAATTCTAATACTTAAACCTGGGACAAATAATTTATTCATACATCCTCATATTCTTCACCCATAGTGTGAGGGTAATTTAAAGACAGTTGTTAAGGTGAAATGAGATAATATGGAAGCACCATGTAGAAGACAATGTTTTTAAAATTTCAAAGTGTGCAAGGATACAAATGTAAATTCATTAAGTATCAAAAGAAAACATTTAATGGTTAAGAGCTTAGACTGACATCAGACAGACCCTATATTCAAATTTCAGTTCTTTGACAACTTGTGAAGCTTTAGACAATTAATTTCACCTTCATCAGGAAAATGAACATAACAACAGACATCATGGAGTTGCTATGAAAATTAAATGAGATGAATCATATAAAGTACAGTGCTTGTCAGAAAATGACTCAATGGCCTCCAACAGCTCCTTCAGTTAATGTGACTGAGTATTGAAAACCTTTTTCTATGCCTTGTCCCAGCTACTGTGCTTCACGCTAAGATCCAAAGATAGGAAAGATGTATGCCCTACCCTTGAAAAGTTCACAAGCAGCAAAGGAAGCAAAAAGATTTTTCAAAGTTTGTAAGAGACTGTAATAAATAATAAAATTGGATTTTATATATGTTAAGTTGTGAACAAAGAGTAAGGGGACTGAGATCAGTTATAGTGAGAAATGAATCAGAATCTGAAAGGAAATGAAATTTGAGTTGGCTCTTCTTAAAAGAAAGGGCATATCTGTTTTATCCATTAATAAAGGAAAAACACAAAATAAATAATCAAAATAATAGAGCATTCAAGACAACTGAGAATAGTCTCACCATATGGAGTTCTCAGTGGGCAGAAGCAGGACATAAAAAGGAAAAAATATGAGGGTCTAAGAGTGAAGGGCTCTGCACAAATGCCCTGTTCAGGTACGTACACTCATGTTCCATGGGGAAATCAAGAGGATTTTAAGATCACAGTAAGACTTAAATCTATAAAACTAATTAAATGAGAGGCTTAAGTTGACTGAAAGATGTCAGGAACAACTATCTAGGAGATTTGACTTGAAAGAAGAGTATGTCTGATAGACAATCCAGAAAGACAGACATCCCAGGCAGAGAGCCCACTGTTTCTGGAGTGCAGCACACTGAAGAGAAAGGCGAGGCATTAACACCTAGGCAGGAATCTGAACTTCATAGCAACAGAAAAAGGCTTTCAATCATGGAACATTTAATAAAATGGTGTTTTAAAAGAAACATCTCTGATATCAATGATAGAAAGAAACCAACTAGCAACACACCGGGAGCCCGGAAGACCAATTAGGAAGCGATGCCACAGTACAGGCAGGAAATTACAAAGGCTAAAACCAGGCCAAAAGAGGGAAGAGCAGTCTGACTCAAGAGACTCAATTTATTTGCTATATACTTGGGGAGGAAAAAAATTAAGTCTGTTTTACCATCTCCATATTTCAAACACATTCACTATTCCCCTCTAACTACAGGATAATAATCTCAAAGCAGATATAAAGACCCTCCCAATCTGGTCCTAGCCCTTTCATTCCCTTTCCCTTAAAACCCTACAGTCCTTTGCTTGGACTCTACCCTCACCAAACCTCATCCAATTTGCAAGGACTAATTCACTAACTTTCCATAAAGTCCTCCTGACTCTCCCACAGTGACCCCCACCCCCACAGAGAAATATCGTACATGAAAACAGCTACACAACAATCCAAGTCAAGAGGAGTGCCATAAGAATACGGCATACTGGAAAAAAAATGCACTAAGGAATTGTGAATTATGGTTATTCGGAAGTTAGTTCTTCCATAAGGTTGTTATTACATGAAATAAAGTAATAATGGTAACTAACAACGGTAAAGTGTATCTGCCAATCTGCAACCATAAGAAGACGTAGAAAAGAATAAATCAATGTAGATTGAAGTGAGAATGCAGTTAGTAATGCTGTGAAGAATTCTTGGGATTATATATACAGCATAATATTAACTGGTACTTTTTAAAAACTAACTTATTTCCAAAGAAGTAATTTAAACAATAGCCTTTTTCCTCCTCTAGAATAAGTCTAATGAGGGAACAGAAATTATCAGAGACAAAGCAAAATTATAACTTTGGTAAACAGTTCCTAGAAATCATGAGTATCATATTTAAATTGTAATAAATAAATAATAATGTGTACCTGGTTGCAACCTACAGAGAAAAAGGACTTACAGTTTGGGCTTATGTCTGTCTGTAGTGACAGGATGAAGAGCTCAGAAATCTCAATGCCAAACATGTCACAAGAGGTCAGATGTCACCTTCTCTAACTGGGGGTTGACCCTAAAGTAGGCAATACATGTAATTAATCGATGCCCTACTCTGAAACATTGACTTGAATGGTACTAGTCTACCGATTCAATGTTAGTCTAATTATGCTAGTCACAATTATGATCACCTCTAGAGACAGAAATTCATTGTTACTCAAGAAAGGAAAGAAATATAAAGGGTCAAAAATTTTTTTGCAACAATCAACAAAAAAAAAAATTGTCTCTCCCAATGATACAAACCATATCAAATGATACGGTCAATAATGCTGGTAGAGACTAATATAAAACCCATACTTACTTCAAAGTATGCCTTCAAATCATCTCATAACTAGTACTGATAATACTTATGAAACTCAAATGCCATGTTATAACCATCCAAAGCAGATGTGAATAATTTGTTTGGATTAAAGAGGAAAAAGAAATTATATATGTAACTTCTTTTTATTATACACTAAAATATAGGTGACATTTAGTAAAGTAACACGACAATGAGTTATAAATCCTACCGGGAATCTTAGGGATTAAAAGTAAATTTCGTTTCTGTTTCTCATTTTGTTATATGATTATCTCTTTGCTCCTTGACTTTAAAAACTGTAAAACAAAGGCTAACATCATGATCTTAAGCATACAAATATGTTATATCTGTTTTACATAAATGTTAAGTAATCAGATATTTTAAAACTTTAATTTCATGACATCTATACAAGTATCATAAAAATTGATGAAAAAGTGCTAATTATAATTTAGTACTTAATCATTTTTTTAACTAAATGAGAAAGCTGCTCTTATATAAACCTATGCTTATCTTCATCTGAACTGACTATACAGTACAGGGTCTTTTTGTGACACAATGATTCTTTGCTTCCATTACGATGATGGAAACACCACAAAACATCCTTCAAATTCTATGAATGTAAAAATGTTTTTACTGAGTACCAAAATTTATTATACTTATTTAGCTTCCAAATGAAGATATCTATATAATTTTATACTATCATTAAAGCAAACTTTTTTAAATCAGAGACGGCTTACCCATCAACTAAAAAAAACAAAATTCAAATTAAATCCCATATATATTTAGTTTGATTTCAGATCAATTTTTTGTAAAAGTACTTTCCATTCCCAAATAGAACTTGCTAAAAAAGTTTCTTAGTTATAATTTTTAAGTATCCGAAATGATCAAATGTCAACAGTAATTCTCTAATTTTTGTACTTCTTAAAATATAACACTAGCAGTTAAAAAAAAAAGACAATTAAAAGAAAGTAGTAAAAAAGAGTCAGGACTCTTTCCTGAAGAGGTGTAGTGATGCCCAATAGGAAACTACTGCTATGAATGCTTAAGGTAGATATCATCAGATTAGGTGAAGAAAAATTTGCAACTTAGAAAAATTTCCGTTTTGTTACAGAGATAAGTTTTTATCAGTCACTGTTCAAATAACTCTGAGAATCTGAGGCTTCTACTTATGGAATTTGTAAATTTTAACATGAGTCTTAATATTTTAACCATTCTATGTCTGAAGATAATAGTGCTATATATAGACTATGATATTGTCTAGCGCTATATAAAAACATAAAGAAATGTCCCTTGGATTTGCTTCTGCCAGAAGAAACCTTTATTTACTTTTAGTTCTGCTTTGGGACTCCAGAAAATATCCAGTGCCTTTACCAACTATCTCTTTTTTTCCAGAAAAATCACAAAACTGCTGTGTACTGGGAACATAGTGAAAGTAGCATAGTTCTTAATCTCTCTCAAACCTCCTAAAAAGTGTTACTAAAAGAGTTAGCAAACAAATAAAATACCCCACCATTGGACAACATAAAAAACAAAATTAAGTAATGAGAAATCCCCATGAATCCCAAAATTCCAGCAGGTGAGGGTAAAACTCAAAAGCTACAATCCCAATTGGTACTGACACCTGTGTAGAGGAAAGCAGAAGGGCATAACAGAGTATCTAATGAAAAGAGCATAAAAGAATTTTTTAAAATAAGCAACAGATGTCATTGGAAAGTACTGTGAGCCAATGTAACAGCAGTTGGAAGCAGATACACTTTTACACACCCATTTGCAGGTGAATCATGGTAATTCATGAATTCATGGTAAAGACTAAGGGGCTGGAGCATAATGGGCCCCATGAACATTCAAACTTAGTCAGCCAAAGCTGCCTGCCAGGATGGAGCCTTACCATGCAGAGAAAATGTAAGTAATAAAAATATCAAACACTACAGGTCAAAAGGATATTCGATGTAAAAACAATGAGTATAAAGGAAAGGGTGGTTCCAGAAAAAAAGCAGTGGGGAAGAAAGCAAAGAAAAAGCAGGGAATCATGAGAAACATGAGCCCATATTTTGAGTACTTCATAAAAATGACATAAGGAGTTTCAGAGCCATGAATCTAGAAAAACTATTCTAGCCACCTTACCCTGTAAAAGTTCGGAAAAATTGATTTCATATCAAAATGACCAATATGATGGCTGTAATTGAAGGAACAAAATAAAATCCATACAATGAAAGCAAGTCTGAGATGTGTGCTGGCTGACAAGACAAATGAAAACTGTAACTGTTATTCCAAACACAAAAAAGGACATGAAGAAAATGATGCAAGGCATAGAAAGGATATACATCAGAACTACAAAAGCTAAGAAATGAGTTAAATATCAGAAGTAAATTTTAAAAATCATGTCAGCAGTGACATCTAAACTAGCAGGTACACAAGAGTAAATAAACAGAAAAATGTCACAAACAGAAGTAGCAAAGAAGGAAAATGTTAGAAGTCAAAAATATATTGCAGCTTTACCCGTAACTGTCAGAATGTGGAAGCAACAAAGAGGTCCTTCAAGGTAGGGGGACAAATAAACAGACGTCTATCCAGACAATAGAATATTATTCAGTGCTAAAAAGAAATGAGCCATTAGGCCACAAAAAGACATGAAGAAAAATCTTAAATGCATATTACTAAGTGAAAGATGATCTGAAAAGGCTACATCCTATATGGCTCCAACTCTAGGACATTCTGGAAAAGAAAAATGATGGAGACAGTGAAAAAAGCAGCTGTTACCAGGGATTGGGAGGAGCAGATACAGATGGAGCACCGAGAAATTTTAGGGCAATTGAAACTACTCTATATGATGCTATAATGGTGGATACATGTCATTGTATGGTTGTCCAAACCCACAGAATGTAACCAAGAGTAAACCCTAATGTAAACTATGGGGTTTGTTTGGGTGACAATGATGTAGTCCATCCTTGATAAAAATGTACCATCTGGTGATGCATGCTGGTAGTAAAGAAGGCTATGCATGCGGGGAGGGAGGGTATATACGGAAAATCACTTTATCTTTTCAATTTTGGTGTAAAACTGAAATTTCTCTTTAACAAATAAAGTTAAAAAAGATGAAAAGAATTCAGTAGAAACTTACAAATTTAAAAGATGAGGAAAAAAGATACAATATAGTATAAGAGAAGGCCCCAATTAATAAATACTATGTAAGTGTGTATATAATAAAAATAATATAACTTAAAAATTATGTGTGTGTGTGTGTGTGTGTGTATGTATATATATATAAAGGATACTGCATATCCAAGAAAATCAACCTAGAATGACCAATATTGAGACTTCAAACAAAAAATAATCTTTGTGAATCTAGGCAAAAAAAAAAAGTCTCAACAAAAAGGAAGTCAAGTTTTTTAAAATATATTTTACTGATTATGCTATTATAGTTGTCCCAATTTTCCCCTTAGTCTCCCTCCGTCTGGTACCCCATTCCCTCCAGCAATCCCCCTCTTAATTCATGTCCATGAGTCATGCATATAAGGTCTTTCTTGGCTTCTCCATTTCCTATAATATTCTTGATAGCTCCCTATTTTGTACCTACCAATCATGCTTCTTAATCCCTGAACGCTTTTGCCATTCTCCCCCCGCCCCCACTGATAACCCTCCACATGATCTCCCTATCTATGATTCTGTTGCTGTTCTGCTTTATTGCTTAGTTTGTTTTTCAGATTCAGCTGCTGAGAGTTGTGAATTTGTTGTCCTTTTAATGTTCATAGTTTTAATTTTTTAAAAAATAAGTCACTTTAACATTTCATAGAATTAGGACTTGGTGATGATGAACTCCTTGAGCTTTACCTTGTCTGGGAAGCACTTTATCAGCCCTTCTATTCTAAATAATAGCTTTGCTGGACAGAGTGATTCTGGATGAGTCCTTGCTTTTCATGACTTTGAATTATTCTTGCCAGTCCCTCCTCCTGCAAATGTTTCTTTTGAGAAATCAGCGAGTCTTATGGGAACTCCTTTATTGGTAACTGTCTCCTTTTCTCTTGCTTCGTTAAGATTATCTCTTTATCTTCAACCTTTGGCATTTTAATTATGTGTCTTGGTGTGTTCCTCTCTGAATACAACCTGTTTGCACTAAATACAATTCTGTGCTTCCTGGACTTGCATGTCTATTTTCTCTGCCACATTAGGTAAGTTTTCTTTCATTATTTTCTCAAGTAAGTTTTCAATTTCTTGCTCTTCCTCTTCTCCTTCTGGCACCCCTATGATTCAGATACTGGTATATTTAAAGTTGTCTCAGAGAGTTCCTAAGGCTATCCTCATTTTTCTGAATTCTTTTTGTCTTCCTGCTGTTTTCATTGAATGCTTTTTCCTTCCTTGTGTTCCAAATCATTGATATGATTCTCAGCACCATCCTCTCCACTACTGGTTCCCCGCAAATTTTTCTTTATTTCACTTAGTGTAAACCTTCATTTCTTCCCTTACGTTTTTGCCACATTCAATGAGTTCTTTGAGAATCCTGGTCACCAGTGTTTTTAATTCTACACCTGATAGGTTGCTTATTTCCATTTCCTTCAGTTCTTTTTCTGGGGTTTTGCTCTTTTTCTTTTTTCATTTGGGCTTTATTTCTTTATCTCCTCAATTCGACAGCTTCCCTGTGTTTGTTTCTGTGTATTAGGTAGAGCTACTTTGACACCCTTAGAAAAGGCACCTGTAAATTGTATGGGGTGGGCCTTAGGTAATCGCCACGGCAGAACAACCCACTTTACCCTTTTGTGGTTCTGTGTGAGAGGAGGGCTTGGAGAGGGGACAATGCCGCTGACTGGCTTCTTGAGGTTTGCCGGGCACTCACCCCATTTCCAGTCACTTTACCCACTTCACATGTGCAACTGACACACTTCCAGCTGTTGTCCTTGTGATGAATCCCAGAGTGGGTGGGCTTGCATACATTCTAAGCCCATGTGGTCCCTTTTAACGGACTCTCCTGAAAATCCTGCCATTTCTTCCACTGCCCAATTCCCCACTGGTTTGTTTTTTTTTTTTTGGGGGGGGGGTTCCATGGAAGCATTTTATTTGCACATATGGATTACATCCCTAGAAAAAGAATCCTAGGATTTTCTCTCTTGTGTGTTTTCCTCTTGCTTCTTCATGGCCCATGAATACCCGCTGAGGTTGTCAGTACAATGAAACCAAACTGATGAGATGGAAGCAGGTTGTACTGACATGTTTCTAGATCTTTGAGTTACACATCAAATCTGGGGCTGATTACTCCATACTTGTTCAACCTGCTGGTGAGGTTCAGAACCACTTTCCCAGCTCTATGGTCATCAATGATTTCAAATTCACCAATGTAACCATGCTTCATCATCACAGCTAGGGACAGGACGATGACTTTGGAGCACGGCCTAATAAGAATCTGGTATCTGCCTCTCTTTTCAGCATTGCTGATACTCTTGAGATCATCACCAGGGCACTCATGCACACCATTAAGGTAGCATGGAAAGATGGCAGAGTCCCTACTGGTTTTTACAGCCAGAAGTTATGGGGGTCTATCGTCCCAGCACTGGAACCCTGGGCTGTGCTGTCTGGCCTCAGGCTGGGATCACTTGCTCCCAAGGTAACCCTCCCAATCTTTATCTACCATATGTGAGTATGGGGCCACCTAATTTGCCGCTTTTGTGCCTCCTGCTCTCTGCGCCATACCACATCCCCACGATTCCACCTCTTCGACCCATCTGGATGCATGGGACTTCTTTAAATCCTTGGTTGTCAGACTTCCATACAGCTTAATTTTTCTGACAGTTCTGGTTATTTGTTTTGAGATATAGTTGTAATTGTCTATGTGGTTGCACAAGGAGGTAAAGTGTGTCTACTCACACCTCCATCTTGACCAGAAGTCCCCAAGTTACCATATTTTTTGACAGCAATGCTTTAAGAGAAAATATGTAACATAGAGGGTGGGGGAAAGTAAGTTTACAGTTATATGTATGGAAAATGATATAATAATTAATAAATAATATTGCAAGAATAACCTGTTTTGCATACTCTTAACCAGTTTTTATTTCTTAAAAAATGTTTAAGATTTTATTTATTTATTTTAGACAGAGGGGGAGAGAGAGAGAGAAAGAAGGAGAGAAACATCAATGTATGGTTGCCTCTTCTGTCCCCTCTACTGGGGACCTGACCTGGCCCACAACACAGGCATGTGCCCTGACTGGGACTCAAACTGGCAACCCTCTGGTTCGCAGGCCAGCACTCAACCCACTGAGCCACACCAGCCAGAGCTGCATACTCACAACTGTTAACCTACTTTTGGCCCCACCCTGTGTAAGAACCACCCCCCGACACTTGCGCGCGCGCGCGTGCACACACACACACAATATAAGCTATGGATTCTATATCTAGTCAAACTGATTTTCAAGTAAAAAGACTGCAGGAAACAATGCAGAACTGAAAACTTGTTTCCATGAAGTCTTAAGAATCTACTACTAGTGTTACCACTCTGGAGAACAGTATGATTGTTCCTCAAAAAAATCAAAATAGAATTACCATATGACCCCAAAATTTCATTTCTAGGTATTTATCCAAAGGAAATGAAATCATTATCTCAAAAAGATGTCTACTAAATGGGACAACTGTAATAGCATAATCAATAAAATATATTTAAAAAAAAAAAAAAAAAGATGTCTACTCCACCATGTTCACAGCAGCATTATTAACAGCCCAAACATGGAAACAACCTAAGTGTCCAATGATAGATGACTGGATAAACCAAGAGTGGCGTATATACATATATACAATAGAATTATTATAGAGCCATAAAAAAAGGACATTCTATCATTTTATGACAATACAAATGGACCTGGAGGGCAGTATGCTAAGAGAAGTAAGGGGGGGAAGATATATTATGTAATCACACTTATATATAGAATACATAAAAACCAAACTCAGTCCTGACCAGATGGCTCACTCATTTGGAGTCGTGTCCCATTCACCAAAAGGCTATGGGTTCAATCCCCAGTCAGGGCATGTACAAGAGGCAACCAATTGATGTTTTTCTCCCTCTCTCTCTCTCCCACTTCCCCTTTCTCTAAAATCAATATGCATGTCCTTGGGTGAGGGGATCCCCTACCACCTCCACCAAACCCATAGATACAGAGAACAGACTGGTGGTTCCAAGAGCAGGAGTTGGAGGGTGGGTGGGAGAAATGGATGGGGGGGGGTCAAAATGTACAAAATTCCTGCATATGATAACTAAGTTCTGTGGATATAATGTACAGCACAGTGGCTCTAGTTAATAATACTGTTATACATTTAAAAGTTGCTTTGAGAGTAAATCTTAAAAGTTCTCATCACAAGGGAAAAAAGTGTAAGTACATGGGGTGATGCATGTTAACTAAACTTAGTGGTGATGATTCTGCAATATACGCATATATTAAGTGGTTATGGTGTACAATTTAAACTAATATGATGTCAATTATATCTCAATAAAATAGAAGAAAAAATTTAAAAATTACTAGAGAATAAACTTTAGATATCAACATAGGACTAGTACGCATGAAATAGATACTTGCAGAAGACTAAATGGTAGCTGTTAGGAGAGAATATAGTATGTAATTACTATGTTCTCTGACAGTTTACAATCAGTACTATTGTTTAAAACAATGGATAAAGCAATTCATATGGTTTCAATGAAACATCTGTTATAGAGTTAGTGTTATTCTCAAATAGCTTGATATGTAATGCTGGATAAAACAAATGAGTGGTTACATGATATTCTAAAATGTTATCATTCATGATATGTCCATGAGAACCATGACCCTTATTGTGTAAGAAAAAACAAAGACTTTAGATAAAAGTTAAGTAAAACCCAGTAGCCATAAATTCAAGTGGAAAATAACAGTACAAAATCATGAGATTTTTTTCTTTTACAATTATACCTATTTCTTAACTGTGTCTTCTAAAGTCCTGGAAAAAGAGACTGACCTAGCATTAATGAGCACATAAGGACCAAAAAGTGGTCTTGAAATATAGTTTCTAACTGAAAAAAAACAAAAAAAACAAAAAAAACAAAAACCAGAGGTCTCTGGGAAAATCTGGTGCAGGATGTAGGTAAGATGAACCTGAAAAATCTTGTATCAGAAAGCAGAGTAACTTCAGGAATCAGTGTGAAGAAGTTCCAACCGGTCAAAGATAGGAAATGTTGAACATCAATAAAAATTGCATCAAAAATGAACTGAAGTATATCAAATGTATTTAAATGCAGGAATTCCAAATAACACTTTAAAAAACTAATTGACTCCCATTAAAGGACACTATTTTGAAACCTGGTAAATGAAAGAATCAGTTATTCTACTTTTCCAATATGAACCATACCACAGAAAAACCAAACAGTAAATGAAGGGAAGCTTATGTAGCTTATGTCCTTATAGAAATACTCTAGTTTAAAAAGAGAGGATAAAATTAGATCATCACCATTTTGCAATCCTTAATGAATTACTGAATCTAGTTGCTCTGTAACAAAGCTACTGCCCTCACATGAGAAATAGACATTATGGCCTCCTGACAGCAGAACACAGTCCCACAGTCCTACCTATAAGGGGGTCTCATTCCATCCCCCCACCTGTAGATAAAATATCAATTTCCAGGAAAGGGAGAGGAATGAGCAAAAGGTTTAAGTCCACCACTAAGTTGCAATCAGCAAAATCCAGACTATGGGAAACCACAGAGCAAGTGAATCAGTTTCTTCAATAAATAAATTGCAAAGGAAAATGACAAAAAAAAAAGATGAATGAGAAACCTACAGATTAAAAGTGACTTAAAAGTTACACCAGACAGAGACAAAACAAGCAGACTAAAACATAATACATAGGTAAACTACAGTGTTTAGGGTGTAGCTTTTAATTTTATTATGAAATCATTTACCAGTCATAATAAAGAATGATATGTAATGACCACACATACATTCTTTACAGTAACTTTCCTACAGCTTTCAGAAATTTAACATATTTGTAAAGATTAAAGATACCTGTATTGTTCAGAATTGGCAGTAACTAAGCAGAGCAAGTTGATTTGAAATTAGTCTAAGGCTTGAAAAGTTCCTGAATTTAGAATACAGAAGAGGAACGTATATTAGGCTTTAGAGCAAAATACCCCACCTTCTTTTCATGGTCCAATGGTTCTTCCTAACTTACCTTGGCCAAGTGTAATGATAATGAGCAAGCCAAGGCACTGGGCTAGGCAATTAGCTAGACAGCCCCTTCCTGGGGTTAATGATCTAGCAGGGAAGTAATTACACATGTGACTAATGTTATTAAAAAAATTATGGCACGCTATGAAGCCTGCCCCACTAATAAAAAGGAAAATGGCATGCTCTCGGATAAGGCAGGAGAAACACTAGGAAACACTCTTAAAACACTTACCCTCTGATTTACTTAAGCTTTTATCCCCCCTACCTTTGGATGAGACCGATAAAGTAATGACTATTTGGTAGGTAAATAAATTTGTCCATATTTATCTCAAGATCCACAGACCTTAAGACATGAAGAAAAATAAACTTGGCATCCTTAAGGCTGTACTGATAAAGAAAGGAGCAAAGAAAATACTTATCAACAATACAAATATACACACAGATGATACGATCATCCAAAGACACCTGCACCCACTGCTGTGGGGTTAATTCTCTGATTCCTAGATCAGCAGGTTGGTGCAACCTAATATCAACCTTGACTGCCAAACTGTGTACATCTCACAATGGCAAGTTCCTAGAGACTGTCCCTAAAGCTTTTAGAGAAACATGCCACAGCTAACAAAAAAGTAATAGCCTGAAAAATTGATATAGTTCAGTAAAGTTTAAATAACTTTAATTTTAAAAATTAAATCCAAAGAACAGTACTTTATTTCCACTTTCATCTATAAATAATGTTTATATACATAAACTATGATTTTTTTAAAATCCCAACCATAGGAAACTACCTTCAGCTTTTAATTTTTAGATTTTTAAAAAATGTTTTTAATACAATGTCAACCATTTTTAATACAAATGTTTTTAATACAATGTTGTATTTAGTTACCACACCTCAACTAATTTAAATTTAATTTTTATATACTATTTATTTTACTCTTACTTTCTACATAGGTTTTACCTATTTTTTCTCTATTAGACTATAAGAGCAATGACTTGTACATGGGCAAGTTAAAAATATTAAAAGGGTAAATACAGACTTACAATAACATATAACATCTTTTTTCCCTCTCCAGTCCCTTTCCTCTTAACTTTATAATGTCCACCAGAATATATGCAAGGGACAAAAAACTCACTTTTATTACTTCCTAATAAGGACCAACATAAGTATGTAATTAAATGAGCTTTTGGAAGTAATCTTTTACATTTTTACAGATAACATCTAAAAAATGTGTGGGAGGAATTAAGTATAAACTCTATTATTAAACTATTACTTAAACATTTTTAGAAGATAAATTTAGCTTTAGTCCTTTAAAAATACCCAGCAAAACAAATAAAACAAAAATCAAGTTCTATTTGAAGACTCCCTTATAACTAATATTTAACAAGTATACTGAGTATTCATAAAGCAATTTTTTTCTATACTGACTCTTGGTCTACCAAGATAAACAGGATTAAAAACTAGAGGAAAAAAAGAACTTTCTTTTTTATCTGAAGATTTATTTACTGTATTTCTAAACTACAGAATAAAATGGTTAAAAATTCTTGGTTAGTGGACTATGAACTAAGATGATGTTATTTACTATATGTACCATGCTTGTCCTATATTAAAATAATAAACAGTAGATAGTTTTTAGGTAATTTATATAAAAGGAATTAGCTAAAAGCCTTTTTAACAAAGGATTTATATAAAGACTTGTTTCAAGAGTTAAATTTTTGATTAATTAAAATATTGATACTATTACACATAGTACATACTGATACTTTATTTATCTAATATTTATAAAACCTCTAAACACAAATTGCTTGTGTATGTTTCTGTATTTGTTTTCCTCACTGTATACTCCTGTAATGCAAAAAGGGACTGGTACTTTGTAATATCTTAACATAATAAATAAGTTATCTTTGGACCTTTCCCCCAAAGTCTTATACGTAATTTTACAGGGATATTTTTGTTTAAATTTACTTACTTTGTAATACGGTCAATGTTGGCAATTTGCTTCTGGTTCCGTATAATTTCAATGGCTGCCCAAAGATGCTGGATAGCTTTTGTATCCGCCTGTCGTCTTTTTGTTAAACGTGCCATGACCTGTTAACTGCTTTAGCTGTAGGAATATATAAAAACATATGGAAAAAAACCATGGATTACAAAATGAATTATTAGCAACACAAGTAACACTCTATCAGCACCTCTTGATTACTGCTGAGTACGCTAATGTATTATGTGGTATGGCCACTTTTTATTTTGTTTTCGGCAATATACCAATTACTTCATAAAAATTATCATTCACTTTGTTACTTCATAAAGAATGACACTGTAACACCCAATAGTTAAAAAATGTCTTCCTATGCACAACTGGCAACTTAATTCCAATATATTAAAAATATACACATTTAAATTTTACTCTAAAATGAAAATATTACAACATAAAATTCCACTTTTGACATTATGTGTTATTTTACAGGTCCATACAAAATAAAATTTAAATGTCCTAATTATTTGATTCTTTAGTCTATTATACTAATGGCTTAAACATTTCAATTTTATACATACTGATAAATGAATAGAACATTCTCTTTTTAAAAAATAAAACCATAGCCCTGGCTGTTGTGGCTCAGTAGATTGAGCACAGGCCTGTGAACCAAATGGTCGCTGGTACGATTCCCAGTCAGGGCACATGCCTGGGTTGTGGGCCAGGTCCCCCGCTGTGGGGCACGCAAAAGGCACCACAATCTCTTTCTCCTTCCCTTCCCCTCTCTCTAAAAATAAATGAATAAAATCTTTTAAAAAATAAATAAAATAAAAACATAAACAGAAAATATATGGCAGTAATTATTTCTGGCTGAGGTGTGAAAGTCTGGGGCAGATAGACCAGAGGAGCCACATTAAGTTATATACATGCATGTGCTTGGATTAGTGTTGGTCAGTGATTACGCTGTATGGAAATTACATTGCTATTTTATTCAAATTGAAATATTCTGAGTGAATGGGGGGAAATGGACACCAATGTGTCCTAGCAAGATGGGAGGAGGGGCAGGGGAAACGTGGCTGCAGCCTGGATGTCTGATGAGTGATGGCACTACAGGAAGAGGCACACCAAGACTCTAAGCCAGGCACGGAGGGACCTAACTGTTAGGAATGACCTAGGCCACTGAGACACCTGATCTGTAAAGCACACTGGTTATGCTCTAGAGGCCAGTATGCATGAGGTAAACATCCAGCTCTCTGGAATGGCTGAAATCTCCCTGACCTGACATTTTCTATCTTTTAAGGGAAGAGAATTAATGAAGGAAACTCATTCTTAACACTTTACTGTGTTCCATGACCAGCCAACAGAGCCTTGCAAATCTCATTTTTCTCTGCCTCTATTATTGCCTCTATTATTTCTTTTTACAGATAAATCAGTTCTTCCTCTTTCTCTGGAAAACCCAAGTAAATTCACTTCTGGTGAATCTGGGTTAACTCAGGCTTCTGGAATGAGAAAGTGGTTTTCAGGACTTTACTACTAACAGAAAAATTTTGAACATGTTTTAAAGTACTGCTGAACATCCTACAAGAATTCTTCCCTATGCTCCACAAAGGCAATAATCAAAAAATAATGCCAGTATTCAAGTTTTAAAAAAAAATTAAGGAAAATCATTAATTAGTTCAGTAAAAACTTAAAAGATATCTTAGACATATAACCCTAAAAGATAACAAAATCAATTGGGTATAGACTTAAGACAAATAACCCTAAAACATAATAAAATTTATAATTCATGAATGTGTCTGTTTTAGAAAGAAACCACTTTAAAATGTAGGGAGAATTCTCAGTTTAAATGCACTTACATGGGAGTACAAACTTTCCAAATCTAAGAAGCATTATATCCTAAGTAATTTACTGGTAAGAATATAAAATGTTAGAAAGTGACATCTAATGGTGAACTATAATAATACAACTTGTGTAGGACTACACAAATAAATAATAAGAACAAAATTTCAGTCATTCTTAGAGGTTAAAAAAAATACTTGCCTATTTTGTGTAAGGCGCTTTGCTAGACACAATGAAGTATTTAAAAATCAATACTGTAGTCCTTGCCAGAAAAAAAAACCCTAAAACTAGCAAAAAAAAAAAAAAGTGACATTTTGACATTATGACATTACATGTCACACATGATACAAATGGTCCAAAATACGTGCTGTGGTATGTGAGAAAATATAAAAGAAATTAACTTCTTTAAAATGTAACTGGCTGTTTAAAGCAAACATAAAAGTAATTGTTGAGTATTACACGTAGACATAAAATAAATTACAATACCGCCACAATCGGGGAACAGGTAATAATGAAAAAATTACATTATGTAAATTTTTATAATTTATGTGAAGTGGTGTTATATTAATTCAAGAAGGACTATGGTAAACTCAGGATGCACACTGTAATCCCCAGAGCAAGCACTACAGAATACAAACAGGAACAGTTAACATTAATTCAACTTTTGGATCTACCTGCACCAATGCACACAGGTGGATAGATATCACCTGTAATGAAGATACATGATAAGAAAGATACTCATAATTATCAGAGCCCAAAGAGAACCTTGCAAAGAATGCAAAGGTGAAAACAATAATACCTGAATCATATAATAGTACCAAAAACAATCTCACCTATTAGGACAATATCTCTTTAACGACTGAAATTCTCCTCTTATGAAATTTTAAAACCATTCATCTAACTCTTCTATGCTCTGAGATTATAGCAGTATGAAAACAGACAAAAAACTTCCATTATATAGTAAATACGATTAGAAATGTGGGTGTTCGTTAATAAAAAAGAAAATGAATTTTTTAGATCCTATGTACACACAGCTTCTTTTTAAGTCTCTAGTGATGTGGCCAAACCAAACTTTTCAGCCCATTCTCTCCTAAATATATTTATATTACTACTAAACTAAACTATTCAAAATTCCTAAATATGTCAAAAAATATCATATCTTTATCCCTTTAATAGTTCTGCCTAGAATGTTCACTCTTGCCCCTTTACTGATTAAAAACTTCCTTGTTCTTTCTGGAACTTACTGTAATGCAATTGTTCTGACCAACACTTTCCCCAGAATCACAGTCCCTCATACTCAATTCTCTCATGTTTTACAGAGTAAGTTGTTTATGCATCTCTTCAAATTTCCGCATATAAATACTTATAAATTCCCCCCAAAGAATCCATTAGTTCAGGTAAGGATAAATCCTGTTTATTTTTCATCTGTCAGGTTGCTGAGCATAGTTATAAACATGATAAATTTTTGATATGGAATTATGAAACAACTTTTCTAGCTATGCTGTATAAACAAAGTCCCAGAATAAGCTTTCACTTATGTTAGATCAAAGATTAAGACATTAAAAAGAAAGATGAGAAGACTTACAGAGATATTTAATACAGTCCCTCAATCTTTTTGGCTTCAACGATCTTTTTGGGGGGGACTCCAACACATTTTGGGGGAATACACTAAGACTCAACTCAGGAGGAGGGGCTCCTTTGGGTAGTAATTCTCAAGAGGCCTACAGTTCAAAAGATAAAAATGCAAGCCCAAAAACTTCCCAATAAAATTTTCCCATTTTCTTTTATTGTAGTTGAATACATAAAACATATACTTGCCATCATAACCACTTAAGTGTATGGTTCAGTGATATTAAATATATTCACATTGTTGTACAACCATCACCACCATCCATCCCCATATAACTCATTTCCTCTTGCAAAACTGAAATTCTATACTATTATACAATAAGTAACTCCCAGTTTCCCCATATCTCCATCCTTTTCTACTCTAAGGACCTCACAGAAGTAGAATAATACAGTATTTGTCCTCCCTCTTGTGATTGAGCTATTTCACTTAACATAATATCCTCAGGTTTACCCATACTATAGTATAGTGTAGCATTTTCTTCTTCTCTAAGGCCAAATAGCATTTCTTTGCATGCACACCACATTGTTGCTATCCACTCCACTGTCAATGGAATTGGATTACTTCCATGTATTAACTAACTACTGTGAATAATGCTGCTATGAACATGTGTGTACAAATATCTCTTCAAGACCCTACTTTCAATCCTTTTGGATATGTGACCAGCAGTGGGATTGTGGGATCATATGGTAATTATATATTTAATTTTTTGAGGAACCACCATATATGTTTTCCATAGCTGCTGCACCATTTCACATTCTCACAAATACTGCAAAAGGGATCCCATCTCTCGACATTGTCATTAACACTTTAAAGAAAGTTTTTTTATAGATTTCACTTATTTATTTTTAGAGAGGATAAGGGAGGGAGAAATGGGGAGAAAGATCAATGTGTGGTTGCCTTTCATGTGCCCCATACTGTGGACCTGGCCTGCAACCCAGGCATGTGCCCTGACCAAGAATCTAACCCTCAACTCTTTGGTTCACAGGCCAGCGCTCAATCCACTGAGCCACACCAATGAGGGTTGCCATCAACACTTCCAATTGTCTGTTTTTTTGACAGTAGCCATCCAAATGGATGTGAGGTAGTCCAAGTAACTTTAGCAAGGCCTCAGGTAATACTAATATTCTCTACCTCTGTAATCCCAGATTTAATGCTATCAATCCATTCCATCTATGTAAATATCTTACTATTTTATTTTACATCACACAAATGCTATAAACAGAAAAAAAAGGACAATAGAGAAAGCAAACCAGGAAAAACTTAAAATAAGCAAAATTAAACAACACATTACTTAATACATAGTATTTATCAAGTAACTTGATAAATACACAAAGAAAACTTTATTGCAAGGAAATAATAAACATGATAGAAGAATAAGAAATTACTTGGGGGAAGGGATGAGAGACTGCATCAAGGAGAAACACCCAGAGGACACATAAGATCAAGTATGTTCCGATTTTTACTTCCTGGTGGTAGGTTCAAGTTGTCACTGTTTAAGATAAATAAGTAATTATTTTTAAGTGTTCATATCACATATTACATAAAATTTAAAAATTAACCTCACTATACAATGTACATTTCTTTGTCACTGTGAGGTTAGGTTGAAATTTTCCCAATATTTATTAGTAACTTGAAGTTACAGATAGAAAGTATACAGATACAACAAAGTAAGATGTCATTCTCATTTAATTCAAAAACTTTTTTCTTTTGGATTACTTCTGTGACTTTTTGATATATCTGTTAAAACAACCTGACCTGTTCTTTAATATCCAAGTATTTAAATGTCTCAAGCTACCTGTTACTGATTTCTAGCTTAATTTTACTGTGGTCTAACAGACACTGTATGACTTCCATTTTTTTAAATTTATTAAGTTGTGTTTTTATGGCCCAGAATGTACTCTGCCTTGGTGAATGTTCCATTTCAGATTGAGAAGTATGTGCATTCTGTTGCTGTAGGATGAAGTAGTCTATACACGTGAATTATACCCAGTTGACTGATCCTGTTGTTGAGTTAAACTACGACCTTACCGACTGTGGTCTGTCTGGTGGATCTGTTTATTTCTGAGAGAGGGATATTGAAGTCTCCAACTATAATAGGGCATTCACCTATTTCACTATGCAGTTCTATCAGTTTTACCTCACATATTTTGTTAGGTACTGACATATTAATGACTGTAATGTCCTTTTAGAGTATTGATCCCTGTTTCAAAATATAATGCTCCTCAATATTTTGATTAAATTCCTTGCTTTGAATTCTGTTCCACCTGAAATTAATACAGCTACTCCTTTCTTTTCATTAGCATGCTGTATCTTTCTCTGTCACATATCTTTTTATTATTGTTTTTAATTTAAAATGGGCTTCTCATAGACAATACATAGTTGGGTCTTGTTTTTGGATTCACTCTGACAATTTCATCTTTCAATTGGTGCAATTAAACCATTGATGTTTGGGAGTTCCAGGCAAGAAGGAGGCACAGGTAGAAACGCTTCACTTCCTCTCAAAACCAAAAAAAAGGACAACCACCAATTTAAAAACAATAAACAACTAGAACTACCAGAACATCGAACTGCATGGAACTCCAACAATCAAGGAGTTAAAGAAGTGTTCATCCAGACCAGCAGGAGGGGCAGAAATGGGCAGACAGGCAGAGAGTGGCATACTCGGGAGAGGAGGGGCTGGTGGAACAGGAAACTAAAGACTCAAAAACTCTAGCTGTAAAATACTGTGTGGGCTTCAAAGGCAGGAGGAAATCCCAGTCTCACAGGAGAGTTTGTTAAAAAGTGGGGCTAGAATGGAGCCAGAAAGCAGCATTGTTCCCTCTCCCCCACGTATAAATATATAGCACCACAATGCAGCAAAGAAGGTTGCCCCCAGCCTCTAATACCCAAGGCCAGGCCCTCTTACAACATAACAGGTGAGCCAAGACAAAGAAATATGGCCCAAATGAAAGAATAGATCAGAACTCCAGAAAAAGAACTAAACGATGACGAGATACACAACTTATCTGATGCAGAGTTCAAAAACTGGTAATCAGGATGCCCACAGAATTAGTTGAGAATGGTCGCAAAGTAGAGGAAGAAATGAAGGCTTTTCCAAGTGAAATAAAGAAAAACACACAGGGAACCAACAGTGACAGAAAGGAAACGGGGACTCAAATCGACGATTTGGAACAATAGGGAAAAATAAATATTCAAACATAACAGAATGAAGAAACAAAAATTCAAAAAAATGAGGAGAGGCTTAGGAATGTCTAGGACAACTTTAAATGTTCAACATGTGAATCATAGGATGACAGAAGAAGAGAAAGAGTAAGAAATAGAAACTTACTGAACAAATAATGAAGGAGATCTTCCCCAATCTGGCAAAGGAAAGAGACTTCCAGGAGGTCCAGGAAGCTCAGAGCCCCAAAAAAACTGGAACCAAGGAAGCACACACCAAGGCACATCATTACAACATTACCCAGGATTAAAGATAAAGAGAAAATCTTAAAAGCAGCAAGAGGAAAGGAGACATTTACCTAACAAAGAAGTTCCCATAAGACTGTCAGCTGATTTCTCAAAAGAAACCTTGTAGGCAAGGGGCTGGAAAGAAGTATTCCAAGTCATGAAAAGCAAGGACTTACATCCAAGATTTCTCTATCCAGCAAAGCTATCATTTAGAACAGAAGGGCAGATAAAGTGCTTCCCAGATAAGGTCAGGTTAAAGGAGCTCATCATTACCAAGGCCTTTATTATATGAAATGTTAAAGGGACTTATATAAGAAAAAGAAGATGATCAAAACTATGAACAGTAAAATGACAACAAACTCACAGCTATCAACAACTGAACCTAAAAAACAAAAACAAACTAAGCAAACAATAGAACAGGTACACAATCACAGAAATGAAGATCACATGGAAGGTTATCAGCAGGGAGGGGAAAGGGCAAGAATGGGGGAAAGCATACAGAGAATAAGAAACATAAATGGTAGGTACAAAATAGACAGGGGGAGGTTAAGAATAGTATAGGAAATGGAGAAGCCAAAGAACTTATATGTATGACACAAGAACTAAGGAGGGGGAATGCTGGAGAGTGGGGGTGTGCAGGATAGAGGGGAATAAAGGGGAGGAAAAAAATCTGGAGAACTGTAATAGCATAATCAATAAAATATACTTTAAAAAGTTAAATAAATAAAAAATAAGAAAGAAAGAAAGAAAGAGAGAAATTGTTGCCATCCACAACAACATGAATGGACCTAGAACCCTCAAGGGTTGTGCTGAGTAAAGTAAGTCACACAAAGGACGAATGTTATATGATTTCACTTCTGTGTGTAATCAATAAAAACAAAATGAAGGAACAAGCAGAACAGAAACAGACTCACAGATACAAAGAACATTTCTGATTGGTGCCAGAAAGGAGAGGGTTAGAGGTAGTAGGTGAATAAGTTAAAGGGACTAAGAACTACAAATTGATAGTTACAGAACTGTTGTGGCAATATACAAGGTCTGTCCAGAAAGTTTAAGTTCATGTACCATGAAAAATAAGCGACATTTATTGAAGATACAAGAGACGTTGTACATAGGACAATGATGCCTCAGTCCCCTTTAAAGTTATGACCTTTTTGAGAAAATCTGGTTCATTGGTAGTGTCTGGAATTAAGTCAGCAACTGCAGCATGATGTTCCTTCTTCTCTAGTAGAAGCCACAGAACAAATTTGGCACAACACGTTTCAAGACAAGATCCTGTGTCAACATCTCAGATACGGTAGATTTTTGGAATCCCCACATAAGCCTCTTGTTCTTGCACTGTCATCCACTAATCTGTTGAATGCAGCCCACACACATTCAACATTCTTAGGTGTTCTGCTTGTTGCAGTCCTCCCAGAATGTGGATCACTTTCAACAGATTCTTGACCATGTTTGAAGCATCTGTACCACACTTTTATTTGTGCTGCACTACTGCATAGTCCCCGAAAGCCTTCTGAGTCATCCAAATAGTTTCTGAACAGGAATGTACAATCTTAATGTAAAATTTGATGCAGACTTGTTGCTCTACTTACTCAGTCATTTTGAATCCAAGGACCACACAATACACATGCTCACTCAATAGTGTTACTGCCCCCACTGACTAGTAAAGTTGTCATTGTTCACACATTCGCATTCTAGTCTATTCTCCTTGGCTTCCAGGTTACATCAATGTCACGCAAATCCTTCTCAGTACAGAAACAATGACTGGACTTTTTCCAGACAGATGTTGGACTAGAGTATAGAGATTATAGTCAATTAATATTGTAATAAGTATATAGGTGTAGATTTATCAGAGTCATTACTTTTTAAGTTACATAGATGGCTAATTACTGGGTTATACACCTGAAACTAATATAATATTGTATATCAACTATAATTTAAAAAATAAAAAGTTTTAGAAAATCTGTTTAAAGGTATCAAAGAATTAAGATAGAAGAAAACAGAACAAGTATAAAAGACACGGACAAAACCAAGGGGGCATGAAATCAGGGGAAGGAGGTGGGGATGGCAGGGGTGGGGGGAAAAGGCAGAAAACTATACTTAAACAATAAAAATTTCAAAAATGAGAAAAAATTAATAAAAACAAAACAAAACAAAACATCAAGAAAAAATAGCCCTGGCTGGTGTGGCTCAGTGGATTGAGTGTGGGCAGTGGTTTGATTCCCAGTCAGGGAACATGCCTGGGTTGCAGGCTAGGTCCCCAGTACAGGGCACATAAGAGGCAACCACACATTGATGTTTCTCTCCCTCTCTTTCTCCCTTCCTTCCCCTCTCTCTAAAAATAAAGAAATAAAATATTTTTAAAAAAGGAAAGAAAAAATAAAAGATTCATGCCTCCAATGATCCAGATTAAGGCCCAGACACATTTATTTCACATGCTGTTGGCACCATGATAACACAGTAGCCAAGAGCATGGGCTTTCAAGGCAGTGGCCCTGGGTTTAATGATCATCATAATAAAATAATAATAACATCTAATGTTTACTGAGAGCTTACTATATACCTGGTAGTCTCTCAAATCCCAGCTCCTTGACTTAGTAGGTATATGACCTTAGGCAAGTGACTTAACCTCCCTAAGCCTCTGCTTCCTCACCTGTAAAATGGGGGTAAATCATAGTTCCCTTCCCATGGGTCTTTCGTGAGCATGGCACATGAGTCAATGAAGGTGAAACACCAAGCAAAGTACCTTGCACATGCGTCTTCTTAAAACGTTCTTCTTTGCCTCATATACCCAATTCAAATATCAACTATTTCACAAACCTTCCCAGTTGCCCCCCACCTCCTCTGTACTCCCATATCACTTTACTACTGCCTCCTTTTGTCTAACCCAATGTTGGCCCTGCATTACATTCACCTACTCCTCATTCCTGGCAAACCATACCTTACTTATATCTTTGGGTTTCTGAAGCCTAAATCAATGCCAAACACACAAGAGGATCTCAACAAATTTACATAGATTGCTAGACATAATATTTATCAGTCTCTCAAGAAGAGCAGACAGTCTGATCAGTATATGGCCACACCATTCAATTTTAAGGCTTCATTGAGTGTTAGGAATTTTTGTCAGGTGAAACTCTGATGTGTGGTTATAAAACTGCTCCTTAGATGAAACACCAATTGCTCAAGTTAAAGCAACAACTCCTCATAACTGGCAGGCCAGCCCGTCACTAACCAGCATGGAGGCCCATGTTAACGAACACAGAACTGCTGGGTTGGAAGCTGACCAAAAACACAGTAAACATCATGGTTGCCTGGGTGCATTTAAAAAAAAAAAAAAAAAAGGATAGAACAAAACAAAAAACAAAAACATAAACTTTACCTTTGGGATTACATTTCTCCCACACAGAGACACCTTGCAATTCTGTATGAGGCAGTTAAAAACATGAGCAAAGCTTTCAGAGACACAAGGCTTAGAGGATTTTTAAAAACTGGAATTCAGTGTCTACTTGGGAGGAGGCGGACATTATAATCCTTCTAAATTTTGGGTTAAAATACCAAAGGTCTACACCCTAGAAATATGAGAGAACGGCGAAGAGTTCAGTCTTCAGGTATTAAAATAATTACCTAGTAATAAATGAAAGTACCTAATTAACTACAAAATGAATAAACTACCATTATTCTTAAACTATGAATCATTAAAACTGTTGATGGACCCTGGCTGGTGTGGTTCTGTGGATCGAGAGCCAGTCTGCAAACCAGTTGTTCACTGGTTCAATTCCTAGTCGCAACACATGCCTGGGTTGCAGACCAGGTCCCCAGCTGGGGATAGGTGAGAGGCAACCACACATTGATGTTTCTCTCCCTCTTTCCCTCTCCTTCCCCCTCTCTCTAAAAATAAGTAAATAAAATCTTTAAAAAAAATGTTGATGGGATAAATATGATCTAAGATTACTAGTGCTCCTGGCTATCTGTGAGAAACAAATACAAATCCTCTCTGGGTAACATCATCCTGAATCTCAATTTGTTTGTGTATTTTTTCTTATACAGTATGTGGAACACTAGTAAAAATAACCAAATAAACAAACAAGCAAGACAATATCACCTTAAAGCAAGAAAACAAAACAAACAAACAAAAACATTGAAATGAACTTACTGGAAGAGTTCCAGAGGACACAATTATGAGAGAGACTTTAAAATAACTAGGCTTGATATGTTCAAGAAATTAAAAGAAAAGCTTGATAGTTTCATCAGAGAACAAAAAAATAATAAAAAGAAGCAAAGTGGGAAGGAGAGAATTGAAAAGTCTTCAATAACTATAATACTCAATGGATGAGTTTAATATCAGATTAGGGAAAAAAAAAAAAAAAAAAGGAAATCTTACCCTTTCGAACAGCATGGAGAGACCAGGACAGCATTACACTACGTGAAATAAGCCAGTCAGAGAAAGACAAATACCATACGATCTCACTCGTATGTGGAATATGAACAAACTTAACTAATACTCAAAATACAAACAGACTCACAGAGAGCAGAGATAGCTCTAAGAGGAGAAGGGAGATGCAGAGCTGGACAAAAACTGTCAAGGAACTGAAAAAAAAAACACAACTAAAAATTCGTAGACACAGAAAACAGTATGGTGATTACCAGAGAAAAAAAGAGGGTAAAGAGAGGTACAGAAGGTATGACGGGGATAAATGGTGACAGAAGGAGAGTTGACTTGGGGTGGTAAACACACAACTCGATGTGCAGGTGATGTATTATAGGACTGTACCTGAAATCTACATAATTTAATAACCACTGTCTCCCCTATAAATTCAATAGAAAAGAAAATTTTTTTAAATTACCAAAAAATCATTAAATACTGATGAAAAGATGATTAGTGAACCTGAGGATTCTTTTCAAAAGAAAGCATGAAGAAGAAAGCATGGAGAAACAAGACCATAAAAGATATATAGATGTTATATAAAATTTAACTCACATGTCAATGTAATCCCCAAAAGAGAGGGGGGAAAGAACGGGGAACAACTAATTTTCCAAATAGATAGTGGCAGATCATCTTCCATTACTGATGAAAAGACATCAAGCTAGAGTCTAGAATCATTTCTAGAAAGCAAACCAGATAAATACTAAGATAACTACACTAAGCACAACAGAGTAAACTATTTAAAGAGACTAGAAAAAGAGGAACTACGTTCTAAGTTGTTATCTGAGATCAATATAACCTTGATATCAAAACCTAACAAAGGAAACTTCCGGCCAAGATGGAGGCGTAGGCGGACACACTGTGCCTCCTCTTACAACCAAAATTAAGGACAAAAAATATTTAGAAACAAGAAAACAACCAGAACTTATAGAAAATTGAACTGTACGGAAGTCCAACAACCATTCATCCAGAATGGTAAGAGGGGTGGAGTCGCGGCAGGAAAAAGTGGACATGCGGTCCCGGAACGCAAGCAGCAACAAGCTGGCAGTTCCCAGGTGCACAGGCGGTGGCTGGCGGTCCCCGGGCCCACAGGCAGCAGCTGGCGGACCCCGGGCACAGGGGGGCAACTGTGCAGACCCAGTGAGGCCGCACAAGGCGGCTGGCTGACCAGGTAGTCCCACATTCGCGCACACAGACGGTCCAGGCTGAGGGGAAGTGGCGGAAGGGACTGAATCCAGGAGAGAGCGGAGCAGGCGCCATTGTTCCCTCTAGGACCCCGCCCCCACCTATAGCGTTACAACCCAGCTACTGGGCTGCCCCACCCTAAGGAACACCTAAGGCTTCACCCCTCACTATGTAATAGCCGAGACCAGACTAAAACCAAACCAAACCAAAACAAACAAACAAACAAACAAACAACAACAAAAAAAAAAAAAACAACAAAAATGGCTCAAACCAGAGAAGAAATGAAAGCCCCAGAGCCAATTCCTCTAAGCCGTGAAGAGATAGCCAACCTATCAGGTGCACAGTTCAAAGCACTGGTCATCAAAATGCTCACAGAATTGGTTGATTTTGCTCACAAATTAGATGAAAAAATGCAGGCTACAATATGTGAAATGAAGGAAGACGCATGGGGAACCGATAGAAATGGAAAGCGAAATAAGCCAGGCAGTGAAAGACAAATACCATATGATCTCACCTTGAACAGGAAGCTAATCAACAAAACAAACAAACAAGCATAATATAAACAAAGACACTGAATTTGAGAACAGTCTGACAGTGTCCAGAGGGGGAGGGAAGGAAATTTCAGGAGAAAAGGGGAACGGGTTAGAGCAACAAGTATAAAGGACTCATGGACAAAAACTATGGGGGGTGGAAATGGGAGGAAGGTGGGGAGGGCTGGGGTGGTGGGCTGGGGCGGGGTAAAAGACAGAAAACTGTACAATATCAACAATTAAAAAATACTGATTAAAAATTTTAAAAAAATTAAAAAAAAAAAAAAAAAAGAAATGGAAGGAAAACTGGGACTCAAATCAATGGAGTGGACCAGAAGGAAGAAACTAACAACCAAACAGAAAACGAGGAAGAAACAAGAATTCAAAAAAATGAGGAGAGGCTTAGAAACCTCCGGGACATCTTTAAACATCCCAACATCCGAATGATAGGGGTCCCGGAAGGGGAAGAAAAAGAGCAACAAGTGGAAAATTTATTTGAACAAATAATAAAGGAGAACTTCCCCAATCTGGCAAAGGAAATAGACTACCAGGATGTGCAGGAAGCTCAGAGAGTCCCAAAGAAGTTGGACTCAAGGAGGAACACACCAAGGCACGTCGTAATTACATTAGCCAAGATTAAAATGAAGCAGAGAATTCTAGAAGCAGCAAGGGATAAGGGAACAGTCACCTACAAAGGAGTTCCCATCAGACTGTCAGCTGATTTCTCACAAGAGACCTTACAGGCAAGAAGGGGCTGGAAAGAAATATTTGAAATCTTGAAAAGCAGGGACCTACATCCAAGATTGCTCTATCCAGCAAAGCTGTCATTTAGAATGGAAGGACAGATAAAGCGCTTCTCAGATAAGGTCAAGTTAAAGGAGTTCATCATCACCAAACCCTTATTATATGAAATGTTAAAGGGACTTATCTAAGAAAAAGAAGATCTAAATATGACGGTGAAAAGACAGCAAACTCACAGCTAGTAACAACCACACTTAAAACAAAAGCAAACTAAGCAAACAGCTAGAACAGGAACAGAACCACAGAAATGGAGATCATATGGAGGGTTAGCAACAGGGGTGTGGGAGGAGGAGAGAGGGGGGAAAAGGTACAGAGAATAAGTAGCATAGATGGTAGGTAGAAAATAGACGGGGAGGGCAAGAATAGTGTGGGAAATATAGAAGCTAAAGAACTTATGACACATGGACATGAACTAAAGGGAGGGAATGTGGGTGGAAGAGGGTGTGCAGGGTGGAGGGGAATGATGGGGGAGAAATGGGACAACTGTAATAGCATAATCAATAAAATATATTTTTTAAAAAAAACAAAAAAACATAACAAAGTGACATTGGAAGAAAGTGAAGTTATAGTCCTATCTCATTCATAATGATAAATATAAAAATCCTAAACAAAGTACCAGCAAATCACATCCTACAATACATTAAGGACAATAAAACAACAAGACCAAGTTTTTACTAAAATCACAGCAACTCACCCACTGAAAGAATAAAGGAAAGTAATAATATAAACAGCTCAATAAATACAAAAAACACTGGATAAAATTCTTCATCCATTCAAAGCAAACACTCAAAGCAAAATAGAAGTACATAGGGGAAAAACTCCATGTGAAAAAGGATATCCACATAAAACAGCAGAAAATTCATACTCAATGAAATGTTGAGAGCTTTCTCTCTGCAAATGAGAATGAGTTAGAATGGCCATACTCATTACTTCTATTAAACACTGTTCAGGAGGACCTAGTCAGTGCAATAAAGCAAGGAAAATAAATGATATTAGAAAAGATTTAAAACCCATTATTCAGAAATGATGTGTAGATTCATAGAAAAATTTTAAAAGAAACCTACAGATGAACTATTAAAATTAGTGACTTCAATGAGTCAATACAAAGTCTATAGAGAAAATTATTTTTATATACCAGTAACAAATGACTAAACAAAAATTTTAAGACATTATTTACAATATCACCAAAGTAATCTAGTAATAAATCTAACAAAAGATACTAAAGATTTCTATCCAGATGCCATAACATTTTAATGAGAAAAAATTTAAGTAACCTAAATAGTGATGATATATATATCATAGTCAAAGGTAAGAGTAATATTGTAAAAAGTGCTAATTTCTCAAAATAATTAGAAATTCAGTACAATTCTAATGAATATTCTAATGTAATTTTTAGACTAAATAATAAACCAATACTGAAATTTATATGGAAATATGAACAGCCAAGAGCCAGTAAACAAATAAGATAAAAAAATAAGACCATAACAGATATAACTGGAAGATCTGATACCATATATCAAGATTTATTGTAAAGGAAAAGTAATTACGACAGTGCCAAAAAGAAGAAGAAAATTCATGTAAGTCCATGGAAAGTACGAATCCAGAACACACTCACACATATATAGATACTTGATTTATGTAACACAGATGGCACTGCAGAGCAATGAATTTAAGATAACTCCATAAATAATACTGAGTAATTATACATCCATGCGGGGAGTGGGAGGATCAAACAACCTTTACCACACACAATAAAATAAATTACCTGTACATTATAAACATACAAGCTTCTACGAGAGTATATTTAGCACACACTTTCATGATCTTGAAATAGAGCAGGACTTCTTATGCAGGATACACACTCTGAAAGGTTCAACAGGACAGAATTAAAATTGAAAATTTGTTTATAAAAAGACTTATCATGCCCTGGCTCATGTGGCTCAGTGGACTGAGCGCAAGGCTGCAGACCAAAAGATTGCCAGTTAGGTTCCCAGCCAAGGCACATGCCTAGGTTGCAGGTCAGTTTCCCAGTCAAGGGCCTGTGAGAGGCAACCAATTGATGTTCCTCTCCCACATCAATGTTTCTCTTCCTCTCTTTCTCCCTCCCTTCCCTCTCTCTAAAAATAAGTAAAACCTTTTTTTAAAGTTATCATTACAACAGGTAAAAATTAAGAGAAAAGTCAAATTAAACATGAGCAAAGCAAATTCTCTTACCCTGCTAATTAAAGTGTAAATTGATTCACTGCTTTGGAATACAATTTGGGATTATATGTTAAAGTAGAATGTTGTGCTCCTAGGTATGTATAGGCAACAGAAATGCATGCATACAGTCACCAAAAAATTATGTTCAAGAATTTCAAAGCAGCCATATTTGTAATAACCCAAAGATAGAAGAACTCAATGTCCAGAATCAGTAGACTAGATAAGTACATTGTGGTTTAGCCAAAACATGACACATAATAAAAACTATATTAAAAGTGAATCTTAATGAACTAGCCAAATGTAGAAAAAATGACTCACCCTAAAACCACTCAGAGAATGATATGACACCAAATATATAAAATTCAAAACCACCTGAATATCACAGAAATTCTAAGACCATGAAAGTAAACGGAATAGGATACATACTATCCCCTGCTCTGCAGTGAGGGCATATTCTGTTATGCTATAAAACAGTCTATTTCTTGACCCATATTGTAATTATATGTGCATATTTATTTAATGATAATTCATTGAGTTACACATTACAATAATGTTGACATGTTCATTTTCCTATATGATTAATCGTCAATTAAAAAAATTTTTAAAGAGGGAGAAATACAATGTACACAATATCCTTACCTACATTTAATCTGTTAAAACATGTTATATTTAAGGGGACTTCCATCCAAGATGGAGGCGTACGTGGACACACTGTGCCTCCTTGCACAACCAAAATTAAGGACAACAAGGATTTAGAAACAAGAAAACAACCCAAACTGAGAGAAAATTGAACTGTACAGAGGTCCAACAACCATTCATCCAACCGGTAAGAGGGCTGGAATCGCAGCAGGAGGAACAAAAGGTTGGCAGATCTCGGTGCACAATCGGGGGCTAGCAGGCCCTAGGTGCACAGACAGCGGATAGTGGACCCCAGGCACAAGGTGGCTGGCTGACCAGGCAGTCCCACATTCCTGCACAGATAATCCAGGCGAAAACGGGGAACAAGACAGAACTTGCAACCCAGGACCCCAGCACTGGGAAATAAAACCTAAAAACACCAAGACCCTGCCCCCATATACATTGTCCCACCCAGTGACTGGGCTGCCCCGCCCTGGGGAACACCTAAGGCTCCGCCCCTCACTACATAATAGCCGCCACCAGACCAAAAAAGAAAAGCAAAAAAACAAAAAATGGCTCAAAGGGGAGAACAGATCAAAGCCCCAGAGCCAATTCATCTAAGCGACCAACAGATAGCCAACCTAAGATACACAGTTCAAAGCCCTGGTGATCGGGATGCTCACAGAATTGGTTGATTCTGCACACAAATTAGATGAAAAAATGAAGGCTACAGTAAGTGACATGAAGGTAAACACACAGGGAACCAATAGAGATGGGAGGAAAACTGGGACTCAAATCAATGGAGTGGACCAGAAGAAAGAAACAAACATCCAATCAGAAAAGAACGAAGAAACAAGAATTCAAAAAAATGAGGAGAGGCTTAGAACATCCAGGACACCTTGAAACATCCCAAAATACAAATTATAGGGGTACCAGAGGGGAAGAAGACGAGCAACAAGTGAAAAACTTATTTGAACAAATAAGAAAGGAGAACTTCCCCAATCTGGCAAAGGAAATAGACTACCAGGAAGTCCAGGAAGCTCAGACAGTCCCAAAGAAGTTGGACTCCAGGAGGAACACAACAAGGCACATCAGAATTACATTAGCCAAGATGAAAATGAAGGAGAAAATCCTAGAAGCAGCAAGGGATAAGGAGACAGTTACCTACAAAGGAGTTCCCATCAGACTGTCAGCTGATTTCTCAAAAGAGACCCTGCAGGCAAGAAGGGGCTGGAAAGAAGTATTCCAAGTCATGAAAGTCAATGACCTACATCGTAGATTGCTCTATCCAGCAAAGTGGTCATTTAGAATGGAAGGGAAGATAAAGTGCTTCTCAGATAAGGTCAAGTTCAAGAAGTTCATCATCACCAAACCCTTATGATATGAAATGTTAAAGGGACTTAGCTAAGAAAAAGAAGATAAAAAATATGACAGTTAAAAGACAGCAAACTCACAGTTATTAACAACTACACCTAAAACAAAAGCAAACTAAGCAAACAACTAGAACAGGAACAGAACTACGGAAATGGAGATCACATGGAGGGTTAGCAACAGGGGAATGGGAGGAGGAGAGAGGGGGGAAAAGGTACAGAGAATAAGTAGCATAGATGGTGGGTAGAAAATAGGGGGAGGGCAAGAACAGTGTGGGAAATGTAGAAGCTAAAGAACTTATGACACATGGTCATGAACTAAAGGCGGGGGAATGTGAGTGGGAGGGTGTGTGCAGAGTGGAGGGGAATGATGGAGGAGAAATGGGACAACTGTAATAGCATAATCAATAAACTATATTAAAAAAAGATAAAGTAACTAGCAATATATTTAACAAAGGTGGTAAAAGGCCTATGATATGAAACCTGTAAGACATAATGATGAAAAATGAAGACGGCACAAATAAATGGAAGAATATACTGGGCCCATGGACAGAAGCTTTGATGCCATTCAAATGTCCATACTATGCACAGCAATCTACGGATTCAATGCAATCTCTACCAAAATACAAATGGCATTTTTTTAAAGAACGAGAACAAATAATCCAAAATTTTATATGGAATCACAAAAGACCCAAAATAGCCAAAGCAATTTTGCAAAAGAAAAAAAACAAAGTTGGCGGTATCATACTCCTCGACATCAAACTATACTACAAAGCTGTAGTTATCAAAACAGTTGGCAAAAAAAAAAAAAAAGACACAGATCAATGGAACAATAGAAATCTCAGAGATAAGCCCCACGCCTATATGATCAATTAATCTATGGCAAAGGAGGCAAGAATAGAGAAAGGAGGCAAGAGTATACAATGGAGTCTCTCCAATAAATGCTGCTAGGAAAACTAGACAGGCACATTAAAAATTATGAAACTGGATCACTTTCTTATACTATATACAAGATAAAATTCAAAATGGATTAAAGACATAAAATGCAAGACCCAAAACCATAAAACTCCTAGGAAAAAACAGCCAGTAAACTCTTTGACATCTTCTTAGTAATGCTTTCATTTACTATTTGTCTGATCAGGCAAGAGAAACTAAGAAAAAAAATAAACCAATGGAACTAAATCAAACTATAGCTTTTTTGCACAGTGAAGGAAACCACCAACAAAACAAAAAGACAACGTAATGAATGGGTGAAGAAATTAAACGATCATCGGAGGAGTTAATGTCCAAAATACATACAGAACTCATACAACTTAACACCAAAAAAAGCACACCAAAAAAATTATAAAGAGTTTCTACGTCTTCCAAAGTAAACATGACATAAAGCCCTTTTACTCAGATTCCATGTGCCAGATCTAGTCACATGGCCAAACCTAATACTAGGGGCAATGGGGGAAGTGCAGTCCTACCAGTGCCTGGGACAAGAACTAGAAATATTTGGTGAACGACATTAATGACTACCAGAACAACTTTGACCAACCAGTGTAAAGTAGCTGTATTAGTCGGGGTTCTTCAGAGAAACAGAACCAACAGGGGACAACAAACACAGAGATTAATTGTGAAGAATTTGCAATGTGGTTATAGAGGCTGAGAGGTCCCGTGATATGCAAGCTGGATATCAGGAAAGGTAGTGGTGAACTTCCTGTCCAAGTCTGAACACCTGAAAGCCAGAGGAACTGATGGTTCCCCAGTATGAGGTTAGGAGAAGATGGCATGAGATGTCCCAGTTCTCCACTAAGGCAAAAAAAAAAAACAAAAAACAAACTACGGACCAAACAACAATAACCAGCCAACAAACAAACAAAAAACCCAGAGCAAACTCCTCCTTCTTGCATCTTTTGTTACGTTCAGGCCCTGACTTTACTAAATCCACTGGTTCAAATATTAATGTCATCAGAAACACCCCCCCAGTTACACCCAGAAACAATATCTAATCAGCTACCTGGGTACCCTGTATGGCCAGTGAAATTGACACTGGCATTCACCATCACAGTAACTCTCCTCATTGCCTATTATTTTATTTCTCATATTTTCTCATAGAATTTAATCACTATCTGAATAAATCTTGTTTTTATGTTTACTGTCTCCCCCCACCAGCTATGTAAGTGCAAGAACCTTTTTGAATTGTTCACCACTCTACCCCAAGTATCTAGGGCAGTGCTAAGCAAAGAGCAGGTGTTCACAAACATTGGATACATAACTAGATTGATTTTTAAAGTAAGTACATTCGATAGGATTATCCCCACTAAAATGACTTTATATTTATACTTTCATAAAATGCTTCCTTTTTCTATTTTTTTAATGTCCATTAAACAAAAAGAGGTATTCTTTTAGTATGAATTACTATAGAAAACTGAGAGTAATTTCATTATTATCAGTAGAGTTAATTTTTAGGTATTTGAAATATTTTACAAAAAAGCAGTTAAAGGATTACTACCATTAATCAATATAAAATGGAAAGTTACAAGAAAAAATACAATGTATTATGCTAATTTCATAAACTTCCAACTGCACTATCAATTTAGATCAATGGTAAAAAGAAGTTTCTTGGCCCTGAAATATGGAAATGCAAAATCAGGAGTGTTGTCTGAAAGCAAATATTTTCACCTATTAGCTATCTTATATTCTTATGATATTTATCTTTGCTCTATAAGGAGAGACATATGTAATCATAATTTTACATTACAAGATCTACAGAAATTCCAACAACCTTTTACTCTAGATCTTTCCAGTTCTTTCTATTCCTGCAGAAATGAACTTTGTAAGGTTTACTCTCCTAGCAACTTTTATATTTACCATGCGGTGTTAACTATAGTTGTCATTCTACACATTACATCCCCAGGGCTATGTATAATTGGACTTTTGTACTTTTTAACCTCCTTTACCCATTTTGCCCAACCTACACCCCCTGCATCCCCCTCCTAATTTCTCCCTTGCTTCCCCTTCCTTTTCTTTCTTTGTCTTTTTTAACCTTTTGTGAAGTCAGATCTGCTCTTCCTGGCTGTAGATGGCTGTAGCTCAAATTCACATACAGGTTATTTTATTTTCTTTCTTGGTCATTAACAACTATATCGCCAGGATGCTTGGGTTCCAATAATGGCACCTGTGAAAATGGTAGAGATGAGGATTTGTGATAGAGACATAAGAATGAGAGAACTATTGGCTTGGCCAAAAAGTCCATTTAGTTTTTTCCATAAAATAAAGGGCACATTTTTCATTTTCACCAGTAACTTTATTGATTTGGATATTTTGAGTATTCAGCTATCTCCTGCTATTGACTTCTAGTGGGTAGAGGCCAGGGCTGCCGCTAAATATCTTCGAATGCGTAAGACAGCGCCCCGCAAGCAAAAAATCATTTGGCCAAAATGTTAACAGTACCAAAAAACTTGCCAATCTACTTCTGACACATTCAGTCAGTCACATTACCTTCCCAATACACTGCAAAAGTCTTTTTTTTTTTCATTTCAGTTGAGTTCTTCCTTTTTTGAAATAATAAACATAATACACCAAAAATGTGTTTTCTTCCATCTTTACTATTAAAATGACTGCACAAAAAGTCACCAATCTTGATTTTTTTTTTTAAATGCACACTGATATGATAGCTGTCACAATACAATCTAACAAAACTGTTTCAAATAAAGTTAAAGACAACTAAGCACTACTAGAGCCTTCATACAGGAAAAACTAAATGAAATTTCTGGCCAGCCCAGTATTTCATAAAACTCACTGTTGTGCATATGGCCACTGATTTTTATACAAAGCCAGGAGGCACATATGGTCATTGTGACTACTCCACTGATTCCACAGATTCAGATAACAGTACTAATAACTGTTTTTCAATGTGTTTGGTTAAAAACAGAAGTTCTGCAAATAGAGTGTTTTTAAGTTTGAGACTTAAATGAAGCTAGCCCTTCTCTCTTCACTCTCCTCTCCCGCCCATGATAAGCTGACCTCTGTGGATCCCTTGAGTGATGTCTCCTCACATCTGTTCCCCAGTGCAGACAGTAAGCACTATAAGGGCTTGTCTATGCCTGACACAAGCATCTTTAATTTCCAGTGTCTAGCCTACTGCCTGTGAGTGTGCAATAAATATCTGTAACCAGAGGAAATATGTAAATAAGAGTTAAAAGTAAATAACAGCCCTGCCTGGTGTGGCTAAATGGATTGAACATTGGACTGTGAAGCCATGGGTCACCAGTTCAATTCCCAGTCAGGGCACATGCCTGCGTTGCAGGCCAGGTCCCCAGTAGGGGGAATGCAAGAGGCAATGACACATGGATGTTTCTCTTCTTCCTCCCTCCCATCCCCTCTCTCTAAAAATAAATAAATAAATCTCTTTTTAAAACAAAGTAAATGACAATGGTTTTCAAGCCCTGGCTAATGGACTACTTCTGTCAAACTAAAGTAAAGCTAAATTTAGTATGATACACAATTTCTGACACCACCTAGGTACTCAATATAAACATCATTTGCATAAGCTATACACTAACTGTTCATCAAAATTTCTCATTGCCTTTCAGAATCTTTTGTGAAATTAAAATGCAAATATCTAGACTCCATCCATAATCTTCGGCAAGACATGTCATTTAAAAGGAGTCTTTTTTTTTTTTTTAAAGATTTTTTTTTCCTTTTAGATTTTTTTTTATTTATCTTTAGAGGGGAAGGGAAGGAGAGAAGGAGAGAAACATCAATGTGCAGTTGCCTCTTGTATGTCCCCTGACAGGAACTGGCCTGGCAACCCAGACATGTGCCCTGACTGGGAATCGAACCGCGATCTTTCGGTTCGCAGGCCCGTAAAAGGAGTCTTAAAGTTCGACTGCCACTCAGGGCACATGATTGAGTTGCAGGCCAGGTCCTCCACGCACATCCCTAGGTTGAAGTGTGCAGGAGAGGCAACCACACATTGAGATTTCTCTCCCTCTCTCCCTCCCTTCCCCTCTGTCTAAAAATAAATAAAACCTTTTAAAAAAAGGAAAAATAAAAGTAAAAGGAGTCTTAGAGTCTATATATAAACTTATCTTTATGGCTAAGTATTATTATTTCTCCTAAAGTGAATCGTTAAGTATACAGCACATAAAAGGCATGAAATTTTTTTTAAAAGATACTTGACTTGCTGCTTTTTTTCTCTAAATTTTTTATTATTTTTTCTTTTAAGAGTTTATTTGTTTATTTTTAGAGAGAAGAGAAGGGAAAAAGAAAGAGGGAGAGAAACATCAATGTGTGGTTGCCTCTCATACACCCCTTGCACACCTGGTCTGCAACCCAGGCATGTACCCTGACTAGGAATCTAACTTCGACCCTTTGGTTAACAGGCCCGCACTCAATCAACTCCATTATATCAGCCAGGGTGGCTTCCTGCTTCTTACACATTTTCTACGAACCTTGTGTTTCTTTTTAAAATTCTCGGCTATAGTGCACTGCAGTTGTAGTGGTTTCTTATTGTCTGACACATCTGCCAGAAGTTTGATTGTGGTTTTGCTAGCAATGCAGATGAATTAAATGTCATAAAAGTTATAGTAGTTTAAAATAACGCTGAAAAACTCAAATATAAACATCTGTAATTTTCACTTAATAGGAAAAAAACCAGTCTAACAGCAACAATCACTACAGAGAGAACTGGTAAAGGCATTTTTAAAACAATCTATTAAAAGACTCTTGGACACTGACATACATTAAATTTTTTTGACTGAGGTAAGAAACAAATGGCACATAGTTTATCACCTTAACCATTTTAAAAAATATTAATTCAATGGCATTAAATACATCCACACTGTTGTGCAAACATCACCACCATCCATACCCATATAACTCATTTTATCTTGTAAAATTGAAACACCATACTCATTATACAATAACTCATCTTCTCTCCTTCCCTCTGCACCTGGAAACTACCATTCTATTTTCTGTCTCTATAATTTTTACTAATCTACATATTTCATAAAGTGAAGTAATACAGTATATATCTTTTTGTGAATGAGTTCTCTTAACATAATGACTTCAACATTCATCCATATAATAGCATGGGTAAGAATTTCCATTCCTTTTTAAGGCTAAGTAATATTCCATTGCATGTGTACACGTTTTGATTATCAATTCAATAGTCACTTGAGTTACTTTCCATGTTACAGCTATTGTAAATAATAGCACTGTTAACATGAGTATACAAATACCTCTTTGAGACTCGGCTTTCAGTTCTCTTGGATATATACTCTGAGGTGGAATTGCCAGATCATAAAAGATTTCTATTTTTAACTTTTTCAGAAAACTCCAACACTGTTTCCATAGCAGCTGCACCATTTTACATTTTAACCAGCAGTGTACCACATCTTTTCTCCATATCAGTAACACTTCTTTTGTTATTCCTTTTTTCTTTAGCAGCCATTCTCATGAGTATGTGGTACTACCACACTGTAGCTGAGATTTCCACTAACTGTGACTTTAATAACTCGAACATTTTTAAATGACAGTCTTCAAAGAATTTAACTTTTTTTTCCAGCCAACATGGAGGTGTAGGTAAACACACTGTGCTTCCTTGCACAATCAAAATAAGGACAACAAACATTTATTTAAAAAAAAAAAGACGACTAGTACTGACAGAAAATTGAACTATATGGAAGTCTGACAACCAAGTAGTTAAAGTAAACACATTCAATCAGACTGGTAGGAAGGGCGGAGTTGGGTGGCTGGAAAGAGAGGGGTCTCAGCTAAAAAAGAGTGGTGGCTCGTGGACCCGAGCACACAAAGCAGCAGCTGGCAGACCCAGCAAGGCGGCAGATTGTGGAGGGGCACGGTGCACAAGGCAGCTGGCTGACCGTGTGGTATCACATTCACACGCAGATAAACCAGGCAAAACTAGGGAGCAAGACAGACCACTCAACCCAGGGTTCCAGCCTGGGGAAATAAAGCCTCAAAACACTGACTAAAAAGACCTGTGGGAGTTGAGGTGCCAGGAGAGACTCCCAGCCTCACAGAAGTTTGATGGAGAGACTCACAGGGCCCTAGAATGTACACAAACCCACCCACCCACCCAGGGAATCAGCACCAGAAGGGCCCAGTTTGCTTGGGGGAAGTGGAGGAAGTGACTGAAAGCTGGCAGAAAGCAGAGCAAGTGCCATTGTTCCCTCTCAGACCCCTCCCCCACATACTGTGTCACAACCCACCCACATGGGTTGCCCCACCCTGGTGAACACCTAAGGTTCTACCCCTCACTACACAACAAGTGTGTCAAGACAAAAAAAAATGTCCCAAACAAAAAAACAGATCAGATCAAAGCTCCAGAAAAATACAATTAAGCAACAAAGAGATAGCTAACCTATCAGATGCACAATTCAAAGCACTGGTGATGAGGATGCTCACAGAACTGGTTGAATTTGCTCACAAATTAGATGAAAAAATGAAGGCTACAATAAGTGAAATAAAGGAAAATGCACAGGGAACCAATAATGATGAGAAGGAAACTGGGACTCAAATCAATGGAGTGGACCAGAGGAAAGAAAGAAACAACCAAACAGAAAACGAGGAAGAAACAAGAATTCAAAAAAATGAGGAGAGGCTTAGAACATCCAGGACATCTTGAAACATCCCAACATCCAAATTATAGAGATACCAGAAGGGAAAGAAGAGCAACAAGTGGAAAACTTGTTTAAACAAGTAATAAAGGAGAACTTCCCCAATCTGGCAAAGGAAACAGACTTCCAGGAAGTCCACAAAGCTCAGAGAGTCCCAAAGAAGTTGGATCCAAGGAGGAACACACCAAGGCACATCATAATTACATTAGCCAAGATTAAAATGAAGGAGAGAATCCTAGAAGCAGCAAGGGATAAGGAGACAGTTACCTACAAAGGAGTTCCCATCAGACTGTCAGCTGATTTCTCAAAAGAGACCTTACAGGGTCTAGAAAGAAGGGGCTAGAAAGAAGTATTCCAAGTCATGAAAGGCAAGGACCTCCATCCAAGATTGCTCTATCCAGCAAAGTTGTCATTTAGAATGGAAGGGCAGATAAACTGCTTCTCAGATAAGGTCAAGTTAAAGGAGTTCATCATCACCAAGCCCTTGTTATATGAAATATTAAAGAGACTTATCTAAGAAGAAGATCAAAAACATGTACAGTAAAATGACAACAAACACAATTACTAACAACCACACCTAAAACAAAAACAAAAACTAAGCAAACAAGTAGAACAGGAACAGAACCACAGAAATGGAGATCACATGGAGGTTTAGCAACAGGGGAGTGGGAGGAGGAGAGAGGGAGAAAAGGTACAGAGAATAAGTAGCATAGATGGTAGGTAGAAAATAGGGGGAGGGTAAGAATAGTATGGAAAATGTAGAAGCTAAAGAGCTTAAAAGTATGATACATGGACATGAACTGTGGGTGGGAGAGGGTGTGCAGGGTGGAGAAGAGTGAAGGGGGAAAATGGGACAACTGTTAATAGCATAATCAATAAAATATATTTTAAAAATTTAATTTTCAATTACAATTGCAATACAATATTATTCGTTTTAGGTGTAAAACATAGTTGTTAGACATATATATAACTTATGAAGTGATCACCCTGATTAAGTATAGTAGCACTCTGACATCATGCATAGTTATTAGTGTTATGGACTATATTCTCTATGCTGTACTTTACATTCTTGTGGCAGCTTTTATGTCTGGTTGGCCAAAAATTTCATTTGTTTTGTTCCGTAAAATGGCTGCAGTAGTGCTTAGTTGTCTTGAACTTGATTCAAAAGTTTCATTAGACTGTTTTGTGACATGTCATATCACAGTGCATTAAAAAAATCAAAACTGGTGAACTTTTGTGTATCCATTTTAATATTGAAGATGGAAGAAAATGCACTTTTTTGTCATACTATGCTTTATTATCTCAGAAAAGGTAAAAATGCAAATTAAATGCAAAAAAAGATTTGTTCAGTGTATGCTGTAACTGACTGAACATATCAAAAGTGGTTTGCAAAGGTCCATCCTACAGATTTCTCACTGGATGATGCTCTACGGTCAGTTAGACCAGTTGAAGTTGACAGTGATCAAATCAAGACACTGAGAACAATCAACATATACCGTAAGGGAGAGAGGTGACACACTCAAAATATCCCAATCAATGAAATTATTAGTGAAAATGAAAACTCTGTCATTTATTTTATGGAAAAAGCTAAACAGACTTTTGGGCCAACCCAATAAATGGCAGTTTGCACACCTTAATCCCTCCCCTTTTTTCACCCTCCACCCAATTCCTTCCCATCTGGCAATCATGAATTTGGACTCTGGATCTAACTTTATTTCTGTTTAGTTCATTTGTTTCTCAGATTCCACATATAAATGAAATCATTTTACGTGTGCTTCCCTATCTGAATGACTTCACTTAGCTAGGTCCATCCATATTGTTGCAAATGACAAGATTTCATCCTTTTTGTGGCTGAATAATATTCCACTGTATACAGAGGGTGTCACAATAGTATGTTTACAGTTGTGAGTACACAAAACATAGTTTATTCTTATTAATTACTGTATTATTTTCCATACAAATTCTAAACCTACTTTTGTCCCACGTTATATGTGCCAAATCTATTTTTTAAGTATTTAATCAATATTAGTTTTTATTTCATTATTCATATGCCTACTCTTTTGACATTTATCTGGCCAACCAGATAATTTTTTTATCTGGAGAAACATTATTTTATGTGCCCTTTCTATAAAATATATATTATTTTATGTGACTTGCTCTTGTTTTATAGGGCTTCTTTCTCTTCTAGCATCAGTTTATCCAGCACATTGCTTAGACAAACTTTGAAAAGCAGAACTAGTCAAATATTTTCTTTCTTTTAGTACTTCAAACTGCTTTTGGGGGGTTTTTTAAATTTAATCTTTATTGTATTTTTCCCCATTACCATTTAGTCCTATTATACTCCCCTACCCGGCAGCTATCACCACACTGTCATCCATGAGTCCTTTTTCATTTTGCTCAAACCCTCTACCCCTTAGCCCCCCTCCCCCACTATCATCTGCTCTCCATCTATGAGTTTGTCTCTGTTTTTAGTTCAGTTTGTTCATTAGATTCCACATATAAATGAAATCATATGGTATTTGTCTTTATCTGACTGGCTTATTTCACTTAGCATAATGTTCTCCAGGTCCAGCCATACTGTTGCAAAGGGTAAAATTTTCTTCTTTTTTACAATGAAGCAGAATTCCATTGTGTGAATGGCCCATACTTGTTTTATCCACTCCTCTATTGATGGACACTTGCGCTGCTTCCATATCTTGCTGATTGTAAATAACACCACAATGAACATAGGAGTACTTATAGTCTTTGGAATTAGTGTTTTGGGTTTCTTCAGATACAGTCCCACGACTGGGAATGCTGGGTCAAAAAGCAGATACATTTTTAATTTTGGAGGAATCTCCATACTGTTTTCCACAGTGGCTACATCAGTTTGCATTCCCACCAAGTACAAAAGGCTTCCCCTTTCTCTACATCTCATCAGCACTTGTTTGTTGATTTACTGATGATAGCCATTCTGACAGGCGTGTGAGGGTATCTTATTCTGGTTTTAATTTGCATTTCTCTGATGATTAGTGATGTTCAGCATCTTTTCATATATCTAGTGGCCATTTGTATATCTTCTTTGAAGAAGAGTCTATTTAAGTCCCTTTACTCCTTTTTAATTTTTTATTTATTTTGTTTAATCGGTATTTTTTAATTGTTGATATTGTACAGTTTTCTGTCTTTTACCCCGCCCCCAGCCCACCACCCCAGCCCTCCCCACCTTCCTCCCATTTCCAGCCCCCAGTTTTTGTCCGTGTGTCCTTTATACTTGTTGCTCTAAACTGTTCCCGTTTTCCCCTAAAATTCCCTCCCCTCCCCCTCTGGTCACTGTCAGGCTGTTCTCAAATTTAGTGTCATTGTTTATATTATGCTTGTTTGTTTGTTTTGTTGATTAGGTTCCTGTTAAAGGTGAGATCATATAGTATTTGTCTTTCACTGCCTGGCTTATTTCGCTTAGCATGATGCTCTCCAATTCCATCCATGCTGTCGCAAAGGGTAGGAGCTCCTGCTTTCTTTCTGCTGGGAGAACTGGACAGCTACATGCAAAAAAATGAAACTCAAGCACCAACTTACACCATACACAAAAATAAATTCAAGGTGGATAAAAGATTTAAATATAAGCCATGACACCATTAAAATCCTTTACTCCCTTTTTAATTGTGTTGTTTTTATGGTGTTGAGTTTTGTTAGTACTTTATACATTTTGGATATTAAACCCTTATCGGATGTATTGTAAACTGTGTTTTCCCATTCTCTGGGTTGTGTTTTTATTTTGCTGATGATTTCCTTTGCAGCACAAAAACATTTTATTTTGATATAGCCCCATTTGTTTATATTTTTGTTTTGTTAACCTTGCAGGGGAAATATATCAGATAAACAATTTCTACAAGCAGTATCTGAGATTTTACTGCCTATGTTTTCTTCTAGGATTTTTACGGTTTCGGATCTAACATTTAAGTCTTTGATCCATTTTGAATTCATTCTTGCGTATGGTGTAAGAAGGATTTCCAGTTTCATATGTATCAAGTCTTTTTTTCTTCTTTTTTTTTAAGATTATATTTATTTATTTTTAGATAGAGAAGAAGGGAGGGAGAAAGAGAGGGAGGGAAACATCAGTGTGTGATTGCCCATCATGTGACCCCTCCTGGGAACCTGGCCCGCAACCCAGGCATGTACCCTGAGTGGCAATGAAACCTGCAATCCTTTGCTTCACAGGCCAGCACTTAATCCACTGAGCCACACACAAGGCAGGGCTCATACGTACCAAATCTTTATCCATTTGTTTGTTGACGGGCACTTAGGTTGCTTCAAAATCTTGGCTACTATAAATGTTGCCATGAACATTAGAGTCCATATGTCTTTTCAAATTAGTGTTTTGGATTTCTTTAAATAATACCTACATGGGGAACTGCTGGGTCATATGATACTTCCAGTTTTAATTTTCTAAGGAACCTCCATACTGTTTACCAAATTGGCACACCACCAACAGGGAATTTACAGCCCCACCAACAGGGAACAAAGGTTCATTTTACTCTTCATCCTGCCAACTTGTTCCTTGCTTTATTGATAACAGCAACTTCGACGGGTGTGAGGTGGTATCTCCTTCTGGTTTTAATTTATATTATTCCGATGATTAGTGATGCTGAATATCTTTTCATATGTCTGTTGGAAATAATAAAATAACAGGCAATGAGGAGAGTTACTGTGATGGTGAATGCCAGTGTCAATTTCACTGGCCATACAGGGTACCCAGGTAGCTGATTAGATATTGTTTCTGGGTGTAACTGGGGGGGTGTTTCTGATGACATTAATATTTGAACCAGTGGATTTAGTAAAGTCAGGGCCTGAACGTAACAAAAGATGCAAGAAGGAGGAGTTTGCTCTGGGTTTTTTGTTTGTTTGTTGGCTGGTTATTGTTGTTTGGTCCGTAGTTTGTTTTTTGTTTTTTTTTTTGCCTTAGTGGAGAACTGGGACATCTCATGCCATCTTCTCCTAACCTCATACTGGGGAACCATCAGTTCCTCTGGCTTTCAGGTGTTCAGACTTGGACAGGAAGTTCACCACTACCTTTCCTGATATCCAGCTTGCATATCACGGGACCTCTCAGCCTCTATAACCACATTGCAAATTCTTCACAATTAATCTCTGTGTTTGTTGTCCCCTGTTGGTTCTGTTTCTCTGAAGAACCCCGACTAATACAGCTACTTTACACTGGTTGGTCAAAGTTGTTCTGGTAGTCATTAATGTCGTTCACCAAATATTTCTAGTTCTTGTCCCAGGCACTGGTAGGACTGCACTTCCCCCATTGCCCCTAGTATTAGGTTTGGCCATGTGACTAGATCTGGCACATGGAATCTGAGTAAAAGGGCTTTATGTCATGTTTACTTTGGAAGACGTAGAAACTCTTTATAATTTGGTGTGCTTTCTTTTTCTTTATGCCATGGATAACAGGGATAATGCAGATGGTGGCTCCTCTGTCATCCTCGGTCCCAGACAATCCATGAGGGACATGTCAATGAGCAAGAGTCATTGTTCCTTTAAGGCACTGAGACATGGAGGCGTGTTATGCCAGCAATCCTAACCTATCACAGAACATTTAAAAATTTCTATTTAAGACTTGAATGATGAAAAAGACCTAGTCTCACAAAGGTTATAGTAACAAAGACATTCAGATGTTTGAGGGGCAGAAAGGACAGTGGCTAAATAGTCGAGAGTAGAAAGAGCTATAGTGTGGCAAGAGGGAGAGAGGTAAATTAAGACAGAACCAAGCAGGATCCAAAGGCCAGAGTAACCAGCTTGGATTTCCACCTAATTTCCATAGGCAGCAAGTGAGAGAATTCTAAACTTCAGTAGGGTCAGAGGGATAACATAATCTGATTTAAGGTTATCTTTACAGTATAGTTCTTAAAAAGACAGTAAAAACCTTGCTACCTGTCTCTAACATAACAAAAACATATTTGATTTAAAAATACTCTATAAAAAATGAAGATAATCGATGGATATAGGAATTTTAAATATTTTGGCCAAACAGAGAAAGATGAAATTTACGTGGGAATTGGTGATGAGAAGCCAGCCACTTGCACACAACTTGAGAAAGCTTTAGGAACAGGATACAGAAGATACAGGAGTATTAGAGATGCTGAATAAAGAGTATTATTTAACAGGCTGAATAAGCATGTAGAGGTCTAGATCTGCAGTGCCATCAGGTTCAGACAGACAGCTACCCATTCTCAGCCCTGAGGGAAGAGGAGATAGAGGCTGACTAAGTTTAACCAGAAAGACTAAACCCAGCAACAGAGAAGGGTAGTGGTGAGATTCACACCAAAAAATGGGGTTAGATAAAGCTACATCATAAATTGTAAATAGCTGGAGATCTTTTGGACTGCCAAATTTGAGGGGCCTGACCTTACGCTCAGGCAAGAGTCCAAATGGGACCCTTCTGGAGAAATTAAATTACCCCAGAAAAAGGACCTTTATACACTGACATTTGAGGGAATCCAAAGAAACAGCCATCTAGCCTCCTGACATCCTTCCAGTAAAGCCCATCCACAGAATTTTCAATCAGTTTTTGAGCATCTCACCCTAAAATATGAACAGACAGACAAGGTGCACCAGACACTTACAAATAGCTTCTCCAAGGAAAGCAAACAGAAAAGAGGAGAGTATGCAAATAAAATAGGAGCAGTAAAGATATCCAAATGTGAGAAAAGAAAATGCATCTATGAAACCGTAAGTAAGGTACTATAAATAGGAATATTCAGAAAACTGTTAAGTATAATGAATAACAAATTCGGTTAAAGGGACAGAAAATAAAGTTGAGGCAGTATCCCATAATGTAGAACCAAAAAGACACAAGAGATTGGAGATGAAAACTTTATGTGATACAATACCTGAATAACAAAAGTTTCAGGATGAATTTGAAGGGGAGAAAATTACCCAAGAAAAATTCCAGAGAAGTACCTAGCACTGAAAATAGGCATTTGAAAATAGAAAGGGACTTTCAAGGACCCAGCTTATGAATGCACAGAGGCATGAAGCACATCAACTTAGAATATCAAAACACCAGTGGGAAAAAGAGCTTCCAGGCTTTCACGGTCGTAGGGAGAGGTAATAAACCAAAATGTACTGGATTTCTCAACAGCAATGTAGAAGCAGGAAAAGGTAAGTGCATTGTAAATTATTTTCAACATACATTTCTATATCTATTCAAATGATCAACTAGTGAATGTTGAATAAATTTTTCAGTCATGCAGAAAACCCCAAAATTCATGCCCTATGTACTCTTTCTCCATAAGTTACTACTATGAATAAAGAAATCATGAGATCCTGCGTGGTCCAGGAAATAGGTCTAAACACAGGAAGGAGGCAAAAGAAATTCCCAGACCATGAGTTCTATAACTAGCCCAGAGAAAATGCAGTATTCCTCCCTAAGACAAGCTCCCTATCCTCTAGAAAGTAACTATCTGCTTTCATTCTATGAAATGAAGTAACTTTTAAAAACATACTCTGAAAAATTTCAAGCTTATAAATACAAAAGTAGAATCATACAAATCTTTTGTTCTTCAGTAACTAACATTTTGTGGTATATTTTAAGTCTATTTTTTTTCTGAAAAATTTCCAAGACCTACGTATCAGGTGTTCACTATTGCACATAGCAATTTATCCTTACTAACAAAAAAAAATAACAATTAAATGTAAGTTATAAAATATAGTTAAAACTTATTTTTTAATGATTTTTAATTTTTCAATCACAGTTGACATATGATATTGTCTTAGTTTCAGGTGTACAACGTAGTGATTTGACATTACACAACTAAGTGACCATCCCAAGAAATCATACCCATCTGACATATATGTACTTATCAGATCATTGACTACATTCCCCATGCTGTACTTTACATCCCATGACTATTCTTTAACAACCAATTTGTACTTCTTAATCCTTTCACCTTCCCCTGCCCCATTTTCTCCAAAGCCTCTCTCATCTGGCAACTGTCAAGATATTCTCTCCATTTACGAGTCTCCTTTTTCATTTATTTTGCTTTCTAGATTAAACTCTTGATATGTACATATTGACATTTTATTGTTCATATTTTAAATCTTTTTTTAAACATTTTTTCTAATAGTGGTTTGGTGATGATGAACTCCTTTAGCTTTTTCTTGTCTGGGAAGCCCTTTATATGTTGTCCCATTCTAAATGATAGCTTTGCAGGGTAAAGTTGTATTCGTTGTAGGTACCTACTTTTCATCACTTCGATTATTTCTTGCCAATCCCTCTGACCTGCAAAGTTTCTCTTGAGACCTCAGCTGACAGTCTTATGGGAGCTTCCTTGTAAGTAACAAACTGCTTTTCCCATGCTGCTTTTAAGATTCTGTCTTTAACCTCTGACATTTTAATTATGATGTGTCTTGGTATGGGCATCCTAGACTTGTATGTCTATTTCCTTCACCAGGTAAGGAAAGTTTTCTGTCATTATTTTTTTCAAATACTTTTTCAATTTCTTGCTCTCTTCTCCTTCCAGCACCCCTATGATGCAAATAAGGATATGCTGAAGTTGTCCCAGAGGTTCCTTATACTACTCATTTTTTAATTTTTTTTCTTTTTGCTCTTCTATTTGGGTGGGGTTTTTCTTCTTCCTTATATTGTTGATTCTCTACTGTTGATCCCCTATAAATTATTATTCATTTCAGTTAAGTGTATCTTTCATTTCTGACTTTTTTTATGGCTTCCATGTCCTTTTTTATGATGTTGAAATTCTAGGTTCACTGAGTATCCTTTTTTCATTTTTATAGAAGGAAAATATGTATTTTATCAGCAATGCTGAGCCACCATTTCCAAATACAATTTACAGATAGCCTGAGGATGAGGTTCACTAAGACAATGTCATGTTTCATTTTCTTCACTTGTCTGTTCAGCAGCAGAGTTTGATGTAACAATCCTGGCTGTTGAGGTGGAGGTTTCACCCTTCTCCATTTACATGAAAAGCTCATCCTTATTAGAAAAATCCTTGTTGTATTGCTTCTGTGACACATTTTTCTTGTGTGTGGCTCTGAGATTTCCATACATATCCCGAAGTCTTCTCCAGAAAACACCCTCCTCCATCTTGCCTCCCAGTGAGCATCTCTTATGCCAGAGGAATAAGGAAAAAAACCCTTGATCTTCCTTCTATACCTTCCTTTGATGATGTTCTATGACAAATAGCAATGCAACAGAAAATCACAATAAAAATCATTGCTACTACAATCACAGATACTGCCACAGTAAGTTTGTTCTCATACCCATATCCCAGTACTTCTTTTGTGAGCTCACGTGACTCCTGCTCTTCCTTCTCACCCTGGGCTTCTGTCCTCTTATTTTCCCATTGGAAATCTTGACTTCTTGCTGCTTACTGAAAAGCTTCATCAGGAGGTTTGTGAAGGCTGACAAGGCTACCCATTTTGCCTAAAGATACCCTTTCTGGCTCAGCAGTCAGGCTTAGTGCTGGCGTTCTTTACCTAGCCATGTAATACTTTCAAGAACAATCCTTCTATAAATAGTTCTTTATCTGTAAAAGGAGATTAAAATGCCTGTTCTACCTAACACGTGTGTTTGTCAGATATTGAGTATCACAATGCAGTTTGACTGTCTTGCTGAGAGACTCAATATTATTTTTAAATTGGCCAAAGCAGCAGGTCAAGCAGCTAGGTAGGATCAATTTTTTGCATTTTAGGAATCATTAGGATGTTCTCAGTTGTTGTGACACCTGTGTTGTTTAAATGTTTAAATATTTTAATGCTGGAGATTTAAAAAGATACTATTCTTCAACAGTTGTTGAGTCTTACAACTGAAAATTAACTTATGTAAAAACTGCCTTTCATGGTAGGCCTGAAATGTTCCAAAGCTTAGTTTTGTGTTAAATTGCTATGAAGATTTAAATACCTGAACAACAGTAGGCCTTCCTATGAATTCTTATGTAATTTCCTCAAATTATATTCACTGAGGATTAGTTCCTCAGCCCAACAGCATCACTTCCATGTATCTTTTTCAAAGTAAGAAATAAGTTTCCTTAGAAGATGGTGACGGTGCTGCTATAGGTACTGGGCTCTGGCACAGGCACTCTGCAGAACTGCTGCTTTGGGCCAGGACCAATACATGACAGTTTCTCATTACTGCAGGTATAGAGGACATATATGTTCATGGTGGCATTCTGTAGCTGAAGGATCTATCCCAGATGACTCTGATTGCTGAGTTCTGACAACTTCCAGGTCCAAAGGCTGAATTACAACTTCAGTGAAAAGTTAGCTGTTAAGCCTGAACAGGGTCTGGATGTGGAAGTGTCACTTCAGGGTACTCTGGAGGAGCTGTAGTCTGCTATAGAATTATAGCATATTCAGCCTCCACAGTAGGTTGTGGGGTTACACTGAGCTTCAGATCCAAAGGTTGAACTCTAACTTCGGACAAGGTTGGCTGCTGAGCCTGAACAGGCTCTGAATGTGGAAATGTCACCTCAGGGTGTTTCGGAGAAGCTATGGCCTGCTGCAAGGCTATAGGATCAGACTCCAAAGTAGGATGAGCTGGGTTCTCTTGCTGAGATGGAGATGATTCTGTCTTCTCAGGGTGCTTTGAAGGGATCTCCTGCTGGGTTGGAGGTTTCACCACCTTAGTAGACTTTGCAGAATGCGCTGAGACCCCCTTCTTAGTCATAGACAGTTTAATCTCCTTAGAGCACTTTGGTGTTATCAAACTGCTAGATCCGTATTTTTAACATTTATATTATGCAACACTAGATGCCGAGCTTCACCCAAACCTAGAGGTGAGACTGTCACCTCATGATGTATAGAAGGCTGAGCTACATAATCCGTAGAGGATTTTGGAGGCTGGGCTGGACCTTTCTGCTGGACTGGAAAAGTTCTACACAGGCAAGAGGAAATTGCAGCAGAGCTGAGCTATTCTACTGGATTAAAGACTCAACATTTTCCTAAGCTTTAGATGCTGACCTATCATTCACTGATAAACTAACAAAGATTTCAGCAACTCAGGGGATACTGCAGACTGAGCTGAGGCTTCCTCCTGGGTTGAAGATTATTTTTGCATCTCAGGGGCTTCTGGTTGATAAGCTGGGGTCTCCTGAGGTTTTAGAGTAAGTTCCATTTACTCAGGGGCCTCTGCAGGCAGAGCTCAGGCTTCCTGTTGGAATGATGAAGGATCAAAGTCTTCAGAAATATATGAAGGCTCAAGTGGGGTTTTTGCTGATCTGAAGGCTAGGGTTCAGAGGGTCCCAGTAAAACAGAAGTCAGCAGGACAGGTTCCAGGCCCAACTCTGGAAAGTGAGCTGCCTGGACCAGCAGCCACAATTGCTGCCACATGAAAAGGAGCCATGGGGCCCAGAAATGCAGCCCGCACATGACAGGCAAGAAGTCCAAGGCACAGTGACCCAGACACAAGTGTCCAGACATTGCTAAATGTCCCTCGCCTGGGGCTGGGATAGGGGGAGAGGCAAGCTCACTGGCTGCAAACTAAATGGTCCTTTTTTTGCAACTGTGTACTTGATTTTTGTAATATTCCATCTTTTCCCTCAGTTCACCTCTCAATGGCACACTAACCTCTTTTAAGTATGCATGTTTCTCAAAGAATTCCCTTCTTCTTTTAAAATTATTTTAACTGTGTTGTTCACCAAAATATCAGAACACCTCCTTGGTTATAGTTGAAGAGGGTGGAACTCTAATCTGAATACAGGGTATGAGTTTTCAAATCACAACTCTTACAGGTATTTAGCCTTTTTAGATAATTTGGTCTTTTTTTAATAAAGAACATCATTGATCATTATTTGATTTGACAAAATTGGCATTATTAAAACACAGGTAACAAAATTTGAATTTATATTGACTCTGACAAATTAACCGCAATAGTATCTAGAATATCACATAAGAAATATCAGCCTTGGCTAGCGTGGCTCAGTGGATTGAGCACTGGACTGTGAACCAAAGGGTCACTGGTTCCATTTCCAGTCAGGACACATGCCTGTGTTGTGGGCCAGGTCCCCACAGCTGGGGGGCACATAAGAGGCAATCACACATTGATTTCTCTCCCTCTCTTTCTCCCTCCCTTGCTCTCTCTAAAAATAAATAAAATATCTTAAAAATATAAAATAAAACATCACCTGCCTTTTTTTCAATTGTTCTATTCTTAAGCTGTACTAGTGACAGCCTTTTCTTATTGACCACTCCGGTCCATCTCCTTCTGGACCCCTGACCAGGTAAACATCTGTTTACAGTTCCTCTATCCACTTTCCATATCATAAGGAAAAACAAAGATTTCACCTAGTTGTGAATACTGAATTATATCTTTAGCCTTTTCTTTGATCCATGATTCAATGGAAGTTTGGTTTCTAAGAATTATTTTCATCTGGACAAAAAAACAACATGCCATCTTCCAGCCAAGATGGGGGTGGACACACTGTGCTTCCTCGCACAACCAAAATTAAGGACAACAAAGATTTACAAACAAGAAAACACCAGAACTGACAGAAAAACTGAACTGTATGAAAGTCCAACAACCATTCATCCAGACGGGTAAAAGGGGCTGAGTCACGGCCGGAAAAAGTGGAGGTTGGCAGACCCAGGGGCACAGGCAGCAGCGCTGGCAGATCCCAGGAATGTAGGTGGCAACTAGCAGACCCCCGGGCACGAGGTGGCAATGGTGCAGACCCAATGAGGCCAAGCAAGGTGGCTGGCTGACCAGGTGGTCCCACATTCGTGCACAGATAATCCAGGCGAAGGGGAAGCGGTCGAGGGGACTGGAGTCTGAGAGCGCGGAGCAAGTGCCATTGTTCCCTCTCAGACCCCACCCCCACATACAGTGTCACAACCCAGCAACTGAGCTGCCCCGCCCTGGGGAACACCTAAGGCTCTGCCCCTCACTATGTAACAGCCGTGACCAGACCAAAAGAAAAAGCAAAAACGGCTCAAATGGGAGAACAAATCAAAGCCCCAGAGCCAATTCCTCTAAGCGACCAAGAGATAGCCAACCTATCAGATGCACAGTTCAAAGCACTGGTGATCAGGATGCTCACAAAATTGGTTGATTTTGCTCACAAATTAGATGAACAAATGAAGGCTACAGTAAGTGAAATAAAGGAAAACGCACAGGGAACCAATAGAGATGGGAGGAAAACTGGGACTCAAATCAATGGAATGGACCAGAAGGAAGAAACAAACATCCAATCAGAAAAGAATGAAGAAACAAGAATTCAAAAAAAATGAGGAGAGACTTAAGAACATCCAGGACATCTTGAAATGTCCCAACATCCAAATTATAGGGATACCAGAAGGGAAAGAAGAAGAGCAACAAGTGGAAAACTTATTTTGAACCAATAATAAAGGAAAACTTCCCCAACCTGGCAAAGGAAATAGACTTCCAGGAAGTCCACAAAGCTCAGAGAGTCCCAAAGACGTTGGACCTAAGGAGGAACACACCAAGGCACATCATAATTACATTACCCAAGATTAAAATGAAGGAGAGAATTCTAGAAGCTGCAAGGGATAAGGGGACAGTCACCTACAAAGGAGTTCCCATCAGACTGTCAATTGATTTCTCAAAAGAAACCTTGCAGGCAAGAAGGGGCTGGAAAAAGTATTCCAAGTCATGAAAGGCAAGTACCTCCATCCAAGATTGCTCTATCCAGCAAAGTTTTCTTTCAGAATAGAAGAGCAGATAAAGCGCTTCTCAGATAAGGTCAAGTTCAAGGAGTTCATCATCACCAAGCCCTTATTATATGAAATGTTAAAGGGACTTATCTAAGAAGATAAAAAATATGAACAGTAAAATGGCAGCAAACTCACAGTTATGAACAACCACACCTAAAACAAAAGCAAACTAAGCAAACGACTAGAACAGGAACAGAACCACAGAAATGGGGATCACATGGAGGGTTAGCAACAGGGGAGTGGGAGGAGGAGAGAGGGGGAAAGGTACAGAGAATAAATAGCATAGACAGTAGGTAGAAAATAGACGGGGGAGGGCAAGAATAGTGTGGGAAATGTAGAAGCTAAGGAACTTATGACACATGGGGAAAAAAAAAAAAAAACATGGCAATGGCTATGGTTGTTCCTAAAGCTAATCGCAGGGCAAACAAAGTGGCAGCAAATGCAGCTTAACCAAAGTAACTGGAAGAGGATCTCTCCAGGCTGCACTCATATCAGTCTTTGCTGTGTTCCACCCAAATAAGAGCCAGTTATAAAGCTGTGTATACACAGTCATAACAAAAATGAAGGCAACATGAATACAACCCAATGGTATCAGAAGCAGAAACAATGTGAACAAAGCATGATTTTGGTAACCACAACAGTCGTTGACCCAAGGACAATGAGGGTCCATCTTCATCCCACACCTTCATCCCACACTTTCAGCAGTGATGTGAGTCTATGTTTGGGAGACTTGACAATACTGGAGGTACATGTAGTCCTCAGAATTTTCCGATTTCCACCCCAGAGGAACAAAGCCAAGACAAACAAACATGGCACTGATGTAATTATAAAGAATCATGATAGTCCAATTTAGCAACATGATGAAATTCACGCTTCCTCTAGTTGTATGTAAGGGCCAATACCACAACACAGTCAATCATGGCCATCATAGAACATGCTGCTGTAACACGAAGGGCTATAATGGGACACCAGTAACAAAGTGTCTTTAATTCTGGGGGATTTTCAAACTTGATAACTGAGCAGAACGTATCCATTTTAGTGAGGAAGAATGCCTTCCTATCCTTAAAGAATTATAGATTTCCTTTTTCTGTGCACACATTTCCGTGTGCCACAAGTCCATGTGTGTTCCTTAATTGTCATGTCTTTAAGTAACACCATTATTAATGCAGACTGTACCATTTTCACTATTACATACTCAGAGTTCTTTACCTAAACTACGAGAATCCAGGCTTTGCTTGAAACTCAATCTGTCTGGTCCTCGGTGTCTGCTCCTTGGCCATCACATTTCTGGGGCACCCTAGGCTCAACTTATCTCCTTTTTCAGGTAACTCCATCACGGGTACCTCAGTCCACAGAAAGCAGAAAGTAAATCCTGGCTGCAAGAGGGTGGGATGCAGGACCCAACACCACCCCATTGGTCTCTCAGCTAGCGCTCCAGCCGCTATTCCCACTCAGATCCAGTGTGCAGAATCTATGACCTAGCTTATTTGGTCTTGTTTTAGTTTTCACCAAGACCAAAAGTACACAAACAGCAACCTGTTTTAATTTGCTTTTCTTATGACTGCCATTGAGGCAAAACATCTTTTTAAGTAACTGCTGTTTTTCTTTTTACATTTGCAGCTCTTCCTTTTAAAAAGTGCTTGTTAGCCCTGGCTGGTGTGGCTCAGTGGATTAAGTGCCAGCCTGCAAATGGAAAGGTCGCTGGTTTGTTTCCCAGTCAGGGCACATGCTTGGGTTGCAGGCCATGTCCCAAATGGGGGCAGGGAGTGGGAGAGATGTGCAGGTGAGAGGCAACCAATCACTGTGTCTCTCCCTTTCTCCCTCTCCCCCACCCAAAAGTAAATAAATTGTTTTTAAAAAGTGCTTGTTTGAAACATATTAAAAACTTACATGACTCAACATCAGGAAGCCAAACCACCCAATTTAAAAATGGGCAAAGAACCTGAATAGACACTTCTCCAAGGAGGACACAATTGGCCTACAGACACATGAAGAAATGCATAACATCACTAGCCATCAGAGATGCAAATTAAAACCACAATGAGATACCGCTTCACACCTGTCAGAGTGGCTATCATTAATAAACAAGTGCTGGTGAGGATGTGGAGAAAAGGGAACCCTAGTCCACTGCTGGGGGAAATTACAAAACTAAAAATGGAAGTGCCTTTTGACCCAGTGATTCCACTTTTGGGAATGTATCCTAAAAAATCCCTCAACACTGAAAGAATACATGCACCCCTATGTTCAGGGCAGCATTATTACAATAGCCAAGATCTGAAAACAACCTAAGTGCCCATCAGATGAGTAGATAAAAAAAGCTGTGGTGCATTTATACAATGTAATACTACGCAGCAGTAAAAAACAAGGGACTCTTACCTTTTGTGACAGCAGGGGTGGACCTGGAGACTATTATGCTAAATGAAATAAAGGCAGTCAGTCAAAGACAAACATTATACGATATCACTTGTATGTGGAATCTAGTGAACAAAATAAACTAATGAGCAAAACAGAACCAGAGGCACAGAAACATGAAACAGCTGTCAGAGGGGAGAGGTATATGGGGACTTGTAAGGAGGTAAAGGAATTAGCTAAGGAACGTATATATACATTACCCACTGACAGGGACAACGGTGTGAGGATTGCCTGAGGGCACAGAGGGGAGGGTGGAAAGGGGCAAAGGGGAAAAACTGAGACAACTGTACTAGTGTACACAAAATGTTTTTTAAAAAAGGAAAGTGTTTGTGTCTGTGTATTGTATTGTTTGGCATTTTCTTAATGATTTTTCAAAATTGTTTATACATCTGAAGAAAAGTACACTTGGGGTTATCATTTATATTGCCAATACTGTCCCGGTTTCTTTGTTTATAATGGCCTTTTCCAGTTTTAAATTTTTATGTAATTGAATTTGTCAGTCTCCTAAGATTTTTATCCTTGGCATCATCAATCACCTTTCTGAATTTAAAATTTTAAAAAACTACACCAAAACAATGTACACTTCTCCCCCATAAAAATCTAAATCCTTGTAAGTACATCTGATTTGTTTAATCTTATGAAATGTTTTCTGAAAAATAAAAAAATTCTAATCCTTTTTTTAAAGCCAAATTTACCAAGGGCATATGGTTGGAAAAAAAAGATAAAACACAGAAAAAAAATGTTCAATTAATAGAACTCAAAATAAGAGAAATTTCCTCATATTTATAGCCATGAAATTTTAGTACAAAATCTTTTATTTATAAAAGAATTAAAAAACATGAAAACCATAAAAACCCTGATACAGGAAAAACTCTAGCTTTTATATCTACAGCAGACTGTCATTGGCAGATTCCACATGTGCCAATTCACCAACTTGCTAAAATTATTTTTAACCCCACATTCGATATTGTGTGGCCTTCTGCAGTCAAGCCCACATTCCCAGCTGAAGTGGAGCAGGGCGACGCTTTGCTTTCTCCTTCCAGCTCAGGCTGTAGACAGCAATACTTTTGCAATCTAGTGCCATGTTTTTGGTATTTTTGTTGCTTTTGCTGTTTAAAATGGCCCTAGGGCCCTAACCAGTATGGCTTGGTTGGGCGTGCTTCTGCAAAACCTGATCACGGCACATGCCCAGGTTGTGGGTTCAGTGCACAACTGAGGCACGTGTGGGGCCAGCAATCAATGTTTCCCTCTCACATCGATGTTTCTCTCCCTCTTTCTCCCTCCCTTACCTCTGTTCTAAAAATAAGTATCTATAAAATAAAATAAAATGGTCCCAGGCATGATGCTATCTAGGTGTACCTAAACAGGTACACCTGTTGTTCTGGGTGTACCAAGGAAAATTGTGTCATCTGTGCCAGAAGGCCTTCTGGAAAAGTGCTACATAATATTTACAGTATATGAAAAAGATGGGAGAGCGGCTAAATTTGTGGATCCATAACCAACAAAAAGTGGAATGGAGGGTCAAGGCTGAAAGCCAAAGAAATTTACAGCCACATTACCTAGGGTCAGGAAAATACTAAATCCCCTCAGCTAGTACTGGCCAGCATGTTTCAGAAAGTGGTAACAGAAAAAGACTTGCAGGCAAATGTCAGTAAAAAAAAAAAGGTTATGTAGAAGAATAGGTTTTTGACACTGATAGTGGCTTGCTTTACAAGGATGTTGGCAAAAGGACCTATATAATAGAAATGGCATTTTGGTTTACAAAAATATGATCAGAGGCTCCAGGGGAAAAGGGTCAGTAAAAACTAAATCAGTGTTTGTGGTGACTTTATGGAACATAACTGGGGCAAATAACAAAAACTGACTAATTATAACAAAATGTGACCTTTACTTTTTACATATTCTGAATTGCCATTTTTATAACATTATAAAATGAACCTTCTGAAAACCATTTTAAGAGATGGAAAAAAACTGAAACTTTATGATATTTCCAGGTAGAGACAGCCAACTTTGATGATAAATATCAGCATGATACAACAGGGATTACTGTGCTATAACATTATTTCCTAACAAATCAGTTAAAATAACACAATCACTTGTCTTCCAAGAATTTAAAAATTTTAAAATTCTGGTATATAGTGTTTGTATTAGTTTTTTAATTAACTATTCATTTGTTCCATAGCAATCATACTAGCCCAAGCTGAGGTAACCAGAATGCTTCATTTCTCAAATACTTTTTTTAAAGGAATTAGTCATAATTTGTAGAATAAACTTCAAATCTAAATAAAATTACAAATAGGAATTCTAGATTCCAGAATTGACAGAATATGAAGTACTTAAGAGTATATAATAATAGCGAGTGCCATGGTGAACGTATTCAAGAACAGAGAGACAAAAAAAAGTCAATTTTATCTGCTGTTAATAGTTTACAATAAAAGTAGCACATCTTGCTTATTAAGTGCTGAATGAATTTAAAAGGTACAATTCAAATAATGATTTGTTTAAACTTTCATGCACAATAATATACACAGCATGCTTCTAAAGATAAGATCTAGGTGATGTCTCAATCTGTACTGACTTCTTTTTCCCTAACACATTTACCTTTAAAACTGTCATCTCTTTGCCCTGGCTGGTGAGGCTCAAGTTGGTTGGAGCATCATCATGTAAACCGAAAGACTGAGAGTTCAATTCCCAGTCAGGGCACATTCCTAGGTTGCAGGTTCAGTCCTGGGTCAGAGTGCCTGTGCGAGAAAACCAATCAATATTTCTCTCCCTCTCTCCCTCTCCCCCTTCCCCTAGCTCTAAAAATCAATGGGAATGTCCTTGGGTGAGGATTAAATATATAAAACTGTCATCACTCAATTCATGAAATTAGACCATGTTACAAGTGAACTTTTCCATTATTTAGATTGATTACATGAAAATTAACTATAATTTTCTAAAACCCTCAATTATTTAGCACTCTACATAAAAGATATCCTACCATAACAATGGAACAAATCTCATTTTACTATATCTTTTGCCATAATGATTAAGCAACAGAAGAAGCAACTAAGAAATTACACAACCACGTTCTAGATCAAAGATGGCAAGTCCACGCAGGGGGTGAGAACAACACATGGCACAAAGGCTCCTCACATGCACTCTGCACCAGTGCAAACATCATCCAGAACAACATGCACTGAGGATGACATTCCAACTCTGAGCAGGATTTAGTTATTTTGTTTTCCAACTGTAGCACTGAATTGATATAACATTCATCTCAAAGTTTATGATATCTTTGAAAAGGTATAAAATATTTTATTAAATATGCAAGATAATCTGAAATCTTACAATGATACATTGTAAAGTATATGGCAACAGTGGACACAAGGCAACAGCAGACACCGACAATTTCTGCCAGTAAATCTGGCACTCTCTATAGCTAAGTTGCCAAATACCAGCTATTTTTAAAATGTCTGTTTCTAAAGTACTTTGAGTTTAATGTGTTTCCCATAATCTGGAAAAGGGTGTCAAAAAAGTTTAATTTCACTTTTCTAATTGATTTGTAGTGACTGCCTAGAACACCGTGTTAAGGATTTTGAGGTCAAGGAGTAAACTTAGAGGTTACTGGGAAGGAGAGGGGAGGAGATTGAGGCTCCATGAAACTAAAAAAAAAAAAGTATACTATTATTAACTATGGTTAATAAAGGCATATTGTTTTCTAAAATAATCCCATCTCATCAGCATTAAAAATGGCCACAAGTTAATGCATGGCTCAACTGTCAAAGCTGCCAGAATGGCACTGATCCAGCTCACATCCATCATGCCTCCTTGGCTAACCTTGGTGCAGCTAGCAAACAACTTCCTTCACTTAATAATTACATTTCTCAACTTTCCCCCTCTCTGTTTTTGAAGGTAGGGTAGACAGGATAATTGGGGGGGGGGGGTCACTCACTAGTCTGAGAAGCAGAATTTCATAAAAAGGAAGGGAAAAAAGTGAAAATAATTTTATTAGATTCTGCTTCAGACTTTTTCCTCTCTCATAGACTAACTGCCCTCGTAAGTAATATAATATATAAAGTATAACACTTGGTAAAATACAAAGTTCATTACCAAATATGTCAAAACAAACCTAAAAATTTCATGCAGAAATATTAAAATGGTAAACTAACAATATATTTAGTTATACTTTACTATTGTGTTGTTCTCCTAAAAGTAAACTCTATAAATACATTTAAAAAGGAGTAATCTGCCCTGGCTGGTATAGCTCAGTGGATTGAGCACAGGCCTACAAAACGAAGAGTCACCAGTTCAATTCCCAGTCAGGGCAACATGCCTGGTTTTTGGGCCAGGTCCTCAGTAGGGGGCATGCAAGAGGCAACCACATATTGATGTTTCTCGCCCTCTCTTTCTCCTTCCCTTCCCCTCTCTGTAAAAATAAAATAAATAAAATCTTTTAAAAAAAGAAAAAAGGAATCTGGGCTTTAAAAAAAAACAGTAATCTAAACAAGCTAACATAAATGCTATTTGAGCACATGTAACACTAGTTTTAACCATAAAAGTGACAAGGGGTATTTTATAGCTCCCTACCATCAATTCTTTCATTATTCTATGTTAAAATACCTAAGCCATTTAATTAGTCAGCACTTATTTACATTAATCAACGATTTTAGTTGTTCTAAAAGTAGAGATGGTTTAGGAGCACAGAATGGGTAGAGAGACAGACAGCTGTGTACTTTTACCTCAATTTGTAGGATCATTACAGTATCCCTGAAGAACTGACATTTAACCTGAAACTTCTAGGACATTTAGGATTAGCCAGCAAGGTAGAAGCAAAAAGACTAGATAAAGTTATCACAGTATACAGGGGTCAGGTTATTTGAAGTTTCACACATCATTATAAAGGACTTGAGACTTGAACCTGGCGGAAATGGGATGTTACTGAAGAATTCAGCAAAACAGATGAATTAGTCTCCCAACAGCTGTTCAACTTAGAGGTTTAGTCCACACCAACCATGGTAATTCCATCTTTCTTATCGCTTGATATGAGGTTCAGCACCTGCTATATGACTCAATGAGAGAAAAGTGTGCTAGGGCTATTTTTTAGGACAGATGCCCTAGCTCCTTTAAAATGGCCTCTTCTTTCTTGAACTATCACTCGGGTCTAGATATGATGCCCCAAACTGATGCAGCCATCTTGCAACCATGAGGGGAACTAGCCTCAGAATAAAGATGAGAGTTATGGACTGGACAAAGGAAAAGTTGGTCCTTTGGCATCGTGGAGGTCAAGGCAATCTCTCAGGAGCAGCTCCAATCATATGATGGCTAAAGAAACTGGACTGGGAAGAAGAGAAATAAAGACAATGGTTTTGATGAATGTTCAGAAAGAACAAAGATTATAAATGGGAGAAAAGAAAACCAGAGCAGTGGGTGTAGAGTTCAGAAATTATTTTTGTTGTTTTGTCACATTTCTTTTGTAGTGGTAGGAGATGCCTGAGTATATTTGAACGTAAATGAAACAGAGCCAGTACTGAAGAGGATTAAAATAAAATAGATGAGAGTTTTCTGGAGCAAATGATCTATGGACACATGAATAGAATGACAAAGAAATGATGAGTGTAGGTTTGTAGACCTGGAGTAAAGTAAGTTACTTCCCATGAGATGCGGTCTCTTCTCTGAAAAAAAATAAAGAAGCCAAAGTGGGCTACAAGAGTGGGGGTAGAGAGTGTTGAGGAAAGTAAAGAAAGTTCGGTAAATCATTATGAAAAGTGGAAGATGAGCTGATCAGAGAAATTAAGTATGACTGAGAAATTAAGTATGATTTCCTAGACCCTACACACAGTGTCACCAGTTAGCTCTCTAGTTTCCCTCCAATGTGTAGGCAAGGAGAGTGTGAGGGTAAATTCATCCAGAATTTGGGTTTTGCCTATACCATGTCTGCAATGAAAAGATAAACGGGCACATTTTTGTCTACCTATATGCACTTACGTAACCTACTGTATGTATAGCACTATACATACAGATATCATAAAGATATTTTAAAAGTCACAATTTTTTAAGTTAGTGAACTGGGAAGATAATTACAGGGATAAAGTTTAAATAATAATTAAAGACAACAGAGTAAGAACTAGTTACGGCAAACTTTAAACGTTATAGAAGTTAAATTGAGGAGAGATCACTGTGGCCTAGCAATAAGATGAATGATGAAATTTGACAGAGATCTCAAATACCAACAGATTTAAAATTACAGTTTCAGCACTAGGGATGGAATGAAAAGAAAAAGGATGCCTCAGTAAAAGTTATAAAACAATATTTATACAACCAGTACTATTTATTTTTTTAAGAAACACTTATTATTTTAAAAGAATAAACAAAATGACTGGCTGAAGTAAAAGTTTTACTTAAGGAAACCGGAGATAAGACTGGTAAGTTAGACTAAAATCAGGCTTCAAAATATCATGTATGACAGAATTATAATCTAAGGGAGGAGGGAATGAATGAGCAGAGTTTTACAATTACTTCATCTTACTGCCTAGTAGCAAATTCCAGGCCACAGTGCAGGGAAAGAACCAGCAGGAAGCCTGTGACAGAACCTAGTGGCCAGTTTTCCCTTTAACATTTCAATTGGTAGAATCCAAAGTTTTAAGTCAATTACTTCTATGAATCAGACCTCAGATCCTCTTCCTTTCCTACTGCTAATAATATTTAGGATTATTCTAGGAAATAGTACCTCTAAGAACAAATACTGACTCATAATAGCATACCCATTTAACATTTCCACATTATTCCTCAAGGTGAAATATTCTATTCATAGCTTCCAGTCAAAATGGAGGCGTAGGGAGATACACTTCGCTTCCTCACATAATCAAAAGGATGACAACCAATTTAAAAACAAACTACAACCAGAACTGCTAGAATATAGAACTGTATGGAAGACCTACAACTGAGAAGTGAAAAGAAGAAACATTCATCTACATAGGCAAGAAGGGTGGAGATGAGCAGCTGGAGTGGGGGGGGGGGGCGCCGAGCCACAAGGCACCCACTGGTGGACCCAATGGTCCCACATTCACATGCAGATAGGCCTGAAGGAACAACTGGGGAGTCAGAAAGACCACGCAACACACGGTTTCAGTGCAGGGAAATAAAGCCTCAGAATCTCTGACTGTAAAAAGCTGTGGGGGCTGCAAAGGCAGGAGAAACCGCCAATCTCACAGGAGAGTCCATTGAATGAGCCCCCAGGGTCCTAAAACATACACAAGCCCACCCACCCAGGAAAAAGCACCAGAAGAGCTCAATTCGCTTGTGGGTAGCATGGGAAGTGACTGAAACAGGGTGAGAGCCAAGCAAGTGGCATTATTCCCCCTCTGAACCTTCCCCCACATACAGCACCACAAGGGCAGTGAAGTGGGTTGCCCTGACAAATGCCTAAGGTTCCACCACTTAAAACATACCAGGTGCAACAAATGAAATATGGCCCAAATGAAACAACATATCAAAACTCCAGACAAAGTACTAAGCAATGAGGAGATAGACAACCTATCAAATGCAGAGTTCAAAACACTGGTAATCAAGATGCTCACAGAACTGGTTAAATATGCTGCGAAACAGAGAAAGTAGTGAAGGCTATTCAAAGTGAAATAAAGGAAAACATACAGGGAACCAACAGTAAAGGGAAAGAAACTGGGACTCAACAATTTAGAGAAGGAAAAAATAAACCTCCAACGAGAACAGAATGAAGAAACAAGAGTCCAAAAAAATGAAAAGCTTAGGAACCTCTGGAACAACTATAAACATTCCAATATCCAAATCATAGAGGTGCCAGAATAAGAGGAAGAGCAAGAAATTGAAAACTTATTCGAAAATATGATGAAGGAGAATTTCCCCAATCTGGCTAAGGAAATAGACATAAAAGTCCATGAAGCGCATAGACTTCCCAAAGAAGTTGGACCCAAAGAGAACACACCAACACATCATAATTAAATTACCCAAGACTAGACTTCCAGTCAAGATTGAGGCGTAGGTAGATACACTTTGTCTCCTCATACAACCAAAAAGAGGACAACAAATTTAAAAACAGAAAATAACCAAACTGCCAGAAAATCGACCTGTATGAGAGTCTGACAACCAAGGAGTTTAAGAAGAAACATTTGGTTAGACTGGTAGGAAGGACGAAGATGGACAGCCGGGGCAGAAAAGACACACGCAAGGTAGCAGCTGGAAGACTGGGTGGGCACGGTGGCAGCTGAAGGACCAGACAAACTCACATTCACGTGTGGATAAACTGGGAGGAACAACTGGGAAGCGAGACAAACCATGCAACACAGGGTTCCAGCACAAGGAAATAAAGCCTCAAAACCTCTGGCTATAAAAACCTGTGGGAATTGCAGCAGCAGGAGAAACTCTCAGCCTAACAGGAGAGTTTGTTGGAGAGACCCACAGGGTCCTAGAATGTACACAAGCCCACGCACCTGGAAATCAGCACCAGAAAGGCCCGATTTGCTTGCGGGAAGCAGGGGCAGTGACTGAAAGCCCACCAGAGAGTTAAGCAAGCAGCATCATTCCCTTTTGGACCCCTGCCCCACCTATCTTGCCACAATGCAGCTACAGGGGTTGTCCTGCCCTGGCAAATACCTAAGGCCCCACCCCTTACTACGTAACTCGCAGGCAAAGACAAAAAAATATATGGCCCTAATGAAACAACAGATCAAAGCTCCAGAAAAAAATATAACTAGGTGATGAAGAGATAGCCAACCTATCAGACACAGAGTTCAAAACACTGGTAATCAGGATGCTCACAGAATTAGTTGAGTATGTTTGCAAAATAGAGGAAGAAATGAAGACTTTTCAAAGTGAAATAAAGAAAAACACACAGGGAACCAACAGTGACGGAAAGGAAACGGGGACTCCAATCAGCAATTTGGAACAAAAGGAAAAAATAAACATTCAACCAGAATAGAATGAAGAAACAAGAATTCAAAAAAAATGAGGAGAGCTTAGGAATGTCTGGGACAACTTTAAATGTTCAACATGTGAATCATAGGGGTGACAGAAGAAGAGAAAGAGCAAAAAATGGAAATTTATTTGAACAAATAATGAAGGAGATCTTCCCCAATGTGGCAAAGGAAAGAGACTTCCAGGAGGTCTAGGAAGCTCAGAGAGTCCGAAAAAAATTGGAACCAAGGAAGCACACAGCAAGGCACATCATTATTACATTACCCAGGATTAAGGATAAGGAGAGAATCTTAAAAGCAGCAAGAGAAAAGGAGACAGTTACGTATAAATGAGTTCCCACAAGACAATCAGCTGATTTCTCAAAAGAAACCCTGCAGGCAAGAAGGGGCTGGAAAAAAGTACCTACTTCCAGAAGGGGCTGAAAAGCAAGGACCTATATCCAAGAGTACTCTATTCAGCAAAGCTGTTATTTATAATGGAAGGGCAGATAAAGTGCTTCCCAGGTAAGGTCAAGTTAAAGGAGTTCATCATCACCAAGCTCTTATTATATGAAACGTTAAAGGGACTTATCTAAGAAAAGATGATGATCAAAACTATAAACAGTAAAATGACAACAAACTCACAACTATCAACAACCAAACCTAAAAAAGAAAAACAAACTAAGCAAACAACTAAAACAGGAACAGAATCACAGAAATGGAGGTCGCATGGAGGGTTATCAGTGGGGAAGGGAATGGGGGAAAAGGTACAGGGAGTAAGAAGCATAACTGGTAGGCACAAAATAGATAGGGAGAGGTTAAGAATAGCATTGGAAATGGAGAAGCCAAAGAACTTATATGTTCTTTGAACATGACCTAAGTGGGGAGAACTCTGGGGCAAAAGGGATGTACAGGGTGGAGGGGAATAGAGGGGTAGAGGGGAGAAAAAAATGAGACAACTTTAATAGCATAATCAATAAAATATACTTAAACTGACAAAGCAAAGGAAAGACTGAGAAACTGTCACAGACTGGAGGAGACTAAAGAGACATTATGACTCAAAGCAATGCAGTAGACTGGACTGGATTCCAATACACTAGTGGATAAACTAGTGAACCAAATAAAGTCCGTAGTTCACTTAATAACAATGTACTGCCTTGGTTGGTGGGGGTCAGTGGATTGAGGCGCTGGCCTGTGAACCAAGAACATCCCCAGTTTAACCCCATGCCAAGGCACATGCCTGGGTGTGGACCAGGTCCCCAGCTGAGGGCATGCAAGAAGCAGCCAATCAACATTTTCCTTGCATATCAATGTCTCTTTCCTCCTCTTTCTCCCTCCCTTCCCCTGCCTCTAAAAATAAGTAAAAGTATTTTTAAAAAATGATTCTATTTAAAATGAAATCCTAACAGAAGCAAATAACATGATTCTTGATTGTATCTGGTAATCTAAAACTGAGAAAAGTAATGTATATTCAAGAAAATCTGACTTAACACAGTTTAAAAACAGGTAAAGCTTTGTTTTATCACGAGCATGACTAGAAAAAAACAGTACAAGGACTGACACCAGTATGGGAAATCAGCTGTGGATGGTGTGTGCCATATGCTCAAGAGAGCAAATGAAACATGACTCAGACTTTGTTGGAGACTCCAAGAGTCAGTACCAGGCCATGACACCTTCTGGGTCACTCCCTCCTCCTTAAAACCCATCTGCCAGGTATCTTGGCTTTTGCAGAACTGATAAGATACTGCATCAGAGAGGAAGAAAGAAACCCTCGGACATTATCAGATACTCTGAAGGTTCCTAGAGCCACTGATATACCTCAGTATGCTCAAGTAAGAAATTCAGTAACCAAAAAGAGGTGCAGACATTGGCCAGCAGTGGTCAAATGACAGGGCTTCTTCCCTCATAACTCCTCTGGTACTCAGCTCAAACAGTGAATCTGCTCCTTCAATGCCCGTATCTCTGCGAAACAACCTTTAAGTAGAAATGATAACCCCAATCTGAAGCATCACCTGAAATCCAGATAAAGGCCAGGGCTAGTCAGATTGCCAAGAACCAGGAAAACTATCTGGTGTGGTCTCAGCCCCACCTAGAGATACAATCATCCATGGTTGGCATGACTGTCACAGGAAAGATTCCAAGTTCTGATACCTGTCAGGGTCGCAAGCTTACTCCAACACCTGCAGAAACACTAGGCTGCTGCTCAAATCACAGAAAAGCCCAGACACACTGCAACTGAGTGGCAGTCTATCTGCTGAATATCATTCACCTCAGACATAATGTAGGACCATCAGGAAACAGCAACTAACCCTACCTTTGATAGCCACCTTCCTCAACCACAGCAACGGTATAGGAGTATTTTAGAGGAACCAGAAAGACTTGAGGTTTTCTTCTAGGAAGCATTTATTTTTCAGGTTGTCAATCCTCTTTAAGAAACTTCATGAATATTATTCTTTTTTTTTTTCATTTTATTTATTTATTTTTAGAGAGGGGAAGGGAGGGAGAAAGAGAGGGAGAGAAACATCAATGTGTGCTGCCTCTCACGTGGCCCCCACTAGGGGCCTGGCCTGCAACCCAGGCATGTGCCCTGACTGGGAATCGAACCTGCGACCCTTTGGTTCGCAGCCCGCACTCAATCCACTGAGCTCCGCCAGCCAGGGCTGAATATTATTCTTGAAAGATAATTTCTGAGACATAAAGGTCATGAGGTATATCACTTTCTATAAGCCATTTCATAAAGAAGTATTTAAGAGAAATACATATCACAGCCTAATTTAAAAATCCTGAAACTAAAGAAAAGTTTTTAAAAATTGTGGAACTTCTAATAATAGAGCTCAGATCCACCTCCAGAGTTTGTGATTTAATGTTTTTCTTAAGGAAAAAAAAAATAATTCAGATGCTCAGTCATGATTGAGAACCAGTGTACTATGAAGGGTATGCCAGCCAAGCCACTCTTGATTTCTAATGTGTCAGCTAGTATCCCAAAGAGTTTCTTTAAAAGAATAAGATCCAACTACCACTGCAACTAAAAAGCTTACAACACTGTCTTTTTCGTTAGCATTTGTTTAAAATATGCAAATGAACCAGGAGAAAGTCTAGTATTAAACTGGATTGGTGGTTATTCAGATTTTAAATCACTGGAAAATCACTGAGACTAAAGCTAGTAACCCTAAGTAAAATTTAACTTTCAAATTATTCAAATGGAAGTTTCTTACCTGAAGCAATCCAGCATGAATATTGATCACAAGCAAGAGGCTTCTTAACATTTTGTGTGTAGAATATGTGTGTGCAAGATAGTAAAATAACAAGATACAGTAATTTCAAAATAAAACATACCAGGTAGTTTGACATAATACTAAATGTGGTATTTTTAAACAAAAAAAATATTAAATTTTAAGTACAGAAGTAAATCCCCTTAAACTATACATTCTCTATGATATAAAAACAAAATCTCTAATGGTAAATAAAATGCCCCCAAAATCTTTTAAATGATATTAATGGAAATCCAACAAAAAATTGTCTCACTTGTTTCTACCAAAAGAATGGCCCCCTGGATGGTGTGGTTCAGTGCATTGAGTGCTGGCCTTGGAACCAGAGGGTTGCCAGTTCAATTTCAAATTGAGCCTGGGTTGCGGGCCGAGTAGGGGGTACACAAGAAGCAGCTACACACTGCTGTTTCTCTCCCTCTCTTTCTCCCTCCCTCCCCTTCTCTCTCTCTCTAAAAAAAAAAAAAAAAGGTTAAAAAAAAAAAAAGAATGGTCCAACTAGGTATATTTTATATTAATTCTAGAAGGGCTCCACGTCAAAAATCAAAATTAAAGATTTGATCTCCTAAACAGCATTTTACAGATGCAGTTTTTAGAGGAAAAAAAAAAATCAACAGGCTGATAAATCAGTCTATTAAAACTAAAAAGTTCATAACAGGTTTTAAGTTGACAGTTTTCCCATGCTTAGCCTTCATTAATATTTCTTTTTTTTAATCTTTCCATAGCTATTTAATATGAAAAAACCATATTTATATGTAACATCCCCACTGATAAAATATTAGGATGATAATGAGTCTATGAATGCTACAACTCAGGTGATCTATTTCTCTTCATCACATGCTTCTCATGTTTTAGATTATAGTAAATACCAACTGAACTTCGAAGCCTTCACACTTAGAGCAACTTTCAAGAAATTAGCTGTTTCAATCCAAAGTGAACTTATCCAGCAGAGGGGATGCTAAAGGATTCCTCAAGACAAGGACTCCCCTTCTTATACAATATGAACACTTTAGTGTTGGAGTTAATTCCAAGTATTTTCAAACATTTCTCTCCATTACATAAGTAGTAAAATAAAGTTGTAGGTTCCTCCCTTCCCACCCTATGCCAAGTACCTTCATAATACAAGCTGCCAAAAGTGACAGCAAGAAAATGAGCCAATTATAGATGCTTATTCGTAGGTTACCAATAAAACTGGAATTAAACAGATTAAACAGAATTTTATGTGTGGAACATTCTGATTACCAGGAGATTTCTACTATTCCTTCTTTCCACCTACTTTTGTAAAGAGAGTAGGTTTAGTTTTACATTCTTTTGTTATCCCCAACCTTGGCAGACATGTAAATAAATGTACATTTGGGAGATGAGGATGCATCAAAATGAAGGCCCAAAATTTGAGGAGACAGAACAGCCATAAGTTTGGCAGTTATACATACTTGAATTCAAATACCAACTTGATTGTGTATTCTATGTGACTTCAGGCACTGGTAATTTACCCTACTGAGTCTGTTCTCTTATTATAAGTTATAGAATACTTATAATTGTACTATAACATTGTAACTTATCATCTAATCATACTGTAATACTACTTCCCTGATGCTGTTGTGAGGAAGAAATGGGGTATATAAATTGCCTACCATAGGAGGTACCCAGTAAGTGACATCTTTAAAAAAAAAATGATGCTGCCACAGCAATGTTTATGATGAAACCCAGCTTTCTAAAAACTGCTTTGCATAGATTTCTGGCAGAGCGGACACCCTGGACTCCAAGATGGCATCAGTCGTACCGCTAAAGGAGAAGAGACTCATGGATGTCAAAATAGGGGAGCTGCCAAGCTGGATACTGGTGTGAGGTATCACCCCTAAAGGCAATGCTGGAGCATTTCAAAGAGGTTACTTACCAGTATTACAACAAGTTTGCCATGTGAAGAAAGGGAGTGCTGCTGGGGTTTCTGTGGTACGGGCAACTTACCCACTTTTCAACTACTACCTGTTTTAAAAGGAACTCAAACATAAGCAGCCACACAAGTTCCACTGAAGAGGACCCCGTGTGGGCTCTATATTCCTGATCATTATCTTTGCACATCACCTCTGAATTCTTTCATATTGTAATTGACACCTAATAAAAGATACCTGGTGGCCCTAGCTAGTATAGCTCAGTAGATTGAACATGGGCCTCTGAACCAAAAGGTCATTGGTTCGATTTCTAGTCAGGGCACAAGCCTGGGTTGTCAGCCTGGTCCCCAGTGAGGGGGGTGTGCCAGAAGCAACCACACACTGATGTTTCTCTCCCTCTCTTTCTCCTTCCCTTCTCCTCCCTCTAAAAACAAGTAAATAAAATCTTAAATAAAATAAAAAATAAATAAAAGATAGCTGATAAATATGTGTGTGTGTGTACTGCTTACACAGATTTCTAAAGGGGCCTAATGTCAAATTAAAATATATTTATGCTATTTCAAAAAACAGCATTTTATTCTCAGTTGTGAGCTATCCCAATCTCAATACAAATCCATTTAAAAATATTTGTGTATCTTCCTTCAGTGTTTACACAATACATACTTGAACTAGGAAAGAACCTTCTTTCTTCAAATTATTTTTTAATTTTACTTAGTATAAAAAAATAAAAAAAATAGAAAAAGTATCAAAAATTTTAAATGGGTCTAACTTTAAATGCTTAGAAAACATCTGGAGAATATAAAAATTACTAATCATAACAAAGCTGTTTTTAAAAATCCTCAGGTAGTTAATATACTGAAATCACAAAATTAGAAATCATTAGTGTTAACACCTCAAAAACAATCTTCACTCAAATACAATGTACCATACTTAACTCACATACATTGCTCCACAATACATATACTTTGTTGTCCCCTTTCATTGCACTTGCTTCAATAATTATGTTACTTAGCAAGGGTCCAGCGAACAGTTTCAATAAATATGTTTAGTGAATGAACAAGATGTTAAAACATTCTACCCATTTAAAAAAAAACAATATTTTAATATGATCTTATGAAACTAATCATGGAGTAACTTGAATTATACAAGTATTTATTCAAAACAAATCAAGTGTACAAGTTTTCAGGAACAGACGTTTTCGAACTAATGTATACTAGCACATAATGGGACCTTCTAAATATATTCCTGTAATCACTGAATAGAAAAAAGTTAGTAGGACCTCCTAAAAATGTTCACATCAATATTCATATGAAATTACCTTGTCATTTTCTTCTTGTATTTCACATAAAGTAAGGCAAACATGTAGCTAATTATTAAAAAGAAAATATACCCCCAAAATAGAAAGGTTAACTAAATTATCTAAATACTACTAGTTTCACATAAGTTATGTTACTTATAAAACTGAACTAAATATCTAATAATTTGCTAAATTCCCTACCAAACACATAATGGACTATACAAATATTTTAAATTTCCAAATAAATATTCTTTGTTTTGCACAGTACTTATTTGCATTTGTAAGTAATTTTGATCTTAAATATTGTACAGCATTTTTACTATACAAATTAATAAATTAATAAAAAATAAATTTTCTAAGTGGAAACTCGGTAATAGCAGCTGCACATGCATGTAGAAAATTATGGATATGGAGTTTCATTTTTACAAGATAAAAAGAGCTAGAGATGAATGGTGGTGCTGGTTGGACACTAGTGTTAATGTATTTAATATCACTGAAATGTACACTTAAACATGATTAAGATGTCAAATATTGTTATGCAGACTTTACCACAATAAAAAAAATAAGCTTAAAAAAGTAACGATAGAAAGAGCCTTAAAATTGCTTCAAGTAAACGAGGTCCAAGAAATATAATAAATGCTTCTTTTCCAATCATGGAGATAAATAAAAAGGAAAAAAAAGAGATTCAGAGGTATGCTACAACACTCAAACTCAAATTAGTAATACAAGGCATATATGAGCATGCCATCCTTTAATTTTAAAGCTTCATTCCTTTCCACACTAAATTATTAGCACTGTATTTGATTCAAATGAATTGAATTAGTCTAATAGTCATTTAAGTCAACAAACATATAGTACAATTATTATCACTTTTCAGATGAGGAAACTGAGACAAGGCATGACAAGTTTAAGTAATTTGCCCAAAATCACTTCGCCAGTAAATGACAGAGGTAAATTTCAGACCCATGTCATCTGGTCTCCACTATGCTATATCTCTGACGACAAGAAATCTAATTACCTTGTAAAAACAAATTTCAGTGTTAAGTTCAAGTTAAGGTTTTCAAACAGTGAAACGTTCTTAACTATCACAGGTATGACTATCCATTTTCTTCTTGTTTTTCTAGATACATCCTCTTTGGTGGAATGTTTCCCAAGCAGAATTCAACTGAAGGACGCTAATGGTAAGGAAGAAAAAACCTGATGCCAGAAGTTTAGGGTTCTAGGCAGTATGAGACTGAATTTGATATTTCCATTACAAATGTTAAAATCTTTAATTAGTTTCAGTTATTAGTTAAGGTATGCCAAAAAGGGTATGAATGTTTCTATTTTACACTGTGTATCTGAAAAACCCTTAAAGGAAAAGGGAATAGGGTTACAAAAGGGTTAGAATTCAAATAACTACAGAAACAAGCAAGATGACATCCACTCAAAGTACCAACATAATGCTATCCTAGGAATATTTAGTATGAACAAAGGAACTAAATTTCAACATTTTAATTGACTTTTCTTTGTAAAGTGGGAAGCACATGAATGATTAAACACCTTGTAACAGGTAACTGCAAAAATACATCACCCAATTACACAATGTAAAATAGAGATTCAGTTTTCATGTGAAAAATGTGGCGAAAATAATACCATGTAAAAGATAGAAATCCTCTATTAACCAAGCACAGATAGAGCTAAGGAATAAGAATATTTTATTGATTGTCAACATCACATTCCATATCTTCTAATCCTTGAGTCACTAGCCTGGCCTTCTTATGAAAAAGTTCAGCAGAATAAAAATAACAACTATAACAAGCATCTGTTAGCCAAAGACAAGGAAAATTACACACCTATACAACAATCTTATTTTATCTACTGCTTATACAAATTAGAATTCCGAAAAGTCAAAGGTAATCTTGCTGACCAGAAAGCACTCAAATTTTTAAGGTACAACCAAGACTACCTCCCTGATAACTTCCAATCATTAATTAGAACCCATGACCCCAAAACCTGAAAAGGTTATATATGCATCCCATGATTGCTGTACAACTACTACAGTCCTCAGTTTAAAAGAAAATAAGTAAATGTAACTTATGCCTTTCAACATACAAATTATTTTTAAGCAAGCTCAGGCCTCCATGGACACAGCTTACTGTAGGATGCAGAACACCTGGATGAGGCAGACCAGAGGATCCAGTACCCAAACCTCAGAGAGTCAAATGGGCCCCTCCAAACCATCAGGCACCCGTCCTTGAAGAGACTACCCGCACAACTGCTTTAAATTCACAGACACTCCATGTACGTGCAGACCGGGCACCATATAACGCCGGTATCATAGGCCCACACCAGGTACTATTCTGACACTGTACATAATAATACAGGGTATCATGGTACCATGAGCACCCTGGGCATCATGCCCACACCAGGTATCACGAGCACAGCCCATAAAATATCAGACGCCATGCCCCATCGGGGACACTGAGGATCATATACACATCCATAACAACCCCGGGTACCACGGACACAGCGAGTATCATGAGCGCACCATGAGCCACGCACACAGTGGACACCATGCACACGTTCGGCACCGTGCCCACACCGTAAAGCGCCTTCACTGCTGGCCCAGGAGAGGCGTGAGGGGGCCGTCCACGTGGAAGTTGGGTCCCCGGGACATCCCAGGAGCCCCGATACGGCCGCGGCTTTCCGGACGCTCCGTAGCGGAGTGGCGGACCCCGCAAGCAGTCCCAGAGGCCTGGAGGAACTGCTGAGAAAGCTGAAGACCCGCCGGCGTGGGTTCCCAGCCCCGGGGGATGCGGACGGAGCCTCGCCTAGGTCCCTGTGGACCGCCAGTCCAGCCTGGGTTATGGCTCCCAAACAACAAACCACGACGGCAAACACCGCCTCCCGCCCTCCTCACACTCATAGGGCCGCGTTCCGGCGGACTGCGAATCGCGACCGCGGGCCCTAAGGCCTGGCCGCGCGCGGAGAGCGGGCCTGGCGTGCAAAGCTCACGCAACACCCCGGCTTCCCCGCCCGAGCAGGCCCCGCGCGGTCTCCCCCCTTCGGGCCTCCCTTCCTGGCCCGCTGTAGGCGAGGGAGCGACGAAAGAACCCCCGCAGGCCCCGGACCGCAGCACACAAAGCTCCACGGGCAACTCCGGGCCCTTCCGCGAGAAAGCATGGGGCGGTCGCACGCGCACCGAGCCGCTGGGAGGCTGCAGCCGGGCCCGGGCTCCACAAAGCTCGGCGCCAACGCCACGGACGCCCCAGCCATGAACGCCCCCGCCTGCGCCCCCTTGCCCGCCACGGAGCCTTTCCCTACCATTATGCTCCGGCCCTAGTCGCCGTCGCGGTGCCCGCCCTCCCCCTCCGCGTCCAGCCCCGCCGCCGCGCCGCCTCCTCTCAGGTCTGGGCCGCGGGCGCGGGGGGGCCACCGGCCTCCGCCTCCCCGCCCCCCCAACGGGCTCGCTCTTCCCGGCTCTCCGCCGCCTTCTCCGGCTCCGGGGAGACCGCCTCCCCATCTACCCATCGCCGCAGGCCCGGCCTCCTGCTCTCCCCAGTGTCTCCCCCTGCTCCGCGAGCCAGGCCTCCCTGGTGTCTACCCGCCGCCCTCCTCCTGGGTTCCATGGGCTGGACCTCCCGCTCTCCCCGGGGTCTCCCCGCCGCCCCCCCAGCCACTCGGCGCTTCACAGGGCGCCATGTTTACAGCTCGCACCTCAGCAGTGGGCGAGCGCCGGCGAGGGAAGGAGCGGCGGTGGTGGGCCGGCAGGGCCGGGGACGCGAAGGCCCCGCAGCCCGGACTTACGGGATCTCCTCGCCGAGCGGCGGGCCCGGGCGGGGCGGGAAGTTGGGGCGCCGCCGCCGGGAAAGTTTCCGTCCTGCGAGGACGCGGCGCTGTTCACATGTCGGTGTGGGCGCGGGAGGCCTCTCGCGGGCCGCCTCCTCCACCTCCGCCCGCCCCCGGACTTTATTGTGCGGCGCCGGCCGCGCTGTGCGCTCGGGCTCCGGAATCCCTCCCGGCGGCCGGCGCCGTGCACGCCCACACCCACCTTCCCTCAGTCCTGTCCGCAGCGCCTCTACCCGAATTTGTTCCAGCATATTCTCACATCGCCGCACATGCACTTCACATCCACACACGTGGAAGCTACGTACGTGCCGGCGCGCGGTCGCGGAGCGGCGCACAAAGGTCCCGGCCCGCATTGTTCCGTGCGCGGGCCGCAGGGCTTGGTGGCGCCCGCCTGCGTCCGTCTCTCGTTGGAAGGACCTGTTTTATCGCGTGCAGCGAACCGAAATTGCAGAGCCTTAACGAAGCATTAATTTTTATGTTAACAAAATTGGAAAAGGTGTTTTAGTATCTTTCTAATTCTACCGACAAAAATAATTGCAGGGCTACACTAATTCCTCATTCTAAACATGCACAAATTGGACTTCGAAAAGAACAGGACCACCCATTGTCAATTAGACCAAAACACGACAAATTTGTGTAAAGAGAGCTAGGTTATCTTTAATAGTTTGTAATTCTAGATCTAACAGAGAAGACTCCAATATGCGGTGTAACAAAGTCTGGAAGATAGCATACTGTTACGGATTCCACATATTTTCCCTAATGGCCTTTCTCCACTAGGAATTTGGATGGAAGACCTGTCGGCCAAATTTTCTTACTCTGATTCTCAGTGGACATTCATACCTGAAAATCATTGAGAAGAGACTGTCCGAGAAACTATGGGATCCTAATCCGATTCATTAATCTTCTTGCATAGCTGGTCTCTAAGACTAAGAGTTTAGAAATGGGTGATGCTTGAATAGGTGTTCTGTGAGGTACACCATTCAAAGAAGTAATCTTTCAGTCATCTAGTCTTGCTTGGTTCAGGACATCCCAGAGAGTTTTTGATTTTCTCACAGGACACCACAAAATAATTTTTGACTCATTTAAATTTTGCAGATAAAGTAAATTCAACAAAGGCGTTAAAGGGTGTCAGATAAAATCAAGCAAGACCTAGTTTGAGTACTGGAGGAAAAATTCTAACAATAGCTTTCAGCAAATCACTACCCCCCTTACTTTGTCATCTATAAAATAGAGGACTGCATGGCTCCACATATTTCACTGAGGCAACTCCAATAAATATACGTATAAAAGGAAGCTTACATTTTAGGAAACAAGTGACTGTATAACTCCACATTTTTCTCCAATTAAAATTTTGGGCCATAACTTCGGTTTTCACACCCAGATGCTATCTCTCATTCTATCTAATGCAAGTTAGAAAGGTTAGCCTCAAATTTTCCATCAATTTTTGCCTAGAATTTAAACTTTGGCTCTCTTTTCCCTTCAGAACAGTTTAATTTACCTCATTTCCTCCTCAACTGAGTATGTGGGAGCCAAATGGTCTGGGGGCCAATGGTTTGGGGTTGAGAGTTGGGAGGAAGCCAAATAACCAGATAGTTATGTGATACAACTTTGGTTATTTATTTACCTGTCAGATTGCAAAGAGAGGGCAAGGGGTGGAGGTGTCAGGAAACTGAGGAGAAAACAGAGTAGTGGGCCACAAGGAATGATGTCAACGCAACTATTTTGGAGACTTAGTACCTGCCAAAGAAGGACCCCCCACACATAAAACTCCTAATTCTTTCCTAACCCTAACCAACACTCCTTACACTTAGCTAGTACTTGATTTGATCAGCATATCACTTTTTCCAGATTCTGCTTTAAGAAATATGTAAACAGAGTAGGTATGGATTATTCAAAAAATTGATATGGAAATTTTGTCTCAAAAAATAAACCAAATTATATTTTTATCTTATACTACAGACTTAAAAAATAATCCAAGTGACTTAAATAATGTAATTGTAAAAACAAAGTACTTTTTCAAAAGATAAAAGAAAGTAAAGGTAAATATTTGTAATAATGAGGCTGGAGAAGAATATCCTAAGCCCTAAAGCAGTGACTTTAGCACGAAAGAAAAGAGTGATAAATTTAACTGTATAAAAATGTATGAATCCTGTATGTCAAAACGAAAAAAGACATACTTTCAAATATTCCCAGCAGGATTACAAATTTTACACTTTATAAGTAGTTTCTTTTAATACTCTTTCTTCCATTTTCTTCACATAATTAGGACTGATTCAGATTACTTGGCTTAGAGAGGGCAACTTCACCACCATGTAGAGTTGGAGTCTCCTGTTAAGTTCTGGCCTCAGAGTGCTCCTGCTTTGCTAGTGTGTAGCAATAGTAAGCTCACCCACTAGCTCCTGGAAGATGTTACTTTTATTTCTTTATTTTGCCTTTACTATTATGTTAGGTTTTATGATTTTGCTGTGTGTTAAAGGTTGAATTACATACTCTGTATGTATGCTTTGTTTGAGAACATAGTTAAAGTGTATGGTGCAGAGTAAGTCTGATAAAACTTCAGGAATGCAGATGAACAGCACATTATAGAGAAAGTAGTGAACAGAAAGTGTTATATTGTATAGTCGTTAAGTAATGTAAACTAGTGAAGTAAACAAGTGTTTCAATGACTTGGTGCTTTTCATTTACACGGACTCAGGAATGCACAGCATTTTTTTTCTTAAAGTTAGTAAGTGCATTTTCAATTTACAAGAATGGTTTTTCAATAACAAATTACCCTTGTAAGGTAGGGAAGACTGTACAAATAAGATTAAAAGACAAACAAATTGGGAGAATATATACATATGTGTATATGTATATATGTATGTATGTATGTGTGTATGTATATAAATTAGCAATGAGAAAGAATGCAATTCACAAAGCATTTCTTTTACACCAAGTGTCACATAATACTTCTCCTGTCTTGAGGCCCAGAGAGTGATAAAAACTCTCCTATTCTGAAGAAAGTAAAATAGGTGACTGAAACTGGCTCTTCTGTGCTTAGCCAGCTCCCATTTCAAGCCTGTATACAGGTCTGTCCAGAGGTATCCAGCCATGTAATATGAAAAATAGAGACATTTACTGAAGAAGACACAAGATACAAGAAACATTGTACATAAAGCAAATAACACCTCTGTCCCCTTCAAAGTAGGCACCTTGGGACCTCACACAGTTCTCTCAATTGCCATCAGCTGCCCAGTCATATTTTCCTGAATCCTTTTTTTTGTTTTCGTTTTTTCTTTTTTTAATATATTTTATTGATTATGCTATTACAGTTGTCCCATTTTTCCCCCATCATTCCCCTATCCTGCACACCCTCTCCCACTCACATTCCCCCCTTTAGTTCATGTCCATGGGTCATAAGTTCTTTAGCTTCTACATTTCCCACACTATTCTTGCCCTCCCCCTGTCTATTTTCTACCCACTATCTATGCTACTTATTCTCTGTATCTTTTCCCCCCTCTCCTCCTCCCACTCCCCTGTTGCTAACCCTCCATATGATCTCCATTTCTGTGGTTCTGTTCCTGTTCTAGCTGTTTGCTTAGTTTGCTTTTGTTTTAGGTGTGGTTCTTAATAGCTGTGAGTTTGCTGTCTTTTCACTGTCATATTTTTTATCTTCTTTTTCTTAGATAAGTCCCTTTAACATTTCATATAATAAGAGCTTGGTGATGATGAACTCCTTGAACTTGACCTTATCTGAGAAGCGCTTTATCTGTCCTTCCATTCTAAATGACAGCTTTGCTGGATAGAGCAATCTTGGATGTAGGTCCTTGACTTTCATGACTTGGAATACTTCTTTCCAGCCCCTTCTTGCCTGTAAGGTCTCTTTTGAGGAATCAGCTGACAGTCTGATGGGAACTCCTTTGTAGGTGACTGTCCCCTCATCCCTTGCTGCTTCTAGAATTCTCTGCTTCATTTTAATCTTGGCTAATGTAATTACGATGTGCCTTGGTGTGTTCCTCCTTGGGTCCAACTTCTTTGGGACTCTCTGAGCTTCCTGGACGTCCTGGTAGTCTATTTCCTTTGCCAGATTGGGGAAGTTCTCCTTTATTATTTGTTCAAATAAGTTTTCCACTTGTTGCTCTTCTTCTTCCCCTTCTGGGACCCCTATAATTCGGATGTTGGGACGTTTAACGATGTCCCGGAGATTCCTAAGCCTCTCCTCATTTTTTTGAATTCTTGTTTCTTCCTCGTTTTCTGTTTGGTTGTTAGTTTCTTCCTTCTGGTCCACTCCATTGATTTGAGTCCCAGTTTTCCTTCCATCTCTATCAGTTCCCCATGCATCTTCCTTCATTTCACGTATTGTAGCCTGCATTTTTTCATCTAATTTGTGAGCAGAATCAACCAATTCTGTGAGCATTTTGATGACCAGTGCTTTGAACTGTGCATCTGATAGGTTGGCTATCTCTTCACTGCTTAGAGGAATTGGCTCTGTGGCTTTGATTGGTTCTCCGGTTTGAGCCATTTTTGGTGGGGTTTTTTTTTTTGTTTTGTTTTGTTTTGGTTTTAGTCTGGTCGCGGCTATTATGTAGTTAGGGGTGGAGCCTTAAGTGTTCCTCAGGGCGGGGCAGCCCAGTCGCTGGGTTGTGACGCTATAGGTGTGCTTGGGGTCCGAGAGGGAACAATGGCGTCTGTTCCGCTCTCTCCTGGATTCAGTCCCTTCTGCCGCTTCCCCTTCACCTGGATTATCTGCGCACGCTCGCGTGCTGTTATGTAGTGAGGGGTAGAGCCTCAGGCGCTTCCCAGTGCGGGGCAGCCCAGTCGCTGGGTTTGACGCTGTATGTGGGGGCGGGGTCCGAGAGGGAACAATGGCGCCTGCTCCGCTCTCTCCTGGATTCAGTCCCTTCCGCCACTTCCCTTTTGCCTGGACCGTCTGCACGCGCAAATGTGGGACCACCTGGTCAGCCAGCCGCCTTGTGCGGCCTCACTGGGTCTGCACAGTTGTCCCCCTGTGCCCGGGGTCTACCAGCTGCTGCCTATGGGCCCGGGGACCGCCAGCCGCCACCTGTGCACCGGGGAACTGCCAGCCGCTGCTGCTTGCTCTCCCCCACCTCCACCTTCTCCTGCCGAGACTCCGCCCCTCCTACCGGTCTGGATGAATGCTTGTTGGACTTCCGTACAGTTCAATTTTCTATAACTTCTGGTTGTTTTCTTGTTTCTAAATATTTGTTGTCCTTAATTTTGGTTGTGAGAGGAGGCACAGTGTGTCTGCCTACGCCTCCATCTTGGCCGGAAGTCTATTTTCCTGAATCTTGAGGATCTGAAATCTCTTCCCTTTCAAAGGTGACTTAAGTTTTGGGAAAAGCGAGAAGTCACAGGTTGCCCAATCTGGGCTGTAGGGGGGCTAAGTCACCTGGGTGATTTGATGTTTTGCCAAAAAACTCTTAAGAAGACATGATGCGTGAGCAGGCGCATTGTTGTGATGAAGCTGCCAATGACTAGTTGCCCATAGCTGTGGTTTCTGAATCATTCAAATAGTTTCTGTGGAGGACTGTTCGAGCTTAACACAAAAATTTAATGCGGCTTCATTGCTCTACTCACTCATTTTGAATGTGACAGCCACACAGTACACGTGCTCACTCAACAGTGTCTACCACCCCCACTGACTAGCACAGTGCAGGCATTATTGTTCATGCATGCACATTCCAGTCCACTCTGCTTGGTTGCCAAGTTACATCAATGTCGTGCAAACCATTCTTGCTATATTAACAATGGCTGGAATTTTTCCAGACAGAATATGTATATCACATATATTTATATACATACATATATACAAACATATATATGAAATAAATAAGAATTATGGTAATGTCTTTAAATATAAAAAGCTATGTCACATTAATAAAATAAACCTCAACATCCCCCACCCCCCAAAAAGGACAAAAGCCATGGATAACTCACAATAGAAGTAATTTAAGTAATCAGTAAATATTGACAACTGTTCAAATTCACTAGTAATAAAATAACAAAAATAATACAACATTGCTTTCCTTCAAATGTCAGAATTCTACGATGATAATGCTGTTTAGAGTTCACAAAACAGACACTCTCTCCTACACTATTGATAGGAAATTGAATTTGTATTACTGTTCTTGAGATAGCAAGAGCCTTAAAAATATTCATTTCTTTGGCCCCAGATGTCCACATTTAGGAATGTCTGCTAAAGATACTACCTGAAAGACAGGCAAAAATGTATAAAGTTATTCATGTTCTTCCCTTCTTAAAAACTTCCAATGATTTCCTTCTGCATCTATAATAAAATCAAACCCTGATCTCTGGCTCACAAAGCCCAGCATCATTCAGCCCCTACCTATCTCTTAAATTTACCTCATTATGCATTTCACTCCCACCTCACTGACTTTCATCCCATCTCAGGAAGATACAAAGTTTGTCTCCTCTTTCCAGAATGAACTTCCCCTACTCATTCTTCAGGTTTCTATTCAATTGTTATTTGTTTCAAAAAGGCCATTTCTCGCCCTGGCTGGTGTAGCTCAGTGGATTGAGCGCAGGCCTGCGAACCAAAGGATCGTGGTTTGATTCCCAGTCAGGGCACATGCCTGGGTTGCCAGACCAGTTCCCGGCAGGGGACATACAAGAGGCAACCGCACATTGATGTTTCTCTCCCTCTCCTTCCCTTCCCATCTAAAGATAAATAAATAATAAATAAAATATTAAAAAAAAACAAAAAGGCCCTTTCTCAGTCCCCAGTCTAAATTGGCCCTCTGTATTTTTCTCCATAACACAAGATTATTTTTAATGATATATTTACGTTAGTGTTTAGAGACTGTTGAGAGGGTTTGTTCTTCATAACATACCCAGGTTCCCCAATAAATGTGGTTAAATGGAGAAATTCCACAGATAAAATTGGCGGTCTCATTGCACTCAACAGAGCACTGTCTGAATATTAGTGTTTTGCTCTTACATAGCATAATACCTGTGGCTCTGTCACTCAAGTATTGTAGTCCTTCTTAATGCATATTAATTAAAATTACATATTAATTTGTTGATGTTATACTAAGGCCAATAGCTCAAGGCTGTGGAGTAAAGGATCGTATAAATGTAGTTCTCCCAAACCTCGACAGGAGCTATGTAATGTTATTCCTGCTCAGGAGTGCAGGGGTATGTTCATAAAACAGAAGAACTGTATATATCTGGGATGAGCTTTCTGAAGCACATTAATGCGTTTTTCTCTTCTGCATACCCACCCATGAGATCCCCAGTTAGCTCGAGGCACCCAAGTACCTTGGAGAGCATGAGGATTGTCACAGCAAGAATGTATGTAGAAGAAAAGTTAATGTTAACTTGCTGACACCCCAAATAGAAAATTTTGATCTGCAGCAACAACAGCAGTGCAAGCATGGCTTTACTGATAGATAACACAACCCTCCAAATTATTTTCTCTGTTTAGAAACATATTTTAACATATTTAGCAGACCCCTGAAGTTTATGACCCATGGTAGGGGCTGGGGATGAAATTGGAGGAGAGAGGAGGCAGGCAGGAAGCTGGCAGTGAGGGGTGTAACTACTCAGGGTTAGGCACTTTTCCCAAACATTTGGAACTCAGAAATATTTGGTATTCAGAATTAGTTGGTGAATTAATGAATGAGGTTTATCACAATGGGTTTTTTTGTAATGTCAATAAAGTCAAATGGAAATAAGATAAAAATCCAACATTAGAGACTGTTAACAGAAAAAGGATATTAAATTACATATGAATATAATTTCCATTTTGTTAAATATTAGAAGGTAGAAATGTTAACAATGCATATTTCTTTGGGTTACAGGTATCTTCTTTTTAAAAAACTCTGTTTACAATAAGGAAAAAAATTACTATTTTCTAACTAGCCTACAAGACTGGTTTTTCGCCAGGTATGGAACAGCAAATATAGGTATCCCTTACTTGAAAGAATACGTAACTATAAAATTGAGTTGTATGTAATCTTATTTCCCATTGATTTCTTAGTACATTGAGAGATTTGTGGCTGCAATCTATACATAGTTTACATTCCAAAATTTATATAAAAATCCAAAAAAATTATAACTTGGGCAATCGAAGCTAATAAAAGTAAATGTAAACTATATGTGGGTAGTTGTCATAGGAGCAGCTTACCACACACATAAAAAGGTTTATAAATGTGTTACTTATCAGTGATACTAAACTACTCTCACACAAAGTGAGTTTAAGTAATTATCACCTTACATGTACTATATTGTCACAATAACCAGGCAATGAAATCTTATCTGTAGACTCATGCCTGTGATCTCTTTGAGGAACCCAGGGCTCCATAGCACTCATTCTGGAATTCACCATTCCCAAAAAGGAGAACAAAGAAGTAAAAATTTGTCTGTGTTCAATACTATAAAACACATAGGTTTGTAATGTAAGATATTACCACAAGCAATTAGTTACTGGTAATTGTAGTATACCGCTGCAAATGACTGCACGTGAGTGTAAATCAAGGGGTGTCCCTGTGGTCACATCCTCTTCACTCATTGCCTTTAGAAGTATTTTTCTTATATGAGAGAGCAGAAGGGAATCAAAACGCATTCATGGAGATGGGTGGCCTAATGTGAATGTCATTTCTTACACATGCATCAGCCACTCCTCCCAAACCCCACATAAAAGGATAAAAAAACAAGCCTCATTCTAGCTGAAAATGGGCAGTTTTTGTCCATATGTCCAAAAATTGTTAATGTGGCTATATTGAGACACAGGTTTTGCTTCCATCACAGTAACTTTCTTGCAGTGGTGACAATGAGAGCTGTAACATTTAAAAAAAAAGAAGAGAAAAGGATGAAAAACCCTATTTAATAAAAGAGAGAGACTGAAGTGAGTGGTGGTGGAGCTGGCCACTACAGAGTGCAGAGTGATAATGCCTCATGGGTCAGTAAAATGTTTTCTAGTGTTGTACTTCTATTTTACAAACTTCCTTTGATTTTATTGTGTGCCTTTCTGACTTGTGATTCAATTTTTCCAGTCTTTTGTATCGGACATTGATATTTCAGGTATGAATATAATTTTTCCTATCTTCCCTAAAGATAAATTAGCATTCTGGTATTATAATTCATGGCTACATAATGAATTTGGTTAGTGTTGCTTAGTTTCCAAGTGGATGTATAAAAATCATGTTTTTGAAACTAGAAAGTTGTGAACCAAACCTTGTAATGGTAATTACCATTCACTGAAGGTGCGATCCTTTGTGGCTAAGCCTGAAGCACACACTGTGCATATATTAATTTAAAAAACCTTCCAGTACAAAATAAGAGCTCTGTTTTAAGGGACTACTGAAGAAGTACCTGGGCCTGAGCAGAAGGGCTCCTTTGGACTGTGCTCATCAGGCCTGTTCCTCCTGCACGGACCCAGGCATTTCCTCAGCACTCCCTGCCTGTGGCTCCTTCAGCTTGTCTTCCGATTTTGTCTGCAAATGTACAGTACCTACTAGAAGTAGGACCTACTACAGCCGGTTAATGTGCCTCAGAACATTTAAAGGAAAGCAACTCATCACACAAAATGAGAAGGGTGTTTGCGCATGTGTCTTTTCCCCCCAAATTGGGATCCTAACCCCCTCTCTCTCTTCTCTAGCACAACACAGCAGAAAGAGCATCATCGGCTTTGGCATAGAGCACCTGAGTTCAAACTCCAACTCACTGTGAGACCTTGAGGAAGTGATTTCACCTTATGAGCCTCAACTTCCCCATTTGTCAGGAGCATGGATTTTTGACATCAGATTACTTGGATTAGAATTTCAACTCCAACATTCTCTAACTGTTGAACTTCAACAAGGTATTTACTAATTTGCGTCTCATTTTCTTCATCTTTGAAGTAAGAATGATACCATTAACCTATTTCATAGTCACTGAGGATTAAATGACAAAATGCATGTATAATTATCATAATAGTGCCTGACCAAAATAAATGTTGCTCAATAATTAATAGCACCAGTTGCTATTATCATCAGTAAAATGGGGAAAATAATATCCACTTTACAGAGTAAACACAGATATTTAATGAGCCAAAGACTGTAAAATGTGCTCCTTTTTCACCACAACCTCGAACCGAGCACACAGGACAATAGAAGCAGGAAACCTGAGGACAGAAGGATGTGCAGGTGAGTCACTCAGCTCCGCATCCCTCCTCAGCCAAGCCCCAGGACAGATCCAGGGATTACCGCTGTTTCCCATCCAACTGCAACCTGATTGCTATAATCTGAACAGAAGAAGGTTAAGTACCAGTCTGGATGGATTTTTCTCCTTTGTAGGTGAGGGAGGTTTACTAATGATGCTTCAAGGTCCGCATGAGCACTAAAATTGTGGGAACTCCAGGGCTGTTCTCACATCTGTTCTTCCAAACCTGGTGTCTGGCCTGGCCTGTCCTAAGGCCCTTTGTGAAAACTCTTTATTAGATATTCCTTCTGGTTCATGCACCCTTATTCTTCTTTACCCTTAGTTTCCCTTTCTTTCTCCCCTTCTGGTGGTTGGTTTGTTTGGGTTTAAATGACTCCTGGCCTCGGCATCATCAGACTGATGGGCTCCAGGCAGAGTTCTCTTTTCCTTTTCTTCATTTAAACATATAAAACCCCAGAATACATATTTACGGTTTTTGTTTTTTTAAAAAAATATGGAATGCTTCATGAATTTGCGTGTCATTCTTGCGCAGGAGCAATGCTAATCTTCTCTGTATCGTTCCAATTTTAGTATATGCGATGCTGAAGCGAGCACCATATTTACGTTTTTATATACATCCCACAACTCATCAGGGATACCTTTTCAACACATTGTTACTTTTTTTTATTTTAAAGATTTTATTTATTTATTTCTCGAGAGAGGGGAAGGGAGGGAGAAAGACAGGGAGGGAAACATCAACACGTGGCTGCCTCTCCAGCACCCCCCATTGGGCACCTGGCCCACAACCCAGGCATGTGCCCTAACCGGGAATCAAACCGGCGACCCTTTGGTTTGCAGGCTGGCATTCAATCCACTGAGCCACACCAGCCAGGGCCCATATTGTCACATTTTAGGGAAAACAAAATTTGGTTACATTCTACACACAGGACAATATTATGAAGGATTTCGCGTAGGAAGTTTATATAAAAGGAGACACCAGCATTACCCATTGCTACTAAGGTTCACAATCTCAGTGATGGCGAGGAACACCATCTGACCACGTGACTGCGAAGAGAGGCCCTTCTCAATGCTACATTTTTGTTTGTTTGTTTGTTTTTCAAGGTTTATTTATTCTCATTCAAGAGAGAAACATTGGTGTGAGAAAGAGAGAGAGAGAGAGAAACACTGATAGGCTGCCTCCTGCATGCGCCAGAGCCAAGGATTGAGTCTGCACCTTGGGAATGTACCGTGACCAGGAATCTAACTGGTGGTGACCTTTCGGTTCCTGACGATATCCAACAAACTGATCAATGCTCATGTTTTACAGAATTTCTTTTATCTCATTACCGCCTATTGTGGTAACAAGTGAGAACCTGTGGGAAATATTCTGAGCTTCTTTAAAACCCCATACTGTGGCCCTGGATGGTGTGGCTTAGTTGGTGGGAGTGTCATCTCCATCCGAAAGGTAAGGAATTTGACCTCCCTCCCGGCACAGGCCAGGCTGGAGGTTCAACCCGTCAGGGTGCTTACAGGAAGTAACCGAGTGATGCTCCCCTTTCCTCTCCCCTGCCCGCTCCCTCTCTCCCTCCTCTTCCCCCGTCCTCTCCTTTTCTATCTGTCTCTCGCTCATCAGTCTTTCTTTCTCTCTCTTCCTCTCTCTTTAAATGCCCTCCGGAGAGGATTTAAAAAACCAACCAAACAAAAACAGTACTAGCTCCCTGGCCAGATGGCTCAGTTGGTTGGAGCGTGGTCCTGTGCACCCAAACGTGGCAGTTTCGATTTCCCCTCAGGGCAAGTACCTGGGTTGTTTTTTCATCCCCCATCGGGGCGTGTCCGGAGGCAAGCAATCCCGGATGCGGGCTCCTATGAGAGGCAACTGGTCAATGTTTCTCCCTCTCCGCGCCCCCCAACCCCGCCCCGCTTTCCTCTCTTCCTAAAAATCCAGACACATGCTCCGGTGAGGATTAAACAAAACAGTACTGTGGAATATAGTATTTAAGGTTTTCTTTTTTATTCTCCTCCTTCAGCGTAATGATAGCTGTGACTGGATAGTCATATTCTTTTCCACACAAATTCATATTTAAGAAAACATCGACCTTCTGTCAGTGACGTGGAATTGAATCTCGTTCTGAAAGATCCACTATTTTCTAACATTTAGAGAAGATTTCCTCCATATTTGAATAACTGACATAAAAATAAAAGCGATGTTACCTTTATGCATGTTTCAGGTTTGTGAGACCAATAGAGTTGAGAGAAACTTTAGAAGCCTTTCGGGACAGGAACATTACGGGTAGCAATTATAAATAAGCAGTTCACAAGAACATTACCTTCTAGAAGTACATATAAAACACCCTTTGTATTCTTACCTTCTCTCTGGTATTTGAAGGAAATACCCATCTCTCACTGAATTACCCACTGAAAAGTTCCTTAAAGAGTTGAAGAAAAATATATAAAACATTTCAGATCTCTCAGGTAAAATGTGTAGAAAATGAAAATCTAGGGAAATAGTAAAATGAAAAGTAAATAATTGTAGCACTAAATTACACTTTTTAAAAAATTATTACCATCCAAAGGTATTTCCTTAATTACTTGGTCATCGTCTCCACATCTACAGTTTGATGGGATCTTTTGTTCGTGTGCAGGAGCAGTAAAGTGGGAGAAAGGCTTCAAAGGGCATGACTTCCTTTTTCTATTTAACTGAACTAAGATTTTCAAACAGGAAGTTCTGCTTCCTCGACAGCTACGTGTAAATACTAGTGAGTGCATTTTTCTGTTTCTGACCCTGGTCGGTCTGCTGCCTCTCACAGTTGAGGCTTTTTCTGCTTCCCCCCTCACTGGGGAAGCCTGTTAATTTTCGCACACAATGGCATTCAGGGTTGACCGTCCTACCTTACCTGTGTACCTTTCCAATTTTCTTATTTTTACTTTGAAAATTCCTCCAGAATATGGACAAAGAAGGTAAAAGAAAAAGTGAAACTTAGCACACCTTTCTAAATCAGTAATTGTACTTTTTAAAATTATACCTATGTTTTAAATAAATTTTTCTTTTGATCAATTCCAGAGAGAGAGGAAGGAAAGGAGAAACAGGGGGAGAGAAACATCAATGTGAAAGATAAATATCAATCAGTTGTTTCTTGCATGCTCCCTGACTGGGGATTGAACCCACAACCCAGGCATGTGCCTGACCAGGAACCCAACCAGAGATCTTTCAGGTCTTTCAGTTTGCAGGATGATGCCCAGACAACTGAGGCACACCAGCCAGGGCTGTGATTGTATTTTTTAAATTTTATTTATTTTATAGTTTTTCATTTTTTTATTGCTGTTCAAGTACAGTTGTCTCCATTTCCCACCCCTCCCCCACTCCCTATGTAATTGCTTTTTAAAGGACAGATGCTGAAAGAGATAGTAATTGAATCTATAGGTTACAAGATTTAGGATTAAGCACAGAATTTCTTATATACTTACTAATGTGCCAAATGCTAATTATAAAACTGTTTTACTGTGTGCCTCCATTATAGGTAAATATAAAACTAAAATAAAATCTTTCTGTTTATTTTAAATGCATATGTATTTATTTCTATTTAATATTTAACCAAGAGTTTCTATTATAGGTACCTAGTTGTTATGGGATAAACACATTTTGGAATACTTTATGTAATATAAACTGCCCATTTTGTCAGCAAGTTCTCACCCGACCCCCAACACGCACAATAGCAACATGACTACATAAGTTGTGATTTATTTATAGATAGGGTTTATGAAACAATGATAGAAGTTATTTTTCTATGTGAAGTGAAAAACTAAACTAAGATATACAGCAGGTAAAATGATCACATCATATCAAGTAAACATACGCTAGAGGGAAATATGATAAAATACTAAATATATTAACGTCTGGCCAATAAAACTATATGTGATGAATTTTCTTATTATATTTTTATTTTCTTGATCCTGTATTCATGATTATAAAAAAGTTGTTCTGAAAATAAAATATTTGATGTTAAAATATTTGCTGTATAACTATAAATGGTATTTAATTAATTAGACTACCCTCCAATAGAATAAAATAGAATCCAATAGAATAGACTGGATTCCAATGAAAAGAATGTGGTCATAGCATTTCATGTAAGTTTTCCCTCAAACTCAACGTCTAGAAGTCAGTTCAATAGTTTACACTGAAAATTATGGTGATGTTGAACTCATATAGCTCATGAAGCTTAAAAACTCGCTGAATAAAATAATGAAGAATTGTAGTTAGAAAGTTCATTTCTGCCCTGGCTGGTGTAGCTCAGTGGATTGAGCGCGGGCCTGCGAACCAGAGGATCGCGGTTCGATTCCCAGTCAGGGCACATGCCTGGGTTGCGGGCCAGTTCTCGGCAGGGGACACACGAGAGGCAACCGTACATTGATATTTCTCTCCCTCTCCTTCTCTCCTACCCTTCCCCTCTAAAAAGATAAATAAATAATAAATTAAAAAAAAAAAAAAGAAAGTTCATTTCTTCTATAAATGCACCTTCAATTATTTTTTTAAAGATTTTATTTATTTATTTTTAGAGAGAGGGCAAGGGAGGAAGAAAGAGAGGGAGAGAAAATTCAACATGTGGTTCCCTCTCACATGCCCCTAACTATGGACCTGGCCCTTAACCCAGACATGTGCCCTGACTGGGAATCAAACCACCAACCCTTTGGTTCACAAGCTGGCACTCAATCTGCTGAGCCACACCAGCCAATTATTAAACCCCTTTATGATAGGGACATTTATTCACAATAAAATATCTGTAGCTCCACGTGGTAGGGAGGAGGCTGCCCTTCATAACAGGAGGAAACTGAGATTTAGAGAAATAAAACATCTAGGTTCCAAGCTGGCAAGTGACCAACTCAGACTTGAGTCCAAGATTGTCTATTGACAGAATCTGGAGTCTGGGCTATTCCTGATCTCATTTGGAATGTATTCCTTAGGAAAATATTTCTAAAAGAATTTACCTATAATGTCACACACATAAGATATCTCCCTGTATTGCACTAAAATTTCTATTCATTTAATCAGAACAGAATAATAAAATTTTAAGATAAAAAATGCACAGTGTTCTCTTTGACAGCACACATACTAAAATTGGAATGATACAGAGAAGATTAGTGTGACCCCATCAAGGATGACAACAAATTTGTGAGGTAGTTCCATACTTTTTATAAATAGATAAATAAAGTATATTCACTAAACAAAGCCATGTGAAGAACTCTAAAACAAACAAAGCAAAAGAAACCCAACATATTGTATTCAGATAAATCACCCAAAGTGAAAAAGAAAATCTTTCCCTTGGATCATTTACTGTTTAGAAGCATTGAGTTTGCAATTGGATCTATCTTGGTTATTTTGCTTATTTCCTTTGAGACATTTAACATGCTGGGACGGGTGTAACTGAACAACAATAAAAATTTTTATTTAAAAGACATTTAACATGCTTAGATTCTCCTCTGGCAAGATTAGGTTGATAATGACAGATAAAGAGAAGGAATTCCAAAGTTAAGGTCAGGTGTGAGAATTACCACTATTATGTTCTTTTAGTAATAATACTCCTTTTATCAAAGCATTAAAAATTTGGCCGGGATGATAAGTTTTAAAATTTCAATTTAAATGGAAATATTTTTATTATCGTACTTTTTATAAATCACATTCACCTTTGTGTGTGACTGTGGCAATCCCGTTTTCATGTTAGACAATTTGGTTCAGATTTACGTCACAACTTTCCAATTGTTTTCACAATGTTATATATAATAAAAAGATGTGTTAGATTTGGGATGAAAAGCCATAAAAGAAACTAACTTTAAAATGAAATGTGAAGTCAGAAACAACTTAGCATACATCATACATAACCTAACTAAGGAAATCCATTAATACCACATTTTCTTCATCTTTATTAAACCCAGTTTACTCCATGTTTTCTTACAAGCTACATAAAATGTACTGCTTCTACTCAGGTAGCAAAAGATGAAGACTACTTCCAACTGGCAAAATACTCTAAAACTATAGAGTTATTCATTCTTCCTTCCTCGCTCTTTTTCTTTCTTTTACCTGATGTGAATGTATTCTTTCTTCCTATCTGTGGAGTTCGTACTCTTTAAACTAGCTAGACTACTGTGATTTTCCCATAATAAGTATTTCTAAAATACAAGCCAAAAGCGTACAATCTAGCAATTAACATTATGTACACGAGAGGTAGAGGAGGCCTTCAAACCTCTCTTGGTCCAAAACTCTGTCCTTTGACCTCTGAAAGGACAGAAGAAAATAGGTTCCTTGATAACATCACAGAGTCTGAAATATCCATCCTTGGACTGGGGCAGCAGCTGGAGCTGGATGAGAGTCAACACTGTTGTAATACATCTATGAGGTAGAAGTGACAAGCTTTCTTATTGTCTTGAATTGAGGCAAGGAGGGATAGGAAAAAATTAACTATGTCTCCCAAATTGTTGGACAGAGTAACTAGAAGGATGATGTGGAGTCCAACCAGCAGTGTCCGCAGTGTTGTGGATGCAATGAACAAACTCACATGGACTGCAGAAGTTCTGTGGGAAAAAAGGGACAGCATGACCACTCTCTGAGTGAGAGAGGGCCTGGTCCTCTGCCTGAACAGGCTTTTATTGCTTTTCTGGGAGCATTACCTCAAGGAAGGTCTTCATTCATCATTGTCAGGCAGTAATGATCAAACAATAGATAACATTCAAAGAACTATGAGGGCTTATTCTGAATCAGAGTCAGATAGCTAAAGGGCCGAAAAACTTTGAGAAACAAACTTATTTCATGCTTGGGCCCTTATCAGAAACTTGAGGACATTCTTCATAAAGCAGATTTCACAGGATTTTATGCATTCTTTTTTAGGCCTGATAGACCCAGGGAATCACCCATTCCTGCCCAGGGCTGCACCACACTCTGGCATTGTTTCAGGCTTAAGTTAGGCAGCGGAAGTAAGACAGCCAAGAGATTAGGAGACTTCTTGTAAACAGAATGAGAACTCGAGCTATGTCAAAGTGAGGGGTGAGGGTCCATCACCCCCTTTTTCTATAGCCCCCAAGTCTTTCCCTGAGGGCCCCTTTGTGACCATGTCTGTCTTAGGTCATCCCTCCCTTAAGGAATCTTACTTGTCATTGGCTAACCAGTTATCCGCCTAGGGCCAAGCAGGATGAAGTAAAAGCGGGCAGAGGCGGCGCCCTTGCCAGGGAGATAAGCTTTGTCTCCTTAGTGGCTTATGGTCCCAGGTTCTCTCACTCAGCCTTAGTCATGGGGGTTACAGCTTCTGAAACCAGGCAGGGCTGTTCCCAACAGAAGGATTCTGCTGCCATTTTTTGGAGGTGGAGAATGCATTGGAAAGAACAGTTTTTAGAACAATCAGGAATTCTATTCTTGTTGTTTAGTGCGCTCAAGACGTACTAAGAGGATTATCAGGTAAGTACGTGGATGTAGATATAGGATTCAGGAGCTTAAGGGAAAGCTAGGGACTGGAACAATGCATCTGAGAATCAAAAGCGTGTAAATTTACTTAATGTGGGACCGGGGGAGGCTGCCTTTAGAGCATATATACAGGGAAAAGAAAGACACCTGAATAAAAGCCCTGTTAGATCCATAGGAGGGGTCAGCAAAAGGGGCCAAGAAGTTGGCTCATGAAGGAGGAAAACAGGTTTTGTGTGGTGTCACAGAAGCAAAAGAAGAAAATGTTTTAATCATAGAGCATGATGTCTTGTGGTAACAATTGTGGAGAGGCAGAAGGGATATTTGGAGCTTATTGCTGACCTTCACATAAGAAATTTCACTATTGGAGTGAGTTGAAGTCAGACTGATGTGGGTTAAAGTAATTATTATTACTTTCCTTACTTCACAAATGAAATTTGAGAAAAAAAGGTTAATATATTTGAGTATAATCTATTGTCAACAGGGATAGCAGATTATAGAGAAACGTTTTGGTAAAGGGGACTCAGAACTCTGTTCCTGAGCTATTTCAAGTCAATATTTTGATATTCTACAAATAAAACCATAGTCGAGAGAAAGTAACATGCCATTTATTTTACAATTACTTCTAATATCCAATTTTGTTGTATTCATATGTCTGTTCTCCATTATTGGAGCAATAGAAAATAAAATCTCTTGCCATTCACTAATGTATAATTGAGGTAGCAATTATATTAAAATATACACTTAATAGAAATTTATACACGACATATCAATAATATATTTATAAAGAAATATATTATTTTTTCACAGAAACCATATACATAGTACTTAGATATCAAAATTAACATAAAACGGCCCTGGCTGGTGTAGCTCAGTGGCTTGAGCGCGGGCCTGCGAACTAAAGGATTGCGGTTCGATTCCCAGTCAGGGCACATGCCTGGGTTGCAGGACAGTTCCCAGCGACAGTTCTTAGCAGGGGACACACAAAAAGCAACCATACATTGATATTTCTCTCCATCTCTCCTTCCCCTCTAAAGATAAATAAATAAAGTCTTTAAAAAAAAAAAATTAACATAAAACTTGTGCCGTTGTATTCCTAAATTTAGGTTCCTAAATTAGTTTTTCCTAAGGTAAAAACTTAGATGATTGATTTTAGAACTTTCTTCTTTTCTAATTTATGTGCTCAATGCTACCAATTTCCCACTAAGCTCTGCTTTTTCTGCATGCCACAAATTTTGATATGTTGTCTTTTTATTCTATTTCTAAATATTTTCTGCATTTCTTCTTTGAGATGCCAATTTAAACTTATTCAAATATTGAGAAAACAATATTTGAGTTTGACTTACAGTACTAACCTGGAGAATTGTAATTCAAATTATAATTCAATATACATCATGTCATATTATTGTGTATACTAGTGTAAGGTACACATCCTGGTATGTATGACATGACTGTATGAATTACTTGAACATGTAACTAGTACGTAGTATACATGCCTGACAAACTAGGGACCCAATAAACAAAAATTTGGGGGGTTATTGGGTAAATAATAAGAGCTTAATTAAGATTTGTTCATTTAAGAGATGATAAAGAGGCAAATGACTTTTCATTATTAATACTTGTAAATTTCTCAAATAACTAAGGTCTTTAGCTGGAACTAGCATTATGGCACATAAGAAAGTTTGGGAGGAAAGGGGATTTCTTTGTATTGAATTCCATGTCACTATGTGATTAATACGGAGGCAAACTTCTTAAGGCTAAGTTAGGTTAAACATTACCATACCAGACACAGACACTTTTACCTTGCTTAAATTAATTAAAAACACAACATAAGTGATTTCTTTCCCATTCTTGTTTTTCTCCTGTGCAAAACAAATGCTCGGCAGGGATTGGTAGTCCTTTGGCTTGTTGAAAATGAGAGAACACTGGAAAGGGGATTTTCAATGTTTCATGCTTCTTACTTTGAGAAGCATCAATCCAATGGGCTTTTGCGCTCATGTATAAAAAAAAAAAAACCACTGAAGTGCATCATAAGACACAGGAGCCGCATTTCTGCTAAATTAAACAAAATGCCTGGGGGCACAGTTTTCCAGCTGTTTCAACCCTGGCATTTTCCTTTCTGGATTTCTGATTAAAATTCTTAATATAGCTGATAAATTTTTCCTCCGTCTCAATAAAACTAAAATACTTATAAAATGGATGTGCCTCACAAGTGCAGAGAAATACTTATCTAATACTTTAGTGACTCTAAACTCACAATGAATTCATTCAAATTATATGGTAGAATCTCATAAACCTTAAAGTTTCATTTCAGTGCGTTAAATTGACCTAAAAATGATAACAATGGTTTTGGGAACTTTATTAGTGTAGAAGGTGAAATGCTGGCTTCTATCCTCTAAGCTTCAAGAGAAATGCTAGACAGGTGCTCACTCACATCCACTCAGATTATACCACAGGTGATAAAGGATCGTTTTCTAGTGTCCCATTATTTCTGATATCTTACCTTAGAGATTTTATTCTGAATCTAATGTTATATTTAAGTAGAGTTAAATGTAACAGAAGACATTTGATAATGTTGCATTTCATTATCAGAATCAGTTAATAAAGGAATGCCTCTCCAACTTTCAGGGTTTATTTTTATGTGGAATAACTCTTTTATTTCTTGGCATTCCAGATCAGTAATGTGTCATCTTTCAATGACTAACATCGTGGAATTCTTTGTCTCTAGACATTACTGCAGATAGGAAAAAAAAAGAAACCACAATGTGTTTTCAATTTATTCATTTTAATTTATTCTTTTACCAGTAGTTGAAGTAGATTCTTAAATTAGCAGAGCCGCTTGTATTCCTATTTTTTTCTAATTGCTGGAGGCTTTTTTTATTGTGGTTCTATTACAGTTGTCCCAATTTGCCCCCACTGCTCTCCCTGTCCCCTCTACAGTCAATTCCCACCCTATTGTCCATGTTCAAGGGTCATTTATACTTGTTTGTTAATTAGACACTTCCTCCTTCTGCCCTCCCCTATCCTCCTCCCCCTTCCCTAGAGGTTTGTTTGTTTTTTTAAGATTGTATTTATTTATTTTTAGAGAGAGGAGAAGGGAAGAAGAGAGAGTGAGAAACATCAGTGTGTGGTTGCCTCTCCTAACCCCCTAACTGCATCCTTAGCTGAGAACCTAGCCCACAACCCAGGCATGTGCCCTGACTGGGAATCGAATCAGGGAACCTTTGGTTTGCAGGCCCATGCTCAGTCCCTGGAGGCTTTTTTAATGCTGTTTATTCATCACCTTTAGGATAACAATGGTAACAGTTCAGTTACTAAAAAGCCAGGGGGGGAACAACTTGAAATCATTGTTTTTTTTTTTTTTTTTTGTTAATTAGGGGAGCTAGAAAAGTGGTTATTGGTGGTCACTAAACTTGACTTTAGTTAATGTAATTGCGTAGTAAGCAGATACCTTTCATGAATAAAAGTGCTTGATGAACCATATTGAAAGGGATCCTGTCTAACACTCTGCCTTTTAAATACTTAACTTCCTATTACCAGTATTCATTACTGCAAAATTTCTACCACTTTGTGTGTCAACCTACAAAATATGCTGTGGTCTTGGTGAGACACCAGTGAGAAAGCCGTAAGCCTTGCTAGAAGTTATGTAACATAGTTAAATTTTTGAAGTTTATAAAGGTATTACAATTTCTAAAAGATAAATTCTTTAGTATATGCACATTATTAATTTATAATTTTGTAAAAACAAGAGTGAAATTTAATAGACAATTTATAATTCTGATTTCATTCTCTCCCACAGCTGTTCTCCTTCAGCGTAAGATCTGGGATGCCTTGGAGAAGGGGGTTCTGGGAAGGGTTTGTCTGATGGCGGTGGGCAGGGTGTGCATCAAGGGTGTGTGAACGTCCAAAATGATTTACTGGATTACGAGAGATGTGCACATGATTATAACGGGGTGTAGGCTGGGAGGCCACAGGGGCCCCCAAAAGGGGGATTTGTAATGGGGTCCAGAACTTCAGGTGTCCCGGGAATATAAGAAATCCCCCATAAATCTGGCTGGGGGATGGGAGACAGGGAGCAGGGCCATTGAGAGTTATTTTGCATATCAGTAACAGCAGGCTAGCTAGGGAGATGGGTGGTCTCTGCTCAGGAGCTTGGAGGTGGTTTGCTCCGCCACCTGGCCACGGCTGCCTGGACTAACTATGGCAGCTCAGAAAGGCAGAAACTGCAGGAGTGCTGGCAGGTGTAGCCAGCTGTGGGAGGAGTCAGAAATGGGGTTGCAGAGATTGATCCAGGCTGGGATTTAAACTAAAGGCGAGCCTACATGAGGGATAAGAGGACAATTGGAGACCATGCAGGGACAAAAGGAGTGAAGGGATTCTTGCTGGTGGGCCATGAGGAGGTGCCACATGGTTTTGTATTAAGAACTGGAGATTCCGGCAGCAACACAGCTGATGGTGCTGAGAACTATGGGCGGTCTGCCCAGCTGAGCACGGATTATTGGGAGGAACTGGGAGTCTAGCTGAGCTACAGACTTCTTTTTTCCCCCCCCCGGGATACGGTACTCCTGACTGGCCTGGTTGAACAAGGGGGTGAAGGCAGGACTGGGTATGTGTGTGGGGGTGTGTGTGGTGGGTGTTTTAAAGGGACTTTGGAATTTTTAACAGCGACATTGCACCATTACTCTAAACCTGTATAACTTTTGAATGAACAGTTCCTTTCCTTTTCACCAAACTGGCATTGAGAGCCACAATTCCTAAGACAGAGGCAGGCAAGAACCCACAGTGACAGAAAGACCCTGGGGGAGAAGCCTGTTTCGGTAACAGTATCTGGGCCCCCTCCCCCCCACGGGTCCACCAGGTAACATGATTGCACGCTGTGCCCAGAACCCGACCGAGCAGGGTCTCTAGACACCACTTGCTTGGGAGGCTCACTCAAAGCGCCCTACTCACTTCATCAGGTTTCCTCAACCTCAGTCTTAGGAACTACACAAAGTGCCTATTACAATCTAAGTAAGAAAATAAAATTCCATATTGTGCCCTTCATGTAAAATAAGAGGAGAGCCCTGGCTGGTGTGGCTCAGTGGATTGAGCACCAGCCTGCAAACCAGGGAGTTGCAGGTTTGAATCCCAGTCAGGGCACATGCCTGGGTTGTGGACTATGTATGTCCCGGGTGGGGAGTGTGTGAGAGGCAACCACACATTGATGTTTCTCTCCTCTTTCTGCCTCCCTTCCCCTCTCTAAAAAATAAATAATATCTTTAAAAAAAATAATAAAATAAGAGGAGAAAAATACTTTTTTCTTTAAACTGTCTTCCTGTTTATCTTTCCTTCACTGTAACTGAAACTGCTCACATGTACAATTGCTCTTTTATAAGACATCGTACATTCTTCTTGAAGGCCTTGTAGCTACAGAATTTGACCACGAGTTATTGGGTCAAATTGACTGGACAGTTACCCAGTTCCATGGTCATTACTGTTCTCTCTGCTTTTGCCAACCGAAGGACTGCATTCTGTAGAATGATTGCCCCTTCAGTCCTTTCTTCAGACTGAATTTCCCAGAGAAATAAGACTGATCACCATGTCCCCATGGAGAAAGGGACAGTCCACTGAGAACAAAGTTGCCACCCCCAGCTCACAGCAGTGGAGGGCTTTCTTCCTAGTGCCAGCAAACTTTTCATTATTTGGATTGGAAGGTATTGCACAAAATAAAATCCATATTTAGATATGAGGTTAATGTTGATTAATTTTACCAAGGCGATTTATTGGTAATTTTAAAAAGTAGGCGCTGCCCTGACTGGTGTGGCTCAGTGGATTGAGCACAGTACTGTGAACCAAAGGGTTGCTAGTTCCATCCCCAGTCAGGGCACATGCCTGGGTTGCAGGCCAGGTCCCCAGTAGGGGGCACTCAGGAGGCAACCACACATTGATGCTTCTCTCCCTTTCTTTCTCCCTCCCTTCCTCTCTCTAAAAATAAATAAAATCTTAAAAGAAAAAGTAAGTGCCAAGTTTTAAATCTACGTAATAGTGTCATAAGAAGTATTTAAAAATACTTTAAATTAGCCCTGGCTGGTGTAGCTCAGTGGATTGAGCGCGGGCCTGTGAACCAAACAATCGCGGTTCGATTCCCAGTCAGGGCACATGCCTGGGTTGCAGGCCAGTTCCCAGCTAAGGGACACACGAGAGGCAACCATACATTGATATTTCTCTCCCTCTCCCTCTCTCCTACCCTTCCTCTCTAAAGATAAATAAATAAAAAAATCTTTAAAAAAAATTGGCTTATTACCACCATTTAAAAAAAAATAAAAATACTTTAAATTAAAACCAATACAATCCCTATTTTACATGACCACTGAAGTCAGTGGAATATTGTAATGCTTGTTTCCTTCTGTGGACAATGCAGAATTTCAGTCGTTTGCACTGGAATAAGAATAGCAGTTGGCCTTAGCAATGATTTCAGAAATGGTATTAGCAGACATCATTACAAAAATTTTAATTTGATATATGAAGATACATAATTCTATGTAGGTTTAAAAGTAAAATAACATTATTCTATAGAATAGTAATTTTAATAACTGAACTTATTGTAGATTACTTAGAAACAAATTAGCACAACATGCCTGATGAAGTATCAAAACTAATGTAAGGCGTATGCAGTATATTTTACTAATTTTAGAAAAGTAAGGCACTTCCTTCATCCAAAGCCCACCCACACCCTGTATCAGTCACGGAACATTTCACTTCTGCCGTTTCTCCAGTGTAAAGCACTGGTGTTCAAGTCCTTGGTTATGAAACACAAAAACATTCTTTTAAAAATATTTATTTTTTTTAGAAAAAATATTTATTTATTTTTAGACAGAGGTGGAGGGAGGGAGAAAGGAAGAGAAACATCATTGTGTGGTTGCCTCTCGTGCATCCCCCCACTGGGGACCTGGCCTGAGACCCAGGCATGTGCCCTGATTAGGAATCTAACCAATGACCCTTTGGTTTGCAGGCTGGCACTCAATCCACTGAGCCACACCAGCCAGGGTGAAACACAAAAATATTCTTTGTTCTAGTCCAGGGACTATTTTCTAAAAGTTTGACAATGTAACAACATGAAATAGAAATAAATTCCCATACTTGAACTGACTCCATTCTGATAGAGAAGTTCTCATTCTTTTATCAGAAGAGATCAAATAAGAAGCTGCTTTTTTAAAGTTCATGATTGACGATTGCCCACTTACTTCATCATTCTAACCAAAGGTTTTCCTTCACTCCTTCTGTAACTTGTTGATAGACTGCAGTTCTTTTATCTTTGTATGGCTTGGATCCATTTCCTCAGGGCCGGTGAGCCCCTCCCCCACACTCCCTGGACAGGGAAGTGGAGATGACCTTGCCTTTGTGCACTTGGCTGTCCTTTCCCACAAGAGTGCAATGTGTACCAAAGAGAACTGGGAAGCTTTTCTCTACTAAAATATATTCTTGTTAAATAATGTGTTTTAGAAAGAAGGAAATATGCTTATCATGTATGTTAATATAGTTGGGTAAAGTTAAATTTCAAGTCCTCATTTGAAAGTAATCACTGCTAAAGAAGAGCTTAGCAGATCTGCTTAACCCTGGAAATGAACTCAGTAATAGAATCTCTGCATATATTGACAGCACATCGGGAGCGTTCTCTCCCAGAAGGCACCAGCTCCACATGCTGTAAAGAATTCCCTCTTTTGATTCTCAGTGGCTCTTGGTTAGTGGGCTCCCACTGTAACCATTAAACAAACCTCCTTGTATACTCAGCTTGCATTTTTATGCCTGGCTGGAGGGAATAATGGCCCTGTAGTCACTGTGGCCTGCTGTGTGGTTGCTGGGAGAGTGGATTAGCTATGCCTGTTTTGGTTTTGAATGAATATACCCCCTGGCAAGCCATGTGGCCCAAATAGTTTCTTAGGTGTCACATGTACAGAACTGGTAGCTCACCCTTACAAGCGCCCTGTATTCCTGTGAGGCCAAGCTCCAGTTATCACAAATGCACAGACACAGATACAGCACTCACAGCAGTTCTGCCTGCCTGCCTTTCTTACATTCCTCCTTCTATTTGAAAGACGGATATAAGGACATGCCCACAGCTTTTATGTTGTTCCATTCCTATCGCATTCCCAGGAAAGCTGGAACAACTAGTTTACAGGAATGACCTACATCAAAAGGTTAAGAATCAGTGAGACCAGCTGGCCCAGAGTTTTTGCACTGAACTATTACTCATGATGAAAGTATTTGCCTGAAGCCTCTCTGCCCCCCTGATTGCCCTCTGACCTCTCCAACAGAAACGAGTACATTGCCTGGACAAATCTGAGACCAGTGTGTACGTTCAGGAATAACAGGAAGGGGAAGGGCTCCTGGTGCTTTCTCTGGGCTGGGGGTCCCAGCACCCAAGGTCCAGAACATTTGCTGGGGCCTGGTGGAGGTGGGGTGGGAGGGTGGGATTAGAGAGGAGTCAGTCCCACGTGGGCCGTGGGGCCAGATAACTTATGGGGAATTAGTTTGCAGTGTGTTCTGTAGTGCGTACAGCAGTTATGAGGATGTGTCTCCCTTCCCACTTAGGTTTGTATATTTAAAGATCAGTATAGTCCTTGAAGAAGAAAATACATTTGAGTTAAACCTCTCTCAAGACAAAACACTTCTAACAAATTAGAGAGAGGGAATACTTAAAAATTATTGAGGAAAATTAATAGCCAGCATCGTCAAAGTGTCTACACTACCCATTCTAGTAAAGAAGTACTCTAATCAGTGTCCCTGCTGCTGGATGCCGATTTTCAGAGATATTCGTGGGGTGGGGTGGGGGGGAGTAGGGTAGATTTATTTTCTTTAGCTAAAGCAGAGGTATATGTTTAATTCAATCATGTATTATACTATACTGATTATATTAGGTAGGATAGATAGCAAACAAAGGCAGAGAGAAGAAGGGATACCTGTCCCACCCACTGACTCAGCAGTCCTTGAAATTCTGTGTATCTTTTCCATTATCTGGGAAAGAAAGACAGTGACACTGCTTTCATCCCAAGGCCTGAAAGGCCTGAGAGGGCCCACAGGGTCTAAAGGAAGAAGCCCATTAATACCTTTGGGTATTCACACCCACATCCTGGAAAGCTTGCACCACCTTACCTGTTGATGAATATGTAACTTCTTCACCCTCCCCCATCTGGCCAACTGTGTAAGTCCTCAGGACAAAGGATTCTGGAGTTCGGTGCTCTTGACTCTCTCACCACCTGGCCTCTGGCCAAGTGAGGCTTGCCACCCTGGCCTTCAGCTGCCCTTAACTTCACTGCCTTTACCCTGCTTCACCCTGAACCTATGCCTTTCAGTCCCCCTTCAATCCCACCTTAACTAGGCTGGTTCTCTTCCAAGAGAAAAGATCACCAATAAACTCTGTGCATGTTAACAGACTCGATGATCTTTAATTCTTTACTGCATTGGCAAGAAGAACGGAGTTTCTGGGAGTTTCTCCTGTAACAATTATACCAATATAACCAAGAAAATTAATAATGCTTTCATGTACAAGGAACTATGCCCATTTCCAGAGGGCATTAAAAGGATCAGTTTTAATTTATTTTTATTAAGGGGGAAAGGGGTGGAAATTTATCTTTATTTTCCTTTTTCATCCAGAAATATGCTTTTTATTTCTTTCTTGCTATATGCATAATTTTTTAAAAGAAGGTTTTATTTATTTTTAGAGAGAGGGAAAGGAGTTTGTTATTTTGTTCTCTCACTTCCTGAAGCCAGTCAGCACTGTGGCTCTGTGATTTTTGCTTTGCTGTCAAATATCTTCTAGTGATGAGGTGATGCAGGGTGGAGCGTTCACTAAGAACTCCAGGACTCCCACTGCAGTCTGCCTTCGCCTAGGGGCGCCCCTCACAGGTGACCATGTACCCAACAGATACACAAGCACAAGTGCGTGGGGGAATTTTCTGCTTCAGTAAATGATTTCCGTACTTTTTTAATTCAAGGAAGTGCTTTTGTCACAAAAACACACATCCCTGTTTATCTAGCAGCTGCAGGAAAATAAATGCAATCATCTGGCCCATGTTCAAAATCTTCTGCATAAAATCATTAAAGATTCTATATCAATTCCTCTGCAAGGAGTGTTTTTTTCCCCTCTGTTTTGGTTATATTGTAGTGTAAATACATTTGCATCCTTTAGTTCCTAAAATTTTCAACTGAAACATCTTTTCCCCCTCTCTCTTTTCCAAAACTGTTGTGCCTATTTGAACTTGCAGAGCCGCAGTTTAAAAACAGCCCACATCTGCCGTAGAAGGCAGCAGAGGCCTTAGAAGGCTCTAGAGCTTACTGATGCTTTTTGTTAGAAGAGGCCGCTGATCTTTACGAGAGGACTAAAATGTTAAACTAAACATCTCCCAGTTCGTCGAAGGTATATTTTTCTCTTATAACTGGATTCCTTATACTCTCATTAGTTGTTAGTTTAAAGTTAGGTCTTTAAGGTCACTACAAACTATGTGAGTCTTACTGGACTAAATCCTGAATGTGAGGGTAAGACAGCATAATACAACTTTTCTGATTGAGCTCAACATAGGGCAAGCAACATTTCTTTCAAACTCTGAAAGAGACAAAACCATTTATCTACTTCTTCCCCAATAAAGCAATAAAACTGGTTTTAAATCTAGCTACTGTCCTCTGTCTGGAGGCTTGTCCTCACAGCAGTGATGGTCGAAAGAACTCTTGGAGATGATGCTGATGTTCTGTGTCTGCGCCATTTGGTGTGGGAGCCACCAAGCCACATGCGGCTATCAAGCACTTGACGTGTGGCCAAGTGTAAATGATGGACTGAATCTTTAGTTTCAGTTAATTTAAATTTTAGTGATTAGTGGCTGCCACTTGGATAATACTTCCTTATAGTTGTTTATCTCTGGCTAGATAAGGAAGTATTTGTTCTCAGATGTGACTTTTTATTTATTTATATATTTTTAAAAGATTTTATTTATTTACTTTCATAGAGAGGGGAAGGGAGGGAGAAAGAGAAGGAGAGAAACATCAATCTGTGAGAGAGACATTGATCAGTTGCCTTTTACATGACCCCAACTGGGGACCTGGCCCACCACCCAGGCATTAAGTCCTCACTAGGAATCAAACCTTCGGCCTTTGATTTCAGGGTGGCACTCAATCTACTGAGCCACACCAGCAGGGCCAGACACAACTTTGTTTTTTTTTTTTGTTTGTTTGTTTGTTTGTTTTTTAATATATTTTATTGATTATGCTATTACAGTTGTCCCATTTTCCCCCCATCATTCCCCTCCAGCCTACACACCCTCTCCCACCCACATTCCCCCCTTTAGTTCATGTCCATGGGTCATAAGTTCTTTAGCTTCTACATTTCCCATACTATTCTTGCCCTCCCCCTGTCTATTTTCTACCCACTATCTATGCTACTCATTCTCTGTACCTTTTCCCCCTCTCTCCTCCTCCCATGTCCCTGTTCCTAACCCTCCATATGATCTCCATTTCTGTGGTTCTGTTCCTGTTCTAGCTGTTTGCTTAGTTTGCTTTTGTTTTAGGTGTGGTTCTTAATAGTTGTGAGTTTGCTGTCTTTTCACTGTCATATTTTTATCTTCTTTTTCTTAGATAAGTCCCTTTAACATTTCATATAATAAGGGCTTGGTGATGATGAACTCCTTGAACTTGACCTTATCTGAGAAGCACTTTATCCTCCCTTCCATTCTAAATGACAGCTTTGCTGGATAGAGCAATCTTGGATGGAGGTACTTGCCTTTCATGACTTGGAATACTTTTTCCAGCCCCTTCTTGCCTGTAAGGTCTCTTTTGAGAAGTCAGCTGACAGTCTGATGGGAAGTCCTTTGTAGGTGACTGTCCCCTTATCCCTTGCTGCTTCTAGAATTCTCTGCTTCATTTTAATCTTGGCTAATGTAATTACGACGTGCCTTGGTGTGTTCCTCCTTGGGTCCAACTTCTTTGGGACTCTCTGAGCTTCCTGGACGTCCTGGAGGTCTATTTCCTTTGCCAGATTGGGGAAGTTCTCCTTTATTATTTGTTCAAATAAATTTTCCACTTGTTGCTCTTCTTCTTCCCTTTCTGGGACCCCTATAATTCGGATGTTGGGACGTTTAACGATGTCCCGGAGGTTCCTAAGCCTCTCCTCATTTTTTTGAATTCTTGTTTCTTCCTCGTTTTCTGTTTGGTTGTTAGTTTCTTCCTTCTGGTCCACTCCATTGATTTGAGTCCCAGTTTTCCTTCCATCTCTATCGGTTCCCCATGTGTCTTCCTTCATTTCACATATTGTAGCCTGCATTTTTTCATCTAGTTTGTGAGCAAAATCAACCAATTCTGTGAGCATTTTGATGACCAGTGCTTTGAACTGTGCATCTGATAGGTTGGCTATCTCTTCACTGCTTAGAGGAATTGGCTCTGGGGCTTTTATTTGTTTTCCGGTTTGAGCCATTTTTCGGTGGGTTTTTTTTTTTTTTGTTTTGTTTTGCTTTTAGTCTGGTCGCGGCTATTACGTACTGAGGGGTGGAGCCTCAGGGCGGGGCAGCCCAGTCGCTGGGTTGTGACGCTATAGGTGGGGGCTGGGTCTGAGAGGGAACAATGGCGCCTGCTCCGCTCTCTCCTGGATTCAGTCCCTTCCGCCACTTCCCCTCTGCCTGCACAGTCTGCATGCGCGAATGTGGGACCACCTGGTCAGCCAGCCGCCTTGTGCGGCCTCACTGGGTCTGCACAGTTGCCCCCCTGTGCCCGGGGTCTGCCAGCTGCCGCCTGTGCACCTGGGAACTGCACACCACTGCTGCCTGCGTTCCTGGGTCTGCACCTCCACTTTCTCCTGCCGAGACTCTGCCCCTCTTACCGGTCTGGATGAATGGTTGTTGGACTTCCGTACAGTTCAATTTTCTATAACTTCTGGTTGTTTTCTTGTTTCTAAATATTTGTTGTCCTTAATTTTGGTTGTTAGAGGAGGCACAGTGTGTCCGCCTACGCCTCCATCTTGGCTGGAAGTTCCCAGACACAACTTTGTAGAAGAGTATAATTCTTGTCCTAAAAGAAGAGTAATCTGAGCAGTTTTTTGTGGGGGGACTCTGCCCTGAGGGCCCCCCCATCTACCATGGATGAGAATAAGTCTACCAAGACATAATCTGCTTGGGGAGGACAGGTAGCCGATCTCTCAAAGGAGAAGGGCCAGGAACCTCTTCCTCAATGGACTTTTACTGGGTTCAATTTGTGCAGGAATACAGGTAAAGTTCATCAATCATTGTCAGTCAGGATCAAACAATAGATAGCATTCAAAGAACTATGAGGGCTTATTCTGAGTCAGGGTCAGTTGGCTAAAGGGCTATAAAACTTTGGGGAACAAACTTATTTCATGCTTCGACCCTTATCAGAAAATTGAGGACATTCTTAGCAAAACAGGTTCCACAGGATTTTATGCATTCTTTCTTGGGCCTGATCACCCCAGGGAACCCGCCCTTTCCAGCACAGAGCTGAACCAGGCATTGTTTCAGGCTTAAGTCAGGCAGGGGAGGTAAGGCAGCCAAGAGATTAGGAGACTTCTTGCAAACAGAATGAGAACTCAGGCTAGGTCAAAGCTGAGGGGTGAGAGTCCATCACCCCCTTTTTCTATAGCCCCACAAGTCCCTGAGGGCCCCTTCATGACCATGTCTGTCTTAGGTCATTCCTCCTTTGAGGAATCTTACCCATCATTGGCTAACCAGTCACCCACTGGGGGCCAAGCAGGTTGAAGTAAAAGGGGGTAGAGACAGCGCCCCTGCAAGGAAGATAAGCTTTGTCTCCTTAATGGCTTATGGTCTGAAGGTTTCTCACTCAGCCTTAGCCGTGGGGGGTTACAGCTTCTGAAATCAGGCAGGGTGGTTCCCAACAGTTATTACAATGTAACAAATTTTACCCTTAATCTGCCCTGGCTGGTGTAGCTCAGTGGATTGAGCGCGGGCCTGTGAACCAAAAGATCGAGGTTCGATTCCCACTCAGGGCACATGCCTGGGTTGCAGGCCAGTTCCCAGCATGGGACACATAAGAGGCAACCATACATTGATATTTCTCTCCTTCTCCCTCTCTCCCACCCTTCCCCTCTAAAAATAAATAAATAAATAAATATTAAAAAAAATTTTTTTTACCCTTAATCTTTCTATAGCTTAATTACTTGACATGGACTTAAAAATTTTAAGTTACTCTTATGCCTAAGTATGACAATAAGAAAGAGAATAGTGATTTAATCATCATTATTATGGTACAATAATAGAACTGATGTATTTTTTAAAAGATAGACTTTTTTAAAAAATTGATTTTTAGAGAAAAACATTGATTGATTCTTGTACGTGCACTGACTGGGGGGTTGAACCTGCAACCTTAGTGTATTGGGATGATGATCTAACTGACTGAGCTACTCAGCCAGGGCTAGAATTGATATATCTTGACATTACTAATATATGTTTTTAAAGATTTTATTTATTTATTTTTAGAGAAAGGGGAAAGGAGGGAGAGAGAGGGAGAGAAACGTCAATGTGTGGTTGCCTCTCATGGCCCCTGGGGACCTGGCCAGCAACCCAGGCATGAGCCCCGACTGGAATCAAAGCAACAACCCTTTGGTCCGCAGGCCATCACTCAATCCACTGAGCCACACCAGCCAGGGTGACATTGCTAGTATTTTTATTAATAAAAAATAATCTATCTAGCTAACCTGCTGTTATTATTTTACATGTGATCTTTAGAAGTTGCTAGTGCAGCAGTTTGGCAAGACGTAAACATACTTCATGCTCCCTCAGTTCTTCATGAGTTAACAGATTTTCCCTACTGTTTCTCTCGTCTTTTGCATGTTTTCTTCTTCTTTTTCTGAACGCTTGCTAGGCATTGTCAATCTTACCAATTATATTCAGACTTTGTTCTATGAAGAGATTATTTATTACATTGGAAAAGCTATCAGTCTTTCACCATTGAGTATACTGTTCATGCTGGTTTTGTTTTTTTAAAAAGATTTTTAAAATTTATTTTTAGAGGGGAAGGGAGGGAGGAAGAGAGGGAGACAAACATCAGTGTGTGGTTTCCTGTCATGTGCCCCCAACTGGGGACCTGGCCCCCAATCCAGGCATGTGCCCTGATGAGAAATCGAACCAGCAACCCTTTGGTTTGCAGGCCAGCACTCAATCCACTGAGCCACATCGTCCAGGTTTTTCATATACGGTTTTAAATTGTGTAGGTAGTTTCCTTTGTTCTTATTTTGTTGAGTGTTTTTATCATGAAAGGCTTTGAATTTTGTTCAAGTTCTTTCTGTAATAATTGAGATGATCATGCAGCTTTTTTTCACTTCATTTTACTGATGTGGTGTATTATGTTGATCAATTTTGCATCAGTGTTCATAAAGGATGTTGGTCTATAGTTTTCTTTATTTAAACATTTTTATTAAAGTACAATCGACATACAACCCATTAGTTTTGGGTGGTTTGACATTGATGTACCTTACAATGTGATCTTGTCAATAATCTAGTAACCATAACAGGTACAAACTTCCAGTTATAAAATAAACCTCAGAACGGAATGTAAAGCACAGGGAATACAGTCAATAATATGGTTTTCTTTTTACAAGAAGTAAAAGTTTCTTGGTCCAGCTTTGGTATCAGGGTTACACTGGTCTCATAGAATTAGGAAGTAGTTCCTCCTCTTCAATATTTTGGAAAAGTTTGAGAAGGTTTGGTATTAGTTCTTCTTTACATTTTTATTTATGGATTTTTTTAGAGAAAGACAGGAATGGGGACAGAGAGAGAGAGAAACATCGTTTTATTGTTCCACTTGTTTACGTATTAATTCGTTGCCTCTTGGAGGTGCTCTGACCTCAGTGGGTGGGGATGACACTCCAACCAACTGAGTATCACCTGGGGCATTTCTTTAAATGTTTGGTGGAATTCACCCATGCAGCCATCATGTCCAGGGCTCTTTGTTGGGAGATTTTTGATTACTGATTAAATCTCTTTACTAGTTATAGATCTATTAATGTTTTCTTTTTTTTTTTCATGATTTTTGCCTTGATAGATTTTGCGTTTCTGGGAATTTGCTCATTTCATCTACGTTATCCAGTTTCTTGGCATGCAATTGTTTATAGTGCTGTCTAATAAACCTTTTATTTCTGTAGAACCAACTGTAATGTCTGACTCTTATTTAAGATTTTAGCAATTTGAGTCTTCTTTTTTATTTTTAGTCCATTGAGCTATAGTTTTGTCAGTTTTGTTGTGCTTTTCTAAGAACTAAATTTTGGTTTTATTTATTTTCTCTGTTGATTTTTCTATTCTCTATTTTGCATTCCTCTGTTCTAATCTTTATTATATCTATCCTTTTGGTAGCTTTGGGTTCAGTTTGCCCTTCTTTTTCTAGTTTCTTAAGTTGTAAAGTTAGATTGTTTGAATTTTTTTTTTTTAAGGTAACTTTATAGCTGTAAATTCCCCCAGCTCTGTTTTCACTTTCTCATAAGGTATTTTTGCTTCATCTCTCTAATCCTGTCTAAATTCTTCTTGTGACTGTTTCTTCAGCCATTCGTTGCTTAAAAAAGTATTGCATGATTTTCTCAAAATATCTGTTTTGTAAAACTTTCATTTTTGATTTCTACTTTATCTTATTGTGGACAGAAAAGATACTTTGCAGCATATCTCTATTTTAAAATTGATTGAGACGTATTCTGTGGCTTAATGTAAGGTCTCTACCTCCAAATACAGCATGTAATATTTACGTGTTGTAATCAGTCCTACTTCGTACACCATCCATCAACGAGTCTCTGAGGAATCAGAACGACTTCGAAGCCATGTCTGGCCTTATGTTGTCACATTCCTCCCTGGCAGGAAGCGCACTGGTTCCCAGGTGGGTGCGTTTTTGCGACTATAGCAAGATGAGTTACTGAGTGTTTAGTGTGACAGAGTAAAACTGAGAAATCAAATGTTGTTCCTTGATTTCTGAGCTATAGGACACCTTCAAGAGATGAAAATGGTTCAGTTAGCCTATGCCTGGAGCACTTTGACAGCATTTGTTCTTAGAAGTATGTGGTAAATATAATCAATATACTGTATTATTCAAAGTTCCGTAACCCAAGGAACTTATCATAAGATGCCATCTAATGTGTTGTTGAATTAGTCTGTGAATCAATTGATTCTCTTTACAATTGAATTAGACATTTGAGAAGGTGAGTGACAAGAGAAACGTATGAAATTACAAAACAGTGAATGATGCAATCATTTCAGGTAGAAGATACATTTTCTGAGCCCACAACACAACTTTTTTTTTTTTAATTTTTTTTTTCTTTTAGATTTTATTTATTTATCTTTAGAGGGGAAGGGAAGGAGAGAGGGAGAGAAACATCAATGTGCGGTTGCCTCTTGTATGTCCCCTGCCGGGAACTGGCCTGGCAACCCAGGCATGTGCCCTGACTGGGAATCGAACCGCGATCCTTCGGTTCGCAGGCCCGCGCTCAATCCACTGAGCTACACCAGCCAGGGCCACAACTTTTAATTATTGTGTCAAAGGTATCTGTTTATATGCCTGTCTCTATGTTGAGTCTATGATCTCCTCAAATACACAGACTTTATCTTACTCATCTCTGTTTGTGTCTGGCCAATAGTAAATACTAAATTTATGTCTCAGTAAAAAGATGAATGTTTAATATATAATGCACACACACAGAATTACTTATTTAGAGCACATAAACATAGCAAACATATTTTGAGTAAGACCATTAGACCATAAAACAGCGATGGTCTTTGTAAATGACTCTGGGGACTAACCCTTGAGAGCAGCGGTTGAAGTACTTTCTGTGGAGTGTGGCAGGTCAGCATCGTATTTGCTGTATGATGTGCACACAGCGCAAACAGCAGTGTTAGGAACGGAGCACCTATTTGTGCACTGCCCATAGAATGATCACTTTGAGGTATCTATCTTAAAATGAAGCCAGTGTAATTATTTATGTCTGCATGTAAACCTTTGTTTACAACTGTCACTCTCTCCTAAATGTGTGGTCCAAGATAAAGTGCACTTTCAGATTCAATTTTTTAAGCAATGAAAAGGGAAATATTTTCACAGATGAAATAAGAAATTCATCACACACTTATTGAAGTTTTATGGAGTGAATGTTTACAGTAGACATATTGCTGAGTTTAGGAATGAGGGCAGAGACCACAGATAAGATTTCATCTGGTACCATGTGTCTAGAAGGGCCGTTCTTGAAAACTTGGGAGTACATGGGATGAGGGAGTTACAGGGTTGTGCTGCCAAGGATGCCGAGAAATACCGTGTGAATAGAGAAGATGTTTGTGCTATGAGGAATCAACTTAAGAGCAGCCTTTTAAAAAGTAACATTTTTCTGGAAGTTTGGAAAATTAAGTAGTTTAGATAACTGATGCTAACTATAAGACTTACATTTTTTTGAAAATATTATTCCACAACAATAAATAAATAGACAATTCTCTCTGCTTTTTAGTTCTTTTAAGTCTCTGGACTTGTGTGCACATAATTTCTTTTCCACAGTCCTGTGCTCCCACCTCGCAGGGACACTAATGAGGTCTGTGTCCAGGATCCTGCGTGGGATGCTCTTCTCACCCATCTTGGCCCATTTAGGCCACTGCTCTGCCCTGAGAACTGTGTAGACTCAGTCTTCAGTATGAATACCTGTAAAATGGAGATAGTAATTGTCCCTTCTTCATCTGGCAAGTGGGAGCAGCAGGTGAGATGAAGCCTGTTAAGGGCGTAAAAAGGGGATTTATCTCAAAGTGAGCTTATTGTCAGGTCTGGATTCTCATTTCAATTCAGAGTGGGTAGAGCGGCCAAAGGTAGGAAAACGATCTTCTCTTCTGCCATCTTGTGTCCATTTTGGGAATAACACCGGAGTGGAAGTCTCCAGAAAAACAACTTGTCTGTTGACATCTAGTGGTCATTTTGGGAATAACATTGGAGAAGAGGTCACTCTGCTGCCATCTAATGTGCATTTTATGAATAACAACTGAGTGGAAGTCACCAGGAAAAGCTCTTTCCAAAGGCTTCGAAGCCTGTAAAGAATGTATCGGACGTAGGGCATGCCACAGCTAAGAGAAGTGGTGCCCTGGAAGCTGCCCACAGGAATGTGGAGTTCTCATGGTGAAACCTGATGCAGTATCTGGTACACCATCAACTGCTTTCTTGCCTGGCTGTTCCATATGTATGCCTTACGCCAGCCTCCCTTCTTGCCAGAGGTGGTCCTGGGAAAAGGTGGGTAAGAAGAGTCCTGGAGGCGATTTCTCCATTCCGGTTCCAGCCAGCTTGTGAGGGGCAGAGATGGTTTCTGAGGAAGGAGACAATAGAGACATTGGGGAGAAATCTCCATCCTGGATTCATCCCATCTTGTGATGGGCAGCTCGGGTGCCTGGGATAATGTTTGAGGAGAGACTGGAGGTGAGTTTTCCATCCCTTCTTCAGCCAGTGTGTTCTGGGTAAATGAGCGAAGAGAGACAGGATGCATTTCTCCATCTCAACTCCAGGCAGGGTGTGAGGCGCAGCGTGGGTCTTGGGGTAAGGTGCCAGGAGAGAGCTGGAAGCAAATTCTGCATCCCAGCTACAGCTAGTCTGTGAACGGCAGAGCGGGTGGCTGGACCAGTTTCCTGGGTATAGGTCCGCTGGGCCCAATTTAAGTGAGCACTTCCTGTGGGACCACTTTATATGAACACATACATCTTCCCGACCGAATTTGGGAGTGCACTACTTCTGGTCCCAGTGCATTCAAGACTATTTAAAGAATATTTTTCATTCTGTGTATGTATTATGATACAGCACCATGCAATTTTTGGATGCTCAAGTTGTTTCAGGTTGGCGAAGCAGCATTCCTTTCATGCTGGTCTTGGCATCTTGAAAAGTCCTTGGACTTTTCAAGAAACACCTTGCTCCTTTTAAAAATTTTTATCAATAACATTTCCCTGGCTGGAGTGGGGGTGGAATAACATTTCCCTGATGCACTTGGTCCTTTTGCTTCCCCCCAACTAAAAGTAGTGATTTTTTCAAGGAGCCTGGGGAATGGTGTTTAGAAATGGAGATCTCCTACCTGCAGTTCCCACTGAGTGCCCAGAATTGTGTCTCTCCTCTGATATTTCATATTTTTAACTTTATTCTCCTACCTAAAAACCACATTTTTTCCCTAAGACATCAGTGTATGAGGGGGAACACATAAAATCCTGAAATTTATTTATAAAAAAATTGTATATTTATTCTCACATGTTTAAACTTCAGTCACCTTCAAAGCATTCTCCTTTTGATGCAGTACACCTATTGAGATGTTTTTTCCACTGCTCAAAAACGGTTTTTGAACTCATCAATTTTGATGCCTTTTAGTGCTTCTGCAATTTTTTATTTCACCTCTGCCACATCGGCAAAATGTTTCCCTTCGAGGACTGTTTTCATCCAGTGAAACAAACAAACAAACAAAAAGGTCACTGGGTGTGAGATCAGGTGAATGAAGGGGGTGGGGCACCCTAGGGGTCATGCTGTTTATGGTCAAAAACTGCTGAACACTCAGTGCAGTGTGGGCAGGTGCACTCATAAATCACCCATCAAGAAACGGGCAAACACATTGAAAGAGTTTTCAAAACAAATTCACAAGCCAAATACAGCCTCTCACAACACCACCAGCTGCTACACTGGCACAGATGGGCTCCTAGATACTCACCTAGCCAGGGAAGCCTGTTCTGCAAGGGGCCTGCCCTCCAGAAGGTAATTCCAGGGTTTTTTTTTTTTTTTTTTGGTCCCCTCCTCACATCTTGTCATTTGCTCACTCAATTCTACATGCAAAATGCTTGCACCATAGAGAGATTTTCCTTTGGATGGAATCTGATTCATTGGCCTTTCCTATATGTTGTTGTAAGGCATTTCTTACCACCATGTTTTAAGATTTACCTCTTTATTTTTAAAATAATATTTGTGTTGTTTTTTTCTTTGACAGTATTCTAATCCAGAGCAATTTATGACTTTAAGAATGTTGTGAGGATAAGCCCTGGCTGGTGTAGTTCAGTGGATTGAGTGCAGGCCTGCAAACCAAAAGGTTGCAGGTTCGATTCCCAAGCAGGGCACATGCCTGGGCTCCAGGCCAGATCCCTGGTGGGGTGCTTATGAGAGGCAACCACACATTGATGTTTTTCTCCCTCTCTTTCTCCCTTGCTTGCCCTCTCTCTAAAAAATAAGTAAATAAAATCTTTAGAAAAAAAAGAATATTGTGAGGTTGAGATGTAGGTATTTTTCTTTAAATTAGTAGCTTATTGGCTAATGCAATTTTTACACATTCCATGTTTACCTGTGATCTGAAAATTTGTTTTTGTCACACCATAAATGCACAAGTGTAAAATCCTCACATTGTCTACTTTCGCATCTGCTCTTATGATATGTCTGTGTACTTTTTTTAAGAGAGATTTTACTTGTTCTTAGAGAGAGGGGAAGGGAGAGAGAAAGACAGAGAGAGAAACATTGATTGGTTTCCTCTCAGAAATGCCCTGACAGAGGGCAGGTCCAAACCCAGGTTTGTGCCCTGATCAGGGACTGAACCAGTGACCTTTAATCTGTGGGATGATGCCCAACCAACCAAGCCACACTCGTCAGCACTGTCTCTATGCTTTTGAGGTGATCATTCACCACACCAAACTCTTCTAATCAAATACACATTTATATTATTATTTGATTAGTATTGTGAGAAAACAGTTTTTTCCTAATACTACATTTTCTGTCTGTAAAATTAGGAATACTTTTGGAAAATACTCTTTTACACAAAATTCTGAATCTTATTCAGAAGCTTCATAAAAATCGTTTGAGCAGTATGGTATACACACACACACAAAAGGAGACTATAATATTTTCAAAATATATTTCCATTAACCAGTAACATTTATAAAGATAGTCATAACATTATAACTGCATAATGTTATGTGGTATTTTATATGAAGAAAATGAAGATTTTATTTTTATATTTGTATTAGAGGTATGAAATGTCATAAAATACTTAGTACATTTGCAATCATGTCTGCACTAGTGAACACAAGTAATTTCATTGTGAAGTCAAGTAGGAGGAGTTTGGAGCTCCTGAACTACCCAAATCATGAAAATCTAGATTGGGAATACCAATGCATGAAGTGAACTGTTGGACAAGAGTTATAATAAAGATGTTTCTAACAAGTCACCAGCAAGCTGTGTTCCTCCGTGTTCGTTCAGTAAATGGAAATCATACCCATTCTGTAATAGGAGCAAGGACCTGTTTGACAAGGCTTGTAATAAAGATGGTTTTAGCAAAGTACTTGCAAGTTGGGTTAAGCACAGTATTTTTTTTTCAAGAAGTGGAAGTCATAGTCATTCTGTAGTACAAGCAGTGAAGCATTTCACAAGACTTAATAATAAAGATGTTTCCAACAGGCTACTTTAAACTGCATTCAGCACAGTGCTCTTTCCTTGAATGGAAGCGGTGCCCATTCTGTGACGGTTCACAGACTGTAATAACAATGTTTCTTTATCATAATGTTCTTTTAGCATGTTTTCACAGATTAAAAGATAAGACTTTATAAATGTGTTAGTAATACTCATTAAATATTAAATGCTACGAATTAACAATCTTGATTGGTTTATACTGTCCTACCTGTTACAGAATGGATCCAATGCATTGGAACGTACTGAGTACTAGTGTACAGTTATATTCATCTTGGTGAAACATTTTTAGTATGTACTGAAAACATAACATATGTACACCAACAGATGAGTTTGAAATTTCACTTTGGAATCAAAGCCAGAGATTTTTTGCAATTCTATAAATATAACATAATACTCTTGGCCTATTCAATGAATTAAAACTTAGAAAGTTATTCTCATTGTTAATTTTATTTTGTAAATTGTTGAAATGTATCACAGAATTGTGTATACTTTGGTGATTATAATTCTGTACCTAAGTTTCCTGAGTCAAAGGAGCATCAGGAAACACATGAAATTGTGCTGGTAGGTGTTTAAAAGCAATGGAGTCTCTCATTAAAGAAGGTATGGTTGTGTAGAGCACATTTAATTTTTATTCAACTCTTTAGCTTTCTCATTCCTTATTTTTAGGACAGCTTAATTCATGAAGCACTAATAGTTAAAATTAATAAGATTATTAATATATATTTATATCATGAGAATTTGGGAATCACAGTATTATGATAGAATTTCTTTGTATTATCCATATTTTGACAACAATAAAATAATCCGAACTTTTATGGCTTTCATGAATTATGAGCTTCCATGGACAGCAAACAATATCTTCTTTTATGTATGAATGTTTATATTTAACAGTAATGACTGGTATTTATTGAAAGTTTGCTGTGTGTAAGTCACAATGATAAGCTATGCAATGATGTAATCAGTATGACGATGTCATTTTATAGACAAGGGTATTAGAGTTTAAGGAAATGTGGGTATGACTTACACAAAGAGTACAGTTAGTACAGTCATAAATTTGGGTATGACATAAGTGATCTTTTTATCTAAAGGTTTGTTTGTATCATACGTTGTTCTAATATATTCCTATAACTAAGTGGAGAGTTTATGCCTAAACACGACGGTAGTTTTAATATGTAACTAACTGGCTTGGGGGCAGTGTCTTCCTTGATCTTACCCACTCTTAAGATTCCAGGGATAAAATTAGTGGTTAAAGTTACTGTTAGGTGCCTTCAAAACATTCTGGGTTGAGACTGGAGAAAATTCTTTTCAAGTTCCCACTGAATGAACAAGTCTGGCTGTATGGGTGGGGAAGCTTTGCCCGCAGAGCCCCCAGGCCACCGTGGATGAGAATAATTCTACCAAGACATGATCTGCTTGGGGAAGAAGGTTGACCAGTCTGTCAGAGGGGGAAGGTGTTTAGCGTCTCTCTCAATAGGCTTTTATTGAGTTTAACTTGCATATGGATGCATATCAAAGAAAGGAGGTGTGGTTTACAGATAACATTTCTGGGGTCAGTGGGGTCCTTCTGAGTCAGGGTCTGGTAGACATGGTGATGCCAATCAGCTGTAAAACCTTGGGAAACAAACTTATTTTGTGCTTGGACCCTTAACATTTAAATTGAGGACATTCTTAGCAAAGCAGGTTTCACAGGACTTTATGCATTCTTTCTTAGGCCTGATCACCCCCCACCAGGAACCACTGGTTCTGGCACAGGGCTGCATCCCCCTTTGGCATTGTTTCAGGCTTGAATCAGTTGGGTGAAGCAAGGAAGCCAAGAGATTAGGAGACTTTTTACAGATAGAATGAGGACTCAGGCGATGATAAAGCCGAGGGGTGAGGGTTTTTTGTCCCTTCTCCACAATCCCCCAAGTCCTTCCCTGATGGCCCCTTTGTGACTGTGTCTGCCTTAGGTTGTCCCTTCCTTGAGGAATCTTATCTGTCATTGGCTAACCAGTCATCTGCCCAGAGCCAAGCAGGATGAAGTAAAGGGGGCAGAGCTCTGCCAGGAGGATAAGTTTTATGTCCTTAGTGGCTTATAGTCCCAAGGCCTCCTAGCTGTAGGGCCTTTTCACCTGCCCATGGCGTTACAGCTTCTGAAATCAGGCAGGACTGTTCCCAACAGCTGTTAAGGTCTTTTGTGCCAAAAATAAATAGGAAATGGCCTCTTAGGGCCAAATCTCCAAGTCATGAATCAGTTGCAATAGTGTGTTGGGAGTGGAAAGGACATAGTTTCTTTACAAGTGAATTCTGGTCTCCCATTAAAAATCTTATTTAAAACATGCTCCAAAAGTTTGAGGTTTCTAGCTGCTTTGGAACTTGGGAAAAGAGCAAGATGGCGTGAAACAGACTTATCTACATCTAGATTTAAATCTACTCAGCTTCCAAGACACAGCTGATGATGGCTTGCCTGGATGTCTTCTCAGGTGCTATTTGTAATAGCTTAAGTGTTAGTCTAAGCAGTTTACATGAATGGATTTCCTTCTCCTTTTAACAAATGACATTTTCTGTCAATCATGTATGCACCTGTTCTTAATGCCTCCAAGCCTTTGTGGACCCCTGGGCATACTATTTACTCAACTAAAGCTTTCCCATAATTGGAGTCCCAAATCTCATAGTAGAAGCAGGCAACACAAGAGACTAAATGCGGTACCTCCAATTTTTAAATCCATTTTAACCTGTAAATTTATGATTTAAATTAGTCATCTTCATACTGTACTTTGAAGAGTGGGTTTTATGGAAGTGATTCATGGGGAACAGGAATGTCTGGGTCTATGGTGGATGCTGTGTTGTGCTGCTCAGATCCCTTTCAGAACTGAAGGATTTCCTCCAATAGCTGATGGGAGTGCTACTAGGTCATAACCGCCAGCTGTCAGCCCTCTCTGGAACTTGCTTATGGCTAGAGACAGCTCACTTGTCTCAATATATGAGTCGGTCCCCATATGAGCACCCCATAAGGACGCTGAGGCCTTGCTGTGACTGTTTGCATGATTCCTACCACCCAATCCTGCTTTTTACATTTCCTTCACAAGTGCTCATGCCAGAGCACCTGCATGTTAATTTCTTATAAATTCCTTTATGCTAATTTCTTCTCAAGAGTCAGCCCCAGGGAACTCGACCTACAGCAAAATTAATTATAGTTGCTCTGCTTTTACCTTTTTTATATGTTGGATATTTGTGTAAGATTTCACTTAAAGCAAACCAAACAAAAAACTTTGGAAGTCACTTGTCTAACAATGAAACAAATGCTTCACCTTGTAGGAAAACATGGTTTTGTGCAAGATCCATTTATTTGAGTTAATCTTTCCAAATCAATACCTAAGGAGTGTTTTTCCTTTGCAGTTGTTTCTTTTTAGCCTTTTTGTTTATTGTATTTACATGTATACTCATATGCTTTTAAAAGCTGAAAATAGCCCTGGCTGGTGTAGCTCGGTGGATTGAGCGTCAGCTTGCGAAGCAAAAGGTTGCCGGGTTTCATTCCTGGTGGGGCACATGTCTGAGTTGCAGGCCCCTAGTAGGGGGCATGGGAAAGGCAATCATTCAATGTTTCTCTCCCTCACTTTCTCCCTCCCTTCCCCTCTAAAAATAAAATAAAGTCTTTAAAAAAAGCTGAAAATGTATTAAGTAATAAAATCACAATACCACTAACATATATAAAAGAAGCAATTATGACAGAGAAGGGCATTCAGCAGATGGCACGCATTCTCAAATATTTTACATATCTGATCCTATCTCCATCCCCACCCAAAGAATTTTAAGAGTTTGTTGTAAACTATGGTATAAATAAGTGTGTTATATATAGGGCATTTTCATTCATTTGAAAAAATTCTCATTAAAAAATATACCATCAACTAATTAGCCTCTTGTAATAGAGGGGTAAACCAATAACAGAAAAGGTTAATGGTCATATGATAAAAGTCACTGTATTCTGTGGTGCTTTGGAAAACTAGCAAGGAAATTATCAACTAATTAAGTTGCTGAAAGTTTAAGTGATAACATTTAACTGCTAAAAAGATAGTTCAAGTTTAATGAGCATGTGAATGACTAAATTCTGGATTTTAGCAGGCCCCTGTAGAGCTCACGCAGCAATTCTAATTTATGTATCTGTCAAGAAGAAATACACTCCGATGCAGAGGTTGATTTTAAATTGGGTTCCTACTACCTTATTGCCTGGGAAGCAACCCACACAGCAGGCTTTGGCTTCCAGCACCAGCAATATAGATAAGGAAAATAAATAAGCTCTATCCTCTCTTAAGTTGTGTTGTTGCTTTGGCAACTTCCAAATTTGATGTGGCAGCAATGAACTGATTAGTAGAACATGATATAGGCAGTCAGAAGAGAGACTCAGAATGCAGAGTTGTGAAAGAATATTTATTAGAGAGAATAACGAAGTATTTTATATATACATATACATGTTATTTAACATTTATTATCTGGGCTACTACACATTCTAGTAATGAATTTATTCTGGAGCCTAAAGTACCAAACTTAGATATTTGAGAATTCTTGCTCACAACTTCTAAGCTTTTCAAAAGATTAAAATTTAGTAGATAAAGGACTGTTGAAAAATACTGGAAAAATATGAAATTTAAGTAGCACTGGTGACCATAATAAGCATTTTAAAATATCTTTTCTGGAGAAATAGAGATTTAGTCAAGCACTGAAAATACATTTTTATCAAGGTGAAGGAATTAGGAAACACAAATTTCCAGGTATGAAAGCAGTCACAGGGATGTAAAGTACAGCATAGAGAATATAGGGAATAATATTGTAATAACTGCGCATAGGGCCACATGAGTGACCACTTCATAAGTATGTAAATATCTTATCACTATTTTGTACACCTGAAACTAATACAATATTATATGTCAACAGTAATTGGAAAATTTTCAAAAGAGAATACATTTTCTCCTAAAAATGGAAGCGTATAATAGCAATACTGTATGCAAGTAACAGCAATATTCTTCCATCAAAGGTGAATAAACTTTATAAATGACAACCTATAAATTTATCCACTCTGTTTATACACAACGAGTACTTTTCTGAGTCCTAGAACTCTAAAGTACAACAAACTCTAGGTCTTTTTTGTTAATGCACAACAGGGAGAGCATGAATACATGAAATTGATTTATTCATTTGACAGATATTTTGAGCACATATTATACGAGGTCTGTCCAGAAGGTATCCAGCCATGTACTATGAAAAATAGAGACATTTATTGAAGAAGATACAAGATATAGGAAACATTGTACATAGGATGATGATGCCTCAGTCTCTTTCAAAGTATGCACCTTGGGACCTCACATAGTTCTCCCAATCACCATCAGCTGCCCCATTGTATTTTCCTGAATCTCATAGATGGTCTGAAATCTCTTCTTTTTCCAAGGTGATTATAGTTTTGGGAAAAGTCAAAAGTCACAGGGTGCCAAATCTGGGCTGTAGCAGGGCTGAGTCACCTGAGTGATTTGGTTTCGACAAAAATCCTTGCACCAGACAGGATGCATGAGAGCGTGAGTGTTGTGATGAAGCTGCCAATCACCAGGTGTCCCTAGCAGTGGCCTTCTGAGTCATCTGTATAGTTTCTGTGGATGTTCAAGCTTAATGAAAAATTTGATGCAGATTCATTGCTGTACTCACTCATTTTGAATGCAATGGCCACACAGTACACATGCTCACTCAACAGTGTCTACTGCCCCCACCGACTAGTACAGTGATATCACTATTCATGCATACGCATTCCAGTCCTCTCTCCTTGGCTGCCAGGTTACACCCATGTCATACAAACCATTCTCATCATATTAACAATGTTATATTAACAGTGGCTGGACTTTTTCTGGACAACTTCATATGCCAGGCATTGTGTTAGGCAATGCAACATGAATGAGGTAGTCATGTCTTCTGCCCTTGTGAAGCCTATTGTCCAATAGAAGCAGCTGACACAAAGCTATTGTCATATAGGATGACAAATGCGAATAGGGAGAAGTACAGGGTTCTCTGATAGCACACAAGGTACAAAAACTGGATCTAAAAGTGTTGGAGAAAATTTCCTGGGGGACATATTCACGCTGAGGCATTAAAGTTGTGCACCTGTTGGTGGGGAGGGGTTAAAGAAGATAAACCAAGTACAGAATTCTGAAAGTCAGAAAGCACTTCTCTCTCATGGAACTGAAAAAATAATTCAGTGTAGCTGAATCTTGGAAAGGGAGGGTGGTAGTATAGGGAGTTGTAGTGTGCCCGAACCAGTTCATGAAGAGCCCTGCAAAACAAATCAAGGAGTAGACTTTATCATATGGCAGCAGGAATCCATCAAAAAGGTTTAGGCCAAGGAGATCAAAGTTATGTTTTACAAAGATGATTCTGACTCTAAAGTGGAAAAATGAAAGCAAAGAGACCAATTAGAATTCTGAGACAGCAGTCTACGTGAGATGACGAGGATGACATAAAGTTAGCAATACAGGAAATGTTAAGAAGTGGAAAGATTACCAATTTAGGAAGTAAAGTGTTTAGGAAATAGGCCGGGCTTGGTGATTGGTTATATGTGGGCATGGTAGGAGATTGTGTCATTTGCTGAGATTGGAAACAGAGAAAAAAGAAAGGGTTTGGGAGGATACTAAGTTTCTTCTTTGAACATACTGAATTTGAGGGACTAATGAACAGTCTGAGCACTGGGGAGTCTCCCTCATTGGTGAAGATGACGGTAGGAGGAGGTTCTTATACTGAACCTGTCAAAAGCTAGAAAGATGAATGGATAGAGCCCCAAGCATGCCAAAAGCTAGCAAGATAATTGGACAGAAAAAAAAAAAAAGCCCTCCCCTCCCTACCTCTGGAATAATGGCAGGCTGAGACAGGGAGATGGTCTTTGAGACAGGAGTCCACCGACGTCCCAGGTTGCATAGCACTTGAATAAAACCTTTTTCCTTTTGGACTAGAACCTGCCTTACGAGTTAGGCTTCTGTTGTGGCAGGCAGTTGAACCTCTGTTCCATTCTGTTATACTAAGGGATAAGCAAGTATAAATGTGGATAAACAACTGAATGTTTAGGTCTGATGCTCTGAAATGGAGGTGCAGACTGGAGACCTGTCAGTGTGACATGGTAACTAAGCCACGGGAGTGGCGACATTGTCCAAGGCAATGTGTAGAGTGATGAGAATGGCTGTTGGAAGAAACTCTAAGGAACACCAAAATTAGGGAGAAAAGTAAGAGCTCCAAGTCCAGCAATAATTCTGATTCCATAATTTGTACATTAGTTTATATTCTCCTTGGCCAAGTCTATTACTAGGAGTACTAGCAGGTAAGAAAGTCTTAGTTCATTTTTCTTTCCTTTTACCTTGTAAAGCCATAAATTTGCAATAAAAACTTTTAAAATACCTGGAATCAATGAACAATTAAAAAATAACTGTTAAAATATAATCCACAAGTCAAAGAAACAGCCCTTGGTTGCTCAGTCCCTAGCTTTGGCTATGCTGCTTTCTACTTTACAGTAATTTTTTACTCATGGTGTAATTTGCTCTCCAACAGTTCTGTTTATTTCTCGATTGTCTAGATAGCTTTTAATGGACTTGCAGCTCACTGACAGCCTGCAGAGATTCTTCTGATCAAAACATGTGAGTAGCCCTGGCTGGTGTAGCTCAGTGGATTGAGCGCGGGCCTGCGAACCAGAGGATCGAGGTTCGATTCCCAGTCAGGGCACATGCCTGGGTTGCAGGCCAGTTCCCAGCAGGGGACACACGAGAAGCAACCGTACATTGATATTTCTCTCCCTCTCCCTCTCCCTCTCCCCTACCCTTCCCCTCTAAAGATAAAAAAACAAACAAACAAAAAAAAAAAACATGTGAGTAAACAGGGATATGTCAGTTAGTACATGACCATGGTCCATCATTTCCATAAGGAAAAGATCCAGGTACAGTTTTGCATGGGTGGATGGGGATTTGCCCCCAGATACTTCGTTAGGAAACAGGAATGTGGCCTCTAGAGGGTTAATCATTGGTTTGCTGATGTGTGTAACAATTGGCTTGCAAGAAAAAAGGAGCCCTGATTTATTGTTTGTCAATTTTTTATAGTGTAAACTCCACCCTGGACGGTTGCAAGCTATCAACTCCATGTCACTGAAGACAGAGCAGAGAAAAAAGTAGTCGGCTTCTGCAAGCCAGTGTAAGCTGGCCCAGCACACTGCTGGGTCAAGAATGATCTGATCTGTCCGGTGGCCAGGAATGGGAAATTACCTTGTATGTGACAGTTTGAGGTATGAGAAGAATAAATTCTACAAATACTGAGCTTTTCCTTTAATGAAAATTGACTTATTCACCTATATTCATTTTATTTGTAGATGTTAAGCTTTGCCTTTAAACTGAGGGCTGGTGGTATGAGTAATGTATCATTAATCTAATAACTTAGCATTTGTTAAATTACCTATCTTTTCTGGTAAGTTTCTAAAATTGGTTTGTATCTAAAACTGAAATGATTGAGAATCATTTTAAAGCTAATTCCTTATACCATGAACCGCTCCCCCCAGCCCCGAATAAAAGAGACCAGTTTCTTCTCATTTTGGGATATCAGTATACTTTGCATTCTAATATATTATTTTTTAAAATTTTGACTTATTTTTAGACAGAGGAGAAGAGATGGAGAAATAGAGGGAGAGAAATAACAATGTGTGGTTGTCTTTTGAGTGCCCCCTACTGGGGACCTGGCCTGCAACCCAGGCATGTACCCTGACTGGGAATTGAACCAGCGACCCCTTGTTTCGCAGGCTGGCACTCAATCCACTGAGCCACACCAGCCAGGGCCTAATATATTCTATAAAAGAAAATATTTTATATCCATTAAATAAGCAAAGATTGTTTTTTCCCTATCAAATAATTTGATGGTACACTGCTCTAACCAGTAATATATGCACAATGAATAGCAGCAAAATATCTCATTTCTTTATATAATTTAATATATACACTATTAATACAATATGCAGATACACAGTATTGTTAGTACTAAATAATTACTATTAAAACTTACTTTTGAGCTATTTTCAACATCAGGCATGGGTGGAACCAGAGTTGCTATTATGCATACTACATCTTTTTCACATTCCAAAGGGAAATTAAAATTCCTGATAGCATAGAAATGAATGTACTTTTTAATATTTAGTGCAGATATAAAAATCTCATGGCTTCTATTAAAAACTTCACAATTCTACTGTGCACAGATGAGGACACCGTTTTCAAATAACTTCCACATATGCTGAGTTTATAAAAGTGACCATAAAAATACCGCAAGCTCACTGAGAACACAATGACATAGTACAAAGTCCTTTCTTAAAAGTCAGACTTTAAAAGGTCTGTATTTATACAAATGCACAATGCATTGTAGTGCCCTATGCCTGGTATTTTTGATCAGGATTATCTAATTTTAGAAATCCAACTTGAACATTTTTCATTAATTTTCTGCTTCAGAATGAAAGACATTGAAAACTTGAAGAATAAATTTTTAAAACAGGATTGGGTAAAAACTTCACAAAGTGGAATAGTAAACATTTTACATACTTCAGTTATTTATTGCCCTGCCAAAGATAAAAATGCCCCAAATGTCTCATTTTCCTCTTATTTAACTTGAATTTTTAGATAATTATCTTAACTACTACCTCTCCTTTGCATATATAGAAACTCTTTGAGACGAAAGTGTAAAAATTTTAGGTTCTCTAACAAAATCTAAAATATCACTAAGCCATTTTCCATTTTCAAAGTGTATTCAAAGAAATGCTTATTTCAATATAAATCCCCAAAGTGCTGAATTAAGATACATTAATAACTTCATTTTAGCCTCAGAAAAATATTATTACAATTGGCTAAATTCCAAATTCAAACATTTGGTTTTTATTCTGTAATACTTTAATTTCCAACACAGACATCAAAGAAAATGAGCTGATGTTTTTCCCTCAAAAAAATAGTTAAGTGTTTCAACCATAATACAAATAGATTTTTTTCAGGGAAAAAAGATAAATTCATTCCAAGATAAATCAACTTTTAAAGTCTTAAAATAACTGCTATAAAAGAACTATAAAATATACATTTTTGAAAAAAAAATACATGGAAAATGCCTCTCTAGGAAAAAAATATGCAACTTGTTAGATACAAGAAAATACAGCATTATCCTGGGGTACAAACAACTATGAATCTGGCTTATGAGACTTTAAAAATTCGCGAAAAGTAATTAGCACCAAAATTATATAAAACTTCGAATGATATACTGAAATGATTCCAGGCCTAAGTGTTTCACTATAAAAAGAGTTATATTTAACTTGGGAAGTTTCCCAAGCAATAATAAATGTATTATTTTCAATCTTTAGAAGATGTGTTAGTTTTACTGATTTTCATCAAAATAGTAAGGTAGTGTATAGTAATTATCATTTACATTGGTTTGGGCTGAGCAGAGACAATAGAAATCCAAATCTTTTCCCAAATAATATGGGGTTATTTGGTGGTGGTGGGTGGGGAGAAATTCCCCAGGTAAAACATTTTTAGCTCATTGGTTCGTCGTTTTTCTTTTAAAATATCATATTCTATAAGACCTATATTGCTCAGTTTGAACTCCATATCCTGTTACTGTCCCTGCTCACTTGGTGGTATTATTTAAGATTTGACATGGGAATAGCGCTATTTAAAAACGGGCATAGATTATATTAAAACAAGAGTTTTGAATAAGCTACAAGATGTATATTGAACCCTGTTATAATCAAGAGTTGAATTTTATTTTAAACAACATCCACTTATAATTATATTACAAAACAGCACACAATTTGAAACAAGGCAAACTTTTTGGCTTTCATGTTGTAAAATATAACTTTACTAATTATGCATATGGCTACCAAATGTTAACCAACAGCTCCCTCAGCCATATTTTAATGTTGTACATAAATAATGACAAGGCAAAGAACAGCAACTAGTCCAAGGGCTTGTAGGCCAAGGAACCACAGCATAACCCAAAAGAAAATGACCACCACTGGTTCCACAATTCGTTCTCCAAAATACATCCTAGTAAAGCCCATGTTGATGAGGCTTTTGTTCAGTTCACCAAAAAGTGTTCCCATCTTTTTGTAGTCATCTCCATCGGGATTGCCAGCATGGTTCTGTGATTCTTCACAATCCTTTAAAGACAAACAGACAAAACAAAACGTAAACATAAAATGAGAAATAGGTGAAGATCTTTAAGAATAAAGAATATCTTATAATTCTTCTTTATCTTCCAAAGTACTAATACTCTGGTTTCTCTTCAGATCATATAAATCTTTCGCCTTTTACCAAAGTACTGGACATATTTCTCATAATCATTCAATAAATACTTGGGAATGTTCCCTTTGATTGACATATAATAAAACAACTGTCTATGCCCACCTTTTAAGAATATGGAAAGCACTGATATATTTTCTGTGGAAATCAACATTGATTGGACCTTCAACTACCAGAATACTGATTTACAAGATGAAGAAAGGAGCTGATTAATTTCCATTCACTTTCTAGTTTCCTGGAATTGCACAAAGACAACTACCTGTTTACATGAAGAATCGAGTTTATATGTATTAACCTATCAGTGGCCATGATTTCAACAACCTTTTCCCACTGGTTTCATGTTTTGAGGCATAGCCCTGAATTTGTAATTAAACTTTTTAGTGCATTTATTTGACACTAAGGCTTTAAGGAATCTAGCCTCAGCTAACTGGAGCATGTCTTGCTGCTACTATTGAGCAATCCTCGGTCATTACTGCTATGATCTTTCAGCCTTAGCCCCAGATAAAGAGACATCAGTGCAGGCCCTTGCATAGTTTCCTGTCTAAATTCTACACATCTTAAATGCCTCTTATTAATCTCATCAGGGGATATAAATAGTTTACAAGTAGAAATAATTTTGTACAATAAGCCAAAAAGTCCACCTAGATGTCAGTTCTCCAGAAAATGTCCATGTGTATCCAATTATACATGACAAGAGAAAAATTCTGAGATGCTCCCCAATTATCCAGCTGCTCGTGTCAGTACTTGCAGACTTAGGACTCAGTTTCACATTATGTAATGAATAATGATTCTTCAATTGTTTAAGTCACCCAGAAGTAGCAGTAAATTCAACAGTGCAGTAGGGCCCAGCCTTTTTTGTCAATATCACAAACTTTTTGCTTTGGCTGTGATCGTCATGGTACTTGAGAGGGACACCTTCTGTGTCTGCTCTCACTCCATGTCATTACAAGTTTCTCTCTGACACAGGCTTTCCTTGACTTTTTGTTAGTCCCCTTATCTTCAGTGAAGCAGATACTTTAACAGCATCCATAACTTTGTTTTTGTTAAGATCGCAGCTATCGTGACATGAGACATGCGCCTGACTGACAGACAGTAACCATCACTGATTTTCCACCGTCATAGTCCTTAATTACTTTTTATTTCATTTTCAGGTCAATCACTGCAACGACCTCTTACTGGCAACATCAGCAAGTGGATATTGCATGCTTAGGAACAAAACAACATGGGGTTATATCAAGCACAAAAGAAAATGATGTGAGCAACACAAATTAGATGGAAAAATGCAGGCTACAGTACGTGAAATGAAGGAAGACGCATGGGGAATCGATAGAGATGGAAGGAAAACTGGGACTCAAATCAATGGAGTGGACCAGAAGGAAGAAACTAACAACCAAACAGAAAATGAGGAAGAAACAAGAATTCAAAAAAATGAGGAGAGGCTTAGGAACCTCCGGGACATCGTTAAACGTCCCAACATCCGAATTATAGGGGTACCAGAAGGGGAAGAAGAGCAACAAGTGGAAAACTTATTTGAACAAATAATAAAGGAGAACTTCCCCAATCTGGCAAAGGAGATAGACTTCCAGGAAGTCCAGGAAGCCCAGAGAGTCCCAAAGAAGTTTGAGCCAAGGAGGAACACACCAAGGCACATCGTAATTACATTAGCTAAGATTCAAATGAAGGAGAGAATTCTAGAAGCAGCAAGGGATAAGGGAACAGTCACCTACAAAGGAGTTCCCATCAGACTGTCAGCTGATTTCTCAAAAGAGACCTTACAGGCAAGAAGGGGCTGGAAAGAAATATTTGAAATCTTGAAAAGCAGGGACCTACATCCAAAATTGCTCTATCCAGCAAAGCTGTCATTTAGAATGGAAGGACAGATAAAGCGCTTCTCAGATAAGGTCAAGTTCAAGGAGTTCATCATCACCAAGCCCTTATTCTATGAAATGTTAAAGGGACTTATCTAAGAAAAAGAAGATAAAAATATGATGGTGAAAAGACAGCGAAGTCACAGCTATTAAGAACCACACCTAAAACAAAAGCAAAGTAAGCAAACAAGTAGAACAGGAACAGAACCACAGAAATGGAGATCATATGGAGGGTTAGCAACAGGGGCGTGGGAGGAGGAGAGGGGGAGAAAAGGTACAGAGAATAAGTAGCATAGATGGTGGGTAGAAAATAGACAGGGGGAGGGCAAGAATAGTATGGGAAATGTAGAAGCTAAAGAACTTATGACACATCGACATGAACTAAAGGCAGGGAATGTGGGTGGGAGAAGGTGTGCAGGGTGGAGGGGAATGATGGGGGAGAAATGGGACAACTGTAATAGCATGATCAATAAAATATATTAAAAAAAGAAATAAAGAAAAAAATGATATGAGCAAGAGACACAGTAAATATAAGATGTATGAGTTGCTGCTGGTGTAACACAGCATACTATTTTTTTATAAGTATAAAGAATACACTCTAAATGATAACAAGTATAGTGTAGTAAATACATAAACCAGTAACATAATCTTTTATCATTATGAAGTGTTATGTATTGACCATAATAGTACGTGCTATACTTTTCATACAACATCACCACAAACACGTGAGTAATGCACTGCACTACATTATGGTGGTGATGACAAGCAGGCAATAGCATTTTTCAGTTCCAATATAATCTTATGGGACCACCGCGTGTATGTGGTCCATCACTGACTGAGATGTTGATATGTGATGCATGATTGTAGAATGTGTCCCAATGATCATACACAGGTAGCCTGTATAAATATCAATTTTCAACTGAATTATGGAGAGACAAACATTTGAAGGAAGAACGACAGAAACACATTTCAGTCAGTTTCAGAGAGCTTTTAGACTGAAAAGTCTTTCCCCCTCAAAATACTAGAACTCAATCCACTGTACCATCTCAGTCAACCTCTCAAAAGACACATTTCTTGAAAAAGATCTTATTACCTTCTTTAAAAAAAAAAACATTTTGTTTATTTTTAGGGAGAGGGGAATGGATGGATAAAGACAGGGAGAGAAACGCTGATCAGCTGCCCCCAACCAGGGACCGGTTCTGCAACCCAGGCTTGTGCCCTGCCTGGGAATTGAACTGGTGACCTTTCAGTTGCAGGATGACAACCAACCCACTGAGCCACACCAGTCAAGACCTTTTACTTTCATTTAAAAGGGCAGGAGTCTCACATCTGCAAAACACCTATGATGTTTATCACATCATTCTGTGATAAATACATGAAAATAGATATTAAAAAGCAGTAGTTATACATTTTAAAAACCTCTGACTAGTTATATATTTAGTCCTCTGGGCCTTTATTTTCTCTTTGCCATGTAGGACCAATAATCTACCACTTCAACTATGAATTCATAGCCACATTCTCCACTATTCCCCGATTTTTGCTGGTCTCTGATTTCCCTGCTCTCCTCCTAGGCTAAGAATTGTGTTCAGAGCTGTTACCTTGGTGTTCTTGGTACTCCTTCCATATTCTCAAATCCTTTCAGTCACCTCTTGATAACTGTCCATTCAATTCCTCATATTTATTGTTCCAAATCTTTCTTACTGTTCTATCTTCTCCCTCTTAGAGGTATTGCCATTTTCTTTTAAGGGTAACCAATTTCATAATCCCAAATCATCCCACCCATACACCTAAGTATGAAAATGGATTTTATACTGTAATACACCTTTTTATTCCTAAAGCAAAAGAAGCAAAATAGAAATCCTGATTAGAACTGGAACACTTGTCTGTTAGGCCAGTCATATTTCCTCTTAAGACAATGAGCAAAGCTATAACAAAAATCAGAGGCATTAGTCAGAATCTGAAGCGCTAACTAAATGAGGACTGATTCTTAAAAGCACTGGATCTATTACTGATGCTGCTGTTACGGCTGTTTGACCGTACAAAATCTATTGAAAGAACCACCAACATTTATGACTTTGTGAATACCTTTCAAGTCTAATTTTAGAATAGTTTTAATATCTAGGCCAGTGATTTTCAACCAGTGTGCTGCAAGAATTTTTAAAACATGCAACACCACACCAGTTGAAAATCGATGCTCTAGGCCAAGGAATACTTGTATAGTTTTATGACAGTTTGAAAATTCTACTTGCTTATTCTGTTACATATCTTTTCCACATTACATTTGAAGAGCTAAAGATGAACATGACTTGTATGTTTAATAGAACTCTGCAAATATATCTGCCATTCTTGTTAGAGTTATACTGTCTTTAAAATTATTTTTTCTATCATTAATTTCTCACTCAGATCTATAATGGGATTTTGCCTCAGAGCAAAGTTAATAGTACTTAGGAATCTGACAATTTTTCAAACAGTTATACAAAGGCCACTCATATAACAATTCGGGAGTTGTTTATTGTGTTCTATACAATAACACCTTGTTTTATACACTGCAGATTTTGTCAAATCCAGTAATTGGCTGATTTTTTTTCTTTGCAGTTATGGAATAACCACTGTGGTGCAATTCTTATTAAATAAAGTGCCTATTAAATTATCAGCCAACCATTTGAACAAAGTGGGGAAAATGTTTAATTGGTTTTTTAAAAATTATTTTATTGTTGTTCAAGTACAGTTGTCTGCATTTCCACCTTCCCCCCAACCGCAGCCACCTCCCTCCCCTGATTCCACCCCGCTTTGGTTTTGTCCATGTGTCCTTTATAGTTGTTCCTGAAAACCCTTCCCCCTTCCCCCATCATCCCCTCTCATCTCCCCTCTGGTTACTTTCAGTTTGTTCTCAATTTCAAAGTCTCTGGTTCTATTTTGCTTGCCTGTGTGTTTTGTTGATTAGGTTCCACTAACAGATGAGATCATATGGTATTTGTCTTTTACCGCCTAGGTTATTTCACTTAGCATAATACTCTCCAGTTCCATCCACACTGTTGCAAAGGGTAGGAGCTCCTTCTTTCTTTCTGCTGCATAGAATTCCATTGTGTAAATGTACCATAGTTTTTTTATCTACTCATTTACTGATGGGCACTTAGGTTGCTTCCAGAACTTAGCTATTGCAAATTGTGCTGCTATGAACATTAGGGTGTATAGTTCTTTTGCATTGGTGTTTCAGGATTCTTAGGGTGTAAGTCCAGCAGTGGAACTGCCAGGTCAAAAGGCAGTTCCGTTTTTAGTTTTCTGAGGAAATTCCATACTGTTTTCCACAGTGGCTGTACCAGTCTGCATTTCCACCAACAGTGCACTAGGGTTCTCTTTTCTCCACATTCTCTCCAACACTTGCTGTTGGTTGATTTATTTATGGTGGCCATTCTGACCGATGTTAAGTGGTATCTCACTGTGTTTTAATTTGCATCTCTCTGATGGCTAGTGATGCTGAGCATCTTTTCATGTGTCTCTGTATGTCCTCCTTGGAGAATTGTCTATTCAAGTCTTTTGCCCATTTTTTAATTGGGTTTTTTTTTGTCTTTCTGGAGTGGAGTCGTGTGAGTTCTTTATATATTTTGGAGATCAAACCCTTGTCCAAGGTATCATTGGCAAATATGTTTTCCCACATAGCTGGTTCTCTTTTCCTTTTAATGCTGTTTTCTTTAGCCATGCAGAAGCTTTTTAATTTGATGAGGTCCTATTTGTTTATTCTTTCCTTTATGTCCCTTTCTCTAGGGGACATATTGGTGAAAATATTGCTGCGTGGAATGTCTGAGATTTTCCTGCCTATGTTTTCCTCTAGGACTTTCATGGTGTCACGACTTATTTTTAAGTCTTCTATCCACCTTGAATTTATTTTTGTATATGGTGTAAGTGTTTAATTGGTTTTCAATATTTATGGTACTTAAGAATCTATAGGAATCTGATCTTATAGATAAAAAAGAGTATGTGAGTTTATTTATTTATTTATTTTTTTCTTTTTTTAGATTTTATTTATTTATCTTCAGAGGGGAAGGGAAGGAGAGAGGGAGAGAAACATCAATGTGCGGTTGCCTCTTGTATGTCTCCTGCCGGGAACTGGCCTGGCAACCCAGGCATGTGCCCTGACTGGGAATCGAACCGCGATCTTCTGGTTCGCAGGCCCGCGCTCAATCCACTGAGCTACACCAGCCAGGGCTATGAGTTTATTTTTTTAAGGAAAAATTCTTTTTCTTCAGATTAGGGAATTTTTTTATTGGAAGAAAACACTTAAAGAACTGAAAAGATATATTCATATAAATACATTTTCGTGTTACATTTTGTTATCAATGTAAAAATAGTTTTCACTAGCAAATAATCTAGTTGGAAAGTTCCACCAAATTACCTTTTATTTTATTTTTTTCATATGGTTTTATTTTATTTTTTAATCAGTAATTTTTTAAATTGTTGATATTGTACAGTTTTCTGTCTTTTACCCCGCCCCCAGCCCACCACCCCAGCCCTCCCCACCTTCTTCCCATTTCCACCCCCCATAGTTTTTGTCCATGTGTCCTTTATACTTGTTGCTCTGAACCGTTCCCCTTTTCCCCTGAAATTCCCTCCCCTCCCCCTCTGGTCACTGTCAGACTGTTCTCAAATTCAGTGTCATTGTTTATATTATGCTTGTTTGTTTGTTTTGTTGATTAGGTTCCTGTTAAAGGTGAGATCATATGGTATTTGTCTTTCACTGCCTGGCTTATTTCGCTTTGCAACAGCATGGATGGAATTGGAGAGCATCATGCTAAGGAAAAATTCTTTTGAAAAACAAGTGTACCTACATAAAGCCACCTTATTTTATAATAAAAGTATATTAGTTGTTTCAATTTTAGGTGAGTGGTGATACAGTGAAAAATGACAAGTTTTCTGCCTATTGTAATAGTCTGTAGTTACATTCTAAAGTTCTGATTCTTGCCCTGGCTGGTGTGGCTCAGTGGATTGAGTGCCGGGCCTGTGAACCAAAGGGTCGTTGGTTTGATTCCCAGTCAGGGCACGTGCCTGGGTTGTGGGCCAGGTCTCCAGTGGGGCCGTGTGAGAGGCAACCACACATTGATGTTTCTCTCCCTATCCCTCCCTCTTCCTGTCTCTAAATATAAACAAATAAAAAAGTAAAGTTTTGATTCTCTCCTTTCAGCATGTTTCATACCTGCATTTTATCCAAATGCACCACTTGTAGCAAGCCTGCACAGTCCTGACTGATTTGGCAGACTGACAGCTACTTACTTCCAGGAAACCACACTTTTGTTCTTAGTGTGCGTCATGTCCTCACAGAGTACCTCTAATCTTTGATTACTGAAAACTCCAAAATTTATAGTTCTTGACTCACAGACCAGTCTGGCTTGCAAAAGAAACCATTTAGCTAATTAAGTTCAATTCAATAAAAAATATTTGAATGCCCACCATGAGCAAGGTAAGTGCTGTGGAGTACACAAAGTAAATAATCCATATTCTCTGACATTAAGCTGCTTAATATATATGAGAAGATATGTACTCAAATTACTATATTAAAATATTGCTGCACACTTTCTTATCAGTTAAAATGATGTATAATTTTATAAAAGATTCATAGTTTTACCTTTCTGAGCATTACTTCTCAGCTCAGGGAACTGTCAGATTTCTAGATTTGTATGCTCAACTTATCTACCCAGGATTTCCACAGCAATGTGTTACAGGGACCTCAAACTCAACATGTACTGTACCAAACTCATAATCATCTGCTCTAAATTTGGTGTTCCTTCAGGATCCCCTGCCTCAGCAAACGGCATAACACTGAAGTGCAAGCAAGAAGCCTGCTGGCCAGTCTAGATGTCTTCACCTCCTTTGTCCTTTTTGGTCAACTCTTTAAATCCTCACCAGAGAACATGCTTATTGATTTGAGAGAGAGGGGAAGGGTGGGAGAGAACGATAGAGAGGACAGAAACAAAATGTGAGAGAGAAACACTAATGGTTGCCTCTTGCACATGCCTGGACTGGGGACCGAATGGGATGAACCTGCCACATAGGCATGTGCCCTGATCAGAACCCGTGACATTTTGGTTTAAGGGACAAACTCCGACCAACTGAGTCATATTGGCCAGGGCCCTTTTTGGTCAACTTTTGCTAGTTCATTTCCCTCAGAGACTCTCTTCTGACTGTACAGTCTCTCCTATGGAGATTTTATTAATGTTTCTGTGGTTTATATGTTGAAGATTTTCAGTTTTTAAATTACACTCTGGCCAAGAAAAAATTATTAGTGAAATATTTTTAATCTCTTCAGAAAAACATACCTATAGTTTTAATTTCATTTCCCATTTTAAAATGGAATATCCCTGAATTTTTAAAAAAGATTTTATTTATTTATTTTTAGAGAGTGGGGAAGGGAGGGGAAAGAGAGAGAGAGAAACATCCATGCAAGAGAGGGACATCGATTGGTTGCCTCTCCTACATGCCTCGCCCAGGGCCGAACCTGCGACTCAGGCAAGTGACCTGAGTGGGAACAGCACTGAACACCCTTTGCTTTGTGGGATGATGCCCAACCAACTGAGCCATGCCGGTCAGGGCCTCCCTGAATTTTTATTTGCTTATTCCATTTATTCAATTAACTTATTAAACACACATATTACAAGCATTTGCTTCTCACAGAAACACCACATGGCAGATATTATTAAACTCCAGAAGTCAAGTGACTCCCGCAGGATCAGGTAGGCATGCAGCCAGGATTTGAACTCAGGAGTCTTCTGATGATAAATTCTGAGCTCTTTCCAATAAACTGCTCTTCAAACCTCTAAACTCCTTAGTGCAAAGAAACTCACCCAAGTATTAAAAAGAAAGTATGTTTAAACAAATTTCTTATGTGTGATTACACTTAAGAAATGTAAAAGATGAAATCTGCCAACTCAAGTAGGTCCACAATTAATTTACTCTTCCCTCTTATCTTTCCACAAAAGATTTGAATTGCCTTATAGAACCAAAAAATTAAGTAAAATAGTAATAAAAAACAGAGAATTGAAAGAGGGGATGAGTGAGAAAACTGAGAATCTAGTTTGGGGAAAGATATTTTACCTCAATTACTAAGACTTGGCCTCAAATTTCACTCTCCCGTCCTAGGGAGCTGAAATAAAAGGAGGGGCAAAGGTAGGTAAATACTTTTTACTTCTTTCAGGTCTGTGCTCAAATATCACCCCAGTAAGCCCTTCCACGGCTGCCTTATTTAAAATAGCAACCCTATCCCATATACCCATGTCCCCTATCCACCTTCCTTGCTTTATTTTCCCCCCCAAAGCACTGACAACCCACTGGTGTGCTGCTCATTTGGTCACTGTTTCTGTCTTCCTACTACAATGCAAGATTAATGAGGAGGAGAGTTGAGCCTGTTTCTGTTTGCTTTCATGTATCATGAGTGCCTAGAGCAGTGCCTGGTAATATAGTAGGAGCTCAATAAATTATCTTTTTCAAATTAAATTTATTGGGATGATATTGGTTAATAACAGTATATAAGTTTCAAGCATACAATTCTATGATACATCATCTGTATATTACATTCTGTGCTTGCCACCCAAGGTCTAGTCTCCCTCCAGCACCAATATATTTGACCCCCTTTACCCTCCTCATCCTTTCCTGACCCCTCAATGAAATTTCTGAATCCATGAATGAGAAGCTTTCAAGAATATATGTTAGCCAGCACAATAAGGACGAGACGAATACGGAAAACATCTATAATACAATGACTATAATTAGTTGTTACAGCAATTGATATCCAATACAAGTGGAGAAAGAAAATATCTTCAGTATATGGCAAAGTGGTTAGCACCTGAATTCTAAAATTAGTAGCCAAGAATAGAGTGCTCAGAGACTGATTTCCAAATAATCATTTAAACTCCAAAGGAAAAAATACTGTCTTCACAAAAAGCAGAATCATTATAGTCTTTTGATTATACTACTGTTAAATAAAGTATGTATGCATTCATACTCAATAATGAAGCAATACATTTGGTATTTTCTTTAATTTTTTCTTCATATATTTATCAAGTGTTTTACACCATGTACCTTTTGATACCAAGGATGATTATGTTAATAGTTTAATTCCCTATGAAGAAATCACTTCATTATTGCCCTTCTTTAAATTTAAAAGGTTAAACTATGTGCTTCTACATGCCTGTGAAACTGTTCAGTAGACAAAGTTGCCTTTGAAACCAATAACCATTCAACATATGGATACAGTATGCTAGATGATATAAATAAAAAATTGGGATTTGTATGCTATAAAAAGTACTCATAGCTATAGAATCCTTGAAGCAGCAATGTTGTTCTCATCAAAACTTATTTTTTTAGTAGTTATCCTGGTATCAGGCTAATTTTAGTTACATAACTCATCAGAAAGAATTGCAAATTCAAATCAATCCCTGTTTTCACATGTGTATAAATCATGCATTTTCACATGCACATTGAATGTATGTATACAATACTACCATGAGAGAAGATCAGAATTAATTTTTTCTAGCAGCATGAGACATTACAAGTATAAAGATAGAAACAAATACTCTCATAATCTATTCTATGTAACAATTTTTAGAAATTACTTTATTACTGTAAGAAATTAAAGAATAAGCAAAAAAAGGGATGTCTCTATGAAAAACTATACATTGTTTAGAATATTCTACAGTCTTCATGGATTTTGAGCTATTCTGCAGGTTTGTAGATAACTGATAGCAATGCAAAATAATTCTTATCTATATAAATGCAAACAAATTCTGTTCCAATGAAGGCTCAATAGTCTTCCCTCCCTCTGCCTACGGAGCCAGTAAGTTTCATGTCCATGTGTAAGTTCAACATATCTTTTTTCCATATACATTTTTACTTTTGTTTTTTAAAAGGTTTTATTTATTTATTTAATGCAAGACATTATTTAATGCCTTACACTTAGCTAGTTCCTGTTGTATTTCCTGCCTGTCCTCTCAAAGGCTTTTGTAGATGAGTTTTTAAAGAGACTTTATTTATTTATTTTTAGAGGGGAAGTTGAAAGAGAGGGAGAGAGAGAAACATCAATGTGTAGTTGCCTCTTAAGCACCCCCTACTGGGGACCTGCCCTGCAATCCAGGCATGTGCCCTGACTGGGAATCAAACCAACAACCCTTTGGTTCACAGACTGGTGCTCAATTCACTGAGCCACACCAGCCAGGGCCATTTTTGTTTCTTTGACTTTTTGTTTGAATCAGTTGTAACATTTATCTGATTTTCTCATTAATGATGAGGTAAATAAAATCCTTAACATGTGTTCATTTTACATGGAACAAAAGCTATAACTTTACCTCTTTCTGAAAAATTATCCTTTATAATTACCATTATTAAAATGGCTAATCAGAATTTTAACTTTACGTTTTTTTCCTTTTTATTCGATTTATTGGGGTGACACTGGTTAAAGAAATTACACAGGTTTCAGGTGCACAGTTCTATAACACACCATCCGTATATTATATTGTGTGTTCACCACCCCAAGCCAAGTCTCCTTCCATCACTATTTATTCCCTTTACCCTCCTCCATTTCCCTCACCCTTGCAATCACCACATTGTTGTCCATGTCCATGAGTTTTCTTTTTTTCTCAATCTCTCCACACCTCCCAAACCAGCTCCTGCCCCAACAACTGGCACCCTGCTCTCTATGAGTCTGTCACCATTTTGCTTGTTAGTTCCTTTTGCTCATTAGATTCCACACATGAGTAAAATCATTCTGGTACTTGTTTTTCTCTGATTGACTTATTTCACTTAGCATAATAATCTCCAGGTCCAAGCATGCTGTCACAAAGGGTACAATTTTTTCTTTTAATGAGCAGTATTTCATTGTGCAAATGTACCACAGATTTTTTTATCCACTCATCTACTGATGGACACTTGGGCTGCTTCCAAATCTTGGCTATTGTAAATAACACTGCAATGTAACAGGGGTGCATGAGGGGGAACCACCCAAAACTGAAATTATCTTCTGGAGGGTGATCCCCTTGTAGTACAGGCTTCCCCTGCTTGGTGAGTGTTCTAGGAACCCATCTACTACATCAGTGTCCCAGCTGGTGCTATTGTGAAAGGCTGTGGTCGGCTTCAGTGAGTATTTTTTGGAGACTCTCTCAACACGTTTGTCCAGTTCATGATGGATGATTTACGAGCACACCTGCCCACACTGCACTGAGTGTTTAGCAGTTTCTGACCATAAACAGCATGACCCCTAGGATGCTCCACCCCCCTCATTCACCTGATATCTCACCCCTGAGTGATTTTTTTTTTTGTTTTGTTTTCTTGGATGAAAAAAGTCCTCAAAGGGGAATATTTTGCTGATGTGGCAGAGGTGAAACAAACAAACAAACAAAAAATGGCAGAAGCACTAAAAAGCATCAAAATTGATGAGTTAAAAAACTATTTTGAGCAGTGGAAAAAAGTTTCAATAGGTATATTGCATGAAATGGAGAGTATTTTGAAGGTGACTAAAGTTTAAACATTTAAGAGTAAGTACACAATTTTTAATAAATTTTGAATTAGTATTTCAGGTTTCTTTGGATATATTCCCAGAAGTGGCATTGCTGGGTCATAAGGCAATTCAATTTTTAATTTTTTAAGGTAACTTCATACTACTTTCCACTGCACTGATCTGCATTCCCACCAACAATACACTAGGGTTCCCTTTTTTCTGCATCCTCACCAACATTTGTTTGTTGATTTATTAGTGATAGCCATTCTAACAGGTGTGAGGTGATATCTCATCATGGTATGCCATGAAGTGAAGAATGTGATTAATTCAAGCTGTAAGGTAAACATTTCTACATGTATGGTGTGGGGATGCTGGACAAAGGGATGACTCATGTCCTGGGCGGGAAGAAGGGGTTACTTCTGGGGATTTCATCATACTACTCACAGCAGTGTGCAATTTAAAACTTATGGATTGTTTATTTCTGGAATTTTTGTTTAGTATTTTTGGACTCGCATTGACCAAACATAACTGAAGGCATGGATAAGGGGGAACTATGGTATGTTACCACAGGATGGAATAGCTTATCTACTGAAAGTAGCCCAAATCAAACATCTTTCCTTCTCAATTCTCAACTTCCATCAATGATAATAGCTCCTTTTATGTGTAATTACCTCTGAAAATCATGGAATAAGGAACTCTGATTACAATCAGCCTAAGGAAATTTGCCAGTCACAAAAAAAAACAATCTTAAATTCCCTGCCTCTGTAGATGATGTGCATATATCTAAGTAAAGTTTTCATCAAAAGGATAAAAAGCAAAAATCAATTTTTTCATATTAACTGGAAGAGAGGAAAAATCTAAAACACAGATGTTAGAAAAAATTTAATCAAAGGTAGTATAGTGAAAAATAATTTAATTTTCTTTTTTAAAAAATATTTTATTTCTTTATTTTTACAGAGAGGGGAAGGGAAGGAGAAAGGGAGAGAAACATCAATGTGTGGTTGCCTCGCACGTGCCCCCACTGGGGACCTGGCCCGCAACCCAGGCATGTACCCTGCCTGGGAATCGAACTGTGACCCTTTGGTTTACAGCACGAGCTCAATCCACTGAGCTACACCAGCCAGGGCTAATTTTCTTAACAGTGTTTACATATTAAGTATTAATAATTTTATCTTTCATTTTCTAAAAGTTTCAAAACATTTTCACCATGATTTCTCTTTGCTCAGAATTCTGAAAAGCTATCGCTGTTGCTTAAGAAAACAGCAGCAACGAATAAAGCCAATCACTTCCTCTTCCTCTGCTAAGATAAGGCATAGCTGCCAGTGGGGTTAAATGGAAAAAAACACTACATATCTACATATGGAAAAAGAATTAGATCAGAGGATAGAAAGTACCTTTGTATTAAGTTAATTAGAACTTCAGTTTCTCTGCTCAAAATAAAACTACTCTTTGATTGTCTTATCAATTCCCTTAAATACACACATACGTGCCTGTGTACACACCACCCTTGATCAACCAAAACATGAGCATTTGGAACTCTTAAGGTTTTTGAAGCTATGTGGCTGCTAATTGCAACATGACTACAAAGACAGAAACTGAAGATAGTGTGGCAAAGGCTTAAAGAAGACATGAATAAAGATACAGAGTTTCAGACTTCCGGCCAAGATGGAGGCGTAGGTGGACACACTGTGCCTCCTCTCACAACCAAAATTAAGGACAACAAATATTTAGAAAGAAGAAAACAACCAGAACTGATAGAAAATTGAACTGTATGGAAGTCCTACAACCATTCATCCAGACCGGTAAGAGGGGTGGAGTCGAAGCAGGAAAAAGTGGAGGTGCGGACCCAGGAACGCAGGCAGCAGCGGCTGGCAGTCCCCAGGCCCACAGGTGGCAGCTGGTGGACCCCGGGCACGGGGTGGCAACTGTGCAGACTCAGTGAGGCTGCACAAGGCGGCTGGCTGACCAGGTGGTCCCACATTAGCACTTGCAGACGGTCCAGGTGAAGGGGAAGTGGCGGAAGGGACCTGAATCCAGGAAAGAGTGGAGCAGGCGCCATTGTTCCCTTTCAGACCCCGCCCCCACAAAGTGTCACAACTCAGCGACTGGGCTGCCCCACACTGGGGAACACCTAAGGCTCCACCCCTAACTACATAACAGCCGTGACCAGACCAAAACCAAAACCAAACCAAACCAAAAAACCACCAAAAATGGCTCAAACCGGAGAAAAAATCAAAGCCTCAGAGCCAATTCCTCTAAGCCATGAAGAGATAGCCAACCTATCAGGTGCACAGTTCAAAGCACTGGTCATCAGGATGCTCACAGAATTGGTTGATTTTGCTCACAAATTCAATGAAAAAATGCAGGCTACAATGCGTGAAATGAAGGAAGACGCATGGGGAACCAATAGAGATGGAAGGAAAACTGGGACTCAGATCAATGGAGTGGACCAGAAGGAAGAAACTAACAACCAAACAGAAAACGAGAAAGAAACAAGAATTCGAAAAAATGAGAAGAGGCTTAGGAACATCCGGGACATCGTTAAACGTCCCAACATCCGAATTATAGGGGTCCCAGAAGGGGAAGAAGAAGAGCAACAAGTGGAAAACTTATTTGAACAAATAATAAAGGAGAACTTTCCCAATCTGGCAAAGGAGATAGACTTCCAGGAAGCCCAGAGAGTCCCAAAGAAGTTTGAACCAAGGAGGAACACACCAAGGCACATCGTAATTACATTAGCTAAGATTCAAATGAAGGAGAGAATTCTAGAAGCAGCAAGGGATAAGGGAACAGTCACCTACAAAGGAGTTCCCATCAGACTGTCAGCTGATTTCTCAAAAGAGACCTTACAGGCAAGAAGGGGCTGGAAAGAAATACTTGAAATCTTGAAAAGCAGGGACCTACATCCAAAATTGCTCTATCCAGCAAAGCTGTCATTTAGAATGGAAGGACAGATAAAGCGCTTCTCAGATAAGGTCAAGTTCAAGGAGTTCATCATCACCAAGCCCTTATTCTATGAAATGTTAAAGGGATTTATCTAAGAAAAAGAAGATAAAAATATGATGGTGAAAAGACAGCAAACTCACAGCTATTAAGAACCACACCTAAAACAAAAGCAAACTAAGCAAACAAGTAGAACAGGAACAGAACCACAGAAATGGAGATCATATAGAGGGTTAGCAACAGGGGCGTGGGAGGAGGAGAGGGGGGGAAAGGTACAGAGAATAAGTAGCATAGATGGTGGGTAGAAAATAGACAGGGAGAGGGCAAAAATAGTGTGGGAAATGTAGAAGCTAAAGAACTTATGACACATAGACATGAACTAAAGGCAGGGAATGTGGGTGGGAGAGGGTATGCAGGGTGGAGGGGAATGATGGGGGAGAAATGAGACAACTGTAATAACATAATCAATAAAATACATTTAAAAAAAGAAGACAAGTACAGAAATATGAACGTCAAAAAAAAAAAAAAAAAGATACAGAGTTTCTACTGAGGCCTCTTAGGGCAAAAGCCAAAGCTAGTATCATAGTATGTTTTGTTTTCCTTTAACATTGTTTTCACACTTCTCTGGAATAAGAAATTGAGACTTGTACAGAGGATGGGCATTCTTTTTCCTAGCACGAATAAGTGATCTACAACAGAAAAAAAAAATCAAGTGTAAATCTACACAAAATGCAATGTAACATAGGTTGTCAGGTTAATTAATATTTTTAGATAAATATGAAATACCTTATTTGATTTTTAGATTAAGAAATCTTAATACTTTATTCAGTAAACAAATATTTATTCTTAAAATCTGAAAATTACATATATTAAAATTGTGGACAAAAACAGTTTTATGGAAAGCAACCTCACAGGGAGATCTGATCATAAATTCTTAACTGGGAAGGTCATGGTGGGTAGTCACACCCCAGACATATGATTTCTTTACTGAAAGGCTTATTTTTGCCAAAGGTTTACACACCTTTGGAATGCCCACTTTCAGACCCCACCTTATGATACCCTGATCACCCTTTCCGACTCCTCCTTTTAAAGCATGACCACCCTAAAGAGAGAATCTGTAATCCAGTCCCCCCACCAACACACTTAAGAACTGAGCCATTCCGTAAATCTGATCTCTGCCTTTTCCCCTCCCATCTTCATGTTTTACAGTCCCTTCTTAACCTCAAATGCATTAAAGAAATTCCCAGCTGTTTCTCAGAAGCATTTTTCTCAGTCTGTTGAGATCTTGCTTCTTACTTCGTGTATTCTGTTTGGCTCAAATAAATTATAAAAATTCTCTCCAGGTTGGATAGTCTTATGTGAGCAAAATTCAGTACTATCATGTGGTTGGTTGAGAGGAATAAGAAGGGAACCAGGGAAAAAGATGAGGGGGAAGATGAAGGCAAAAGAAGGAGCAAATATTCATTGAGGGCTGGCTATAGGCATGTTGTACAGAAAATGCCACGGAATCCTCCTACGAACTTTAAGAAGTGGGTAGCATTATACCCATTACAATGAGAACACTGAGTCTCTCAGGCAGTGATTTTTCAACAGGTGTGCCACAAGAATTTTTAAAACATGCGATACCTGTCTGTTTAGTCAGGGACGCTGACCTCCTTTCCCTTAGATTGTCAAATAGAAAAATGACAACAGCCAACACAACAGTAGTTGTCCATCTGGTGTGAATGAGTTAAAATTATACCTATATTTTTGTCAGATTGCCTAATATATATTTTTGGTGTGCCACAGAATCTTAGTAATTAGTTCATGTGTACCATGAGCTAAAAAAGGTTGAAAAGCAACCTGACAAGGCTAATAAAGTAGTGAAGCTAGGACTCCAACTTGGGACTGTTCTACTCCATAACCTTCCTCACTGCTCCGTAATTCTCTGATTCTACAGAGAAGAGGATGCAGTGGGGAGCAGGAGATGTATGGAGCAAAAGAGAAAGTGGCTGAGAAGAATAAAATACAGATGCTCAACACAGATAAAGGTAAAAAGATGAGTAGTAGGATAGGGGCAGAAAAGGATTTGAGAGAGAGCGCAAAATAGAGAAAGGTGTATTCAGGGAGCTGCTAGAAGAGATGAGAGAAAAGATCAATTGGGAGACTATCTCTGGAATAGAGGCTTCAAGAAGATAAACATTTTTATATATACCTTGGAATATCTATGAGCAGAGTAATTAATCTTGACAAGTGAAAGCACTATGACCTTACCCAAAACCTGTAATAGTGCTGAATAACACATTTTGAGCACTATTGACATTTTGAGCCAGATGATGCTTTCTGAAGGGAATGTTGTATACATTAGAGGATGTTCAGCAGTATCTCTGAACTCTTTCTATTAGAGCCAGTTGGCACCCCATCAGCCTTAACAATCAAAAATGTCTTTAGACATTGGCAAGTGTCCCCTGTGAGCAAAACTGCCTCTGGCTAAAAGTCATTGATTTAGAGTTCACATGCTGAATCATATGTGAAAAATTAACAAAAAATGTCTACCATATGTAAAATTATTCCTTGAGTTACTCTAGTGACTGACTGCATGTCCTTGGGAAGGAACAACATGAGCTTAAGCTTAGGGCTGAATTCATCTAAACTCATAGCATGTGTTACAGTATTGCTTGCAAATGGCCCTGAAAAGAAAGTGGGCATAAATGAGTATCTAGCTTTGAATTACCCAATCTAAGATTACAAATAAGTAATCTTCGATTATGTAATTATCTAAGGATGTAATTCTTTGGGATGTTTCAAGAGGCTTTAAAGAGTTTGACTCATTGACCTAGTTCTTTCACTACTAGGAATCTATTTCAAGGTAGAACTGTGAGAATTTACAAACAAAGGTTTTCATTATAGCATTGTTTATAAAAGAAAAATTGAAGAAACATAAATGTGCAGTATTGAAGAAATGGAATATTAGGCAGCCCTAAAAATAATTTTTCAAAAGAACTTTTGATAACATGGGAAAATGACAAAACATGAAGAGCAGATAAAATAAGATATAAAATTTAAATACTACATTAAATTATGTTAAAATATATCTGTGTGTATATACATATATGCACATATGGAGATATATTAATGTAGTAATACCAAATTTCTGAAATTTTATAACAAAATATTCCTCAGTGTGGGATTTGAAATGCTTTTGTTTTCTTCTTTAGATCTTTCTATATTTCTACATTTTCTAAAGTACACATTACTTTTATAATCATAAAGAAGGACCTTAAAGCTAAAGATAATGATTCCAAAGTCAATCTAAGGATATCTCTACGGGATCTCTGTATGTTCCATGTAAGCAAGACTGTCTTAGGTTATACAGATGGTGAGGTGCTGCGTCTAAGGGGATGCCACTCACAATACAGACATATAATAAATGGACTAGAGATGTTTAACCTTCCAGCTATGCAGCGGGGCACAGACTTTCATACATAAATTTACATGGCCTTCACAGTCATAAACACACTTGGATAATCTCTCATGCACACAATTACAAACACATATGTAAGATAACTGTGCCCTATCCATTCAGTTCCTTGGGCATTTGGCCTCTTTTTCTTGCTTCTCTCTTTGAGAGGCCTGACTGGTACTTCAAACTTGACACAATTCCTTCATCCTGAGGATTTGGTCCATTCTTTAAAGTCCTCCTTTCCTAGGATACTTGATTTTAACCAGGCCTCCTTTGTCAATCACTTTACCTGGAAGGACTCAGGCCAAAAGGACAGAGGAACCTTAGTTTTCCCTCAAATGGAGTGGCATCTAAAGACAAATTGTAAAAAATGGGGCTGAAAATATCTCAGTTATTAAAAGACCTATATTAATACCAGTATTTCAGTATTTTGTGAAGTAGATGCCAAAATACAGATACATTTTGATATAGTATCATAATAACAATGAGCCAGACAGACTTTGTATAGTCAAATCTGATGCAAGAGACTTCCAGTTTGAGGGAAGGGCATGTGCTTTTCTGATAGAAGAGGAAAGAAAAATCAGCAAAGGAACAGATGTATGTAGGGGAGCATTTAGCCTGGAGAAGAAACCTACTTCATCAAATTATCAGGTAAGAACAAAACTCTGTGAAGGAAATAGACACAGAAAGGGATTTAATACAGAAAATTGGGGGTTGACAAAAATCCCTGAAAGAGCTGGAGGAAAAAAGCCAGGTGCCCTCTGGAGCTACGGTGGTAAAGAGACCACCACCCTAGCCTGATCTAGGTATAAAGGAGCCGCCACTGCGCTGCCCCTGCAGCCACCACCGCCACCGCGGGAGCCAAGTCTCTCCCAGTGTGCGCACGGCTGCAGAGCTCTGGAACACCAAGCGATCCTGCTAAGCAGAACGGACAGCAGGAAAACGGTCTCTGCCTCATTTTCAGCTAATTAGTTGTGGTCTGTTTCAGTTTATATCATTGTTTCCATGAAAATGTTCACTTTAAGTTCTAAATAACAAGTTTACAACCAAGTTTTCAAAAATAGTGTAATTTTGAGTCTGCCTGCCCTTAAAATAAAAAACACACACTGGCTTCCTAAAGAAAAACTAAATAAAACAACTCCCTAGGATTAACAGCTTTATAGCTGTTAATTCCATTTTTCTCTCCCTCAAATATCTTTGTATCTGTTGTTACCTCTACCATCAATACAAAGTAGTGCATACAAAATTTTAAATTCCATTTGCAGGAGTTCAAAGCTGGAAAACAAGCCTTTATAATATTACCAAGAAATGATTTATCACAGAAGCTTGCTTCTTACACCAATGGATTGGGTTGTACCAATTTTTTGTTCATTTTTGGCTTCTTGATAAATTCTTTTTTGGTGCTGATGTAGGAGGAAATGCATATCTCTGGTGTTATTTTCAATTATTGTGTATGTAGACTTAGAGTACGTAAATAAATCCTGTGATAAAAACAAAATAATAACATTTGCAAAGGAGTACAGGAAAATGAATTCCCATGACATAGAAAGAAAGCAGGTATGCAAAATGTTACATATTTTCTAGAATATATCGTTCCATTCTTTTTTGTTTGTTTCAGCCTTTTTCTTTGTACCATAAACAGTTTTGGTAAGTCCAGAGCAACTGATGTGAAAGCCACAAAAGCTTAAATGAAGTATATTTGACATGCTCCCTTACAGCCGTTTGAAAATTGACTCTGGGAATCTTAGCTCAGATGCACCAGGCATCCTTATCTGGCCCACCCCTCCACTCTTGCCTTCACCACGTGGGTTCCCACTGCCTTCTTCTTCACCTTTCCAGTTGAACTACTACAGTAAGAGGAAACTAAGTCCATTAGTTACTGAGTTACGGTACGATTAATGAAGAAAACCACCATGAAGAGAATCAGGAAGATTTCCTAGTTACTAATCATTTGCTCCAGTCACCAGGTCTTATATTGTCATAAAGATGAAAATTAAAGTTCCACATGATTAGCAAGCCTAATGCTAAGGCATACTTTGTATGTGCTACACACTCTTATTTCTGTTTCCTAAATAAAATAATAACACATTAGCAGTTGTACTTAATCTCTTAGTGCATTTAGTGCTGATATTAGAGTTTGTAAAATGTAACAAAAAAGACATATGGAGAAGAATAATGACAGGAGACAGGTGTCAACTGGTTGTCCCAACAGTATGGGCTGCAGTAAAGGCAAATAATCATGTGAATTCCTGCTCCTTAATGTGATTCTGACGGTTGGCTTATCTTGCGTATTTCTGAATGTCTAAATTTTCTGGTGAAAGTTCACCCACATCTAATTCAATTTCTTTCATTAAATTTCTTGCCTAATTTTGAACATACCTGATGTGTTAGAATGCCTTTGGTACAGACCGAAAGCTACTTTACTGATTTTTTAACTTTTAAAATGAAGTTTAGCTGTCTCGTTCACGTGAAGAACTTGCCTCGGGACAGCCCCTGCCAAGACGATTACTGCGATACTGGTTCCTACTCGTGTCTGACTGAGGCACCGGCCGCACGTCAGACAAATCCACCCACACCTTACAGGGACACTAGGGGCGCGTTCAGAAACGCCAGCAAGGAGGGCAGGAGGTGGGCGGCTGTCCCCTAAAACGCAGCACCCGGGGACAGAGTTAAGTTGAAAAAGAAGTGTTCGCGTGGGAGGCTTCGCGGTAAGTGACGACCGCCTAGGGACCCGCCAGGCGCCAGGCCCCGCGCCCCGCGGCAGGCCGGAGCCGGGCCGTTTAACCGCTCTTCCGGGCGGACGCCGGCTCGCGGGCCCGCCGGGCCACGCCCTCCGCCGCCTGCGCCGCGCGGACCGCCGCCGCGCAGGGCCGTCCCGCTCTCACCTGCTCCAGCTTCTCGGGCGGCCGCTGCCCGCACTGCCGCGGGCTCGCCTCGGGTTCCCACTCGGTCCCCGCCGCCGCCTGCTCGGCTAGCGTGTCCCCGTCCTCGTTGCGTGCCCGAACGTCGCCGCTGCTGTTGTCGCTACCTCCTCCGCTTTCAAGGAGCTCCCGGGCCGAGCACATCCTAGCACTGGCGACCCGGGGTCAGCCGCGCTGGCTCCTTCCCGACGTCTCCCCTAAGAGGCCGCCGTCCGAGCAGCCGTGAGTACCGGCTCCGCCTCAACCCCCGGCCGCCAGGGCGGAGCCCACGGGGGAGGGGCCACGGTGGGGGCGGGGCCGACGGGGCGTCTGCGAGACCGGAGAGCGAGGATCGGTGTGTTTTCGCGCGTCAGATCTGCTGTGTGCCTTAACAGACTGTGTGTGTGAGAGAGTGTGTATGATGAGAGAGGTTGCAAGTGCATAAACAAGTGTGAGAGATTGTGTATACGAGATTATACGTGTAAGAGACTGTGAGATCACGTGTGTATGAGTGTGTGTGAGAGACACACGCACTTACTCTTCAGTGGGGTCCCCTGGTCTTGCCTGACACCGGGTACGTGGGGATGTGCAACTGGCTGCTAGTCCTGTGTAGCTGTCAATCCTTTCCAAGTAATACACGTTCTTTTTTTTTTTTTGTTCTTTTTGTCTCTTCTCTAGTATCTCTCTGAAGGTCTGTGTCTTTCTTTTGAGTGCTTGCCCTAGTGTGTTTTGGTCGTTGGAGGCTTGGGAGCATGTGGTGGTGTAGCTGTTTGCCTTTGTGTGTATTTTTATAAATGGGTAAGAGTATGTCTCTCTCAGTGGTTGGTAATGGGGACACAACTAATTTATGATTCCTTTTCTTACTACCTATGATATTGGGATTTATAATAAATACATACATATTTGGTCGTGGTCTCCATTTGTGGCACAGAGCTCCTGAAACCTTGGAATTTCCTAAGTAAGGAGAGTGATGAAGGGCCTTTTGTTCTATTAATAAGGTGACTTTTGAAAAGCCCCTAGCAATTTAAGGATGGGAGAACCAGCCAGGTGATTAGAGGGCTGGAACTTTCAATCCCACCCTCTGACCTCTGGGGGAGCAGGAGAGAGGGGCTGGGGTTGAGTCAATCATGGATAGGCAATGATTCAATCAATCATGCTTGTGTAATGAAGCCTCAACAGAAAGCCCAAAGGACTGGAGTTTGGAGAACGCATGGGTCGATGAACACACCAAGATGTCAGGAGAGTGGCACTCCTCTAGAAACCCAAGAAGCTCTGTGTCCCTTCCCACATACCTCACCTCTGCATCTCTTCATCTGGCTGTTCATCTGTATTGTTTATTGTAGCCTTTGTAATAAACTGGTAAAAGTAAGTATGTAAATGTTTCTCTGAGTTTGTTATTGGCTCTAAGTTCACTGTGCCTGATGCTTCAAACACCCAAAATTCAAAACATCAGAGTTTGGAGTAAGGAAAATTTGTTGATCAATGAGATGATGGGGGCCTTAGTACTTCCTCAAGTCCATCTGAAGAAAGTACAGAGTGCAGGCTTTTTTTATATCAAGGGAAGAAAAATGGGAGGGGCAATAGGTGGTTGATGACTGAAGACATCTGGGCACCAGCAATGTTTCCAGGGAGACCGAGACATCTCTAAATCTTTTTGTTCCTAGTCTGAGGATATATTTTTATTGATTTTAGAGAGAGAGGAAGAGAGAGGGAAAGGGGGAGAGAGAGAGAAAGAAACATTGGTATGAAAGAAAAACATCAATTGGTTACATCCTGTATGCACCACATCTGGGGATCAAACCCATGACCTAGGTGTGTGCCCTGACTGGAAATAGAAACTGCAGTCTTTTGGTGTATGGGATGATGCTGCAACTGAGTCACCCAGCCAGTACTTTTTAATAAAAACTCAAGCTGCAACCAGAATTCCTCTAATAATTAGCATGTCTATAGCAGGAACTGTTAGCCTGAAGGACATGGGAACAATGCAGGCTGGGATAAGATGGAGTCACAGAGACCAAGCATTTAACTCTGTTACAAGTTCTGTGAGCTAGTCTAATGTCGTCAGCATAAGTTCGTGACATAGCCTTTCCTATAAGTCAGCCTTTGGTCGTCTGATCTGGGTCTTAAGAACTAAAAGCGCTGAGCCCTCTATACGACCACGAGTCCTACAGGTGGTGCCGTCACCAAGAAATAACGGAGCCAACAGAGGTGACTGTCCTATTCATTCAGACTCTATTAATGCAGGTTCTCTCAGCTTTAATTAATGCAGATTTAATCAAAATCTGTACTAACCTAATAACAATAATAATCACTCAGAAATAATCAGTAATAACATCACATGAGAGAATGGGGGAATAATGAACTCGAGCCCCAGAGTCTTAGTCTGTGGGTCCGAGGGACAGCATGGTACGCTGGGGAGCCATCATTGTCTTGCAAGGAAGGATCTCTAAAGCCAGATGGGCAGCAGGGCAGATGAAGTCCTCAGACCAGCAGGGCAGGGCATAGCTTCTGGCGGCCAATGCCGTGGCATGGAGCAGCCCTCTGGTGTGTAGAGCTTGCTGTCTCAGCAGTGGTCTGGAGCCTGTCTCAGTTATACCTTGAAAGTGGTGGGCTCCAACCCTCTGGGCCTCTCGATAAATGTCTTGGCAGCACTGATGGCAAGTGGGGAATTTGCCCAGGAACCTATCTATGGGTGGTCCTGCTCTGCAGACGTGGCTGTTCTGATCATGTGTGCAGATATCTTAGGTGTGTTTCCTTGCCAATTGTGTCTAGCATGACTTAGGTACCATATTTTGCTGTATATGGTGTGCACTTTTTGTCCAAAATTTTGAGGGGAAAATAAGGATGTGCATTATACATAGTAGTACTAATCCCTTATCTATATAAATACTTTAAATTCTTTTATTTATGCTTATGCATTAAAAATATAACTCCTGAAAGCAATAATGATATCCATATACAAAATAATATCCTGGATTATGATAATTGGTTTTGTTTTATAAATATAAATAAATAAAAAATTGAATTAAAAAATTAAAATGAAAGAATTTTTTTCCTGAAAGTTTGGACCAAAAACATGGGTGCGCATTATACCTGGGAGTGCATTATACACAGCAAATACAGTAGTTTCCCTCTTGAACCAAAGTGTCACAGCTGACTGGCAGCCGTCTTGGTTGACATGAGTGGCTCCATTTTGTTTTATATACTTGATTGGTCTTGCTCTTCACATCTCTCAAATTAATTGATCCTGAGGAGGGTTTGTGGAAACCTTCAGTTTATAGCCAGCTTGTTCAGAAGCACAGGTAACAGTCTGGACTTGTGATTGGCATCTAAAGTTGGGTGTATAGGGGAAGTCTTGTAGGACTGCACTTTTTTTTTTTTTTTTTTTTTTTTTTTTTTTGGTCTTTAGAGGGGTAGGGGAGAGGGAGAGGGAGAGGGAGAGAAACATCAATGTACGGTTGCCTTTTGTGTGTCCCCTGCTGGGAACTGGCCTGCAACCCAGGCATGTGCCCTGACTGGGAATCGAACCGCGATCCTCTGGTTCGCAGGCCCGAGCTCAATCCACTGAGCTACACCAGCCAGGGCAGGACTGCACTTTTAACATGTGACATCTGTGATCTGTCTTCAGGTAGATAGATCAATTTAATTGCTTGGTGGTGTTGGAATTCATGTATCAAACTGTAATACACATTTCGTTAAAGGGAAGTTGGGCATTTAAACAAATATCAAATTTTGTATATTTCACCCTGGCTGGTGTGGCTCAGTGGGTTGAGCACCCGCCTGCGAACCAGAGGGTCGCTGGCTCGATTCCCAGTTAGGGCACATGACTGGGTTGCAGTCCAGGTCCCCAGTGGGGGGCGTGCAGGAGGCAACCACACATTGATGTTTCTTCTCTTCTTTCTCCTTGCCCTCTCTCTGAAAATAAATAAATAAAATATTAAAAAAAATTTGTGTATATTTCTTATTTGTACTTTGGGAGAATAATAGACTATTGTATAGACAAATCAGGCTACTTGACAATGGAAAGTAAGTATGCCTAGGTATGAAGAAGAATAAGAATTGCTTGGGATCTTCTATTAAAATGTGTTGAGGCCAAGAGAGGGATTTTCTTTCTTTTTTTAGAGATGATGAGTTTTTTTTTCAGAGAGAAAGGGAGTGTGGTTGGGAAGGAGGAGAGAGAGAAAGAGAGAGATTGGTTGCCTTCCTTGTACCCTGGGGACTGAATCCACAACCTAGGCATGTGCCCTGACCAGGAATTGAACTCACAACCTTTCAGTTTACAGGATGACGCTCCAAACAACTGAACACACCAACTAGGGCCAGAGAGGGAATTAAAGTAGGCAGGAACTTAAAGGTTTATTTTAAAGACCTGTTTCTTGTTTCTGGTAATCAAGACTTTAAAAACTAGAAAATATGCCTTTGGATATCAAATTAGAGATAAAGTGAATCTGGTTTATGTCCTTTCTTAAAAGCCTTTAAAAATGGAGATGAAAGTATTTAATATTTACAGTTGTCCCTTGAACAGCATGGGTGTGAATGAACTGCACGGGTCCACTTGTATGCAGATTTTTTTCAATCAATATACAGTCAGCCCTCCATATATCCAGGTTTTGTACCCAGGATTCAGCTAACCTTGGATTTTTGATCCACAGTTGGGAATCTGCATATGCAGAGGGTTGACTCAAGTTACAAATGGACTTTCAACTTTGCAGGTGGTTGGCACCCCCTAAATCCCCATGTTGTTCAAGGGTCAACTGCATATACATGATCAGAAACAAAAGTCACCATGGGAACCCCAAAACTACCTGCCAGGCTTCATTGCTTTCCTCTAATATCAGTATTTTTATTCTTGAAATTTTGCTTTGTCTCTTAGTATTCTTTCTCATAAAAACTGGCCTTATATTTTTTAAAATAAAACTTTAAGATTCTATATAGTGCACAGAGAACATCAGCCTTTTACCACAAGCTCTAGAGCTTAAGACACATTAAATTTTTAATTTTCAATTATTGTTTACTATCAATGTTATTTTGTATTGGTTTCAAGTATACAGTATAGTGGTTAGACAATTACATACTTTACAGAGTATTCTCCTTGATATTTCTAGTACCCATCTGGCACCATACATAGTTATTACAATATTATTGACTATATTTCCTATGCTGTACTTTATTTACATCCCTGTGACTATTTTGTAACTACCAACTTGTACTTCTTAATATTTTCACCTCTTTCACTCAATCCCCTAACCCCTTACCTTCTGGCCACCACCAGTCTGCTGTCTGTGTCTATGAGTCCATTTTGCTTATTTGTTTATTCTGTTCTTTAGATTCCACATATAAGTGAAATCATATGGTATTTGTCTTTCTCTGACTGACTTATTTCACTGAACGTAATACCCTGTAAGTCTGTCCATGTTGTTGCAAATGGTAAAATTTTCTTATTTTTATGACAGAGGAATATTCCATTGTGAATGTACCATCTCTTTTTTTATCCTCTTGTCTATGGATGGGTACTTGGGTTGCTTCCATATCTTGGCAATTGTAAATAATGCTGCAATGAACATAGAGGTGCAAATATTCTTTTGAATTAGTGTTTGGAGTTTCTTCAGATAAATACCCAGAAGTGGAATTGTTGGATCATAAGGCAGTTTCATTTTTAGTTTTTTGAGGAACTCCATACTGTTTTGCACAGTGGCTGCACAAATCTGCATGCTCACCAACCATACAGAAGGGTTCCCTTTTCTCCACATCCCCGGTTGAATTTGTTATTTGTTGATTTATTGATGATAGCCATTCTGACTGGTGTAAGGTGATATCTCATTGTGGTTTTAATTTGCATTTCTCTGACGATTAGTGATGTTGAGCATCTTTTCATATGCCTATTGGCCATCAGTATGTCTGTCCTCTTTAGAGAAGTGTCTGTATAGGTCCTCTTCCCATTTGTTAATTGAATTTTTTTGATATTAAGATGTGTGAGTTCTTAATAAACTTTGGATATTAGCCCCTTATAGGATATATTATTGGCAAATATCTTCTTCCATTTAGTTGTCTTTCTATTTTGTTGATGGTTTCCTTTTGCCATGCAGAAAAGTTTGTCGTAGTCTCATTTATTTATTTTTCTTTTTTTAAGGCACATTTTGAAGTTTTCCCTCTTTTGGCTTGTGTATGATAACTTGATAATCAAGAAGCTATGTACTCATCAATCAGGCTACAGAGTGAACAGAAACTCCTTGTGTACATGAGGACTCAGAAAGCACAGAATATTATATATATGTACATATATGGTTATTATATAAATATGGTTATACAGAGCTTAGCTTTCTTCAGCTTCGATGAAAGTCTTACAGAAGTCCTTTAGTCTACACTGTTTGACCTTTTGGTGATTCAGCCTTCTTCTGGATGGATTGAGAAGAATATTTACTCAGTTATTTAGCAAGTATTTATTGAACATTACCAGGCATTAGACCTAGGTCTAGGTCCTTATTCTTGCGAAGCTTCCATTTTATTCTCTTTTTAATGCTACTTTGCTTCTTCTGGCAAAAACCAAAAACTTTCATTAAAGGGTGGCCAGAATCCTTTGACCCCATCCTAGGACTAATGTCAGAACCTTTTGTTTTTCTTAGTATTATCTACCTTTTATTTAGTGAATTAAGTTTCTGTTTAAACTGTTGTTCTTTTATTCACAGAGACTTTAGTCTTTCCTGGAGATTTAGGGACTCACCTCTTTAAAAAAATCTAGTAGTAGCATTTTACACACAAAAAATTATTTGATTACATGACCAGATAACACAATTTCAAGCATATCTTAAGGGAGGGGAGGGCTGTTTTCATTCCACTGCACAAAATGAATAATACACACATAAAGCTATTACTTCCAGTTTCCTGGGGAAAATGTAACATTATTATTACCTAGGCAACTATAACATGTAGGCATCAACTTTTGTGTAATTTTATTAATATATATACTTTGTGTTTTCCCAGGAATAATAAGTGGCAAGAAATAGATGCATGTCTAAGGCATGGCCTGTGTAATGCAGATGTGTTGTGTTCAGTAGCTGTGAGAACAAGGACTTTTAATCTTTCAGTTTTACACCTTTAATATCTTATTTGAAATCTTCTTCCACTTGTATTTGTACATATTTCCAGAAGGAAAAAGGAACAAATCAGAATGGTCTGTACTTATTTAGTAATATAATCTTAGAAAATCAAATGCAGGTATTTGTGGAAATCATGCCAAACTTCATTTTTCTGTTTTTTTTAATATAGTATGATGATATTTTATGATATGACTTCTGTGGTTTGATTTTTGCTTCTCATAGGGTTTTTTATCTGCTCTTTCTTTTTTTGTTTAGGAGAGCTGTTGGTATGGAACATCTTTTTTTTTTTTTTTTTTTAATACTTGGAATCTTAATCAAAATCCCAGGAATAAGCATGGTTTCTGAGCAACATATGTGATTTTAAAGGAAAAGGAACTTATTGTAGAACCCTTACTTCCTTTAGCATTCCTTCAGTTTCAGGAAGTTATAGCAGAGAGATGTTGAATCAATGCTTGCTCAATGTTCTCTAGCCTTCCTGGAGCGTCCATTCTGATTGGGAGAAGGAGAAATTTGCCCATCTTCTTGGAAGTAATTTCTGTCCTCTTTGTTTTTAAGGAACACAATTCAACTGAGTAAATTTTAAGGATCTTAATGACTGTATTCAGCAATTCAGGAATTATGAAGCATCCAATCTAACAAAGGATCTCCAAAGAATTGTACAATTCAGTGTTTTATAGAACAAAGTGAGCAGGAACAAATACATTTTACTGGGTATTTGCTGATTGGTTAAAGCAGGGTTACATCTCTTATATGGAGCAAAGGGAAGTCTTGGAGCTGGGTAACTTGTGTTTAGGAGGCCAAGTGCTGATTCATTGACTTAGGCCTTCCTTTTTTGGGAGAGCTGAGCATAGAAACTTTGTTAAGTTTTGAGTTGCTAATGCAGGGCTTACCATGAGTGACTCCATTTTGGGTGTAGTCTGGTCACTTTACCACTGCTTTATTCCATCTCTCTTGTGTGACTTCCTTGTATCCAAATGCACTGCTGAGTTCTCTTTCTCTGGTAGGAATGTGAGTTTTGTTTTAGTTTAAAAAAAAGAATTGAGAAGACTATTCTATACTCTTGTATAGAATATACAAGAATATACTTGTTTATTCTAACTCACTTGTAGAAAACAAAATGGAAATGTGGAAACATAAACCATTAAAAGTACTACTTAATATATGTTATTAAGTGTGAAAATGTTGAATAAAACCTAATGTGGACAATGCCTTAGGGAAATGTTTAAACTCAATTATTGCTAGTAGCACTGCAAACTGATGACATTCTTCTGTTAGTACATATTCAGAAACTCATACCCAAAATATTCATACCCTTTGGCCCACTAGCCTCACACCTGGGAAATAATTTAAAAGAAGGGAAAAGCTGTTTAGATAAAGATGTTCAAGGCAAAACTATCATGAATAGTTGAAAGAAGCCTAAATGTCCTCCAGTAAGGGAATGGCTGAGTAAACTATGGTATACCAATGCAATTAAATATGTAAGTTCTTAAAATGGTAATGATGAAGATTATGTATGAATGTGATAAACATATTTAATTTTAAGTGAAAAAGTGTAGCTTGATAGTAGCAAAGCCACTTATCCTGTCCTTAGCTTAGGGTACACGTGTGACAAAAGTAAAAATATGTAAACATATTGAAGAAATTTGAAAGGTATATTAAAATTATTTTTGGGTGGCACATTTCCTTATAAAATTAATTTTAATGTTACAACCTAAAAATAATCATTTTAAACAGATCATTGTATGTTTTCCTTATAAAAATTACAGTCTGGGACCCTAAGTTTGGTTAATTCAATTTCACAGATAAAAGTTCTATTACCTTTCATTGAATAATTTAGTTTTTGAAAAGGTTTGGATGTTTTAACCATGCTGTGGTTAATAATTTAGAGTCTAACAGTCAGTTTAAAGCAACCTCCCACCCATTGTAGGAATCCTGTTTATGGCATTCCTGACAGATGGTCACCCTTCTTCTGTTGAAGGCTTCCACCTATGGGAAACACATTGCTTCATGATGCCACCTGTTCAAGTACTAGATATTTCTAATGATTAGAAAGTTACTTTTTCAAGGTTTTATTTATTTCTTAGAGAGAGGGGAAGGAAAGGGAAGGGAGAGAGAGAGATGGTGAGAGAGAGATACGAGAGAAACATTGATTGGTTGCCTCTTGCGAGCCCCCAACTGGGGACCTGGCCCCCAACCGAGGCATGTGCCCTGACTTGGAATGGAACCAGTGACCCTTTGGTTTGCAGGCCAGCACTCAACCCACTGAGCCACACCAGTCAGGGCTGGTTAGAAAGTTCTTTATATCTACCAAATTCAATCTATATCCTTATCTCCTCTGCCTATTGGTCTTAATTCTTTCCTGGTATAAGAAAACAGATTAATCTTTTTTTCCCTCAAGACAGTTTTTTAAAATATATTTTTATAAGGCATTTTTTGTCTTCTCTTAGCTTTTTGTACTGTTATTTGTGGATAAATGTTGTAGCATTTGTGGATGTTGCCATTTGTTATCTGTACCAACATCTTGTGTTAACAGTATCCCAGCTTTTTGCTATTGATCCAACTCTCTCCCACTCTCAGTCTGTGATTTCAGTGAAGATAACTCTAATTCTGCATCCAAGAGTAAAGAATATGACCTTTACTAAATAAATCAAATGCATTTTATCTTCTCTACTTCCGACAGTGGACCATAGTGATTGGTTCAGAGATGGGCACATAACCCATGTCAGATCTGTCAGGGCCAATAAGTCTCAATTTTGTGACTTTTGTTTGTATTATAGGAAAAGCAAAGTCTTATCTACAGGATTGGTATGTGATGATATGAGCCTGGAGAACCGCATTACAGGGCCTGAGAATGAAGTCAACCTAGAGAATGCATGACAGAGGAATGTACTTTTTTAGCTGGCTACTCCAATAGGTAAGCTACTCCTGTGTGTCTTTTTCAGTATATCTATCACCTGTCTTTTCCCCATCCACTCCTATTTTTTCTCCTCATAAGCCATCTTGGGTTGGTTTTTTATCACTTACCAAAAGTGTTAGAGTGATACAAGCTCCAAACTGGTATACAAAAGAAACGTGTAGTTTTGCTATTATCAGACTGAAGAACTTTGGGATGTTCATTATCAAAGTCTTTGGTACTGAATTTTATCATTAGTAAAGCAAGCAGGTTGAACTAGACAATTAAAAAACCTGTTCTTGCTTTAAAATTCTATGATTTTTTAAAATATAACTTTGCCTTCAAATCTAGCCAGAGCGTCTTGACTGCTATCATTTGCTTTTTTACCAATTGGTCAAGTTGTTCGTATTGGGAAAGTTAATTCCCAAGAGCAAAAGGGTGGAAGCAATTTTCCTATGCTGCATCTTCCTTTATCCCTCATATTTAAATTACATAAGATTATTTTTCCTAACCACCAAATCTTTAAAAATATTCTAATTAACATATAAACTGTCTTACTATAACACACCTATAAGTTTAATACTTTGTTATGAAATAACCCCTTTTACTCAGTGAAAATTAGGTCTATTACTCTTTTGTCTTCAACTTTTTATTTTGAAAGATTTGAAACCTTCAGAAATGTTTTAGATACCAATAGAGTTTTTATCTAGATTGGCCAGTTGTTAATATTTTGTGATATTTGCTTTCCTGAGTATGTCTCTTACTTTCAATGTATTAAAGGAGCATATATTAAGAAAACTAAGGAGTTCTCAGAGGAGTGATCCCCTTCCTGGGAACATTTAGAAGGATCTGGAGCAGTTGAGATGGTACAGGGTAGGAGTTAACAATCCAGAGTCTCCTTTTTTTAATAGAATGATTTATTTCCTTTTTTTTTTTTTTAAAGATTTCATTTATTTGTTTTAGACAGAAGGAAAGGAAGGGAGAAAGAGAAGGAGAGAAATATTAAGGTGGAGTTGCCTCTCATGTGCCCTCTACTGCAGACTTAACCTGGCTCACAACTCAGGCATGTGACCTGATGAGGAATCAAACCAGTGACCCTTTGGTTCACAGGCCGGCACTCAATCCACTGAGCCACACCAGGCAGGGCTATTTCTTTATTTTACTTTGTTGCACTATTGGGAGAAAAATCTTTCTTTTAAATATATTTTGTGGATTATGCTATTACAATGGTCCCAATCCCCCCCTTTTTATAAAAAAGATTTATTTATTTTTAGAGATGGGGAAGGGAAGGAGAAAGAGAGGGAGAGAAACATCGATACGTGGCTGCCTCTCACGCAATCGCCACTGGGGGGGACCTGGCTTGCAACCCAGGCATGTGCCCTAGACTGGGAATTGAACTGGTGACCCTTTGGTTTGCAGGCCAGCACTCAATCCACTGAATCACACCAGCCATGGCCCCAATTTTTCCCCTTTGCCCCTTCCCCCTGGTGTTCCCATTCCCTCCAGCAATCCCTTCCCCTGAGTTCATGTCCATGGATCATGCATGTAAGTTCTTTAGTTTTTCCATTCCCTATACTGTTCTTATCATCCTCCTATTTTGTACCTACCAATTTGTGCTTCTTAATCTTTGCATCTTCCCTCCCATTACCCCCTTCCCCCTCCTAACTGATAATCCTTGAAATGATCTCTGTATCTATGATTCTGTTCCTGTTCTGCCTGTTTGCATAGTTTGTTATTTGGATTCAGTTACTGATAGTTGTGAATTTATTGCCATTTTAATGTTCATCTTTTTTTTTTTTAAAGCATTTTTTTAAAGATTTTTTTTCCTTTTAGATTTTATTTATTTATCTTTAGAGGGGAAGGGAAGGAGAGAGGGAGAGAAACATCAATGTGCGGTTGCCTCTTGTATGTCCCCTGACAGGAACTGGCCTGGCAACCCAGGCATGTGCCCTGACTGGGAATCGAACCGCGATCTTTCGGTTCGCAGGCCCGCGCTCAATCCACTGAGCTACACCAGCCAGGGCTAATGTTCATCGTTTTGATCTTCTTTTCTTATATAAAGTTCCCTTCAGCATTTCATATAATAATGGTTTTGTGATGATTAACTCCTTTAGTTTTACTGTGTCTGGGAAGCACTTTATCTGCCCTTCCATTCTAAATGATAGCTTTGCTGGATAGAGTAATCTAGGTTTGTAGGGTCCTTGCTTTTCATCACTTTGAATACTTCTTGCCAGTCCCTTCTAGCCTGCAAAGTTTCTTTTGAGAAATCAGTTGACAGTCTTACTGGGACTCCTTTGAAGGTAATTGCCTGCTTTTCTCTTGCTGCTTTTAAGATTGTCTCTTTATCTTTAACCTTTGACATTTGAATTATGATGTGTCTTGGTGTGGTCCTCTTTGGGTCCATCTTGTTTGGAACTCTGTGCTTCTTGGACTTGTAAGTCTATTTCATTCACCAAATTAGGGAAGTTTTCTTTCGTTATTTTTTCAAATAAGTTTTCAATTTCTTGCTCTCCCTCTTCTCCTTCTGGAACCCCTATGATTTGGATGTTGGTACATTTAAAGATGTCCCAGAAATTCCTAAGCCTACCCTTTTTTTTTTTTTTTTTTTTTTAATTTTTTTTCTTCCTGCTGTTCTGATTGAATGCTTTTTCCTTCCTTGTATTCCAAATCATCAATTTTATTCTTGGCTTCATCCTCTCCACTGTTGGTTCCCTGTAGAGTTTTCTTTATTTAACTTAATGCATTCTTCATTTCTGGCTGGGTCTTTTTTTATGGCATTGAAGTACCCAATGAGTTCTGAGAGCATCCTGATAACTAGTGTTTTGAACCATACATCTGATAGGTTGCTTATCTTCATTTCATTTGGATTATATTTCTTTGTCTCCTCATTTTGGGAGCCTCCCTGTGTTTGTTTCTATGTGTTTGGTAGAACTACTTTGACTCTCTGTCTTAGTGTACCTGTTAAATTGTATACGGTGGGCCTTAGGTAATCGCCAGGGCAGGGCAACCCATGTCACCACTCGGTTGCCCTGTGTGGTGGAGGGCTCACAGAGGGGACAATGCTGCTGCCTGACCTCTGGAGTTTTGCCTGGGAGGAAGCTGTCTCCCCACTTGTGCTTCCCTTTTCCCCCGTATGCCACTGGTGCCCTTCCAGCTGTTGCCCTGGTGCTGAATCCCAGAGAGGGTAGGTCTACGTGAGTCCTAAGTCCATTGCAGGCCCTCTGAGAGAACACAGTTTCTTCTGACACCCTAAGCCCCACTGGCTTTTATAGCCAGAAGTTTTGGGGACTTAACTTCCTGGCACTGGGAACCTGGGATGGGTTGTCTGGACTTGGGCTGGGATTTCTTGCTCCTGAGGTACCCCTCCCATTTTTTTTTATCCACTGCATACAGATGCAGGACTACCCATTCCCATCTCTGCACCTCTCAGTGCTGCTTTGCACCTCCATGCCTCTTCATGCCTGTCTGCGCATCTCCGCCCCGCTACCCATCTGGATGAATGTGGCTTCTTTAAATCCTCAGTTGTCAGACTTCCACACAGCTCAATTTTCTGACAATTCTGGGTGATATTTGTTTTGTAGTATAGCTGTATTTTTTTTTTTTTTTGTTATAGTTGTGTGTGGAGGCAAAGTGTGTTTACCTATGCCTCCATCTTGACTGGAAGTTACGATCCAGAGTCTTAACTTCCCTTGAATTCCAATCTGCACACTACTTCTCAGTTTTTATATTTACAAAATATGGATATCAGTGGCACCTAAGTTCATACTCAAAACATGTTAGTTAATGTTAATAGTATGTGATTAGAGTTCACATAAAGTTTGCATGTGGGAAGCTATAGTTAGCTGTGCTCTGTGAGTGAGCTTGGACCTTGAGTTTACTCACATAAGAAATGAAATAGTGGTGGGCCCAAAAGGGAATGCAAAAAGCTGAAACAGAAATTTAAAAATATGTGTTTTTGGCTGGATAAGAAATCAGGCTCCATGCAGAAAATTTCAAGTAGCATCTGCCAATACGATACTAGTGGAACTAGGTCTAGGTGAGAGAAGCAGAAGGGTTTCACTTCATGCACCAGTCACTCTTACTGGCTTCCTGGTACACTGTCTAGAATACCTTATGAGAACTTTTTAGGAAAAGAATGACTGCCATGGCATGGGAGATCTGAACAATGGCACAGGCACATGTATTTGCTATCTCATATCTAGTTGTGAAAGACAGAAGGCAAACTTCAGGAGTTGGGAGTGAACTTGACAACTGGCTAGTAAGTACTGTTAAGACTAAGGAGAGCCCTGGCTAGTGTAGCTCAGTGGATTGAGTGCGGGCTGTGAACTAAAGGGTCGCTGGTTCAGTTCCCAATCAGGGCACATACCTGGGTTACAGGCCAGTTCCCCAGTGGGGGTCACGTGAGAAGCAAGCACACATTGCTGTTTCTCTCCCTCTCTCTTTCCCTCCCTTCCCCTCTCTCTAAAAATAAATAAATTAAATCTTCAAAAAATACTTGTAAAAAAAAAAAGACTGAGGAGAGAAAAAAAATTGTAGATGTAAAGGATTTCATCAAACCTGTTAGTAAACCAATAAATGTGTCTATATCTGCCCCTGCATTTACCACATTATAGTAACTTCTGTGTGTGTTCCTCTCTCCAGTGGGACTATAAGTTTCTAGAGGGAAGATCCACTATTATCCTTTGTGCTTTGCAAAGTGCCAGGTATGTAGTAGGTGTGTAATCAATGTTTGAACTGATTCAGCGATATATAAATTTTGATTAGGTTTGGGCTGACAGTCCTTACTCTGTAAAACTCGCTTCATTTCTGTGCTTATTTTGAGGTTTCCTGCTTTACTTAGTTTCCTATTAAAACTATCTTTTGTAAATTCTCATCTTATATTAAGTAAACTAAAAGCAAAAATATGTTTGCCAAACTGTAATTATCGTAGAAAAGTAGCAATAAGCCTCTGACTGCAAGACCTTTTCATAGAGTTCATGTAGGACAGAATTCAGATAGGAAGGAGACTTGGAAGACCCTAGAGAAGCAAATGTTAGGTCTTCTGTGAATACTAACCAGATCTTTTCTGCTTCTGAAACTCATTAGACAAAGTATTTATTAAAAACCCAAAGACAAAATCAAAATTCTTTGATTATCTTTGTAAATACTTAAATTATAGGTGGTCCTTCACTCATAATTTCCAAGATTTTGCCCAACTTGCACTTTGTACGTCGTTCATTGACTCTCATAAATAAAATGTTTACTGTTGTATTCAGAGGCTGGAGAATGATTATTCTGAACCATTAGAAGAAGAGGGCCAATAGCTCAGTTTTCAGCCCATTGCCTTTTTTTTTTTTTTTTCTGAACAAAAGTGACAGCCCTGGCCTGTGTGGTTCAGTTGGTTGGAGCATTGTCCTGTAAACTGAAAGGTCAAGGGTTTGATTCCTGGTCAGGCACATGCCTGGGTTGTGGGTTTGGTCTCGGTTGGGGCATGTACAAGAGGCAACCAACTGGTGTTTCTCTTCCTCTATCCCTTCCTTCCCTTCTCTCTAAAAATAAATAAATAAAATCTTTAAAAAAACCTGACAATTTAGCTACTCTGTTGACTTTTGACATAACATTTTTATAGTTGTAAGAGGCAGTGTGCTTGAAAAATAGAAGTTCTGTTCTGTTGAAACATATAATAGGTATGGGCCTCACTAACTTAATGGCAGTAAGCAAAGGTCAATTTATCAGGCACATCTCTAATGGAACAATTTTGGCATAAAAAATACACTATTTCCCTTTAACTTGTTCAATTCATCTCCGAAGTTCAATAGTCAGGAATGGTAAAAATGGAGTTGGTATAAATTGCTAGACATATGTTTTCAAATTGCACCAATAACAAGTGCTTAAAGGATTTTACAATAGTTTTTAGCCCCTAAGAATGTACACATTTAGCCCTCATGTAGATTTTCAAAAATTCATTGTGTGCAAAAGTAGGGAACTGCTTATCTTTATTCTTTCATAGTTGCCTCTTTTCTAAAATTGTACCTGAGTATCTTCAGTTTTTCTGCCTTAACAATGTCCTGCTGTTTTATATCTCTGCCTCTTAATAATCTTATATATCTAGAACACAATTAAAAACAAAGAACTGAGCAAAAGGCCTTCTGAAAAACCGAAACCTGTTGAGCCTTATAGTTCCTCCACTCAGACCCAAAAAAATGCTGCTTGAGTCTCACTCAGAATCTGTTTATTCATAATCTATTCACAATTCTAACAGTCTTGGTGCAAAAAGAAACCTATGTATTGTTTAAGTTCTGTATGCAAAATGATTGTGTACGGGACAATTAATGTTGAGGGACACAAAGAATATTGTGATCCTTCTTATTCTCAGGCACTTGAACCTCAGTAAGGCACTATAAAGCATCTACATGGCAAAGAGTAAAGCAATGTGGAATGAGGAAAGCGTCGTCGGGAATCACTAACCAAGTGCTATGTAGTTCAGAAGAGGGGGAGATTACATAGTCACCTAACTTCCATACCTACAGTGTTCATCTGAAATAGCAAATTTAGAAGAGGGAAGAACTGCTATAAGTAGGCATGCTGTCTGCAGCTACGATTAGAGCTGATGAGTTAATGTCAAGAGAGAATCTAGCAATATTCTAGAAACAGGTATGTGAATTTAAAATGTCTAGGAGTCACTTAGTGTAAGGTCAACTTGAAGAGGTTTTGAGGACATCACTGAATAATACATAATCAGTATTATAATGATTTATAAACTTTTAGCTTTGGAACTTCTCTTGAATGCCATCTACGCTTGGCATTTTATTAATGACATTCTGAAAGGGTAGGTCACTTGCTTCAAATATTCTGGAGCAGGGGAGGTCATCTCTGACTCCTACTTTCTCTCACCTTTTTCATCCTTCTCAACTGCCATCCCCATCTAACCAATCACCTTGTCTTTTTGCCTTTAATTTTCTTAAATTTATATTCCCTTTCTAAAAAAATCTCAATTTATACTGCCTTATATCAGACTTTCAAGATCTAATATAAGACTTGGAATTCTTTCCTTGATTCCTAACTCATCCTTCTCTTTCAATTTCTTATTATTTGTAAGTCTCTTTACCACTTATCCAGCCAGAGACACCTGGCCGAAATGCAGATTTGATGCGACACTCACTGACATTATGCTGTAACAGTTTCTGTTGCTTGCATGATGAATGTTGAACTCCTACCAGTCCTTCTTTCCCTGCTTTATACCAGGAACTCCTGATACTATATTTATAATATTGGGGTGGGGTGGGGGACTTGGCATATTGCCCCTTTTACCTTGCTTATCCCTTCTTCAAATTCACTTGTCTAATATCTCAACCTTTAGGATTCACCTCAAATGCCATCTCCTCCAGAAAGCCCAGGCTAACATAGGAGGTCTTTTATTGTCCATTGTTAGATTTTCACTGCATTCTACTTTTGAATTGACTCATTGGACTATAATTATGTATTTGTTTCCCCTATTTGAATATGAACTCTTTGACAGACCATGTTTTATTCATCTTTGTATACCAAAGCCCATATTAGGTGCTCAATATTTAGACATATTAATATGTCCCATCAATGGGCATTGAATGCATGCACTGCTATTGGAAATAAAGCTACCTGAACACTGTCAGGCAAGTGTTCTTCTCTTTACACTCTTGGTTCATGAAACTGGCCACGAATGAGAGTCACCTGGGAAAGTTCTAAAAATGCACAAATGTCTGGGCTTCACTTCTGCTCTAGTAAATCAGAGTCTTTTCTCTATATTTTTGTGAGGTTTCCCAGGTCATCCTTATGCATCAACCTAGCACTTGATCTCTTATCATGAGTCTTAAAGAATAATCACATTTAAGAATCAAAGTTAAAAAAAAGAATCAAAGTAATGTATAACAGATTTTGGAAAGATTTGCATTCAAGACAATTAAATTTGTTTTAAATGTGTATTAGTTAAGGGATATACTTCCAGTGCTCCTGAAAAGTTGGCACACTATAGTTCATTCACTAATGATTCTAGAGAGACAGGTTTTAATTTTATTTACATTAAGCAATTTATTTTCTTCCTTCCCTAACTCCTTTGAAATGGGCTTAATTTCTTATATTAGTTTTCTTCGTGTGACCACTTTTTAATCTGTTTTGCTCCTTTCTCTTGGAGAGGAACTGATGTGGGTGGTAATCTGGCTAGCTCCACAGTTTTCCTTTTCCATGTGCATGATGTGCTCCGTATGCTGGAGCAGGAAGCTGATCTTCACGGGCAGACCTGGGAGCAGAAAAACAGCCACTGTGTGGGTGGTTTTGAGGCAACCTCTCTGTTTTTACTGTATGTACCCAGCTGGTTTGAAGTGCTGGATAATGGAGCTAAAACAACTTTGAAGTTTTGCTTTTGATTTAGTAGGATTTCTGGTGTGTATTTAAAGATTGTTCTTGGTTTTGGACGTATTTTTAAATGTTTTTTACAAGACAATTTAGATGCATTTTGTGCAGATGTTTGTTATTTTTGGTTTTAATTATGTAATTTGTTGCAAATCTAGTGGTTTTTTCTATTGGAAGTTTTTATTACTCTCACCCTAGTAGTATAACAAATTGGTTATAATTTATTTAAGTATTAAGATTTATGTGAACGTAAGTTACATTCTAGGGGAAAGCCACAAAATACTTAAGTTTTTTTCTAAAATATTTTCTAAAATTTATAGCTCTTAAGTCACCAAGAATGTAGACTAATGTAACACTGATATCTTCTGATGTTGTTATTTTTGTTGTTTTGCTAGCTAGCAACACGTATTCACTTAAGAGAGCCTCCATGCTGTTGAAGGTTTAAATCTAATAGTTAATACAAAGCCTTTATACAACCAAGAATACGTGTTTTAGAGTTGAGAACATGTCAGAATAAGTCAGTGGAAAAGGTCTTCAAAGATTTCTGTTCTGAAAAAGCCTTCACTCTGCTTTGTCCTAGACCTGAATTGCTAATTCATGTGAGGACAGGAAGGCAATCACAGGCAGATACCCTATGATTGTTTACATTTGTTAATTGCAAATTTTGCTTGACTTTTCATAGTATCTTCAGGAAAATCTGCATTGTAAACTTGTATGTTAACTTACAATATTAGGTTTCAAGGTTAAAACATTTTAACCTATTATTAGTTAGGTTAAAAATCCATAAAGGCTTATAACTTTATCCAGTGTAGTACTTAGGTAATATAAGGTGGTGTCTTTTATTTTTTTAAGTATATTTTATTGATTATGCTATTACAATTGTCCTATTTCTCCCCCATCATTCCCCTCCACCCTGCACACCCTCTCCCACCCACACTCCCCCCCTTTTTAGTTCATGTCCATGTGTCATAAGTTCTTTAGCTTCTACATTTCCCACACTATTCTTGGCCTCCCTGTCTATTTTCTACCCACTGTCTATGCTACTTATTCTCTGTACCTTTTCCCCCTCTCTCCTCCCCACCCCCCGTTGATAACCCTCCATATGATCTCCATTTCTGTGGTTCTGTTCCTGTTCTACTTGTTTGCTTAGTTTGCTTTTGTTTTAGGTGTGGTTCTTAATAGCTGTGAGTTTGCTGTCTTTTCACCATCATATTTTTATCTTCTTTTTCTTAGATAAATCCCTTTAACATTTCATAGAATAAGGGCTTGGTGATGATGAACTCTGTGAACTTGACCTTATCTGAGAAGCACTTTATCTATCCATCCATTCTAAATGACAGCTTTGCTGGATAGAGCAATTTTGGATGTAGGTTCCTGCTTTTCAAGACTTCAAATATTTCTTTCCAGCCCCTTCTTGCCTGTAAGGTCTCTTTTGAGAAATCAGCTGACAGTCTGATGGGAACTCCTTTGTAGGTGACTGTTCCCTTATCCCTTGCTGCTTCTAGAATTCTCTCCTTCATTTGAATCTTAGCTAATGTAATTACGATGTGCCTTGGCGTGTTCCTCCCTGGGTCCAACTTCTTTGGGACTCTCTGAGCTTCCTAGATGTCCTGGTAGTCTATTTCCTTTGCCAGATTGGGGAAGTTCTCCTTTATTATTTATTCAAATAAGTTTTCCACTTGTTGCTCTTCTTCTTCCCCTTCTGGGACCCCTATAATTCGGATGTTGGGACGCTTAACGATGTCCCGGAGGTTCCCAAGCCTCTCCTCATCCTTTCGAATTCTTGTTTCTTCCTCGTTTTCTGTTTGGTTGTTAGTTTCTTCCTTCTGGTCCACTCCATTGATTTGAGTCCCAGTTTTCATCCCATCTCTATTGGTTCCCCATGCATCTTTCTTCACGTATTGTAGCCTGCATTTTTTCATCTAATTTGTGAGCAAAATCAACCAATTCTGTGAGCATCTTGATGACTAGTGCTTTGAACTGTGCATCTGATAGGTTGGCTATCTCTTCATGGCTTAGAGGAATTGGCTCTGGGGATTTCATTTGTTCTCCAGTTTGAGCCATTTTTGGTGTTTTTTTTTTTTTTTTTTTTTTTTGGTTTTGTTTTGGTTTTAGTCTGGTCGCAGCTATTAGGCAGTGAGGGGTGGAGCCTTAGGTGTTCCTCAGGGTGGGGCAGCCCAGTTGCTGGGTTGTGATGCTATAGGTGGGGGCGGGGTTCGAGAGGGAACAATGGCGCCTGCTCTGCTCTCTCCTGGATTCAGTCCCTTTCGCCACTTCCCCTTTGCCTGGACTGTCTGCGTGCGCGAATGTGGGACCACCTGGTCAGCCAGCCACCTTGTGCAGCCTCACTGGGTCTGCACAGTTGCCACCTCATGCCTGGGGTCCGCCAGCTGCTGCCTGTGGGCCTGGGAACTGCCATTCGCTGCTGCCTGCATTCCTGTGTCTGCACCTCCACTTTTTCCTGCCACGACTCCGCCTCGCTTACCGGTCTGGATGAATGGTTGTTGGACTTCCGTACAGTTCAATTTTCTATCAGTTCTGGTTGTTTTCTTGTTTCTAAATATTTGTTGTCCTTAATTTTGGTTGTGAGAGGAGGCACAGTGTGTCTGCCTACGCCTCCATCTTGGCCGGAAGAAGCAAGGTGGTGTCTTTTAAAGTGGTAGTAGTTGTATGTTGCATATGTTTTAAAGTAGTAGTATATGTTGTGTTAATGTATTTTCTCAATGCTGAAGGAAATGGATTTTATACATATATGTATTATATGAAGGGGGACCCAAAAAACCCAGAATTTATTTACAAGAAGTTGTATATTTATTCTTACATGGTTAAATTTCAGTCACCTTCAAAGTTCTATTTGATGCAATACACCTATCGAGACATTTTTACCACTGTTCAAAAGTTTTTGCACTCATTGATTTCAATGCCTTTTAGTGCTTCTATCATTTTTTGTTTCACCTCTTCCACATAGGCAAAATGTTTCTCTTTGAGGACTTTTTTTTTTCATCTGGGGAAACAAAAACACATTGCTGGGGCAAGATTGGGTGAATAGGGAGTGTGGAGCACTGGGGTCATGCAATTTTTGGTCAAAAACTGATGAATATTCATTGTGTCTTGGGCAGGTGAAATCCTAAGTTACCCATCATGAAATGGGCAAATGTGTTGAAAGAGTTTAAAAAAAAAATTCCCTGAAGCTGAACGCATCATCACAGCAACACCAGCTGGTACACTGATAAAGATGGGTGCCTAGAACACTCATTTATTAGGGGAAGCTGTACTACAAGGGGCCCTTCCTCCAGAAGATAATTCTGTTATTTTTGGTTTTCCCCCTTGTATGTATTTAAATCATATATTAAGCTTAAAGAATTATAGAAGTTGGTTTTAAGCATCACATGTAGCAAATACAGTGTAGTTTTTGTTTCATCATTTAAAAAATTCTTTCAGGTGGAGTCATTCCCTTCACCATTGCAACTATTTCATATTCAAGGATGTAGTCTATTATGAAGTGTTCCTTAGATCATTGGTCTCAAAGACTTGATGTTTTTAATGTATAATAACAAATATTGAATACTTCCCCCCATATAAACCAAGAGAGTGATATTATTACTTTTGTGATAATAAGCAATTAAGTGATTATGCAAGAGAGATCTGTTATAACATTTAGGAAATATGGTATTTTTTATGTTAGGTATAAGTAGAATGACAGGTAAGTTTAAAGCAGGAACATTATTTGATAAATTCATTAGCTTAGTTCTGTGGTGAAGAGTTCAGGCTCTGAAGTCAGATTTTGTTTTAATCTTGATTTTCTCATTCACTAGCAATGTAATCTCAGTCAAGTTTCCAAGCTTTATTTCCCTGTCTGTACAGTGGGATTATGGTATTTACCTGATTGTGATAATTGCATGAGAAAATATGTGATGTGCTTAGTTAGCATAGTGACACATAGCTAATACTGTATAACAGTTATATGGTTATCAGTAATAGTACATTTTAACAATTTATACTTCAAAATTACACACTAATTATATAACAGATCATAAGCTATTAGTGACTTTTAATCAATCAAATTCATGTGCCTTTTATAAATATACTTTAATTTTAAGTCTTTGTTTTTCTAAGTGGGAGGCTTAGGACATTTTTATTTAGAAATATTTCTGATAAAAAGCATTGTTCAGATTGGATTTATAGGATGATGGAGCTTGAAAATAAAAAAAATTTAAGAGAGCTTATTTTTCACCTATTGATTTACTGGCAAGGAGACTTAACTGATTTACTCTGATTGAAATGTAAGAGGAAGAAAAATCTGTGACTTTGGTTGTTGGATTTTAATGGCATTAGCCCCTTATGAAAAGTGGATAAATGGGGTGGTCACCCGAACAATAGAAGTTTGATACATTAAAAAATAAATGCTAAAAATATTTAATGAAAATATTTTTGATTTAATAGATCATGGTTCTGTTGTCCCGGTAATTATTATTTTCCCTTTCACTCTCAAAAGTGTCTCAGTTTGGGCAATACATTTTATGATTTCCCAGTTTGAATTTTTAAAATCCTCACCCGAGGACATGTTTATTGATTTTAGAGAGAGAGGAAGGGAGAGAGAGGAACATCAATGTGAGAGAGAAACATCAATCGGTTGCCTCCTGTATGCACCCCAACTGGGATCGAACCTGTAACCTAGGTATGTGCTCTGATTGGGAATTGAATCCACATTTTGGTGTATGGGACAGTGGTGCTCCAGCCAACTGAGCAAACCAGCCAGGGCTATGCTTTTCCAGTTTAATTGTTTTTGTATAGGCAGAGTAGTGTGGACTCTGAGAAGACTATATTGCCAAAAAGAACTTTTAATGGTTAATTAGGCTCAAATTTAGAATCAAAGTCTATCAGCCATTCTTTACAGAGGTCCCTAATGCACACTGTGTTTAAGTGAAAAACTGCAGAATGGGCTGCCAAGTCTCCTGCACTGTATTTCTGCCCTCTGAGTGAACCCTTATAAGAGAGTGCCTAGGACAAAAATTTGACCAATAGGCCTGAGACTTTTCCTGTCCAATCAGAGCTGCATAGCTATATCCTCATTTGCATCTTTATCAGCCCATCAGAGCAAAACAGTGCTTTTTGTACCAATCAAACTATGAGGGTTTGGAGTCCTCATTTCTATGAGAATGGACCAGTCAGGGACTAGGGTTGGGAACCCTTCTCACTATAAGCCAACCTCACCTCTGTCTCAATGGAGTACACTTACAGTTTCCATTGAAGACTGTATTTCCCCAGCTGGAGCCACAATACCAGATCTGTAACATCAAGGCTTTCTCCCTGGGCTCCCTCCTTGCAGTCACCTCAGAGACGTGCTGTTTCACAATTGAGCTGTCTCAGCTGTGTTTTTCCACAACTGTACTATATCACAACTAAGGCATTTTCAGTGAATAAGATCACTCCCCATCACTGCACCCCAAGTTGGGGACTCTTGGCATTGAATTGGTAATGATGACCTTCAGTTGACCATAGCAACCATCTGGTAACTTGTGGACTGTGTATATCCCAAAGTAGACAATATTTTTTCTTGTTCTAAAATTGAAAAATGGCTGGAATTACTGGACAACATTGTCTTCATCTTCTGAGAGGAGTTATTAATTGATGGCTTGGTGGGAAGGAAAGATCTGTTAACTTGATGGAACTCTATGAAAAATGGTGTCTGTGTTGTGTGTGCACATGCACATTTTCCTGGGAAGTGTGTCCATATTTTTTGTCAGATTCTCAAAGGTCTGAAAAGAACAGGAACCATTGCTCACCTTTTATTCCACTCACAAGTTACTCAAGTTACCTTGCTACCTTGATGCCCTATTATATTTTTAAATTTCAAATCTTTAACAGGAGGATATGAATTTCATATAGTGCCTTTATAATTAATACACTTTCATAAATTTAAAGCTCTTTAGTGAATATTATTAAATTGAGCCACATGAAATGTGGACAGAATCACTTGAATGTGAACTGCCTGATAAGAGAGCCCATTTACTGGGAAGGAGGAAGCTGACACTAATCAGTGGGTTTCTGAAATTTGTTTGGGCCAGGGTGATAGATTTCTTAACATTTTTTTAACCTGAGAAAATGGTCATTTCATATGTTTTAACTGAATGATATCACAAGTAAATTCAATTCAGTGTTTCACTGATATGTTCCCTAGGCAAGGGATATAAAGTAAAGAATAAAGAAACGGGACTACATAAAATTAAAAAGCTTCTGCACAGCTAAAGAAAACATCAGCAAAATGAAAAGGGAACCAACAGGATGGGAAAATATATTGTCAATGATATCTCAGATGAGGGTTTGATCTCCAAAATATGTAAAGGACTCACATGACTCCACACCAGGAAGACAAACTCAATTAAAAAGTTGACAAAGGACCTGAATAAACACTTCTCCAAGGAGGACTTACAGAAGGCCCAGAAACATGAAAGGATGTTCAGCATCACTAGCCACCAGAGAGATGCAAATTAAAACCACAATGAGATACCACTTCACCCTGGTCAGAATGGCTATCATTACCAAATCAACAAAGAAAAGGTGCTAGTGAGGTTTTGGAGAAAAGGGAACTCTAGTACACTGTTGGTGGGAATGGAGACTGGTGCAACCACTGTGGAAAACACTATGGAATTTCCCCAAAAAAACTAAAAATGGAATTGCCTTTTGACCCAGCAATTCCACTGCTGGGCTTATACCCTAAGAATCCTGAAACACCAATCCAAAAGAACCTAGGCACCTCTATGTTCATAGCAGCACAATTTACAATAGCCGAGTGCTGGAAGCAACCTAAGTGCCCATCAGTAAATGAGTGGATAAAAAACTATGGTACATTTACACAATGGACTACTATGCAGCAGAAAGAAAGAAGGAGCTCCTACCCTTTGTGACAGCATGGATGGAACTGGAGAGCACTATGCTAAGTGAAATAAACCAGGAGGTGAAAGACAAATATCATATGATTTCATCTGTTAGTGGAACCTAATCAACAAAACACACATGGGAGCAAAATAGAACCAGAGACGCTGAAATAAAGAACAAACTGACAATAACCTGAAGGGAGTGGGGAGGGGTGTAATAGGGGAAAGAAAGGGCAGGGTGATCAAGAAACATGTATAAAGGACTCACGGACAAAGCCAAAGCGGGTATAGGACTGAGTGGGGAGGTGGGTGTGGGAGGCATGGGGGAGAGTGGTGAGGGAAGATGGGGACAACTGTAGTTGAACAGCAATAAAAAATAATTTAAAAAAGAAAAAATTAAAACGAGAGAATTTTTAAAACAGACAGTACCTGACTATTGAAGTAGGAGTCATGGCATCTTTTCCCTTAGACTGTCATATTTAAAACTGACGACAGCCAATAACACATCAATTGCCATCTGGTGCAAATGAATCAAAATACCACCGTTTTTTTGTCAGACTGGCAAAGGACATTTTTTGGTGTGCTGCAGAATTTTAGTAATTAGTTTATATGTGCCATGAGATGAAAAAAGTTGAAAATTACTGATCCAGAGCTTTTGCTACGTAGTCTTATTGCACAGGACTCGTTCATACGTCCTGCTGACTGAAGACTGCCCACGTGACTTCTGTGTACTCACCAGGCCACAGCACGGCAGTCAGTCGTTTTTACACTGCCTCCTGTTTGCTGTTAGTTAACATGCTACATAGAGAAGACACGGCATCATGTGACAGCAGGGCCTTCTAAAATTGATCAGTATGGACAGGTAGTTTAGAGAGTAGTTGTAACATGCTCCACAGTGCTGTGAATGTTGTCCATTTTGGGCTTGGGTGGAGGGAGGCAGGTTCGAAGATGTGGATTGCACATAGAAAGTTTTCCATTTCCCTGAAACTAAGGATTTCAGATGACTACAAATATCAAGTGGGTAGATAATAAAAAATGAGAACTCTTGCATTCTCTGAATCATGAAATTTTAATTTAGAAGATAACTACCTATTGTTTTTAGCTCTTGCTAAAACAATGATGACATTCTTTTATTTTTATCTATTTTTAAAATGTATTTTATTGATTATGCTATTACAGTTGTCCCATTTCCCCCCTTTATTCCCCTCTGTCCTGCAAACACCCTCCCACCTGCATTCCCCTTGCTTTAGTTCATGTCCATGGCTCATATATATAAGTTCGTTGGCTTCTATATTTCCTATATTGCTCTTAACCTCCCCCTGTCTATTTTCTACCTACCTTTTTTTTTTTAAATTTTTTTTTTTAAAACATACATTTTTTTATTTATTTTTATTTATTTATCTTTAGAGGGGAAGGGTAGGAGAGAGGGAGAGGGAGAGAAATATCAATGTATGGTTGCCTCCCGTGTGTCCCACGCCGGGAACTGGCCTGCAACCCAGGCATGCGCCCCGACCGGGAATCGAACCGCGATCCCTTGGTTCACAGGCCCGCACTCAATCCACTGAGCTACACCAGCCAGGGCTCTACCTACCTTTTATGCTACTTATTCTCTGTACCTTTTCCTCCTTTCTCCCCATCCACTCCCCCACTGATAAATCTCCATGTGATCTCCATTTCTGTGATTCTGTTCCTGTTCTAGCTGTTTGCTTACTTTGTTTTTGTTTTAGGTTCTGTTGTTAATAACTGTGAGTTTGTTGGTATTTTACTGTTCATAGTTTTGATCTTTTTCTTAGATAAGTCCCTTTAACATTTCATATAATAAGGTCTTGGTGATGATGAACTCCTTTAACTTGACCTTATCTGGGAAGCACTTTATCTGCCTTTCCATTCTAAATGATAGCTTTGCTGGATAGAGTCATCTTGGATGTAGGTCCTTGCCTTTCATGACTTGGAATACTTCTTTCCAGCTCCTTCTTGCCTGCAAGGTTTCTTTTGAGAAATCAACTGACAGTCTGATGGGAACCCCTTTGTAGGTAACTGTCTCCTTTTCTCTTGCTGCTTTTCAGATTCTCTCCTTATCTTTAATCTTGGCTAATGGAATTACGATGTTCCTTGGTGTGCTCCTCCTTGGGTCCAATTTCTTTGTTATGCTCCGAGCTTCCTGGACTTCCTGGAAGTCTATTTCCTTAGCCAGATTGGGGAATTTCTCCTTCATTATTTTTTCAAATAAGTTTTCAGTTTCTTGTTCTTCCTCTTCTCCTTCTGGTACCCCTATGATTCTGATGTTGAAACATTTAAAAATGTTCCTGGAGGTTTCTAAGCCTTTCCTCATTTTTTTGAATTCTTGTTTCTTCATTGTTTTCTGGTTGAATGTTTCTTTCTTCCTTCTGGTCCATTCCATTGATTTGAGTCCCAGTTTCCTTCCCATCACTATTGGTTCCCTGTACATTTTCCTTTATTTCACTTACCATAGCCTTCATTTTTTCATCTAATTTGTGACCAAATTCAACGAATTTTTGAGCATCCTGATTGCCAGTGTTTTGAACTGTGCATCTGATAGGTTGGCTATCTCTTTATTGCTTAGTTGTATTCTTTCTGGAGCTTTGATCTGATCTTTCATTTGGGCCATTTTTTTTTTGGTCTCAGTATGCCTGTTACATTGTAAGGGGCGGAGCCTAAGGTGTTCACCATTGTGGGGCAACCCATATAGCTGTGTTGTGATGCTGTATGTGGAGAAGGGGTATGAGAGGGAACAGTGGTGCTTGCTCTGCTCTCTGCCAGTTTTCAGTCACTTTCTCCACTACCCACAATCAAATTGGGCCCTCCTGGTGCTGATTACCGGGTAGGTGGGTTAGTGTATGTTCTAGGACCCTGTGGGTCTCTCCAATGAACTCTTCTGTGAGGTTGGGAGTTTCTCTCACTGCTGCCTCAACCCCCAAAGGTGTTTTCAATCAGAAGTGTGAGGCTTTATTTCCCTGCACTGGAACCCTGGGTTGTGCAGTCTGTCTCACTCCCCAGTTGTTCCTCTTGGTTTATCTGCACTTGAATGTGGGACCACCCAGTCCGTAACCTGCCATTGCCTTGCTGGCCCTGGTGCTCCAGCTGCTGCCTTGCCTCTCCATCTGGCTGCCCATCTCTGCCCCTGCTACTGGTCTGGGTGAATGTTTCTTCTTTAACTCCTTGGTTGTTGGACTTCCATACAGTTTGATTTTCTGTAAGTTCTGGTTGTTTTTTGCTTTTAAATTTGTTGTTGCCCTTCTTTTGGTTGTGGGAAGAGGCACAGCGTGTCTACCTACACCTCCATCTTGGCTGGAAGTTCATGCATTCTATTAAAATCAGTCACAATTCTGCCTTGCCCAGTGTGGTTCCTTTAGAGTATAGTCCTGTAAACTGAAAGTTCACGGGTTTGATTTCCCATCAGGGCACATGCCCAGGTTGTGGGTTGGGTCCCCAGTTAGGGCTCGTTTGAGAGGCAACTGATGGATGTTTCTCTCTCACATCAGTGTTTCTCTCTCTCTCCCTATCCCTCGCTCTAAAATCAATAAGCATGTCCTTGGGTGAGGATAGAAATAAAATAAAATCAATCACCACCCTGAAAACTTATATTCTTTCCTTTCTTCTTCCCCACCTCCTCAGACTCCTTTTCAAAGGAGTCGTGTCTTCTTAATTCAAATTTAGTAAAACACAGGTTTTCCCTCAGAAGTCAATACTCACTTCCTAGAAAGGAGTATTCCTGCCACTTGCAAAGACTGAGAAGTATTTTTCAGCATAAAGCCTGTGGCAATCAGGAAGTCCTGGCAGTGATGAGTCTTTGGGGAAAATAAAGCTGAGGTCAAAGACAATGGTTACAAGAGTGGGGGTGGGGGTGAGGAGAGACCATCTAGTTCTTGTAGGAAAAGTGAGGAGGTCCTGAGAGACCAGAGCGAGGAAGGCAGCTGTCACTAATAAGAGACCTTAGTGATTTTCTGTGGGCTCCGAATCCTCAGACGTAGGAGGAATAGGAAATGGGATTGATAGCAATCCACCTCTTTATGTCAATTTCTCCTTTCTGGTGACTTGCTGACCTACTCTAGCACTTTAGATTGCCCTCACTTTTGACCCCAGTGAATACTTCAGAAATACAACTCTTTTTATTCTGAAAGTAAGCTGCTTGGAAAAGACTGAATTATACCAAACTATATTTTTAGCTCATGGCCTATGAACAGTCTCCCTCTTATAGCATCACGATGACCATTAGCAAGTCTCACCAGGCCAGCTCCCTGCCTCCCACAACCAACTTGACCAGAGGTGTTGTAGTTATATCAGCGTCCTCCTGATCCCACCTATACATCATTCTTATAGGAGTTAATGTAGTCATTACTGCTTCATGTTCCTTTTACATGCTAACTATGCCCCAACAGGCAACCACACATCACATTAACAATATTAAACCATCCTTTACATGAGAAAACATGCTCATAATAATGCAACGAATGCCCCACTACTCTTAACCATTAATGCCAGGATTATTTTGGGGACTTTGTATTATAAATATAGTTTAACCAAAACATTAGATTGAGAATCTAATAATAGAATCTAAAAATTCTTATTTATTGGAAAGTATGCTAGAACTGTTAACTCATGTTCCTACACCTAAGAGTGTGGCTTTTTCAAACTTTGGAAGTTGTCCGTTGGTCTTAGGAACTGAAAAGTTGGTGCAAGTTCAAATAAAAATAAGAAAGCTAATTACCTCCTCAAATAGTAATTTCACTACTTATACTAATTATACCAGTCGCAATAACTGTCTCTAATATTCAGAAATACATTGTATACCAAACTGTGGAGAAACTATAATCACATGCACCTTTATCACCAGTCCAGTCCCCACGGTAATGTTTACCTCCTCCAGCCAGGAAATAGTCATTTCTAACTGACACTGAATAACAATTCAAACTACGAAATGATCGCTCAGCTTCAAACCGGACTGGTACTCAGAGGTGTTGACTCGCACACCTACACCACTCATCATGTGACTTGTTAACTGAGTTCTCACTGTGATATATGTGCTCAGATCCAAATGTCAATGTGTTCTTCAAGTGCCTCTAGTATTTCTCATCCCAGTACTGATCCTAGTTACCACCCACAGTCTTTTTCAATTTATTGGGTGAGAAAGCATAGGAATTACATCATTCCTGGTAACTGGCAGATGATACAGCTGAGCAGATACTGTCACCCTGCAAGCAATCTTATATAACCATATTAGAGACACCGGATTTATTACACCTATAACATGGTGCCTGTGTACCCCTAACACGTGAGGAGGGTTACAGCAGATCTTCTTACTCAACTTTGACAACTCCAGCTTCTCGCTAACCAGACTCCTCCTCGCCGCTACCAGTCAATCAGCCCAATTCGGATTACTCACTACTAGCCTCTGCCATGGAAGGCCCTACACCTGTCTCAGCACTACTCCACTCAGGCAGGCATTGCTCTACTAACCTGACTCTACCCACTGACAGAAAACAACCTAATTCAAACAGTGATATGATGCCTCAGAGCAGTCACCACACTGTCTATAGCAATTGCGGTCCTCACCCAGAAGGGCATTAAAAATGTATAGCTTTCCGGACTTCCGGCCAAGATGGAGGCATAGGCAGACACACTGTGCCTCCTCTCACAACCAAAATTAAGGACAACAAATATTTAGAAACAAGAAAACAAGCAGAACTTATAGAAAATTGAACTGTACGGAAGTCCAACAACCATTCATCCAGACCGGTAAGAGGGGTGGGGTCGCGGCAGGAAAAAGTGGAAGTGCGGACCTGGGAACGCAAGCAGCAGTGGCTGGCAGTTTCCAGGTGCACAGGTGGTGATTGGCGGTCCCTGGGCCCACAGGCAGCAGATGGCGGACCCCGGGCACAGGGGGGCAACTGCACAGACCCAGTGAGGCCACACAAGGCGGCTGGCTGACCAGGTGGTCCCACATTCGCGCGCACAGACGGTCCAGGCAGAGGGGAAGTGGCAGAAGGGACTGGAGTCCAGGAAAGAGTGGAACAGGTGCCATTCTTCCCTCTTGGACCCCGCCCCCACCTATAGCGTCACAACCCAGTGACTGGGCTGCCCCGCCCTGGGGAACACCTAAGGCTCCATCCCTCACTACGTAATAGCCGAGACCAGACTAAAACCAAACCAAAACAAACAAACAAAAAAACCCACCAAAAATGGCTCAAACCGGAGAAAAAATGAAAACCCCAGAGTCAATTCCTCTAAGCCATGAAGAGATAGCCAACCTATCAGATGCACAGTTCAAAGCACTGGTTATCAAAATGCTCACAGAATTGGTTGATTTTGCTCACAAATTAGATGAAAAAATGCAGGCTACAATACGTGAAATGAAGGAAGACGCATGGGGAACCGATAGAGATGGAAGGAAAACTGGGACTCAAATCAATGGAGTGGACCAGAAGGAAGAAACTAACAACCAAACAGAAAATGAGGAAGAAACAATTAAAAAAAATGAGGAGAGGCTTAGGAACCTCCAGGACATCGTTAAGCGTCCCAACATCCAAATTATAGGGGTCCCAGAAGGGGAAGAAGAAGAGCAACAAGTGGAAAACTTATTTGAACAAATAATAAAAGAGAACTTCCCCAATCTGGCAAAGGAAATAGACTACCAAGATGTCTAGGAAGCTCAGAGAGTCCCAAAGAAGTTGGACCCAAGGAGGAACACACCAAGGCACATCATCATTACATTAGCCAAGATTAAAATGAAGGAGAGAATTCTAGAAGCAGCAAGGGATAAGGGGACAGTCACCTACAAAGGAGTTCCCATGAGAGTGTCAGCTGATTTCTCAAAAGAGACCTTGCAGGCAAGAAGGAGCTGGAAAGAAGTATTCCAAGTCATGAAAGTTAAGGACTTACATCCAAGATTGCTCTATCTTGTAAAGCTTTCATTTAGAATGGAAGGGAAGATAAAGTGCTTCTCAGATAAGGTCAAGTTAAAGGAGTTCATCATCACCAAGCCCTTATTCTATGAAATGTCAAAGGGACTTATCTAAGAAAAAGAAGATAAAAATATGACAGTGAAAAGACAGCAAACTCACAGCTATTAAGAACCACACCTAAAACAAAAGCAAACTAAGCAAACAGCTAGAACAGGAACAGAACCACAGAAATGGAGATCATATGGAGGGTTAGCAAGAGGGGCGTGGGAGGAGGAGAGAGGCGGAAAAGGTACAGAGAATGAGTAGCATAGATGGTAGGTAGAAAATAGACAGGGGGAGGGCACGAATAGTATGGGAAATGTAGAAGCTAAAGAACTTATGACACATGGACATGAACTAAAGGGGGGAATGTGGGTGGGAGAGGGTGTGCAGGGTGGGGGGAATGATGGGGGAGAAATGGGACAACTGTAATAGCATAATCAATAAAATATATATTTTAAAAAATGTATAGCTTTCCCCACCTCAGGCCAATCAGGCCTGATAATAGTCACCATGAGCCCTAACAAACCCTCCCTAAGCCTTTCGCTGTGTGTGTACACATGCATTTTTAAAGCCACATTGTTCTTACATTCAGGGCCTGTTATTCACAGCCTATGTGATGAACAAGATATTTAGAGGATTCAGATCACTGCCCTTCCCTCTCACCGCACTCATTATGGAAGCCTGGCACTATCAGGAATATCTTTCCTAACAGGATTTCATGCCGAAGACCTAATTATCGAAACTGCTAACTCACCATATACCTGACCCCTACTAATCACTCTCATCGCTACCTCCCTAACAGGAAAGTTATATTTAAAACTTTTTTTACATTAGTCAGTGAGATCAACAACCTTGGCAGCAAACCGCTGGTACCATTCCTTTCCTGGTGTTAAATTTACTTGAAGTTTGTCTTTCACTGAAAAGCAAATTTTTATTCTTACTGCCATCTGATAAGTTGCAGAGGACAGATATTAGTACTTCCATTTCTGTGTTACACTCACAGCAGGTAATAATCTTGTCTAAGTTTTACACCCCACTTTAGATACGGGGCTGGGTATAGAACACAGTTTTCTTGATATTTTTTCCCTTATCTACTATGTACCTCAGATGCTGCAAGTCTGGGTTAGCCGACCTGCACCTGAAGGACTCCAAGTGAATTTTATAAAAATATTGTAGCCTTGGCTGCTGTGCTTGGTTGGAACATCATCCCATAGCCAAAAGGTTATGGGTTGATTCCCGGTCAGGGAACATAACTAGGTTGCCTGCAGACTCTTGAAATTCCCTTATAATTACAAAATAAATCACATTCACTCAGCTAAGATGTAAATAGGAATGTGGGTGGCAAATTGAGAGAGTAAAATATGTAAAGGAAATATATTGTTAGTGGCTGGTTTAAATTGAATGTGGGCAACTACATTTCTAAATTATTTCTTAAAAATTATTTTTGTAGTGGTGACATGGCCAAGGTGGCAGATGGGGACAGGGCTCCTTAGTGGGGCGAGGCCTCGTCTAGAGCCCGGAGAAGAGCTAGAGATTCTGTGGTGGAGCCAGTAGCCAGGTCAGGAGACCCGCAGAGTACAGGGAGGTGGCAGGAGGGTGGTGGCAGAGGGCTGGTCTGTGTCCATCCTGACTCTGGTGCACAGGACCATGGGCAACCTCTCTGCAGGCTGCAGGAACAGTGCAGGAGAAGTGAAGGTGACTGGTGTCTTTCACAAAAGCCATGAATAAACATACCGTATTTTTTGGACTATAAGATGCACTTTTTTTACCACATTTTTTGCTTCAGAATTTTTTTCCTGTTTTCCTCCTCTAAAACCTAAGTGTGTGTATTTTTTGGACCATAAGATGGACCTAGGTTTTAGAGAAAAACAGGAAAAAAAATTGAAGCAAAAAATATGGTAAATAAGTGTGTATTATAGTCCGAAAAATACGGTAATCAGCATTGTGGAAATGCAACTACTTCACCAAGCCAGACCCATAGATTCACAAGTGCAATAAGAGGCCATGCTAAGCTAGATGGATGATGACAGAATGGACTCTGAGTTTAGGAACCTGTGGAAAAGGGGTGCAGAGCAGACAAGCGGTGTGTGCGCAACAACTGAGCAATGCAACCAAGATGTGGGTTCCAACCACATAAGGGACTGTGCTGGGCCTTAACCTGCCTCTGGCCAGTGCTGTGAGGGCCAGGACTGCACAGCCATGCGGGAGGTGGGAGAGTGGTCAGAGTGATTGGGCAGGTGTGGCAGAAGTGTCCATCACTGGGAACATGGTGCAGCTGAGGTCCAGAGCACTCACCAGGAGGATTGCTATTCCAGTGCCTGGTGTACTTCCCATCACTGGGACCATGGTACAGATGTGGTCTTGAGTGCAGCCTGCAAGACCAGGGCTCGAATGGCTTCTACAGAAGCTCCATATCTGAGAACACAGTGCAGCTGAGGTCTGGAGCGCCCACCACCATGACCACGGTGCAGTTGAGGTCTGGAACTGTGGGGACTACAGTTCCACGGCCTTTTGTAGCTCCGACCACCACATGACCACAGTGCAGCTGGGGTCCTGAGTGCCCACTACCAAGACCATGGTTCCATGGCCTTCTTCTATAGCTGCCACCACCATAACCATAGTGCTGCTATGATCTGGAGCACCCAGCACAGGGACCAAAGTACAGCTGAGGTCAGAGGGGCCACCACAGGGACCACAGTTTCACTGCCTTCGGTAGCTCCCACCACCGTGACTACGGTGCACCTGGGGTGCGGAATGCGCACCACCAAGTCCATGGTTCCGCTACCTTCCTTAGTTCCCAACACTGGAGCCATGGGCCACTGAGGTCTGGAGCACCCACTACTGCGACAACAGTGTCACTGAGATCCAGAGCACCCAGCTGCTGAGCCATGGTGCCTCTGAGCCCACAGTATAGCTGAGGTCGGGGGCACCTACCACTAAGACTGCAGTTCTGTTTCATTCCATAGCTCCCTCCACCGTGAGCATGGTGCAGCTGAGGTCTGGAGCACCCACCATGAGCACCGCTGTTCCAGGACCTGGAGTACCTACCACCACTGAAACTGTGATGCCTCCGGGGTCCTGAGCGCCCAACACTGAGACTGCAGTTCCACTGCCTTCCATAGCTCTCACCACCATGACAACAGTGCAGCTGGGGTATGGATGGCCCACCATCAAGTCCACGGTTCCACTACCTTCTGTAGCTCCCACCACTGTGATCATGGTGCAGCTGAGGTTCAAATCGCATTCCTTGGGGACCACTGTTTTACTGCCTCGTGTACCTCCCACTACCCAGATCATAATGCAGCTGAGGTCAGGAGTGTTTACCATGGGGACCATGGTTCCCTGCCTTCCATATCTCCCACGACTGAAACCACAGTGCACATGGATTTGTAAGTGCCCAACATTGAGACCACGGTTCCACTGCCTTCCTTAGTTCCCAACACTGGAGCCATGGGCCACTGAGGTCTGGAATACCCACCACTGAGACCATGGCGTCACTGAGATCCAGAGCACCCAGCTGCTGAGCCATGGTGCCTCTGAAGTCTGAAGTAGGCACAACGTGACAAGCATGCTGCAGAGATCCAGTGCACACACAAGCAGGACCAAGGTGCTGCTGAGGTCTGGAGCAGGCATCACAATGACAACAGTGCCACTGATTTCTGCAGCTCCTGTCACCGAGAACTTGGTACAGCAGAGGTCCAGAGCACACACCGCTATGACCATGGTGCTACTGAGATCCAGAGCGCCCACCACTGGACCCTGGCCGTGGTGCCTTCTATAGTTCCCAGAAACTCGATCACAGTGCAGCAGAGGTCCTGAGTACCTACCACTAGGACCATAGATCCACTGCTTTCCGTGACTCCCATCGATGCAACCACAGTGTCCCAGAGGTCTGGAATGCCAACCAGAACCTCTGTGCTATACTAGGTCAAACCAACTCTTGAGACATCCATGACACTTGACACTGACTTGGCCAGTCCAGGTGAGCTGGGACCCATGAGGATTCTGGACTGTGCATGCTGGTGCTAGACTCAGCACCCAGGAACCAGGAATATTTCCTGAAAGGGAGGACTATAGGACCCCCACTAGATCACATTTTCATTTACTAAATAGAGTATTACAGGAGAAAAAGCTAACAATGGCACTGATGGGGCTTGTAAAAAAGACAGTGGAAGTGATGAAGCTGGACCACCAAGTGAGAGAGACTCAAATCCAGCAAAAAGTGTTAAGGGAGGTACCCAGCCTGCTACTCAATGAAAAGCTACTGTTCCAGGTTAACACTTAAGTCATGATAGTGAACTTAAGCTACGAAGTGAAGTATCAAAGGGAAATCAACCATCAGTGGGAAAAATATCCACAGGAAAGTGGTGAGATGTTTTTCCAAGGAGACAAGAATCAGCTTCCAAATATGCAAAACAAACTTCAGAGCTTCAAACAACACAGGTCTCAGAGAAAGAAAAGCTGGTCTCTGATTTCCAGCAGCAGCTGGGGGAGGGCAGTGAGGGACATTTCACTGGGAGGGGAGAAAGAGTACAGGGAGCTGCAGACAGTGCAGGAGGAGCTAAGGAAAGTGTGAGCTGAGACGGCTGCAAAGGCCTGGGCCTGGAACCTCCAGGAGAAAGCCTTACTGGAGAGGCAACTGAGTGAGCCAGCAGTGAGCATGCTGGGGGAGAGAGAAGAAAAGGAGCTGAAAAGGAAGGCCCAGGCCTTGGAGGTGACAACAGAGAGGCATGCTGCTCAGCGGTGCTGCCTCTGAACAGAGAGCCTGGACTCACACAGAGGGTCCCTCCAGCAGACCCAGCAGCACTGGGAGGGAAAGACCCTCCACCCCTGGTTAAAAATTATGAAGCAGCAGCTGGAGCAGGAAAAGCAGTGGTTTTCAAAGAGCTCAAATGAGGATAGGCAGGAACAGGAGTGCAGGAAGAGCTCACTGGCTGATGAGCCAGACCCCCTGCTTGAAAAACCAGTGTCTAGCAGGAACTCACAACCTGAGGTACCAGAACACCTTTACAACAGGCGGGGATATTAGAAGAGCTCACAGCTGGGTGCTTCAAGGTTTCAAAGAAGTTTCCAATAGGGAATCGGATCACAGCTATACTGCTAGATTCAATATAAATAATATACAGATAATATATAAATAATAGCAGATAAATATACTGCTATATTTGTGTTACCAGCTTCTCTATGGTAGGGATTTATTTAATTAGCTTCTGTTGATAAATCAGATATTCCTTAGATCTCCAGTTCAGGTACCACCGCTTGCCAAACACTCATACATGAAACCAGGTGGAGAGTTTGACCCCTGGAGGAGTGGGACTGTGAGTTTTCCGTTTCTAGGAATTCCTCTGCACACCCCCTAGAGGCGTGGGCTGCTTAAACAGCCTGTGGAAAGTAAATGGGTCTGTGAAGGAGATACACCATGGATCCACTGCTTTCCATAGCCCCACCTCCGGGACCATGGTGCAGTGAGGGGTCCTGAACACCCACCACTGAGACTACAGTTTCACTGCCTTTCATTGCCCCCACCACCGCAACCACTGTGCAGCTGGGGTGCGGATCGCCCACTCCCGAGTCCATGTTTCCACTACCTTCCATAGCTTCCACCACCACAACATGGTACAACCAAGGTCCAGATTGCCCACCTGCAGGACTGCTGTTCCAGTGCCTGGTGTATAACCCACCACTGTGATCACTGTGCAACCGAGGTCTGGTGTGCATTCCTCAGGGACCACTGTTCTACTGCCTTGTGTACCTCTCACCACCAGGACCACGATGCAGCTGAGGTTAGGAGTGTCTACCCTGGGAACCACGGTTCCACTGCCTTCTATACCTCCCACTACCACAACCACAGTGCACATGGATTCCTGAGCACCCAACACCAAGACCACGGTTCCATTGCCTTCTGTAGCCCCACACTGTGATCATGGTGCACCTGGGGTGCAGAATGCACACCACCAAGTCCATGGTTCCACTACCTTCCTTAGTTCCCAACACTGGAGCCACGGGCCACTGAGGTCTGGAGCACCCACCACTGAGACCACGGTGTCACTGAGATCCAGAGCACCCAGTACTTGAGCCATGGTGCTGCTGAGGTCCCAAATGGACACAATGACAAGCATGCTGCTGAGATTCAGTGCACACACAACCGGGACCAAGGTGCTGCTGAGGTTTGAAGTGGACACCACAACTACCTAAGTGGCACTGATTTCTGCAGCGCTCATCACTGGGACCTCAGTACAGCAGGGGTCTGGAGTACACACCACTATGACCCTTTGCAACTGAGGTCCCGAGTGCCCACCACTGGGACCATGGCCTTACTGCCTTCTGTAGTTCCCACCACCATGACCATGGTGCAGCAGAGATCTGGAGCGCCCACAAATGGGACCATGCCTGCCGTGGCTCCCATGACACAACCACAGTGCTGCTGAGGTCTGGAACGCTAACCAGAACCTCTGTGCCATTCATGGCCAGAGCAACAACAGGGACATCCATGCCACTTGACACTGACCTGACCAGTGTCCAAGGGAGCTGAGACCCATGAGAATTCTGGACTGTGCATGCTGGTGCTAGGCTCAGCGCCCAGGAACCAGGAATATTTCCTGAAAGGGAGGACTATAGGACCCCCACTAGATCACATTTTCATTTACTAAATGGAGTATTACAGGAGAAAAAGCCAACAATGGCACTGATGGGGCTTGTAAAAAAGACAGTGGAAGTGATGAAGCTGGACCACCAAGTGAGAGAGACTCAAATCCAGCAAAAAGTGTTAAGGGAGGTACCCAGCCTGCTACTCAATGAAAAGCTACTGTTCCAGGTTAACACTTAAGTCATGATAGTGAACTTGAGCTACGAAGTGAAGTATCAAAGGGAAATCAACCATCAGTGGGAAAAATATCCACAGGAAAGTGGCGAGATGTTTCCAAGGAGACAAGAATCAGCTTCCAAATATGCAAAACAAACTTCAGAGCTTCAAACAACACAGGTCTCAGAGAAAGAAAAGCTGGTCTCTGATTTCCAGCAGCAGCTGGGGGAGGGCAGTGAGGGACATTTCACTGGGAGGGGAGAAAGAGTACAGGGAGCTGCAGACAGTGCAGGAGGAGCTAAGGAAAGTGTGAGCTGAGACGGCTGCAAAGGCCTGGGCCTGGAACCTCCAGGAGAAAGCCTTACTGGAGAGGCAACTGAGTGAGCCAGCAGTGAGCATGCTGGGGGAGAGAGAAGAAAAGGAGCTGAAAAGGAAGGGCCAGGCCTTGGAGGTGACAACAGAGAGGCATGCTGCTCAGCGGTGCTGCCTCTGAACAGAGAGCCTGGACTCACACAGAGGGTACCTCCAGCAGACCCAGCAGCACTGGGAGGGAAAGACCCTCCACCCCTGGTTAAAAATTATGAAGCAGCAGCTGGAGCAGGAAAAGCAGTGGTTTTCAAAGAGCTCATATGAGGATAGGCAGGAACAGGAGTGCAGGAAGAGCTCACTGGCTGATGAGCCAGAGCCCCTGCTCGAAAGACCAGAATCTAGCATAGCTCACAACCTGAGGTGCCAGAACACCTGCACCACAGGCGGAGATCTTGGAGAAGCTCACAGCTGGGTGCTCCAGGGTCTCGAAGAAGTTTCCAAGAAAGAACTGAACCACAGCTATAGTGCTAGATATTTGTTTGACCTGCTTCCCTTAATTAGGTTTTTCTTTAATTAGCTCCTGTTGATAAACCAGATATTCCTTAGATCTCCACAGCAGGTACTACCACTTGCCAAAAATTGATACATGAAACCAGGTGGAGAGCTTGATCCCTGGAGAAGAGGGACTGTGAGTTTTCCCTGTTGCTAGGAATTCCTCTGCACACCTGCTAGAGCTGTCAGCTACTTAAACACTCTTGGCAGGTGGAAAGGAAATGGGACTGGGAAGGAATAGGCTCTAAGGATGAGCAAGGTTCACCTGAGTCTGACGATGTGCATGTGGTTCAGGTGAGGAATGGCCAGGGAAGGCCATGTGCCTAGGATTGACTAAGGAGCACCCATGGTCTGGAAACCATAGTTTGCAGGGTTGATTTGCAGAAGACAGGACCCCCAAACCTGCTTGTGAGTAGGAGTTGTGGGTTCAAATTTTGTTAATATGTTCACAGATTGCCTGCACTCGTTCATTCATAGTTTTCAGCCTGTATGTTTGGGCCAATAAGGGCAGTTCCATGCTGTCTCTGGAAGGTAGCCTACTGGGTAGGATGTGGGCAGACTGGAGCATGTGGTGCCATTATCCAGCGGCCAGGGAGTTATTGACTTGTATTTGTAATACTGTGCCTTACGTACATTTTTGATTGTGGGAAAAGGTGGCCTGTGGCCAGTTCCTGGATACCTGAACCACTATGCAACTGAAACAGATTTGCCAACAGCTACACAAATGGGACGAAACCTGTAATGCTGAGGCCCTTATGTCACTATGCAATAGGATTTTAGCAGAGACAGAGTTCCACTTGATGGTGCAGAGAAGGGAAGGGGCCTTGAAACCTCTTCCTGATAGTAAGACCGAGGAAGGAAAGGAGAATGAGTAAGTAAACCTCATCAAGGCCCTAAACCCAGGGGACTCATGGTTGGTGTCAGCAGAACCTTTCCCATCACTAGCCCCTCCACTGCCTACTCCTGGAGTGGGGCCCACAGAGCCAGTGGCCCCACCCCTGTATGATGAGGATGGGTCTCCTCCTTGTAGACCCGTCAGGGCACCCAATTTGGCCATGGATCCTCCATATTCAGAGCAAGGCACTTTTCTTGGTGACAGTACCCTGTAGGGAGGAATAACAGTAGCTGGCTGGCTACATTTGGGCCCATACTCTGTTCTCCGCTTCAGACTTACTGAATTGGAAGAATTTCAACCTCTCATAAAGGGAGGATCCTAAGAGAATGACAGATCGTATCACCTCCATTTTTGCCACTCATCATCCAAACTGGGCAAATGTAGAGGTTCTCCTTAACATTTTGTTAACCGCAGATGAGAGATGGCTGGTTATAAATAAAGCAAACAAAGAGTCCCAGTGTTTCTACAAAGAGAATCCAAGTGGGATCCTCCAAACCAGCTAGGGCAATTCACTTGACAGAGCCTGACTGGAACCCAAACGGCGGGGGCCTAGCCTTCCTGGAACATTACAGAAAGTGCACACTGGAAGGGCTTAAAAAAGGGGGTGCCCAAGCAAAAGAGCCTGAGCATGATACAAGCCCTTCAACCAAAACCAAATGAAGACCCTTCTGAGTTTTTAGAAAGGACCTACCAGGTTCACCAGAAAGCACAGTGGTGCTGACCCGCAGGCACCGGAAGACATGCAGATGGTGACCTTGACCTTTATTAGACAAAGTGCCCTGGGTATGAGAAGGAGACTCTAGAAGTTCAATGGGGCATTGGGAATGAATCCCTCTCAGCTGGTATAGTTTGAAAAGTCTACAACACTCTGGGAGCAAGGAAGGTAAAGCAAGCTGTGGTGTTCTTAGAAAGAAGGTGGCAAGGCAGGGAGAAGAGGAGAGACCCTAAAGGGAAAAAGGGAGGCCCACTAGGCACCCATCAATGTGCCTGCTTCAAGGAGCAGGGCCACTGCAGAAAGGAGTGCCCGAAACTCCAGAGGGAAAGTACAGATGAAAAACCTCACCGACAAATGCTGAAAAGACGAGGGGAGTCTGATGACAAATGAGGAGGCCCAGGGGCTCCTTGGACATCTCCCGACCTATTACCATGTTCCCACAGGAGCCCCAGGGACAGTTAATGGTGGGGAACAAGCCAGCTGATTGCCTTTCAGATACGGGAGCTTCATATTCAGTGTGGAATACGAAAGTAACTAAGAAAAGTTGGGATGCAGTAAGGGTTACTGGGTGGCTCAACAACCACAAAAGCAGCATCCCTTCAAGCCCTGGAATGCCAGCCTGTGGACCAGAGTGTTGCACATAGTTTTCTCTACATGCCGGATCATGCCAATCCATTTATGGGCTGAGGCTTACTTTGCCAATTAAATGCAAAAATAAGCTTTTCTCCTGAAATGCAGCAATTATGTGTAGAGGTCCCACTGGAAAATGCTCTCCTGCTTCAGGTACTCCTGACTTGCCCAGAAGGTCCCAGACTCTTCCCACCTATGAATAGGTCAGTCAACCATTTGGGCTGATGGAACCCCCAGTAAAGCAGTTAATGTCCAACACATAAAAGTTAGCTTAAAAGTAGGGGCATGAATTCCGTAGAAAATACAGTACCCCCTCAAAAAGGAGCCTTTAGAGGAGATTCGGTCAGTATTAGTCCTGATTCTTAAAATTGGGACTAATCCAGCTATGCCAGTCTTCCTATAACACTCCCATTTTGCCAGCAAAATGTTGGATTTTGCTATGGATTTTAATATCAACTATGATGAATCTTGATTGGTACAGGATCTTTGAGCCATAAATGACATTGTACAGGACATTCATCCTATGGTGCCCAACCCCTGTACTCTGTGGACCATGGGGCCTGGAGATAGTAAGTGGTTTTCAGTCCTAGACTTGAAGGATGCCTTTTTCTGTATCCCAATAGATGAACAGGCTCAGCTACTGTCTGCCTTTGAATGGCAGGACCCACAAACAAAAGCCACACTCCAATACTGCTGGACTGTGCTACCACAAGGATTGAAGAACTCCCCGACTATACCTAGGGCAGTATTAGCCAAGGACTTAAGGGATATTCAATTGAGATCAGGAGTTCTTTTGCAATATGTAGACGACGTATTGATAACTAGCAGCACCTATAAGGACTGTTTGCTCAACACCATCATGGTCCTAAGGACTATGGAAATGTCCTTAGTCCAATGGAAACAAGGGGCTTTTCCTCATGAGGCCCAGATTTGCAAACAGGAGGTGGTATACCTAGAATTTCAACTGAAACAGCACTAGGAACTTGATGGCAGATAGAAAACAAGCCATTGTGACACTAAAAATCCCAGAAAACCAAAGGCATCTTCATGGGTTCTTAGGAGTTACAGGGTTCTGCTGATTTTAGTTTCAAACTTTTGACTCATAGCAAAACCACTGTACAATTTCTTGAAAGGACTGGACTGTCAACCTTTCAAATGGACAAGGGATTGACAGGTAGCATTTGATACCTTGAAGGAACAGCTGGTTTTGGCTCCCGTGCTAGGACTACCCAGTTCACAAAAGCCTTTCAAATTGTACGTTCACAAAAGACAGGGGATTGGACTGGGTTTACTAACCCAGACTCTGGAAAACATTCCCAAACCCATTGCCTATCTCACGAACAAGTTGGATCACATGAGAAAGGGATGGCCACTGTGTCTTTGAGCAGTGGCAGCTACTTGTGACATCTTACAGGGAGCCGAGAAGTTCACTCTGAGACAACATGCTATGTTATTGGTACCACACCAGGTGTGACCTCTACTGGAACAAAAAGGAGGGTGTTGGCTGATGACAGGGCACATGGGGAAATACCAGGCCATTCTGTTGGACTACCCAGATGTTACCTTGCAGACTACTACAACTTTGAATCTGGCCACTTTGTTCCCAGACGTGAAGGAAAACTCAGCCCTCCAGCATAACTGCTTGGAAATTATTGACCGAGTTAATCCTAGCAGGTGGGATCTACTGGACCAACCATGGCGGCACCTGACTGGGAGCTGTACACAGACAGGAGCAGCTTCATGGACAACACAAATGATGAGTTAGGTATGCAGTAGGCATCACAGACAAGGTAATAGGAGTCCAAGCCCTTGTGCTGTGACCTCAGCACAGAAGTCTGAGGTGATAGCTCTCAGGAGAGAATTAGTGCTGTCCCAAGGAAAGAAGGTTGTCATCTACACAGACTCCAAATATGCTCTCATGGTAGTCCATGGCCATGAAGCTATATGGAAGGGGAGAAGACTCTTAACCTTGGGGAATAGGATGTTAACCATGCAGAGGAGATTTTACAATTGCTAGAGGCAGTGGAGCTACTCCACCAGGTTGCCATAACGCACTGCCCAGGACACCGAAGGGACAGTTACCGAATGAGCCAGGGAAACCAGACTGCTGACAAAGCAGGCAGACAAGCAGCTGGAGGGCTGCCATGCTTAGGGGTTTTAATCCTCTGCTTGGACTTGTCAAAGTTTTATCCTCATTACACAGAAGGAGATGAGGAGTGGGACTGTGAATGGGGATTCACTGACATTGATCCCAATTCCATATGGAAGATCCACACTCAGGGAATGGTCTTACTTCCCGAGGCTCTAGTGTATCCCATCCTGAAACATGAAGGGGCCCATTACGGCAGGGACGGTTCAATGGACCTCATTAGACCACATTTGATGAGCCCCCATTTGCCAAGGACCATTCAGAGGATTACACAAGCCTGTCAGGTATGTGCCAAAGACAATCCTAAAACACATCCCAGCAAAAAAGGGAGAGCAATGAAAAGGGTTGTGCTCATTTGAAGACTGGCAAGTAGACTTTACACAAATGCCTAAAACCAGAGGGAATTTCAAATTTTTATTAGTTTTTTATGGACACTTTTTTGGATGGATAGAGGTATACCCCACTAGATCTGAGAAGGCGACTGAGGTAGCAAAACTCCTGCTTAAAGAAATAATTCCCAGGTTTGAACTCCCTCACAGCATTCAGTGTGACAGTGGACTGCCATTCACTTCGGAGATCTCCCAGAAAGTTGGACAGACATGGCAAATAAGATGGAAACTACATGTATCTCGGAGACCTCAAATATGGGAAAGACTGAGAAAATAAATCACACAATAAAGAAGACCCTGGCAAAAAATATGCCAGGAAACACATTTGAAATGGGAACAGGCATGTCCCATTGTTTTGCTTCTGAGTAGGGTAGCACCTGGAAGTGGGTTTACATGAATCTCTTTTGAAATAGTTTATGGAGCAACAAACCTAGATTTGGAGCATGAGTAGAAAATTAAGCACAATGTGTGAGAGTTAGTGCATATACTAACCATTCTGTATTTGCTCATTGCAGGTCTGCCTACTGATCTAACAAGCCCTTACACCCATTCTAACCAGGGGACCGAGTCTTACTAAAGGCTTGTAAGACTCAAGGACATGAACAACAATTAGATAAGCAAAGGACTAGTCCTTATGATGTCCTACTGATGACACATTCTGCTTTGAAGCTTGCGGGAATTAAACCTTGGATCCATTACACACTAATAAAATGGGTACTGCTTGAGGAGAATTCAAATCCTGCTGCTATAGTTGATGCTGCAAAGGAAAGCTGGACTGGCACTCCAGAAGGAGACCTGAAAATTCTTTTTTGGAAGAAGAGAGCAGGCCCCAATGCAAAGTGGCAATATTCCTTTACTTTATTTATGTGTTTGCAGATTTAGGGATGTCTGGCTGCCATATACTGAGTTTGATGTGGTTGGTCCCATTCTTAAAAAGGACAAGTATTGAAAGTGAGTTATGGTTATTCATGAGTAAGAAAGTCTATGAAGGTTGCAGAATGTATGTAGAAAGTTATAAGGCACATAGAAAGCGCCCCCCCCCCCAAAAAAAAAAAAAAAAAAGGTTTCTGAAGGTTGTAGAGGCCATGGAAGGGTATGGATTTTTTTTTTTTTTTTTTTTGAAAGGGGAGAAACCTTAGTGCTTGGATTGAGTTATTCTTTGCTTTAGATTTTGCTTTATGTCTTGCTTTCTGATCTTTTGGGGACTTGGGGAACTTAACCATTTTGTTTACACTGGGAATCCTCTCTCTGTGCCCTGTGGGGGTTTGTGCTGTTTGGATCCAAGAAAGGTCATCTGGTGCCAGGCAGAGGCAGCTGGGGTGAGAGAGCATGTCTCTGACATGAGACTGGTTGATGAGAGGTCCTGTCTCTGCCAGGAGACCAGTGGAGGCACTGGTAGGTGAGAGAGTGCCTCAACCATCGGTGCTTCGTGCTATTGGTGCCGGGTAGAATTCAGATGGGGTGAGAACATACCTCTGCCATTTTGGGCTTCGTGCCATTTGGACCTAGGAAAGGTGGTGTGGTACCAGTTAGAGCCGGCTGAGGTGAGAGAATGTCTCTACCATTGGGGCTTCATGCCATCTGGGCCCCGAGAAAGGTTGCCTGTGTGGCCAGTTAGTGTGCCTGGTTGGTGGGAGACAAGATACTAAGGCTAGTTTTAGTCTCCTCTTATTTTCTTTTTGAACTCTGATTTTTGCTTTGGATTTTTTAAATTTAGTTTCTGTTTTGAAAAGAAATTTGAAGTTCCTAAGGGTTAAAACTTCACATTAGGTGAGGAAGAAAAGTAATGAAAGATATAAGGCATGGAAACGCTTTTGGTGGGTATTGGAAAGACAAGGGTTTCCTTTTTGCTTTGTATTTTTGTCCCTGCATGATCTCTCTAGAATTTGTCATTCTTAATAAGTGAGTAATGATATAAAATTTACTTTGCATGAAACCAATAAGACCGGCATCAAGTTATGGTTTTAATGACCAAGACTTTGACTGGAATGTCATGCCTGAAGGAGGAATGCGTGGGCTTTAATTGTTACCAGAAAGCCTTGAGGAACTAAGATTGGCTTTGGAAGCTAACAAAAGTCCACTGGAGAAATGTCGTGGGACCTTGTTTGGTCATGTAGTACATGGCAGCTTTTCCAGGGAAGGAACAAAGCATGCTTTCCTGAGAGATGGCAAGGAGGAACCTCAAGACATGATGGGAACCTCAAGGACTTGCAGAATACAAGTACTGCAGGCAAAGCTGTATGGCAGTTGTGGGGCATGACTTCTATGAAGGGCTAAGGGTCGATCTGAAGGTTCCTTGTGGAAGATTTAGCAAAGCGGACTTAAAAAAGCCTATGTGTTCAGTGCTGCTTTTGTTTTTATGCAAACAATGAGGCAAAATTGAAAACTAGCAGTCTTTTTGAGGTAATGAGGGTGATTTCAGAATAAGGTTTTAAGGGAAACCAAAATGCTCAGTTGTGATCATCGGACTCTAGTGCAGCTAACTATCTTCAAGGATGGTTTTCACTTGAGGATTGAACTGGTTTAACCTGACCATGTCAAACTGTCACTGCTTAGCATCATTACAGCAAAGGCCTTGCAACTGAACGTCTTCTCAAAGACAGTCTTGTGGTCTCAGAAACGGTGTAGGCCCCACTGGAGAAGCCCACCTGCATCACCACCTCCTGGGACTCAGTGGTTTAGCTGGACTAAACGTTTGAGTTGTTAAAGAATGGGCAGCCTATCAGCTTTGCTTCAAAACTGCTTTCTTTTCTGCCTTGATAGTTTGGACAGAAGAAAGGGTGTAGAAGTGTTAAAGGGAGGAATCTCAGGATATTCCCCTAAGGCTAATTTAAGCTGAGTACAGTAGGCAGTAAGGCTTCAAACGGGTGTGACATGCCTTGTACAGCTTCTTCCAAGGAAGCCATTTTTTTTCTTAATCAGGGACACTGCAGAATTAGTCCCTACTTTTGTCATTTAGTTGTTATGGGTTTGCTTGTGTCTTCTAACACTCTTGCCAAATTTGCCACCTCCAGAACAGGGATGCCAACTTGTCCAGTAATGCCGTCCTTTGGACATCGCACATGCTGCTTTTCAGGGACAACCAACTGACCTGGACTTTGCAAGTCCTTCTGCCTCACATGGAGGCTCCCTTCCATCCAGGCCCCCTTTGTTAGGGACCTCTGGACCAGGGGATAGGTAGGACTATACCCCTTGGTCAGGAGGAAGTAGTTACAAAAGAGCGAGACCTTTGTCCATCTACCCTTGTAAGATTACAAGTTTCCAGAGTGTTAAAGGGGGTAATTGTAATGGGGCAAACCCCCCCACCCCTAGAAACAGGTAGGGGTGGAGAAGTGCCGAAGATAGAGCATGGGTGCATCACCCCGGCAACCAGAATGACACAAGAAAAAAAAAACAGGCATGCAAGGTGGCACCAAAAACCAGGAAGGTGATTGGATGGGCAGGACATGCCGTCCCAACTGATTCCACTGCCTGGGGTATTCTGGGGGAGACTTTGAAAGGAGAGTGGGTGGGAATTCTGCCCCCTTAGATTCTCTACCCTCCTTCCCAGCTGATAGGGCCCTGGAGACTGGGTTGCCTGGGAGCATTTCTCAGGCCCCCTCCCTGAGGGCTCCAGGATGAGCTTGGAGTGCAATGAGCTCTGGTAAGAGGGGAGGAGTGCAGACTCAGGCCAGTGGGCTTGGGGAGGCCAGCAGACTCAGGGAGGCTGGGGCCAGCAAATCCCACACCCCTCCCCTAGTGGAGAGCTGCGGCAGCTGCCTCCTCCCAGTGGTCCATGCCTCTGGCTTGGGCCAGCAAGCCCTGTGCCCCTTCCAAGGCAGGAAGCCATGGTGGCTGCTGCCTGCCTATGGCCCATGCCAGTGTGGGTCAGTCAGGTATGCCCCAGTGCAGCTGGGGAGGGTCAGTCTCTGCTCCCCTCCCTGAGTGTTTTGGGCCTGACCAGGAGCACTGCAGGTGCTCGGAGGAAGCCCAGTAAAAAGGGGGTTGCAGGGTGGGGAAAGAGGAGATTTGGGCAGGCAGGTCCTGGGAAGCAACATAGCTGGACAACAAGCCCCACCATCCTTTCTTGCATGTGAAGCTCTGGTGGCCAGCCACCAACATTCTGCTCACTCCTCTGGCAGTATTGGCAGTGGGCAGGGGGGGGCATCAGGAAGTTGTGTATATCTATAAGTAAATAAAATTCCCTTTCCCTTTCCAGTGGACTCTGTCTTCAGAGTTATTGCCTGTGGGCAGCAGTTGGTGGGATCCCACTAGTCTGGTTACAAAATGATGCTGTGGGCTTTCATTAGCTGGAGATTCACACTGTGCTTCATTCTGGGGAAAATTCCGTGCTGCCATGTACTTCACACAGGAGGCTTGACGCTAGTCAGACAAATATGCCTCATTTCTCTTCATGAAACATGTCTGTGGGTACAGGAACAGCTTTTAGTACATCCATGAAATGAGTTCACTTTTACATGTGACTGTGTGACTGCAGGAGATACTGAGTTCTCTGACAGTTTTTCCCAGACCAGAGGGGATGGAAATCTGTTATATAAGTATTTATGAAATGTGTTACAAAGTATAAAGTGGGAGGGACAAAGGGCCAGTGGAAGTCAAAGGAAGGAAACACTTCCCACTGAAGGGATCAGAAATGAGACTGGGAATAAGCAGCCATTTTTGCCACGTGAAGATGGAGGCGGCCCATCTCAGACCCAGAACAGAGGGAGTCAGCTTGTGCGGAACTGACAGCACGAAGGACTCTAAGGTAGACAATGTCATTTCATGCCAGATTGTACAGCAGGGTGAGAAGCTTGAGGTTGCATTGTGAAAGGTCCGTGGTGCCATTAAATGAAGGTTATTATTGCAAAAATACCCCCAAACCAAACCCCTAATTTATCCTTGTGCAACTCTAAATTGTCATGTATAGGTTTCATTCTCAGGCAGGAAATCATGTCAGTTGTTTCACGCAGCCTTTCCCAAACACCAGGGAACCCTTTAGACAGGGGTACCCCAACGGACTCCACAAAACACTGTCCCTGAGACCATGGCCAGGAAACCCTGCATCGCTTGGACACAGCTCCACTCCTTGTTTGGAGAGAGACACTTCCCTCCTAATAGGGCTGCCTCCACTGCAATGCCCAGAGTCAAGTGCAGACCTGTTCAACAAGAATGACAGACAACCTGACCGAGAAAACTGTGTTGTCAGAAACAGCAAAGCGGCCCACTCACTGATGTCACATGTACCAGTAGCTGCGGTGCTCCAAGGGGAAAACTGCATACATGTCTCAGTGCCTTTAAGTATTTAGGCACAGGATTTGGAATATTTTAGCTTTTTTGCTTATTTGTTTTTTGTACCTCAAGAGATTAATGATTATTTCTGGGTAGACAAAATGTTGGATGTTAGTCGGTCTTACATAAGCAGGAGATGTGGGATTTCTGCCATCAGACCTGGGCTATGCTCACTCTGTTTGTGTGGTACCATCATCACAGATGTTTTAATTATTGCAAAAATGAACAGAAGCAAACATTTCACTTACCTGCCTCAAGGCTCTGCACTTGCCCAAACTGTGCACCTTGTTCACTTCAGGGCACTGGGCTAAAATTCACCTCCTGGAGAGGCCTCCTTGGCCACCTTTTCTGAAATTGCCTCCCATATGTGCAAGCCATTCTTTACCCTCTCACTCTGTTTATTTTTACTAAAAATATTTGATACACTTACTTGAGAAGATGTTCAACGAGGACAAGACCTCGTTGTACGTAACCATCTTTGGGAGCCTGAATGGAGAGACGGGGTGGGCAGGGAGCAGCGTTTGGGAGTAACTTGTGTTGACTGGTCTTTGTTCCAGCACCTGCCGTGAGTCAAGTTTTATTGTTTTAACAAATTCGAGGAGCAAACTCTGCAACGGAGCTTGTCCTGGGTGAAGTTCTGGGAAGGGTCCGTGGGGAGAACAGTCCTACACGGTTCTCCTCTCCTTTGTTTCAGGCTGCCCTTGCCTGGCACAGCGATGGCCATGGCCTGGGCCTCATGTTAGGAGTCCAGAAAGGGAAAGGAATAGTGAAGATACTTGGAAGTGGGCTAATAAAGAGAAAGAAAGAGAATATTTTTTTTTTTAGCCATGGTTAAGGCAAGACTATCATAGGAGTGTGGCCTCACACTTAGGCCACAGAAATGCAGGTATATCTTATTTCTAAACTGCCAACCCTGCTTCATGTTTGAAATTCTTTCTACAGAAATTACTATCTACATACACAAGACTAAGTTCAAGAGACAGGATTTTTTGCCACAATGAAACCCTTGTCTAGTGTCTAATTTTAAAAAGCCCACCAACTTCAGAGGGCTGGGACAACTGCTACACATGTTCCAAAAGTTAAATGTTCCAATAGAGTAAGTGCTACCAATGTTATTTATGCATACTGGTTACTGACAAATGTAGACAAAAAAGGAAACAAGGAAGGAAGGTAGGAAAGAAGACGTGTACCAGATCACATGCATTTAATTAAAAGATTATCTTCCAAATGTAGCTAAGCATCAGCCAAGTAAGTAGGTTGAACTTGAGTATGTGCTGCACACCTGTCATTAACACTGACTGTCACCCCAGCACTGTTGACTGACATCAACAAAACTCACCTGCAAGCAAATGGCCAGGTTCACTTTACAGCCAAATGAAGTGCTAACAGCCCTTGGATGGAGGCCCAGGTCTTTGAAGAGTTTTGAGAAGGACTGGGTGAGTGCTATCCAAGGCCATTCTTCTGCCACCACCACACAGGTCCTCACACGGGACAAGTCCAGTCCTCGTGCCTAGAAACAAGGACAGCAGTCAGAAATCAGCCTTCCAAGTGCTCAATTGTGTGACCTCCTTAACCAGACCCACCCACTCAGCAGACACTCCACACAGATTTTCGTTTCCAGGGTCCAATGGTCCACACCATTAACTGAAACAGTCTAGGGTGTCTGTATAAAAAATACAATCAATCACACAGATAACAGATGATCAGGGATGCTATTACAAACATTTTAAATAACAGCAAAAAGCAACAGCAAGAATGAGGAGTAGAAAGGTTGAGGAGAAAGAAGCTAGGCCCTGGACAAAGTTCAGGGTTTGGGGAAGAAAGGAAGCATCTGTAAAGACTACTATGGACATGGATGCACCAGGACTGGAGAGAAACAGGAAAACCTATTTTTAATGTAGGAATGGAAAACTAAAATGTTTGGAGAACTTTTAAAAAGCAGCTTGCCTTTTATGTTCCATGACACTTCACAGGTCAGAGATAAGTGCTCATCATCAAGGGCATCTCTGTTTCTAAGGTCCACGCATGTCTGTCTGTACCAAATTCAGTCAATGGAGAAAAACCACAAAACTGAGAGGAGAAGCAACCAAGTGAGTTCGCACACCCTCTGAAGTTAAGTGCTGGGACCTGCTACGAGGGAGGGGCTGCATCTGAACATGAATTGAGCTTGAGTGGTGGTGTCTCAAGGAGGACAACGGCCACACGCAAACCCCTTCAGTCCCTGAAGCACGTGCAAGGTGGTCTTGGCACAGGGAGAGCTGACAAGGCTCCTGAACCAAGCAAGGAGGGCAACACACACGTACAATGTTGACACTGAAATTTAGTCTACAAACATGGTTTTATATACATAGAGTCACACAGGGAACATTAAATGCTGGGCAAAAGAAATGATATACATGTGAATCCTGACAGTGCAGCCTGAGGTTTGAGATGGTGGACCTGGAGCCAAAGATTCAAAATGTAGCCCCAAAATTCATTAAATGTAAGAACTTGGGAAGGGTGCTCAATTTCCCTGTAATTTACATTTCTTCATTTTAAAAATGGAGACAGTAATTATTTCTATTTTAGAGAGCTGTTATGAAGGTGAAATGGATCAAAATGTAAAGTGCTTAGAAATCACTTAATTATATTATTTCACTTTGGTTATTTATGCCCCTACAGGGAAATTTGATGAAATGTACTCATTCATTTCATAATGTAATATAGGTGAACATGAGTAATAATTATGTTTTATAAATTTATTTTCCTGCATAAATATATAACTTCAAGTAATTATACATTTATTTATGCAAATTAATTTCAAACTCATCTTGTATTTCATTTGCTCAGTTCTAATCCATTAAGTTTATAAAGAACGTTCAGGGGAGGCAAGTGCTTTACTGTGTGTATGTGCACACACACGCGCACACACACACGCACACACAGTGGCCATTGGATATGTATACAGCAACCCACACACATCTGGGTACAGAAACAGTAAACAGAAATTAAAACAGGTGATATGATTATTTCCTCCTTGTTCCTTGGTAAAGACTGCTTAATGTACCATGAAAATATATCAATTGTCCTTGGTTTGTATGAAAGGAAATGCTATTATTGTCATAAACACCACTGTGCACTTCACTGTAAAAACGAATTTTGGTTAGGATCGCTTGCAACCCACAAATCAGGATCTTCAAGGTAAACAAAAAATAGGAGTTAAATCCAAACCTATGACTTGAATACCAGTGTCAGAATAACATGAACTGTGCTGAAGAACTGAATTCACCAACTAATAAAAAAGTAATTTAGGACCCTTCGAGTAGACCTAATGGAATTCAAAACATCAGTAACATCATTCGTACTCTTTGGTTGGGGCAGCAAAAAAATATTCATGTTGTAAAATGAGATTTTCACATGAAAACAGCTTTGTAACCCCCTACATTTGTGAAGGGTTATTATTTTAACTTCACCAAACCCTTTTCATGCCCTTGGACACTGCTTTCCCAGGACACTGGAAATGTTCTGCAGGCTCCGAGAGGGGGTGTGGTTGCTTACCTTGAGGGATTCTGTCTGCGAGCCTAGCCCCTTGGTACAAAGTTCCATCACCAAATAGGAGCAAAACGTATCCCGGACTTTGTACTGACTGACGGCCAGAAGCCACAAGGCAGGGTTGGTTTCCAGCTCAGAAGGCGGAATGAGAATGGACTGGTGCCCAGAGCACACGCTGTAGAGAGAAATGGAGAGGTCAGCGAGGACGCCGAAAAGCATCCAACCTGTGCCTGAGAAAGGCCTGTGCTCCACATGCAAGAGAGGGACAGTCACAGCCACTCTACTGTTAGATATCTTTAAGCAAAAAATGAAGGTGTGTTCATCAAAACACTGTGAAAAACAGGAAAGAACTATAGACATTATGATCAAGAGTTATCACCTAGTTGAGCACTCATTGGAAACATCTAAGCTGTGGTGCTGTGAGGTTTCTCTCAAAGGCAGCACAAAACAATGACAACCTGGATTCTCTTTCATAGCATGAAACACAAACCTGAATTTTGGTAAAATGTGTGGTAGAAGGGGAGTTAGCAAACCACAGATGCTGCCTGTTTTTGTAAATGAAGTTCACTGAGACTTGGCCACTCGCTGGTTTAAACAGTCCACAGTGGCTTTGCACCAATAGGCAGGGCCAAGTGGGTGCAACAGAGAACACAGAGCCCAAGATATTTACTAAAGGGTCCTTTGAGAAAAAGCATACCTACCTCTGATTTCGAGAGCAAATGAAAGAAAACGAACACAATTAAATGAAGTTTGTCACTCAATTTTAAAGGTTTGAAATTTTGCTTCAGAATAATCCAAACAAATCACCAAATAGGAGAAATAAGGAAAATACATTTATATTAGATAACATATTTAGAGAAATGAGGGAAATGCTAGGTTACATATTTTGATCAATCATCAATTGGTGGGGAAAATGTGGTTTAAAATAATGAAGTATTTGCCAAAACTATATTTTTAGATTTCTGGCCAAGATGGAGGTGTAGGTACACACACTGTGCCTCTTTGCACAACCAAAACATGGACAACAACAAATTTAAAAACAAAACCCACCAGAACTGCTTGGAAAACAACAGAAAATTGAACTGTATGGAAGTCTGACAAGCAAGGAGTTAAAGAAGATACATTCATCCAGACCAGTAGGAGGGGCAGAGAGGACACGTGGCAAGGTGGCAACTGGAGGACCCAGTGGGTGAGGTGGTAGCTTGTGGACTGGGCAGTCCCACATTCTCATGCAGATAAACTGGAAGGAACAACTGGGGAGTGAGACAGACCTGCAACTTAGGCTTCCAACACGGGGAAATAAAGCCTCAAAGCCTCTGTGGGGGTTGAAGTGGCAGTGGGAGAAACTCCCAGCCTCACAGAAGAGTTCATTGGAGAGAACTACAGGGTCTTAGAACATACACAAACCCACCCACCAGGAAGTCAGTGCCAGAAGGGCCCAATTTTATTGTGAGTAGCAGGGGAAATGACTGAAAACTGGTAGGGAGTGGAGCAAGTGGTATTGTTCCCTCTTGGACCCCTCCCCCACATATAGCGTCACAATGCAGCCACATGGGTTGCCTTGCCCTGGTGAACACCTAAGGCTCCAGCCCTTACTACATAACAGGCATGCAAAACAGGCATACATAACAGGCAAAAAAAAAAAAATGACCCAAATGAAAGAACAGTTCAAAGCTCCAGAAAAAATATAACTAAGCAACATAGAGGTAGCGAACCTATCAGATACACAGTTCAAAACACTGGTTATCAGGATGCTCCAGGAACTTACTGGGTACTTCAACAGCGTAAAAAAGGCCCAAGCTGCAATGAAAGTTGCATTGTGTGAAATAAAGAAAAATCTACAGGGAACCAACAGTAATGGGAAGGAAACCAGGACTCCATTCAATGGTTTGGACCAGAAGGAAGAAACATTCAACCAAAACAGAACGAAGAAACAAGAATTCAAAAAATGAGGAGAGGCTTAGGAACCTCTAGGACATCTTTAAACGTTCCAGCATCTAAATCACGGGGGTGATTCCTCTTCAGAAGTAGAAGAGGAAGAGCAAGAAATTGGAAACTTATTTGAGCAAATAATGGAGAACTTCCCCAATCTGGCTAAGGAAATAGACTTCCAGGAAGTCCAAGCTCAGAGAGTCCCAAAGAAGTTGGACCCAAGGAGGAACACACCAAGGCACATCATAATTACATTGCCCAAGATTAAAATGAAGGAGAGAATTCTAGAAGAAGCAAGAGAAAAGGAGACAGTTACCTACAAAGGAGTTCCCATCAGACTGTCAGCTGAGTTCTCAAAAGAGACCTTATAGGCAAGAAGGGGCTGGAAAGAAATGTTCAAAGTCATTAAAGGCAAGGATGTACATCCAAGATTGGTCTATCCAACAAAGCTGTCATTTAGAATAGAAGGGGAGATCAAGTGCTTCCCAGATAAGGTCAAGTTAAAGGAGTTCATCATCACCAAGCCCTTATTCTATGAAATGTTAAAGGGACTTATCTAAGAAAAAGGAAATCAAAACTATGAACAGTAAACTGACAGCAAACTCACAGCTATTAACAACTGAACCTAAAAAAAAACCCAAAACAAAAACAAAGTAAGCAAAAATCTAGAACAGGAACAGAATCACAGAAATGGAGATCACATGGAGGGTTATCAGTGGGGGAGTGGAGCAGGGAGAATGGGGAAAAAGGTACAGAGAATAAGTAGCATAGATGGTGGGTAGAAAATAGACAGGGGGAGGGCAAGAATAGTATAAGAAATGTAGAAGCCAAAGAACATATGCATGACCCATGGACATGAACTAAAGGGGGGAATGTGGTGGGAGGGAGTGTGCAGGGCAGAGGGGAATAAAGGGGGGAAATGGGACAACTGTAACAGCATAATCAATATATTAAAAAGCTATATTTTAATGGTTGATAAATCAACATTAATAGATGTCATGCATTATAATAAAGCATCCTAGGTAAATAATCTTCTAACATTTAAGAAAAAGGGATTTTCTAGGTACGAGCAATCTGTTAGGTGAAAAGCACAGTGAGCCTCAACTGCTATGTCATGATAAAGTTCTTCTGGAATGAAGCCAATCTCACAGTAAAATTTTCAAAATTGTTTACAATAGACTCCAACTGGTTAAAAAATGTAAGGAAACTAAGTTGACTCACAAAATCTACTTTAAACAGGGCCCTCAGGAGAAAAACTATTCTTCAGGGCACGTGGGGGGGGAAGTTCTCTTTTCTTTCTTTATTCCTCCATTCCAGCTTCATTTATTTTTGTCAAAAGGAAAGAGCAATCTTTGACCTTTTCTGTGATCTTTTCAAATGGTTTAATTATCTGAGATTTGTCTTTGGGAAATTAATTTAGGTCATTCAAAATCACTTTATATTAAAGGTGTTCAAGAGGTCAAGGTGTAACATTACAACAAATATATCTACATCACAAAATACTGATACAAGCCGACATCTTTTATTTTTTACTTTTGAGGCATTCCGTATTCTTCTTAAAATAACCTTCCAAGAATTTTACATGTGACATCTGAAAGCAAAGCCAAACAACTCCTTAGCTCCAGCAACATACCCAGGGGCCAAAAGATTCTGCCCCCTCACACTCACAGAGGTCCCAGGCCCTCTTTGGAGCCCCCCAGTCTTTTCCCCAGGGGCTGGAAGAGGTAAGGGACACAACACCCTCCTCGCTCCTGCTACAACGCTGTTCCCCAAGGTGGGCAGCCTCTGAGAATGCTGACAGCAAGCTGAAGGGAATTCCTATGACTGATTCTGTTGGAAGCTGTTATTTTGTTTTGCTACGGTGGGTGGGCCATCTTTCAGTCCTACTCTGTCACTTGCCACACAGTGCTACAGAATCAGCCTGCACACTACATCTGGAGTGCCTGAATTAGAGCCATTCTTAGTAGCTAATGTGTCATCTCCAGTTAGAAGCTTCAAGGCAGCATGAAGCAAGAAGAAATAAAAATAACAGAAAATTTATCTCTGCTGAGTAGATATTAAAAGAAAATCTCAGGCCCAAAGTGGGATCGTGTACTAGGTCAAAGATCTAATGTGCAGGCCTAAGGTCTAACAAGCCTGCACATCACACATCGAATACGTCGTAATTACCCGCTAGGAATCGCGAGTCTTACCTCTGTGAAAGGTGATGGGGCAGTTTTTTGTTAACACCGAATGTCATTCAACCCGTTTGTGAAGCAGGGTTACCACCACCACCTTAGATTACCCTGTATGATTTTTATGGTGGCTCAGATCTGCACAGCTGCTCCTTCACACCAAGGACTTTTGCATTTCAGTGCTGGTGCCAAACATGTTTGATGGTCCTTGAGTCTCATGTCTTAGGGAATTAAGATGTAGGAGAAACCTTATGATGATATTCCTCTTAATATGACAATCTAGCATTTCCATATTGTTCTCAGCATCTTACTTCATAAATGCTATAGCATGAAAGGAGATCCAAAATGAAGAAAATTTGGCTGGTGTGGCTCAGTGGATTGAGTGCCAGACTGCAAAGCAGAGAGTCGCTGGTTCAATTCCCAGTCAGGGCATGTGCCTGCATGTGGACCAGGTTCCTGGTATGGGGTGAGTGAGAGGCAAAATGAAGAAAATTAAATACAAATCACCTGCTACCTTTCCCAAGCATACATATCAGGAGGAGTGATTTGATCAGAAGCATTAGCACATGAAAGGGTGGCTAGCACAGTGTAGAATTCAGGGCTAGGGAATTTGAAGCATAGCCATGAAAATCAATAGGACAGAAGTCAGTATTAAGAAAAAATCAATAAATCCTGGTAACACAGGACAAGCAGAAAACCTGATTCGTGAGTTTTCTACTTGCTCTTTCCTTGCTCAGTCCAACAAGTGTTGTTTCATGTACTAACCAATATTGATTTGTTGGCACTGGCTATGAGTACCTGCATGGACAAAACAAACCTACTTAAAAGCTGGCAATGAATTGTGATTATTTTTTGAGAATTTCTGGAACCTGAACTATTCTAGGGTAATTTTTAACTTCAAAAAGAACAAAATGATTAAGAAGACATTTGGGGAATATTTCTCCCTGTCTGTGGCCTGCGTTTCCATTCTCTTGACAGTGTTTTTTGCAGAGCAAAGACTATTAATTTTAATAAAACCCAGCCTAGCAATTCTTTCTTTCATGGATTGCATCTTTGGTGTCATATCTAAAAAGTCACCACCAAACTCCAGTTCATCTAGGTTTTCTCCTGTATTATTTTTTATGAGTTTTATAGTTTTACCTTTCACATTGAGGCCTCTGATCCATTTTGAGCTAATTTTTGTGAAGGCTGTGAGTTCTAGGTCCAGATTCTTTTTTTTTTTTGCATGTAAATGTCCAGTTACTCCAGCATCATTTGATGAGGAGACACTCCTTGTTCTATTGGATTGCCTTGTTCCTGTGTTAAAGACTGGCTGATGATATTTAGGTGGGTCTATTTCTGGCTCTCTACAGCACCAAGAGTGAGCCCTAATACAAATTTTGGGCTCTGGGTGGTGATGATGCGTCAACATAGGTTCCTAGACCACAGAACATGTGCCATTTGGTGGGAGGAGGCTGTGCATGTGTGGGCCCAGGGGATACAGAAAATGTCTTTGTACCTTACACTCAGTGTTGCCATGGACCTACCTAAAACTGCTCTGAAAAATGAAGTCTATTTAAGAAAATAAAAATAAAAACATGACTGACCAGGAGAGAACAAAAGATATATTGGTAACTAATAAAAATTTGCACATTTATATCTGAGTAATTTCAGATTATTAACCTGACAAAATGCACAAACAATCGAAAACTATCCCAACTTGGCAGCTGTGAGCAAGGCAGCCACTTGGCTCACTTGGTCACACACCACCCTGTGTCACACGGGTGAGCCGCCCTCACTGACAGGCTAGCGCCTGTAATGTGCACGTCAGTCAGTCCAGTACTGGGCTGCATAGCATGAAGTCTATCCATTTTAAGCATAGAGCTATTTAAACTTTAGTAAATTGGAGAGTTGTATAATCATCACCACAATGCAGTTCTGGGACATTCCATCACCCTAAGGTTAGGCTTGTGTCCATTTGTAGTTGATCCTGTTGCCGACCTTTGCCACGGTCATCATCATTCTCCTTTCTGTCTCCAGATTTGCCTTCTCTGAACTTTTCCTACTAGTGGCATCGTGATGCAGTTACATGATGTGTGGCCTTCGGATCTGGCTTCTTTCACTCAGCACAGTGTTTGTGAAGTTTATCCATGTGGCAGCTGTATTCCATTGTATGGATGTGACAAATACTGTTTACACACTCACCAGTCAGTGGACATTTGGATTATTTCCTTTTTTTTTTCTTCGAGCATCAAGTCTTTGTGTGGACATGTTGTCCTTTCTCTTTGGTAGATGGCTAGGAGTGGAACTGCTAGGTCATATGGTATATTTATGTTTAATTTTTAAGAACATGAGTACTGTGGTTTCATCATTTTACATTCCTGTCAATGATGTATAAGAATCCTGCTTCTGTACATCCTTGGTTACCTTTGGTTAACAGCATATTATAGTTTTGAAATCAGGAAACACAATCCCCCACTTCATTTTCTGTCTTTTAGGTTATAGGTGTTCTATTGGGATGACGTGGTAGCTCACTGGTTTTAATTTGCATTTCTGTAATGACTGTTAAGCATATTATCATGTCCTCATTGGTCATGTGTGTATTTTGGTGAAATGTCTGTTTGAATCTGTTGCCCATTTTTAAATCACTTGTCTATGAGTTTTAGAGTTTGTTTTTTCTGGTTAGAAAGACTTTATAAGATAGATGATTTGCAAATATTCTTCCCTGGTCTGTGGTTTGTCTTTCACTTTCTTAATGGTGTCTTTTAATGTGCAAAAGTTTAAAATTTTGTTGGAGTCTAATTTATCAGTATTTCCTTTATGTATTGACCTTTGATGTCATACCTAAGAACCCTTTGCCTAACCTAATATTATATTTACTTTTATGCTTTTTAAATAAATGTTTTATAGTCTTTGCTCTAATATTAGGTATATGATCCGATCTGAGTTGATTTATGTATATGAAGTTAGATAGAAGCTTAATCTTTTTTACAGGTGGATGTTCATTTTGCCCAGCATCATTGTTGAAAAGACTATCCTTTCCATGTTGAGTTGCCTTGGTTCCTTTGTTGAAAAATCAAATGACCACACATATAAGGGTTTATTTTCTGGACTTTCAATTCTGTTTAACTGATTACTTTATGTATCTACCTCTATATCCACATTATATCTTTGCTAGTACCACATTGTCTTGGTTACAGTAGTAAGTGTTGAAATTGGGAAGTCTGAGTTTTCCAACTTTGTTATTCTACTCCAAAATTGTTTTGGATATGGTGGGTCATTTATTTATATTTTAGAATAATGCTGTTAATTTTACAAATTAAAAAACAAAACAAAACCCAACAACCCCAAACAACCAAAACCTGCTGAGATTTTTTTTGACAGGTGTTACATTGAATCTTTAGATCAATTTGGGAAGAATTTCCATTTTAACAATATTAAATCTTCTTTCAAGGTTTGTTTTTTTAATCCTTGCTTGAAGACATGCTTATTGATTTTATAGAGAAGAGAAGGGAAGGAGAGAAACATCGATGTGATAGAGAAACATCAATCGGTTTCCATTCGTATGCACCCCAAATGGGGACAAAACCAACAACCTAGGGATGTGTCCTGACTGGGAATTGAACCTGCAATGTTTTGGTTTATAGGATGATGGTCCAACCAACTGAGCCACATGGGCTCAGTCATTTCATGACTGAATGAAACTTTAGGATAAAGATATACAAAAAACTATTCAGCCCTGGCTGATGTGGCTCAGTGGTTTGAGCACTGGCCTGTGAACCAAAGGGTCCCCGGTTTGATTCCCAGTCAGGGCACATACCTGGGTTGCAGGCCAGGTCCCCAGTAGGGGGCATGCGAGAAGCAACCACATATTGATGTTTCACTCCGTCCCTTTCCTTCTGTCTAAAAATAAAGAATTAAAATGATAAAAAAAATTAAAAAACCTATTTGTATCAAATTTTAAAAAAGAACTCTGAAACCATCACAAAGTTAAAGGAAAGTTCCAAGAAAAGCCATATAACTTTTTCTCCCTTGAATCATTTGAGGGTGAGTCACTGACCTTATGTCCCAACAATCTCAAATATTTTAGGCCCTAAAGTTTGGGGGTATTTCCAACAAAGAAGTATATTTTCCTCCACGAGCCAAATCAGGCATCAAAATCAGGACACTAGTTGATACATTTCTTCTATTAACCCCATTCGAGTTCCATCAGACCTTATTTAGGTTCTGCCAGTTGTCCCAGTGATACCCGACAGCGAAGGGTCCAGTTCAGAGTATCACCCTGCATTTAAGCTGTCTACTCTGTCCAGATGGAGCTCTCAGACCTTCCCTGAGCCTCTGACAATGGCATTCATGAAAATGACAGGCTGCTGTGCTGTTGTGTGCTCCTCGGTTTGGATGTCTGAAGTCCCCATGATTAGATTCAGGTGAAGCAGCTTTGACGCAGTTTCCCTCACTGCAACCCTCCCAGTGACACTCAAGGGCCCCTTGTCTCACTGTTGACGAGGTTCACTTTGGTCTCTTGGTTCAGGCTTCTCCGCTGTGAAGGTTCTCTCTTCTCCTTTATAATTACCAACTGTTTGGTGGATGGCTACCATGTAAATCCTTGTTACTCACTGGGCTTTCAATTTGTCATCTACTTATGTGTGAATGGTTCGATAATTTCTCATTTCATTCAAAGTGTTATAACCTATTACAATCCTTATTTGGATGCTCCGATTGCCCCAGTTTGGCCAGTGGGAGTCCCAGTAAGCTGGCTCTTTGGTCCTTTCGATGTGCCCTTCCTCATTCTGTGAGCACTTCCTTGTTTCTCACACAGATATTCAGGGTCATCTCGTACATTTCCCATCCCAGCCTGAAATCAGCCTCTTCTCAAAGGAGCCTGGCTCGTTTGAGAGGAAAACGGTAATTACAACATTTATGGATGCTGAGCATCCTCACTGTTACTGGGTGGCTACTCTCAGGTCCAGCTTTTAAAGCAAGTCTATTGGGATCTGTTTCTACAAAGGATTTCAGAACAAAGAGGTTCACAGCTATTAAGCATTTATTTTTAACGTTGCAGGGTCAATCAAGAATGCTGGGATTTCAAGACTTCTGAATGAATTTTTGGGAAAGATGTTCATTAAGTAAAGTTTGGTTGCAACCTTCTCTGCACAATTCCTTTGAAGACCCCAACCCATCCCTCTCCTGCTATTGGTGATGCACGTGAAAAACTTACTTTCCCTTCAACAGCACTTCTGTGTTGCTGAGTGGGGCTTAGGCGTGATGACCCCGCAAAACCAGGAAGCACTCTACTCAGGCGCTTCAGCTTATCCTTAGTACAGACAGCTGTCCTGAAAGGTCAGTAGTTTGGGACAGGCTTCCTACTCAGTTGGCCAAATATGTCTAAGGTCACTTTGGCCCTACTGTTGGGATGGTATGTTCTGAATTATTTCCCAAGAAAAAGTTACCCTCAATGTTGTTGCATTTTAGATGGAGGCACAAATCATTAAAATACACTCCAGGGTTCAATTCTTTGTGCTCCCTCAAAATGTTTTATTGTACTAATTAGATGTCAGTGTTTTTCAAAAATACAGGAATTGTATTTTAATCCAATCTGATACTATTAAATATTATGAAGGCATTGAGATAATCATTTTAGAAGAATGTTTAAAAACATGAGAAAAATGTCTACTATAGACTATGAACAAAAACAGAAATTATGACCAACTGCATACTGTAACATCTCAGTTTTATAAATATATTGATGTACATTTACAAAATTGTATATGTAACTTAAAGGTTTATTGGTGAAATGATGTGTTATTGAGCTGTTTGCTAAAATGTCCCATATAAAAAGGGCTTGGAAAAATGGGAAGATGAATGAAACAAAATCGGTGGCATGCTGATCCATGTGAAGCTGGGTGGTGGGCGCTGGTGTTCATTGGAGCATCTTTGTGCACACTTACATACGCGGTCTGTCCAGAAGGTATCCAGCCATGTAATATGAAAAGTAGAGACTTTTATTGAGGAAGACACAAGATACAAGACACACTGCACATAGTACAATGATGCCTCAGTCCCTTTCAAAGTAGGCACCTTGGGACCTCACACAGTTCTCTCAGTTGTCATCAGCTGCCCTGCCGTATTTTCCTGAGTCTCACTGATGGTCTGAAATCTCTTCCCTTTCAAAAGTGATTTTAGTTTTTGGAAAAGCCAGAAGTCACAGGGTGCCAAATCTGGGCTGTTTGGGAACTGAATCACCCACCTGGGTGATTTGATGTTTTGCCAAAAGACTCTGCATCAGATGTGATGTGTGAGTGGGCGTGTGGGCGTGATGAAGCTTTCCATCACCAGTTACCCACAGATGTGGCCTTCTGAATCACTCGAATAGTTTCCACAGAGGAATGTTCAAACTTAACACAAAATTTGATGCAGATTTGATGCTGTACTCACTCAGTCATTTTGAATGTGACAGCCACACAGTGCACATGCTCACTCAACGGGGTCTACCACCCCCACTGACTAGTGCAGTGAAGTCATCATTGTTTACTCCTTGGCTGTGAGTTACAGCAATGTCATGCAAAGTATTCTTGTTATAATAGCAATGGCTGGACTTTTTCTGGACAGACCTTGGTATGTTAATAATAATAAATACTACACTGCATTAGAGAACAAACTCTGAAAGGCTATATGCCAAATGCTAACAGTGAGTATTTCTTGGTATCACAAGGTGGTATGATTATTGATGGTTTTATATTCTTCTTTATACTTTGTATTTTCTAAAGTTTCTACAATGAACATATATGTACAACCTGAAAAAATGACAATAAATCTCCATGTTCACCCTCTCTATAAATACCTGTTACAATGTGGGCTTGGAGGACTGATGGCTGAGGAGCAGTGGACCCTGGAGGGGAGGCCAGCTCCCTCCCTCCCTCAGCTGCAGTTCCTCCCCACCTGCATCAGGGAGAAGCGTGAAGCAGGAGAGCGCCTGCAACACCCACTGATTTAATGCGAATTCCAGGCCAGGGATAACTGCTAGGATTTCAGAGCAAAAGAACCAAGCCACCGCTTCTGTGTATTTCAGTAAACTTCATGGAGACTAATTTTGTCAGACACCCCAGAACGTGGAACCCATTCCACCTTGAGAGCCTGGCTGAACAGGGGCAAAACAGGGATGAATTGCAAGAAATCATGTATAATTTATTTATTACATTAAAGGTATTAAAGAGAAACTCACCTGCAGAGGCACCACAGAACAAACCCAAGTTCACAGTAAGGGTCCAAGCAGATGGCCACTTCTCTGGAGGGGTAGAGCTCACACTGTAGCTTAATGGATCGGCAGAAGGCACTAGTGGCTGCGTGACACATCTGCAAGACAGCAGGGCCCACTGAGTGCACGGAGCCCCAACACCAGTGCCCAGAAGTGATTTAGGGCAGGGGACAATTGTGACCAAACTTTTGTCATTTATAAGGCATTTTTACAGTATTTTAAAATACCAAAGTGGGACTGATGCTGGGATTGGAGCAGCTTGTTCCTGTCCTTGGGTGGTGGGCTGAGAGTGGGTTTTGCCTGCCATCCCAAGATATAGCTGCCATATCCCACTGCACAGATCTGTGATTCCTGCTCAGATGTGTGATCTTCAGCAAACTCTGCACCTTCTCTGAGCCTCCCTGACTTGGGGCTTGTTCACCCCTCATGCTCGGCTGGCCCCTGTTGCCCACTAGTGCTGCGTCGGGCCTGGAGATGGACTGTGAATAAGGTGTAGGAGAGAGTGCGCTACTGTATTCTCATTAATCTTCCCATTTTAAGTAAGAATTCCACACACAGACACACGACTTTCTGGTCCCCTGGACCTAATAACTCTAGAAATTGAAGCACCAAAGTCTTGCATTTGAATAGCTGGTTAGTTGACCAAGGGCTTCCTCAGTGGCCCCACTGTAGGCCTGTGAAGTAGGCAGGAAGATGTCACACTCATGCGCCATCTCTGAGCAGAACGATAAATTAGGGGAAAAAAATCCCATTTACTTTAGCAAGAAGAAAAATACAATACCTAGGAATAAATTTAACCAGGGAGGTAAATGACCTGTACTCAGAAAACTACAGAACACTGAAGAAAGAAATTAAGGAAGATACAAATAAATGGAAGCATATACCATGTTCATAGATTGGAAGAATTGATGATATTAAAATGTCCAAACTACCCAAAGTAATCTATAGATTCAATACGATGCTTATTAAAATACCAAGAGCAGTTCTGGCCAAGATGGAGGTGTAGGTGGATACACTGTGCCTCCTCTCACAATGAAAATTAAGGACAATAAATATTTAGAAACAAGAAAACACCAGAACTGATTGAAAATTGAACTCTATGGAAGTCCAACAACCATTCATCCAGACCGGTAAGAGGGGCGGAGTTGTGGCAGGAAAAAGTGGAGGCTGGCGGACCTCGGAACACAGGCAGCAGAGGCTGGCAGTTCCCAGGTGCACAGGTGGCAGCTGGTGGACTCTGGGCCCACAGGCAGCAGCTGACAGACCCCAGGCACAGGGAGGCAACTGTGCAGACCCAGTGAGGGGGCACAATGTGGCTGGCTGACCAAGTGGTCCCACATTCCTGCTCGCAGACAGTCCAGGTGAAGGGGAGGCGGCAGAAGGGACTGGAATCCGGAGGAGAGCGGAGCAGGTGCCATTATTCCCTCTCAGACCCCGCCCCCACATACAGCGTCACATCTCAGCGACTGGGCTGCCCCGCACTGGGGAACACCTAAGGCTCCACCCCTCACTACGTAACAGCTGTGGCCAGACCAAAACCAAACCAAAACAAAACAAAACAAAACAAAAAAACACCCAAAATGGCTCAAACCGGAGAGCAAATCAAAGCTCCAGAGCCAATTCCTCTAAGCCGTGAAGAGATAGTCAACATATCAGATGCAAAGTTCAAAGCCCTGGTGATCAGGATGCTCACAAAATTGGTTGATTTTGCTCACAAATTAGATGAAAAAATGCAGGCTACAATATGTGAGGAAATAGACTACCAGGAAGTCCAGGAAGCTCAGAGTCCCAAAGAAGTTGGACTCAAGGACTAACACACCAAGGCACATCATCATTACATTAGCCAACATTAAAATGAAGGCGAGAATTCTAGAAGGAGCAAGGGATAAGGGGACAGTCACCTACAAAGGAGTTCCCATAAGACTGTCAATTGATTTCTCAAAAGAAACCTTGCAGGCAAGAAGGGGCTGGAAAGAAGTATTCCAAGTCATGAAAGGCAAGGACCTACATCTAAGATTGCTCTATCCTGCAAAACTTTCATTTAGAGTGGAAAGGCAGATAAAGCGCTTCTCAAATAAGGTCAAGTTCAAGGAGTTCACCATCACCAAGCCCTTATTCTATGAAATGTTATAGGGACTTATCTAAGAAGATAAAAAATATGAACAGTAAAATGGCAGCAAACTCACAGTTATGAACAACCGCACCTAAAACAAAAGCAAACTAAGCAAACGACTAGAACAGGAACAGAAACACAGAAATGGGGATCACATGGAGGGTTAGCAACAGGGGAGTGGGAGGAGGAGAGAGGGGGAAAGGTACAGGGAATAAATGGCATAGACAGTAGGTAGAAAATAGGGGGAGGGCAAGAATAGTATGGGAAATGTAGAAGCCAAAGAACTTATGTGTATGACACATGGACATGAACTAAAGGGAAGGAATGTGGGTGGGAGAGGGTGTGCAGGGTAGAGGGGAGTGAAGGGGGGGATATGGGACAACTCTAACAGCATAATCAATAAAATATATTTAAAAAATAAAAATAAAATATAGAACAACCATAAAAAAAGTGATTGATCTGGTTATACTCCATCCTTGGGGGAATTAGCACAGACTTTAGGAGGTTACTTTAAAGATATGCAGAAAACATTTGCTGCTTTAATTCAGGGCAAGAGAGTTTTAGCAAAGGACGCCTCAAAGCAGCCTGGGTAGAATGCAGGCCTGGTTTTCCATGGGAAAGAGGATCTGTGCGCCTGGCTCCTATGTGCCACCGCACGCCTGCTGGTTTTCCGAATCAGGCCTGGGTTACATTTGCCACTGCTATATGGATCAGTTTCCTATAGTTGTTGTATGAGGAGGTGAGCCATGTTTACCTATCTTGACTGGAAGTCCCAAGTTTTGCTTTTTAAATTAATTCCCTATTGCTCAACTTCCAAAAAGCTTCCAAACGTTACCCCAAAATTCCAATAATATTTTAAGAAAAAAGGATAAAGTTGAGCAAGTATAACCCACTTTTTCTTTCTTCTGTTTTTTAAAATATATTTTATTGATTATGCAATTACAGTTGTCCCATTTCTCCCCCATCATTCCCCTCCACCCTGCACACCCCTCCCACCCACATTCCCCCCCTTTAGTTCATGTCCATGTGTCATAAGTTCTTTAGCTTCTACATTTCCCACACTATTCTTGCCCTCCCCTGTCTATTTTCTACCCATCATTTATGCTACCTATTCTCTGTACCTTCCCCCCTCTCCTCCTCCCACGCCCCTGTTGCTAACCCTCCATATGATCTCCATTTCTGTGGTTCTGTTCCTGTTCTAGCTGTTTGCTTAGTTTGCTTTTGTTTTAGGTGTGGTTCTTAATAGCTGTGAGTTTGCTGTCTTTTCACTGTCATATTTTTTATCTTCTTTTTCTTAGATAAGTCCCTTTAACATTTCATATAATAAGGGCTTGGTGATGATGAACTCCTTTAACTTGACCTTATCTGGGAAGCACTTTATCTGCCCTTCCATTCTAAATGACAGCTTTGCTGGATAGAGCAATCTTGGATGGAGGTCTTTGACTTTCATGACTTGGAATACTTCTTTCCAGCCTCTTCTTGCCTGGAAGGTCTCTTTCGAGAAATCAGCGGACAGTCTTATGGGAACTCCTTTGTAGGTGACTGTCCCCTTATCCCTTGCTGCTTCTAGAATTCTCTGCTTCATTTTAATCTTGGCTAATGTAATTACGATGTGCCTTGGTGTATTCCTCCTTGAGTCCAACTTCTTTGGGACTTTCTGAGCTTTCTGGACGTCCTGGTAGTCTATTTCCTTTGCCAGATTGGGGAAGTTCTTCTTTATTATTTGTTCAAATAAGTTTTTCACTTGTTGCTCTTCTTCTTCCCTTTCTGGGACCCCTATAATTTGGATGTTGGGACGTGTAAGGATGTCCCGGAGGTTCCTAAGCCTCTCCTCATTTTTTTGAATTCTTGTTTCTTCCTCGTTTTCTGTTTGGTTGTTAGTTTCTTCCTTCTGGTCCACTCCATTGATTTGAGTCCCAGTTTCCCTCCCATCTCTATTGGTTCCCCATGCATCTTCCTTCATTTCACGTATTGTAGCCTGCATTTTTTCATCTAATTTGTGAGCAAAATCAACCAATTTTGTGAGCATCCTGATCACCAGTGCTTTGAACTGTGCACCTGATAGGTTGGCTATCTCTTCACGGCTTAGAGGAATTGGCTCTGGGGCTTTTATTCGTTCTCCAGTTTGAGCCATTTTTGGTGTTTTTTGTTTTGTTTTGTTTTGTTTTGTTTTGGTTTTAGTCTGGTCACGGCTATTATATAGTGAGGCATGGAGCCTTAGGTGTTCCTCAGGGCGGGGCAGCCCAGTCGCTGGGTTGTGACGCTTTAGGTGGGGGCGGGGTCCAAGAGGGAAGAATGGCGCCTGTTCCACCCTCTCCTGTACTCCGGTCCCTTCCGCCGCCTCCCCTTTGCCTGGATTATCTGCGCACGTGCGCGTGGTGTTACGTAGTGAGGAGTGGAGCCTAAGGCGCTCCCCAGGGCGGGGCAGCCCAGTCACTGGGTTGTAACGCTGTATGTGGGGGCGGGGTCTGAGAGGGAATAATGGCGCCTGCTCCTCTCTCTCCTGGATTCAGTCCCTTCCGCCACTTCCCCTCTGTCTGGACTGTCTGCGCTCGAGAATGTGGGACCACCTGGTCAGCCAGCCGCCTTGTGCGGCCTCACTGGGTCTGCACAGTTGCCCCCCTGTGCTCAGGGTTTGCCAACTGCTGCCTGTGAGCCCGGGGACTGCCAGCCGCCACCTGTGCACCTGGGAACTGCCAGCCACTGCTGCCTGAGTTCCCAGGTCTGCACCTCCACTTTTTCCTGCTGAGACTCTGCCCCTCTTACCAGTCTAGATGAATGGTTGTTGGACTTCCGTACAGTTCAATTTTCTATCAGTTCTGGTTGTTTTCTTGTTTCTAAATATTTGTTGTCCTTAATTTTGGTTGTGAGAGGAGGCACAGTGTGTCCGCCTATGCCTCCATCTTGGCCGGAAGTCCTCTTCTGTTTTTTTTAATGATTCATCTTATGATTGCACTAGCTAATTTATTTGTTTTATATAAAATCCTACCCTGAGGAGGCCAGGGTTTTAGCTGGCCTGGATATAGTCACCAGATGGCCTTCACTTTCTGTGTAATTCCAGATCTCTGTTGACTCTGTAGCTCTTGTTTTATATCTGCTTCAAAATACATTATAAATTGTGTAATCATTTTATGAAACAAATGAAACTCTGTAATGTGAGGATTATTTTTTTTTTTACTTTTTTCTTTCTTGCTTTTGGACTTATTCTTCTCTGCCCTGGATGAAATTTTTCAGGTTAAAAATCTTTCTGGATCCTTCAATCACAAGGAAGTTTCATTTTAGGAAAAATAAATTCCTGTCAAGTTTAATATAAAAATATAGGATTATAATCTAATTTAGAGTTCTATGGTCCTTCAATTTAGGCCTGCACAGGAATGGGGGATGCATGATCTGCCTCTTCATTATTTCCTAATGCTACCCCCTCTTCTACTCCTAGGTATAAATTCGTACATCTTGGGAAGAAAAGAAAGAGGTAAGAAAAGTTTTATTTGACTGAAATAGTTGTATGTGGCACAAAAGTGGGAGCTACATAACCTTTTCTGACCTAGCCTCCAAAATCTTGCGATGTCAATTCTTCTGCATTGTATTGGTTAACAGAGACACACACTCTCTCTCTCTCTTTCACATACACACACATACACACATGCACACACGCACGCACAAACACACACACCAGTTAAGGGCAGGAGACAAAGATAAGTGTGTCAAATGTGACAGATATACAATTGTTGGTCCCCCTTTCCCCCCCATGGGTGCTTTTTCTTGGGAAACCCTTCTGCAGGAGGAGCTATGACTTCATTAAACAAGTAATATTCTCATATCTGTTTCTAGCAACATACCTCTTATTATGGGCCTTTGGCTTCTCCAGGTTGGCCTCTTACATTCCAGGCTGCCTTCTGCCCCAGGATTCCTATCTGGATCTAAGGAGACAAACACCTGGGCACACTTCACTGGAAGTACAGATCTTGTCCAATGCAGCCCTCTTTGCTGTTTATAATTAGGCCACTCTAGTCACAGGGTTGCATCTTTAGGCTTCTTGCACCAGTCTCTGGTCTCCCAATCTTCAAAGGCTATAGGCCAAGTTCTTAGAGAGGTTTGTAGAAGTCCTTCTTTCCTATGTTAAGGTGAGGGAAAGTATTTTTCCCTGATCCCCTTCCCTCTACAGTTCCCAGAACTCTTTCCAAAGACATTCCTTCTATAGGCTTCCTTGGTTTTTCAACATTCATGGAAACGAATATAGGAGATTGAGCAGTGTTGATAGAATCGGTTGCACAGTCCTTAGAATGTATTGCTTCAGTGGCCTAGCAATTCAGTTTAGACATTCCTTAGACTGTGGGACCACTAGTGAAACTCCAAGACAAAAAGTCCTATTTTAATATCTTGCTACCCTTCAGCCAAGATTAATCAAGCAGAAATGCTACTTCCCCCATAGCAATGTTTAATAAGTCCTAAAAATGAAAGGTCAGGCTTAACCAAGTTTAAAGGAAGGATATTCAGGAGTATTTCAAAGCCAGAGGGAGGTTGCATGACATTGTGAGAGAAATTTGTAAGAAGAAACTTGTGGGAGAAGTGCTGAGTGTTCTTTGTAATCCAAGTGCTTGCCTTGTTTCCTTCAATCTACCCTTTACCGTGTGGTGAAGGAGTCATTTTAAAATGAAAACCTATTTGTACAATCCTCCTTTAATGCTTTCTGTATCTACTTTAAAAGATAAAGCCTAAGTTCTCAAGGGAAGTAATTTAAAACTTTTTTTGCAATATTTGAATATAATTTTCAGATAATGCATGCAGCCTTCAAGGAATTTTACTTTTGCCATGGACAACTTGGGCTACACTTTCCTCATCCTCATGCTCTCTCTCTAGTTTTAGTTTCTTTTTATGTTTCCTTTCTTACAAAGTAGCCAGGGTAGATTAATCGATTAGGTATAATAGGTTCATGTGTAGATCCCTTGATACTTTTAGGTGACCTCAAGAAACTGAATAAAACAATAATATTTAATAACTAATCCAGCCTGGAGTATATTTGTGTTTATAACAAAGTAGTCATAAAAAACAATTTATATATATAATGGAGGAAGGGTCCCCTGAAAGTAAAAGTGCCTAAAGTGCACAAAAGTTATAACACTCACTGAAAGTAGCTAGCTTTAAAGCAAATAAACATTTCTTAACTGATAACCATATTCGAAATTCTTCAGAGTTTTTATGCTTGTGGGTTTGGTGATCCGTTTCATTTCTGGCTGGGTTATGCAATTTACTGGTCATAAGTCAAAATTAATGTAGGGCATAAAATTCTGGGTAATATTTATTTGAACAATAAGTAAGCCTTCAAATATGGACCTTCAAATAGGAACCAAAAAAACAATCAGAACATATAGAAAACTGAATTGTATAGTCCGACAACAATTCACCCAGACTGGTAAGAGGGGTGGAGTCAGTGGCCTGTGGAGAGGGATTGTGGCAGGAAAAAGCAGTGGCTAGTGGTCCTGGACACTCAGGTGGCGGTTGGCACACCCCAGGTACACAGGTGGCAGTTGGTTTAGACTTTTCTTAACACAAGTTTTTCTTCTTTTTTTTTTAAAAAAAAAAACCAAGTTATTAAATTTACTATCATTGGCTTTAGGTTTATTTTTCACCAAAAACCACAGCACTATCTACTTGTAGTTTCAAAGGAGCATGAGGTAAACTACGTGTTGAATCCAATTGCCAATGTAATGTATAGAAGAAGAGAGAAACCTATTGAGAAACTACCCTCTTGCTAATTCAGTGTCTGTTTTCTTGACTGTGTCCTGTAAAAGTCAGTTTTCTAATTGAATCGTAATTCCCAAACTCCAATCCTGATTTTTTTTAGATTTGTCTTTTCAGCTGCTAATTGAAAAGGATGTATATTTAACCCCAGGTAAAAAAATCATCAGCTACGTTTAGGATGCTGTAAAACTATTTTCTTGGACAGGACCTTGTAGAGTTCAGGAAGTTCCCCTCTGCCTGATTGCTTATAGAATGCTTTTCTGTCTCACTTTGTCTTTATTTCTTCAAATTGCCTTCTGTGGCCACATCTTATGTTTTTTTCTAGTCCAGCTCATTTGCCTAATTGTCATGTTTGTATCTATCTCTTTATGGAAATTTTTAGGCTGACCTATTTCTGGCTTTGGACTTTCTCCTTGACTGTATTTTGCTTACCTGTCTGGATATTTCCTGCCATTAGTTCTTGGGTGCTGTATCCTCTAGAATCTAGAATCTAGAATCTCAGGTTGGACAAGTCCTTGGTTTGCCAGCAGTTCCCATACTGGCTGCTTATCAGAATGCCTAGGACCCTTCTTAAGAGTTTGGATACACAGTTCTCTCCTCTTGGGATTTGATTCAGTCAGTCTGCTGTAGTTCCTGGGAATTTACATTTTAATAAGTAGCTCAGGAGACTTAAGGTGCAGCTGTTGTGTTTGGAAACAACCAACTCATAGGATAAACTGTGCTCCTCTGAGGATACAAAGCTCTGCATAAGGTAGCCCAAGCCTATCCTTGTAGTCTAATATTTTGCCATCTCTATCTGCCATTCTTTTTCATGCACTTTCCTTCCTGCTGGTTCTTTCTCTTCTTGCCTCTTCCAACTGGAAAATTCCTTCTCATCTTTTAAATCCCAGATTAAATATCATTTATTCTTTGGGGATCTCTCTCACTCTCCTCCTGCCTTCCCTTTTCATTGAGCAAAATTAGTTTCTCATCTGTGCCATTGTATTAGTAAGAGCCCATATTACATTGTCAGCCTGAATCCAGATACTTATGACATAGGAAACTTAGATAGCAAGTGTTATTCAAAACATGGTCCATGGAGCTCCTACCACACAATTATCTTTGGTGTGTGATCAATGACAGACTTTTTCCCAGATCTGTTAAATCAGAAATTACAGTTGCTATAACAAATAGCATGAGTGAGTCTCTTCTGTCCATTAAGGACTGAGAACCACTGCTCTATCAATAGCAGAAATTCAAGACACCAGCTGAAGTGGCAATCCTTCTATGAACTGCATTAATCAATAAGACATATGCCAGGAGGTCAGAGCATTGATAACTTTACCAGCACCAAGACCTAAGGGTTGGTTTCAGTTATGTGCTGTCATTAATAGCAGTGATACTAGTGCTTACCTTAAAAAAAAAAATACACGTTGATTTGCTATTAATTAGGTCTCCCAGTTAAAAAAAAAAAAAACCTAGGTAAAAGAAAATATGCTTCAGAGCAGCATCTTATTTACTTATGAAACCATAGGTCTCCTTCACAAATCTGGAAATTCCCAGCCACAGGAAATGCCAAAATTTTAAGAAAATGATCTTTAAAAAAAAAGAAAATCATCTTTTCATAAAACTCCTAGAAGAAAGCATAAACCCTAAACTCTATGACATTGCTTTTAGTAGTATTTTTTCTGATATATCTTCTCCAGCAAGAGAAACAGGTGAAAGAAGTAAACAAACTGGACTATATTGAAATAAAAGATTTTGTACAACAAAGGAAACCACCAACAAAACTAAAATACCACCTATTAAATGGGAGAAGATATTTGCCAATGATACATCCCATAAAAAACTCACACATATTAATACCAAAAAACCCCAAACCATCCAATTAAAAAATGGTCATTGGCCCTAGTCAGGTGGCTAAGTTGGTTGGAGTGTCATCCCATACACCAAAAGGCTACAAGTTCGATTTCTGGTCTGGGCACATACCTAGGTTGAGAGTTCAATCTTTGGTTGGGGCATGTGTGGGAAGCAACTGATAGATATTTCTCTTTCACATTTGCATAATGGGGGGCGTTGGAAGGAGAAGAGCGAGAACAAGAAATTGAAAACCTATTAGGAAATATAATGAAAGAAAACTTCCCTAACCTGGTGAAGCAAATGGACATATAAGCTCAGGAAGCACAGATAGTTCCAAACAAGATGAACTCATAGAGCACCACAACAAGACACATTATAATTAAAATGCCAAAGGTTAAAGACAAAGAAAGAATCTTAAAAATAGCCAGAAGGGATTGGCAATAAATATTCAAAGTGATGGAAAGCAAGGACCTACAACCAAGATTAATCTACCCAGGAAAGGTGTCATGTAGAATTGAAGGACATTTTAAGAGCTTCTTAGACAAGAAAAAGCTAAATGAATTCATCGCTACTGAACCAGCATTACACGAAACATTAAAGGATCTTCTTTAAGAAGAAGAAGGGATAAAAAATATGAACAAATAAAGGACAATAAATATATAGCTATCAACAAATGAATCAAAGAAAACAAAATAAATGAACAAGCAGAACAGAAACAGACTCATAGATACAGAGAACATTTTGATGGTTGCCATATCGGGGGGTAGTTGGGGGAATGCGTGAAAAAGGTGAAGGGATCAAGAAGTACAAATTGGTTGTTACTGATGGAACAACCAATGGGGATGTGCAGTACAGCATAGGAAATATAGTCAATAATGTTCTAATAGCTATGTATGGTGTCACCAGATTTATAGAGATGATCACTTATTAAGTTGTATAACATCTAATTACTGGGGTGTATGCCTGAAACTAACACAATATTGTATGTGAACTGTAATTGAAAAATACAAAATACGCCCCCCCCAAAAGGACTTCCGGCCAAGATGGAGGCGTAGATGGACACACTGTGCCTCCTCTCACAACCAAAATTAAGGACAACAAAGATTTAGAAACAAGAAAACAATCAAACTGATAGAAAATTGAACTGTACGGAAGCCCAACAGCCATTCATCCAGACCAGTGAGAGGGACAGAGTCTTGGCAGGAAAAAGTGGAGGTTGGCGATGTGGGCGTACAGGCAGCAGCAGCTGGCAGTTCCTAGGTGTGCAGGCGGCAGCTAGCAGACCCCAGGAGCACAGGCGGGGGCTAGTGGACCCCGGGCACGGGTGGCAACTGTGAAGACCTAGTGAGGCCATGCAGGGTGGCTGGCTGACCAGGTGGTCCCACATTTGAGCGCAGATAATCCAGGTGAAGGGGAAGCGGTGGAAGGGACTGGACTCTGAGAGAGAGCAGAGCAAGCACCATTGTTCCCTCTCAGACTCCGCCCCTACGTACAGCATCACTACCCAGCGACTGGGCTGCCCCACCCTGGAGAACACCTAAGGCTCTGCCTCTCACTATGTAACAGCCGTGACCAGACCCTGCCCCCCCCAAAACCCTAAAAATGGCTCAAATGAAAAACAGATCAAAGCCTCAGAGCCAATTCATCTAAGCAATGAAGAGATAGCCGACCTATCAGATGCAAAGTTCAAAGCCCTGGTGATCAGGATGCTCACAGAATTGGTTGATTTTGCTCACAAATTAGATGAACAAATGAAGGCTACAATAAATGAAATGAAGGGAAATGCAGAGGGAACCAATAGTGATGGGAGGAAAACTGGGACTCAAATCAATGGAGTAGGCCAGAAGGAAGGAAGAAAGAAACAAACAAACAGAAAAGAAGGAAGAAACAAGAATTCAAAAAATTGAGAGGCTTAGGAACCTCCAGGACATCTTGAAACATCCCAACATCCGAATTATAGGGGTACCAGAAAGGGAAGAAGAAGAGCAACAAGTGGAAAACGTATTTGAACAAATAATAAAGGAGAGGTCCCCCAATCTGGCAAAGGAAATAGACTACTAGGAAGTCCAGGAAGCTCAGAGTCCCAAAGAAGTTGGACCCAAGGAGGAACACACCAAGGCACATCATCATTACATTAGCCAAGGTTCAAATGAAGCAGAGAATTCTAGAAGCAGCAAGGGATAAGGGGACAGTCACCTACAAAGGAGTTCCCATAAGACTGTCAATTGATTTCTCAAAAGAAACCTTGCAGGCAAGAAGGGGCTGGAAAGAAGTATTCCAAGTCATGAAAGTTAAGGACTTACATCCAAGATTGCTCTATCTTGTAAAGCTTTCATTTAGAATGGAAGGGAAGATAAAGTGCTTCTCAGATAAGGTCAAGTTAAAGGAGTTCATCATCACCAAGCCCTTATTCTATGAAATGTCAAAGGGACTTATCTAAGAAAAAGAAGATAAAAAATATGACAGTAAAAAGACAGCAAACTCACAGATATTAACAACCACACCTAAAACAAAAGCAAACTAAGCAAACAACTAGAACAGGAACAGAGCCACAGAAATGGAGATCATATGGAGGGTTAGCAACGAGAGTGGGAGGAGGACAGAGGGGGAAAGGTATAGAGAATAAGTAGCATAGACGGTGGGTAGAAAATAGACAGGTGGAGTGCAAGAAAAGTGTGGGAAATGTAGAAGCCAAAGAACTTATGACACATAGACATGAACTAAAAAGGGGGAATGTGGGTGGGAGGGGGTGTGCAGGGTGGAGGGGAATGATGGGGGAGAAATAGGACAACTGTAATAGCATAATCAATAAAATATATTAAAATCCCCAATAGATAAACACTGCCCCCCTGAAACAGATATTGATTGATTTGCTTATAAATACTAGATTATGCAAAAAATTCAAGTCAAGTTGAATTTCCAAGGGCCATGTTCTAGATCAAGTGGATTATTTTCCTCTTATTTTAGTGAGCCCACACGAAGTATTAAGAGAGACAGCTCATTGTACCAATGTTTTAATCAATTTTCCTTTCCACATGAGAAATTAACTTTCATGCTTTTGAGATACCTTATGAAAATGAGTAATCTAAATGTATGGAAAGAAGATGGAAACACAAAGCAGTAATAATAGTGTTTGGCTCAAATGTATGTTATTTCTGGTACTTGTATATCTTGTAGGAGCTCTGCTGCCATCCAAATTATACTCTCCACCTCCTTCCTATCTGCTAATTGAAGTACTACAGCCTCGTGCTACGTACATCTATGTAGTAAGGTTTTAAATGTGAGACACATTGGCTCCCATGGATAGATTTAATTTGTTTAGGACTTAATTAGCTCTTTTCTACGTATGATAGATATTTTGTGTTAATGAGAACTTGCTAAGAGTTAGTATTATATTTGGAGTTGTATAAGGCTGAAAATTAATCTTTTAATCCCTCTGGAACTCTTTTTTTAATGTGTAAAAGATGTGAGTTTTAAGATTTCTTTCAACTTGGTTTTGCCTAAACTGTGAGACTTTATTTTTGAGGGATGTGAACAGTCACGTCACATTCAACATACCGGTTGGCGTTAGGGCATCTTCCCCCACCCACCCAGTGCTAACAGGAGTTATATGAGGTTTATAAAATTAAGAGAACTTTTGGCTTATCTGAATTTTCTAAATATTGTATGACTAACATCTATTTCTTTTATAAAAGTTTTTAAAATTGTAAAATGTACATTAACAAAATTTCCCATTTGAATCATTTTGTGTGTACAGTTCAGTGACATCAAGTACGTTCGAGTTGCTGTGCAGCCCTGGCCACCACCCATCTCCGGAACTTTTTCATCTTTCCTAACGGATACTCTGTCCCTCTTAAGCAACACCTGCCCACATCCTACTCTCCCATTTCCAGAAACTACCATTCCACTGTACAAATATCTATTTTTAAGTCTCTTGGACATATTCTCAGAAGTGAAAATGCTGTGAAATTAAGTGGAAGAAACACGGTCATTCTATGTTTAATTTTTTTTTTTTTTTTTTGGAGAAACCACCATCCTCAATATCATAATAGTTTTCAGTATCAGTTGGATTGGTGAATGTTGCCTGGTTTAATCTTCAAAGAAAACTCTTATTTGGCACCGGTTGAGTCCCCAGGCAAGTTGAGGTTAGTGCCTCTATTAGTAGCTTAGTGGTGTATAACTACCCCTAAAAAAAGCATTGCTTCAACACTCTGAACTTATTTTGATATTCGCTTTACTGCAAAGCACATCCTTTGGCATATGTACTTTGAAAAACATTAATAACTCCTGTTTTGTTTTCTATTTCCTTTACTATGCATCTTAATGACCATTTATAATCTAATACCCTAAACATTTACAACCTAAATAGTTTGCTGAGGTATGTCTCCTCTCTTATAGTCAGCCTCATTGCTAAATGTCATTAGAAAACCTTAATAAATATCAGTTCTCTGAAGACTTAAAAAAGGGCTCTGTCTTTTTCGCTTAGTTGCGTTATTTTCACAAAGCATAATTCAACACTTTGTCTGAAGTCCACTTACAAATGTTCAGCTAAATGTTTTCCTTCAGGCTTACTTTATCAGTTTGGAACATCTTTTCACATGGTAGCATTTTTAGGAATAGGAATATCAGGTGACTTGAACTGAATCTCAGGAATTTACCTTAAATTAGTTCTATGGTAGAGTTACTGGAGGGCCAATGAGGCTTACTACTTAGTACTCATAGACGATAAATAAATAAGGAGGAGGAGGTATACATATTTTTTGATGGAAGTTTCATTTTGGTAAACTCGAAATAAAGTTATTTGTTTTAGTTTTTATTTTTTATCTTTTATTTTAGACAAATCCAAACTAGACAGTTTGATAGAAGATGCATTATAGGGACAGAAGAGTATTGAAAGAGACAAAGATTTAACATCTGTGGGAAAAACTAAAACCATATTTTTTGGAAAAAGACAAATGGAAAATCTGTGGAAAATTGATTATTAATAGATTGTTAAAATTCCCCACTAGGAATGGACACCGTCATATTTTTACACCCCATTTATCATCTTTTTATCAGAGAAATTAAATGGTATCGCAGTTCCCATTTTAATGTGTAATTGAAGTTGGGCTGGCTAAGCTTGTTTCTAGTAAAGAAAACTTTCTGTAACACAATAAAGCAATTCTGAGACTCCTCATTAATGTGTAGCCTGATTGCTTTAATGTTTGTTACTTGGTGCTCTTCAGAGGAGATCAACTAGTATGACCTGATAACGTCTCATAACTGAACATGGTGTGTATCAGTTCTGTTTACCAATTATCACATATTGAAGGAGTTTCTCCCTACACCATCACGCAATTCTTTGATATTGTGTCTTCCACTTCAACTCAATACTGTTTACACAGAGGTAGCATCAGATTCCACCGGTTGTGTTTGGTCCTACAAGACTGCCCTCCACTTCAGATGCCAGCAAAAATCCCAGGTTGTTACCTGTACTTCTGACCTGCTGACTATAAATGAGAGGTTTCCACTATTTTATTAAATAGCAAATGAAAACCACCATGGCATGTTTAGACAGAGAGACTGTAAAAGAAAAAAATATATATTGTAGTACTTTGATGGACACTGTTTTGGCTTTTTGAATAAGAGATCCCATATTTTCATTTTGTATTGGGCCTTGCAAATTATGTACTTGGCATTCTCTGCAGAACTTGTTACTGGGTGGTTGGGGTCAATGAATCTTCTGGGAGAAAGGTCCCAGAGACCTCTCTCATGGACAAAAGTGGTCTTGATGGATGTTTTGTGGCAGATGAGGACCCACAGGTCCACATAGGAAAGTTTGTGAAAAAAGAGAGACTCCGAGTTGTTGACACTGGATAACCACTAGGACCTAGAATGAGCGCCCATTCAATTGCCTACAGGCAGGTAACTGCCAGCGTCAAAGAATGTGGAGTGCAAGACCGGAGAGAAGTGCTTGTCTGTGCAATCTGACGTGCAGGAGGCGGAAGGGAGTACCTGCCACTCAGCTCCAGAAGGTTGTTGCTGTGTCAGCTATCAGTTCAGTATTGCAACATTATTCCAGAGAAACTGGAAACTCTGCTCTTTTCTGTGAAAAACTTAGTGACTTTTCAGAGAGTGTGGACAAACAAAGCATATCGAAGAGAAATATTTGAACCAGGGGCCCCTGATTTGCAAGTTCTGGCAGATTACGAAGCAGGCTGTAAACTTCTGTGGTCTCTGCCACTCTGGCCTAATTCCATGTTTTGGAAAAAAGACCGAGTGTCTGTGTAAGAAATGAAAAAGCTATAAATTTACCTTCAAGGGTGGAGTTATGCAGGGACTGGGATTAGAAAGGATTTTGCTGCAGTTTAGAGAAGACATGTATGTGTCCATTAGATTGTGAAGGCTGGTTTTCAACAATGACATCTGGTGACGGTGAAAGAAACAACAGCTGTGCTAGGCCAGGAAGCTTTCTTGTTTCACCAGCAGCCAGGCATTCTGAATGAATGAGGCTTAGAAAGTGGAAGGGCAGGTCAGAAGAGAGAGACAGCTGACCTTCCCTTAATGAAGCAAGGTGGGGGAGAGAGATATACAGTGAAAAAAATACAAGATGTGACCAAACATATATTTTAAGCCAGTAATATGGATGATACAGGTTTGTTTTGATTAAATGTGACAGATACTCAAATAGAGAACTTACATTTAAGTTTTCATTTTATTTATGGAAATTCAATAGGAATATTTCAGAAGAGATTAAGAATAGTATCACTTTATCGTAAGTGTATGACTTTATGACCTGGTGTTGGGTCATTATGTTGTTCAATATTTATTAAACAATAAATTTTAATGGAGTTTGGAATTGTCCTAGGTTAAGTATGTACATTAAATGTCTTTGGGGCATTTAAATTCATTACAAACTTTTATTTGAATTTTAACTTAAGGGAATTCAAGGGAACAAACATAGAAAATTCTCATTTATTTCTTATTTATTTGTTACCATCTACCAGATTAGTTGCTAGGATACAATAGCAACTCAGATATTTATGCTTGCTATTTTCATGGAGCTTACAATCTAGTAGGTATAAGAAGTATTAAACACTTGCATAAATAATCAAATTGTGCTAAGTGTTATGAAGGAGAAGGTAGAGACTGTGAGGCAGTAGTGTCAGGATGTAACATGGTCCCTGAGGAAGAGATATTTAATCTGAGATGCGAAGAATGATGAGCAGGAGGCATATAAGAGAGCCAGGTATCGAAGTGAGGAGGGACAAAAAATGTTTTTGTTACTGTGCAGGAGGAAAAGAAGCAATTTCCTCTTTTTTCTTTTGTAGTTCTATTAATGTCAGTAGCTGACAGATAAAGTAGGATGCTCTGCATGGACAAAGCTTGGCCTAGTTATAACTTCCCATATAAATGAGTTTGGATTTGAATGACACATTTTTTTCTTGGTTTGCTTTTTTGTTTGGAAGGAGGATCTTAGGTAGAAAAGATTTATTTTTTAAAATACATTTGTAGAAATGATAGACTTCCTAGAGAAAGATTTATACTATATCAACTAATAGGTATTAGTACTCCTCCTCCTACTACCCACTGATCACATGCTGAAATTTTATTATGTAAAACTCTTTCTGCAGAAGGGGAGATTCAGCATTTTTAAATATTTCTTTATGCAGTTACTCTTCCAGACTATTTAAAGTTATTTTATTTAAAAGAGTCTTTTATAAATTGCATTTATTACCTAATGTTGTGAAATGATGAAGTTGAGTGACATTTTTTCTCCTTGGAATTCTTTATTCAGCTTTGTTCTACTTTCCTTTTTACACCCATTTACTATGAAATGGTGACAAAAAAGAGGAGGAGGAAGAGAAGAAGGATGATGAGGAGGAAGTGAAGGAGGAGGAGGAGAGTAGTGAATGGGCAAAGGACACAAGTTGCACCTTTTACAGAGAATTTTTAAGTGTTTATTTTTCAAACAAAACTGTCCAGTTCTGTGATTTTCTCAGTCCACAAAGCTTGTTTTAGTTATAGATTAATTTGTCATTGTTTTTACTTTTTTTTACTTTTTATGAAAGAATATAATTACCTTTTTATCATTTGTAAATTTTTAAGGTCAGTGTTTTCTATATGAATATGATCTTTATTTTTCTGATTTTGCTTCAGTTTTAAATACATCTTTCTCAATAGCAGTCAGCTTTTAAGATACCTGTTTAAGAGAAAAGAATATGTAATCATACCAATACATATAATGTGTACAGAATTCATTGTTTTAATATATACTCATTTATCTCAGTTCCAAAATATTGAGATTCCTTGTTAATTTTGATACTTCAGTTTTTTCTTTGAAACAATATAGAGATATCAATATACTATCTCAAATATTCTTTCTCTTAAAAATTTTTATTGTGAAATACACATTCAGAATTGTGCATAAAACACAAATATATGGCTTAATAAGTTATTTAAAGCAAACACTGGGTAACTACCACACAAAGCAAGAAATAAAATGCTGCTGCTCCCACACGGTCCCTGTGTGTCTCTCCCCAGCTACCGTCTTCTCAAGAGATACTCTCTGTCTTGGCTTTTTAAAATTTTTATTTTTAAAAATATATAATCTCTATTATATTTTTCCCATTACCATTTAGTCCCCTTTACCCACCCCATCTTGGCTTTTTAAATAGTATTTTTTGTTGTTGAGATATCCTTTACATAGCATAATATTCACCATTTTAAAGTGCACACTTCAGTTGCTTTTAGTATATTTACTATGTTACACAACCTTCATCACTATCTAATTCCAGAACTTTTTCATCTACCACACCACCCCAATTTTGCATGTATTAGCAGTTCGTCTCAATTCCTCTAATCCCATACTATCTGGCAACCATTACTCTACTTTCTACTTTCTACGTCTGTAGATTTACTCATTCTGGGCATTTCATATAAATATTATCAAACAATATGTGCTCTTCTGTGTTTGGCTTTTTTCACTTAACATATTTTTTGGTAAAATTTATTTTATTTTTAAAAAATATTTTAAGATTATGCTATTGCAGGTGTCCCATTTTTATCTTCCCTTTATCCCCCTCTACCCTGCAACCTCCTTCCTCCAGTATTTCCCCTTCCCCTTAGTTCATGTCCATGGGTCGTACATATAAGTTCTTTGGCTTCTCCATTTCCCATAATATTCTTAACCTCCCCCTGTCTATTTTGTACCTACCATTTATGCTTCTTATTCTCTGTACCTTTTTCCCCATTCTCTCCCCTCCACCTCCCTGCTGATAACCCTCTATGTGATCTCCATTTCTGTGATTCTGATCACGTTCTATTGTTTGCTTAGTTTGTTTTTCTTTTTAGATTCACTTGTTGCTACATGTGAGTTTGTTGTCATTTTACTATTCATAGTTTTGGTCTTCTTCTTAAATAAGTCCCTTTATCATTTCATATAATAAGAGCTTGGTGATGAACTTTAACTGTATCTGGGAAGCATAGTTTATTTTTTATTGTATTTTTTCCATTACCATTTATACCCCTTATCCTCTTCTACCTACCCTCTGCCCCCACCCCAATCACCACACTGTTGTCTGTACCCATGAATTCTTTTATTTTTTTTTGCCAGATCCTGTTACCCCCAACCTTCACCCCCAGACCTGTTAGCCTGCTCTCCATCTATGAGTCTGTGTTTTGCTTGTTAGTGCAGTTTGTTCATTAGCTTCCACATATGAGCGAAAGCTTATGGTATTTGTCTTTCTCTGACTGACTTATTTCCTTGGCACAGCGTTCTCCAGGTTCATCCATACTGTCACAAAGCATAAATTTTTCTCTTTTTTACAGGCAAGCAATATTCCATTGTGTAAACACACCATAGTTGTTTTATTCCCTCATCTAGTGATGGATACTTGGGCTGCTTCCAAATCTTGGTGATTCTAAATAACACTGCAATGAACGTAGGGGTGCATATATTCTTGGGAATTAGTGTTTCAAGTTTCTTCAGATAAATTCCCTGAAGTGGAATGGCTGAATCAAAACAGAGTTCCATTTTTAAGTTTTTGAGGTATCTCCATACTGCTTTTCACAGTGGCTGTGCCAATCTACATTCTCACCAATAATGCAGAAGTGTTCCCCTTTCTCCACATCCTCGCCAGCTCTTGTTGTTTGTTGATTTATTGGTGATAGCCATTCCGATAAGTGTGTGGCGATATCTCACTGTGGTTTTAAATTGCATTTCTCTGGTGATTAGCGATATTAAGCATTTTTTCATATGTCTATTGGCAATTGGTTTGTCTTCTTTGGAGAAGTGTCTAGTTGGGTCCTTTGCCCATTTTTTAATTGGTTGCTTGTTTTTTTGGTGTTGAGTTTTGTAAATACTTTATAAAATTTGGATATTAACCCCTTCTCAGACATGTCAGTGTTGGTTCCCTGTATATTTTGCTTTGTTTCACTTTGCATAGCCTTCACTTCTTCCTCTATTTTGCTACCACACTCAGCCATTTCTGTGAGCATCCTCATTACCAGTGTTTTAAACTTTTCATCTGATAGATTGGCTATCTCCATTTCACTTAGTTCTTTTACTGGGGTGTTGTTCTATTCTTTTATTTGAGCCATATTTCTTTGTCTCCTTGATTTGGCAGCTTTCTTGTGTTTGTTTTTGTGTATTAGGTAGAGCTGATTTGACTCCCTGTCTTAGTGTACCCGTTAAGTTGTATGGGTCAGAGCCCTAGGTAACACTGTCCCTGCAGGGCAGCCTGCTTCAGTGCTTCGTGGCTTTGTATGTCGGGGAGGGGTCATAGAGGAGGCAATGCTGTTGCCTGACTGCTGGCAGCTTGTTTAGCACTTGCCCCACTTCCAGTCATATGTGTGACTAGAGCCCCTCCAGCTGTTGCCCTGGTGGTGATTCCCAGATTGGGTGGGTCTGTGTACATTCTAAGACCCTGTGGGCCCTTTAAATGGACTGTCCTGAGAGACCCACAGTTTCTTCCGCTGCCCTAACCCACACTGGATTTCATAGCCAGCAGTTATGAGACTTTATTTTCCCAGTGCTTGAACCCTGGACTGCACGCTCTGGCCTGGGGTTAGCTCCCCAGGTATCCCCAATGTTGGATTGCCTGTTTTGCTGGCTGCCGCTGCCTGGTCACTGCCGCCTCGACACTGCCACACCACGTTCTCTCTGCCCTGGTTTCCTAGCTCCTCCCCTCCTAGCCATCTAGATAAATATGTCTTCTTTAGATCTTTGGTTGTCAGACTTCCATACAGTTTGATTTTCTGGAAGTTCTGGGTGTTTTTTTGTTTTGAGGTTAGTTGTAATCCTTCTTAGGGTTGTGCGAGGAGGCAAAGAGTGTCTGCCTATGCCTCCATCTTGGCTGGAAGTCTCAGCATAGTGTTTTTAGGATTCAGCCATGTGGCATGTGTCAAGACTTTAATTCTTTTTATGCTGTAATAAGTATTGTATTGTATGAATATACCACATTTTATTTAGCCAGTTGCCACTTGATGACATCTGGATTGTTTCCAGTTTTTGGTTATTATGAATAATACTGCTGTGAACAATTTTTGTGTAGGCCTATGTTTTTAATTCTCTCAGGAACATTCATAGGAGTGGAATTGCTGTTTCTTTTCCTCCCCCTATATGTTTAGTAGTGAGCCTGGGACATAGGAGTTATCAGTAAATAATGGTTTAATCAAATTAAAGTAGATGGCTTTCATGGGTCATGACCAGGTGTTGGAGGAAGTTAAGAGGATATGGGTAACTGTTGGCTTGATAGCGGAACCTGGGCAGTCAGACGCTCCTCACTGCTCTCCTGTCCTTGGAACGCAGGTTGTGCCTACTGTTCTCATACTGACAGCCACTTCAAGGATGCCATCTTGAGAGAGCACTGTTGTTGAGACCATCTGGACTGTGTACATGTCCAACCCCATTAGCGCCTCTATATAAACTTTTAAGATTCTGGTGGGAGGGTGAAGAGATCTCATTCTGTGGCTCTCCAAGACAAGCCACATATATTAAGTTCTGTTGCTTATTAAACCTGTTACCTACTAACCTGGCATGGTCTGCCTCTTTAGTATCTCCTTGCCCTTCATGTATGGGGGCCAGTGTCAAATTTCACCTGGGGAATTCCAGAGGTTGCAAACTAAGAGGGTGCAAACCAGCACAAGATCTGCTCATAGCAATGCCCTTGCTGAGAACAATTGAAAAATTCTTATGTTCTACTACAAAGATGCAGGTAAGGAAAGGTTGCAAAACATAAGGCATAGAAAAGGGAAGTTGTACAACTATTCGTGCAACAAAGATTTCAGAGCCCAGAGCTTGGAAACTGTCTTAGTGTCAAATCCATTTTTAGCAAGAGAATTATTGCCTTATGGGGAAACTTCTGGGCACTGACTTGGCCCTTCTTGAGAATTGGGAGTAATACCCCAGGAGTGACTTTTTTAAGGCATTTGGACCTGGAGAAGCTCATTCTTCTCAGACTGCTGATCATTAGGATCACTTTGGACACACCCATTTGAAGAACAGAAGGGGAACAATAGTGGACTGAATGTTCAGTGTTCTCGGATCAGTCTCCCTCCCATGTTCTTCTCATATATATTTTTGATGTTTAGCAATATTTTCAAATAGAACTGATTTTTTTCTTATTAGTTTTATTTTTTTTAAACATTTTTTTTTCTTTTTAGATTTTATTTATTTATCTTTAGAGGGAAAGGGAAGGAGAGAGGGAGAGAAACATCAATGTGCGGTTGCCTCTTGTATGTCCCCTGCCGGGAACTGGCCTGGCAACCCAGGCATGTGCCCTGACTGGGAATCGAACCTGGATCGTTTGGTTCGCAGGCCCACGCTCAATCCACTGAGCTACACCAGCCAGGGCTTATTAGTTTTATTTTTACCATCAGTATATCCACTTCTTCTTGGACAATAATCTGGGACTATAATAGCTGAAGTAAGGTGGGCAAAAATAATGTATGCAACTGATCATCTCAATTTCCCAATTACAGAGTTGATCTTAATGTTCTTTTTAGGGCAGAACTTCTTATCTCTTGGTCCATAAGCATGAGTGATATAGTCCATGAAACCTACAAAACTATAAGCATAATTATATATGCATATCTTGGGAGAAACAGTTTATATCTTTTTTCAGATTCTCAAAGGTATTCGAGAATAAAGGACTGCATATCTAAAGAATCATGTTTCTTTATTAAATCAATGCATATGTATTGAGAACATAATATGAGACAGGCATTGTTTTGAGGCTGGGCTATAGCTGTGAACCAGACAGATTCTTCTTTCATTGAATTTATATACCAGAGAGAATAACATTTCACAAGAAATGTCATGGAAATCAGAGAAAACACAATGAAAGCAAAATGCTCAGACTCTAATATCAGATTATACAACTGTTACCAAAGAATCTGCAGAGGGAAAGTCAGTCCAAGGGTTATTATTTCTGTAGAGTCAAACATCTCACAATTGACCTAATTTTTCACTTTCCACTGGACTTTATTTTTTACACTGTTGACATGACTGTGGTGTCTCAAATGATTTAGTTTCCTCATTCTAAATGGTCTTGCAGCTTTGAGACTCTTTAAATACTTTAAAATAATGCATATGTTGGTACAAGGCAGTTCTAGTGCGGTAGGAACCTGTCAATTTGCAGATGCTCCTTCCCTACTGTGAACATCTTTGTTCTTTTCTTTGCTCTTACCTGGTTGGAGCCCTTCTAGTCCTGTTAGCAGTAACTGCCACTGGGTGGAGGTATAGCATCAGGCAAATAATCTTTTCACAGATTCAAGCAGTAATTTCCCTGACTTTTCACCAACATTTTGCTTAGCCATAATGGGTAGACTGTTGATTTCCAGCAATTTTGAAGTGCAATATTTGATTACTTAGTGGCTATATTCATTGAGTTCTTTTGCAGAGTCTTAAGATATATTTTTAAAAGTTAAGAATGTTAATTTTGTTTTGATAATTTTCTGACGCCCTTCAAGATAACTAGAGAAATCCTGGGGTGCAGAAAACCAGTGCCAGTGATTTGGGTGTAGGTGGGTGTTGTGCTGCTGACACACGCTTTATACGACCGTGATAAATGATCACAAGACTTAGACTCGCCTAATGCCGGGGGCCATTTGGTGGTTTCCTGTTGCCTTAGGTTAAATTGAAGAAATTGCATATTGAAATATTTCTCAAGTGTAACCAGTGTTTATATACTGATAACCATATCCAGGAAAATTAGTATTATTTTCAACACCATATCAGAAAACTTTCGAAGATGGAGGTATAGGTAGATACACTTTGCCTCCTTATAACCAAAGGAAGGACAACAACAAATTTAAAACCAAAGGAAATAGACTACCAGGAAGTCCAGGAAGCTCAGAGAGTCCCAAAGAAGTTGGACTCAAGGAGGAACACACATCATAATTACATTAGCCAAGATTCAAATGAAGGAGAGAATTCTAGAAGCAGCAAGGGATAAGGGGAGAGTCACCTACAAAGGAGTTCCCATCAGACTGTCAGCTGGTTTCTCAAAAGAGACCTTACGGGCAAGAAGGGACTGGAAAGAAGTATTTGAAGTCCCGAAAGGCAGGGACCTACATCCAAAATTGCTCTATCCAGCAAAGCTTTCATTTAGAATGGAAGGGAAGATAAAGTGCTTTTCAGATAAGGTCAAGTTAAAGGAGTTCATCATCACCAAGCCCTTATTATATGAAATGTTAAAGGGACTTATCTAAGAAAAAGAAGATAAAAAATAGGACAGTGAAAAGACAGCAAAGTCACAGCTATTAAGAACCACACCTAAAACAAAAGCAAACAGCGAGAACAGGAACAGAACCACAGAAATGGAAATCATATAGAGGGTTAGCAACAGGGGAGTAGGAGCGGGGGGGAAGGTACAGAGAATAAGTAGCATAGACAGTGGGTAGAAAATAGACAGGGGGAGGGCAAGAATAGTGTGGGAAATGTAGAAGCTAAAGAACTTATGACACATGGACATGAACTAAAGGGGGGAATGTGGGTGGGAGAGGGTGTGCAGGGTGGAGGAGAATGATGGGGGAGAAATGGGGCAACTGTAATAGCATAATCAATAAGATATATTAAAAAAGAAAAAAGAAAAAAGAAACTATATAAAATAAAAAAAAATAAAACCAAAAACCAACCATGACTGCCAAAAAATCAAACTGTATGGAAGTCTGACAACCAAGAAGTTAAAGAAGAAACATTCATCCAGACCTGCAGGAAGGGCAGAGGCAGGCAGCTGGGGTGGAGAGGACTCACAGCAAGGCAGTAGCTGGCGGTCCCACATTTGTGTGCAGTTTAGTTTCTCTAAACTGGGAGGAAAAACTGGGCAACGAGACAGGCCATGCAACCTAGGGGTCCAGCAGGGGAAAAGAAAGCCTCAAAACCTGTGATTGAAAACAACTGTGGGGTTTGAGGCGGCAGGAGAAACTCCCAGCCTCACAGGAGAGTTCACTGGAGAGACCCACGGGGTCCTAGAACGTACACAAACCCACCCACCCAGGAATCAGCACCAGAAGGGCCCAATTTGCTTGTGGTAGCAGAGGCAGTGACTGAAAGCCATGGAGCCAAGCAAGTGGCATTGTTCCCTCTCTGACCCCTCCCCCACATATAGCACCACAGACCAGTGACAAATTTGTTGGGACTCAGGTTGTCCCACCCTGGTGAATACCTAAGGCCCTGCCCCTCACTATATAACAGACTTACCAAGACCAAAACAAAAAATGTGGCCCAAATGAAAGAACAGATCAAAGCTCTAGAAAAAATACAACTAAGTGATGTAGAAATAGCCAACCTATCAGATGCAGGGTTCCAAACACTGGTAATCAGGATGCTCACAGATATGGTTGAGCATGATTGCAAAATAGAGGAAAAAGTGAAAGCTATACAAAGTGAAATAAAGAAAAATATACAGGGAATCAATAATGAAGGGAAGGAAACCGGGACTCAAATCTACAGTTTGGAGCAGAAGGAAGAAATAAACGACCAAAACACAATGAAGGAATAAGAATTCAAAAAAATGGGAAGAGGCTTAGGAACCTTCAGGACACTTTAAATGTTCAACATCCGAATCATAGGGGTGCTAGAGAAGAAGAGGAAGAACAAGAAATGGAAAACTTATTTGAAAAATTAATAAAGGAGAACTTCCCCAATCTGGCAAAGGAAATAGACTTCCAGGAAGTCCTGGAAGCTTAGAGAGTCCCAAAGAAATTGTATACAATTGTAACACACCAAGAGTCATCATAATTACATTAGCCAAGATTAAAAATAAGGAGAGAATCTTAAAAGCAGCAAGAGTTTCGAAAGGAGAGAGTTACCTACAAAGGAGTTCCCATAAGACTATCAGCTGATTTCTCAAAAGAAACTTTGCAGACAAGAAGGGATTGGCAAGAAGTATGTATTCAAAGTGACGAAAAGCAAGGACCTACATCCAAGATTGCTCTATCCAGCGAAGCTGACATTTAGAATGGAAGGACAGATAAAGTGCTTCTCAGATAAGGTCAAGTTAAAGGAGTTCATCATCACCAAGCCCTTATTATATGAAATATTAAAGGGACTTATCTAAGAAAAAGATCAAAACTATGAACAGTAAAATGACAACAAACTCACAACTGTCAACTGAATCTAAAAAACAAAAACAAAGCAAGTAAAAGAACAGGAACGGAATCAGAGAAATGGAGATCACATGGAGGGTTATCAGTGGGGAGGGGAGGGGGTGGGGGGAGGGGGGAGAGTGGGGGAAAAGGTACAGTGAATTAGAAGCAAAAAAGGTATGCACAAAATAGACGGGGAGGTTAAGAACAGTATAGGAAATGGAGAAGCCAAAGAACTTATATGTATGATCCATGGACATAAAGTAAGGTGGGGGAATGCTGGTTGGAATGGGGATGCACTGTGGAGGGGAATAAAGGGGAGAAAAAAGTGGGACAACTGTAATAGCATAATCAATAACATATACTATAAAAAGAAAATTTTCAACTTATCTGAATCTCTCTTTCTATGTATCTATCATCTTTTTCTATCTATAATCTATCTGTCTAACTTCTGTAATCACTCTGTACCAAAGAAAGCCTTTTTTCATGAAAAAAATCTCTAAAATCACCTACTTAATAATTAATTCCTTAATTGCCAATATTGGATTAAGATCTTAACCAAAGGCTAATATGAGACTATAAATGGTAAATCATAAATTTTATTTTGTTAATACCATTGACAATATAATATACAACACACCAATATTAATATGAGATGTGACTCACCAAAATATAACCTTTCCCTCTTCGTATTCTTTTTTAAAAAGATTTTATTTATTTTTAGAGAGAGGGGAAGGGAAGGGGAAAGAGAAAGGAGAGAAACATCAATGTGTGGTTGCCTCTCAAACATTTCCTACTGGGGACCTGGCCTGTAGCTCAGAATCAAACTGGCGATCTTTTTGTTTGAAGACCGTGCTCAATCCACTGAGCCACACCAGCCAGGACCCCTCTCAGTATTCTTTTCCTCTGTAGCTTCATTGTTCTTCTCTGTTTGCAAGAATGGTGTCTTAGGTCAGACGTACACTTAAGGACCAACCAGCCGATAATAATGCATATTTTTATACTCTCCTGATTGAATAGAACTAAAAATCCAGTGGGTTTTGGATTATAAATTATTACCATTTTCTAAAGACACTTTTAAATTCTGTTTCTAGGCTTTCTTTTTTTCTACTTTAATGAATAAGTGGTGAATTTTTAAGAAAACAGTTCAGATGAAACATTCGAACATTTTAGTATACTATTTATTACTTTGTGATTTGAAGACTTTTATAAAATACCAAAATTAATTTTATGAAACAGCTTAGACAAATACATGACTTCTATACTGTAGCTGAATTTTCTAGTTGCTTTTTTTATGAGATAAAAAGAAACATCTTAATGTTAAAAGTTTCCATGACTCCTTCACAATGAGTGAGATTAAATTCTCATTTGAAAGGGATTTTTAGGAAAAACATTTAGGAAAAACATGAAAGGAAAAAAATTCTGAAGCAAAAAACATGGTAAAATATTTAATAACCTGTGACCTTGCTCTATCGCTGCCACAGTGAGCCAGGTAAGCTACATTCAGACTGTAAGACACACCCCCATTTTCCTCCCAAATTTTTTGGGGAAAGTGCATCTTATAGTTTGAAAAATATGGTAGTTTTCCTCCATTGATCATAATTTGATAATTGAGAAATGGATTTTGAATATTTTTCTCAGTAACACAATTTCAATATGGCCAAGCATATAGTTGATACTAGGCTTTAATCCTAAAGAGCCCATTTAGGAGTTAGGTGCGGGATGCTTTCCTTGCTGTCCTCCATACAGATTCAAAGGATTAAGATTTAAAGATGTAAAACTTCCAGCTAAGTTACAATGGACTCACAGTCTGAAATGTTTTCCATTAAGAATATCGTTGGTCTTGTGGGACTTGAAGTTCTTTTCTAAGTTCATACTTTCAAAAGCCACTAGAACTCCATTTTATTTTATTTTTTCCTGTGTAACTTTGGCTAAGAAACTTAAAAATTTGTCCACACTTACAAATGGCTCATAACACTAAAACGACACTTTCTCACTAAGAAAGATAAGAGATAATTACTTGTTTCAGTTCTTGCTGGTCCCAAGAGGTAAAAAAAGAATTAGATATGAGTGTGGGAAATTTTTAAACCAAAAAAAAAAAATACAACCACAACGAAACTAACAGAACACAGGAAGAAAAGCTCATACCTTCATTTAGAAGGAACTATAGCCTGTACCCTCCACTGCTTTTTGGTGCTATCAACCAGTTAGAAGCTGTCTTGAAGCCAGACCTTGGGAAAATTCAGTTGAATTAGACTGACAGTGTCTAACTGTCACTTAGTTCAAGAGGATGGAAATTAACTAGTCAATTTGATGTAGTAATTGAATTAACCAATTTTTAAAAATTTGTCTGTTTTTAACTGATGGCTTGTTGTCCCAGTCTCCAAAACCCAAGATGCTATAAGTGGAGTTCTTAAATATGTGGATAAAAAAAGGGTTCTATGGAAAGTAACCTCATCGGGTGATGTGATCATAAATTCTTAACTGGGCAGGTCATGGTGGGTAGTCATGTTCCAGGCACAGAACTTCTTTAGTAAAAAGCTTATCTTCGCTTTTTACCAAGCCTTGTCCGTTGTTCTGGTGCATTTATGTTCAGACAACTATGAAATGCCTCCTTTGAAAGTATGACCACTCTCAGGAGAGCACATAGTGTTTATTATTGTGCAGTCAGATTCCTGCCTTGCTTTCTCCAGCCTTCATGTAATCTTTCTTATGTTTCCTCCTTAATTTTAATTGCATAAAACACTGTAAAATTGTCTTCTAGAGCAGCAATTTCCAAGATTTTCATCTCATGACATGTGCAAACTAATTACTACAATTCCGTGACACACCAAAAAACCCGATATTTTTTGCCTATGTGACAAAAAATAGGTATAATATTAATTGGCTCACACAGGACAGCTGTTGTTGCGTTGGCGGTAGTCATTTTTTATTTGAGAATCTAAGGGAAAAGAAGCCATTCCCCCCGACTCCTCAGGTACTGCATGTTTTGAGATCCTTGCGCAGGTGTGCCTGCCGGGACACGCTGGTCGAAAATCGCTGTCCCGGAGCATTTGAGGTCTTGACGCCTGGCAATTGTCATCAGTTTGGCTCAGATAAACTCTTATGAAACTTCTCTACAGTTTTGGATGCTTCTTACATCAACAAATATGTGAAAAATTGTTATTTTCTCCCTCCGTTTCTTAAAAATAACTTCCATCGAGATTAATGTAACATGCACTAGGGAAAGCTAGGTTGTCTTTTGGAAATGCATTTTCCCCAGTGTTTCTACATTTAATCCTTTCATAGCATGCAGTTTATCTTTAACTTTGCTTGTAGAAAGTCACTTATAGTTTTCTTAAGATACTGAGACTTACCAGATCATAAAGATACATAGAAAGCTGTTTGTCAGCTTTTAAAATCCTGGCTTTGATTTTGGGAATCCCGTTGTTCCCCCTGCCCCCCATTTTTCATTAACAGATCAATAAGACTGATACCTTATGGTAACCATGGTGGGAAATTTTTATTTTTATTTTTTTAGCTATTTGAAATTGCTCCCAACCCAATCATTCTTTAAAAATTTGAATTACCTTAGCGCCATCTTGTGGATTTATTATGTATATCTGTAGAAATCAAACTTATTAAATGTGATAATGTAATTTTTTGGTCAATTTTGCTGTGATAAAGACTTTAAAATCCTTTCAGTAAAAATGGTAAAATTAATTCCCCTATTCTGCTACATTACTCAAGACGTTCTAAATATTCCATAGTTATTTTTAGGAGGCAATCCAAAGGTTAACCTGATAAATCTGAGATTATTGTAATAAATAATTCAAACCAAGACCAGTCGTGGAAACAGATGGTGCTTCTGGAAGAAGTTAAACATTTTCCACTCTTTAATGAACATAAACCTTCTGCCTGGAGCTGTGCAACTACATGCACTTATGAACATGCCTGTAAATCTATGTGGTTACTTTTTTTTGCTGTCTCAAGTCACATTCTTTTAGTTTGATGCTTCTCAAGGTATGGAAAGCAGAGGTTAACTCAAAACACAAGAGAACATGTTCTGGTTAGTCTCAGTGTGCAGTGCTGTATTTCCTCTTCCTTCGATTGCTTCCTGCTTCTCTGTTTTGCATGCGAGACGGTGTATTCCAGTAAAAGGACAAAAGGCATTTCAGCAAGCTTTCATTATACCTAAGCCTGGGTTTAACTTCCTAAATAACTGAATAGGTACATAATCCTATGGATTTATTGAGGTAGTGGATTGTGAGTTGAGTCTAGATGGATTATGACTTTTTTTGAGTCTTTTCAGATGATTAGCAACACTTTTGTGCACAGTTGTGTTTGAGAAGCAACAACTGGCTTAGGTAAATAATCTGAAGCAAAGACAAAGTAAATATGAAAAAAACCCAAGAAATAGAAAATGAAAGAGAAGAAAATGAAGTGAATACATGTGAAAACACTCTGTTTTTAGGTATTTATTTATGCTGATAATTTGTTTTTTATTAGATTTTGACCCTTCCAACCCTCCTCCCCCTAAAAAACCCACAACAAACTGTTGGTAAAGCTATAAACCTAAGATGTGCTTGGTGAAGATGAGCTTATCAGGAGCTTTTTCAATGGAGGATAAGTCAGTGGCTTATAAAAATTCTATTAGAGAGCCACATTAAGTAAAATAGTATTTGTAGTTGTTACCTAGTTTATTGGTTTCAATTTTACTGGTTTCAACATTTATTCTTAATTTTTTTAACTGACCATCTTTCAAGTATATGTAATTGAACAAATTATTTCACAAGGAAATGGAATTACTTACACAAACACATTTGAATATTTGTGTCCTAGCAACATGCTGACATTAAAAATTGCAGTAGGGCTCACCGAGTGCTGGTGAGAATGTAGCAAGTCTGGAACACTCACACAGTGGTGGTGGAGATATAAAGTGGTACAGCCACTTTGGAAAACAGTTTGACAGTTTCTGGAAAAAATAACAAACCCAAAAAACAACAACTAAACATCCAGCTATGATAGGACCCAGTGATTGCCCTTCTGGCATTTATTCCAGAGAAATAAAAATTTATGTTCACGCAAAAACCTGTACGTGTTGTTTATAGAGGCATTGTGTATAATAGCCCAAAACTAGTGACAACTCAGATGTTCTTCAACAGATGAATGAATGGTCACACTGTGGTACATCCATCCGTACCACTCAACGATCAGGAAAAAAAATCATTGATTCAAGCAACAACTTGGACGACTCTTCAGAGAATTATGTTGAGTGAAAAAAAAGCCAATCCTGAGAGGTTATGTACTGTGTGATCCCAATTATATATATTCTGAGTGACAAAATGATGGAGATGAATGTATTAGCAGTAGCCAGTGGTTTAGGATGAAGGAAAGGTGGGGAGAGGTGAGTGTGGCTATAACAAGGCAACTCGAGGAATCATTGTGGTGATGTCAACTGCCTGAATCTTCACTGTACCAATGCCAGTATACTGGTTGTGATATTGTACTATAGTTTTGCAAGATATTTTCATTGGGTGAAAGTATGTAAGTGGTATATGAGATCTCCCTATATAATTTCTCACCATTGCATGTAATCTACAATTATCTCAAAATAAAAGATTAATCAAAATATAATAGGGTTTACAAAAGATAACTCAGTGCTGAATTAATGAATGTACATACAGATTTGTATACTAAATCTTCCTATTTAAATTAAGTCTATTAATATAAAATTTGCATCATATGATAACCTAACTCAGGTCTGGCTGCCCCCATGCTATGAAAGCCAATACTTATGTAAAGGAAAGTGGTTTATTCAGGTGTCTGCAACCTGGAAGATGGGGGACTTATGTCATAAAGCCCATCTCCACATCTCAGTGGGGAAAGAGGTTTTTATAAGGAGGGAGAGGGGAACAGAACAAAGAGATCAGGGAGGGGGTTGACCATTTCTCTGTGCAGACGAGCACAGTCCATTCCAGTAAGGCAGGTGATGGTCCCGTTGCGTCATCCTGGGTTAGTCGTCCTGCCTTCACGTCATCTGGGTTTTACATTTGGATGTCAGCAAATCTTCCAGAGTGGGGATGCCTGAATGTCAGAGTTTTTATCTTTTGAAATTAATTCCTAGGATTATTTTTTTTTTTTTTTAGATTTTATTTATTTATTTTTAGAGAGGGGAAGGGAGGGAGAAAGAGAGAGAAACATCAATGTGTGGTTGCTTCTTGCATGGCCCCCACTAGGGACCTGGCCCACAACCCAGGCATGTGCCCTGACTGGGAATCGAACCTGCGATACTTTGGTTCGCAGCCTGCGCTCAATCCACTGAGCTACGCCAGCCAGGGCTTAATTCCTAGGATTCTTATACAAACACAGTTTATCCACAGGCTACATATTAGTCAGTCAGCACTTACAGAAACAATGTCAAAAGAATGGTGGGGTGGGTTAGAATTCCCCTTTACAATTTTCCACTGTTACAGTACAATACGGCATCCTGATTGTGAAGGACATACAATGTAATACCCCAATAGCTTTAAAAAATAGTTTTTATTACGTCGTTATAATATTAATATTGTAAAATGGCTATATTACTAGTTTCTATGTTTGCATAGTTAAATATTTTTAAAAAATAAATTTAGTGGAGTGATTATTTGTAAAGAGAACAAAAGAAAATAAAATTAGTATTTCCTAATGTAAATAACTTAATTCACTAAGAAAATAGATATTGGTAAAGTGATTTTATCTTGTATACGTATTCATCATCACAGCTTGATAAAATTGCTTTACATGTTTCAGTAAATCCAGATAAAATAGTCTGTTTTCTAATTAACTTTTAGTTAAAGTTAGCAGAACAGCCTTTTCATATATTGATGGATATCTATTATTATGTTTCTATAAGTTACCATCATCCAAAGGTGCTCCCCCCACTGATATTTTTTTATCAGAGTTATAGCAAGAATTATTTTCTATGTCTGCAGTTATTTTATATGTTGAGAGAGCCAAGGAGCTCAGACAATCAGTTTGACTATACCAAATATAATCAGAGAATTGAAAGTAAAATATTCAACAAACTCCAAGTTAGTTGGCCATGCCATTCTGTGTATCTAAAGAAACTGATTTTATTTTACCAAATAGTAGGTTGGGTATTTAAGTTGTCACAAGCTAAAACACAATTCTTAGTGAGCTTTTAACTGCAGAATTTAAAAAGAATTAAAATATCTCCCTAGCATCTCAAAGATACTGTAGTGTTTACATATTAAAAGGTGTTCTATTTAGTCAAATACGTCCTTCCACCTGTGGGGCATTGGTTGGGGTTTCACGTTACTGCTCAAGGCCAGCTCAACTTCATTTGGGATGTTAGCTGATATATGAAAAAGTTATTTCGAAACCATATTAGGATATTAAAAATGAAAAAGAAGTGTATTTCATGTCACAGTCTTCTATTGAGGAGTATTTAAAGGCAAGAGAAGAGATGTCCAAAATGGCTGAATTAGATAACTAGGATTTAAAAAAAATCTTCTATTAAATTCACCCATTTATTTACAATGCTTTCTAACCAACTCCACCCTTTGCTGATGGACAAGCTTGATCTCTTTTAAAATATCTATCCCTTCTTTTTCTTAAGCTTTATTTTTTAATTACAGTTGACATTCAATATTAGTTTATATTAGTTTCAGGGTACAAAATAGTGGTTAGGCAGTTATATAATTTACAAAACAACCCTCCTGATATTTCAAGTACCCACCTGGTACCATACAGAGTTATCAAAATACTATTGACTATATTCCCCCTGCTGTACTTTACATCTCTGTGACTATGTTGTAACTGCCAGTTTGTACTTCTTAATCCCTTTACTTTTCACCCACTCCCACCAACCCGCCTCCCTTCTGGCAATCATCAGTTTATTCTCTGTGTCTATGAGTTTGTTTCTGTTTTGTTTGTTCATTAATTTTGTTCTTTAGATTCCACATATAAGTGAAATAACATGGTATTTACATTTCACTAACATATTTCACTTAGCGTAATATCTTCTAGGGCCATCCTTGCTGTTAAAAATGTAAGATTTCATTCTTTGTTTCTGGCCATAATTGTATCTACGTACCACATCTTTTTCACCAACTTGTCTATTGATGGGCAATTGGATTATTTTCTTCCATTTTTTATGAGAGATTTTATTTATTTGTAAGGGAAAATATATTTGCCAATGATACCTTAGACAAGAGTTTGATCTCCAAAACATGTAAAGAACTCGCATGACTCCACACCAGGAATAAAAACAATCCAATTACAAAATGGGCAAAGGAGCTGAACAGACACTTCTCCAAGGAGGACACACAGAGGGCCCATAGGCCTATGAAAGGATGCTCAGCATCACTAGCCATCAGAGAGATGCAAGTTAAAACCACAACGAGATATCACCTCATACCAGCCAGAATGGTCACCACAAACAAATTAACAAACAACAAATGCTGGAGAGGTTGTAGAGAAAAGGGGACCCTAGTATACTGTTGGTGGGAATGGAGACTGGTGCAGCCACTATGGAAAACAGTATGGAATTTCCTCAGAAAACTGAAAATGAAACTGCCTTTTGACCTGGAATTCCACTGCTGAGATTATACCCTAAGAATCCTGAAACACCAATTCAAAAGAACCTAGGCAACCTGATGTTCATAGCAGCATCATTTACAATAGCCAAGTGCTGGAAACAGCCAAAGCATTCATCAGTAAATGAGTGGATCAAAAAACTGTGGTACATTTACACAATGGAATACTACACAGCAGAAAGAAATGAAGAGCTCCTACCCTTCGTGACAGCATGGATGGGGCTGGAGAGCACTATGCTAAGTAAAATAAGCCAGGTGGTGAAAGACAAATACCATATAATGTCACCTATAAGTGGAACATAATCAATAAAATAAACCACTGAACAAAATATAACCAGAGACATAAAAATAAAGAACAAACTGACAGTAACCAGAGGGGAGGGGGCAGGGGGATAACTGGGCAAAAAAGGTGAAGGGTCATCAAGGAACATGTATAAAGGACCCATGGACAAAGATAATGGGTGGGGGAGATTGGGTGTGGGTAGGGTTGGGGAGAATAATGCGGGGAAAATGAGGACAACTGTAATTGTACAACAATAAAAAAGATTTTATTTTTTTTTTAGAGAGAGGGGAAGGGAGTGAGAAAGGGAGAGAAACATCAGTGTGTGAGAGATACATGGCTGTCTCTTGCACACCCCCAAGTGGGGACCTGCCCCACAACCCAGGCATGAGCCCTGACTGGAAATTGAACCATTGACTTTTTGATTCACAGGCCTGTGATCAATACACCGAGCCATACCAGCCAGGGCTTGAGTTGCTTTCTTGCCATTGTAAATAATGATGCAGTGAACATAGGGGTGTATGTATCTTTCCTTTTCTTAAAAAATTATTTTTAATTACAGTCTACATTTAATGTTATTTTGTGTTAGTTTCAGGTGTACAGCATAGTCATTAGACAAGCATATACTTTACAAAGTGGTCTTCCCAATACACAGTTATCACAATATTACTAACTATATTTCCTTTGCAGTACCTTACATCCCTGTGACTATTTTGTGACTACCAACTTGTAGTTTATAGTCCCTTCACCTTTTCACCCTGGCCCTCAACTGCCCTCTCCTGCTGGGGCAGCCATCCTTCTGTTCTTTGTATCTATGATTGTTTCTATTTTGTTTGTTCTTTTATTTTGCTTTTCAGATTTTACATGTAAATACAATCATATGGTATTTGTCTTACTTATTTCACTTAACATAATACCTTCTGGGTGCATACAGGTTTTCAAATTAGTGTTTTGGGTTTCATTGAATATATAACCAGAAGTAGAATTGCATAGGCAATTCCACTTTTAATTTTTTGAAAAACCCCCATACTGTTTTCCATAGGCTGCACCAATTTTCGTTCCCACTATTGGTATAGAGGGTTCCTTTTTCTCCACATCCTCACCACCACTTGTTTGTTGTTGAGGTACTGGTGATGGCCATTGTGACAGGTGTGAGATGGTATCTCATAGAAGTTTTAATTTGCATTTCTCCAATGATTAGTGATGTTGAGCATCTTTTTCATATATCTATTGGCCATCTGTATGTCCTTGTTGGAGAAGTGTCTATTCAGGTCCTTTGCCCATTTTTAAATTGGATTGTTTATTTCTTTTGATGTTGAGTTATATAAGTTCTTTGTACATTTTGAATATTATTAACCACTTAGATGTATCATTGATGAATATCTTCTCCCATTCAGTAGACTGCCTTTTCATTTTTTTTGTTTGTTTTCTTTCAGTGTGCAAAAACTTTTTAGCTTGATATAGTCCCATTAGTTTATTTTATCTTATTTTGTTTCCTTTGCCCAAGTAGATATATAAAAAAAATATTGCTAAGAGAAATGCCAGAAAATTTAATGCCTATGTTTTCTTCTAGGAGTTTTAATGGTTTCAAGTCTTATGTTTAAGTCTTTAATCTACTTTGAGTTTATTCTTTTATATGATGTAAGAAGGTGGTTCTAATCTCTTCTTGACTATTGACATAAACTTCTTGGTAAATGGCTTTGTTTGCTGTGACATTTGACTTTGGGAAAGGATACATGCTGGGAGCAGTGGGGGCTATTGTAGCCAGAGTTGCTTTTCTCGTGTTGTGTATTTCTTCACAAATAGCATTGCTATGGTTCAGATTACAAGAGACAATATCTACTCAGATATTTCTGTTCTATATGTTTTATAGTGCTTGTAAGGTTAAATGACTTAATATATATAAGTGACTATAACAGTGCCTGATGTATACTAAGTGCTATATGTTCCAGCCATTATTAATATTAAATTTGTTATCATTATTATTAATACCTTGGGTCAACTGTTGGTGAATATTTTTCTGCAATGTCAGTATTTTTTACTCATTTCAAATACATCACTAAAATATCAGAGACCTATCAAAATAATATTTTGAATTTTAATTTCAGTCCTAATGTAGAAGGTAATTTAAAAAATACTTTTAAATTGTGAAACATAAAGCACATACACAAAAATACACGAAATAAAAATACAGCTTCATGATTATTGCAAAGTGAATATCTATGTAGCCCATTCAAGAAATAGCACATTGTCATCTCCACAGAAGTTCCCCTTCACACCTCCTCCCAATCATTGCCCCCTTCATCCCTCCTAAAGTTCATTCATATCTTGACTAATATTATAATCATTTCTTTGCTTTTCTTTAGAGATGTATTCAAGCACCTGTCCATAATCCCTGTAGTTTACTTTTGTCTATTTAAAAACCTTTATATAAATTAAACTGATGCAAATTCTTCTGTATCTGATTTTATCTCAATAGTTTTGTTTGTAAGAATAATCCATGTTGTCTGAATGTAGTTCATTCGTTTTCATCATTGCATAGAATTCCACTGCATGAATATACCATAGTTTATTATTTGCATTGATTGGCGTTTGTGCTGTTTCCAATTTTTTTGATATTATGACCGGCATTGCCATGAACATTCTTGAACGTGTCTCTTAAAGCACATGTGCACACACTTGTTATTATTACATACCTAGGAGTGGAAATGGTAGGTCACATGTATCTTTGAACTTAAAAGATAGTTCTAAACTATTTTCCATATTATTTCTGACATTACTCCTGCCATTAGGGTTTGAATTCCCACTGTCCTGCATACTTTCAGATACTGATATAATCAGATATTTTCACTCTGGCCATTCTGGCGGGAAAGTGTGCTGTCTCGTGGTGGCTGTAATTTCCACTCTCCTTATTGTTTACGACGTTGAACAGCTTTCATATTTACAGGCCTTTTAGATATACTTTTTTGTAAAGCACCAGTTTAATTCTCTTGCCGATATTACTGTCATATTGATGTTTTCTCACTAATTTGTTGAGGATCTGGGTCTGTTGCTGCTTACAGTATCATAGTTATCTTCCCCAAGTCATAGCTTGATTTTTTACTCTCTTCATGGTGCCTTTTGAACAAGAGAAGGTTTAACTTTAATGTAGTCTGATTTTTGAATTCTTTTTCCATGATCTTTTATAATTAGATGGGATTTAATGTAGTCCACTTAATTCACCTTCTAAAAAATGGTTTTTCTGTTCTGCTAAAGAAGTCTTTCCATAACCCAAGGTCACAAATATATTCTCTAATATTATCTTCTAGAAGCTGCCATAAAATGCTTTTCAAATTCTTATCCACGGTGGGAGATAAATGTCAATTTTTACTTTTTTCCACATGGGCATCTGATTGTCTTAGCACAAATTGTTGAAAAGTTCATTCTTTCCTTGCTCTTGGCAGTGTCTTATTTTTATAAATCACCAGTCCATAGATCAGTGAATGTTTCTTGAATCTATGTTCTATTCCATAGGTTTACTTATCCACCTTTGTGACAATGCCACATTGTATTAATAATCAAGGGTGTCCAACCTGTGCCTCTCGGGCCATATGTAGCCCCAGGATGGCTGTGAAGGCGGCCCAACACAAAATTGTAAATTTACTTAAAACTTTATGAGATTTCTTTTGTGATTATGTGTCACAATGTATTTAATGTGTGGCCCAAGACAACTCTTCTTCCAGTGTGACAAAGTTTGGACACCTCTGTTTAGTGTAGTTTTACATACATCTCGTTATCAGGATAATTTTCCTCTTTATTATTTCCATGTACATTTAGAATCATGTTGTCAAATTCAATAACAAATAAAGCAAAAGCCTGCTAAGATTTTTATTGGGATTGCATTAACTCTATAAATGGTTTGGGATATACTGAATAATTTCCAATGCATGATAATTTTTTAAAAAATTAATATTTATTTTACCTTAATTGGTTACAAAACATACTGTGGATTTCAATCCATGAAAATTTATTGAAATTTGCTTTATAGTTTAGAAGATGGTCAGTTTCTTCTGGCCAAGATGGAGGTGTAGGCGGACACACTGTGCCTCCTCTAACAACCAAAATTAAGGACAACAAATATTTAGAAACAAGAAAACAACCAGAACTTATAGAAAATTGAACTGTACGGAAGTCCAACAACCATTCATCCAGACCGGTAAGAGGGGCAGAGTTGCGGTAGAAAAAAGTGGAGGTGCGGACCCGGGAGCACAAGCAGCAGCGGCTGGCAGTTCCCAGGTGCACAGGCGGCGGCTGGCGGTCCACGGGCCCATAGGCAGCAGCTGGTGGATCCCGGGCACAGGGGGGCAACTGTGCAGACCCAGTGAGGCCGCACAAGGCAGCTGACTAACCAGGTGGTCCCACATTCTCGCTCGCAGACAGTCCAGGCAGAGGGGAAGTGGCAGAAGGGACTGAATCCAGGAGAGAGCGGAGCAGGCACTATTGTCCCCTCTCAGACCCCGCCCCCACATACAGCGCCACAACCCAGCGACTGGGTTGCCCTGCCTTGAGGAACACCTAAGGCTCTACCCCTCATACGTAATAGCCTCGACCAGACTAAAACCAAAACAAAACAAAACAAAAAAAACCCACCAAAAATGGCTCAAACCGGAGAACAAATGAAAGCCCCAGAGCCAATTCCTCTAAGCAATGAAGAGATAGCCAACCTATCAGATGCACAGTTCAAAGCACTGGTCATCAAAATGCTCACAGAATTGGTTGATTTTGCTCACAAATTAGATGAAAAAATGCAGGCTACAATACGTGAAATGAAGGAAGATGCATGGGGAACTGATAGAGATGGAAGGAAAACTGGGACTCAGATCAATGGAGTGGACCAGAAGGAAGAAACTAACAACCAAACAGAAAATGAGGAAGAAACAAGACTTCAAAAAAATGAGGAGAGGCTTAGGAACCTCCGGGACATCGTTAAACGTCCCAACATCCGAATTATAGGGGTCCCAGAAGGGGAAGAAGAAGAGCAACAAGTGGAAAACTTATTGGGACAAATAATAAAGGAGAACTTCCCCAATCTGGCAAAGGAGATAGACTACCAGGACGTCCAGGAAGCTCAGAGAGTCCCAAAGAAGTTGGACCCAAGGAGGAACACACCAAGGCACATCGTAATTACATTAGCCAAGATTAAAATGAAGGAGAGAATTCTAGAAGCAGCAAGGGATAAGGGGACAGTCACCTACAAAGGAGTTCCCATCAGACTGTCAGCTGATTTCTCAAAAGAGACCTTCCAGGCAAGAAGGAGCTGGAAAGAAATATTTGAAATCTTGAAAAGCAGGGACCTACATCCAACATTGCTCTATCCAGCAAAGCTGTCATTTAGAATGTATGGACAGATAAAGCGCTTCTCAGATAAGGTCAAGTTCGAGGAGTTCATCATCACCAAGCCCTTATTCTATGAAATGTTAAAGGGACTTATCTAAGAAAAAGAAGATAAAAATATGACAGTGAAAAGACAGCAAACTCACAGCTATTAAGAACCACACCTAAAACAAAAGCAAACTAAGCAAACAGCTAGAACAGGAACAGAACCACAGAAATGGAGATCGTATGGAGGGTTAGCAACAGGGGCGTGGGAGGAGGAGAGGGGGGAAAAGGTACAGGGAATAAGCATAGAGGGTGGGTAGAAAATAGACAGGGGGAGGGCAAGAATAGTATGGGAAATGTAGAAGCTAAAGAACTTATGACCCATGGACATGAACTAAAGGGGGGAATGTGGGTGGGAGAGGGTGTGTAGGGTTGAGGGGAATGATGGGGGAGAAATGGGACAACTGTAATAGCATCAATAAAATATATTTAAAAAAAGAAAAAAGAAAAAAAGAAGGTAAAAAAAGAAGATGGTCAGTTTTTATAAATGAGTTATATGTGTTTACAAAGGTTGCATAATCTAATTATTTAGTGCTGTGTTCTGTGCCTGTCAATTAGTTCAAGCTTGCTAATTATAGTGTTCAAATTTTCTAAGTTATTAATGATATTTTGCCTGTTTATTCTAATATTTACTGAAAGATATGTTAGGATCTTTCATTATGATTGTAGATTTGTCTTGTTTTTAGTACTGCCAATTTTTGTTTTATGTATTTGAGGTTGTGCTGTAAATTGTATTATATCTTGGTGAATTGAACTTTTATCGTTATGAAATGTACTTTTGTCTTCAAACCTACTGTGTTTTACATTAACATAGTCACATCGTGCTTCTTTTTGTTAGCATTGTATGGCATAGCACTTACCATTCTTTACTCTCAACTCTCTGTGTCTTTTTCCTTTAGGTGTGTCTATTATGGAATATAATGTTTTATAAAAATTCATCCTAACAAGATTTTTCTTTTCTTTAGAATTGAATTTTGTTTTAATTTGCTGTAAATACTAATTAATTTGAGTTTAAACCCAGACACGTCGTACAAGCCCTGATCAAAAGGAAGCCGGCACCCATGGACTGCGGCCCCTTTCCTTCTAGCTGTGTGCTATACTGTCAGCAGAGCTGCTAAGCTTCTCAGCCACTGAGTCGCCCCTTCTGGGTTTTTCAGGTCCCCCAGAGAGTAAGTATTTTCAAATACCAGGCCCATCTCCTTGGTCCTCAACCTCCCCAGATTTTGGCCTGATAATTCTTCACTATTTTTTGGCTTTCTGATGCTTTGGAGAATATGTTTTCTATATTTTGTTAAGCTTTTCTAGCTGAACATTGATCTAAATTGTCTACTTTGTAATCATTGGATTCCTACAATAATGTTTTTAGAATATGCTTAATGTAGTATTAGATACTATCTGAATATCAAAAGAGAAATGATATAAAATTAAAATTGTTTTTCAGAATTTCAGTAATAATAAATTGTACTTTTTTTTGTTATGATCCTTTTGCAATCTTAGTGCTACAGTAGCTCTACTCAAAGTTCCAAGGTAGTCTGTACTAGCTCAGAAATACATTTTAAGGTTACAGATACAGAAATCAATGCCATAATATAATCCCAGCAGTCTAAGGAAAATCTGAACTGCATTGTATTTATTCTCAGGATATAACCAACTAATCCCTTGTAAATACAATGTACACCATGATGTCATGTGTTTTACTGTGTGAATTATCACAAGAAGCTCTTTTGTGAGAAGCATTTCTTTACTTTGAAGCCCCATCTGTCTTTCCTGATTATTCTTTTAAAATTTACATTATAAAACATTTCCCAAACATTTAATGTATACATGTATAATGTTATTTGAGTAAGGGACCATTCGATGTTTTGAATTGAATTTCACAATTTTTTTGTCCTGGTGTTTAGAAAAATCGAATAGATTTTTTTCTGTTTAAAAAACTTTTTAATAGAGTTTTTTCTTCCCCTTCTAGGACACATATTTGTTAATGTAGAGCTTTAAAATAAATACTAACATATCTTACTCTAAAAAAATGGTATTCAAATTATACTTGAGCACTTCCAAAATAAAAAAAATGAATTATTTGGAGTTAACAGAAATGTTGGTGTAGTGTAAATATTCTAGATTTTCTTGAAATTCCCAACAGAAACTGTGAGAGCTCTGCTACCATTGCAGAATGTTTATCCAGAGCCCCCAGAGTGAACACTCTGCTGCGATAACCCTGCTTTACTTTCCGTCGGTACTGACACTGTCAATGTCACCCTGTGGGCTCTCATGCAAACCAGGTTCCATTGGATTTGATCAGGTCGATCTGATTTTATTAAGGTATATAGAGGTTGAGACATTAATGAAAAATTTGGAACCTAGTTGGAACAGTGTCCAATCAATCCTACAGATACCCTAATCTGCTTCTTAGTTCTTGGAAGAGGAAAGTATAGGATTCCTCTAAATCTTTCAGAGTTAATTAGTAGCCCATCATTAGATATAAGATGGCCAAGGTATTTTACTTGGTGCAAACAGAACTGAAGCTTGTCCGCTGAGATCTTAAGTCCTTTTATAGCTAGCTGTTGTCTTAGATAAATTGTCCTTTTAGGTGTCTATTAATGACCTAGAGCATAAAAGTAAATCATCCACATATTAGATTAGCATGGAATCTCTGGGAAAATCAACATCATTTAAATCAGCCTTTAGTATCTGAAATAGGCGAGACTCTCTGTATATCCCTGGAATATTACAGTCCAAGTAAAATAGTGATCTTCCTGGTGAAAGCAAAGAGATATTGACTATCTTTTTCTACAGGAATGCTAAAAAAGGCACTACATAACTCTATTACTGAAAAATATTGGCAGTCCACAGAAATGGCTAAAAATAGTTACGTGGGCTTGGAAACACAGGTGTATGAGATAACTATTTTACTTATAGCTCTGAGATTCTGAGCAAATCTTGATCCCTTTCCTTTAGATTTCTTTACTGTAAGGATAGAATTATAGGGGCTTGTACATGGACTTATAAGCCCCCTTTCAAAGCATTTTTTAAATATATTTTATTGATCATGCTATTACAGTTGTCCCATTTCTCCCCCATCATTCCCCTCCACCCTGCACACCCTCTCCCACCCACACTCCCCCCCTTTAGTTCATGTCCATGTGTCATAAGTTCTTTAGCTTCTACATTTCCCACACTATTCTTGCCCTCCCCCTGTCTATTTTCTACCTACCATCTATGCTACTTATTCTCTGTACCTTTTCCTCCTCTTTCCTCCTCCCATTCCCCTGTTGCTAACCCTCCATGTGATCTCCATTTCTGTGTTTCTGTTCCAGTTCTAGATGTTTGCTTAGTTTGCTTTTGTTTTAGGTGTGGTTGTTAATATCTGTGAGTTTGCCGTCTTTTTACTGTCATATTTTTATCTTCTTTTTCTTAGATAAGTCCCTTTAACATTTCATATAATAAGGGCTTGGTGATGATGAACTCCTTGAACTTGACCTTATCTAAGAAGCACTTTATCTGCCCTTCCATTCTAAATGAAAGCTTCGCTGGATAGAGCAATCTTGGATGCAGGGCCTTGCTTTCAGGACTTCAAATACTTCTTTCCAGCTCCTTCTTGCCTATAAGATCTCTTTTGAGAAATCAACTGACAGTCTGATGGAAACTCCTTTGTAGGTGACTGTCCCCTTATCCCTTGCTGCTTCTAGAATTCTCTCCTTCATTTTAATCTTGGCTAATGTAATTACGATGTGCCTTGGTGTGTTCCTCCTTGGGTCCAACTTCTTTGGGACTCTCTGAGCTTCCTGGACTTCTTGGAAGTCTATTTTCTTTGCCAGATGGGGGGAGTTCTCCTTTATTATTTGTTCAAATAAGTTTTCCACTTGTTGCTCTTCTTTTTCCCCTTCTGGTACCCCTGTAATTGGGATGTTGGGACGTTTCAAGATGTCCTGGAGGTTCCTAAGCCTCTCCTCATTTTTTTGAAGTCTTGTTTCTTCCTCATTTTCTGTTTGTTTGTTTCTTTCTTCCTTCTGGTCCACTCCATTGATTTGAGTTCCAGTTTCCCTCTCATCTCTATTGGTTCCCTGTGTGTTTTCCTTCATTTCACTTATTGTAGCCTTCATTTGTTCATCTAATTTGTGAGCAAAATCAACCAATTCTGTGAGCACCCTGATCATCAGGGCTTTGAACTGTGCATCTGATAGGTTGGCTATCTCTCCATCCCTTAGATGAATTGGCTCTGGGGCTTTGATTTGTCCTCCCATTTGAGCCGTTTTTGCTTGTTTTTTTGGTCTGGGCATGGCTGCTACATAGTGAGGGGCGGAGCCTTAGGTGTTCCCCAGGGTGCGGCAGCCCAGTCGCTGTGTAGTGACACTCTTATGTGGGGGTGGGGTCCGAGAGGGAACAATGGTGCTTGCTCTGCTCTCTCTTGGATTTCAGTCCCTTCTGCCTTCCCCTTTGCCTGGATTATTTGCACTCAAATGTGGGACCGCCTGGTCAGCCCGCCGCCTTGTACGGTCTCACTGGGTCTGCCTGTTACCATCCCACACATGGGGTCCGCTAGCCGCCTGTGCTCCTGGGTCCGCCAACCTCCACTTTTTCCTGCCACAACTCTGCTTCTCTTACTAGTCTGGACGAATGGTTGTCAGACTTCCGTACAGTTCAATTTTCTATCAGTTCTGATTGTTTTCTTGTTTCTAAACCTTTGTGTCCTTAATTTTGGTTGTGCAAGGAGGCACAGTGTGTCCACCTATGCCTTCGTCTTGGCTGGAAGTCCTCTCAAAGCATTCTTATATAATGGGCTTAATTCCAGCTAGTGCATCAGGTCTTGATGGATAGTGGTGAATATTAGGTAGAGGTAAAGTGTTGTCAATGCTTATTTTGGTAAGGGTGTCTGACTTGATCTTCCCATATCTGCACTGAAAAGAGCCCAGAGCTCCATGGGAATATCCTGCAGCAACGTTCAGTCTCAAGACTAGCTTTCTCTTGTTGAGGTTACAGTAAAATCGTGATTTTCTCAATTGGTTCAGCATCTGACTCATTTAGTTCTAAATACATTTTACCCTTATTAGAAAAGAATATGTGGGCATCACAGGTTTCAGGAAATTTGTGCCTTACTGGATGAATTGTGGCAGATTTGACCAGTTAAAATATATATTGTTCTGTAATATTCTCTAGGTGAAAGGGAATAAGTTCTGATTTAAAATCAAATATTGGTTGATTATATATCCCTACCATTTTTACAGAAGTTTTGCTTTGAGGGAGAGGGTAACTTAATTGGATAGGGTCAGGAACAAAGACAGTATCCCCAGGATCTATGAGGGCATTAGTGGTTTCCCCTTTTACAGTAATTTCAATTTCTCATAAAGTATTGGAAAGGAGAAAGGGAAATGACCCCTTGCAATCCTTGGAGCAACCCAATGCTTGCTTCTGTCTCCTTTCTTGTTCTAAACCCCATTTCAATTTTCTATAATCCTTCTTAAGATGACCCCACTTTTTACAGTAAAAACAGGCTCTCTCCTCATTGAAAAGGCCTTTGGGGAGGTCTGACCTGGTTTTGTCCATAGTTTCTTTATTTGTTAAAATGGGGAAATCTTTGTGTGGAGGGTCCAGAACAAGAAAACAGAATGACTCATACAAATTCCAGAAAATAATCTGAGGCAACCTGGGGCTTGTGTGTTCTCTTAGTTACAGGGTTTATATTGTAGGTGAAAAAGGGATTCTATGCAGAATAACCTCACAAGGTGATCTGATCACAAATTCCTAACGGGGCAGGTCATGTTGGGTAGTCATGTCCCAGACATGTAACCTCTTCAGTAAAAGGGTTATTTTTACCTTAAGCAAGACTTATCCATTGTTTCTGTGCTCCTAAGTTTATACATTTTTGAAATTATCTCTCTCAGACCCTCCTTCTAATACATGATCAACCTTTCAAATCCCTCCTCCTAAAGCTTGATCACCCGCAGGAGGGCACATAATCTCAACCAGCCTGTAATCCAGTCCCCACGTTGCTTTCCCCTACCTTCAGGTAATCTACTTTACAACATTCCCTTGTTAATCTCCAATGCATAAAAGAGACTGCAGACTGTTTCTCTCTGAAGCATTTTTCTCAGTCTGTTCAGATCTTGCTTCCAAGCATATCCTCTGTTTGGCACAAATGAATTAAAAAATTCTCTACAGGTTTGGATGTCCTTACATCAATGATGTATGGATAACATATAATGAAACTTTGGGTTTTCTTTGCATTTTACTGGGATTAAAGGCTTAACATATATGTTATTTTCACTTGCTTTACATAAATACGTTTTTCATAGTTTTACTACTAATTATATTTTGTATGGGACAATATGGCAAAGGTTTTATTAGAAAACCTCAAGTGGCTACTTGTCTAGAGCAGGGGACAGCAGACTACACCTTGAGGACCCATTTGCACCCAAGTCTGTATTTGTAAATAGAGGTTTGTCAGGGCAAGACCATTCTCACTTGTTGAAGTGCTCTGTACGGCTGCTTTTGTGCTATAGCGGTGGAGCTGAGTAGTTGTGACAGAGGCTGTAAAGCCTGCAGAGCTTAAATATTTACTCTCACACTTTACAGAAAAAGTTCACTAAACAGGGTCTAAGAAAAAAAGAAACTCAAGCTAGGGCTAGTTCTATCCCCTTTTAGTGGACCCCCTACTAGTTTCATTCCTTTCCATGTCTGTCCTTTCTTCTTCCTCTCCCAAGCAGAGTCCTAAACAAGATTGAACTCTGCTGCCCTGTGCTTCTCTATTTTTTTCTGGAAAAGAGAATCTGACCAATCACATACCTGAGTAAATTAATTTATGTGTGACTAACCCTTCTTAGGAACAATTTTGTTAAAATAATCCAGGGAAATTTATTCAACAGAATGCAACATTTAATAGCAAAACTTCAGACTTTTTGGCATCTGGTCTGGAACAATTTTTTAAAAATATCAAGATCTTGATATTCTCAGGTAGGCAAACTATCATTTCACTTCACTTATCAAGTTTGTTTCTGTATGATTGTCATCTTTTTTTGTGTGTGTCTATTGTATATGTATCTTTATCTCTGTAAGTATGTATGTATCTATTTCTTTATTTCAGTTTATAGTCTTACTTATATATTCCTCAATACCTTTTTCCCATATATTTGAGAATTAGCTTAACAGTGTTTTTAGGTATAGAGATTTGCCTTATAACCAAAGTACTATACACTATTAGAGGTCAATAATATAGCTAATATGGTTATGATAATTTTATATCATTATCATCATCATCATAATCAATGTTTATTCAGATCCCAAATAAGCAACAATTTGTAACAGAGATGTACATTGTTTTTAAGCAATGTGATAATATTTTTAGTTAACGTGTCTATTACTTACTATGTACCAGTATTTACAGTTCCAAGTACTTAATATATATTTTTATTTAACTCTTATAATAACTTTTGAGGAGGACATTATTCTTATGTGCCCCCTATTTTACAAATGCAAAAACTGAGATACCGAGAAAGTGAATAACTTACTCAAGGCTACATCTCCATTAAGTGAAGGAGTCAGGATTAAATCCTGAGAACTCTGGCTCTGAAGTCCTTGCCAATAAGCTAATGTGCTACAGTGCTTAAAAACCAATATGTTCAAGATTAACACTTGCTTATAAAAATTACCCTAAAGTATCCTTTTGAGCAATTAATTCCTTTGAGGAACTTAAAATTTAATTTACATAAATTACATAAAATGTGTCAGAATTTGTTTTATAAAGAGTATTGTATTTATAAAATACATACTGGTTTTCCTTACCCACTAAGTTTTTTTCTTTTACCAATTTTCATTCTTCTATTTTTGATTTACACAAACACCATCTTAATGAAATCCAGAGAAAGAAAATAAACCAAAAGTCAATGTACCTTTGCCAAGGTTAGAATGAATGGTTCTGGGATGTTATCAGTTGAAGGACACAGGAATTTACTGCTGTTCTCCAAACTGCTTCCTTATCTCTCAAAGATCCTCATAAGTTGGAAATCCACACAGGTTCCTTGGAGTCATATGTTGGGTCATATGCTGAGCTTTTTTCAGTATTGTCCTTCAGCCAAAAAGAATACTGAGTACCATGTAAGGATGCAACATGGCGTAGTGAAAACAGCGTTAGATCTGGTGTTGAAAAATCTTGGGTTCAAAATCGGAGTCCATCCATCCCTAGCTTTATAACCTTGCACAAATCACTCAACATTGGAGTTTCAGTCGATGTACTGGAAAATAGAGATAATAATGCCCATATCATAAAATTATTTCTGAGGAATAAATTAGTCAGCAAGTGAAAATGTGCTAATTTAATAAACTTCAAATTAAATTAAAAAAATCCTCACCCAAGGATATGCTTGTCAATTTTAGAGTGAAAGAAAGCAGAGGGGGAGAGAGAAACACTACCATGAGAAACATGAATTGGTTGCCTCCTGTATGTGTCTCGGGTATTGAACCCACAACCTAGGTATGTGCCCTGACCAAGAATCAAATCTGCAACCTTTTGGTGTATGGGACAATGCTCCGACCAACTGAGACAGCTAGCTAGGCCTTAAATTGCATTTTATTCTTCTTTTATGAGGAAAGCACATACATATCAAATAGATTTGGGTTTGTAAAATACAAACTGTGTAACTTAAGATTTTTCTTGTATTACTGCATTTAAATATATATTTTAGCAGCATCATGTCACACCTGTCAGAAAATGAAAGCAATGAGGAAATCTAACCACTTCCAAGATCAGTTTTGATCAGAATAACACAGACTTCAGGCTGTGTGAAATCCAGATGGAAGCCCATTACCAATATTTTTTCCTTTATTCCTCGTAATCAGTGAAGAAACCAATCACTGCCTCAAAATAGTCATGTGTAACATCTTTATCTCCTCAGTAACTTGTATGACACAAATGGGAGATATTTTATATTTATCACGTTTTGGGTAGTTTTTGTATCCAAAATGATGATTCTTTGGAGACTTATAAGAGCTTAATTTTGATTACAACCTCCTAATAAATTAAGTTGGCATATCTATTTATAAGTAGACATTTTAGATGACTAGACTGCTTACTGTCTGTGTTGTGTGTGTGTTCATGGGTAGTTGGCTTGGTGAATAGCTGGAGGTTCAGAATAATTCAATTTCAGCTATGGTTGTGAAAATAAGGGAAGAAAATCAATGTGTAATCACCATAAATGCACAGGCTAAAGACTTGTCAGAAAATATTCTGACGTGGTATCTTCTTTGAAACTGGTCATCACCTGATGTGCACCAACAAAATGAAGCCATGGAGAAGCCGGCACACACACACACACACACACACACACACACACACACAGTTTAGCTGTACAGTAACCGAAGAGTTAAGAGAGGTTACAGCTATACATTCAGAAAGTAGCCTTTCTAGAATCTTCTGGATAGTCCTGTTGGAACTCTGAAGCTTTGCAGAGTTTCTACTGTTGCTAATTCCTGCTGAGGTTCTCATAGGGAAAAGATTAATAATGTCCAGTTGTTGACACAGCAGTGCAACTTTAGTTTGGGAAATCTTTGTTGTTTGACAGAAACAAGTTATTTGTCACTAATAACATTCCTAATGATTTAATGTGCCAATGTGAGGTGTTACAAAGCTAACCTGGATATGTGTAGTTACTTGCAGGGAGGGCTATGTTGTGTGCACAGCTAAAATATAAAAAAAATTAACAGGTATGTTTCAGAGATGCTAAAACATTAATCTTATAATTTTTGCTGGGAGCTGTACTAATTTGTAACCATATTTTTTCCCAGGAATTTGTTTGCATCCAAAAATGGGAAAAGGGCTATGTGCTGTCGAACCCCCAATAAGGTATTAAATTCCTTGTAATCAGGAGACGAAGAAGTCTGAAACATTTCCTCTTAGAATTAGCCAAAATAATGAAAGTCTAATAGATAAAGTTTAGGGCTGTAATCTTTGTCTTAAGGATGGCTCCACATAAAATGACATCATCTTGGCTCATGTTAGACTTACTAACTCAATTCCCAGCCTTGGTTATTTCAGATATTCTTGGTGTTCTTTCTGTTTTTTTTAAAGTGTAAAGTGATTTTTTAAATGATGGAAATTACTTTTGCAGGTATTTCTGCCAGGTAATTCTTTGTCTTTTCATAAATTTAAAGGGACTATAAAAATAGTTTAACACATTTAATAAACAGACTTTATATGGAATAATTTTATGATTTGTAGTGAGTTAAAATTTATCTTAAAGAGTTCTGTTTTAGATTTGCAAAGCAAACTGATTGTTAAGTTATTTAAGAGCCTATGGTAATGATAATTTCAATAAAAAACTCTAGCATAATAGCAGACATATAGATTAATGGAACATAACAGAAAGCCCAGAAATATACCAACACTTTTATGGTTAACTAATATTTGATGAAGGAAGCAAATATATACGATAGGGTGAAGATAATCTATTCATTAAATGGTGTTGGGAAAATTGAACAGATACATGCAAAAAAAAAAGGAAACTAGATCACCTTCTTACTCCATACACAAGCATAAACTCAAAACGGATCAAAAATTTAAATGTTAGCCCTGGCTGGTGTAGCTCAGTGGATTGAGCGCGGGCCTGCGAACCGAGGGATCATGGTTCGATTCCCAGTCAGGGCACATGCCTGGGTTGCAGGCCGGTTCCCAGCATGGGACACACAGGGGGCAACCATACATTGATGTTTCTCTCCTTCTTCCTCTCTCCTACTCTTCCCCTCTAAAGATAAATAAATAAAAATCTTAAAAAAAAAAAAAGGAAAACTATGTTTAAAAAAAAAAATTTAAATGTTAGACTTTAAACCATAAAAATCCTAGAAGAAAATACAGGCAGTAAAATCTTGGAAATTTCTCATAGCAATATTTGTTCTGATATATCACTTTGGGCAAGGAAAATGAAAGAAAAAAATATGAGACTATATCAAATTGAAAAAAATTGCACAGCAAAGAAAACCATCAACAAATGGGAAGACAACATACTGAATAGAACATATTCACCAAGACATCTGATAAGAGGTTAATATCCAAAATTTATAAAGAACTTATAAAACGCAACACCAAAAAACCAAACAACCCAATTTAAAAATGGACACAAGACCTGAACAGACATTTCTCCCAAGAGGCCAATGGACACATGAAAAGATGCTCAATGTCACTAATTATCAGAGAAATGCAAATTAAAACCACAATGAGATATCATCTCACACCTGTCAGAATGGCTATCAGCAATAAATCAACAAACAAGTGTTAGTGAGGATGTGAAGAAAAGGGAGCCCTAGTGCACTGTTGGTGGGAATGCAGACTGGTGCAACCACTGGGGAAAGTAGTATGGAGTTACCTAAAAAGATTAAAAATGGAAGTGCCTTATGAGCCAGCAATTCCACTTCTGAGAATGTATCTGAAGGAACCTGAAACACTAATTTGAAAGAATATTTGCACCCCACGTTCATTGTAGAATTCTTTGTAATAGCCAAGATTTGGAATCAGCTCCAGTGCCCATCAATAGATGAGCTGACAAAAAAGCTGTGATATATTTGCACAGTGGAATACTACTGAGTTATAAAGAGAAACAAATTTTACTTTTTGCAATAGCATTGGTGGACCTGGAGAGTAATATACTAATTAAAATAAGCCAATCAAGGAAACCCAAGCACTATATGATTTCATTTATATGTGGAATCTAATGAACAAAATAAACTAACAAGCAACAGAAAGAGAATCATAGATACAGAGAACAGTCTGACAGCTGTAGGGGGTGGGGGCAGGTTGGAGCATTAGGTGAAAAAGGTGAAGGGTTTGCGCAAAGAAAAAAACTCACAGACACAGACAATATGGTGATACCAGAGGGAAAGCGGGGAGGTAGAAGATGGTAAATGGGGATAAATGTGATGGCAGGAGGTGACTTGGGGTGGTGAACACACAATATAATATTCAGGTGATGTGTTATAGAATTGTACACCTGAAACCTATATAATTTTATTAACCAATGTCACACCAATAAATTCAATAAAAAATAAAAAATAAAAAATAAAAAAATGACACAGCAGAAACTGACATGCAAATTCCCTGATCTTTAAAAAAAAAAAAAACCACCAGAAAAATCTGAAGTAAATTTTCTGCTTCAGTATTCATTCACTTTTTCTTCAAGCTCAGAGGGAAATCTGGACTATGTATTGGAGGCAGTGTTTAATAAGACAAAATATCTCTTTGCAAAATTATTTTGCTTACATTTGTAAAAGTGACAGCTTAAGAGGATGCTCCTATAATGACTAAAGAACAGAGGAGGGGCAGGTCAGGAAGTTTTTAGTAGGCCTTGCCTCCTGAGTTTGCTTTGGTAAATTACAGGTTCACATTTGTTTGGGTCCAAGGTTTTCGTATAACTTCTTCTTAAGTTTATTTATATAATTTGTTCCTACCAGTGCCCTGGGTCATTTATTACATCTATTAACTTCTCTCTCTGAAGAGATTCTGCCAGAATTCCTTAACAACCGTCTTTGGGTCTGTTTCTTCTCTCTTTAAATTTAAGATCAACGATCTGCAGGCACTGTGTGTTTTGAGCCTGTTTTGCTGCTGGTCTGGTTATCTTTTTGTGGGGATAAGTAGAGATGCACATAATTCACCAAACTGGTCTGCTTTGTGTGTGGAAGCACCTTTCAGAAATTTAAAACTCTCAATAAAATTTTACATTCATTGCTAATTAAAAGATTATTAGTATTATATTCAGATACTTCACTGGCTTCTTAAGATTCTTTTCCACTTTGTATACTTCACATATTGCTCACGAGTTGAGATGAATGTTCTCTTACTACCATATGTTTGCTTTTCATGAGAAAACACACTGGGAAACTTTCACTCCCACCTCTCTTTGACTCCGAGTGCCTGTAGCTTGCTTATTAGAATCCATGTTTGTTCAAATTTGTTTCCAAATGTAATCTCAAAATTATTTAATCATGTTGATTAGAATTATTTTATTAAAATGTAATGTTAGTGTTAATGTAATTAACTGGTTATAAAACAAAACACTTTAATGTTAAATAATAATTTAAAATTATTTCAGTAAATTCAATTAATACTATTTTAATAAAATTATGTCAACTCTTACGTATTGAAATTTTGAAACTTTTAGGAACTAAAATTCAAGTTTGTTGGCCTTTAACAAAGTCTGTATGTATTTATTTTCTAAGATAGTCTGTGCACATAATTTATTTGAATGAATTGGATAGAAATCAATATTCCAATGGTTAAATTTAGTAAAACATCTATAGCTAGATTTACTGAAACTTTTTCAACCAAGTATTCTGTATAATTAGGGATTATTTGAATCTCTTATAGAAAAAAGTCTAGTTATCCAAATAATCTGTGCTTTTAATACATGTTCGCACAGATTTTCATAGATTTGTGAAGGCTAATGATTAAGACAAGAAACTTAAAAGATACACTGCAATAATATGTTTTATGTCAAGTTAAGATTCTGTTCTGTGAAGGGTGCTTCTTGCTGTTCTGGGCATTGGTTCAGACACCTCATCCAAATAATACCTGATGGATTTTTTCTAGCTTGGAATTTTGTAATACAACAAAGCAATTTAGTGGGGGGAGGAAATGAACTTTTACTGTGGATTATATACTACCTACACAAAGGTTGTAGGAATCATAAACATACATATAAAGAACTATACCACTCGTCAAATTTCTAGCTTTCTGGAGGGAGGGGTACAATCATGGGCAAGTGACTAACAATGAAGATAGAAGACTACTAGTTGATAGGTAGACTGTTGGTTGTTCACAAACATTTGTTCTCTTCTTCCATAATTACAGAATTGTAGCTGAGGTAAATTAAAGACTATACAACACTAGATAAACTAAAGACTACATATCTCAGTCTTTCTGAGAGCTAGGAGTGTCCATGTCTAAATTCTTACCTAAGATATATGAGAAGTTAGGTGTGGCACTTCTGGATCTGGGTCTTAAAACATTTCTAATGAACTGCAAACTGATGTGTCTGCTGCCCGCTTCATCCAGGCAGAATGGGAAAGTGTCCTAGGGGATATTGAAGTAGCAAGGTGGGAGAAACGTGGTTCATGGACCATGTGGACTAGGGGCACGTATCGACCTGGAATACTATAATTTTAGACCTGGTTCTTACATCAGCCTACCCTTCACTCTAACTAAGCTTTGGCTACGAGCACCAGCAGCTTTGTTATTAGAATCCTTATTTTTTCAAGTCTCTCTCTTTCCTCAGTGGATCTTGGGATGGCTCACAACTCTTCTCACTTCCCATTCTAATCTCTTACAGTGGCTGGAGCCAATCTTTTCACTCTAGCTTTAGTTCTATGTCCTGCCATGTCTTCCACTTATAGGACCTTGATAGAGCCTTGGACCTGTGGATATTGCAGTGATATCTCTCCTGCAAGCTTGAGCGGTCTGCATTTCTTTTCCAAGTATCGTTCCTTGTGTTCGCTGAGGAGGCTGCTCTCCCACCATGGTTCCAATGATTTTAATAGGCAGCTCACGCTTCCCTCTCCCTTAAAAGGCAGACTTGTTAGAAAGCTTGTATTTGACTCACACATTCATTCTTTCTGCAGTTAACTTGGGACCAGTTCCCTGGGGTAAGACTGGGAGTCATGCATCACTCTGCATCTTCAACTAATGCTCCAACAGGGAGCCTGAACATGGTACCCAGTACGTTATCCTCAGCGTTTGTGTAGATGAATCAATTCATAATGGTGTCTTCTTACTACTTTAGTAATTAAACTCACTCAAAAGGCATCAACAACTTCCTATGTAATGAAATATATTTCCAGCTTTGTGCAGTGATGGTATTGTAGCCAATGAGGTTTATCTGAGGTGAAATTATTGCTAATTGAAAAAAAAAAGGTAATCTCTTTTCCACCTACTAATATTATTTCTCTCTTGAAGAAATTATACATTGTGTTCTTGTGTATTTTTAAATTAAATGAATAACTGAGTCTCAGCCACTCTGAACAATAAACTTCTCTTTGGAATTGCAAGGAGGAAGCATGATGCAGAAAAAAAAGTTTTGGACTTGAAAGTTAAGATCTAGGCACTATCCCAGTCCTTCCATTTACTTATAGTTTGACTTTGAGCTACACAATTATAATTCATTGGTCTTAGTTTCTTTACCTCTAAAATTGCTATTAGTTAATACCTGTTACCCAGAATAGTTATATATTATGAAGTCTTGCCTAAAATCTGATCTGGATTTAGAATTAAATCTCTTAGTCACATCTATTTCTAAATTATTCACTTTAAAGACTAAATGATTTTTATATGTAGAATATACGCATGTTTAATAGTTATATTGTAATTGAACTTTTGTCTAAGTGAGGATAAATGATTTTCTAGTATAATTAACATTTCTATCCTTATGAAACCTTGTTGAATTATGTATAGCTTTCTGAAAAGGAGATTGTCCTTAATTTTAGGAGTATTTTACTTTCACATTTATTTGTCATTGTTATTTTTATTCATGCATGTGTGTATGTAAAATGCATATTTTCACAGAAAAACCAGATGATTTTTTATAAACAATCTGCTTTGGATTCTCATTGAGTTTATTATGGCATGGTCTGTTTTTAGTTGGTACATGATTCCTAATTTCTAATCCCACATCAGGAGCTCCACGGCCTCCATTAGTTCCAGTAGAAATCTGTGAGCTGTTCAGGGCACAGGATTTCCCATTTTGCAACATGGCCTTTTTTTTTTTTTTTTTTTTTTTCCCCAGTAGCAATATTGCTAAGCTACTGGCCAAGATGAGTTGATTTAGCTTTCTTAGCTTGAATCTACCCTGCTGCTCTCTTGGGAGGATATGTCCTAAGAACGTGCTGTTCTAATAGGTTTAGCAGGGAAGGAGCTGGCATTAAACACTTCTGTTAAGATCATGTTGGAATCAATGATCTAATCCTGGTAGAAGTGAGTTATTGACTTAATGTGTAATGGAGGCAGTGGCTCCTGAAGTTTGGTGTATGCTGCTTCTCCTCCAGGGACTGGGGATCCGCTGAAAGCCTTCAGGAATGTGAGGAGTTACCTCTTGTGGGAGGAGGAAGTTGGCTTTTTGGAATTCACAGAGCAGGTTAACGTTTCTTCCATCTTAATATTTAAGAGTGTCATTCATAAAGGAAGCATGGGTTTTCCATATATTGGTCCTTGTTTAATGGCCCACAAGTGTGGCAGTTTCACAGCAGGTGAAGTAAGTGAAATCTGGTCGTAAGGTGTTTACAAACTTACACGGCCTGTAGGGAATAGAGAAAGATTGTCTTCATCAGCGTAAGAATAACATATCAAAGGCATTAATTATTTTCCCAGACAAAATAGCTTTATTTTATTTTCTAATTTGATAATATACAATGGTATAGAAAATTCAAATAAAATAGAAAATATAAAGAGGGAACTATAAATAGTTCTCAATATTATTTATTATTCAGGCCAATGTTTATTTTCCAAGTTTTTGTGAAGATTTTTCATCCTGAGGTTTTTTGCAAACATGCACACATATACATGTATGTGTATGCACATATACATATGTGTACAGGGTGGGGCAAAGGTAGGTTTACAGTTGTATGTGAAACAATTTATTTTTGTATTATTTATTAAATATTAGATTATTTTCCATACAAACAACTGTAAAATTACTTTTGCCCCACCCTGTATATGTATGTATATATATGTACATGTCTACATATATGTGTATACATTTGTTTACATGTATCTTTATACTATGCATCAATGGTTCATAAAAGGGAACCATGCTTTCCCTTACCTATCAAATTGAGAATAAGTGACACACTAAGCCACATGAATTGTGGACTTTATAAACCTCTCATGATTTATAACAACAAAAAGTTGAAAAGCATTGTCCATATTCTGCTTTGTAATTAGAATTTATACTCAGTGATCTTCAGACCTCTCCCTGTCAAATTAATAGATCACCTATTTTTAAGGCTGTATATTCATTCATTCTATAGCTACACTTTTTAAAAAACACTTGGCACTGGTGAACATTGTGGTTGTTTCCATTTCCTTCTTCTTCCCATTATTAACAGTGCTATGAAGAACGTTTTTGTGTAGACATCCGTTTGATTCTTCATCTCCTTGGGAGATAGAGAAAGAATGCCAGGGACAGAGAGAAGACATTTCACATAGAAGCATATATCTAGACTGCTTTCCAGAAAGACTCTGTTATTTGAAACTTTCACCAACTATTTATGAGTGCCCATGAGTGCTGATAATCTTTAAGGTCATTGTCATTTGACTAGGCAAAAAGTAATAAATCATTGTTTGCCCTTGCATTTTTGATTAATAATGTGTGCATTTGGTTAAGATCTTAGGCTCTGGAGTCTGACTATGTGAATTCAAATTCAAGCTTTATTTTTTAACAGCTTTTTGACTTTGCACCAGTTATTTATCCTCTCAATGTCTTGTGTTACTCATCTGTGAAAGGGTGACAATAATAATACTAACCTTGTAGGACTGCTGTGAGGGTTAATTGAATTATTACATATAAAGCTTCTATAACAGTTCCTGGTAAACTCACTCTAAATAATGTTAGCTATTGGTATATTTTCATTTTACTTAATGTTTAACATTTTTATTCTTGAATATATTTAAGTTCTTTAGTATACTCTGTTATAATGTTCATCTTTTATTTATTGATTTGATAGTACTCGTTTAATATTACAGTTATTAACTATTTGTCATACATGCTACAAGGTTTTATTTCTTTTTGCATTTCTCTGTACCACATAAGGTCTTACAATTTAAGTAAGAAAATTTCTTCATTGTTTAAGATTTTCATCATTCCTCATCCAAAAGATTATAAAAAATTTACCTATGTTGTCTACTATTTTTATTTTTTACATTTAAATTTTTGACCTATCGTTAACTGAATTTGATAGCAGTAAGAAAGAACATACATATCAAAATTGCAACTAAACCACAGAAAAACAATCATTCACAACCACATGAAATCAAACTGAATGGAAGTCAGCTTGAGTGGAAATCCAGGGATTTAAAGAAGATACATCAAGACTGGTAGGAGGGGTACCGGGATGTGGAATTGGCCATGCCCACACCAGATAAGAAAAAGCTAAGGGAAGTCATCACCTCCAAACCAGTATTATATGAAATGTTAAAGGGCCTTCTTGAAGAAGAAGGAAGAAGAAAAAGGGGAAGAAGAAGAAGAAGAAAAATATGAACAATAAAATGGCAATACATATTTATCAACAATTGAATCTAAAAGAGAAAATACAAACAAGCAGCACAGAAACAGAATCATAGATGCAGGGAGTGTTTTGATGGTTGCAAGATGGGAGGGAGGATGGGAGAATGGGCAAAAATGGTGAAGAAATTAAGAAGTATGAACTAAAGGGGGGAATGTGGGTGGGAGGGGGTGTACAGGGTGGAAAGGAATGAAGGGGGGAAATGGGACAACTGTAATAGCATAATCAATAAAATATATTAAAAAAATAAATAAAACAGCAAAAAAAGATTTAAAAAAAGAAGTACAAATTGGTTGTTATAGAACAGTCATAAGTATGTCAAGTACAGCATAGAGAATACAGTCAATAAAGGCCTAATAACTATGTGTAGTGTCAGATAGGCGGGAGATTTATTGAGATGGTCACTTACTAAGTTATATAATGTCCAATCACTAGATGTACACCCAAAACTAATATAATAATATATGTCAACTGTGAGTGAAAATGAAACATGCTGAAAAAAAAACAGAGTTTCCTCCCAGGAGCCAGCTTTTCCCACCATATCAGGATTTCATATCAAGATAATTTTCTTTTTTTTTCCGATTATTTATTTATTTTTAGAGAGAGGTGAAGGGAAGGGGAAAGAGAGAGAGAAAGAAACATGAATGTGTGGTTGCCTCTCACACGCCCCTAACTGGGGATCTGGCCCACAACCCAGGCATGTGCCCTGACTGGGGATTGAACCTGCTACCCTTTGGTTCTCAGGCCAGGACTCAATCCACTGAGCCTCATCAGCCAGGGTAAAATAATTGGTTTTAAATATTGAATTTTTATAAGATTCAAATATTTCCACATAATTCCTACTGTGAACATTTTCTCGACTAACACTGCTAAAATAATTGCCAATCTAGATAATTGGATTTCACTGCTGATTCAAGATCTCTTTGCAATTTTGACTTCTACCTCGTATTTGCTAGAGTGATTAGATTACATCGATCGATCAACATATTTAGTAATGTCCATAAAATATAATGTTATCGCTATCAATGAACTTGAAGGACCTATTTATTATGAAGACAACATGTACAATATGAGGTCTTCCAGAAGGTATCCAGCCATGTACTATAAAAAACAAACGTTTATTGAAAAAGATACAAGATTCAAGAAAAATCATACATAGGATGATGACACCTCACTCCACTTCAAAGCAGGCACCTTGGGATTTCACAATTAGCCCAGTGTCTCTTCCACTGTTCAAAACACTCTGCAAAATCCTTTTCTGGTATGCCATCAGCTACCCAGTTGTATTTTCCTGAATCTCATCAATGGTCTGAAATTTCTTCCCTTTCCAAGGTAATTTTAGTTTTAGTTTTGGGAAAAAACAGAAGTCACAGGGCACCAAATCTAGGCTGTAAGGGGGCTGAGTCCCCTGGGTGATTTGATGTTTTGCCAAAAAAAACTCTGCAGGAGACATGATGCATGAATGGTTGTGTTGTCATGATGAAGCTGCTAATCACCAGTTGCCCATAGCCGCAGCCTTCTGAATCATCTAAATAGTTTCCATGGAGGAATGTTCAAGCTTAATGCAAAATCTGACGTAGATTCTTTGTTGTACTTGCTTGGTCATTTTGAATGCAACAGCCACACAGTACACATGCTCACTCAAGGGCATCTACTGCCCCCACTGAGTAGTACAGTGAAGTCATCATTGTTCATGCATGTGCATTCCAGTCTACTCCCCTTGGCTGCCAGGTTACATCGATGTCATGTAAACCATGCTTGTTATATTAACAAGGTCTGGACTTTTCCCAGACGTACTTCGTCTGTGTATACTCATATTGGGACATCTCTTTTACCACTGCAGATCCACTTGGCCTTTTCTTTCCAGTCATGGCTGCAGGGAACAGGTCTGCATGTAACTGACCTGCTTTGTATACATGAAACTGGAATCGCCTTGCCTTAGCGCATATAGTCTTCTCTGATACCTGCCGCCTGGGATGTGAACACACCTGGGAGTATACAAGAGTTTGCTACCCATGTGACAAATCTTGACCAATGGGGATGTGAATTGACAGATAAATAAATGCTCTACCCTTTATCTGTCCAGTTGATGATTTGGAGATACAGTACATTCAATGTCTTTTCAGAAGGTGCCACAGGTCTATCACCTATTTTTATCAAGTAGTAGCAAACTCCATATTGTACCTTTAGATCAGCTATTTCTTCCTCTATATCCACTCTTGTTTCTCCTGCCCCTACTGCACCTCACTCTTGCTCCTGGTGTAGACTTTAATAAATCACTCATGCATCAAACTTTCTCTTAGAGTTTGCTTTTGGTGTTTCTTAGGCTGAGGAGTTATAGCAGAATTTTTTTTTTTCTGGCCATTTGGGTATGGTGTTTTCTTTTAGTTTAAACTACAGAGAACTTAATTACTAGAGAACAGACCTTTGAAATAAAAAGTCTGTTGAAAATGCTCACGAACTGTTCATTTTTAGTTATTGTTTTTGCTTTTTGTAAACCAATTTCTGGCCTTCTGTTTCTTCTTCTAGTAGCAGTAATATTTTTTTTTAATTTAGCAGAAGTCACCATTTAATTAATTCAGCAAAAGGCTCAGAAAATTTACTTGTATGTTAATCATTATTTAACTGTAATTAATACAAATTCATTACTTGTTTACTTTGACTCCCACTTGAAATATAAGTTTGATTTAATCATTGACATTTTGTGTAAAGATTTGTTACTCATGTAGAAGTAAAATACAAAGAATCAAATACTAAGTTTCATTCCTGTACTCAAAATAAACCATGACTTTGGTGTATCAATTACAATAAATATTTTTTAAAAACTAAACAAAATAGGAAAGACATTACATTCAAGCCTATAAGCCAATAGTTGATACAAAAGTGAGTTATAAACTAAAGCTCTGTATTAATTTAAATTTTCATTAGCTATATAAGACTAAATATGTTTCTAAATTGGAACTATTGTATGCTGTATGGATATTGAATAGCTTCTCTAATCTTTGGCCACTAGATGGCAGGGCAGCTCCACATTCGAAGCTGGGGATGAGGGAGGCTTGCCAGCTGAAGTGCCCATTTGAAGACCAGCAGCTCTGTTGCGCACAGGTGTCTCTGTTATTCTATATCTTTTAAAACCAGTCATGTTACAAAATGCAGAATCATCTTCAGTCAACATAAAAATGCAGCTAATTTTGGGTCTTTTTATGTGGTTTTTAATAAATGTGTGGATAGAGAAAATGGTTGAAACCATTTAAAACAAATTCTGCTTTTGGAAAATATCATTGTTCTATATTCACTCTAACTCCTTAAAACACATACACACAAAACGTTGTGGGCATGGAAAAGGAAAAGCAAAAAGGAAGTTTCTGAAAACCAACTGGTGGCTAGTGAAAAGACGTGAGGAGAAACAGCACAGGTCTTGAGCAATCTATGCATGAGTGTGAAGAAATACAGCATGAGCTGGTAGTCGAAAACATGGGTTCTGAAGTCCCCAAACCCCGGGATTTGATGTGGATCTTGCCTTTACTGGTTATGTGACATTTTACATCTTCATGTACGAGGAAGAGTTGATAATACAATGAAGGGCTGTTTCAGGTTCAAATAGGATTGTGACTACAAAGCTCTTACCACAGCATACCACACATTGTAAATATTCACTGAGTGGCCACTCTCATTGTGAAGATAAAATTTCATACCTAAAATTTGAAAATGAAGAGCTCAATACTTCCAGTGCAAAGAGAATAGGCTTTAATCAGTTTTTTTTTAAGGGAAGGAAGAGCCCTGAAATGGAGTATAATATAAACAACCCTCCTAAAGTTAACTTGTCATGGTTGGATGTTGAAATAGAATCTACTTATGACCATAGTCATGGAAAGAAATTTCTTGCTGGAGTGACCCTCCCAAATATCTGCAATGGCAAGTCTCCCCTTTTACTATTATGTTGTCTCAGAGTGATGACAGTGTGGAAAAGACTCTTGCTTTCCCATCTCCTTACATTCCACTTGGGTTGGCAGTCTGAGTCAGATGGCCTTGCTTCTTCGGGGTCCACCTGTTTGCACTAATTCTGACAGTGGAACGTTTAATGTGGAAACACAGCAGGACGTAATCTGCAAACTAAATATTCCATGACACCTTCTCAATATGCACAAAATAATGTGATATTGGAAATAGGAGGGCATCAGACATCTGCCTCTAGATGTGGTTCTTCCAATGACGATGTATATGACACTTAAAAACCTCATATTTATTTGTGTATATTTGGATAAGTACCAGAAATAAGGACTTTGACATTTTGAAAGTATTTTAGCACAAAATGTTAACACAAATATATTTCAGAGGTTTGAAAGGGACACATAAGAAGACAGGTGTGATGTGACTCTTGTGAGAAAGGCAAGATCAAGGAAAAGTTGTAGAGAGAGGGGCTTCACCATCCCTTTGTATGGCTTTGCTGGCTTCAGTAGGATTTAACAGTTTGTTCTCCTGCTTGCTACAGCTTTCAGAAAAGTTTGGTGTAACATCTTAACAAAGAGACTGAAGATGAGAAAAAAAATAAAAGCTAGTGAATAAAAGGATTTACTTCAATAACTTCCAAAATCCTACCACAAGTGAAATTATCATTTCAAATACTATAAAGCAGAAAATGAATCAGCCACAGTACTCATAACTGCAGTATGGGACAATGATTCATATGAAGGGCAGCATAATTACTGTGAATATCAGATTGGATTTCAAAATGAGGAAAGAACATTTTAGTACTTTCTTGGCTAAGGATAAACATAATTGATTTATGAATATGATGAGGGTCCAGCTTATCTGGCAAATATATTATATTTCATGTAGAAATTAGCTTAAAGGTATTTTCCACATTTCTATGTGAAACCTAATATTCACATGCCAGGGAAGTACGGAGGCGCAGTGGCTGAAGCTGCTGGCACAGAAGCTCAGCACCAGGCCTGGCAGGGTGTAGCCTGTCTGCAGCATGGTAATGGCAAGATCAGCGGTGCACCCAGCTTGGAAAAAGGATAGGCAATGGTTTATTTATTCACTTGCTAATTATTTAAAAATTAGAAAGAATGAACACCCTTTCATTCTCAGGTTATTCTCAAAAAAATGTCTTCAGTCCTGCCTCTCAGGGAATTGCATCCGTGCAACCCGCGGCCCAGCACAGGTGACCTTCTGATGCCCCTGTGGGAGAAATAACACTGGGAAACATTTTGTAAATGCAATTGACAGGCCTTGCTTGGTTCTTTGAGCCATTTGCACGGCAGTGACTGGAGTGCCCTGTTTGGTGGAGCTAATTTACTGCTCTGTTCATTGAGGCAGGATAGGGCCATGGTTAAGATCACAGATGCAGTCAGGCTTCCTGGGTTCGAATCCAGGTTCTGCCAATTATATGCTGTGTGACTTACGTAAGTTATTTAACCTCTATATGCCTCGGTTTTCTTATTTGTATAACGGGAGACACCTACCTCATAGGTCTGTTATGATGATTGAACTAATATTTGCAAAGTGCCTGGCACAGAGTTACATGTTTGTTAAATAATTGGTATATAGTCCATCTTGTCAATAACTGTGTACTGAAAATAAGACATGCAGGAGAAGGAAAACTTTTGCTGTTGAAAGGAACTCCAGAGATCAATTATTTCAAATGCTTCATTTTAAAGATACAAAAAAAATTCCCGAAGTTCTATTACTTCATAGTAATATAACTAGCATCTGAAAACAGGTTTCTTAATTTTCTGGCTGTTTTTTTCCCTACCACATAACTCCGACAATAAATGTAAGATAGAAGAGTTCATAAATAAATTGTTAATCTAAGAAAATACTTTAATAAACAGAGTAGTAACATTAGGAATTAAAGGTGTATAAATAATACGAAGGCATATTCATTTTTGAAAGTATCTGCTACAGTTAGGTTTAGCTTCATATAACAACAAAGTCCAAATGTCTTAAATAAGACAAAAGTTTATTTTTCTTCCATATAAAAGAAACAGAAGAGAGTACAGGGCTCTCATGGTGGCTGTACGGTCATTAGAAACCTGGGCTCCTTCCTGCACCTGATTCGACCATCCTGTGGGTGGCTGTCATTCTCAAGGTCACCTCTTGGTCCAAGATGGCTGCTGGAAACCTGCTCTCATATCAGTTGCCCTGAATTCAGGGAGAAGGAAGGGAGAAAAGACATATATTTTCTAAAGGACATTGTTCTTTCAGTAGTCTTCTAGGAATTTTCATATCATTTCCACTTACATCTCATCTAGAACATTGTCACATGTCATGCCTGGCTATAAGGGAGATTCCAAAGTGCTTTTAATCAATTATCAGTGAAAACGTGGGCTCTGGCCTGGCTGATGTTGTAGGAGGCCATTCTGCGTGGCGTGGGCCCAGCTCCCAGTGGAAAGCAAGGTCCAATGCACAGGACCCATGCCCACGGATAGGTTCTCCTGTGGGGAATCAGGCCGTTTTGAGACTTGCTTTTGCTAAAACTCCCTCACCCTGAATTGAGACAGCAAGTGTTTACTGTAACTTCCTAAAATCTATGCTAAAACTCCCCAGTATGGAGTGTAACCGGTTCAACCACTTTTCCCTTTGCATTTGCAAATATCCCTCTTCTGTGATGTGACTAGCGATAGCAGCTCCTTTGTTTTCTGTTAAAGATAACCATTTAAAGTGAACCTGTGCATAGTAAATGAGGACCATCATGTAATGTGCCCAGAAAAGAGATAAAGACCTGTCACCCAGAGGGCCATGGCTTTTTCTCCCCTTGAGAGTGGCTTTTTCTCCCCTTGAGAGAAAGACCATGCTGTCCCTTTTCCTCCATAAGACTCGGTAGTCTGTGTGAATTTCTCATGCCTCATCCACAATGTGGCAGACACCATGAGCCAGGGTCCATATCAGCTGGTGCCCATGAACATGGACCCAGGGCTATGAGCTGTCATTGTGGACAACACACCAACTTGGTAGGAGTACGCATGCATCAGCCCAGGTAAGGGCCGATGACACCGAGTGCTTTTCAGTTAGGTTGTAGGGTGTGTTGGATTTCAGAGGACAAGGGTTTTCTTCTTAGGTCGCTCTCTCTTGCAACTGCTTTGCAACCGTACCTTCTATAAGCAGGAGCCTTGCTCTCTCTCCCAAATATTTGCCACAACCTCTCGGGCGCAGGTTGAGCAATTACCACGTAGAATGGGCTCCTACATGGTGTGACTCAGTGGATTGAGCACAAGACTATGAACCAAAAGGTTGCTGGTTCCGTTTCCCATCAGGGTACATGCCTGGGTTGCAGGCCAGGTCCCCAGATGGGAGCATATGATTTCACTTATAAGAGGAATTCAATGAACAAAATAAACTAGTGAGCAAAATATAATCAGAGGCATGGAATCATGGAATAGATTGACAGCTGTAAGGGGGGAGGTGGGGACTGGAAAAAAGGTGAAGGGATTAGTCAAGGAACACACATGAAGGATCCATGGACATGGACAATGGTGTAGGGGGCAATAGACTATGGAAGTGGGGGGCACAGAGAGGAAAGTAATGGGACATCTGTAATAGCATTAACAATATAACGTCAAAAATGGAAGAAAAGATTAAATGAAAAATAAACCCTGGCTGGTGTGGCTCAGCTGATTGAGTGTGGCCTACAAACCAAAAGGTTGTCAGTTCGATTCCCAGTCAGGGCACAAGCCTGGGTTGCAGGCCAGGTCCCCAGTTGGGAGAATGTGAGAGGGAACCAACTGATGTTTCTCTCGTACATTGATGTTTTTCTCCCTCCCTTCCCCTCTCCCTAAAAAATAAATAAATAAAATTAAAAAAAATAAAATATGACTTCTGTTATTGAGGAAAGAGGGTAATGTATATGAGATGAGAACTAACCCATCTCTGCTGTAGATAAGGTTATTTTTTCTTACCCTCTTTTCTTCTTCACATTTCCTTTTCTCTTGCTTTGAATCCAAAAGTTCAGCCTCGAACTAAGAAAACCACACGTCCCATGTAGGAGAAGATAATATTTCTCTTTCTAAAAGAATGTTGTGTCTGTATATTTGGATCTTATTCTTGCAAGAAATAAATAAATTTACTCTGAACTAGAGGTAAATAGGGAAAATTATGATACATTACAACAGTGTTTTATGGAACTCAAAGGTAGGAAGGAAGGAATTCTAAGTAAGACCAGGAATTGAGAATATAGAAACACAGGCAATGTTATCTTTCAATTTCTTGTCCTTGCTTTTTTCTACACATGATTTTTTTTCTCTTTGAAGATCTGTTTCTTCTGTGCCAAGGTCAACCTGCTCGTTAGAGACAGACCCCAGGGTTTGCATCCATATCTCCTAATTCACTGTATTATAATCCTTATTTTAAAGTTCTGCCCCTGCTCCTCTACCAAAAGCAGCAGACTCCCTTCTCCTTACAATTCACTGTCAGCTCCCAATTATAGTTACTTTGATGTATTTGAATACAATAACTGCCCATGTGGATCAGAACTTTGAAATCTGACTTCCAAAATGCTTTACAGGGTCTGTGACACTACTTGGCATGCATACTAAGCAGTCTTCCATTCTCAGATGTCTTCTCTTCTCAAGCTATGTATTTTTGTTGATTAATGTCAAATATTGTAACTACCATAACACGCTGATGACTTCCAAATATACATTTCTATTTTAGACCTTCCTCTTGAACCCCAAATCCCTATTTTATGTGAGTATCGGTCACTTTCATTTAGGTGTTGCTTAGTATTTGTAGTACCAACCAGGCATTCAATAACCTTCTTGTCCCTTCATTTTCACTGTCAGTTAATTGCCAAGTCCTACAGCATCTATCACTCAAAGCTGTATTTCTCGTGGTATTCCTGCTTCTGTAAAATTGCAGCTGCCTCTCAAATCTTATCCCTGTTATCAGGCTCATTTATTCTGTGCATTGTCTCACAAGTAATCTTTTAAATAAATAAATATGCTTATGTCACTTCCCTATTTAAAATTAATCCGAATTTCCTTTTTACCTGTAGGACAATGGTCAAATTTCTTGCTGGCTGTAGAAGGCTGTTTATTATCTGATTTCTTCCTATCGAACTAGCCTCATCTCCACCTATTCTTCCATGTGTTTGGGCTTCACAGAACTATTTACAATTTCCTAACCGCAACAACAAAGCTCACACTTCTGTGACACTGAACATGTTTTTATTTTCCTTCACCCTAAATGCCTTTATTTGGCTCACTTATCTTCACGAACTTCTGCTTACTTTTTGAGGCTCAGTTCACACATCAGCTCTTCTCTGAAGGCCTCCTTGATTAAGATGCTGTCTCTTCCCTCTGTACTTCCCTCTATTTTTCTTTCAGAAGCTAGTTTCTTTCCTTTGTTGAATCCCATATTGTGAATGTTTGAGAAAGCAGAGGAGCAAACTTAAGCAGATGCTGCAGTTGTCTCCCAATGTCTGGTGTGTCCTTATGCAGTAAAATAATTTACTCAGACATATGGATGCCCAAATGAGAACTAAATCACCCAGCCTCCCTTGCAATATGTATAGCCATGTGACTGGGTTCTTTTCCAATGCTTTGTGTGGCCATGTGACTGGGTTCTTTTCCATTGCTTTGTGTGTGCAACTTCTGAGATATACTCTTTAAAGTAAAAGGAATCTCTTCCCTTACCCTGTCTCCTTCCTGTCCACTGATTGGAACATGGGTATAGTGATCCATTTTTGACTATGCAGATATGGGCAATGCCCTGGGACAGCAGAGCAATGGGGCAGAAGAGGCCTGTGTCCTGGATACTGTGGAGCCACCATACCACTCTGGATGCTTACAGTCAGGCAGTTGTGTGCTAAAGACAAACTTCTTCATTGTTTAAGCCCCTGTTTAGGATGTTTGTATCCTAATACAAATATTCAGATATAACAGATCCTGTTGCCTAGGTAACGTGAGCACTCCACTGTAAGGCTATAAAAAGAGTTCTGGAACTTAGATTTGTTAATATTTGCATACTTAACACCTAGCATAGAGCCTAAAGCACAACATGGCATGGATAAAATATTGTTAAGAGAAGAGATAAAGTTGTAAATGAGTACAAGTTACACTTGTGTGCAAAAAATGTAATATTCTTTGTGTTCCTTTAATTAACGTAGGCTTACTCAAGTCCCTATTTTTGTTGATGAGGGCTGTTGACCCTAAAATGAAAGTACCCATCAAGATGGACTCCTGGTGGCTAATGGACTTAAATTTATAAGTAGAGTCTAGTAGTCAGTGCTAAACAGGGGCCTTTCACGCTCTTTGTGCTTCAGGGAAAAGCTGCATTAAGTTGCCTGCCTCCTGCACTGTGCTCCTGCTGTCTGAGATGATCCTTACATGAAAGCTCCTAGAATTGAAATTTGACCAGTAGGACTGAGACTTTCCTCATTCTATTGGGAGAAAATTTGTGCAGGTATATCCTCATTTGTATCTTTGCTGACCAATCAGAGCAGCTCCATTTCAACCAGTCAGGAGAATGCTATTTGGATGAATCAATCTGAGATTTTTGGAGCCCTTATTTGCATGAGAATGGACTAATTAGGGACAAGGGTGGGAGCTCTTTTCAATACAAGCCAGCTTCACAGTGGAGTGAGCTTTCAGTTTCAATGAAAGACTGCAGTTCCCCAGCTGGAGCTGCCACATCAAAGCTGAGCTGTAACACTGGGGTCCCCTAGCCCAGGCCACTCATCTGGGCTCCTCATAGCTGCGCTGTTCCACAGCTTGGCTTTCATGGTTGAGCTGACTCACAGCCATGCTATTTGGCAGTGGAGCTGTTTCACAGCTGCCTCTCTTCACTGAATGGTTCTTCCTCACTGCACTCCAAATTGAGGACTCCTGTTGATGTTTTATTTTTTTATTGTTGTTCAAGCACAGTTGTCTCCACTTTCTCCCTAACACCCTCCCCTGCCCCACTCACCTCCACCTCCCACCCTCAGTCCTACCCCTCTTTGACTTTGCCCCTGGGTCCTTTATACATGTTTTTTGATGACCCTTCCTCTTCTTTCCCCCATTATCCCCTTCCGCCTCTCTTCTGGTTAATTTATTTCCATGTCTGTGGTTCTATTTTGCTTGCTTGTTTGTTTTGTTGATTAGGTTCCACTAATACGTGAGATCATATGGTATTTTGTCTTTCACTGCCTGGCTTATTTCACTTAGCATAATGCTCTCCTGTTCCATCCATGCTGTAGCAAAGGGTAGGAGCTCCTTCTTTGTTTCTGCTGCATAGAATTCCATCGTGTAAACAAACCACAGTGTTTTGATCCACTCATTTACTGATGGGCACTTAGGTTGCTTCCAGCACTTTGCTATTTTGCTAATTGTGCTGCTATGAACATAGGGGTGCATAGGTTCTTTTGGATTAGTGTTTCAGGATTCTTAGGGTATAAGCCCAGCAGTGGAATTGCTGGGTCAAAAGGCAGTTCTGTTTTTCAGTTTTTTGAGGAAATTCCATACTGTTTTCCATAGTGGCTGTACTAGTCTGCATTCCCACCAACAGTGCACTGGAGTTCCCTTTTTTCCACAATCTTGCCTCCACTTGTTTGTTGATTTGTTTCTCCTGTTGATGTTGAATTGGTGACAATGACTTTTGGATGACATGGCCAGCTCATTAATTATTGCCAATTTGAAGTAATTAGTACTTCGGTTAAACTTTAAGTCTCTTTTTGGTAACAACTTAGTTATTTATGATTCTGTAATCTGGCACTCTTGGGGGTGGTGTTGGTGGTTCTCTTATTTTCTCTCTGACATTTAGAGCCAGCCATCTGGCCTGATGGACTTCCTGTGTTCTCTGTGGCCCCCACTAAGGTGTCTCTCTGTTATCCTGGTTTTGGGGGTTACCTTTGTCTCTGATGTTGAATTCATACCTCATTATGGCTTCTAGTTCTTATCCTTACTGCAAGACCTTTTTCAGGCTATGGACTTTCAACCTTGTCTATACTCTGCTAAGATCAGCAGAGAACTCTTGGCTGTTGCATCCACATCTTTATGAAGTGTTGAGGCTTTTATGGGGAAGCTCTCAGGCCCATGCATCTGGATACCCCCAACCCCCACCTGCTATTTGAGGTCCAATGTTGAATGGAGGACTTCTCTATGCGGTTCCTGGTTATACTCTTTATAGATAGGCAATGATACTTCTATTCTGGCATCTCTTCATACTTATCTCAGACTTCTATCAGTATATCCAGAGATGCTTCTTTCCCCCCTGTGATTCTTACCAGCCGTTATTTAGCCTAAGGAGATGGAGCACTAGATCTTTTCTCAAGTAGCTACCATTATTTAAACTCCAGTAAGTTACCTTCGATTCTTCCTTTCCCACTCACTGGCTGACATATAATCTCCTTTTGAGATAGGGAAACGTCACTGCCTTCATGATTTAGTTTTCCTTACTCTAAGGCTTATGGCATAAACTCCATAATATTAACCCTCCAGGGTGTGACTCTTTATATGCAAACCATTTGTAATTAAAGATACCCTTTTCTCTTATTAAATGTTTTCTCTTGGTTTTCAAGACAACTAATTCTGAGACAAATTGAAAAATAAGTGGATTCAGAAGCTCAGTTGACTTTTTTATTTTGATTTTCTTTATTCTTATAACAAAGAATGTTAATAACAAAAAAAAAACACCATTGCAAAGGAAAACTCCTATTATTATCTCAAAATGCCACCATCCCCATTATACAGTTGTAGCAGATCCATTAATACAATAAGTTCTGGTTTTGTTCAGAAAAAAGCCTGATATTATATTTGTGTATAAAGATAAAAAAAAGCTTCTACCCTCTGCCTCCCCATCCACCATAATAACCTAAAGCTAAAGAAGACCAGAAACAATACTATGAGTTTACCAGACTATTTAATTTTATTCCTGCATACGCAGGAACACATATATTTCCCAGCAGCCATTTATTTCTAGGTTGACTGTGTCACTGAGCTCTTCAAATGCAAAGCAAGTGAAAGTGATGCATGCTACTTCCAGGACTCACCATAAAAATACCCTGTGTGATTTTTAGGCTCTTTTCCACAACCACACAGCAGGAAGAGAAGGACTTTGAGATGAGGGAACACACAACGGAAAGGTCCTGAATCCTGAGTGACCACTTGGAGGAGCTTCCCAGGAGATCTCTGGGCCAGGAACTTCAGCTCTGGTGTTTATGTGACCAAGAATATTGTATTATTGTATTAAGCCACTGTGATATCAGGGAGTGGGGTTGTTGATTACAAACTCATGTCGAATAATGCATTTAGAAAAGTCAGTACAAGAATCTAAGGATTAAGAGCTGCAATTAGAAGAGAGCAATTGAGAGGAGGGAGAAAGGAAGGGAGTTGGAGTCAAGTGGTCTTCAAATGAGCTCTGTAGAATGAATGATCAGGAGAGGTTCCTGGAGGTGTTAGTAGCTGTCAGAATTTTAAGAACTGAGATGGCTAATATTTAGTTAAAATGTTTTTTTTAGTGTAATACTTGATACATAGGAAAGAATGTGTAGTGACTTTTAATTTTGAAGCAAAATAGTGAAACAAACACTTGGGAGCTCACCATCCAGCCAGAGAACCAGAAAACATCATTGCTATTGCTGAAACTCAATTGTATGGATACATTTTAGAAACATGAAGAAGAGCAAACTTCCAAAAATTACATACTAAATGATAATATTTTTATAAAGCTCAACAAAATCCCCAATAATAAAGTATTTAAGGATACATGCATGTTTAGTTTTTAATGTTGCTATGCTGTGCTCTTTTGCCAGCATACTATATGACCTTTGAAATCATTCCCAGTTTTTGTTTTTCATTCATTCATTCAGCTAATATTTGTTGAAATCTTCCATGACTTATGTTGTTCTAGATACTTGAAATACATCTGTTAAAAAAAAAAAAAGCATCCACAGGTCTATTTCTATGAGGTTTCTCAATATAATCTTTGCAAAGACTTATTCCTAGAAAATGTCCATGGAGTCCTAAAATTTTAATATAAACCTAAAGAAATATTTTTTGCAGAGAGAAACAGCACAAAATTTTAATAAGTATAAAAACCAATCTAAGTCATTAGAATCCATTTTTTAGAAAAGTATCCGAGTATGTTTGTTGATCTCACAGTACTCTAGCTTTTCCAAAGTGTCCTTAGTCTTTTTCAGACCCAGCTGTGTTGGTAAGTAATGTTCCTTTAATTCCACTATTTCCAAAGCTTTAGATTGTTTCCTTAATCACTCTGCTGGAAAATGTTTTTTTTTTTTTTAATTTAAATTTTTATTTTAATTGCTGTTCTTGTACAGTTTTCTGTCTTTTACTCCCATCCTAGCTCACCACCCCAGCTCTCCCCACCTCCCTCCCATTTCCACCCCCCCAGTTTTTGTCCATGTGTCCTTTATACTTGTTCCTGTAAACCCTTCCCCTTTTCCCCTGAAATTCACTTCCCTCTCCCCTCTGGTGACTGTCAGCCTGTTCTCAATTTCAGTGTTTTTGGTTATATTTTGCTTGTTTGTTTGTTTTGTTGATTAGATTCCTGTTAAAGGTGAGATCATATGCTATTTGTCTTTCATTGCCTGTCTTATTTCACTTAGCATAATGCTCTCCAGTTCCATCCATGCTGTTGCAAAGGGTAGGAGCTCCTTCTTTCTTTCTGCCGAATAGAATTCCATTGTATAAATGTACCATAGTTTCTTGATCCATTCATTTACTGATGGGCACCTAGGTTGCTTCCAATGCTTGGCTACTGTAAATTGTGCTGCTATGAACATTGGGGTGCATAGGTTCTTTTGGATTGGTGCTTTAGGGTTCTTAGGATATAATCCTAGCAGTGGAATTTCTGGGTCAAAGGATAGATCCATTTTTAGTTTTCTGAGAAAATTCCATACTGTTTTCCACAGTGGTTGCACCAGTCTGCAATCCCATCAACAGTGCACTAGGGTCCCCTTTTCTCCTCAACCTCACCAACACTTGTTGTTCGTTGCTTTTTTTATAATGGCCATTCTGACTGGTGTGAAGTTGTATCTCATTGTGGTTTTAATTTGCATCTCTCTGATGGCTAGTGATATTGAGCATCTTTTTGGAAAATGTTTTTGAAAAAACTGGAGTCAGATTAGCCCTTCTGATTTTGGCTGGGTATTTGGTATGCATATTCAGAGGAATCCTTGCCATGTCCTGACACTACTTTGTTAAAATACTTAGTGTGTGGCAACATGTGTATACTTTTCACTAATTTGTGTGAACTCTCTTCAGGGGTCTGAAACCAATTTGAAAGCCTTCCTGACTTCATGTAATCTGATCCTTTCACTGATACAATAATGTTAGCAGACTGTCAGGCAGACTTGGCAACTCTCAAGGTCTCTGCTTCCTGGTATAGATACCTTTGTGTAATCTCCTGCCCTTGAGTGTGGGCAGTACCTGGGACTTGCTTCTAGCCATGTAGACTATGCCAAAGGTGACAGTATGTGTATGATTATGTTACATGAGATCATCATGCCTGTCTAGCAAGGAGACTCTCCCTTGCGGGCTTTGATGAAGCAAGCTGCCGTGTTGTGAATGGTCTAAGTACAGATCATTTGGCAGGAAGCTAGGGTGGCTTCTGGCTGAGAGCCAGAAGGAAACAGGTCCCTCGGCCAACAACTGCAAACGGCCGTATGAGCTGATACTTCCTCAGGCAAGCTTCAGATGAGACTTCAGCCCTGGCCAATGCCTTTATAGCAGCCTGTGAGACTCTACGTAGAGGACTGAGCTAAGCTGACCTACAAAATTGTGAAATAATGAAGCCGCCCAGGTTATTGTGAATTGTTACATAGCAATAGATGACTAAGAGGCTAAAACGTCGAGATGGTGGTGGTTGACAAATCTTAACACATGGGAGATCTGGATTGTAAGAATGTTTGCCTAGAAGTCACGTAACTGGGAGGATATTTCTAAATCAATGAGGAAATCTTGGGAAAGCCACCTTAAACTATATGAAAGCTTCCTTAATATAAGTATCTCACAATGTTAAACGACAGTGTACGTATAAACATAAAAGCAGAAATTCACCACTTACGGCATTAGGGAAGGTATGAAAGCAGGCAGACTTTTACTAAACTTTGACTAGTGGTTAGAAATTGCTTACACGGTGTAAGTGGTGAAGGAAGGTGTATTCCAGGTGGGATAAGCAGCATGAGCATAGGTGACAGAGGCGGTAGCATTGCTTAGAGTGTATCTGAGAGAAAATGATCGAAATGTCTGCATGATGCAGAAGTTTCAGGAACGGAGACAAGTGTGAGAAAGTGATTAAAGAACATAGGTTATTTTGTGGAACGCCTTCGATGTAAGGCAAGAAGTCTAAACATTACCCTTTGAACCTGTGGTCTTTGCTCCCCCTTCTCTACCTTAACCCACATATCTCTGCCTTCATCTCCTTAGTGTAGTGATTGGGCTTTTGGAAATACTTTGTCTGAGAGTTTTACAGCTAAAAAACAACATGTGAACTTACTTTAGAAAAGCAGAGCATTTTGTGCTTTTTCCAGCTGAGTTATTAAATTTTTCTTTTACAATTCATCTGGCTGTAATTTTCAGGTGGCATTAAAGGAGGGATAAATTGAAGTATGGAGACCAGTTAGAAGGTTATTGTAGTTATTTACCCTCTCAAATGGAATCACTGATGCAGGCAAAACAGGATTTTACAGTAGGACTCAGGGATTTAATAGAGCTAAACCCAGAGCTTTGCACACTCAAAACTCTCATTAAATATATGGGAATCATAGGAGTTTGACAATAGGACTCAGATCCAGGCAAAACAAAAAATTGCTAGGAAAACTTTGTGGATTAACCACATAAAAATACTTATTTAGTGCAGGGGTAGTTGGTGGAAATACTTTGTAAAGATGAGATTGTTTTTGATTGCTATGTTGAAAATGTCATTAGAAGTTTGATACTACAACATTAACCCTTATGAAGGAACAAATTATTTTACGATATGATTTTTCTAAATGGAATTTTTTCAATAAACCATAAGATCTTTGATTTGTTTGGTTAAGCAAAATATCAAAGTTGTATAGTATTATTTGTAGTTTAAAAGTTAAGGGAACTAAATTATATTTACTTGAGGAGCTTCCCCATACTCATTGAGACTTGGCTCAAAAAGAAAGGTTAGAAAGATTTATTTTTTTCTACAAACAGAAATATTAAAGAGCAATAACCTTCCCTAAATGACAGCCATCATTTTTTTTTAAAGGAGTGGATTTTACAACTTTTTAAAGGTAGTCACTTAAAAAGTAAAGCATAATTTCTGGGCATTTTCAATGTGAATAGTGAATGTTTAAAATCAGAATCTCTTTAATCTTAAGTTCCTAGTTCTCTTCAAAGGCATTTAGAATACATAGAAATTCTAGTTTTTTAGCTTCTAATTTAAAAAATGTTAACTTTACAAAGTAAATATATAAACTATAGCTTTTCAAAAATAACTTTAATTTTAACGAAGCATGGAATAGTGCACAGATCATAAAGAGCCCAATGCATTTGACTAACTGGTGTTGGAAAACAAAAATAGATATCACTCATAGTTGGAGTAATTTCTCTTTGTTGAGGAGAATATCAACATCAAATATAACGTTTCTTTGTCATCTCTCCATTGTAATTTCCAGTTTGTTTCATCTCGAACAAGCATTTTAAAAATGCATCTCAAAATAATTAGAGGAACTGTTACAGTTATAGTAATTTTTTTCCTGTATTATTTTCTTTAATGGTGTCTTCAGAAAAGGTCTATACATGCATAGTCTATTCCATTAATTATCTAGTAGTCTTTGAATTTGTGTAATATTTGACTTATTTCTGCTTAACAGTTATTGCTTCTCCCAAGAGGCTGAGAAATCTTACTAACTAGTAGATGGAAAAGTCTAACTATATAAAGTTACATTGTGAGTCTCTACTCTGTAAAAAATATTCACATAAAATATGTGATTTTTTTCTTTAAAGCAATAATTTCTAAAATATGCCTTTCCCCCACTTTGCTAAAAAACACACTAGCAATAAATAATAAAGGGAAATACTGAAATGCTGAAAAGATTGATACACCCCAAATATAAGGAAGATCAGGTATTTGAACCAAATTATATGTTATTTTTTGATGGCTAAATCTACGTGACTAAAATAATTATCTTTCACAACTCTGAAGCCTGTATCCAGACATACACACGTAATTACAGGCATATTTCAGAGATACTGTGGGTTCAGTACCAGACCACCACAATAAAGTTAGTATCACAATAAAGTTAATATCACAATAAAGCAAGTTGTAATCTTTTTGCTGGTAGAGAGTCTTGCCTTCAATTTGTAATAAAAAAGAAACATTTGTATAGTGCAATAAAACTAAGTATACCTGTTTGTGGTTAAGTGCAATTCTTGTTTATACTAAACTTTCTTTTCATCACAGTCCTTCTTGTAATATTGTAGAATTGAGGGTGTCAATAAGATCATTTTTACAGGTACTTCACTTGAAATGTGGGAAATTGATATGCAGTTCAGAAAGTCAGTAGGAGAGGGCAATCTGGAAGCCAATGAAATCTCAGGGTGACTGAAGGTGAAATAGATAAGGTCTGGCAGTGATGGCTGAGAAATCCAGAACTATTTTGGTCTTTGCATGAGGAGAGCAGGAAACATATCAGTCCCAACGAGGGGTGGTGGAGAGATCATACCTGGAATTCAATTTACTGTTTGGTGAACTTTTAGAAAAGCAACATTGAGGGAGATTCAGAAATGAGAAATAATAGCAATAAGGATAACCAGAAAATTGATTTCTTAGGAGAGATTAAGTCAGCTAAGTGTATTCAGTTAAGTAAAGATTAAGTGGGCCCTGATAGCCCTTAACAAGCATTTGTGAAACCTAAATGAAGAAAGGACTAATTTAGTATAATGTGCCCATAGCTAAAAAAGAGACGGATTTTAAGGAAATAAATTTCAAGAAACTAATTAGAAGATACCTCTCAATACTTTTTCAATGAAAATATTAGTTTTGATGAAGTAGTAACCATAAAAATGAGTTTATAAGCGAATGAGATTGTTAGCTTCTTGAAGTTACTGTTCAAATTGTAGAAGAATTTACAGTTACCTTGTAAATCCTTATTTTTGTCAGACAGGGACTATTAGAAATTATTAGACAGCATTTAATTATGGTGAAGAAGGAGAAGGAGGAGGAGAGAGAAGGGTAGGGGGAGGGATGGGGAGGAGGAGAAGTAGGAAGAGAGTCTTTAAGATAGTAGTTATTAAACTTTGGTCTCAGGGTTTCTTTATATTTTTAAAAAGAATTGAGGTTCTCAAAAGAGATTTTTTACATGTGGTATAAGACTGATATTTACCACATTAGAAATTAAAATAAAGAAAATTTTGACACGCTTATTTGTTACTTCATTAAAAACGATTATGGGTTCATTACATGCTAACATGTGGAACATATTTTTAATGAAAAACTATAGGGGAGAAAAGCGGTATTTTTTTCATTTTTGCAAGTCTCTTCAATGTATGGCTTAATAAAAGGCAGCTGGATTTCTGTGTTCGCAATTGTGATATGCTGTTTTAGGCGCAGTCTGCGGAAAGTCCAGCCTCACAGAAATATACAGTTGGGGAAAAGATTCTATTTTCATAGTCTTTTCATGTAATTGTGGATGTCCTTTTTGATACCCACTAAAACTTGAAAAGTTGTAAGATTTTGCAGGTAAGTTGCAAAGTGGAATCTTATACCATACAGGTGAACTTTCAGTACTATTTCACACTAAAATCCACTGGTTCATCAGATATTTTTAATGGTTCTTTTATGATTTTGTAACATTTTGCATTAGTAATTTGGAAAATATCTGTTCTTTATTCATCGTCTAAAGATAGACCTATTTCATTATATAATACAAAAATTTACATGTGTGAATATTATGATTGATATTATGCAGAAGTCTTTCATTTTTAGAAATCAATCAAGCTCACAGTGGTTGATGCAAGACTTAAAAAAAATTTCACCTGAAAGCTCGAATATTATCATTGATCACACATACTGTTCATTGCTTTTCTTGAAGTGACAAGCTTACTTTGTTCATTTTCAAGAAAACATTTTCCAAGTCTCAATCTGAATAGCCATAGCTTGTCTGTCATCTATTTTTATTTTTCCAAGAACATTTTTATAATGTTCCAAGAAAAATATGGCAAGTTCATCCCACAAGTCAAACACAAGCGCTTTTCCTCAAGTCATTGTTCTTTGATGTGTAGCCAAAGTGCTTTACGCAACCATCCTATTTCACCACACAGAATGTTAAAAAGGTATGTGCTCACAGGTCAAGGGTTAATAATATTAACACTTGTTATGGCTTCATCAAGAACATTCTTAAGTAAAATTGGCATTTTTTTCTTATTGTGAATGCCAGGAGGTGAAGAGCACAATGGTTACCAGTATAGTTGGACGCTACCGCTCTGATTTATGCTAAGGCTCCAGCAGTTTTGTCCACCATCAGAGCAAATGTCAACACAGTGGGAAAAAAGTCAAATATTATCTGACCTTGTCTACCCTCTGGACATGTCTCAGAGACCTCTAGTATTGAGGAGCAAAAATTTTGATAGTAAATCATTATTACTGTTTTTATCCTTTGATCCCTGAACCCATGTATCATTTCTATGTGAAAAACAGCGTCAGATATTGGGTGCTGGCTCAGAATGCACACCACAACGAAGGTTGCAGCTGTGCCTTCAGTAGTCTCATTCTCGAACTAAGGCAGTAAAACCTTGGGATGGGTGAGGATGTGAAAAATTCTGCAATTCTCTTTAGAGGAAGGTAGAGAGGAGATTTATAGAACTAACAGGTCATGCTATCAAAGTCTTCTTCCTTTCTTTCCACCTGTGATGGGCATCTTTTTTATTCAAGAAGCCCTGGTTTTGGAAACTGAATTAGAGATGACAATTGGATAAAGAATCAAGACTTTCCAGTGTGGTCATACAAGTCAGGTCTTCATTTCTCAGATATGGAGATTTTTTTTTTCAATTCTACAAATGTTGGGGTTGCTCATCTATTTCAGTCCTAAGGATCCAAGAAGGTATAGAGGTTAGTTCTTTCTTACACACACATACACATGCATGCATTCACACGTGCACACACAAAAATCATTGTTAAAGGTCATTGCAGCATACTCAAGTATAATAGTTATTCTCTGTAGGTTATAACTGAAGATGGGGGAGGCTGCCATTAGAATGGGCTTCCTGATTTCAATGTGGATTATAGGGTGCAGGAGTGGCAAGGTCCAGCTGTACCACTTAATCAACAGAGGCAAGGTATTGTGGTTGTCATAGTTAGCTGGTAATTAGATGGTTATCAGAAATCTCTGAGTACAGAGATCTTTGAAAATGCCTACTCATTCTTCGGGTTCCTTCGGAATGTTTTCCTCAGCATTAAGACATCGCTAAAGGCTGTTTCTTTTTCTTTATTCTCCTGAAATCCTTCCATAGTATTCTAGTGTTTGTTTGGAAAATGTTACAATTCAAATGTGCAAAGAAATATTATTCTTTAATATTTTGCAAGAATAGACAAAGGTATATTTTATCTAATTGGCTTAATATATGAAAAATTATATAAACAATCTGTAGAAAAGGACAGATCTCTCTACATTTATCACTTTAACCAGATGATGAAATTAATAGTATTCAAATATAGCTTAAAGTGTGAAATAAGTTGAGGTCTGAACATGAGATATGAACTCAGACACTATTTTTTTTATCACAATGTGGTCCTCAGTTTCCTAAAATCTAAGATGGAGGTTGCCAAGCATTTTTTTCTCGAAAGGGCAGATAATGGATATTACAGGTTTTGTAGGCCTTGTGCTTTCTATTGCAACTACTCAACTGTACTGCAGCAGTAGAAAAACAGCCATAGATAGTATGCAAATGATGGGTATGTCTGTGTTTTAATAAATCTTTATTTACAGAAGCAGGCAGTGGGCCATGGTTTGCTGACCTTTGCCCTCATCCCATGCTTTGCTTTTTACCATCTACTAGCATCTATTCCATGTCTGTTCATAAATACACTGAAATGATGTACGCTTGTCCTCTGGTTCTTCACTATCTGCTCTCTTATTTGTCTTTAAACTTTGGATTCCTAATCTCTCACCACTAAAACTTTTCTTAGTGAATTATTATGATTCATTGGTTAACTCTAGTAAACCCTTTTGGGTTTACAGTCCTAGCTTGACTTGATATCCTGTCTATTTTAGCAAGGTGATATTATTAGGATAAGAGTCCATACTTGGATGGGCCACCTATAGTACATGCTGGCCTATTCAAAAGATAGTATTAGATAAAATAATGGATGTATTCAGAACTGTAAGTAGCTGGTCTGATTATTATGTCATTGGACACTGGTCTCTATCCTCTTAGGGTCAACTAGTGAGACATTCATATCTCCTGGGACCCATTACTAATGGGGCCCAAGAGGTATTCAGGCAGCTCTGAGAGAATACCTGAAGATTCCCAGAAAATATGAGCAGGGCCATTGGACTGGAAAGATGAAACTGTCCTTTGAAGCAGGAGAGAACATGAAGCTAAGTGGGACAAGCCAACACTCTTCTTGCAGGTAGAGATGAGGAGGTGGGAAAGGTGACAAAGTAGAGGAGTATACACATATTAATACATCTTATTGCAATCCCACAATGAAATGCAGTTTACTTGAATGAAGTCTTCAGTAAGGCACTGCCTTAATTCCTAAGTAAAATTTGACTATTGATTTAGCATAATTTAGAAGATTAAATGCATTGTAGGTGTGATAATCTATTGAATTATTCAAAAAACAAGCTAACACTCTCAACACTAACTATAATGCAATTTTTGCCAATTTTATTTCCTTTTTCATTTGTAAAATAATATAGTCTAGCAGGATCTGGATAGCTTATTTCAATTTTAAAGGAAAATACTATTTTGTTCTGTTTCCCTTTCCCACTTGAATAGTTTTCCCTACCCACCACCCATCTTTAACTTGCATAATGCATGATGTGGTAAAGGAACTGTCAAGAACAATTCAATCAAATTAAAAATATCTAGCAGAAAGCATCTATCACATGGTGTGCAAAGTTTGTGGCTTTATTGGAAGTAGGTGTAAAACTAAAACAGAAGTCCCTGGTCTTTGACTGCTGAGTCCCTACCACATGACTTACACAGATTTCTGAAGCTGATTGTTTGGTGTTCTATCTTCCATCATATTGAATTAATTTTTTTGGCATTAGGCTGATTGTTCTATTGCTTTGTCATTTGAAATAGAAACTCATGTGTCATTTGCTTTCTTTTTAGAATACACTTTAGCATTTCTTCCATTTTGTGCTCAAACAGTATCGCCAATATTTTCTTTTTTAAAAAAAGTTGTTCAAAGATTATTTGTTAGTTAACTCAAACTTATGTTGGCCTAAGCTCTAAAAATTAAATAAGGACCTATAAACTACAATTTTAGTTGACACATTAAGTCATTTGTTGAATCATAAAAATTAATCTTTCTATAAAGATATTACATATTATCAAGTAATTTAGTTGGACATGTAATTTTACAATTTTATAAACTTGAAGCGATGTTAATTTATTTGACTAACAGAACTGGTAAAGGAAATTTAGGAGATTCAAAGTAATTAGGCTTTTCATGAGAAGAAAATCTCAAGACTTTCATAACCTGGAATGTTAGGTAAACCTTTTTACATGGCAGAAGTCAGAGAGAAGATATAAAGCTGCCTTTTAAAAAAATTAAATTTACTGGGGCTGACAGTCATTAATAAGGTTACATAAATGGTAAGTGTACAGTTCTGCAATGCAGCATCTTTTATATCTCATCATGTGCTCACCACCCAAAGTCTAGTCTCCTTTCATCACTACATTTGAAACACTTCACTCTCCTCAGCCTGCCCCCGCCCACTTTGCCCTCCGGGCACCACAACGCTGCTGTCTGGGTTTATAAGTTTTTTGTTTGATCTCCTTGTTAATTTGTTCTGTAATTTTCGTTTTTTTTGTGTTGTCCTTGCCAGGTGATGGTATCAGGGTAATATTGGCCTCATAAAATAAATAAAAACTATAGCTTCTCCATTTTTTTTGGAAGAGTTTGAGAAGGATATAGATATTAACTATTTTTTAAAAAGTTTGGTAGAATTCATCTATCCTGGACTTTTACTTTTTGGGGAGGTTTTTGATGACTGATTCACTTTCCTTAATGTTGATTGGTCTATTTAGATTTTCCAGTTCTTTCTGATTCAGTCTAGAAAGTTTATATTGTCCTAAGAAGTTGTTTGTTTTTTCTAGGTTATAAAATTTTCATAGTTTTCTTGTATTGTCCTTTGTATTTCTGTAGTATCTCTTGTACTCTCTCCTCCTTCATTTCTGATTTTGTTTATCTGAATCTTTTCTGTTTTTTCTTTAGCAATTCTAGCCAGAGGATTGCTAATTTTATTAAGCTTTTTAAAGAACCAGCCCTTTGTTTCATTATTTCTGTTCTTTTTGTTCTCAATTTTGCTTCATTTTTAAATTATTTTCCCTTTTCTACTGATTTTAGGCTTTGCTTGTTCTTCTTTTTCTAGTTATTTAAGGTGAAATGTTAGGTTGTCTGTTTGAGATTTTTGTTTTGTTGTTGTTGTTAGGCCTGTAATGCCATAAACTTTTCTCTTATTATCGCTTTTGCTATATATCCAAAATTTTGATATGTTGTGTTATCATTCTCACTTGTCTCTACATATATTTTAATCTTTGTCTTTTATTTTTTCTTTGACTCACTTGTTTAGTGACATGTTGTTTAATCTCTACATATTTGTCATTTTTCTCACTTTCTGAGGAAAGTGGGAAAAATCTGAGCAGGTGATGCTCGATTTCAAAGCATTGTAGTTGGAGGATATCCTTGGCTTAATTTCAATCTTCTTAAATTTGTTGACGCTAGTTTTGTGTCCCAAAATATGGTCCATCCTTCAGAATGTTCCATTGCACTAGAGAAGAATATATATTGTGGTGTTACGAAATGAAAACCTGTGTAAATATTGATTATGTCCATTTAGTCTAAGGTGTCATTTAAGGTCGGTATTTCCTCATTGATTTTTTTATTTGAATAATCTATCCATTGCTGTCAGTGGAGTTTTTGGTCAGTTTTTCTCTTTAGGTCTTTTAGTAGTTGCTTTATATATTTTGATGTTCCCAGGTTGGATGCATCTTCGTCTCTTGTTACATTTGTTATCTTGAAGTCTGTTTTGTCTGACATAAGTGTGGGTTCACTCACTTTTCTCTGGATGCCATTTGTTTGGAGTATCACTTTCCACCCCTTCACTTTGAGTCTATGTTTGTCCTTGAAGCTGATATGGGTCTCCTGAAGGCAGCATATAGTTGGGTGTTTTTGTTACAGCCTTCTACTTCTGTGCCTTTTAATTGATGAGTCCAGTCTATTTACATTTTGGGTGATTATTGATATATGAGGATTTTATATATCCATTTTATCATTTGTTTCATGGTAGCTCTGTTATCTCTATTATTTCTTTCCCCTTGTGTTTTTGTTATTTTAGATTTGTGATATTCTGTGATTTCCCCCCTCCATTTCCTCTTTTTCCCCCCAAATCATGTGTCTCCTGTATGTTTCTGGCGCCAACCTCCTGTAGCCAGAAGCTGCTGGCACAGCTGCTCCGTCTGGGTTGACCCAGCTGTCTCTACCAGGCTGTGCTATAATGGATGGGGGAGGACTAGGCGGGGGGAAGTGGGTTTGTGGATGTGTGATTCTGCTTTTCCTTGTGGGTTAACCACAGCAAGTACAGACCACTTAGGGTGGAAAGTTGTTTCCAGCCCTTTGGAGATGTGCTAAGTGAGGATTTTACTGCCTGGGAGGACACAGGGGGATGAGGTGGGTGGGTCCCTGCATTGGAGGAATCCTTTGTCCAATGCTAGCAGGCTGTGGAATGCTGTGATTTTTTTTTTGATCCACTTTTCTGCCAGGGCTCCTGGCCCCATTATCAATGTGCGACAGCCACCCAGGCCCGATTACCTCATCATTCCACCCAGCGGGGATTGCATCCCAACTCTTCACGTCTATCATATCTGTGGGGTCCCTGGTGAATGTGCGACTGCACTGGGCTTTGTCTCTGTTCTTACCCCTTCCTAGCCCATCTCTTCTGTTGGCTTAGATACGTCTACCTGGAGCTGTCTCAATGCCCGATATCGCTGATTTGTGGGTTGAACAGGGAATCCTTTGTTGAGTTATGGCTGTCCAACCTGTAACTTCAAGAGGCGAGACCTGGAGAACCTCTCATACCACCATGCTGCTGACGTCATGCCACTGCCGTTTTGCAAAGAGTCCTCGATTCTCATGAGATTACGCTGTAGATTTTTCCAGGGACAAATCATGGTTGTTATGTATGCTTGCATTTGAATCGAAACGTGTAAGAAGAGCACAGTCCTACACAATTCTTCACCTATTAGCCTGTGGTGCTTATATATAAAACAAAATTTATGTGTTCATTTTTTTTTTGTTTCTATGTTGACAAATATTATTAACTGTTTAGTATAAGGAAAGTATCATATTGTGAAATGGAGTGGGGAAGAGGTAAAAGGATACGTTTGATACTATTGTTGTCTTCTGAAAACTATAAAATTTAAAACCTGAATGCATCAGTTGGATAACATATTTTAATCTTGATGGACAATAACTGAGTTTTCTTCTTCTGTTTTTTCCTCCCACTTCAATAGTTTTTCATACCCACTGTTGCCCATCTTTAATGCACAAAATGAATGATGTGATAAAAGAAACAGTTTAACTAGAAAACCTGCTTCGACCTTTTCATTACATATGTGAGTAATGATAGCTCAAAGCTTTTATATGGCATGCTTAAGGCACATAACTTTAATGGCTGAATCTAGAAACTCACAATCTAGTAGAGGAATTTAGAATTTTTTCAAAAAACTTTATACTAATTAGAATTTAAGACTGAGTATTACATTAAATCATGGAGTAGGCTCTGAGAATTAGATTAAGGAAATTTTGAACTTCATTATTTTTTTCCAAAGGCATTGGTGAGATGCATTGTTCTCTGCACAATAGATTGTATTTGATCTATAGGTGATCCCTTCAGGCCCATTTAATCTTAGAAGTAATAAATAAGGACTTGCAAACATTTCCCAGAATGACTAAATATAAATTATTTGTATGTGATAACTGTAGTCAGGCTAATTTAAACCTCACTTTCTCTGGATACAAAATGGTTTTATGGTAATTCAGGATGATTAGAAGGGTTAATTAATAGTGGCCAATTACTAAATGCCTACTATGTATGTGTCAAGTGCTTTACATACATTCTTTTTTAATGATAACAAGAGAAGGCATTATTATCCATTTGAAAAACAGATGAGAACATTGTGGGTCAGAGAGACTAAGTAACTTGTTCAATGTCACCCACCTAATAAGTGTCAAAGGTGGTAGTCAATGCCAAGATCTGCTTGATTATAAAGCTTAAACATGTTGTACCATTCATCCAACCATTAATTAATTAATTATTTTTTCAGAAATAATTCAAAGCAATTTGATAAAGAGCATCTAACAAAACATGGTGTTAGTGGGAGAGAATAAGTGATAAAAAGATCCTTGGAAACCTCAGTATTAGTAGCTCCAGAATATTTTACAGGAATCTCTACTCTCCTAATGCTTCCATGTCAACAGAGCTTGCCGACAAGTTTAGTTTGATGTCAGTTCTTGCCAGGTGGACAGGAAAGAATGTTAATTTCTCTTGTTCCTTGTGGCAGTTTCCTTTGTCTCCTAGTGGCATTCAGGCTGATAATCTTTGTGGACTGATTTATTTTTGCATTCTTTACAATCTTGCTCTTGAGTATTCTCAAAACATGGAAATACGCAGACAGCTGTTCTGAAATGGGAAGGACCAAGATAAAGGGTCAACCAAATAAAAACAGGACTCTTTAAAGTCGTGACATTATAAAAAATTTACCCATCTCCGTGACCATATGGGAATGACAAGGTAGTTCCTTGATCAAACATAAAGCTAGAAGAACTTGAAAGTTTAATCCAGCTCAGTAACTGACTTGCTCTGTTGTTTCTCTTAATACTGTCAGCAGTAGTCTTAATTGTGAAGGACAGTGATAAGTCTAACCTGTCTTTGGTGACTCAGTTTCCTTATCGGTAAACTGGAAATCATATTAAGAGTAGCTTAACTCAAAAGAATGTGTTTGATGCTCAGAAATATAAAGTGTTTAAGATTAAAAGTGGTAAAATATAAACATTTAGAATGTCTTGATAGCAAGGTTAAATTATATACTCCAGCATAGTCTTTTGTTTGTGTGTACACACACATATATATTTTCTTATTTGTAATTTTAATCAAAGCATTGCTAATTCATTTTTTAACTTTCATATAAACACCAAATTTTAATCATCTAAATCAATTAATTTTTTGGTAAAGAAACAACATCCAGAACTCCCCTCCAGAACAAAACAATGATGCTCATTCTTCCAAACAACCAAACCTAAAGTCTATGAAAGTAAAAACAACAAGAGCCCACAGAGGGGGGAAAAGTAATGAAAATCACATTCTAAGGGTTCAGTGCCTTTAGCGGCCTTTGCTATGCTATCTAATTATCCTTCAGCTGACTTAAAAAAAATAACACCCTAGTTCATCAAAATATACATATTAAATTTAAAATAATGATTAAAAAAGAAAACGGAGGAATTCACAATCAGTTGCCTGACTTGTTTTGATGTCATGTACAGCATGTCATGGTCAGGCAGGCTGTTTGTAAGCACACCTGGTTAGGGGATACTGATCTGAAGGTTTAGCTTTCTTCCAAACAGTGTAAAATAGCCACGATTCCAAGTATGAAGGGGCCCAGACCATCTCCTTTGAGAATTCCACAGGACAATACAGGTGTCCAAGCTGTTCTTCACAGAGTGACAGGGTTTCTGACGAATTGATGTAGTTCCCTTGTGTAAAATATTTCCCATCCTGTTTCAGTACTTTCGTGGAAAGGTCAAGAATCAGTCTGAGAAAATTACATGTGGAATCTTCTTCTGGAGATGTGGAGATTGGAACAGCTGTCAAATCATTAATCACATAATCAAACTCTCTCCCTTCTTTGGCGTACCTCTTCAGTACTGGAATGCAGTCCTCTACTAGAACCTGACAGCAATCTCCTTTAGGATTGTCTAAGATGTCGCCACATGTATTTCTTATGTCCATCAATCATCATTTGGTCAGTCTCTACCATAGTGACCATCTTTGGTTTCAATTTGATGATTTCACATAAAATGCCCCCATCTCCACCTCCCAGAACCAGCAGGTCTTTGCCAGTGTAATCTTCTTTGCCATTGCCCATGATGGCCAGATTAACATCTCCACTAAGGATGAAAACATTTCCAAACTGCTTTGAGTGCAAAATTTTGATGTTCTGATAAGGTGAATCTTCATCCTACACCACTTCATCTATGTCATATTCAACCAGGTGGTCATCAGCAGTGGGCTAAGTACTTATCAATGGCCCCTCCTTGCACTATGCATGGTAACCGTTTCACCCGCCCAGTAATATCCTGACTCAATTCTTTCATTCTTTCTTCTACTTTGTTCAAAAGATGTACAACTTCTTTGCCTTCTGCATATATATATATCATATATATATTCATATATACATATTATATATATTTATATATGTATAAATTGATTATTGTTCTCAGTCTTGACTTATTTCTTGCGCTTTTTGTGGGCCATGGTGAGTGCTGGAGTCTCCTCAGCTGCCACTTCACAAAAGGTGTGTATATAAAATGAGAGTGGGCAATTAAGAACTTGAAAATAAACTGGTCAAATATGCTGATCTTTCTGATATGTTCAATGAAATAAAATTTGATTGTGATTGATATTGGGTAGGTTAGGCAATTGGTTCCCAAAAAGAAAAGTTTTCTCTAGAAAATTGGCTAGAATATAAGATAAGCAAATACAATACATTCTCCAAAAGTGGTGCCACTGCGCCCCTGCTTGTGTGTGGCCTTCGTCAGTGCACCGTGCACTGCACGGTTTAGTGCACTTTGTTGGGGACGAGAGTGAGAGTCCTGCCAGGAGGAAGAGAGGAATGCCTTAGCTATTATTACTGATGTTAGCAGTTATCATTTCTCTATCTTAAAATACAAGTGCACTTGTTTACAGTATTTTTTGTCACCAAAAACATCTTTGAATGTGTAATAACTAACTGCAAAGGTATTTGGAGAGAATGAAAATGAAATTATGACTGTTTACTTTACTTGCACTCCCTTTTTGAGAAAAAATGGGTAGATGGATACTTTCTTGCCTAAGTTAGTAATTATAGAAATTGAACCTCATTATTCAACACCAAACACTGACTTTTTTGGTCTACACCAGCTGAGTCAGCATAATAATGTTGCTATTGCTATTCAGGGAAGCAATAGAAGCTGAGTTGGGGTAGGGATGGGGGTGGGGTGGGCAGAGAGTCGATGTGGTTTTTCCCTCCCTGCCTCCTTCATCTCCGAGCTGGGCTGGTGGATCGTGACCTCTTCACTGCTGTGACTCTTGCTGTGACCTTTGTAATCCTCTTCAGCAGTAGCTGTTTCACCTTGTTCCTTGAAGCTGGGATGGGCTCAGAACTGAGTGACACACGGGATTTTAAAGATGGCAATGACCTAGTTCACAGTAAGGGCTTGTGTACGTCTCCCTCTCTTTCCTTTTCTCTTTTTAAACAAGAAGTTTATTTAAACAACAAGTCACTTGACTTGAAGAGAAAACTATCTAGGATTCATTTCTTCTAGAATAATTTATCCCTACTTAAAGACAGATTGCCATACATGTAACAGCTACATACAAAAAAGTTACAAAATTGTCCTTACTTGTGATGCATACTTTCCTCGTCTTGACTCATCCTACATTTGAGAAATGAGCCAAGAAAACAAAGTGTCTTGTGATTTTAGGGTCTGTGTTGTTTTGCTATTCCTCAATATTCTGTTCACAGGACATGATACTAGTCTTTTGGACTAGGTTTTTTAATTGAAAAAAATGACCGTATTTTCCAGATGACCTTGGTTTTACAATGATAAATGAAAAACATTAAAATTCTCCAATCAAACAAGATACGCAAGGATTTATTTATTTTTTTGAGATTTCTTTTTTAATCTTTATTGTATTTTTTTCCATTTTCCTTTAGTCCCCTTGTACCCCCCACCCCCTAGCAATCACCACACTGTTGTCCATGAGTCCTTTTTCCTTTTGTGCAAGGATTTTTATGTTCTTTTTTGTTAAACAATGAAATCAAAATAACTTACTGAAATGTAAAGATAAGAGCTGAATAAGCATGCCACTAATGGAGAAAGGGGGTATTTTCACAGAACCAGTATTTTTCTTCATTCTGTCTCCGTTAGATGTCCATCAAAATGTACCGGTGGCCATATAGTCAAAAAATGCAAATGCTTGTGCACATACATCAGTTACTTTATGTACAGTAAAGAAATGGGGAAAGGGAAAATGAGAGACAGAGGAAACTATACTCGAGTCATCAGGATGCAGTGGAACCAAACTGCAGTTTTCTTTTTTTTCCTTTTAAATTTATTTATTTATTTATTTTTAAATTGTTGTTCAAGTACAACACAGTCTTCTAATTGAGAATGTTTTCTTGGTCTGGAGGAGCAGAGTTCCGGAGTAAAGTAGCAGGTTCCCTTTTTAGCAGACACTCCCTGACTACTGTTGGAGCACATCAATCGTATCTTCATCCTCCATGTCCAACTGTGCAGGTATGTCTGTTTCATTGGTTGGCTGCCCATCAAATCGGAATCTGATGTGCCTCAGTGACAAACCCTTTTGTTCACAATGGGCTTTCATTAGTTTACTAAGTGGTATATGTCTTCTAATCTTACACTGTACCACAGAACCATCCTGCCCCATCACCTTCAAATTCATGATTTTTGTTCTCAGTCTTGACTCCTTTCTTGGGCTTTTCGTGGGCCATAGCGAGTGCTAGAGTCTTCTCAGCTGCCACTTCACAAACGGTCTGCACTGAACATGCAAACAGGCAGCACCAGGAGCAGGAGCAGAAGGATGCAGCAGTGGGTGGAAGAGGGCCTTTGTTTCTTTCTTATCGCCTTGCTAGCCGAGTTTAAACATAGGTCCATTATTCTACCTCAGTTTGCTTTTCTGTTTTCTGAAAAGGAGCATAATATGTGCTTGCTAGTGAAACACAAATTACTAAATTCTATATCTAGGTTCCAGTTAACTTTTTTTCCCCTGTCGTTCCTCTCAGATTTCAGTTGCCATAGTGCCTGGACCAAGGCATATCTTCAGGGGAATCTGAGCTTTTCATATGGTCAAGATAAAGAGTGTGGGCAGATGGAAGCCAGTGTTTCTTTAAGATGAGGTCATCTGGGATGCACTTATGTTTTTGTGTGAATTTTTCTCCTGGAAAGAGTTGCCTGCATCTTTCATTTTATTTTTAGACTTATATTCTTGGTAGAATTTTATCTGTCTACTCTCCAGCCAAATGGGAGGAATCTGCTTGTGATGCATATTTTCCTTGTCTCGACTCATCCTACATTTGAGAAATGAGCCAAGAAAACAAAGTCTCTTGTGATTTTAGGGTCTGGGTTGTTTCGCTATTCCCAAATATTCTATTCACAGGACATGATACTAATCTTTGGACTAGGTTTTTTTAATTGAAAGAAATGACCATATTTTCCTGATGACCTAATCCCAAGAAAGGTAAAGATATAGTGGGAAGAAAGAAGAACAAATGGAAAGGGGAATGGAACTCTCACTTAAGTGAAATTTGCAATACCTGCAACAGTGTGGGTTTGAGTTTCCTCTCTACTGGGTTGAAATGAGGAGGTTCATGATGAGGATGAGATATGTAACCAGTTACAGCATTCTTGCCACCAATGAGTACTGTGGCAATGACTGGAGTCTTTAATTATGAAAGCAATCAAGACTGTAGGATTAGACCTTCCACTTTAGAAAAGAAGAGACCTGGTTTCATTTACCACAAGCTCAGCTTGCAGATGATCATTTTGCTGTGGTTTTTAGAGAAGACCACCTTGGGAGAATGGCATGAAAATCACATTTCACTGCTCATTAAACAAATCAGCGAAAGTTGCAGGGGCAAACTCTCTCCAGAGCAAAGCCCTGCAGTAATTACCAACTGTCTTCTGTAAAAAGATGGTGACACATACAGTGAGTATGAGTCCTGGCTCGCTCTTTGGAGCAAAAGAACATCCATTTGAAAAACCGGTTCTCTTGTGTTGGTGTCAGAAAGAGGACTTTCTAACAGAGGGATTTGACAAACTAGACAAAAGGCCTGGCTAAGTAATCAAATATTCATGCAGGTGCTTTAGTTTTCCCCGAAGCACTTGTTCATACCAGATGAACTATGATTGGGCCTAATGTTCTCCTTGAGTTAAGATCTCTTCATGTACACATTTTTCAATGATGACATATTTTATGTAGATGTTGTCTCCATGGAATGCAAGCATTTGTTTAATTTGGAGGATGAGCAGTTTCTTTCCTATTTGATCAAGCAGGTAATGAACATTCTTTATGGTATCACATCCTCATGGAGGCTTATCTGTGGGCTTGCTGAGTGTATCACTGGCAATTGCACTGTTCGACTTAACTGCTATGCTGTGGAGCAAGTGATGATTTCTTTATCTCTCCTCGTTCCCCTTAACAACATTCTACCTGTGCTGGTACTGGACACTGTGTGCCTTGCTCTGGTCCAAGGCCCAGTTTTATTGGGCTGGCCAAAAAGTTCACTTGGATTTTTCTATAAGATGGCTCTAGTAGTGCTTAGTTGTCTTTATCTTCATTGTAAACAATTTTGTTAGGTTGTATTGTGAAAGCTGTCATATCAGCATACATTAAAAATAAACATCAAAATTGGTGAATTTTTGTGTAGCCATTTTAATTAATATTGAGGATGGAAGAAAATATGTAACATTTTCAATATATTATGCTTTGTTACTTCAAGAAATGTAGAAACACAACTGAAATGCAAAAAAATAAAAGGTTTGTGCAGTGTATGGAGAAGACACAGTGACTGATCGAACGTATCAAAAGTGGTTTTCAAAGTTTTGTGCTGGAGATTTCTCACTGGACGATGTTCCATGGTTCGGTAGATTAGTTGAAGTGGACAGCGATCAAATCCAGATATCAATTGAGAACAGTCAATGTTATACCACGTGGGAGATAGCTGACATACTAAAAATATCCAAATCAATAAAGTTATTGGTGAAAATGAAAAACCTATCTTTTATTTTACTATAAAAACTAAATGAACATTTTGGCCAAACCAATAATTAGTGTTCTCTTTATTGCAAGGACCAGAAACCTATTCAAACTAACTTAAGTAATACAAAGGCTTACTGAGAGAATAAAATGACTTCTCTTATAAATAAAATATAGAAAGTACGGTCCAACTCAAAGGAACCACAAAACTGTCATTTTAGTTACTCCTGTTCCTCATCTCCATGAGGCTGTCATGTCTAGGTGAATTTTCTCTGCAGACCGTCTTTCTGTACGTATTCGTTAGCATGCATATAACATCCCCGATGCCATGCTATCAGCTGAGCACCTAGCCCCTTACAATTATTATTTATTTTCGACCAAATAAGAGAAGAAAGGAGCAAGGAAGGTCAAAGAGTGGGAGTGAGGGAGAGGAAGAATCTGATAGGTTGCTAATTAGAAAATAAATACCTTCCTTTATTTATCAGTTAGGTTAGGCTCGTTACAAGTAAGCTAAAAAATATATAGCAAGTTTTACTTCTTCCTCACACTGCATGTCAATGATGGGCCATCAGAGGGCTCTGTGCATTGTAGTCACTGAGGGACGTGGGCTGAGAGAGTGGCCCCCATTTTGAACATTGCTGGTCACTCTGCCAGATGGAAAGGGGAGCTTTGGATCATCTTTCTTTTCAATTAAATACTTGGCCCAGATGATGTGCACAATTTCCTACTTACAACACACGGTCCAAAAATAATTTAAAGCCCTCTCTCTCAAACACACGCTTAGAAGGGGACTAAATGGGGATTATTTGGTAAATACCACCAAAAGGTACCATACCTTAGAACAAGGGTCTTATTCTTGTCTAATTCTTGGCATTAACGTTGCCATAAAATATTTAGCATTTTTTTCTTCTCCACTGGTGTTCTTTATTTGTGAAAGAGCTTGATAGAAACAGTGTATTCAAGATTAGACCTGATTACAGTCTAAGCTATTTTAGAGATAGTGGTAATAAAGACAGTTATGCATCTGTCACATGCCTGACTGCTCACATGAATTATCTCTAATTGTTACAAGAATCTTTGGAGGTTTGTAATATGAGCACAATACTGACAAATATTAAGGTTGTTCTTTTTTGCCAATGATTAATTTGGAAAATAAAATGTCTCTGGAATTGCAGCAAAAACTTCTCCCATTTTTTTGTAAATCTCTTGCCTTAGAAATTTACTAGAATACAATTGAAACAAATGCTAGGACTTAAAAAAATCCTAAGAAAGGCTGCTGATAATTCTAATACTCCATAAAGTTTTAGTAAAGATAGATTTATTTTGTCTTGTATATTTTTGGACATTTCTTTATTTTGTTAACCTATAGTTGGCAAAGCTATTTGTAACTAGGAAAGAAACATACATATTTTAAAATCCATTCTTGGGCATTTCCAGTAAGTAGCAAAAGAATAGGAACACTTACATTGTCTTTCTAGTCTTCCCACCTGGACACTGGCAGAGGTGACTATTCCATCCCTTTGCTTGTGACTAGCTACTCCTCTGCCTCTGATCACCTTGACCCTGGCCCTTCCTGGTTAGCGTATCCCTTTGGGAGCACATTAAAAGCCCTTGACCATCAATGTACACCAAGTCTTCAAAGAGCTGTGGAGACTTCATTGATTTTTTCATTCAGTTTTCTGCCCAAACAATAAGTAAACAGGTTCTTAACACTTTTCAAGCATAAGGAAGGGCCAAAGTCTTATGCGAAAATTGATTGGTTGAAACTATCAATATTCCAGACTGTATCTGATTTGAGATACAATTAAAACACTCCAGCCAGAGACAGAAACTGTCTCAGTGGTATTACATGTTTTCATACTTTACATTGTTTCTAGGAAATGACCTCTGGGGCTTTCCTTTCTTTGTGGGTTAAATGGTCTCGCATTAGAGCTACATGTGTTCTGAGTACTCTGCAGTGTCCAACTGGTCTTTTTACTCTTGTAAAGTGTAACCATGTACTTAATATTGATTCCTTAATTTTAATTTAAATCTCTCTTAAAGCAGTATGTATGTATATATAATTATCACATTTGCATATATATGTGTATATATATATAGTTTAAGATTTGAAACAATGCTACTGAGCTTATAATAACAAAAAATTCTGACCAGCTTCTACTGCATTCTTCTCCAATTCCCATCTTCAAGGGCATCACTTCTAATTCTTTTAGCAAATTGTTTTGCTATTTACTTCTGTATTTGAAAACAATATTCTTAGACTTCTATTCCTTGCTATTTTAGAGAAACTATTGTAGAAGATGTGAATTTAGCTCTTTTAACCTGCAACGTACTCTTATTCCCTCTCCACCTACCCACTGCTTTCACTCACCTCCCAATGTAGGTTTTGGGTAAAGTAATGTCCAGTGTTATAACTAAGTAAATATTTTTCACAGCTGAGCCATGTTGTTTAATCTAATCACATCATTTCTTGGACTTAATAATTGCCTCTATTTTTTTGTGATTTTTAGAGACTTTTACTAATATAGTCTCCAATTTTCTGAGAATTATAAATGTCCTTTCAATTTAGTCCATTATATCTTTCCTTTCTGTTTCCTTCCTTCCTTCCTTCCTTCCTTCCTTCCTTCCTTCCTTCCTTCCTTCCTTCCTTCCTTCCTCTGTTTTTCTTTCTTTCTTTTTGGGTACATCCATTTTGGAGCCTTCTGTCCACTTGTCAACACCCTTACAGAGGTCTTTGTTTTTCTCCCATGTTGGGTCTCCTGGGTCATGTCTTTTTCTTGATTTCTATTCTCATTTGCTCTTTCTCTGTGTAAACTTTTATGCCATCACATTTTACTTTTGTGATCCTATTTTCATCTCCACAGCTCTTTTTGGTCTTAGAATTTTTTTTTGTTGTAGCATCCCTTTCTTGTTTCACAGACTCAATATCTTTTTATGTCTTTCTGAGACATTTTTCCCAGTTTAAATGTTTATATATTTAAATGACCATGTTTTAAATGTTCATGCATTTATTATTTTTAATAGGCAATACATGCACATGGTAAAGCACTCAAACAATAGAAAAAAAGATGTTCAGGGGAAAGTGAGCCTTCCTTCCTCACTTGATACCTGCCATGCCATTTCCCAACACCAAGGTCTTCTCTTTTAGGCAGGTAAGTAGCCTCTGTAAAAATCCTAGTCTCTGGCTGGGAGGTGTGTAAACTTGGCTGCCAGGTTTTAGGGCCTAAGTGGGCAAAGAGGCTACAGGTAGGACAGCTGTTATTAAATTCCCTCTTTTCACTATGGCATCTCACTCTCACTGTTAGCTGGGTTATCTTAAAAGCCTGTCTAGGAGGGCTATTACTCCAATCTTCTCCTGGGATCAGGGAGAAGTCACATGACTAGGAGAGCATATATGAAGGGAATCTGCAGGTCTGGCCTTTTCTTAATGGAGACTTTTAATACAACTCTCTTCATCCCTACATTTCACCTGACAATTTAGAGGGACTTGGTTCTTTTCATTTCTGAGTCTTTCTGAAGTTGTGCAGTCCGCTGCATAGTCATTTCAGGTGTTTGGGTCCAGTTTTACTTTTTGATATTAAATGACCTAGTAGAATCCAAAGAAAGGCCTTTCTCAATCTGTCATCCAAATCAAAGCCTCTCTCCTTTGTCTGTTCAGTGGCTCAGTGGCCAGCAGTGGGCTAGGGAGATTTGGTGAAATGTTCTATTCTTCTTGCTCCTGACTCTTGCTTCAGATTTCTTTGAGGTGAGGGAAGAAGGAGAGAGGAGCAGAGTATGAGAGAAAAAGCCCTTTTAATATGACACGGCTGTTAGTAGTTCCATCTTGGCTATCCTGCAGTTGTCATGGTAGGAGTCCAAGGGCTTGCTCTGTCTTGGGAACACTTTTATGGCTGCTCCGGTGGTCCCTTTGCAGAGAGTTTGACACTACATCATCACTCTTTTGTGCCTGCCTCTTCGTCTCTCCAGCCCCATCCTGTGGTCTACCCACAGAGACTCTATGTGCTGGCATCCCATGGCCCTGGAAAGTAGCCATCACAGGCAATGTTTTCCTACTTGCTTCATGCTCATTTCTCTTCCTCAATGTCCACCTCGTCCCTGGGAACTTGGCATGATCCCACCAATTTACTCTTTCATCACCCAGCTATTATGGATGTTCTGGCCAGCTGCCTGTCTTCATTTCTCCAAATGAGGTCAGATATCAGGATCTATGCCACCAAATTCTTGAGGACAAAGGCCCATACTTTAGATAGGGTTGACCTTATGAGCTTTTGGTTTTTCAGCAAGAATACTGCCAGAGATTCTGCCCTTCTGGAGAGCATCTTTTCAATCTTTCTGAGTAGTTCTCTTGGGGACCCTTATTTAGCTTGAGAAGAGGGGATTTATACACAAATGCATTAAAAGTCTTCACCTGGGGAACTCTCACTGGTTCTTTTATTTAGACCACTAGGGATGAACATGGCTAGACTGGTTTGATAAATTGCCAACAAATTCTGTTTGGATGTATCTATGCTTTCTTTTTTTCTTTATATATTGTTTCAGTATAAGATCTATTCTTTGTCCTTTTCTATCCTGTGTTGTACTTACAGGAAGCTATTCCCTACAGATTCTGTCACCTTGTTTTTTTTGCAGCTGATGGTTAACCTCCAGCTGGATTTGGGCAAGAGGAGATCAATGGGAAGATGAGAGGAGAGACAATTTACTTCCTCTCCCTCCTATTCTGTTTCCTAGGGCTGCAGCTCTGTCCTCCACAGTGTCCAGTCTTCCTGGGCTCCTGGAGCACTATTTCCTCCCCTCTTCCGTTGGCACTCCTGCTGGTAATGGTGTCTCACTGTTGAAGTCTTTGAATGGCTTTGTTAGAGTCTCTTCATTTGATATTTGGATTCACTCCATTTCCTGCCAGGATACTGAAGGACATAGTAGGAGGTCTTAGCGTTATGGGAAATAGTACCAATGTCTCAGAATTCAAAATAAGACTTTGTCACTAATTGAGAGTGAACTGCATTGCAGGGAGAGGGAATGGCAATCCTCAACAGCTGGGTTTTGGGAACCTCTGAACTCTTGTTCCACAAGACATCAAAAGATTTTTTTTAATACACATAAGCAGCCTAAGTCCCACTTCAAACATTGTTTTTTTTTTTTTTTTTGAGGATAAGGCAGATATGTAATAACAAATGAAAACCTCACAGTTTTTTTTTAAGTAAACTTTTTAGTAGCTATCATTTTGTTGAGATGATTTGTTTTTCTTTCTTGACCTATCATATTATGGAAGAGTTGGTATCGGCACAGCTCTCACCCATTTTCTCAGGTTTGAGGAAAGGAAAAGACCCATCTGACCTTTCGTTTCACAAGCAAAACTCTTGTTCCATGGATTTTTTCAAATTATTCTGGATTACATTCTGTGTGCTCCTGAGAATGTCCCTACTACTTTGGATATTTGCATAAAGGAAAAGAAAAAAAGTAATGTAGTATATCGTTCTTGGGGTAAGGAAGGTGGGGAGGGGAAGCAGGCTCAGCCACCTGCTAAATGGTTTGTGCAGCAGCAAGTCTGTAAAGTTCCTGGTGAATCCTGAGAAAAATGGGGTGTGTGAGGGAGCTGATCTCTTATTGCCCCCAAAGGACAGAGTAGCAATGACTTCAACAGGTGTTCAGAAGCTTTTGCCGAAAGGAAAAATAATTAGATGCTGCGGGGTAAAATTTCAGAAGTTATGTACAAATCATCTTGTCTATTTGATGGATGTTATGAGCATATGCTCTTTGAGAAATTGGTTTATTTTCAAAAGGCTGAATTAGTCATAAAGTTGTGATACCACCTGGCATGCTTAATTTATCTCAAAAATACGAATTCATCAGTTGCAAAGGAAATAAATGTATTTATCTATGTTTAATAATGAACTTTATTAAATTAAAAACTAAGTAAATGTATATCAACTACAAATAAATATATTTTACTAATGAATTTGGTGGGAGAAAAACATTCTCTGTTATCGATGTCACTCAGACTGTTAACTTATTGAAAGGAAATGATGTGTTTTGTCTTTGATCTGCCTGTGCACCTAACATGTAGTAAGTACTCACAGTTATTTATTAGTTACATTTTTTATGCAGTCTGATAGCTATTTTCCATCACTCGTCCCATAAACACAGCTTCTCTTTAAGGAGCTACCAAAATAGCTGGCCTGAGGAAAGGACTAAATTTTGTAAAAATTTGCTTGAGGGCACATTATTTGAATTGCTCTTTTTAGCTGACTGCTTCAAAGACCTATAACTATGTCAAGGTACTTTATTTATTGTCAAAGTACTTTATTTAAAAGACTCTTAGCAAGTAATTAATGAAGTTAATAGTTTAGTAATTATGGGATGCTTCTGCTTGGTAGATATTTTATGATTCAGCCTAATACATGGAGTTTGTGAAACGTCTTGATATCTATTTGCTTAGTGTCTTTTGTTTATTCAAAACGTACATTTATCAGGAACTTATGTGCTAAGCACACTTTGAATGCATGCTTAGAAATGAAGGCCAAGCACATAGATTTATGTTTTCATGGAGCTTAATACTGTGTGTGGATGTGTGTGTGTGTAAAATATGAGGGGGAATGCAGATCAATAAAATACACGTGGAATTACAGTGCGATGTGATGACAAGAGCACGGGGAAGAGCGGGATTGCCAGGTATCAACCCCATCCTCCAGTGTCAGAGAAGGCTAACTTCTAGGAGGAGCTATGCTCTAGTGGAGAGTGGGGGATGGGTGGGAGTAGCCAGGCAATGGGGGCATGGAAGAGGCAGGATCTAACTATGGAGGAGGCAGGGACTATGGTGCAGGCAGAGGCAATCATACACACAAGATGGGGGACCTCCGGATATCAGCAAAGTAAGAAATGCTGCTTTCTCTCTTCCTAAAATTTCCACTCTCATTTACAACAATACTGGCAATAATTTTCACTATGAAAATGACAACAATTATGGTGACTTTTAGAACTGACAGCATTTTCTGAATATAGATTATGTGCCAGGTGCTGTGCTAAGTATATCATATGCATTATTTAATATGCACCATAACCATAGGAGGCAGGTGCTGACATTGCCATCTCAAAAATGGGGAGGTTTGGGATGAGAGAGCTAGGAAACAGGTTTAACCTGCTGACAAATCGTAGATCCCAGACCTAGGAGGTCTCTCTCACTCTAAAGATCATTCTTTTAGTCACCAAGCTTAAGGTTCGTTTGGGTCTAAAAATTAAGAAAGCAACTTCAAGTAGAAAATTCTCTCTCAGTTAACAGTTTATGCTTGAATAATTTTAATTTAAAAAATCAGGCCCTTGCTGGTGCAGTTCAGTGAATTGAGTGCTGGCCTGCGAGCCAAAGGGTCACTGGTTCAATTCCCAGTCAGGACACATGCCTGGGTTGCCGGCCAGGTCCCCGGTAGGGGGTGTTGAGAGGCAGCCACACATTGTTTCTCTCCCTCTCTCTAAAAATAAATAAATAAAACCTTTTTTAAAATCAGAAAATACAGATTATTTTTTAATGTTCTTTCTTTTCGGTGTGGCAATTCTATCAGATTATAACTAATAGGTAGATTTGATTTCAAATACTATATATAAAAATGTTAAATAATACAAAACATGGAATGAATACAATACATAGTTTTGAAGTCTGTGGAAAAACAAACAAGCTGTATAAATCGAGTATAAATAATTATTGTTATATCTTACAGCTAAAGAAAAACTAATATATTGTCTTAGGTTTTTTAGAGAAGGCTCTCTGAGCTGCAGTTATTTGAAAAGAGCCCAATACTAAAAGGCCACACGTGGCGTTATTTTTAACATTACAGGCAAACCTTGGCTTCTGTGTGTTTGACATCTCAAATCCCCTGTAAGTTCCTCACTGTGATCCAGCTTGGTCTGTTTACTGAATCTAAATCTCTGGAAAATTTGTTTCTGCAGAAGATCTAGAAAAGATTATTTATTTTGATGCTGAACATTTGTCATTCACCCCCACCTTTCCTTCCCAGGCCCTCACCGTATTCTCCAGCATCAATATTGGAACCACTGGGACTGTCCTTACTCCTTTGGTTGCCTGTTCACTTTCTCTCTGTCCTTTCCGTTAACTCTTTCATCTCTATCCATAATTCTGGTTTATCATTTGCCATTTTATATACATATGTCTAGCATCTATCTTTCCAATTCTATTTCTTTTACCTTATTTTCCTCTTGTCTCTCCTTCATCAAAACTTTATATTTTAAATTTCAGTGTCTTCGGTTATATTTTGCTTGTTTGTTTGATTTGTTGTTTAGGTTCCTGTTAAAGGTGAGAACATATGATATTTGTCTTTCACCACTTGGCTTATTTTGCTTAGCATGATGCTCTCCAGTTCCATTCATGCTGTTGCAAAGGGTAGGAGCTCCTTCTTTCTTTCTGCTGCATAGAATTCCATTGTGTAAATGTACCATAGTATTTTGATCCATTCATTTACTGATGGGCACCTAGGTTGCTTCCAACACTTGGCTATTGTAAATTGTGCTGCTGTGAACATTGGGGTGCATAGGTTCTTTTGGATTGTGTTTCAGGGTTCTTAGGATATAATCCTAGCAGTGGAATTGCTGGGTCAAAAGGCAGATCCATTTTTAGTTTTCTGAGAAAATTCCACACTGTTTTCCATAGTGGTTGTACCAGTCTTCAATCCCACCAATAGTGCCCTAGGGTCCCCTCTTCTCCACAACCTCTCCAACACTTGCTGTTTGTTGCTTTTTTTATAATGGCCATTCTGACTGGTGTGAAGTGGTATCTCATTGTGGTTTTAGTTTGCATCTCTCTGATAGCTAGCGATACTGAGCATCTTTTCATGTGTCTCTGGATCCTCTGGACAGTCACCAGAGGGGAGAGGAGAGGGAATTTCAGGGGAAAAGGGGAAGGGTTTACAGGAACAAGTATAAAGGACACATGGACAAAAACTACTGGGGTCGGAAATGGGAGGAAGGTGGGGAGGGCTGGGGTGGTGGGCTGGGTTGGGAGTAAAAGATGGAAAACTGTACAGGAACAACAATTAAAATAAAATTACTTTGTATTTTAAGCTTCACATTCGAAAAGTAATGATGTACATAGATTTTCAGTGTGGTGGTATCTAACCCCTTGCCTCTTTCCCTTTTAACCCTTACATAGTCTAAGTTGAACTGACTCACAGCTCCAGCCTCCTCTCTGTTGTCCCCTCCCTAGCTATACTATTTCTTGCATGGCTATACTGCTTTCGAGAGTCACTCAGAAGACCTGACTGGTGGTCTTTCGTTCCTTAGCACCTGAGGGAAAGTATTTAAATTTTATGTGGTGTGAGGTCTTACTTTGGATGCTATGCATCTCCTTTGGGAAAATGAACACTGTTCTTCAAGCTATGCAGTGCTAAAGGTTCCCTTCTTATCTCTCTTATCTTTGTACAGCTCAAACAAATCTGCCAATGTAAAGATGTAGTTACTGAAAATGATATACAATATTCCTATGTTAAAACATTAAACATTTTCTTTATAACAATCTATGCTTATTAAAATTGTAAAAAAGGAAAAAGAAAATTTTTCTATAGTCCCCGCTGCAACTATTGTTAATACAGTTTTGGTGTTTATTTTATTTTTCATTTGTTTCAGATTTAAAAAAATCTATCCTTTTCTTTTTTGAGATTTATGACTATTATATGATTGTAAATATTTTGTATACAGTTTAGTATCTTTTTTCCTATTAGGATAATGGCTAAGTTCTTCCATAGTCTCAGGAATCATAATAAAAAATGGCATAACTGCGTATTTCTTGGTGTGCCTAAAATATAATTTATTCAATCATTTGCCAATTGTTGGACACTCCTTATTTTTTAATATGTGAGATTTACCTGCTCTAAGTGCTCAACTTGACCAACTTTATTTTATCCTTCAGTGGATTTCCATGGGAAGCTCAGTTATTGCCCAAGAGTCCTATGCGAATGATGACTCAGGGAGTACAGGAATGAAACACTAAAAACTATCCCAGGTTATTATGACCTTCTTTCCACCAATCTCTGTTATGACATGGTACCCAGGAACAAAATGAGAAAGCCTGAGATTAACTATGATGAGAAATAATGAAGCAAGGCAATTAACAACATTTCTGGAAGTAAAAAATATAGACCAACAGACACAAATCTCAGGGAAAAGTTATTGACGTACCACTCCACATGAATAAGGAGTGTTATGTTGGTATCAAGAGAGTAAGTGTTTTGTGCAGATGTTTGTTGAAAGGACAGAGTAGAATAAATCTACTCTGATTTATTGTATATGTGAGTCTGATTTTATGTATATGTGAGTTAAGACGACAAGTAACAGAAAACAAAATTAAATTAGCTTGTGCAAACAAATACATATTATTATCCTGCTATGATAAAAAATTTAGAGGAGGCAAGCTTCAGCCTGGCTTAATCCAGTAGCTCTGGCTGGTTCTTTCAGTTTGTTCAGCTGTACCCTCCTCTGTGTATTGGTTTCATTTTCAGATTGGCTTCTTTCATGGAGGCAAAATGACTATTATTTTAAGCTTCACAATTCTGTTTCATGACTTTCAGAAGAAGTGAGACCTTTTTTGTAGTGGATTTTTATTGGAAGTGAAAAAATTATTTCCTAGGATTTCTATGCAAATTTTACTTTATATTTCATTGTTCTAAGTTAGATCATATGTCCATTCTTGAATTAATTCTTGTGGCCAGGGCAATGTCCTGTGCTCATTGGCTTATATCTGTATTCCTGACCTGGTCACTGTGGCATATGTGTTGGGATTTCTTTTAAACCAATCAGGTTTGCTCCTGGAGCTCCAGACGTGGTTCATGTCCCTTTATGCTTATGGGCTGTGTGGAGGACAAGATGTATGCATGAAGGAAAATTGGAGCAAAATTAGGACAAGGAAAAATGGGAATGGATGCTGCACAAATTTAATTCATGATAACTGCCAATCTGGAGCTTGTGTTTAGTTTATGGCTAGCTCACTTGAAAAATTCTAAAAACTTAAAAAATATTCACATAAAGGGAGTAGATAATGAATCTGGTATAAAATATAATTATGATAAATTGGGTGTTATTAAATTTTGGAGATATGGTATATGGTTCTGGAAACATGTTTCCTAGATTTTCAAATCTCACCTCTTCCATTTACTAGCTTTGTGATCTTGAGAAAACTAGTAAATTTCCCTGTGCTTTTGTTTCCTTATATGTCAAAAAAGATCCTGAAATACCTACTATATAGGGTTGTTGTGAGGACTGAACTACTTCAGTAGATGTTATAATTGAGCCTGGTTCACCATAGTGCTTGATAAATATGTATTTTTTAAATTATAAAAATAATATATTTTGACTATTTTTTTGTTATCTGCTCTGCAGAGGTGGATAAACCTAAATCCAAAATTTGGTTCTGATATCCAGATAGTGGAGAACTGCCTGTCTGGCCAAGATGGAGTTGTAGATAGAAACACTTCACTTCTTTGCACAATCAAAAGAAGGACAACAACCAATTTAAAAACAAAAACAACCAGAACTGCTATAAAATCAGTCTGCATGGAACTCTGACACCCAAGGAGTTAAAGAAACATTCATCCAGACTGGTAGGCGGGGCAGAGATGGACAGCTGGGTGGAGAGGACATGCTGCAAGGCACCAGACTGCATGGGTGAGGTGGGGGCTGGCAGTCCCACATTTGTGCAGATGAACTGGGAGGAACAACTGAGGAGCGAGACAGACTGTGCAACCCAGAGTTTCAGCGCAGGAAACTAAAGACTCAAAACCTCTGGCTGTAAAATCCTGTGGGGGTTGTGAAGGTGAAAAAAACTCCCAGTCTCACAGGAGAGTTTGTTGGAGAGCCCATGGGGTCCTAGAACATACACAAAACCACCTACCTGGGAATCAGCACCAGAAGGGCCCAATCTACTTGTGGGGAGCGAGGGAAGTGACGGAAAGTGGGGCAAGAGCTGAGCAAGTGGCATAGCTCCCTCTTGGGCCCCTCCCCACCCATACAGCACCACAAAGCAGCAAAGAGGGTTGCCCTGCCCTAGTGAATACTTAAGGCTCTTCCCCCTACAACATAACAGGTGTGCAGAGACAAAGAAATATGGCCCAAATGAAAGAACAGATCAAAACTCCAGAAAAAGAACTGAGTGACAAGGAGATAGACAACCTATCAGATGCACAGTTCAAAACACTGGTAATCAAGATGCTCACAGAAGTGACTGACTGTGGTTGCAAAATGAAGGAAGAAATGAAGGCTATATACAAAATGAAATACAGGAAAATATACAGGGAACCAATGGTGAAGGGAAGGAAACAGGCTCAAGTCAACAATTTGGAACAGAAGGAAGAAATAAGAATTCAAAAAAATGAGGAGAGGCTGAGGAACATCTGGGACAGCTTTAAACCCTCCAACATCCAAATCATAGGGGTGCCAGAAGGAGAAGAGGAAGAGCAAGAAATTGAAAACTTATTTGAACAAATAATGAAGGAAGATTTCCCCAATCTGGCAAAGGAAATAGACTTCCAGGAAGTGCAGGAAGCTCAGAGAGTCCCAAAGAAGTTGGATTCAAGAAGAAACACACCAATGCACACCATAATTAAGTTATCCAAGATGAAAGATAAGAAGGGAATCTTAAAAACAGCAAAGGGAAAGGAGAGAGTTACCTACAAAGGAATTCCCATAAGACTATCAGCTGATTTCTCAAAAGAAACCTTACAGGTAAGAGGGACTGGCAAGAAGTACTTAAAGTCATGAAAGGCAAGGACCTACATCCAAGATTAGATGATAGCTCCAGCAAAGTTATCATTTAGAATGGAAGGGCAGATAAAATGCTTCCCAAATAATGTAAAGTTCAAAGAGTTCATCATCACCAAGCCCTTATTATATGAAATATTAAAGGGACATTAAATGTTAAAGGGACCTTTCCTTTAAGAAATAGAAGAAGATCAAAAACAATGAACAATAAAATGACAACAAACTCACAACCATCAACAACCGAACCTATAAAACAAAAACTAAGCAACTAAAACAGGAACAGAATCACAGAACTGGAGATCATATGGAGGGTTATCAGTGGGTGGGGGAGGAGGAGAATGGGGGAAAAGGTACAGGGAATAAGAAGCATAAATGGCAGGTACAAAATAGACAGGGGGAGGTTAAGAATAGTACAGGAAATGGAGAAGCCAAAGAGCTTATACGTACAATACATGGACATGAACTAGAGGTGGGGGAATGCTGGTGAGAGATGGGGGTCGTGCAGGGCAGAGGAGAATAAAGGGGAGAAAAAAAGTTAGGACCACTGTAATAGTGTAATTAATAAAATATACTTAAAAAAATTAAAAAAATAGACATGGTGTCACACATATACCAAAAGGGCATGAAAGAGGTCATTAGTCACATAATGAGCTTTCTGTGAAGAGCAGGGTAGTCTCCTGAGCAGGTACAGACGTAATTTAAAAAAATAGGAAAATGGCCCCGACTGGTGTGGGTCAGTTGGTTGGGCGTTGTCTAGCAGAGCAAAAGATTGCTGGGTCAGTTCGTGGCACATGTCTGGGTTTCAGGCCTGGTCTCAGGCTGGGCAGCAGTGAGGGGCAGCCAATCAATGTTTCTCTTACACATTCATGTTTCTCTTCCTCTCTTTCTTCCTCCTTTCCCCTCTCTCTAAAAAGTAAATGAAAAAAATATATTTAAGAGAAAGAGTAGGGAAAGGAAACTGGCTCAGCTTTTAGTATAGTTAGGGCATGTGTCTAGTGTGTTGGTTCTGCACAGGAAACAGGAATTGTGCGGTGAATTTCCCACCAGCACGGAAGGATGAAACACTGAGGTTTCTCATCAGCTGGCCCACTGGAGAGGCAGAAAGGAAAGGTGATGATGGGCCTTGATACTATCATCAGTTAAACATAGTAAGTGGAATCAGACACTATTACAAAGATAAAAGATATATAAATCAGAATACAGAAATTTGGTAGTCATCCAATCCCAATACATTTACATGTATATTTTCTGTCTGCATTATTCTAAGTTTCATTTATTCCTGGTAGTTTCAACATTCTAGAATTTAAGGGTTTTTTCTTTTGCTACTTTTTAGCCATTATGAATCATCTTAAGCTTCATGTTGCGTGTGTTGAATCAAAGAAAAAGGCTATTTGGGTTGCAAATCTTCAGGAAAATTAAATGGTCTTATGGGCTTTCCTCTTTTAAATTGCAAGCCATTTAAGATCATCTGTAGTGATGTTTAACAGATAATACTGGTTTCGATGTATTAGCCAAATGACAATATAACTTCTGTTTGGGTCCTGTTAGCCTAGAGCCAGAGAATCAACACCAGTCAGCCAGACAAAACCCAAACTTAAGTGATCTGAAGTTGTTTGTATTCTTTTTAACCTTATTGATGGCCCATTTTAATTTAGCATTATTAATTGTGTTTCATATTTCTATCTTTGTTTTATATCTTTTCTTTTTTTTGACTGGGCTGAATCTAGGTCAAATGGACTCTAGAGGACTCTAAATATAGTCTAGTTTTAAGAAATACCTCTCTTATTTTTCATGGAAAAGATTACTCATGGAATAGAAATCTAAAGCTTCTCCTGTCTAGAAACTATAAATGATTTTTTAAAAAGTATGGGTTTGTTTATGGGACAAATGCAATGTATATGAATTAAATACTCCGAAAGTCTTGTTTTGCTCATATTCGCAAAGGTCTAATACATTAGCCAAGTCATAAAAATCCTTAAACCTCTCATAGCTGTATCATAAATTTTAAAAAGGTGAAAATATGAACTCTATGACATATAGTCTAGTATCCGATTGAACTGGCTTTCAATAAATCAGATGAAGCTTATAAATATGTATGCCATTTAAAGAAAACTCTGACATAAAATGATATTCTTTTGTTTACCTATTGATTCACAATGCTGACTAATGTGTAGTCTCTGATCCAAGCAACTCATTCTCTACTAGGGGAAGCATACAATTAAGCAGTTGAATGCAATGGAGTATGATAAACATGAGGATAGAAGAAATCCAAACCATACTCTTACACTTTCTGGAGGACTGAGCATTCCACAGTACTCACTTTTATTTTGGGTGTATGACCTTGATCTATTCTTAACCTTTTTGAGCCATAGTTTTTTCATGTACTATATAGGTCATTATACATAATTATTGATACTTTTGGAAGGATTAAATGGGAAAAAAGTTCAGAGTACATACCATAATGCTTGTGCATAGTAAGTGCTTGGTGTACAGTAGCTATCAGACTCAAAATCATGGTCATTGTACAACTATTCATTTTTTAAAAGTTTTAAAAATATTATCTTAAAATTGGTAAGGTGAAACACAGTTTAATTATGATTGGGTTAGGTCACTTACTCCCTTACTCCAAACCTTTGAGTGCTTTCTTGTCTCTTGTATAATAAAGACTATATTATTATATTTCTTGTATTTTAGGCCCTCAGCAATCTAACCCTTAACCTCCCCTTTACAATAGGTCCTTTATGCATTTTCACTGTTCCTTGAATATAACATATACTTTGCTTCCTGCACTCTTACTGTATGTTCACAATAGAAACTAGTGTTTATTGAGCACAATCTAACAGGCACTGTGAAAGTACTTTATGCGAATCATCTCATTTAATACTCACAACATCTCTATGATGTACTCTTATTAGTCCCACTCACAAATGAGAAACTTTTCTTAACACACAGTTAATCACACAGGTAGTAAGAGAGAGTGGCAGAACTCTGACCATCACTTTGTATCGCCAGTTCGTAACCCTTGCACTCTTCTGCCCTCACCCTACATGACTAGGAGCTATTCATTCTTCATGGCGTTCTTGAAACTTCAACTTTTGTAGGTGTGTTCTCCAGTTGTCTTGCCAAAGTTAACCTTTGGATTCCACATGTACCTAGAGTTTAAGTTTAAACCTCTATGCAGTGTCTACATCATTCTGTTTTCTATTCCTGTTCTGCAAATATCTCGAGTGCAACTGTAGACAACCTAAGAGTGGCAAACGACAAGGTGTGCTTTACGCTTCAGGATAATCAGCGGATGTTTATGGAGTTAAATTGACTTACACTTAACTCTTCATCTGAGCTCTTAAAATGTTTTATTTTTCATGTTAAAGTGTCTTTGAGAACTGTGGACTCAGGCAACAGAAGAAAGCTTGTTAGAATTGAAAGGTGGATGTGGTAACTTTTGTGTTAAAGTGAAACACTTGTGCTCAGTGGACAGGTGTTTACAAGGTGGGTGATGAGGCGGTGGTTATCCGGCTCTGAACAGTGCTATTCTACTTTCAGTGGTGCATTCTTCATGCTGATCAACAGTATTGGACAGTAAGGCTGAGAGGCAGAGGCATAGTTATCTTGGTTACTACGAGTCCCCAGTTTCTAGAACTGTGCCTGAATTCAGTAAGGCCTCAATTCTTATTCGTATGGTTGACATTAGTTAACTGTTGAGTTATCTCAAATCTTTTGAGAAGCAAATGGTTTATCAGCAAGTCAAATGATGAGTCAAATAAGGATATAATTCCAAAGTCTGCATTGCTTAAAGTACTTCATTTAACCAGTAACATTCTTTTTGTATTGTTCATTTCAAGCTGGCCTATTAGATTATTATTGTTCACAAGGTAAATATTCAGTTTTGTTCACATGCTATTGTGAGATGTACAGAAAACCAAAATGATACTCATTTATCTGCAAGATTGCAATAACTAATGTTATGGCTGCACCTTTCTCCTTGCTTGTCTCCTGTCCATAATCTTTTGTGGAGCTTCTGGGACTGGCCTCTCAGAGTAAGTCCTTATCTGAAGCCCGCACTTCACCACTCCCAGCCTTTGGAGTGGTCGTGGCAGCGCCATTTCCAGTTGTGGGACTGACAGAGTCCTGAGAGATAACAAGATACACCAGTTACCTCCCACCATTTATAAAAATAGGCTTCTGGGCAAAACTTTGGCGGAGACTCACAATTACAGAGTAAGGTCACAAGAGTAATAGGCCATTTTATGTATTTTCTAATAAAAAAAGAAGATTTCAGTTATAAATTGTGGGATTTCTGTGTAGCACAATTTTCTCTCTGACCAAACAATAATAATGTAAATGGAATAACCAGTTATCTGTTGGCTGAGGAAGGCATCACCACCTTGTCTCAAGTGAAAGTGGGAGGAGAAACAACAGGAGGATCATGAATAAAAAGGAGCAGAACGATGGGTTTCTGGCCTAAGAATCTCTGCTCTCTTTTTCCTTGTTATCTTGAGGTTTTGTGAATGTTCATAAATAAGCTCATTTACTAAAACATTTCACAAAGGAGACAAATGCAATGAGTTCATTGGAAACCCCAAGAGATGTGAAATAGCAAAAGGATTTCTCTCCTCGCCCTTTTAATCTGGTATGTGCTTCCCTGGCAGGTGGCCACATACTGCCTGCAGCACAGACTCTTTGAAAATGTCTTGTGGGAGCTTGTGGGTCTTCATTTATCAGCTGGACGGAGTCAGAAGAAGTGAACTGAGGACTCCTTCCAAGTTCGTGGAAGCTCCCAGGAGTCCCTGGCAGCAAATGGGAAACAGCAATGCTAGAAAATGGATTCTTTTAAAAGGCAAACACTCTAGGAGCCATTAAAAGTTTCCATTTTCAAGCTCTGTCATAAAGGAACTTTCCCCCCCAGAACATATATGAACTACCCAAATTGTCATCAGGTATATTAAGGTTAAGTTAGATGTTCACATGTTGTCATACTTGGAGTAGTCAGTTCTTTTACTAAATGCCCTGCAAATGAAAGCACATTTCCCATGCCAGAGAATGTGTGATGGAAAGCTGCTCTTTAAGATTTTAAGACTTAATTATTTAATTAAGAAAAGTGCCGTAGCCTCTAAAAGCTGGAGTTACTTGATTCAGACTTTATAGATTTCCTAATAATATTTTTAATCTTTTTGTTTGTTTATCTTCTTTCAGATTTTCTTTTTCTCCTTCTTCTATGCTCACAGAGTACCTATACCCAAGTTCTATGAAAATAATTCCGAATATCAAGCTACGCACTACTTTTCTTTAACCACGAACCTTAAAGATTTAGTTTTCTTTTCTGTCTTTAAAAAAATCTTTTTTGGTGTTGTGTTGCCTTTAATAGAGAAATGCCCCATTGTCCTTGGCTTACATATGCCTCCACCCCCACTCCATCCCTCATCACCTCCTTCTCCCTCCCCCTCCCAAATCTGCCTCTATCATCTTTCTGTGGTGCTGAATGTATATAGCTTCTGAAACACTTTGGAATGGAAGGTGCTATGAAATTGTAAAGTGTTTTTATCACAGAGTTCTGCCATTATGTCTCGATCCTGACGTGCAACACCTCTGCTATTTCAGTGTTGTGACGGGACACAGCAGGCCCTGAGAAGGCACTGCACTCAGACAAGCATGTGAGATTGTGTCTGTCCCTGGTGGTGAGCCCGAAGCATTAGAGCATCTACCACATTAAATAGTTGTGGGCAATGCATTGGGAGGTTAGTGCCTTGCTACTTAAAGTGTGGGCTTGGCATTGCCTAGGAACTTTTTAGATATACGGGACCTCAGGGCCTGCCTCAGGTCTTCTGAATCAGAATCCACAAGCTCATTGGTATAGTGGACATCTGCTATTTTGTCTATCCTACATTCTTTCATCTAGTAACCATGCTTCCCACCCCTTCTTAAAATAACACTTATTTATTCCTTTAATTGTGTGTTTCTGGTGGGGCTGCTATCACAGAGACCTGGCTTTTGGGCCATAGAGATGAGCACTCAATTCAGGGCTGCATTTTCCAGCTACCCTGATAGGTGAGGGGGTGGCCACAGGGGACCTTCCCTGGGTCAGTAGGGATCTTACCCTGTGTTTCTTTACTCTGCAGTTGGAGGAAGAAATCTTTTTTGTCTCTAGAATCATGAGCCTGGAAAGAGGTAAACTGGCACTTGTCAATGGCTATTTTCCCAGCCAAGCAGAGAATACAGGTACACCATACGCGGGAAAGAGGCTAGGGCTGAGAGAGAAGGAAAGTCCAGAGGTAGAGATCCAGTTTCTGGTTCTGCCTGTGGCTTTGGTGACGTGAACTCATCAGATGTCCTTGTGGCTTTTCTAAGTTTGAGTTAAGTGTCTGCTCCTCTCACAGGAAACAAAGATCCTCCATGACATCAACAGATGTGGGAAAAGGAGGGTTGCTGTGAGAGAATCAAGCTTGCAAGTTTAAACACTATCTTATCACATAAGAAAATCAAAGTAAATTCTGTCACCTTGTGTTTTATTCACCCAAACTCTCTATCCATTTTTATACATAAGAAAAAAATTCTCACAAGCTCTTTGAAAGTTTTACATGAAAGAATGTATTTGCTACATGGTGATTGACATGCAGCAAATGTTCAATAAATGTTATCTACTATCATTGTTATTGTCATTATATTATTATTATTATTATTATTTCTGCTTCATATAGATTCTTTGATGGCAGAATACCCCAGGCCAGGAATCTGGATACTACTTTACCCTTCTGCAACTCAGTAACTGACTTGAATTCAGCAATGCAAATTTAACTAGTTTTTTTTTTTTTTTCTGGTGGACCTGAATTTCTCCTCAGTGAGAATTACAAAAGGTACCTAGGGTGGGGAGGTGCACGGAAGGGTTAGGGAAAGCAGAAAGTGCCAGAGCCCTCTATGCCATGAAATTTCTTCCCCCGTAGACATTATCACATCTCCGATGGCCGTCACCATCAAGAATGGCAGCTCTTCTTACATGTTCCTCTTCTAGGTCACCTCTTTTCCTCTGTGGTGCTCACTGGCTGTGCATGTGGGTAGCAATGCCCAGAAATAGCTTGCAGTGTCTCCTCTTTTGGTGTCATTGGCCCCTCGGAACATTCTCAATTATTCCGTCTGAGTAGCTGAAACCTCAGGGTATTTTTTCTAGAATGCTGTTCAAAATAGAATCCCTGTTTTTTAGGTTGTCAAACTTTTCAAAGCAACAATGTTTTTGAGGAAATTGTTCAAAACATCTTACCTTGAGCACCATACACTTTGTGACACCGTATTTCTGATGGTCACTTCAGTTTGTACCTCTGTTTCCTCGAGGCAGGCACAAGCACACTGATTCTTTGGCTTAAGTCAGGACACGTTTCCCCAAAGGTGCCCTCACAGGCCGCTGTAGGAGAGGCTTTCTCGCTGCCTTCAGCCAAAGCCTGGGCTCAGGCGTTTGAGCACTTGTCAATACCTCCAAATGCCTCTTTATGTGTTCCTACATAGGGTGTAGTGGCCTCTTGGTAAATCAAATAAATGAGCTGTTTTCTAGAGGGAATATTAGGTTGAAATATTTTGCTATATTTTTCTATGTCACAGAATAAAAACTAAAAAAAAGATTCTAAAGAAAATAGAAAAACATCTGAATCAATGATTAATTAAAATTTTCACAGAATTGTTTTTATTATTGTGTATATTTGATTATGGAATTGACAACCTGTGTATGGTGATGGAAATTCTGTTTTTTAAAAATTTTCACACACATTTATTGATTGACTAGTTTATATGAGACCAAGTGTTATAAGAGATTTAAAGTTGAGTGACATGATTCTTGCCTCCAGATGTTTATAACTTTGAAATATTTTGACATCTAACCATGTCAGATCAGTGAAAGCTTACTCTAGTATTTACCTACGTTTGAAGAGGTCACCAAGAGGACATGACTCCCAGCTGACCCATATGCTGGGCCCAGGCAATTGGAGCTCCTCATCCCTTATTCGTCCTTGGAATGGGCAGTATACCTACCTTCCTTAAACTACAAGCTGCCTCAAAGACCAGTTTTGAGATAGTAATGTGTTGTGGAGACCATCTGGATGGTAATGTTGTGGCTGAATCGCTTAAAGCCTCTACATAAACTTTTAAGGTCTCCGAGGGTGCCGGAGATCCATGGTGCCTAAGACAAGCCTCCCATGTAAGTCCCATTGCATAGTAAACCACCACTGACCAATCGGGTGTGGCCTGCCTCCTCTTTTGCTCTCTGCTTGTCATCTGGATATGGGGACCACTATCAGATTTTGCCTAGGAAAACTCCTGAATTGGTGAACCTACCTGCTGCTGTGATGTTGGATCAGCAAAACAGTAGACATTAATAAAGATTTTTAAAAATCCTCACTCAAGGACATGCTTATTGATTTTTTTAGAGAGGGGAAGGAAGGGAGAGGGAGAGAAACATTCATTGGCTGCCCCCCACATACATTCTGACTAGGGACCGGACCTGCAACCTAGGTATGTGCCCTGAACAGGAATTGAAACTGCAACGCTTTGGTTCACAGGATCATGCTCCAACCAACTGAGCCACACTGGCCAGGGCTAATAAAGATGTTGTGATAATACTCTTTGGCCTTATTGTTTCCTCTCCTATCATTAGCATTCTGGAGACCTTTGACATATAGAGCTCTGTTTGTACGGTAATTATTTTCAACTCTAAGTACAACTTGGGAATTATAAAATTGAGAAGAGAGTCATTTTCTATGCTGGCATTCTGTATAATAGATAATATATATGTGGTAAGTGAGTAGTATATATGTTAATTCATTATTAACTAAAATAGATATAGAATATGATATAGTGCAATGTTTCTCAAACTTTTTTCATTGCTTTCAGAAGTAGAAAAAGGAAGCTTAATTTAAATTTCCTCCAATGAGAGAAGTTAAATGTAAAAAAATAAGATTTTTGTCAGCAGAGTTGAACTTTGGAGAACCACAAACTACTATAATAGCTAATAATTTTTGAACTTCAAGAACTAATTTTCACTTCCTTGAAGGTTGTGCGGCCTGCGTTGAAAATGTACGGCAAGGAGAGCAAAGATGGGGGTGGAATAGGTGGATGTTACACACACTTCTTTCCGGGACAAAACCGTAATTACAAATACAATATAGAACAATTACCCTGAATAACCCACTGAAGACTAGCTGAAGAGAAGTCTTACAACCAAGGGTTTACAGAAGATGGTAGGAAGGGTGGAAACGTGAAACAGGCTGGCTCCATTTCCACGGGCAGCAGCTGAGAGTCCAGAGACACATCTCAGCTGCAAATGTTCCCCCTGAGAAGTGTGGGGTCTCAACTCCAGGCTAAGCTTCCCAGCTCAGAGCACCAGAGCTGTGAGGAGGCACCCATATAACATCTAACTATGAAAATCAGCAGGGATTCTGTCACCCAGGGAGAGACAATAGTCTAGTAGAGACTCAGGCAACCTTTTAAAGGACCAACACACAAAATCTGGTTTGTGGCCACTCACCCTGGGCTCTGGTGGAGGGAGGGCAGAGCAGGCTAGAGTCATGTGGGGTGTGTAGCTCTGGGGAGAGAGCTAAAGGGACAGCCACCAGGATCTCTGTGTGGAGTCATTTTCCCATACTACAAGGAGAATCAGAGAATCTAAATAGACAAATTACACCAAGTGAGAGTAAAACATTGATCAAAAAACTCCCAAGAAACAAAAGCCCTGGACCAGATTTCTTCACAGTTAAATTTTACCAAACATTCCAAGAAGAACTAATACCTCTCCTCAAATTATTCCAAAAATTCAAGAGGAGGGAAGACTCCCAAGCTCATTTTATGAGGCCAGCATTATCCTAATTTGAAAACTAGATAAAGACACAACAGAGAAAGAAAATTATAGGTCAATATTTCTCATGAACACAGATGCTAAAATCCTCAACAAAATGTTAGCAAACTGAACACAGAAATACATAAAAAAGATCGTATACCAAAATCAAGTGGGATTTATTCCAGGGATACAAGTTTGGTACAACATTCACAAATCAAAAAATGTGATACACCATATAAATAAAATGAAGGATAAAAACTACATGATCATATGAATAGATGCAGTATAGCATTTGATAAAATCCAGCACCCATTTACGATAAAAACTCTCAGCAAAGTAAGAATAGAAGAACATATCTTAACATAACAAAAGTCATATATGGCAAACCCACTGCCAGTATCATATTCAATGGACAAAAACTACAAACTTCCCCTTAAGGTCAGGAAAAAGACAGGGATGTCTGCTTTTACCTCTCTTATTTAACATAGTACTGAAAGTTCTAGCCACAGCAATCAGATAAAGAAAAGAAATAAAAGGCATCCAATTTGGAAGGGAAGAAGTAAAACTGTCATTATTTGCAGATGACAAGATACTGTACATAGAGAACCCTAAAGATTCTTCCAAGAAATCACTAGAACTAATAAATGAATTCAGTAAAGCAGGATACAAAATAAATATCCAAAAATCAGTTGCATTTTTATATGCAAATAATGAACAATCAGGTAAGGAAATTAAGAAAATGACCCCATTCACAATTGCTTCAAAAAGAATAAAATACATAAGAATAAATCTAACCAAGGATATAAAAGCTCTGTGCTGAGAAAATTATAAGACACTAAAGAAAGGAACTGAAGAGGATACAAATTAGTGGAAACATATACCATGTTTATGGATAGGAAGAATTAACATCATTAAAATGTCCACAGTACCCACAGTAATCTACAGATTCAATATTTCTATTAAGATTACAATGCCATATTTCACAGAACTAGAACAAATATTTAAAAAATTTATATGGAATCACAAAAGGCCCCATATAGCAACAGTGATCCTGAGAAAAAGGAAACAAGTTGGAGGAACCATGTTACTTAATATCAAACTATACTACAAGGCTATAGTCATTAAAACAGCATGGTACTGCCATAAAACATGCAGTTTAATGGAACAGAATAGAGTCCATAAATAAATGCGCATCTTTATAGTCAATTAATATTTGACAGAGGAAGCAAGCACATACAATGGGATAAAGACAGATTATTTAATAAATGGTGTTGGAAAAAATGGACAGATATGTGCAGGAAAATAAAACTGGACCACCTTCTTACATGAATTCAAAATGGATTAAATCCTTAAGTGTTAGAGCCAAAATGATAAAAACTCTAGAAGAAAACATAGGCAGTAAAATCTTGGATTTTGCTCGTAGCAGTATTTTTTTTCTACTTCTATTTCCTCAGGCAAAGGAAATAAAAGAAAAAAAATAAACAAATAGGACTACATCAAACTAAAAAAGTTTTCAAGCAAAGGAAATAATGGACAAAATGGAAAGACAACCCATTGAATGGGAGAACATAATCACCAATGATACTTCTGATAAGGTGTTAACATCCAAAATTTATAAAGAACTTATAAAACTCAAGACCAAACACCCCCCCCCCCACCCCAATATAATTAAAAAGTTGGCAAAGGACCTAAGTAGACATTGCTCCAGAGAGGACATTCAGATGGCCACTAGACATATGAGAGGATGCTCATCATCACTAATCATCAGAGAAATACAAATTAAAAGTTTAATGAGATGTCACCTCACACCATCAGAATGGCTATCATCAATAAATCAACAAACAAGAAGTATTGGTAAGGATGTGGAGAAAAAGGAACCCTTATATACTGTTGGTGGGAATGCAGACTGGTGTAAGCACTGTGGAAAGTAGTATAAAGTTACCTCAAAAAATTAAAAATGAAATTGCTTTATGACCCAATGATTCTAATTCTGTTAATATATTCAAAGAAACCTGAAACACTAATTCAAAAGAATATATGCACCCTTATATTCATTGCAGCACTATTTACAACAGCCAATATTTTGAAGCAGCCCAGGTATTCACAGTAGATGAGTAGATAAAAAAAGTCATGCACATTAACATTTACATAATGGAATACTACACAGCTGTAAGAAAGAAGAAAATCTTGCCCTTATGGATGGACCTGTGGAGTACTATGATAAGTGAAATAAACCAGAGAATGACAATTACCATATAATTTGACTTATATGTTGAATCTAATGAATGAAATTACCTAACAAACAAAATAGAAACAGTCTCATAAATGGAGAATAGACTGACAGCTGTCAGAATGAAGGGGGATTGGGAGACTGGGTGAAAAAGGTAAAGGGATTAAGCAAAAAAAAAAAAAAAAATCCCTCATAGACACAGACGGTATGGTGACTTCTAGGGGGCAAAGGGGGTGGGGGAAGGTAGAAGTGTAAAGGGGAATAAATGGAGGTGGAAGTAGACTAGACAATGGTGGTGAACACACAATGCCATATACTTATGATGTGTTAGAGTTGTGCACCTGGAACCCTACCTGATTTTATTAACCAATGTTACTCCAACAAATTCAATTAAAAATAAGTAGATTGACAAATGTGGGAGAAAAAAAGAAAATATATGGGAAGGTGTAAAGAAAAAGGTCTTTTAGTATCAAACAGACTTGGATTTGAATATCAGTTTCACTGTTTATTATTTGTCAGCTCTAGGTAAATAATGTAAATTTTCTGATCTCCAGTTTCTCCATTTATGAAGTACAAATAATAATATGTATCTTAAAAGAATGTTATGAGGATTAGATATAGTTGATACAGTGCTAGGCATTTAAATATGTAGTAACAATTACTCATAAGGTTGATTAGTCTGAATATCATTTTCTGACCTTGTCAGATAATAATGGCATGCTAGTAAATATTTATCTAATGCACACATGGTGGTACGTTAATTAATATTTCTGTAGATCAGTGGTTCCCAAATTTGTTGCACATTAGAGTTATCTGAGCATATATTAAAATTTCCCAAGCTCAGGCCACACCAGGACCAATGCATTTGTAGTCTCTGGGGTGGAACATAGACATCAGGAGTTTCTGAAGCTCCTAGGTGATCCCAATGTAAAGACAAGTTTGAGAATCACTGCTGTAGACATTTAGTATAAAGTCTATAGATATGTAGATAGCTGTAGTATTTTACCTCAAGGACATGTTGACTTGAGATTTAAAAAGTAGAATATCATGGAGTAGTTGAAAGAATAGCAGTTGTTTTGAGTTATTCCAGCACTCAGTAAGTTGCTATGAATGATGTTTAAAAAATTAAATAAAGATATATTTTAATAACATATGAATTTAAAATAGGTAATTTTTAGTGTAAGAAACCCGTGAGTAAGCAAGCCCATAGGGGCTATGACCTCTGTGGCACGTTGGTAAAGGGGGAGGCATATTTGCCAGCTTGAGGCGTACCAGAGCCTAGTCATCATGCCACAGTCGGGATGTAAGCTGATGATATGCGATTCTTTTTCTTGAGAGACGTGTCACATATCACAGAAGACTGTGGCTAAACTATAACTAATGGACATCAAAGTGAAGGAAAATTTGCCATTTTAATTAGAAATAAATTCTTTATTCTGCATGTCATACATAGCACGGGAAATTATTCTTGTTCCCATTTTTAGTGTTCCATGATTTGATTTCCAGAGTTACAATCAGAGAGTCTAGCCCATGGAGTGACAACTTAATTTCATCACTGGGTTGATGCTCTGTCAACAGAGGAATGTCAGAAGCACCTATTTTAGGATGGACATCTAAGATATGTATTCAGCAGACAAGGACATCCTATGGAGTCTTCATTACAGATGCCATGCTTGTCCATATAGGGGAAAAACAGCTTTAAACTCAGGCTTGCAAAGATGAGTGGATAGATAAGATGGATAAGATATAATTTCAGAGATATAAAAATATTTAAGAGATATGAGATGTATCTTGATGAGTAGCATATTGAACAAACTGCTGCTTATGTTAGAAAGTAATTCATCAGTAAACAAAAATCTAATGTCTTGAGCAATTTGCTCATACCTATCACCACCTAATTTTGATTTTTTTATGGAATTTAGGATTGCTAATGGCTAGAACTGGAAGGGAAAGTTTAGAACTGATTAGCAGAGCCGGTGTGAGAATTATTGACCAGAGGTCCACCCTGAGTACTTCAGAAAGGGTCAGAGTGAAGGTTAGAAATAACTTTCTGTTCAGATCTATCACAATGCTCTCCTTGCTATCCTAGGTATCAACTCGGTTTTTAAAAATTGAGTGATGGGGGAAATGGAGACAACTGTACTAAGCAGCAATAAAGAATGTGGGGAAAATTATTTAAAGTTTCTGGTGTAATAAAAACTCATGTTTGTAAACCAAATCTTAAAAAGCCTTATTACTACAGGTGAAAATTAGTTTAGAATAATCAGGAAATATTGTCAGCATGTGGAAAATTATGATTTCAGGAAATTAAAAATATGATTTTAGTGCATGCAGAATGAGAAAGTTCAGATTTGATCAATGTTATAACCAGATCCACCCCATCTGATAAATATATATCAAATATTCTGAATGTAAACTATTTACTTGGGGTTTGGGGACAAAAACTGAAAATAGAAAATACAAACCTCTATTATGTCTTCAATTTATTTTTTCTACACTTATTCTGTAATTACATTCTTATCTTAATTTATGTTTCTAATATTTACATTGAATTTTATATATCAGTAACTGATTTCCTTTTTATAATTTTCCTTACCAATAGCTTTTAGATTTTAAAGCTAATTATTTTATTGTTCCGTCTTTTGCTGGTTGGATAGCTAAAGGCCATGCCATTTGAAATTGAGTAAGCATCTGCAATTTCTGGGCATTTGCATACTTTTCATTAATTGCTAATTGTTTTGAAAGATCTTTCCATGTGTGAAAGCCTTTATTATTTTCAGCGAGCTGTTGTTTATTGCCTTTTGTGGATGAAATTTCCTGAAAGAGTAAGATGATGATTATTAATCACAGTTGCCAGAGAAATTAATTAGCCTTAATCATAGAAATTGCCACATCTAGGAGCTAAAGTGGCATGTGCCATTTTACTACATGTGAAAGATATTGGAATAAAAAGTAACTTGGATCTCTAGCCGAAGAATAAGTCATTCTCATCATTAAAAAATGAAATATATCATCTCTGTTCAACTATAACACTATTTTCAGTTTCGCTAAAAGTAGTATTTGCAAAGGTTATGTAGAATCCTTATTTACTAAAAATAAAGATGAAGAATTAGCAGAATAATTTCTCAGTGAGGCAGATTTTTAAAAACTTAATTCATTCTTCCATGTAAAACATCAACTGTGTTGCCACCCACCTTCAAAGAAAAGCATGGTACTGATTCAAGCTATAGATGTATTTACTGAAATGGCCAATATGTTGTGAATTTTCAGGAATAGTTGTTTGTGGTGCCAGTTCTCTCTTTTATAAGGGTATGAGCTTACGAAGAAGGATAGTATATCAGTATGTAATTTTATTAGAAAGGTTATAGATCTTGGTCATTAATTGTTTATTCATTTAACACATTCTTATGGAGCATCTATTAGTATTTGTCAGCTCTAGTTTCAGTGGATTAAGTAGAGGAATTGAGTGAGTATATGGTCAGTGACCTATGAAGGTTTCTTGGGCAATGAGTATAAGATATGACTCTGGCCAGCCTAAGCAGATGGAAGGAAACTGAGAGGATTCTTATAGAACTAAAGGGAGTCTGCGGGACAGAAGTTCGTGGCCATTCTTCATAGGGTATTGCCGTTAATGTGATTCACCTCCCAGTCCCTGTGCATCTCAAGTTTAGAATTCCAAATTCTGTTGAGAAAGTGCTGAATAGTCCAGTTTGGGTCAGGTGTGTACTTCTAAAATAATCAGCTATTTCTGGGGGGTCAGGGTCATATAAAGACATGCCTCTTACAGCTACACCTATGTTTGTGGCTATTCCTAAAGAGGAAAGAATGTTGTGCTTAGGAGTTATTTCTTGAAGTTTTCTGTCACAGAGGAAAAAGGGAGTATAGGATGGTGAAGGTGAGAGGCTTGGTTAGAAGGGATACGTGTCAAGGGTGTCAATACAGTTCATTGACTTATATCTGCCTCTGAGATTCTGGCCAATGGATCAGCCCTCTGCACTAGACTGTAAGCTTACTTATGTCAGACATCATGCTGCCTTTTTAACAGCTCTCCATGACTAGCAGAGCCCAGTACAGTTACCAACACTGGGTAGCTTCTCAACGTGCTATCTCTCTTACACAGCTTTCTTTAATCATTTTCCTGTTGATTCAGGTCTTTTTCCATGCGCTCATAACATGTTGTGTTCATGTCTTCCATTTCATTTAATCATACTACATTGAAATTGGTCTTTTTTTTATTGTCCATCCTAGACTGGGAGCTTTTAGAGGGCAGGGTTTGGCCTGTTCATCTTTACCCCGAGAGCTGTGCCAGGCAAAGAGCAGGATCTTATCACATATTAGTTGACTGAAATGTGTTGGACGTCTTTGACTGTGGTCTGTTAGACCAGGTCAGTGGTTCTCATCATGTGAGTTACATATGTTGAGAAGACATGAACTACTGAATAAACTAATGAGTGTCTTGGTCAGCTCTGCATATAAGTCTGTGAGGTAAATACAACAACATATGTTGTGAACATAAATTGACTTTAAAAACACAGTTCTCAAAGTAACCTTGGGGGTGGTTATAAGCAATTTTATGCTTTGTTTTTAATTAATTTTTTATTGTGGTAAAATAGACATAACATAAAAATTACCATTTCAATAATTTTAAAATGAGCGGTTCAGTGGCATTAAGTACATTTGTACAGTTGTGTAACCATCACCATCACCCATTTCCAGGACTTTTTCATCATCCATAAATGAAACTCTTTGCTTTTTAAACTCTGCCTCCCCATTACCCATCCCTCTACACACTTCCTGGCAACCACCATTCTATGCATGTGTCTGTGAATTTGGTGGCTCTGGGTAACATCTACAAGGGGAACCATACAGTATTTGTCCTTTGTGACTGGCTTATTTCTCTTAGTATAATATTCTCGAGATTAAAGTATGTTGTATTATGTGTCAGGATTTTATCCCTTTTTAAGATTGGATAATATTTCACTGTATGTATATGCTACACTTTGTTTATTCATTCCTCTATCAATGAAACTTGGATTACCTCCATCTTTTGGTGATTGTGAATAACGCTGCTATAAACATTGGTGCAGAAATATCTGTTTAAGTCCCTGCTTTCAATTCTTTGGGGTATATACCTAGAACTGGAATTAAACATATGGTAACAGGTTTAATTTTTTTTAGTTCTCATTCAAATATGTTTATTATTAGTAGTATTTTGAATTAAACATCATTCGATCTACTTCAATTTTTTATTTTTTTGGTTTTATTTACTTATTAAATTATTTTATTGTAGTTCAAGTACAGTTGTCTGAATTTACCTTCCATCACTGCGCCCCCCAGCCCAGCCATCCTCACCTCCCTCCCTTGCTTCCACCTCCCTTGGTTCTACTTTAATTTTTTAAATTGATTTAGCATTTTGTGATAATGTAATTTGAAGTTCTTTTTCTTTAAACATGCTTTTTAAAAGGTATTTTTATTTTATTTTTTGACTTTTTTAAAAAATTAAACTTATTGGGGTAACATTGGTTAGTAAAATCATATAGGTTTCAAGTGTACAATTCTCTGATACACCATCTGTATATTGCATTGTATGCCCACCACCTAAAGTCGATTATAGGTATTTTTAGTACTATTGCTACTGTGGTCGATGTTAAATAGACTTCTATACTTTGGGAACATTTTTTTCATTTGGGAAATGGCATGAAACAGTACTACTCAATTACAGTGCTGTGACTCAGTTCAGGACTGAAGCATGTGACAAGTGTTTGTTACCAAATACAGTTAGAGTACTGATGCTTGCAAATAGTGAACATTTAAAAATATATTTAGAGCAGCCTGAAGGTTATCTCGGTGATATCATCACTCTCACTTTCCCCCATGTTGATATGTCTTGTAGGAGAGAAGAGCAGCATATCTAGTGTCAGAAGTTATGTTTGGGAATGTGTCTTACATGTGAGGCTCACGTGTTCAGAAGCACTGCTTAGGGCCATGGTCACAGATATAGTCATTTGATGGATCTTATAACATTTGCCCTAAATTTATATTCTTCCTATTTTTCCAAGCCTTATAAACAAGGGCCTGATAACTTTAACTCAGGGGCCTGAGAAGAAAACTATGGGAAAGATTGAGGCTTTTGTTGCAACTTTCTCCATTGGCTCCTTTCAGGATTTGTGGGATTCAACAACAGTATAAATGTGGCTTTTTCTTTTTTCATTTCCCTTTGTAGTAACAGCAACACATACTCAGGCTCTTCTTATTGAACATAATCTTTCTGGCAGTGTGGGTTATATAATTTTGACTAAGGCAATCGCAGGTGTACTGGGTAGACACAATCCAAATTTGCTTACCTTGGAAAGGGCTTTACAGAAGCCTTACTTGGTGCTGATGCATCTCCTCATTCTTCCCTAGTTTTGATCATGGTATCTTTGCTTGAATCATGTAAACTCTATATTTTCCACTCAAGCTCACCTCTTGGTGAGTGAAAAAAAAAGTCTGTTTTTTTTTTTTTTTTGGTCAAGATGGAGGTGTAGGTAGATACACTTTGCCTCTTCACACAATCAAAAGGACAACAAATTTTAAAACAAAAACTAACCAGAACTCCCAGAAAATCAAACTGTATGGGTGTCTGACAACCAAAGAGTTAAAGAAGAAACATTCATCCAGAACAGCAGGAGGGGTGGAGATAGTCAGCCAGGGCAGAGAGGGTATGCGGCAAGGCAGCATCTGGAGGGCTAGGGCAGGGGAGGTGGTGGCTGGCAGAGTGGGCAGTCCCACATTCGAGTGCAGATCAACTGGGGAGCGAGTCAGACAACGCAACCCAGGGTTCCAGTGAGGGGAAGTAATGCCTCAAACCTCTGACTGAAAAAACCTGTGGGGCTTGAGGCGGCAGGAGAATCTCCCAGCCTCACAGGAGAGTTCACTGGGGAGACCCACACAGTCCTAGAATGTACACAAAACCACCCACCTGGGAAACAGCACCAAAAGGGCCCAATATGCTTGTGGGTAGTGGGGGAAGTGACTGAAATCTGGCAGAGAATGGAGCAAGGGGCTTTGCTCCCTCTCTGACCCCTCCCCCACATACAGTGTCACAACCAAGCAACTTGGGTTATCCCACCCTGGTGAATACCTAAGGTTCTGCCCCTTACTACATAACAGGGGCACTGAGACAAACAAAACAAAACAAAACAAAACAAAAAACCAAACATGGCCCAAATGAAAGAACAGATCAAAGCTCCAGAAAAAAATACAACTAAGCGATGAAGACATAGCCAATCTATCAGATGCAGAGTTCAAAACACTGGCAATCAGGATGCTCACAGAATTGGTTGAGTATTGTTTCAAAAATAGAGGAAAAACTGAAGGCTATGAAAAGTGAAATGAAGGGAACAAACGGTGAAAAGAAGGAAACTGGGAGTCAAATCAATGATTTGGAGCAGAAGGAAGAAATAAGCATCCAACCAGAAAAAAATGAAGAAATAAGAATTCAAAAAAAAAAAAAAAATGAGGAGAGGCTGAGGAACCTCTGGGGCAGCTTTAAATGTTCCAACATCTGAATCATAGGGCTGCCAGAAGGAGAAGAGGAAGAGCAAGAAATGGAAAATTTATTTGAAACCATAATGGAGAACTTCCCCAATCTGGCAAAGGAAATCCAGGAAGTCCAGGAAGCTCAGAGAGTCTCAAAGAAGTTGGACCCAAGGAAACACACACAAAGGCACATCATAATTACATTAGCCAAGATGAAAGATAAGAATCTTAAAAACATCGAGAAAAAAGGAGACAGTTATCTACAAAGAAGTTCTCATTAGACTATAGCTGATTTCTCAAAAGAAACCTTGCAGGCAAGAAAGGGCTGGGAAGAAGTATTCAAAGTCATGAAAGGCAAGGACCTACATCCAAGATTACTCTATCCAGCAAAGCTATCATTTAGAATGGAAGGGCAGATAAAGTGCTTCCCAGATAAGGTCAAATTAAAGGAGCTCATCATCACCAAGACCTTATTAAATGAAATATTAAAGGGACTTATCTAAGAAAAAGAAGAAGATAAAAAATATGCACAGTAAAATGACAACAAACTCACAACTATCAACAAGTGGACCTAAAAAAACAAAAATAAAAATGAACTATGCAAACAACTAGAACAGGAAAAGAATCACAGAAATGGAGATCACATGGAGGGTTATCAGCAGGAGGGGAGTGGGGAGAATGGGGGAAAAGGTACAGGGAATAAGAAGCATAAATGGTAGGTAGAATATAGACAGGGGGAGGTTAAGAATAGTACGGGAAATGTAGAAGCCAAAGAACTTATATGTACGACCCATAGACATGAACTAAGGTGGGGGAATGATGGTGGGAGTTGGGGTGCAGTGTGGAGGGGGATAAAGGGGAGAAAAAATGGGACAATTGTAATAGCATAATCAATAAAATAAATTAAAAATATATAAAAATAAAAAGTCTATCTTTTCTAGTCCCAATTTTTATCTTTTCACTTCTCCGTCTCTTTTTTTGCCTTCTGACCATCATACCCTCTGGTATAGTCTAGAAACATGATATCTTTTTGTCCTTTAAAAGCAATTACTTAACCTTTGTCTCTAACCCTCAAGGCCACCTTGGGTGGTGTTATTCATAATGCCCCTGTTTGGGTAATTTGCTCTGGCTGTGATGGGTGGAGAAAGGAGTCACACTTAGTTCTGTAGGGGTCCAGAGACCACACACTTCATCATGTTGCCTATTCTCAGCTTGCTTCATACCTCTTTTTCCAGGATAATGATAAATACCAGGAGTGATCTTGTGGGGAGAGAGTTCTAAAGGAGAAAATGTTACCTTTGTTTCATCTTCAATAAGGGAAAGAGTAAAAAGAAAACATTCCACAACAGGGTGGGGTGTTTTTTTCTCTGAAGGGCCAGACAATATGCGTTTAAGCTTTAAAGGTAGGTCTTTGTTGCAATTACTTAGCTGTGCTGCTGCAGCAGGAAAGTGGCTTGAGAAAAGAGTAAACAAATGAGTTTCAACAAGACATTATTTACAGACTCAGAAATTTCAATCTCATAGAATTTCCACTTGTTATATATATTATTTTACTATCAATTTTTTTCTCAATAACTTAAAGACGGGAAAACCAGTTTTTTCTTGGGGGCTATACAAAAACAGGTCGTGAGTCAGATTTGAGGTTTATAGCATTTGGTACTTGAGACATCTTTATATTAAAAAGTATTCATTCCTTATCTGAAAAATCTGATTGAACTGGATATTCTGGATTTGGTTTGGTACCACAGCTGGCTTTGGTCTCCAGGCCATAGTTTGCAGAGCCCTATTCCATAATCATTTAGTGTTTGTGAACTATTTCTCTGGTTGTACCTGGTAGGGGTGTTTAAACTGACACATGCTATGTCTATCTAGTTTTAAGTAGTAATATAATCACCCACTCTAATAGGTTTCTCAGGTGTGGAAAAAATAATCAGACATTCACAAACCAGTGTTTCCAGAAAAAGAGTCATGACTTTGGATCTTAGGTTTGCTGCAAAGATTCATTAAGACAGAGTGAGAATGAGCGTAAGAATTTGACTATATGATAAAGCATTTTTCAATGAGAAATGAGCAATGCTATATATAAAGCTTTCCTTCTATTAGGTAGGATAGCAACCAGTTACAGAATACTAATTATAAAATATTTGTGTGAATGTTTCTTTCATTCCTTACTATCCATACATTCAATGAGAGTTTATTGAGTGCATGTATAGAGCATATTCTAAGAGCTGGCTATAAAGAAATAAACAAAATAAATAGAAGATTTGTCCTCAAGAAGTTTATATTCTAAAACAAGCAAACAAAAAAACAAATAAAATATTTGCACTGTTAGCTGAAAGGGGCAGCTGAGAAAAATGAAGCAAAGGGGAACAGGCGTTGCAGGGCAGGGGAGGGATTATAACTTGGAGTCCCTGGGAAGGTTACAGAAGGTTACCTGAAGGAAGTGAGGCAATGAGCCAAGTATCTAATGGGATGAAGAGCTTCCCAGGCAATGGATGGGCTAGTGTCAAGGCCCTGATGTTTCAGGAACAATAAAAAGACCAGAGTGACTCAAGTAGAGTGAACAACGGGGACAATAGTAGCATATGAGTTGGAGAGGTGACAGGTTAGAGAAAGTAGAGGATATGATGTGAAGATTATGTAGACCCTTGTAGAATTCTCTCTTAGTTTGGATGAAATGAGGTGAAATTTTAGGGTTTTGAACACAGAGAGGGCATGCTTAATCACTGTGGATGCTGTATGTAATGGGCTACAAGGAGCAGGGCAGAGGCAGAAGAGTAATCCAGGTGAGGGATGCTGGTGCCTTGGATGAACACAGCTGAGTGGAAATAGTATGAAGTCAGATTCTGGGTGATGTGGAAAGTAAAACTGACAGGATTTTCTGATAAATTTGATGTCAGGTGTGAAAGAAGGTGAGGAATCCAGGATAACTCCCAGATTTTGACCTGGCCCACTGGGAGGATGAGGCTACTATTTACTGAGAAAAAGAACTGTGGGAGGAGTTTTGGGAAGGAATATCAGAAATTTGGTTTAGACAAGATAAATATGGAATGCATTAGGCTTCTAAATGGAGATGTCAAATAAGCAGTTGGATATATGGGTCTGAAGTTCAGAGGAACTGTCTGGTCTTGAGATATAAATTTGAGAATTTGGTGAATAGATGATATTTAAAGCCAAGTAACTAGATGAGATCATCAAGGGAGTGAGTGTAGCTGGAGGAAAGATGATGTTCTAAGAACCATATTTTACAGGAGTTAGTAGAAATGGCTTGATAGTTTCTGTATTAATCATAGCCACAAATATAATTAATATTAGGGATATTGAAATTATATGAAAACTTTAACTACTTTATGTTGGTAAAAATCTTTTGTTTAGACTAGAAAAATATAAATATTTAAAACTGTTTAGACTTTTCTATCAGGACATCAAAACAACAGCTACTTGACCAAATACATTGTTTGATTCTTTGTAAAGCCTTGGAGATATATGCTTTTTGGTTTAGAAAGTGCTGGTAGGTGAAAAAGTTTAAAAGAAACAAAAGCATTTTTTGATTAGTTGGTGCTTCTCTGTGTAATGTTTTGCAAAAATACATATTCTTGATAAATTAAAAAAATAAAAAATTTTGTACTCATGTATATATAACTAAAGATATGTGTGTGAGTATGTGTGTGTGTTTGTGTCTATTTATTTATCAGCTGGTCAATGGATGGATTCTCTCAAGTGTCTTGGTAGGGTTTCCTGAGGGCAATTCCTACTGGGCCTAGAGCCCTCTAAGCAAACCAAACCAAACCAAACCAAACCAAACCAAACCAAACCAAACGAACAAAGAACCAACCAACCAAACAACAACAAAAATGAAAACAGGAACAAAAACCCACTTTGCAATGAGAATGAGACCCCCCCCTTGCTGCCCCACTCCTTCTGATCATCAAACTATTTTCTGAAGTTAAAGCCTATGGGGCTTTGATATAAAATTAGCTGAGGAGTTCCTCATCAAACAGGAGCTTGAATCTAGACCTCAATATTATCTTCAAATGTGAAAATATCACTGACATTTTAACTTGTGATTTAAAAGGCATGATGGGTAATTTTGAACCTGAAAGTCCCAGGCCCTGAATGTCTGGCTTTGTGTTATAAGTGAGTAGCCTGATCCCTAAACACCCGGTCACTCTCAATGTGATGAAACTGCCTTATTTTGGTTTTCATGGACACTCCAATAAGAATTTATATAAGTTGGCTGGCCCCAAGAAGGAAGCAAGAGTGGTCTTCTCTCTGGAAGAGCCTCAGCCACATGACAACACTGCTCAAGTTACTGCCATTGTTTTCTGTGTGATCAGCTGATAAAAATGCTGTCCATCTTCAGGAGAGGCAAGGAATGACTTGGCTGTGCTGAGGCCCCACTGCCATTAGGACTTCCTCTCCTACCTTGATGTCCTGACAACAGCTGTGAACTCTGCCTGGAGAGTGAGTATACGTAATTGTCAGATCTTCTCTTTCGCTAGGCTAGAGGGTTTTCTCTTTCTTTCCTATAGGAATTCAGAAGAATGAAAGATACTTTACTCACACTCTATAGTTCTGTATAAGGCTCCACTCTTTATCAAGTTTCCTTATAAAACCCATTCACATCCTGAAGAAGTGGTACTTGCTGTACTTTCCCTCCTTGTACTTGAAAATTAGTCCCTCAGTAGACTGGTGTACAAATCCTTCCTCATTAATTAGTGGTTATGAGGCTGATCTTGTGATCTATCATTTCATTCATTTATTTCTTTTATTATGTTTATTTCTTAATGAAAACCACCCCCAAAGCTAGTGGCTTAAAACAACAAACATTTTTTAACTCAGTTTCTAGGGGTCAGGAGTTTGGAAGCTGCTTATCCGAGTGGTCTGAATCAGGGTCTTAGGAGGTTATAGTCAGATGTTGGCCAGGGCTAAGCTCTCTGAAGGCCTGTCTGGGCTGGACTAGAGAGAGGGTAAGTGTTGGAGCCCAGGAGGCCTGTGAGGGGTCGAGGATAGGGTCCTGCACCGCAGGTGTGGTGACTGGGCCTGGTTTCCGGCCTTGGGGCTATCTTGGGCTCTGACTGTTCTCATAACATTGGCCTGCGCATCATGTACACAGTAGCAATGCTAGCCTGAGAACTTCCCAACCTTGAGAGAGTAGATAATCTCGTGCCAGAAAGTTTCTCCTTTGTTTGCTATGCACTCATGATTGTACTTAAGCCTGAAGACTGCGCAATAAACTTGCCTTATGCCAGCAGAGCATTTGGTCCTCTCCTATATTCAGTCCCTCGCCCAGCCTCACGACCACCCTTGCCGCAGCCCGCTGCGGCAGGTAAGATCAAGTGCAGAAGTTTAAGGACTGATTTCTGATAGGAGCATTCGATAGTTCAACAATGATAATAGGAAGGAAGACAAAGCTGTTCACTGATGCAGGCATAAATTTGGATAAATTTGGATAAATGTGCAGGATAAATGTGGATAAATTTGTTGGTGGGATACGTGGAAATTGTTTTCTTAGTGCTTTCACTTTCTGCAGTAAAATAGGAGGCAAGACTGTCAGCTGAGAATAACGGTGGGAAAAGAGGTACTGAGAACTTGAGGAGAGAGTATAAAATGGTGGCCTACATGATTAAAAGAGTGTAGGGATTAGAAACACATAATATGAATGGTTGGACCAAGTATTGCAGTCAAGTATTTAAAGCAAGACCACTCATCCTGTTTTGTATTTTTCTCCACCATGTTTAGCAATACACAGGATAGCTTGGAATAGGACGAAATCTGCATTCAAATGGTATAATAGTTTTGCAAAGTAAGAGTAACAAAAACTCTAGAGAGATAAAGGAGCTAATAATCATTGGTGATGGAATGTAAGTGGAGTAAGAAGAGAAATGAGGACATTGAGGGAGTGAGAAACAGTGAAAAGATAGTAGAATCAATGTGTTAGCCGTATCAGTGTATGGAAGAATTGTAGGCTGCGGAATACAGAGAATGAGATTAAATGATAGGAGGTGATGGCAGAGAGTAGGACGCCTGGAACTGACCCTAAGGAGAAGACGGAGTTATTAATAGTAACAGATATAGTGTATTGACCACGGGAGTGAGTAGATAGGCTGTTGGGTAGAGGAAATGAAGGGGATCCTTGGTGTTTTGGCAACAATGAGTCGTGGATGATATAATCTGATGACAGAGATTCAAAATTTTTAGGAATAGCATGGATGGACCTGGAGAATATTGTGCTAAGTGAAATAAGCCATTCAGAGAAAGACAAATACCACAGGGTCTCACTTATATGTGAAATATAATGAGCAAAATAAACTAATGAACAAAATAGAAACAGAGTCATGGACACATGGAACAGACTGACAGCTGTCAGAGGGAAGTGGGGAGGGAAGGACTGGTTGAATGAAGGTGAAGGGATTAACCAAAGAACATAAATGCAAAACCCGCAGATGCAGACAACAGTGTGGTGATGCCTGGGGGTTGGGGTGAGGGGGTTGTGGTCAGGGGCTTGATAGAGGTGGGCAAAGGGGGAAAATGGGAACATCTGTAACAGTGCTAACAATAAAAATAAAAATAATTAGGAATGAGGGAGGATTAGAAACTCGTCTGAAAGCTGCAACAAGGAGCAAGGAGGAGGTGTGCTCCACTTGTAGGCCTGGTGCTGTAGGACATGGGAGACAAAACGAACTGCACTAAGGGACGGTGCGGGTAGCAGTTTCATCAGTGGAGAGCCGAATTTCCCTTGAAGAAGGAAGGAGGAAGCATTCAGATAATAGTTGGAGAATGGACATAGGAGATCTTGCTGATGTCTGAGTGTTGAGGATAGAGTGGAGGTATTGCAGAACCTGGGGTGGGAAGGGAACAGTACACAAAACAGGGTTACAGAGTCTAACACGGATTTAATCCTGGGAATTGGAAGGGAGGCTTGGGGTCTACGGGTGGCCTGACATGGAGTGGGATAAAGGGCAAGATGAAGTCAGTCTCAGTGGGTCCAAGGCAGATGGAGATGCTGAGGCTAAGAGTGCTGGAGGACAGGGAGGTGGGCTGTCTCAGGTTCCCACTGCCAGAAACCTATCAAGTTAAATTTCAGTCCAGGTCTCCCCAGCTCCAAAGTAAATGCCGCTTCCTCCCCACCATTTCCATTCAAAGTGCTGACTGGAGTCAGCCTGAGAACTTGTTAGGATTGTGGACCCTCAGGCCTCGCTCCAGATCTATTAAATTTGAACCTACATTTTAACATAATTTTGAGGCGATTCATGTGATTGTTAGAGTTTGAGTCACCATGTAATAAAAAAGGAATATAATTTTTTTTTTTTTTTTGTAACGAGGGCTTTTGGAAACTTCCAAGACTTCACAGAATATTTCAAAATAAAAGTGTACAATAATTGGAGACAGATGAGTAAGAGATAAAAGATGCTTGTCATATTAATTTTCTGGCAGATCACTAGTCCAGTAAATTGTTATTTTCCAAAGTTTTAGGACTATGTGTGAAGAAACCCCTGATGCATTGGAGATTAAATTCTTTCTAGTTGGATTCTGGTATTGCCACCAGTGTGATTTATAAGTAAACTAGAACTGTTAGGAATAGGAATGGGGAAGTAAAATGAGTGTTTATTTTCTTTAACTCATTAACCTAAGCTCTGGTGCTTGTACCAAAGAAAGGAATTACTTGTATTTATTCTTATGGCTAAGCTGCTAGCAATAAATTAGTAAAGAAAAAAAAAATAACCACGTGGGATAATTGACTGAAAAACAAATATCAGTAAAAGTAAACAGAATGGATTCCACTAAATCTACTTGCAAAAATGTCAAAGGAGTTGAGTTGTTTTCCCTCACAATATTTGTGCTGGTATAAAGTTTAATTAAATTTCTCCATAGAGACTGGGTATTCCACTAGATGTCACTTTGAGATTTTTCTTAATGAAGGACTGTGGTCTGATTAAGAGATGCAACATTTGTCCTCAGTAGTAGAGCTAGGACAATTGATACCTCTCTTCCCCAGCTCTCCCAAGCTCACTAAGCAGCAAGAAAGATGAAACCCTTGCCACTGAACCAGTACTTCAGAAGCAGTACTCTGCCTGGTCACTAACCGGCAATGTGACCTTGAGCAAGTCTCTTGAGAGCTCCAGGATAATAAATGTTAGAGACATTGATTTGCCCAAGACATGTTCAACAGTCAGCTCTAGAAGCCGTCCTGCTCTAAAGTCCTCTGGTTCTGTTGGATCACGTTATGTTACATAAATATACAGCCAGCGAATTTTGGTAAAATTAAGAGGAATTTGGGGGATTTTGAAAACTAATAAACTATTCACTGAGCAGGCACGTTATTCTAGAATGAGAAATTGAAAAGAGTAATATCTTCGAATATACTCTAAGTCTTAGGCCTTTTTTACTTTTAATATTTAATTTATTAGACTTATAATGCCAAGTAGTGCTGACCATTATTTTTAGCCACAGCTTCAAGCTATTTGAGAATGACAAAGGGGAAATTGTCTTCTGCATGTATCATTATTTTACTCTTTTTCTGAGAAATCTAAGGTGTTGGGGAAAATGTTAGATATAATCATTATTTTTTAAAGGGATTATCTTTTAGAGAGAGGGAAAGAGAGGCAGAAAGAAAAATGTGTGAGAGAAACATCGATCAGTTGCCTCTTGCACGCCCCCCAACTGGGGTCCTGGCCTGCAACCCAGGCATGTGTGCGCCCTGAATGGGAACCAAACCAGTGACCTTTGGCTTGCAGGCCTGCACTCAATCCACTGAGCCATAAGTCAGTGCTAATCACTACTTTTTTTTTTTTTTTAATAAGAGCATCTAGGTTGTTCTTCTGCATCTAGGTTAACACTCCTTGAAATGCCAGAGTAGTTCTATTTTCAGATCGCTTCCAGGCATAATCATCTCAAGGGAGCATGCAATCTTATTAACTATCCTGCAATCCAATCATAGGAATCCCTCCCTCCCATCCTGCTTTCTTGCACCTTCCTGTAATCTTCCGGTTTCCTCCTTAATTCCAAATGTATAAAGAGAAACTGTGAAACTGTCTTTCTCTGGAGCATTTGAGATCTTGCTTCCAGGCATGTCATCTATTTAGCTCAAATAGACTCAAGTACATGCTTTTAAAAATTCTCACAGGTTTGGAAGTTCTTACATCAAATTTCCAGCATTAATAATGCTTCAAAAACAAATTTAGGTTTTTTTCCCCTTGCAATATATTTTATGTGGGAGAAAATCAAATTAGACTTGTGCATGAAAAGAATGGCAACCTACTTTCTGTCAATAAAATAATAAAAAATTCCTTCAATGATCAAAATGGTCTTTTTCAGGCAAGTGTGAAATTGCCTTTTGTTTAGTGGAGAAGTAAATTGAAACCAGAAAGAATCTCTGTTTAACAGGAGCTTTTAAGGTATATCCATTCAGCCCTGGCTGGTGTGGCTCAGTGGATTGAGCACTGGCCTGCAAACCAAAGGGTCGTTGGTTCGATGCCCAATCAGGGCACATACCTGGCTAGGTCCCCAGTGGTAGGTGTATGAAAGGCAACCACACGTTGGTATTTCTCTTCCCTCTCTTCTCCCTCCTTTCCCCTCTAAAAATAAATAAATAAAATCTTTAAAAACATATTTTAAAAAACGTTATGTCCATTCAGCTGATGTGTCACATGAGCAAAATAGCTGGATTTGTGATGATCAAAAGCAAAGAAAACATGAACAAAAGTATAAAGAAAATATGTCTAAACATTAAACACTTTAGCTTTAAGGCATGCCAATGGGTGTTTGAAAACTGCAAGCTGCATAATATTTGTGTTGTAAACAATTGTGGTGTTTACATCTTTGCTCATTTGTTTATTAAATATATGACAACAGTGGAGCTCAATTAAAACAGGTTAACCACACAGGTATTGATACAGAGAGATCTGATCAGACCACTGGGGAGAAGTAGGAGGAGTTTGCCATGGCGATGGCAAACTGTCTAGGACCAGACTGGCTGAGAAGCTGAAGGCCTCCTGACTGCATGGAATTATGGGTGAGATTTGAAATAAAAGAGGTGCTCTCAGGCTCTCGAATGGGTGCGGGCTCCCTCTGGCTCTCATGAATTCTTCCTCGAGGATTCCTGGATGATTGTGCTGCAGCTGCCTGCATTTCCCAAGGTAGGGGTTTTGGATGGGAAGGAACTCCAAGTACAGCTCAGAAACAACCTAGCCTGGCAGAGGGTAGCAGGGCTATTTTCTTTGGGTATTCTAGAGGGATGACCTTTGAGCAGAAACCTACCATTCTTTCAAAATTGTATAGCTTTTGTATCTTACGTTGTTTTAGTTTGTAAACTAACCCTATAGAAATAAGATAAAAGTAACAGGGGGAAAAGATAGGAGCACTCAGGTGTTAAAGATTTTAGCCTTAATTGATAGGCTCAAGTGACTAATGCATGTGGAAAGCTATTATTCTAAAATTGTGAAGTTTTTGAATAAAGACACCTTTCCTTTATCACCAAACCTTTGTCTCTGGAATTTTGCCTAGAGTGTGGTGGCAGGCAGCAGGACCCCAGTGGCTTTTTGGTAAGAGTATGTGTAACTGATTATGGTAGATCTGGCTTTGTTAAACCTGCCTAGGTTTTTCTTAAGTGGCACACCATTTTGGCTTCTACTTGTGTTTGAAAAAGGGGTCTATAATAAATCTAACAGAAAGTAACCTCACAGGCTGATCTGATCATAAATTCCTAACTGGTGGAAGAGTTCATGGTGGACAGTCATGCCCCGGGCAGATACCTACCTTCTTTAGAAAGAGGTTTACCTTTGCCTTAAGCAAGCTCTGTAAGAGATTTACCTTTGCCTTAAGCAAGTTCTGTGCATTGTTTTTGTGCGAGTTGGTTAACACACCTTTGAAATGCCTCTTTTTCAGACTCCTAGGAAGTGCAGCCTCCCTCAAGAGAGCACGAAATCTTGTTAAGTATCCTGTAATCCAATCCCTGTCTTGCCTTGCTTTCTTCCACCTTCATGTAATCTTCTCACAATCCTCCCTTAATTCCAAATGTATAAATGAAACTGCAAACAGTCCTTCTCTGGAGCATTTGAGATCTTGCTTCTTGGCATTGTCATCAATTTGGCTTAAATAAACTCTTTTAAAAATTCCCTACAGGTTTGAACATTTTTTACATCAACATACTGCTATGAGACCAAGTGGGCTGTAGATTTTAGGAAGGTGATGGTTAATGTACTAAGTGAAACATACTCCAACTATTCAAGTATGGTGCATGTGGGTGGGTGAGATGGTCAACTACGTTGGCCTTATAGCCAAAGCCAATTCATTTCCCCACTTTTGCTCCCTTGTGTATTTGTCAATTGTGAAAATCAAGTTTTCCTGAAATGCAGTTTTTACTTCTGGATAGATCCTACTCTTAGGAGGGAAAATATCTAAGCGTGTTTCAACATCTGACTTAATTGATTGTGGTGAAGATGGTAGGCATGCCAGGAAGCTTGCTAAGTTTATCTGGTGTTACTTTATTAACTGGATACTTTGCTATGACTCTTGCAAGAAGAACTTTGTAGATATTTTCTGATCTTCTGTCTCTTTTTATTTTAGTTATAATTTATAAATATATGAACATATTTTGACTTGAAGTGAAAACTCAGCAGAGAAGTTGACCAACTGAGCAAAGCCATTGAAGAAGGGTAGAAACCTTTGTGAGAGACATTTTAATAAGAGGAGGGAACCACCTTTTTTTTTTTAAAGGTAGTCACTGATTTATAGAGAAAAATTTTAAGAATTCTCATATGAGAACACTAATTAATTTATTTTTATTTTACAGAGGAAAACTTTCCACATAGTCACCTTTAGGACTCAGACTTGCAGAGAGGGAGGGTTGTGGGGAGTTAGGCAGTGGGAAGGGGAGGGAAAAAGTCTGGAGGCTCAGAGCTGACATTGCCCATTACCCTTGGTCTTTGCTGACTAAGGCTCCTTCTTCCTTGCTGATTAGTGTGGATTCTTACTTTGAGTTTAAAGTATTCCTTTGAAGACGAAAAAATTTCCTTAAGAGATTCTGGTAGTTTCTCCTATTCACAACAAAATTGCTAAAGTTTAAAATTTTTATTTTGAATGAAAGCGACTGTCCTTTTCCATCCTTATCATTTATTTATGCCTTTAGCACACATTTATTGGGCTGCTCACAGACAAGGAAGAGAGGGTATATGACAAAGTAGGCAATAACTTGCCCTTACACAGCTTAAGGCAGGGGACGGTGCAGCGATAGTCTAGAAATTTCTTGATCTATGTAAAAAAAGTTTGTTTAAGCCAGTGTTTCTTATCCTGTATCAAATCATGATACACATAGACAGTGATAATGTTTCAGTGTACATGGGGATAATCTTTGGGAAATTATGATGATCATAATAAAATACAGAGTAGTATGGGAGAAAAATCAAGATTTAATTTGTATAAAATTCAATATTTAATTTCATTAAGATTGATAAAATCATTTGAAAAAATTTTGGTAAAATTTTAAAATTATGACACTGAGAAATTATTTGCATAAGTAGCAGATACTATTTTAAAATGTATTTTTCCATTTAAAAATGTGTATCAGTTGAAATTATTATCTAATAATATAAAAACTTTAAATTTAGTTCAATGACAGATGTAATGTTAAGATATCTTGTGATAGTGTAAATAGATATAGATTCTAACAATACTTCTTAATATCAGGTATTTAAAATAATAAAGTGGTAATTGGTAGAAATGCATAGGTAGTGAGAGTCGTCACTCTGTAACTCGCTTGTACACTACTGTAAGGGCATGTGAGTAGTATGAAAAAGAAGAATCTAACAGAGTTAGGGATTGGGCACTACTCCCTGAAGGTGGGCTTGCCAGCTTCCCTCTGAGCTTACCAGCCAGACGTTTGCAGCTGTACCTTGGGTCCTATGCTGTATTTCATGGATACATAGGCCTGGGATGTGATCTCTTTCGGTAGCTCCATGGGTCCCATGTCCATGATGGGCAGCAGTGTGCCACTGGCCATTGAAGTAGATGCTGATATAGTACAGCATACTTGGTTGCGTATAGCATTTTGTGATAGGTCAATGAATAGCTGGACGTCACTTCTGGTTTTTGCTGCCTATGGGGACCATGGAGCACACCATCTACTCTACTGAAGAAGCCTTTGCCAGCTTTTCTAGAGCAAAAGATGAGTCAAAATGTAATGGAATTCCATCTTTTAACTGAGCAGCTAGAAAGAAACAACTTGACACTATCATCACAATTGAATGATGGCCTCTGGGGACATTATACAATGATTTAGTCTTGGATGTTAAGCTCTGTAGTCTTTCAAAACTGGTGCACTAATGCATAAAGTTGAAATTTCGGGTTGCTTTCTCAATGATGCAACCACTTAACTAGTTAGGTGAGAAATACCCCTCTGCCACTTAGAGGAATGAGGGCCACCGCTTGGGAATCACATTCAGACACCTGCTCTTACATTAGTTGGATGCTAGGTGTCAACTGGGAAGACTAAAAGGAGCATTTCTAGAATGCTCACTATGTACAGAGCTCAGTCCAAATGCCTTATATGAATTAGGTCATTTAATCCTCACAGAATACTGGGAGTGAGTCCAATTATTCCCCACTGTGCAGATGGGGAATCTTAAGCATAAAAAGGCTCAGTAGATCTTTTAAGGCCACATAAGTAGTAGGTGACAAGGCCAGGACTGAGACCCAGGAAGCTGGGCCTTGGAATGTGTTTTTTTAAAAGCAACATCACCCTGGACACTGAATAAACGTAGCAAATTACAGAGTGCTCAGACAGGTGGATCCCAAGTCATGGTGCCACATTAGCAGAGAGGGAGCAGTGGCTGTCATTTTGTAAAAGGGCGTAACAGAGGGAGCAAGCCCCCGTAGGGATCTCTTGGTAGTGCTAATTGTACCAGAAATGCCACTGATCGACTTCATAAACAGAGAGTTGGTTGATGGTTCTAACATTCAAAGAAAGCACCCTTTTGATGCTTTCTAATGACCTGGAAAGAACTGAAGTACAGAGAAGAGGTCAAAGAAACATGGGCAATGCAAGGCGATAAGGAAGATGGAGTGCGCCAGATCACTTTTGGTCAATTTTGCTAAGATTTTATCAATTCTTAGGAGACAGTTGGAAATTTATGTTGGGGCCTTACTGTAACTGAACTGTCATTTTGCCATGTACATATAATTATGCTTAAATCATCTATTAATTAGGTAGAACTCATTCAATGCTATAGTTTTAGTGATTATTCAGTAATTCCCTTTTCTTCACGAAGCCTGAATTACAGGGCACTTTGACTGTTGTGCCTTGAGCTTCCAATCTGGACTATGCGGACCCTCCATTCTCTGATTTCATGCTCATGATTCTGATGGTAATTATGGTTGGTCTGCCAAGTTTGCCCCTTTTCACAGTGATGGCTGGGCTTGCTGTCACGAGTCTGTGTCTGCACAGAAATTCGCAACAGTTGGCTTCCCCTGGATAAATGCAGTAAGTGGCCTTCCACTGTGCCTAGCTCCTGCACATTGTATCTTAACTCTGGGTAGAAATATAAATTTGGGTACTCTTGAACTGATAGCTGAAGCATGAGTAGGGCCGATTAGAACAAGATGCAACAGCAAGAGCTGTTGAGCTGTCCAAATACTTTGGCAGAAAAGATTAAAAAAAGAAAGCTTATCTGCAAAACTGATTATGTGGATAGTCTTCAGGATGATTTCGAGGCTTTGGAGTGATCAGGCCGTCACATCACGAGCTTGGCTGTGGTTATAAGATGCTCACTCTTTTCTTTTACATTCCTGGCTGAGGTTCAATATTCAGAGAGGTGGCAGCTTAATGCTCCATGCAGCTGTCAGCATCTTTGTGGGCATCTGAAAGGGCATGGGGCCTGCACTTGCCAGCGGGGCAGGCGTGGACCCTCCTTTCCAAACTAGAGCTCTGGGCGAAGTGTTGGCAAGGCCTGTCCTGGGTCTGCACTGAGGGGGACCTTGCCTTCCACCTAGTGGCAACTGCACAAGGGTCAGCCACTCTTGCCTGGTGAGGGGCATTTCAGACTAAAATGCCTTTCCAACTGTTGGGCTCAGGATCTCCCTATTTGCTTCCTTTAGTCTGATTGCTATTGAAAAAAGTGTAACCTTATTGGATACAACTTCAGAGAGAAATGTTTAGTTTCACAGCAAGTATAATTTTATATAAAAAGTGTGATTATATATACTCATAAACAAAAAGTATATGGTTAAATGTTCTCAACAAAAGGAAAGTAATGCTTGCCTTTTTAAGAGTAAAAGTTACTTAAATTAATCTTAAAAGTTAAAACTTCATGTTTTTCACTATGAAAAAACAAGTATATGACTAAATGTATCTGTTCTCTTAAAATTACTTTTTTTTTCACGTATTGTAGCCTGCATTTTTTCATCTGATTTGTGAGCAAAATCAACCAATTCTGTGAGCATCCTGATCACCAGGGCTTTGAACTGTGCATCTGATAGGTTGGCTATCTCTTCACAGCTTAGAGGAATAGGCTCTGGAGCTTTCATTTGTTCTCCGGTTTGAGCCATTTTTGGTGGTTTGTTTTTTTGTTTTTTTTTTTTGGCTTTGGTCTGGTCACGGCTGTTACGTAGTTAGGGGTGGAGCCTTAGGTGTTCCCCTGTGCAGGGGAACCAATAGAGATGGGAGGAAAACTGGGACTCAAATCAATGGAGTGGACCAGAAGGAAGAAACAAACATCCAAACAGAAAACAAGGAAGAAACAAGAATTTTAAAAAATGAGGAGAGGCTTAGGAACCTCCGGGACATCATTAAACGCCCCAACATCCAAACTATAGGGGTACTAGAAGGGGAAGAAGAAGAGCAACAAGTGGAAAACTTATTTGAACAGATAATAAAGGAGAACTTCCCCAATCTGGCAAAGGAAATAGACTTCCAGGACGTCCAGGAAGCTCAGAGGGTCCCAAAGAAGTTGGACCCAAGGAGGAACACACTAAGGCACATCAGAATTACATTAGCCAAGATTCAAATGAAGGAGAGAATTCTAGAAGCAGCAAGAGATAAGGGGACAGTCACCTACCAAGGAGTTCCCATCAGACTGTCAGCTGATTTCTCAAAAGAGACCTTACAGGCAAGAAGGGGCTGGAAAGAAATATTTGAAGTCTTGAAAGGCAGGGACCTACATCCAAAATTGCTCTATTCAGCAAAGCTGTCATTTAGAATGGAAGGGAAGATAAAGTGCTTTTCAAATAAGGTCAAGTTAAAGGAGTTCATCATCACCAAGCCCTTATTATATGAAATGTTAAAGGGACTTATCTAAGAAAAAGAAGATAAAAATATGACAGTGAAAAGACAGCAAACTCACAGCTATTAAGAACCACATCTAAAACAAAAGCAAAGTAAGCAAACAATAGAATAGGAACAGAACCACAGAAATGGAGATCATACGGAGGGTTAGCAACAGGGGAGTGGGAGGAGGAGAGAGGGGGAAAAGGTACAGAGAATAAGTAGCATAGACAGTGGGTAGAAAATAGACAGGGGGAGGGCAAGAACAGTGTGGGAAAAGTAGAAGCTAAAGAACTTATGACACATGGACATGAACTAAAGGGGGGGAATGTGGGTGGGAGGGGGTGTGCAGGGTGGAGGGAAATGATGGGGGAGAAATGGGACAACTGTAATAGCATAATCAATAAAATATATTTAAAAAATTAAAAAAATTACTTTTCTTAAGCATTAGAGTGTAATAATGCTACACTCTAGATTAATTTATTTCATTTTTAAACTACTGCATTCATGTACTTACATTACTTCACTTGGAAAACTAAGAATATTAGAATATTTATTAATGGGAACTCTTCCGTATCTTTGATTATGTTTTATTCTCTGTTTATATGTAAAGTATACTCTTAGAAAATAATTAATGATAGTTCAGGATATTTTTACTTCTGAGAAATTGTTTCAACACTTTTTAAACTTAAGAAAACAATCTTTTATCTTTTATTTTGCTCATTACTTAATAACTAATGTCCTTAAAGTTTGGCTTCTATTATAAAACTTTAATTCTCTGATTTTTGAATCTAATGATCTAGTATAACATTCAAATATACTAAAATTATTAATATTTTATTAATTTTATATTATTAAATTCTATTAGCTATTGTTCATATAAATAAAATATTTTTCTATAAAAATAAAAGTATGGTGTGCTTCTAGCTTTAAATGGTATGAATAAAGAATCTAGAATTGTAAAATAAAATTCAAATTCTTGGGGCACATATATTGATATGATCATTAAAGCATAGAGTATGGCTTTTTAAAAAGGGTGTTTTAAAGACAGGGAGGCAAGATTGAGCCTCAGTTTTGTATCAGGCAGATTGGTCTTCGGCAGAGAATATGGCATCTTTGCTTAGTTTTCTCATCTGAAAAAGTTTTTATAATATACACAACATTTGTTGTGATGATGGACGTATCAGTTTGTGATGCACCTAGTGTAATGCTGAGAACATAATCAGCACTTGAAAGGGGTGATAGCTTCTTTTATGGTAGTAATTATATTGTCTTCTCAGATAACAAATACTTCTGAATTTTACATCGAAGAACAACATATTGTTTTTAAGTGGCAGCACAATAAACTTTTAATTTAAAAAAATCAATTGATTTAGAATTGCATTAAAACAGACATTTCTCTGTTTCATCTAAAAATATAACTAAATGGACACATTTATGTGGTTACATTTTTATAGATGAAAAAACTATATTTGATATTTATTTTTCTCTTTCTGCTTCTATATACTAGATTTGTACTCATAAAATATTATTTTTTCTCAAGAGAAATAAAGAAATATTTACAATATGCATGGACTAAATTTCATCATTTTACTGTGGTCAACAGTAAGGTATTCTCAATTAAATGTAAGTGCCAAATTAAGTAACCAAAATGTCACAATTGGTTAAATTATTAGCCTCATTAGTATACAAAAATCATTGTTTCATCATGAATTTATGAAAAATTATTTCCTTCCCCCAGTTTAAAATTCAGCAATTAAATTAAATGTAATGAAATATGTTCAGTCCTAGCTCTTCATTGAGAAGGGATCATTTAGATATGTGAAATTACCAATTGTACCATTATTTTCACTGAGAAGTCTTATTTTTGCCATCATTTTATAGTCTTGTGTTTTTCAAAGTGTCTCAACTTACTGGCGTGCCTATGGTGTAAAGTCCAATCCCAGGGCCTCAGACTCAGAGCTTTGTCTCCAGCAGGTGTCGCCAACTGGGGAACTGTGGTTGCTGATGGAGTTTCACAGGGCCACTGCAGAAAGTACAGGAACTGTGTTCTACTTGTTTAAAAACACGTCGTATTTACAAAGCGTCATCAGGCTGTGTAAACATGGTATTTTTTCATTCTCTTTTCGTCGTTACCCACCTCCTTGGCAGCAGAGCCCCCATTCCTTTTGCCAGTGGGTTGTTCAAGGAGATTTGCCCCCACAGAGAGGGTGCTGTTGTGCGGTTCTTTTCAGCCTTGACCTTTCTCCTTTGTCGTGAGTGCGGAGTACTACTTATTCATTCCTGCATCACCAGAGGTGGAGGTCCAGAAATCTGTTTATTTCACAAATATCAGAGGCCAATGGAATTTTTTCTGCTATTTAACTCTTGGCCAAATAATTCTAGCTTCATCTGTGCTCTCATCATGAGACACTGAATTATCATCCCACATATCTTGAAAAGACTGTACATAGTCATATAGAGATTGTTTTTAATAATAGCAAAACTATGATCTAAATCCAGTAAGGGAAAATATTCTGGAGTTCTAGAATGTAAAGTATCTAGGGAAAAGAAAAGATGCAAGCAGGCCATGTCTTTTATAATTTGTGTTTTGCTTGCTTGCATTGGAGTTTATTTCTAAGATATTACAGGGAGGTATTATATATATATATATATATATATACACACACACACACACACACACACACATATATACTGTGTTTATATATTTTATATATATATATATATACTGTGTTTTGATGTATATATTTAATCATCCATACTTATATAACCGTATCTCTCTACAGTGAGTAAACATGGTAATTTTTGGACATGTGAGATCTGAAAGCAAGTCTCTCTGGGGATGTGTCTCATTCCTTGAGATAAAAAGTTAGTGCTTCGCACAGGAGTTTAAAGATTAAAATGTCGGGATTTAGTGATAATAGTGGATGAGTTTGCTCCATATAACTCCTCTCAGGTTCTTTCATATACACACAATCTCTGACTTTAGTAAGAGCGGAGAAAGGAGAATGAAGAAATGAATATTATTTCCCAGGGAGAAAAGGTGTGTATTGTTTAAGTCATCTTTGTTTTGCTTCAATGTTGTAAATCAAGCCTGTATGACAACCATTGTAAATATTGTATTTAAGAACTTAATTCTAATACGGAATTTGAGAAATTGGAAGATGAGAAAAATATACAGCAGAATGTGCTTCTAAAATTAGAAAATGAGGTGTAAGACTCCCCTCTCTGTCTCCCTTTAGAATGAACCTCAGCTAATGGTCTCCCATTGGTGGGTCCTCATGCACAGATGTGTTTGAGCAATAATCAGATCTGCAAAGAAATATTACAGTGCAGGAGGGAAAATTGTGTGATTTTTGTCTTATTAAACAAATATACTAGCTCTAACAGTTTTCATGTCAATGCAGAATGAATCAGAAGAAGATAAGCAGCAATGGAGGAACTTTTTAGGGAAAGTGGGAATGGACACCTTTCTAACCATGCTCAGCATGCTGTAAAAGGCCTGAAGATGGAGCTCTTTGCAAAGCTTTCATGCAGAATATGAAGCCAGCACCTGGATTTTGGTGCTTATTTACAACCTTTTAAAATTTACTGTTTCCCTTAGACTTTGTTTTATAATCCCCTAAAATGTAAACTTCGGCACTGTGTTTTTAAATGCCAAAGAATTAGGGGGAAAGTACACAAGAGCTATGATTTTTCAGCTCATATTTCTGAAAAACGATATCCTAAATTATGTCTTAAAGGGACCCTTAACAGTTGTTCTTACTTTGTTTTCCTCTGTCTTCCATGGCCTCATTTTCAGTCGCAGTGGTGGTAGTTCATCGTGTGGCGTTCAAGGAGGGCCCCTTCCAGTACCCGTGGCTGCACACGTCTTCTCCCAGGGCTGTCTTGCTCATCTTTCCTACATATTTTCCTCTTGGGTCCGAGACAGCACCTACAGAGAAAAGAAAGAACCACACATCTTTCCAATATATTTTATCAATGTTTTTGAGCTGTTTTGTGATCCAGAAGTAATATTTTCTGTGGCAATCTGTTATCTGGTTTTACTCTGAAAACTAATGCTTGTCCATATCCCCTGTCTCATCCTTTTCCCTCTCACATGTTTTTTGAAAGAAATTTACTGTCACTCATTTTTTGTAGTACACAGTTACTATATCTTTTAAAACATATTTTCCTATTTTTTCACATTTATCTGTTTGTGCTGTATAAACCTCGGACCATTTTACAAATAGAGCTTTGTATTTATGTCAGATTTTAGAATGGATGGGCATATACTCACTTTTAAAAAATCTTGCTTATTTAGGATTCAGTGTGAACCCTGTTTAAAAGTTTTCAATATTTTGTTTCCTTTGTGTTTTAAACTGCACACTGAGCATTGTTTGATATAACTCAATTAATTATAATAATATCTAATGCAAAAAGGCAATTTTTTTAATTCTAAAATTTCAGATCACAAATTTTAAAGTCATTATAAAGCACAGGTCAGATAGTTTCCTCTGGGAATAAAACATTCTGTCATATCTGTTCCTTAATTCATTGTTATGTGATACTTTAATTAAGATATTTAATCAAGCCTCTGAGATGAAATGGTTAGAATACATCTTATCAACCTTTCTGGTTCTGAGCAAGCTGCTTGCTTATTTCTCTTTAAAAATGTAAATTATAAACAGCACTGTATAAATACTGGAAAATCATCTTTACTCCATTTAATTACTAGACTGAAATCTTAAAGCTTTACTGTTGGAAAACAAAAACTAAAATGTGTGCAAATCTCAGGAGGCATATTTTGTGTTGTTGATAAACATTACTTTGCCATATTTGTCTGTATATTTTTAACTCAATATACATACATACATACATACATACATACATATGTATTAGGTTGAAATTTGGTCAGAATATTGGGATGACTTTAGAAAATTAAAGAACAATGAATGGTTATAGTTTAGCGAAAAAATGTTAAAATATCCCATTAATGATAGTAGCTAATTTGTTTTTCCTTTTTTTAAAGTAAACAAAAACATATGTTTGCAGATTATACAATGAATATTTTTAAATATGAAACTTTTATAGGTTGATAGTTTTAAACAGCCATTTAGAAATATTATAATATTGGTCTTTTACTATGTAGAAACTTCACCAGATTAATAGTTTTCTTTGTACTGAGCTGAATCTTTAGGGAATATCATCAACTTAGCACCTTTTCTGGAGAAAGATGCAGGCATACTGAACACTGATAGCTTTGGTTATGCTAGTGCTTTCACATAATGAGTCAGCCTGGCATTAATGTTTAAGTCCAGATGGAGTCCTTTTGCTTTAATTAGAAGCATGACAAGCAAGAAACGTGGACCTCTTTGTCATTTATCCTTCTTTTTCTTCTACAGGAAGCCTCCTAGGAAACTTTGCTGAACTTGCAATTTCTCCCCATCCCTAGCCACGTTTTTGGCTGGCACCCCTCAATTGCTCCCATGGTGCCCTCCACTTAACTCTTCCATACCACTTCCAACACTGTATGGTTATTGCCTGCTTGTCGCTCTCTTCCCTTTCCCCCCAAAAGTTGAAGAGCAAGGATTTTTAAAATATTATTCTAAAGATTAACCCAGTGAATAATACATGTTGACACCCAATAATTATTAATAAAGACATTAGATTTCTGGCTGCATGTACAGGTCTTCTTCAAAAGAAACCCACAGGTGAGATAATTAGTCTTACAACTACTGTTTCTAAGTACTTTCATATGTATGTAAACTTAGAAATCTGAACCTTTGTTTCCCCTGAAACTAACTATAGTGTCAGTTTGACAGTCTTTTTGTTGGTAATTTAAAATGCATAGTTTTCTTCTATAGCAGTATATTTTTATATTTCTTTGATATTTCACTTAGAATCTGATTTTTAAAAATTATATGTTTTAAAACTGTAAATACTGTCATGAGTAATTATTTTTATAGGAGGTTTAGAGTGATACAATGAGTGACATTGTCATAGTAGTTTATGAATGAGTAGAAATGTGCTGTAAAACTGTCCATTTGGTTTCATACTTTGAGTAATATGGATTGTTTTCTCAGCACTGTAATAAAATCATCTGAAATCCATTAAAATCCACTTGGAGCCCATGAAATTCAAAAGCCAGAGAAATCATTTAATCCTCCTATGGCATGATGGAGCACAAGAGAATCTCACCTGGTGCCAGTGATTAAAATCCCAGCCCAGGAGTCTTCTCAGTTTTGTGGTCTCTTCTTCATTTACTCCTCCCTTTGTAGATGAGACCCTTCAGATTTAGGTTTAATTCTCACCAGTTTTAACATAATCCCAAAATGCCACAGAAATATGCCCCCATCCACGGCTAAATTGGTTTCCTCTAATTTAGTCACTTATTTGCATGTTTAAGAGATTATCCAAGGAATCTACAAAGGTGTTTCCACCCCCTCTTTCAAAATCTGTTATTCCAGAGCCCTAGGAACATCTTAGTTACTTCCTTTACCACCTTGCCACATCCTCTTTCAAATCTTTTTTTTGTCTTGGGTTGTGCCATCAATTATCCTATTTGAGACTGATGAATAAGACCTACTCACCAAGCTTTCACTAACCCAGTAGATTAAGAGTCTGTCTGAGTACTTCCAGTGCTAAAAAATTAGGTTGAATAGAATATTACTTAAGTGAAATTTTTTGTATAAAATTATATTTTTGTATAAATACCCAGATATGAATATTATTTGTGACTTTGAACATTATAATATTTTGTCTTTAAAAAATATTAGCCCTGGCTGGTGTGGCTCAGTGGATTGAGTGCCAGCTTGGGAACCAAAGGTTTGATTCCCCATAAGGGCACATTCGTGGGTTGTGGGCCAGGTCCCTGGTTGGGGGTGTGTGAGAGGCAATCACACATTGATGTTTCTCTTCCTCTTTTTCTCCCTCCCTTCTACTCTCTAAAAATGAATAAATAAAGTCTTTAAAACTATTAAAAACAAAGTTTTATTTTGGTGTGATTTAGGGTACCATTGGAGGAAGCATTTTGAGCAAAGCATGAACAACAAAGATACAAAATGAAGAAGATTAATTTAGGCATTGTTTTACAGAAAAAAGGATTTGCAGAGAATAGTGGGATATAATTAGAATTTTAGTGAGCACTCTTGTTACTAAAATGAATTATACACATTTTTACCTGAAAACAGGTTAAAATCGGTTTTTAGAATAATCCAAATCGAAGTTAATTCACAGTGGATTGTAGTCAGCCAAGGAAAAACAGCACAACTAATTAAACAAAACAGGAAAACAATGAAATCATGTAACTCTTTGGGTTGTTTATTTTGTATGTCAGGATGTGAGGAGAGGCAGCTTGGTAACAGGAGTTAACAGACAATGTGATGGCAATTTGAGGCACTTTTGAGCATTTTAGATATAGATGGTGTCTTTAAAAATTTAAATTCTATACTTAAGATGCTTTCTCAAACTCAGTAGTATATTTTTACATTCCTTTAATGTGTCATTTGGAATCGGAAGAAATAAAAATTGTGCTTGTATTAATTTGTCGATATGAGACTATTATCAACAATAATTTTCATACACGATCATATGTATGTGATATAGCGTGTGTGCCGAATCCTGGAGAGGAAGAAAGGAAGCAATAGGGAAGAGAAGATGGCAAGCCAGGAACATCTTGGCTCTTGTGATGGATGAAATGTTAGAGGAGGCAGGACACATTAGATTATTTCTTATTTAACAGGTCGTTTGGATCAGTAAATATTTATCTATAGCTTATCGGTCCCACTTTAAGGACTGGCAACTTTTTAAAAAGACACCCTCATCTGCAGCAGGATTGTTGACATGGATCTGTGGGATGTGCTCAGTGGGCAACTGCAGCTTCAGGCAAATCCCAACAGCTTGGTCGTAGCGCCTCTACCAAACTTTACTGCAACACTTTTATTTTTTCGCTACAAAACTCTGCTGGTAACATTCTACAGCACAGACTTTGCCCTGCCCTTTTAGGCAGACAGTTCTGCTAAGGATGACATAAGGGCAGAGCCAGCGCAGGTTCTTTTTGGTTAAGACTTTATTTATTTTTTTTTGAGCAGTTTTATGCTTACAACAAAATCGAAAGAAAGGGACAGTGGTTTGTCATACACCCCCCATTCCTATACATGCACATCCTCCCCCATCGTCATTCCCCACGGAGGGGTATATTTGTCATAACTGATAAGCCTACATTAAGACATCATAATCACAAAGTCCCTATTTTACCTTAGGTGTTCTATTTTATAGGCCTGGACAAATGTATAATGACATGTACCTACCACTATAATATCATAGAGGATATTTTAATTATCCTAAAAATCTTTTGGGCTCTCCATCTATTCATCTGTTCTTCCCCCCAACCCCTGGCGATCACTGATCTTTTTACAGTCAATATAGTTTAGCCTTTTCCAGAATGTTGTATGTAGTTGGAATAATGCAGAATGTAACCTTTCCAGAATGGCTTCATTCACTCAGTAATATGCATTTAAGTTTCTTCCATGTCTTTTCATGACTTGCTAGCTCATCTGTTTTTAGTGCTGAATAATGTTCTATTGTCTGGATGTACTAGAGTTTACCAATTTACCTGCTAATGGTCGTCTTGGCTGTTTCCAAGTTATGGCAATTATGAATAAAACTGCTATAAACAGCCATGTGCAGGTTTTTGTGTGGACATGTTTTCATTTCCTTCAGGTAAATATGAAGGAATATGATTAATGAATCATACAGTAAGGATCTGTTTAGTTATGTAAGTGTTGGTATTGTTTATACCATTAGCAATGAATGAGCATTTCCACTGCTCCATGCTCTTTCCAGCACTGGGTGTGATCAGTGTTCTGGAGTTTGGCCATTCTCACAGGTGTGTCGTGGTCTCTCATTGTTGTTTTAATTTGCATTCCCCTGATGACATATGATGTAGAGTCTTTTTGTATGCTCATTACAAATTCTTAACCGTTTCAGTTAAATAGAAATAAACTTGAACAAGTAGCTCAGACCATTAGTTTATTCCAATTGGTTATTTATTTACTAATTTCTTACAGAAAGTAACAATTAATAATATGTAATAAGCATTCTAAAAATACAAACATCTTGCTGAAGAGAGTTACAGAATTTTTTTCAGTTGGTACATATCTCTGAAATGATTATGGAAATAATAAAAACATTCCATTGGATATCCAAATACTATTTTATATATGCTAAAGCTATTAGCCTGAAGTTTGGTATTTAGCTTTCTATTTTATGGTTCACATATATAGACATGTGGTGAAATAACAATTTTCAAGTTCCATGGGCTACATCTGTCTTTATAGAATGTCATTATGAACCCAAATAAAGTACCTAGTATCTCAAAGGAGGGTAATTCATTTCATTCATCCTCAGCTCTAATTACTAAAACAATTATTCTAATACTGAGTTATATATCTCAGTGTATTTTATATGCTGTTGGTTACATGTAATAATCCAGTTCCTCTTCTGTAACATCAAAATCCATATTTAAAGAGTAATCATATCTCACCTTGACTGACCTTAATTCCTTTAATGATGTGTAAATAATTAATTTCAGTACGATATTTTTCTCTTCTTTTAATTGACTCTGCTTTGTTGGAATTTCTTACGACATATGATTGGATGAGCACAGAATGATGTGGAATTTTAGTTCCTAATTTGGCCTTTATCTGTACAAGCACAACCAAAAATTGCCTTTGAACTGAAACTAATTTACACTTCTGGAACATAGTAAACCTACTGTTGATTTTTTATAAATTGGCTGTTCTTACCCTGGATTTGAAATACTTAAGTGTGGAACCTAAATAATGGTATTTATATTCACCAATCAATAGATGTTTATTGAGCACCTATAAAATATCAGGTTCTGTATGATGTTCTGAGACCAGAGTAGTAGATGAACAGTCTCTGCTCTCACAGTACTTAGATCACCCGAGAAGAGAAACATTCTGAGGGATGAGCGCAGAATGATGCTACTCAGTTCAAAGGTTAGAAGTGCAGTGGGGAAAGGCATCAATGGTTACAAGAATAGCTCCATGTTAATTCTTTTCTTGCTACAGTTTTTTCTTGAAATATCGGTTTCTTTTCTTTTCCCTCAGAAATGCCCTATCAATTAATTTCTACTGACACATAGTAAAATCTCATACAATCAGGACATTACCTATTTTATTATTATAACTGACCTCCTGCACACATTCTTCTAAATATGAATTACATTTTTAAACTAGGCACAGAAACATTTTAGTGTGCTCAACTGTTTCACATATGCATATTAGTTTTTTCACTGTTCTCTAACCTTCCTCCGTTTATTTTTATTTTATAATAATTTTTTAAAAAAATCACTAATCTTAAAAATGAGGTAAATATTTGTTCTTTTTTTCCTGTTTATTTATTTAGCTTATAATGAGATTTTGAAGATATAAAAAGAATAAACTAGAGGGATGGCAAGACAACAAAAAATCTTTTGTAGAAAAAAGTAATGTTTGCCTTAAAGAACCTAGAAATACTTCCCCCCTGCATGAGCACATCCTCCAAAAGAAAAAAGAAAATAAAGTATAAAACATGTTTGATTATATTACACATCTATGCACAATTTCTGAAGGGATTGACTGGACATTTATTTATCCATAAATTTTACAAATAAAAAATATATGTAAAAATAAACCTGAATAGTATTAAGTGACCATATGTAGTACCAAACTAATGAGAACCATTATCCACTGGAATTTTTTGCAGTCATACTTCATTTATCGCACATTGCTTTATTTTGCTCCTCAGATGATACTATTCTCTTTCTCTCCTTTTTTTTTTTTTTTTTACAAATTGAAACTTTGTGGCAACACTGTGTTGAGCAATTCTGTGTTATTTCTTCTAACAACATTTACTCACTTCTTGTCTCAGTGTCACGTTTTAGTAATTCTCACAATATTTCAAACTTTTTACTATTATCATATTTGTTATGGGTATCCAACATCAGTGATCTTTGATGTTACTATTGTAATTGTTTGGGGGTTCCACAAACCATGCCCATATGAGATAGCAAACCACACTGATAAATGTGGTGTGTGTTTGCATTGCTCGATCAGCTGGCTGGCTGTTTCCCACCCCATCATGCCCAGCCCTTTCTCCCTCTCCTATTTCTTCTTATTCCCTAAGGTACAACAATATTTAAAATAAGCTTGTTAATAACTCTGCAATGGCCTCTAAGTCAACTGAAAGGAAGAGTTGCACATCAAAAGTTGGAAATAATTAAGCTTAGTGAGGAAGGCATGTTGAAAGCTGAGGTAGATTGAAATCTAGGCGTCTTTTGCCAAACAGGCGAATCCTGAATGCAAAGGAAAGGTTCTTGAAGGCAACGAAAAGTGCTATTCCAGTGAACGAACAAATGAGAAGAAAGCCAAACAGCTTTATTGCCGATATAGGGACAGTTTTAGTAGTCTAGGTAGAAGATCAGAGCAGTCACAACATTCCCTTAAGCCAACACCTAATTAAGAGTAAGGCCATCCTAATCCTTCATTTCTAGGAAGGCTGAGAGGTGAGGAAGCTTCAGAGAAAAGTTTAAAGCTAGTAGGACTCGGGTCATAAGGTTTAAGGGAAGAAGCCATTTCCATAATATAAAAGTGCAAGGGGAAGCAGTAAGTGCTGAGGTAGACGGTGTAACCAAGTGTCTAGAAGATCTGGAAAACTGATGAAGCTGGCTAATATAATTAATGAAGGTGGCTACCCTAAACATCAGACTTCTAATGTACAGAAGATCTAATGTACAACCTTATTTTAGTTGATGTTGTTTCATTTTTTAAAAATCCTCACCAGAGGATATGTTTTTATTGATTTTGGAGAGAGAGGAGGCAGGAGAGAGAGACGGAGAGAGACAGAGACAGAGAGAGAGAGATGTGACAGAAACATTGATTGGTTGCCTCCCATATGTGACTTGACCAGGGATTGCACCCACAACCTAGGTATGTGCCCTGACTGGAGATTGAACCTGCAGCCTTTTTGGTGTATGGGATGACACTCCAACCAACTGAGCTACCTGGTCAGGGTCATTTTAATATTGATTAGATGCCACAGGAACTTAACTCTTGTTTATATTAATTAAACTATGATAAAATTGGTTTTATTATACATTGTTTCACTTAAAGTCACAGAACTTATCAACAGCATTAAGTGAAGATTTACTGTAGATAAAACAGCCTTTTACTGGAAGAAGATGACCTCTAGGATTTTCACAGCTGGAGAGGAGAAATCAATGCCTGGCTTGGCTTCAGAACTTCATAGAACAGGCTGATTCTCTTGTTAGGGGCTAATGCAGCTGGTGACTTTATGTTGAAGTACAATGCTCATTTATCTTTCCAAAAATCCTAAGGCCCTTAAGAATGATGCAAAATCTACTGTGCCAATGCTCTATAATTGAAACAAAAAAGCTTGGATGACAGCACATCTACCACCTACTTACAACATGGTTTACTAAATATTTTAAGCTATCTGTTGAGAACTACTGCTCAGAAAAAATGATTCCTTTAAAAATATTACAGCTCCTTGACAAAGCACCTGGACATTCACAAGCTCTGATGGAGATATACAATGAGAGTAATATTGTTTTTTTACCCGCTAACCCAATTTCCATTCTGTAACCTATACATCAAAAAGTAACTTGGAATTTCAAGTCTTATTATTTGAGAAATATATTTCATAAGACTATAGCTGCCATAGATAGTGATTACTCTGATGGATCTGGGCAAAGAAAATTGAAAACCTGCTGGAAAGGATTCACCATTCTACATGCCTTGAAGAACACTTGTGATTCGTGGAAAGAGGTAAAAATGTCAACATTAACGGGAGTTTGAAAGAAGTTGATTCCAACCCTTATGAATGACTTTGAGTTGTTCAAGATGTTAGTGGAGGAAGTAACAGCAGATGTGGTAGAAATAGGAACAGAAAAATAATTAAAAGTGCAGCCTAAATGTGGGATTGAATTGCTACAATTCATGATAAAACTTAAATCAAAGAAGAATTGCTTCGTATGAATGAGCAAAAAAAAATAGTTCCTGGAGATGGAATCTATGCCAGAGGAAGATGCTGTGCAGATTGCTGAAATGACAACAAAGGATTTAGAAAATTACATAAACTTAAATGGTAGAGCAGGGACAGTGTTTGAGAGGACTGACTCCAATTTTGAAAGAAGTTCTATTGTGTAAAATGCTCTCAAACAGTATCACATGCTACAGAGAAATCATTTGTGGAAGAGTCCATCAATGTGGCAAATGTCATTGTTGTCTTACTTTTAAAATTTCCACAGCCACCTCAACCTTCAGCAACCACCACCCCAGTCAGGTGGCAGCCATCAACACTGAGGCAAATCCATCCACCAGCCCAAAGATTAAAACTCGCTGAAGGTTCAGATCAGATTAGCATTTTTTAGCAATAAAGTATTTTTTATTAAGGTATGTATATTGTTTGAGCAATACTATCACACACTTAATAGACTACAATATAGTATAAACATAACTTTTATATGCACTGGGAAACCAGAAAGTCATGTCTGAATTTATTGTGATATTTGTTTTATTGCAGTGGTCTGGAACTGAGCTTGCTGTATGTCTGAGTTGTGCCTGTGTAACATCCCAACTTTGCATACAGTGCTAGAATACATTTTAACCAGAGTATAACTGGCAGTACTTGAATTGTTGTGGAAAGGAATACATATTGAAATGCAATGCAATTGTAATTTTGAAAAAAATACTGACCTTAAAGTAAAGTCTTTGCAAATACCTTTTAGGGATAATGCATATCCATTAATTATCTATGGTAACCCTGTATTTTATATTTGCTGGAATGTCCTGGTTTACACTTGTTGTAGATCAATTAATGCTGCTAACTACTTTAGCACCCCCATTTACTCTCAGCAGTATCTCAGTCTGGATAGAAATATCTCCTCACTTTATTAATAGCTCCAAGAACTTAATTTTATCTAGACAACTAAATTAAAGAAAATAATTTTCCCACAAAAATTTAAGCCTAATGAAAAACATTTTGAAAATGTGATAAAGAGCACAAAATCTACATGTAATTTTTAAGAGTTGGATCTTGATTTGACTTGATTTTATTTTAATTTCTTAAGTCATAATATTGTTTCAATTTACTATGCTACAAAAAGATTTGAAGGGTCATCTTGCAGTTTTTAAGTACTCATTTAGGAGCAGTGCTACCACTGATAGAGTCAATATTTTAAAAGAATGAACATTTTAATCACTGTGTAGCATAAGTCAAACACTATTGTAAGAACGTTTTATACATTATGTCATTTAGTCCTCAGAGAGACACAATGAGGGGGTGTTATTATTATTTCTATTTTACAGTGGAGAAGCCTGGAGCTTAGAATGATTGATTTGTGTCCTTTCTACTTTCTGCTTTACTGAAAAATTAAAAACATAGATATGTATTCTATTTAGCGGGCTCTGATATTGTTTTCTGGGTTTGATTGTAAGGACAATATGAGAAGGTGCCACAATTTTTTAAAAAGAGAATACTCCTTTTTGCAAAAAGAAAAAGGACTCATGGACATGGACAGCAATGTGGTGATTGCAGGTGGGATGGGGTATAAGGCGACTAAATGGTAATGAAAAGAAACAATAAATTTTTTTTTAAAAAGTGAAGCAGCTATTTTATTGACTTGTTTTGGACTAAATGAGTAAATATATATGATGCATTAAAACCAGTGTCTGGCACATAATAACCATCAATAAATGTTATGAAAAATAAGAATACTCTTTTTTTTCATAATGTTCACCAGAAGAGAAGCCACCTATCTTATGATTATTTTATGGCACTGTGAATTTTGTTTCTGATTATGTTGTCCTCTTTATTTGGTTCCCTCCAAAAACCAAAGCAAATTTATTACTCACTTTTAGTATTACATAAAGTTTTCAATGCACATTTCTTGTGCTAATGTCAACTCTGGCTTCTTTTTCTTTCTTATTTCCTTAGTGACAAGAGCATAGATCTAGAGTCAGACTACTTGGGTTCAAATCCCAGTTCCAGCCGCTCCTCAATTTTGGAGCTTTTGATCAAGTTCATTAGCCTCTCAGCCTCAGTTTCCATCCGTAACAAATGAGGATGACCTTAGGTGGATCTCATATGGTCGTTATGAGTAACAAATAAGATAATGTGTGTAAGTGATTGGAACCCTACCAGACATATAATAATTATATGTGTATGTTATTATGTCATTCATTGCTCAGGTATTTGTAAATCTACTCAGATCCTTTTTACATTGGGACTTAAATAAATAAATGTTAAAATGTTTCCTGTTTCTTTATATGTAGCATGAAACATAAACTTATAAATACTTTTACTGAATTGATTTCCCAAAGTATATGTCAGATTGAGTCTACAAATCACTAAATACAATATAGATTTAGTTTACTTTATTTTCATAAAATATTTAGAGAATTTAAGCAAAAACAAGAATTGATGTAGATGAGTAGCTTTGACTGATTGTAACTGATACTCAGAAAACTTGGAGATACTGCTTAACTAAATGTAAACTTCTAGTTCTGCTAGAACAGAACAGGAATCTGTAAATAGGTAAGTATGTCTTACAAAAATGAAAAAAATCCAATGAATGTGAAAATTTGTAGATACTTAATGTTTTCAAGGAAATTAAAGTGTTTTTTGTTCTATTGTGTGAGAGTAAGAATTTGAGTTTCGACCACAAGAGCAAGCATGTCCAGGCAACTGAGCACACGCGGGGGCGGCTGGCCAGGCCCCAGGCCTGCACCCCGTTCATGAAAATGCATTAATTAAGTTAATGCTCTGGCTGTGGAAAGCCACCGAGAGGAATCACCTCTTGCGGGGAACATTGTATTTAACATTTCCTTTTATTTCTTTGAAATTTGACCAAGCTATACACTAAGAAAAACATTTCTGTTGAAGCCCAGGATAAAATGTGTTTTTATCTTCAATTTCTCTGAGCTTTATTATTAAGAATCCTTGAATTATGCTTAAAGATTGTTTTAACATTGTTAGGGTTTATCCTGGCCTATACTTTGTTCTCGTGGTGAGCCTTGCTACTTTGGATACCATTTAGGTCCCCGCTTTGACTGTAGGACAGGTCAGTGGGAAGGTTCATAAGAAGGCATTTTAAGCAAAGAACCCTTGCAAGTGAGGTTTTCAATTTACTGAAATACGGAAAGAGAAGACCAAGTTGTGTAATAACTTCGTCCATTGTAGGGTATGGGAAGAGGAGGTAGTGGGTGACTAGCATGGTCAGAGGGGGAGGGTGCATTGACCATTATGTTAGGAGACAAAATTAGAGTGGAGGAGGGAAGAAACTGGAAGGAAAAAGGATAGTAATGGTAGACAGCAGGGGACTAGTCTTGGAATAGGACCAAAGCTTCTTTCTTAGCAATCCTAGGGTTAAAAGCAAATAATTACTTCTATCTAAGAGTTAGTAGCTTGACTCAATTAATTTCATTCAATAGTTGCATTCTCCAGGTTGAAATAAGCTAAAGTAATCAGCACAGATTCTGGAATAATTTGGATACTCCTGGTTTGGTATCTGCCTGTAGAATCAACTTCATAATTACGATGCCAGAAATACAATAGATTTACATGGGCAAAGGAAAAGAAAGACAACTCAAGAATACATGTGGTTTTAGTGTCTGGATTTCAGAGTGTATCATTATACTAATTTTCTTCTATTCCTGAAATACTGTATTTTCCCAGTTATAATAATAAAGATGGACATTTACTGAAAATCTATTATGCATCAGGAAATTTACTATTTCATTTAATTGAATCCATAGAAAAATGTGGTTAACAGATAAGAAAGTGAGGGTCAGAGAAATTATATGACTTTGTCATGTTCTGCCACTACTAAGTGCAAAGATTTTATAAGATCTTTTATAGTCATATTTATGAAATTAAAGACATAGATTTTTTAAAAATTCTATAACTTGGTCACATATTTATTGAAACTGACTGAGTCCATCAAACAAATACATGTTTACCTTATAGAGCTACTTCATGTGAGTCCTTAGTTAAAATAGTTCCAGATAATATAAGTGAGGTTTTCTTACTGCGTAGTTACCTTAAAACTGTCAGGAATATAAAAAATTGGTGGGGAATGGAGACCTAATTTCTAGTCTCACACTGGATGACTATCCCACAAAAAATTTTTAAATCATTGTCCATATTTGCACACTTATCCATATTTAAGTAGGAATGCATGCCTGTGTGCTTTACTGTCAAATTAGAAAAAACAATGAACAGACTTGTCTATACTCTGAAAAATTAAATCAAACCAAAGAAAATTTTATCTTCAGAAAAAACAGCACAAATGATGGGCTATTAGAAATTGACAGTATGTAAATAGGAGGAAAAATAAATCAATTAGAAGCTACTTACGGGATATTTGGGCATTGAGAATTTTTTTCTTTTCTTTTTTTTAAATATATTTTATTGATTATGCTATTACAGTTGTCCCATTTCTCCCCCATCATTCCCCTCCACCCTGCACACCCCCTCCCACCAGCATTGAGAATTTTTATGTTTGTGAAATACAGACATAAGGCAACAGAATGAGTCTTACCTGGGTATGTGTATCACATAGATATAATTTAGACCATGGATCATGACAGAATTAATGATTTTAATAATTCTTTATTTTCTTCATGTTTAGGAAATATCAGTGTGGGCTTTTGCAATCTTTCTGTATAGGTTATTAAATATATATTCAAAGAATAAAAAAGAGCTTATTTAAAAGGGGATTAAATATTGGCAGTGACTTCTGCTTTCCTGTAAAATTTTTATTTATATACTTTAAAAGGGGGTGTTTTTTCTTTTAGTTTAAAATTTGGGATCAATAATATTATGTGCCACAAATTATAAAATAATACAAAAACATACTTTTGCAAGCAATTTGTAATGAAATTGTTTTCTAAGATGGTCCTTATGAAGACTTTCCAATGTAAATTGTAAGAGACTTTCTAACATTTGACATAGTTTATTTTCTGGTGTATAGTTCAGCAGTATCTTTGACGTTTAGTCTAGAAACATTTGCTGGACTGGATCACTCACATGCAAAAGTGTTAGCTCACCAGGAAAGCCGAACTTGGTGAAATCAAGTAGTCAGGAATTACCTCTGGGAAAAAGGAAAATTATTAGTCCCAACAGAAGAATAAGCTCTTTCATAAGGATCAAAGTTGTCAACAAAAGGGATAAAATTTTGGTAATGAAATTTCAGATAATTGGCTCACAAGTGAGAAAATTTCTGTGTAGGTGGAGGCCTCACCTTTTTCTAAACCATGAATCTCAAGTAAAGATTAGCAAGCACCTTCTGTTTGGTTTAGAACAATTTAGTGATTCAATTGGTAGCGGTAATACCTTAGTTCTAATCCATGTGATACTGTGTGAAGTACAAGTGAGGGCGGCCATGTCACCTTTCAGATTTGATAGATCAGTTTACAAACCTGTAAAGGGGAAGAGGAAAAAAGCATTTGTCAGAAAATCCATTTCAATTGAAATAGTGCTTCCTGTATATCATTTCTTATAGTCTGAATTGCTTAGAGCTTGCTGGTGCTCAGGTTAGGATTTTTGCTTTATATTTGGCAGAGTACCTTCTAGAATATTTCCAGAAGGATTTAAAAGGAATGCAATTAGCTCCGGATTATTAAAACTAATAAGAAAGAAAATATCCTGCAGGAGTGAGTCTCTGGAGATGAATCTTTATTTCATATCCATTCCTTTTTTTCTTTTCAATTGCCATTTTATTATAGTACTTATTAAATAATAAAGTAAAATCACTTGAAATATGAAGCATGTTCAAATCTTTCTGCTCTGCTAGACAACTCAGGTCTGCCTTGGCTTTGCTTCAAAAAGCAGCTGTAAACATCAGTTAAGGTCAATCCTACATCATGGAAAAATGATCAATTATTAATTTCTATGGGGCAAAAGTTCAGAATATTTATTCAGGTTATTTGCTACTTCTTCCTAGGCCTTTTCAGAGACCACTGGTGAATCTTAACCATTACATTAGAAAATGGTTAGCTTCCAATGGTTACACTGGAAGGATATAAACTAAAGTCACAAGACAATAGAGATGAAATTACTAAATTTAAGTGCTATTGGCCTATTCTTACTTAACTAAAGTTTGAGTTATTCAATGTCTGACTTTCTGGTTTGTGAATTGACCAGTTTTGTCACCTTTTATTTCTTGTTATTTTCTTTTTATTTCTTTTTTGGGTGCACTTCACTGATTATCCATTCCTCTAATAAATTTTCCACCATTGTGCTCAATGAGGTAGTGACTGATATCTGTTGATTTTGCTGTTAGAAAATATGGGATGTATAAAGTAGGCTTTTTGAGTCAGTAAATGAATAAACATAAAATTGAGGAGAGAATTAATCAAGCATGTATGCTTGAAGTTGGTTGTAAACATAAATAAACTTTCTTACACAATTAATTCTTGACTTAATGGTTTTGTAGAAAAAAGAGCAGCAGTGATAGCATATGTTTTTTTGTAAAGGACAAAAAGAGAGATTGTTGCATTTTTCAGAACGAAAGCACAAAAATTGGATGTGTATGGAAAGTTGGCATCGTGGTAAGCCATAGCCATGTCCAAGCTGAAGGTTCTGGAGAAGCTGATGTGCCTGGGAAGAGCAAAGGAAGCTGGTCTGCGGAGGGTAGCTGGGAAGTGGATGGGACGTGCAGTACCACGGCCCAGAAAAGAGCTATCAGCTGTTCCCTGACTTTCAGGTGAAATGCCTCCAAGTGGACTTGCTGCACATTTTTTCTTTTTTTTTGACATCCATAAAATTTTGTATTTCATCTTAATAATTCTTATTTTAACTTGAGTTGGTCTGAGTGCATGTCATTCATCCGATCCCTGACGGAGATATTGGGGCATCCATATTTAAAATCAGACACGTCTTTGTCGATACTTGAGCTCCCTGTTGCCATTATTATTACAGTCACTCAGGTCACAAACCTCCGAATAGTTTTTAAATCACTTCTCTCTTATTGCCTGTAGCCTTTCATGAAGGAATATGGTGTATTTCTTGGTTACAAGCACCATAACATAAGCAATGGTATTTTTCATGGTTTCCTAATTTGTAGTTTTTATTCATATCTACACTGTTAATGGATGCATAGATATCTCAAATTCATTTTTGTGTCTGAGCCTTAGTAACTGTTTTTCCCCTGTTCTTCCTTCTCTTTTTTTTCATTTAGGTTTTACTTTCTCTCAAGGTCACTATGTAATATTTTTCTTTGTAATGCCCCAACAATGTGTCTTTTCTCTAATTTTTTAATGAGCTTATCTGGAATCTCATAATTAACTTTAAGATGACATATCCTTAAGAATAAAGATAGAATTATCAGTTCAATTCAGTTCAATAAGCTTTGTTGAGCACTAGCTCTTTACCAGGCACTGTACGGGTTGCTGAGATATGGATACAGTGGGTTACTCAATGATTCGACAAATATTATTGAATTCCTAAAATACATCTAGTATGTTTTGGGTGCCAGTCCTTGCCCTCATGGACCTTATGTTCTAGTGGAGATAAGTAATTATTCTGATGTTGCTTCGTATAGGCTAATGATGACTCCTGAAGACTGTAAACTCCTTAAATGGAAGAAACTGTCTGGTCTGTATTCTCTGAATGCTTCTTCATTCTTCACAGACACCCTTACTTACGGAGACTCCTTAGCCTAAATTGTCAGCCCTACTTTCTTTCCATGACCTTCATAAGCAAATTCAGGTACATCTGCCAATTTCTTTATTGCCCAGTGCTCTGGTCTCTGATGGTTATTCGATCTGATATCTGAAAACAAGTCCCATGCCCAAGTCCCTACTACTCAGTCATTAAAACCCAGCATGCCCAGTCCCAGACCCACGCTCTCCCACCGCAGTTTCGTCCCTCACTCTCTCTGGCGCCATCCCCTTAGTCCTCTAGGCTCGAAACCACCCAGTCATCTTTGACTCACCATTCCTCGGCTTCTGTCCTTGCATCTAATTAGTCAAGAAATTATGTTTATTCTTCCTTCAAATTGTTTTTTGTATCCTTTTCTTCTGATTCATGATCTCTCTGGATTAGACCTTCATGATTTCATACTTGCACCATTGGATTAGTTTCCTAACTGGCCCCTTTATCTTCATCTTTTACTCCCTGTCAGCCCTCCTGTGCTGAGACAAATTTTCTTTGAATACTCCCCTTTATCACCTTTCTTCCTGTTCCAAAATCTGCAAAGGAGTCCCATTACTTCACTACATTAGATCTAACCCTGAATTTTCAGGCATTCTGTAACTTGGGCCTAGTTTGCTTATCCAATTTTATTTTCTTCAACTTGGTCCTTATCTGTTTATCCATTTTTTTCCTTCCACTCCCAGAATGGCTCTTTTCTAGTCAGGCTATTTTCACACATGCTCTGCTCCCACTCATGCCTTTGCTTTGGACATAATAGAGAATGAAGGTTAAGGAGCATGGGTGTTGGAGTCAAACAGACCAGGTCAAGAATCCAGCTCCTATAGCTGCCCTTTCCCTGCTCTGTGATCCAGGGCAAATTACTTAGTTTCCTAAATGGAAGTATTTAACTCAGCGTGTATTATGCGAAGTAAGCCAGATAAGGTAGGTTAAGTGCTCCGTGCAATATCTGATGCATGTGCTTAATAATTGTTATTGTAACAATTTTACTTAGCTACGATTTCCCCCCTTCTTGGCATATGTTTCTTCTATTCTTTCACCTACTGCAGTTGGTCCCAGTTTTAAGGCTCTGCTCAAAGCCCTCTGACTCTCTGAAGCCTTAATAAACTTACTTGTGGTTTCTCTGAATTCCTGAAGAAGAGATAGATTACATAAAAATTTGGGGACTGAATTATATTGAGAGGGTTAATATGAAGTGGTGTATTGGAATCCAGGAGGTCTGGAGTCTATCCTATCTTATAATTAGCTCAAGGCCATATTCATAATCATTTTTAATCTTGGGGTTCTCCTTTTTAAAATGAGAAGATTCTAACTTTTTTCTAATTTAGAAAGTTGTAAGAACACCAAATAACTTTATTGCATATCGATTGGTTGTTAGGATTTTTCAGCTTTATTGAGGTATAATTAACAAATAAAATTCTAAGATATTTAAAGTACACATTGTGATGATTTGATACACGTAAACATTATGAAAAAAATTTCCCTGGCTAGTTAACATATCTATTATCATCTCACATATTTACCTTTTTTGTGAGAACATTTAAGTTCTACTCTTAGCAAATTTCCATTATACAATACAATGTTACCAACTATCGTCACCACGTTATGCTTTGTATCTTCAGACCTTATTCACATGGCAGCTGAAAGTTTGTATCCTTTACCAACCTCTTCCTATTTCTCCCATTCCCTGGTCCTGGCTACCACTTTTCTATTCCCTGTTTCTGTGAGTTGACTTTTTAAAAGATTCCACATATAAGTGATGCATTGCAGTATTTGTCTTTGTCCGTCTGTCTTAGTTTACTTAAAAGAATACTCTGAAGTTCCATTTGTGTTGTTGCAGATGACAGGAGTTCCTTTTTCCTTTATGGTTTGAAAGCCAGTGTTCAATGCACTGAGCCACACCAGGTGGGGCTGTTAGGACATTTTGGTAAAGCTTAGGCAGACTTGGGTAGTGCTTATAGCTTTTTGGAAAAATAAGTGTATAGAGAAATTAGTTATCACAGGTGCTATTTCACAAATACGTTTCTTTAGGACAACAGTAAAATGACTCATTATCATGAAATTCAGTCTTCTAAATTCTTTTTGCATTCATCACTTTTTCTGGTCTAGAAAACATGGGGTTTAAAATAAACATATTAACAAACTTTTGACATTCTTGGTGCATAGTGATAATTCCAGAGAGAGTTATAATGCTTTCTTGAGTTAAAGTTTTCAAAATGAATAAAAGTTAAGAATAAGCATTAACTAGTAAAGTTAAAAAACATTTTTTCTAACTTACAGTCTAACTTTTCTCTATCCTTAACCTGTATGATTTTATTTTCAGTTTTTCTGAAGCCCATAGACCCCTGTCAAAAAAAAAAAATTATGAGAACGGTCCACTATGTAAGATTTGTCCCACCCAGAATAATTGGCATTACTAAAGGTGGGTAGAAGGAATGCTGGCCACAAGGAGTTGCCTGTTTTCTGTGATTCATATTTTGCAATCATTGGGGTAGAACTTAGAGGGAATCCACCCCTATTTAAATGCCAGTTTCTCACTCATAGACGATTATTTTTCAGTACACAAGTCTTTTTTTTTTTTTTTTTTTTAAATCTGTCCACACCTCTTGGGAAAACAGAAAACACGTTAAGCCATCACAGGTTGCATCTTCAGTATTATTCATTCACAGTTTCGTTAACCACAGACACAATGAAGAAATAAGATGTAGTAATTCAAAGTGTTTGTTAGCTGGCTTCTTTTGTTGAGCTTCAGCTCTGGGAATTTTGTAAATGATACTGCATACAATAGAGATGAAGATGATTTTTTGCAAAGACATGACTTGGAATTCCTAGGAGTTCATCCTTCCCCTGCCTCTGTTGTCACCTGTGTGTTTATGCTTTGGGAAGAAAAAATATTTCAAAAGTAATGTAATCCATGAAGGGACTCTTGGGGACAGTACAGCTTTCTAAACTGACCACTCAAAGCACATATACTACTTTAGCTTCTTTGGTGACTAAAAGAACCAGTTACAATAACAAAAATGATATGCCAGGCTTTCTGATAGGATCTCTGATTAGAACTCTTCAACGAAGAAGTGAAAGCAATGAGCGTAGAGGCAGAAAATAACTAGGCTTAATAGGTGTAGGTTATACAGAATTTAGACTTTGGCTGTCATCCTGGTGTGGGAGCTTTTTCTTTTGTTTTGTTTTTCTGAATTCGCAACTAAGAAAGTCTTCAAATTATTATTTCTTTCAATAAAGAGAATTGAGTGGAATTTGAAATGAAAATACCTGAAGTAATATATTTATAGTCTTTTATTAAGGTCATCATGTAAAGTTTTCTAATATAAGAATCTTTAAAAAGGTAAGATCTTCTTTTTTTTCAAAAGTTTTCTTTTTCTTGGATTAATTCTTTCTCAATGGAGTTCCAAGCCTGTGTTTTAATACCAGGTTGATGATTATGTCATTTTTTGGTTTGTTTGTTTATTTAATTATATTTTTGCTCTCTAATTTTGTTCTGTCAGCTTATTTCAAAGTCAGATTTTCGAATGAGGCTATTTGACCTAAAGATTTGCACTGGAAATAATTATATTTCACAGCCAAAATCCATTAATTCAACTGAATTTAGTAATTTCCTAGGAAACATGGCTGAGATTTTTTATTTAATTGGTAATACTCTCTTGTAAATTGTGGTGAGTCGAGCAGGAAAAGGTCAAGCAAGAAACCTCTTAGTTCGATGTCATTATTGAACTACTGTTGTGATTGAAGTTCCCTCCTTTTTTTCTGCCTCAACTCAAGATTCATAAGTAAATCTTTTCTTTCCCTCTTTTGACAAACAAAAGGCTAATATGGGTGTCTTACAGGATGGAGTGTTTGCATGGAGGAATTCAGGAGTGAATGTGGGTTGTAGAGGTAACATGGGCGTTAAAGGCAATATTTTCCAGCGTAAATCTTGAGTGAAGAGAGGCAGTTTTATTTTGCAATGAAAGAGGAAAGAATGATTCTAAAGGCTGCATGAATCAAGGCCCTAATATAGAAATGAATTTGCAAATTTTAGTCACCCTGTAAAGAATATTTCAAAAATGTACTTCTACAAATGACCCACTGCAGAAAAAATATGGACATTGTTAATTAGGATCACTGCTATTGTACAAATTGTCCAATTTTCATATAGTTCCAAATAAAGTTATATGAATTAGAGTGATGTTACCATATTTTGTGTCATGTTGGCTTATTCTCATTTTTCATGATGGTGTGTTTTCCCTCCCCACCTGAGTCCTGCTAATTTTTTCTCTTAAATGTCTACAAGTCAGAGCCAAGGAGAAAATGGGAAGACAACCCCAATATGAAGGGTAAAAAAGATTAAAACGCAAATGAAGGGCATCAATTTCTTTCAGTCTAAACTGCAAATGCAGATTGTATTTCATAAGACAGGGGAAGGAGTTGCAGGAAGGTTTTCCCCTGTTGCTATGACAGGTCACCATTTCTAATCTGAGGGTCACAGCCAAGTTCCCTGTTCAGTAATTGCTTGATTTGACATCTATCTTGACCTTTATATACTTTGGCCTTTCTGGCTTGAGGTCACAAAAGCAAAAGAAGATAGAAGTATTATAAATGCCTTGATGATGAAAAATGAGAATGGAATCTCTTTGGCCATATGAATATATGTATAATGTGTCGAGGTGTTTTAACCTTATGCAATCTGCAATAGAAACACTTAAAATTTTTTATTTGATTCTAGAGATGTATTTTGTAATGACTTGGAGTGAAGATACTTTATATTAAAAGTGGCAAAATCTTGTCCAATCTAAATCTTGAACATTAGGAAGTAGAGGCAGATTGTCTTTGGTTTTTAAAAAAATCTGATCGGAACTCAAAGCACAATTGTGATGAGATAAATAGAAAGCGTTACTATACAAATCCTTTAAAACAGGACAGGTGGAGCATTTCATCTGGGCTTTTAACTACATATTCAGCGTGGGTAGGAATACACATGGGAAATGCAATACCAAAAGTAGATGTAAAATTTCTCACTCATGTATTTTTAGGTATAGATAAGATAGAGGTCTCAGCCTTTTCAAGAAAGTACTATTTTTCTCTAAAATAATATTAGTAAATAGAATGCAGCTTTTTTCTTCAGATAATCAGCCCAAGGATATTAATTTAAAGGTGATATGTCTAGTCAAGATGCAGGCATAGGCAGACATGTTTTGCCTACTTGCAGAACCATATAAGAAGGATCACAACTAATCTCAAAACAAAAACTACCCAGAACTGCCAGAAAATCAAACTGCATGGAAGTCCGACAACCGAGGATTTAAAGAAGCCCTATTCATCCAGATGGGTAGGAGGGCTGGAAATGGGGAGCCGGGGCAGAGAGGATGTGATGTGGCGGCAGCAGCAAGGCTGCAGTGGCCAGCAGAACCGCTGGTCCCATGTTCACATGTGGTGGATCAAATTCATGAGGAATACATGGGGAGCAAATGATCTCAGACCCAGGACAAATCTCACAGCCCAGGTTTCCAGCACCGGAAGAACAAAGCCTCATAACTTCTAGCTGTAAAAATCAGTAGGGATTGGGGCAGTGGACGAACCTGCTGGTTGGTCAGGAGAATCCGTTTAAAGGGTCTGCACGGTCCTAGAACATATGCAAGCCTACCCACTCTGAGAACCAACACCAGGGCAACAGCTAGAGGGCTGCTAGTCACGTATGGGAAGTGGGTGAAGTGACTGGAATTGGGGCAAGTGCCAAACAAGCCTCCAGTAGCCAGGCAGTGCATTGTTTCTTCTCTGACCCCTCTCACACACACAGACACAAACAGTGAGGCGGGTTGCCCCGCTCTGGTGATTACCTAAGGCTCCACCTCATACAACCTAACAGGTGCACCAAAACAGGGAGTCAAAGCAGCTCTATGTTATATACAGAAACAAACACAGGGAGCCTGCTAAATTGAGGAGACAAAGAAATAAGGCTCAAGTGAAAGAACAGAACAAACCTCCAGAAAAATGACTAAATGAAATGGGGATAGCCAGCCTATCAGATGGTAGAGTTAAAAGACTGGTGATAAGGGCGTTCAGAGAACTCACTGAATATGACAAAAGCATAAGGGAAGAAATGGAGGCTACACTAAGTGAAATAAAGAGAAATCCACAGGGAAGCAACAGTGAAGGGAAGGAGTTGCGGTTCAAATCAATGATTTGGAACATATCAAGAAAGAAATAAACAATCAATCAGAATAGAATGAAGAAATAAGAACCCAGTAAAATGAAGAGAGAGTAAGAAGACTCTGGGACATCTCCAAAAGTGCCAACATCCAAAAAATGCCAATCATAGGGGTGCCAGGAGGAGAAGAGGAAGAGCAAGAAATTGAAAACTTATTTGAGAAAATAATAAAAGAAAACTCTCCCAGTCTGGTGAAAGAAAGAGACATATAAGTCCAGTAAGCTCAGAGAATCCCAAACAAGTTGAACCCAAAGAGGACCACACTGAGACACATCATAATTAAGATGCCAAAGGTGAAATATAAAGAGAGACTCTTAAAAGCAGCAAGAGAAAAGCGAAGAGTTACCTACAAAGGAGTTCCCATAAGACTATCAGCTTATTTCTCAAAAGAATCTTTGCAGGCAAGAAGGAAATGGCAAGAATTATTCAAAGCAATGACCTACAACCAAGATTACTCTATCCAGCAAAGCTATTATTTAGAATGGAAGGACAGATAAATTGCTTCCCAGATAAGGTCAAGCTAAAGGCATTCATCATCACTAAGCCCTTATTATATGAAATGTTAAAGGACTTATTTGAGAAAAAGAAGATAAAAACTATGAACTTTAAAATGACAACAAACTGACAACTACCAACTGAATCTAAAAAACAAAAACAACAACAAACTAAGCAAACAGCCAGAACAGGAACAGAATCATAAATACAGAGATCATTTGGAGGGTTATCAGCAGGGAGGGGGAAAGGGGAGAATGGGGAAAAGATACAGGGATTAAGAAGCATAATTGGTAGATACAACATAGACAGGGGAACGTTAAGAAAAGCACAGTGAATGGAGAAGCCAAAGAACTTATATGCATGACTCATGGACCTGAACTAAGGTGGGGGGGATTGCTGGAGGGAAGAGGGGTACTGGGCAGAGGGAGATGGGGACTACTGCAATAGCATAATCAATAAAACTTACTTAAAAAACAAATTTGAATTTCATTTGAAGGGGAATAAAAAATAAAAATAAATAAAGGTGATATGATTTTCCCCAAATATTTTATCCTAACCAGAGAATTCTAATAATCTCTAAGACAGTTATTTAGAAAAATGGAATTCTGTAGCTGATAATGTACAGTAATGTAATTTCATGATTCTTTTATGATATATTCTTTACAATAACAGTGGCTCAAGGAGAAAAATTTTGATTTTTGATACTATTCAAATTTCTGTCTATATCTTTGTAATGACATAGCAGGCAAGTGTAATGATATAGTAAATGAAAAACATGAGGCACTATGATTGCCAAGAAGCATATGTAAACATTTTAGGGATAAAGTCAATATTTGGCTGGGTTTTTCACAATAATAGCTAAGATTATAATTGGCCTTCTATGGAACAGTATATCATTTCTTTAATTCAGTGTCTAATAGCACTGATGTTATTTATTTATATCCTTACCTGAGGATGTTTTTTTTAATTGCCCTTTTTAGAGAGAGAGAAACATCAATGTGAAGAGAAGCATTGATTTGTTGCCTTCTATAGGCTCCTGGACCAGGGACTGAACATGCGACCTAGGTATGTGTGCTGACCGGAAATTTAACCCTCAACCTTTCAGTTACTGGACGTTGCTCCCACCAACTGAACCACACTAGCAGGGCTGATGTTTTATTTTATACTACTTAAATGGTATAGAAGTTTAAAACACTTAAGGTATTATTTAAGTATATTACACACCCTATCTTTTCTTCATAGTATTCATCACTATTTATGATTATACATTTATTTCATGATTTACTTAAATTGATATCTCAACTCTAAATTCTAAGAACACTAAGTCTGTCATTTGCTAACCACTAAATTCTTAGTACCTAGCTTAATTCTTGGCACATAGTAGGCCTTCAGGACATATTTTTGAATACACGTGAAGAGAGAATACTTGTAATGAGTAAATTATTCTTTGAGATTTCTGAAGTTTACCAAGGTTGAAGCGAAATTAGTGGAAGAGGTGGGAGATGGGAAAAGGAAGCCTACTTCTCTCAGTTTAAAGAGAAGGGGCTTATTAGCCACCCCCGCCCCCTTTTTTTGCGCAGGTGAGGATGCCCTGCTTATTTGAGCAGGTTGTAGAGTGCTGTCTCACTCCAGGCTTTTAATCATCACAGTTCAAACCTGTGTTTATAAACACAGGAAGGAAAATGGTGAAGTTTTGTGCTGGTAAATGGATTCTCATAAAAATAAAGCCCTGATCAGTAACCTTTGCCAATTTCTGTGGTGCAAATGCTTTTGCCAACGGTGAATTCAAAAATATCAAAGTGACGTCACTGAATGCAGAGGAAGGAGGAAATGTGCCCAGGTGGCTCTCTCCAATGAGACTCATTGTGAGAACACATCTATTAAAATTTATTTCCAGTCCCCATATGGAAAGGTGCAGTCTAATAACAATGGGCATCTACTAGATTTACATTTGTGGTGAACATGGAGATATTCTGCCTGACCCCCTTCCAAGAAGAACTCGCTGCCCAGCTGTGTCTTTTCTCATTGCCTCAGCTTCAGAGTACTGGCTTGTCAAAGATGCAACCTTCTGGGCATTTAATGTCTTGTGACAGAGCCAGACAAGGCTATAAAGGCCTGGCTCTGGAGCTCCCCGTGGAGCTGGATGAGACTTGGGTTGCCTGCATCACAGTTCAGTTTCCTCTTCTGCCCAGTCCTGCTTCCTCGTGCACCCCTCCACAGGGAGCAATCTTAATAAACATCCTGTATGAGTGCCCCTTTCAGAGAAACCAAAAGTGGCCGCGCTTCAGTTTTTACTTCGTTTTTCTCCATTGCCTTGGGAGAACCTTCTTACCTTCTCCTCTGACCAAACTCTTATTAATTTTTCCCAATGACAGAAATGAACCCTGGTCTATCTTTTCCAGGAAATCTGTGAACAACTCATGGACAGGCCAAGAGGTTTCATAGAATCCTTCTCTATGGTTTCAAAGCATTGTTGGCAGATGGTCATCTTTTTTCTTAACACATTATGTCAACATCTGTTTATTTATTTGTCTATAAATTGTTTCTTAATAATGTCTATAGATCACAAGTTCCACAATGATGGCACATAATAGACACTCAATTAATATGGATATTTGACCTATATTACATCAAATGACTTGCCTACCCTCCTCCAGTTCCCATTGTGGGATGATTATGTAATAATTGAGAGAATCTGTAATCCTGCATAGCAAAGGTGTATTCCCGTGGGAAGCAATGCCAAAACTAGGCCTTGAAGAGTTGGGCAGATGGTCACCTATTCCACAGTGCTTGTCATTTTCTCTTGGTATGAAGGCACTGACACTGACCTATTTGTTATGTAACATAGAACAGAAGTGAAAATTTAAAAGGGAAGGAATACTCATATATCTCTTAACAATACAAACAGCGGACTTCTGGCCAAGATGGAGGTGTAGGTGGACACAGGCCTCCTCTCACAACCAAAATTAAGGACAATAAAAATTTAGAAACAAAAAAACAAACAGAACAGATAGAAAATTGAATTGTACAGAAGTCAGACAACAATTCACCCAGACCGGTAAGTAGGGCAGAGGTGGCGGCCTGTGGAGAGGGATTGTGGCAGGAAAAAGCAGTGGCTAGTGGTCCCGGATGTGCAGGCGGTGGTTGGCACACCCCAGGCACACAGGCAGCAGTTAGCAGACCCCAGGTGTGGGGAGACAACAAGCAGACCCAGCGAGGTGCTCAAGGTAGCTAACCACGGTCACACATTCACATGCAGATAAACCAGGCAAAAATGGACAGCGAGACAGACTGCGCAATTCAGGTCCCCAGTGCCAGGAAATAAAGCCTAAAAGCACCAATTGAAAATATCTGTAGGGGTCGAGGTGCCCAGAGAGACTCTCAGCCTCATAGAGGGGACTGAAATCCAAAGAGCAGAGCAAGTGCCATTGTTCCCTCTCTGACCCTGCCCCCACATACTCTGCGACTGGGTTGCCCTGCCCTGGTGAACACCTAAGGCTCAACCCCTCATATGTAACAGGCCGACCAGACCAAAAAAAAAAAAAAAAAAAAAAAAAAGAAAGAAAGAAAGAAAGAAAAAAAGGAAACAATGGCTCAAACAAAAGAACAAATCAAACCACCAGAGGCAATACTTTTAAGTGACCAAGAGATAGCCAACCTGTTAGATGCACAGTTCAAAGCCGTGGTGATCAGGATGCTCACAGAATTGGTTGATTTTGCTCACAAATTGGATGAACAAATGAAGGCCGCATTACGTGAAATGAAGGAAAATGCACAGGGAACCAATAGTGATAGGAGGAAAACTGGAACTCAAATCAACAGTGTGGACCAGAAGGAAGAAAGAAACAACCAAACAGAAAAGAAGGAAGAAACAAGAATTCAAAAAAAAATGAGGAGAGGCTTAGGAACCTCCAGGACATCTTGAAACGTCCCAACATCCCAATTACAGGGGTACCAGAAGGAGAAGAGGAAGAACAAGAAACTGAAAACTTATTTGAAAAAATAATGAAGGAGAAATTCCCCAATCTGGCTAAGGAAATAGACTTCCAGGAAGTCCACGAAGCTCAGAGAGTCCCAAAGAAGATGGACCAAAGGAGGAACACACCAAGGCACATCATAATCACATTAGTCAAGCTTAAAATGAAGGAGAGAATTCTAGAAGCAGCAAGAGATAAGGGGACAGTCACCTACAAAGGAGTTCCCATCAGACTGTCAGCTGATTTCTCAAAAGAGACCTTTTAGGCAAGAAGGGCTGGAAAGAAGTATTACAAGTCATGAAAGGCAAAGACCTCCATCCAGCAAAGCTGTCATTTAGAATAGAAGGGAAGATAAAGTGCTTCTCAGATAAGGTCAAGTTCAAGGAGTTCATCATCACCAAGCCCTTATTATATGAAATGTTAAAGGGACTTATGTAAGAAAAAGAAGAAGATCAAAAATATGCACAGTAAAATCACAACAAACTCACAACTATTAACAACTGAATCTAAAAAATAAAAACTAAAAGTAAGGAAACAATTACAACAGGAATAGAATCACAGAAATGGAGATCACATGGAGGGTTATCAGTGGGAGAGGAGTGGGAGGAGAATGGGGGTAAAGGTATGGAGAATAAGAAACATAATTGTTAGGCACAAAATAGACAGGGGAGGTTAAGAACAGTATAGGAAATGGAGAAGCTGAAGACCTATATGTACAACCCATGGGCATGAACTAAGGGCAGATGTAGGAGGGTGGGGGGGGGCAGGGTGGAGGGGACTAAAGGGAAGAGAAAAATGGGACAACTGTAATAACATAATCAATAAAATATATTAAAAAAGAAAGAAGAACTGTAGTTTTATTATATAGGATATCTCTAGTTCTCAGAGATTTTCAAGTTATGTATTATAAAAATCAAAAAGCCTTAAGCCTGTATGTTGCCTTTCCTCAGCACTATCATCTTTCATTTAATCCTATTCAATGAAAAAATATCCTATTATTAGCATTAAGAATCTATTGTATACATACCATGTGTCAGATTCAGTTATAAATGTTGGAAATAAGCAATGAAAGCTCTGCCTCAAAGATATTACAGTCTAGTTGATGAAATAGACACGTAACCAGAACATTACACTATCGTGTAGCTATGCACTGGATGTTATAGAGCTCCAAGGGAAAACTTCTAAGCCAAATTGGGTAGGATTTGAGAAATTATCAGAAGTTTTTTTTAAGAGTTTAATTTCAATCAGGGAGATATTAGAGGCAATGGGGGAAAAGACATGGGGAGACTGGAAAGAGGAGAGCCAGACCTCCATTCCGCCATCCTTTGCCCATGGAGATGCCACTTAGGAGACCAGAAGTGGTCAGAATCGGAGGCGCCTCAAAGCCAACCTCACTAACGACAATATCACCGGAGTGCTTTGGGCCCAGTGCTGTACCAGGCAAGAGTTTAATCAAGAGGTAATCAGAGGAGGGGTTGCTAGAACTGCATCCTGAAGAATGTGAAAATTAGGGTGAGATGGGGGGAGAAGAATGCTTTCTCAAGGAGTAGGAAAACAATCTGTGCCTGGTCACAAAGACAAGAGACAACTAGTGTGTTTTGGAAACTATAAAACATTCAGTGGGGAGGGATGTAGACTGTGAGAGGGAGTAGTGAGAAATTAGGATGGAGAAGTAAGCAAGGGACAATTAACAAAGGGCCTAAGAATCTTGAGACTGCCTTGAAGTTTATCCTGAGGGCTCTAAGAAACCATTTAAAGATTTTAAATTGGGATGACTACATAATAAGATACGTCCTTTTGAAAGCTCCTACTAATTGCAATGTAGAGACTGGATTAGAGATAAGATACACTGGAGGTTCAAACATTAGCTGAGAACTTTTATAATAGGCCAGGAAATAAATGAGGGTCAAAACTAAGAGAATGGAAATGCATTCTGGAGAGATTGTAAGTAGAAGAAAAGAAAAGACAGGGTGACTTATTGGATATGAGAAATGAGGAAAAAGGAGAAGTTAAGCATTATCTGTTTTCTGGTATTTGCAAGTGAATGGGGTAATAGTGCCATTCTCAGTAGTAAGGGGTGTCACCATAGGGACATGTTTTGAGGGGTGGTAGAAAAGATATGCATTTAGTAGGATAGGTGTTGCCTTAAAGGTCGGGTGACCACATGTATTATTGTCTAACTGGGACTCTTTGGTGAATAAAAGGGGGCTTATTATTTATAACGAAGCTGTAGAAGAGTTATGTATCATTATCCTAGTTTAAAGTGAAATAGTAAAGTGAAACAGTTAAGTGAAGAGTTACATATACGGAAAGCAGTGCCTGTAGTGTCAGGCCCTAGATTTAGAGCCAGATCTGCGTTTGAATCCCTATTGAACAGAGTAAAATTTATATCCTGTTCCTCTTCTTGCTGTCTGTGTTTTTTGAGGATATAATTTAACTTCTCTGAGCCCCATATTCTTCCTTGGTAGTATGGGGGTTATAGTACCAATTTCATAGGGTGTCTGGAATATGAAATAAAGAAACGTAGGTGAGTGCATAGTTGGCACTCAATGAATAGTTATTCTATCAGGTCACAAGGCAGATAAAGACTAGAAACTCTTGAAAAGCCAGTGTGTTTACACAGATTTGAAAGAAATGGATTTTTTGGCCCCAAAAGAAATGGTGTAGGCAATCTCAGTTATGCCTATCATGTTCATATTTTAAATCCTAGAATCCTTGCAAGTCAGATGATTGTCTTTTATTCTTGTTCAAAATATTATTGGCTATATTGGTATAACAATGAGTATTACTCAAAAGAGACTTCTGTCATTCAGCTTTGAAGTAAAAAAATTTTTTTTATCATAAGCTAAGGACATGTTTTTTCATTGCTTTTAGAGAGTGGCAGAGAGAGAAACATCCCCGTGAGTGAGAAACATCGATGGTTGCCTCCTGTACATAGACCCTGCAACCCAGTACGTGATCTGACTGGAAATCGAACCTGCAACCTTTTGGTGTACGGGACTTTAGCCAGAGCTAAATTCAACACTTTAATCATGGAGATGGAAGCAGGTTTCAAAGATGATGCAAAATGTATTTCTTCATTAAAAAAATAAAGAGCTGATTTTGGATGATATTCTTTAGCCATGGAAATTTGCTTCCAAACTTAATTTCATGTTTTTCTGAAATTGTGTGTGACTGAGACTTACTCTGAAGTAGACCTTGGCACAGGGAATGAAAATTTGGATGCTGATCAACCACTTCATGGGGTATTTTTCCATCTTTGCTGTGTCATCTTTTAATTTGACTGTCGTATAAAATTAAACAATTTTAGTAATAATACTGGCTTTCAGTGAATAAGGCTTTCTTCTTTTTTATCACATCATATAATTAAGAACCATTAGCTACTGTTAGGGGATTTAGTTAAGTCATCTTTAAGTTCATGAAAACAAAGTGAATGGCCTTCTGTAATCTTAAAAAGGAGTCATGGACTTTGGCAGGCAGTGAGAAGCTACCATCGACAATTCTCCTTGGGTATTACTGCATTGTGTGATCTTCATCAGAGATGTTTTTAAGACCTTATCAGAGTTTTTGTGTAAACTTGCTAAAAGGTTTTGGGTTTAAAAAGCAACATTAGCTAGTTATAACAAGCTATTCATTGTTAAAAATCACCTTGTAGGGAGATACAGCATATTTAGTAGTAAGGATTTGTGTATGTTAAGAATGGATGTGCAGCTAAATAAGTAGAAATTAAAATCTAAACCAAACCTTTAATGATAGTGTTTAGAATTAGGCTTGATTTTGCTTTTATTATTTTTTATAAGAGTGATAAAGGGACCTTGTTGTTCATGATGCAGGATAGACCATTTTCCTGGAGTTACAAAATACATTTTCTAAAAATTTCTTCTACTTGTATGGTACAACTTCCCTAGCACTAGTGTCTCTTCAGCTTGCTCGAAGAGAATTTTGTTTTCATTATACCACATGTTATGGTAATATGCTTAATTTTAGGTTGTTGAAGATAGTAATTATCAAGATAATATATTTTGTTTTAGCATGACTCAATGGGAAGAAGAAGAATTGGTCAAATGTTGAAATGGACCCAGAGAAATATCCATGATGTCAGACCACTGGGAAAAATTTTGCGAACACCCAAACATTGCTGTCTCCTCTCCTGGTCATTAAAAATACAAAAGAGTTCAGACTACTTCATCAGTCATGGGCAAGTCTGGTCTCGGTGGGAAGCATTAGTACGGAGGAGACACATGCTGTCAGTAGGAGGGAGGAGTCAGATGCAAATCACGTGAGAAATACCATTATTTGTTGCTCAAAAGAGGGGAGACTATGACCTGGTATATGAACCTTGCACAGTTCAAGGAATGAGATTTGTGGTGATTTTCCTTCTTAAAGCAGCAAATGATTCTATACAAAGTTGTCCAAACAGCTTCCAGGTAACATTTGTAAGAAGGTATCTTGTGAGAAGAGAAGGAAAAGGGATGATTCCTTTCAAAGCATCGCCTAGGGGAAAAGAAACTTTTAAACAGAGAAGTTTTGAATCCTGAAAAATGTCACCTTCTCTCCAGGAGATGTGTAGGTGTACAACAGACTGCTCATGAGTAACAAATCCCAACCTGGACTGTTGTCTTTCTTCCCGTCCTCCTAGACTTCTGTCTCTTCTAGTCAACCTTGGCATTTTTGTCAAATCTCTGTGTGCACTGACTTCCTGCCACCTTGCCAGTTCTCTCTCTCTAGGTACCATTAGGCTCTCTTTGTACTCACTACTCCTGTCTTTGCTGGGATCTTTTCAAAGAATCTCTGTCCCCTGGATTTTAAGAATAGTCTCCTGATATTTTTCCTTCAGTCCAATCTCGTCCACACTCCAGCCAGTGTAATTTTCCAAAATACTAATTTATTCCATATCTTCTTTCATTAAGTCCCTTCAGTAATGCTCCATTGTCCATAGGATAATGGAAAAACCTCAGCAAGTTAGTTCAGTTCCCCATGAAGTGGCCCCTGCCCATGCCATCAACGCCCTCGTCTCCCACAGCCCAGCGGTAGCAACATGCATCTATCCATGCCGTGAGAATTCCAGCTTCAGTGATTTATTGTTGTTTCAGGCCTCTGTGCTTTTGTCTTTGATATTCGTTCTGCTTGAAGTGCCTTCTCTTTTTTTACTTCCCTCCTCTCATGGGAGCCCTCATTGTTCACCTGTCAAAATCATATTCATTCTTTAAAATTTATTTACTGAATCTCAGACTTGTTTGGAAAATTTCCCTGAACTTTCCCCCATCTGTTAGTCATTGTACCATCAGTACCTACCATGATACCTAGCACATAATAATAATGCTCAGTAACTGATGGGTAATAATGATAGTGATGTCACTACCTGTACACACTTAGATCACATAATTCTCTCTTTGGGTTGGTTGACTTGTCTGTTGATTGAGAAGAGTGTACAAGCTGTTTTACTCTTCTTGTTGCTCTTGTGTCAAAATTAAGAGGTTCCTTGCTGGTTATGTCCGAAGAAGGAGAGATCTATGTAACATGCATTTAACTGAGCCTGGTGTTAAATCCTGAGTTAATCTTAGCATTAGGGTATTGAAAAACTTCGACCCTTGAAAGTCATATCGATTGATTGGGATGTTGGAATTTACAGAGAGATATAAGAGGACTGAAGATATTATGTTAGGGTATTATTTTATTAAATTCATAAAACATACAGTGTTACTCTAAAATAATAAATTTTTGTAGATTAATTATATTTATATGTTTGCCAACATACAACCTTAATGGAAAAGCAATTTCTCTGAGGGTGACCATTACCATTAGCACAGAAATGAAAAGATAAAATATACTTAAAATATTTTGGGCTATAAAATGTAATAATGGCTAATATTCTTTATTTTATTCTTGAAGAGAACTGCCTTAAGTAAGTTATGGGTCTTACATTTTGATTCACTTTCTTTTTTATATTAATATTTTCACATAAATTATGTCATGTTAAAATTTATAATGGTGTTTATTTTGCATAAACCTAAGTATGCAACATTTAGTTGTAATATCTACCACACATATACTCAATTATTTTAGAACAATAAACAATAACTTTTTCATTGAGTCATTTAGACCTGTATAGGCATGGTAAGTTTTTGTAGTAGTTAGGTTAGAGTCTTTGGTCTTTGGTTATGGTCTGATAGTCTTTGAAAATTTGTCTTTTTGGTGGGTGGGTTTCTAAACATGCTGTAGAGAGACATTGTGCTACATTATATGTCTCTCTATACAACTCCACTCCTCTTATACATTTTAGTGTAACAAAGTCAAATGAGTGAGAAAAATAAGGATAAGAACATAAAAAATAATAAAATCTAAAGATAAGAAGCAGTATATATGTTATTCTTTATTTTTAAAGGTAAAAGTTATTTCCTAAATCATAATTTTTATTTAAAAATAATTATATTAAATGTATTAATAACCATGACATTGATTGTATTTTTCTTAAAAAGTTTTAAATTTAAGTATAATAGGTATACAATATTATATTGGTTATATTAGTTTCAGGTGTACAATATAATGATTCAACATTTCTTACAATGTGATCATCTTGCTGCTTCTAGTAATCATCTCTTACTGTGAGGCTCTTGTGCACTCTTGGTGGGACTGCAAACTGGGGTAGCCACTATGGAAAACAGTATGGAGATTGCTCAAAAAAAACCCCCACTAAACTAAAAATAGATATATCACATGACCAGCAATTCCAATTCTAGGTATTTTTCCAAAGAAAACAAAAAACAGTAATTCAAAAACACATATGTATCCTCCCATGTTCATTACAGCATTATTTACAATAGTGCTGATGTGGAAGCAACCTAGGTGTTCATTTCTAGACAGATGGATAAAGAAGATGTGGTATCTATATGCAATGGGATGGTTTCACTTATATATGGAATCTTAAAAAACAAAACAAATGAACAAAGACAAAAAACAGACTGATGATATTTTTCATTTAATAGACACAGCTTCAAATTTTTAATGTAGAAAATAGGCACCATGAATTTACTGTAAAACTAAAGAAGCTTAGAATTGAAAACATGATTGTAGAATCTTTACACTTGTTATTATAGAGTCTACAAAATGCAAAAATCTTTCTTCTATTGTGTTTCTGTTTAAATTATGATAGTTGAATAGTAGTCCACAAGTAAGTGTGTGGCAGATGAAATAATTGTCAAAATATTTAGTACAATATTTTTTACTTCTCTCTTACTGGAACTTTCTTTACTTGGTCTTTCTACCAGGAAACTTGTCTATTTCAAGCTTGACCAAGTTACATATTTTGACCAATGAAGTAAATTACAATGAAATAATTAAGGCACAGTGACATATGACACTTCCATGCTGAAGTCTCAAGAGCTTCTGTTCTCATTTCTCTTTTCTCTCTGCCACGAGACCAGCATGCTCCACACAGGGCCACTTATTCAGACTTGCATGTGCAATGAATAGGACGTTGAGCAGAGCCACAGCTAACCTGTGACTGGCATGTGTGTGAGCAAGAAGCAAATTTTTGTTGTTAAATCCACAAGCATTGGAATCATTTGTTACTGCAACATAACTTGGCTTAAGCTAGCTGAAGCAGGTGTAATTTTAATAATGAAATAAAAATAGATGTGTATCAAAGTATGTGAATATCTCATGAAAATGCAACTGGTTTCAAGCAAAAGTAAAACAGATTTAATTTTGTGGGCAGGCTAAGCAAGTTTTCAAAAGACATTATTAGTTGGAAACTAGAATTATAGTTTATATTTGGAATTCAGTATAGCCAAATAAATATTATAATGAATGGGTAAGATAACTGTTAATGAAAGTTTTTAGCAATAATTTCTTATTAGAAAGTAGATATTTGAGTACACGTGGAGAAAATCAAATTGAAGCACACCTAAGATATTTCAAATAATATAATCTAACACAAACTTGAAGACAAAAAGATATGAGAATGAAGGGGCAATTTAGTGATGAATATGATAAAAGCCTGGAAGAGGGACTGGTATTCCTTTTATAAGTAGTAGCATGCCCTATTTCACAGTCAGAATATATACTAATCACTCAAGTATACACTAATCCCCTGTCCTCTTAGCACAACTTTCCTTTAATTGTCAAGAAGCCCCCAAAGTCCATAAGGCTGAAGAGGTGGCTAGTCTGACTTCTAGCACCAGGCATAGAGGGAACAGAAAAGCTTTTAGGCTCACTAATGCCTTCGCCTCCCTTTGCCCCATGGTTTTCAGCATCAGAGACTTGTCTACACTTTTTGCAGGATGCTTGCTCACTTGGCAAGAGTGAATTCCTGGGCACATATGCTTAGTTATCAGTCACTACAACACAGCCACTGGGCCAGGGTCACTGAGTCTGAAAGGCTTCCTACATCAATCACACATTATGTCCAACATCCTACTCCCAGGAATACCTTCAGTCTCTGTTCAACACTGAGCTAACAGCTTAGACTTCCCCTCTGATAGGGACTCATTGTTCTTTACTTTTATCAGACTCTGCCTGGTTGAAGCCACCACGGTCCTGGACTTCCTAGGGATTGCCTGAGGGAGTGGGAGGTGCTGGGTGGAGGGGGGGCAAAGGGGGGAAAATTGGGACAACTGTAATAGTATAATAAATAAAATAAAAAAACATAAAAAAGAGAAAATGATCTACTATCTCCTTAGTAGCAGCTCTATTAATGTATTCGAAAAGCATAAGCCATTTGTATATCAATTTCCCAGGAGACCATGTGCCTCCTTATCCTATATCACACTCAAACTAGCCAGAATTAAACTCCCCAGAAGACTGCATTTTGCATCTGTCTAGCCATAGGGAAGGAAATGTTAAGGTTCTGGTGGCCCTTGAAGTGATACCTATTGACCTAACATTATCATAATGTGCCTTAGGGAATGTCAGCTAAAATGCCTGGGCTTCAGGCCCCCTGCCCTCTCCATATATGGTTTGATAAAAAAAAAAAATAAATCTTTTCCTCAAATATCTTCCCCTATTTTCTCGCCATATGCATTGATGATACGTTTCTCTGAAAGTTTAGAGCTTTCTCTTTACCTTTGGTCTTTGAGACTTTTAGCTTACTAAGGAGAGGTAGCCTGGGTTGTTATTCTTTGGTGAACAATGTGGGGAAGAGCAGTGTGAAATGTGGAAGGCTGACATTTTCAAGGCTTCGTTGTTGCAGATCCTGCCTTGCTACCTGACTGCTAAGTGTGGTTCAGAGCAGCCTATCTGAAACTGTGTAAGAACTGAGATGTGCTAGTGGCTGGGATCTTCAAGTTAGAGACCATGACCATTCTGAGGCACTTGGACCTTCTATCATCTTTCCAAAGGGTGTTAGCATTCCTTATTCTGCTCTGTATGTTCTTTACTATAGTTGTGGGAGTGGCTCTTTATTTTCAAGCATTCTAACATTGCCTTCTCAGTTGAAATTATTCTAAAATCTTTGTTAGTCCTTAAAGTTTAAAAACTTGACAGATGTCTGGGGAAAAACATCTGAAAAGAATCTTTAGTCTACATGAATACTAAGCTGAATTTATATATATTTTATATATTTTTTCTGGAGTGTTTTCTTGAATTATTGCATGGTTTCCACTGGATTTCCTACTTTCTGTGGTTGGGGTGCCTTGATTTTTTTTTTCTTCTGGGACCTTGGTTTCTTTAGCATTATAATTTGTTAGTGTATTTTAGCTATGATTTTGGTTTGCAAGGCTACAGTTTCTTCTGAATTACTGATTCTTAGTTGTGTTGTGCCATTCTCTTTTTCTCTGGTCTCAATGCATATTTCCTTTTCAACCTCAGTGGTATACATGAGTGGAACAAACTTATTTTGAGTCATCACTCATTATGACTTGCGGAGTTTTAGTACCCACTTTTGTCACCTAATTGAGGGACATCAGTCCCTGTGTGTAGCCCTATTAGCCCTATTTTGGATCCTATTCAGGTTTTTCCAGGTAGAGGCTGTGCTCTTGACAGCCTCCCCTTTGACAGTAAGAGTTTTGTAGAGCCTTAATCATTTTAAGGCTGAAGTAGTCACCTGTGCAAAATACTGATCATTCAACTAAACCACCTAGAATAAAATTCCATGACGTAAATATGACGATCTTTTACAAAAAGCAGCATATAAATAACAGAGTTTAACTAACACTTATTTTTTAAATTTTATTTTATTTTAATTGTTGTTCAAGTACAGTTTTCTGCCTTTTACTTATTTTAATAAAGCCTCATCTAAAATGGTAGTTTCAGCAGACTTAAATAGGGATTTTGAGAAACAGATTTGCTGTATAGGTCATTACCAATATCTTCTTGCACTCTCTCAAGCCATTTGGGCAGGTTACCGAGTTAGTCACTTGTGGTTTGCCATTCCTTGAAATATTGCAGAGGATACCTTTGACCTACAAGTCCCAGAGTCATCCTGGATTATTTCTAAATTTTGGCAATATCTTGAGAGGACACTTTGACCTTGAGATCCTTTGAGTGTTCAAGAGCCGATTTGAATCTACTGGCCATTTGGCCTTTAAACAATTTGTATCCCCCCCATCAAAAAAAAAAAAAAACGACCCTTTTTTTTCACGGTATCATCCAGTAAGGAACTGTTCAAAATGACCGTATTTTTCAGACCATAAGATGCACCTAGGTTTTAGATGAGGAAAATAGGAAAAAAATTTTTGAAGCAAAAAACATGATACAATATTTAATAACATAAATAATATAATATTTCACCAATGTAAATGTAAACAGAACTCAACAGCAACATTAACAACCATTATTCCTCCCAAATTTTGGGGGAAAATGTGTGTCTTATAGTCCGAAAAATGTGGCATATAGTTTGTAATGATGACTGTCATTCAGAATTTTAGACAGCTCTTTTTCACTAACCCATCTGAAAATTCAATCAATTATCTTGTTTCACTTATTCCCTAAAAATTGAATCCATTACTTTCTTTCTTAATTGCATATAAATAATGATATATGCCAATTCTAATGATAATATTCAGTTCATATATTAAACATACACCTAGTTATTTTCCTCACGGAATTATAGAAATCTTCCTGATTACTTTTATCGTACTGGTGCTCAGTGCAAATATATTTTCGATGAAAATATAATCATCAGGGAAGATTTTATTATCACTAAACCAATTCTGTCCCAATCTTGTGACCCTTAAGTAAGAAGGAAGGAATAAAGTTAGAGTAAATGACTATTGATTAATATTGGTCTCTAGTTTCTAAGGTTCAAAGTAAAAGAAAAGGCTGAGAAAAATCATTACACACTAATACATTTATGACAAATGGATTTATGAATTAATGTCTAAATATTTATGGGAAAATAGTAGATAGTAAATGGTTAGGTTATATGAGCATCGGACATCAAGTTCTGTTCCATCTCTTTCTATTTCAATTCAGCTTAAAATCTCTTCACTTAAAAAAGTGATTGCCTAGAGACCTTTGAAGCCAGGGATGATGATGCAGGGGCAAGAGGTTTATTCCCAGGGTCACACTTCATTTGCATAAGCTAGTAACCATAGGGCACTGTGGAATGTCTGTAAATAGATTTCATTACAGAAGTTCAGCTTAAAGGGACTAACATAAATCCTCAAGCAAACATTTTATATTGCTTCAGGTTCTGCTGTATTAAAAATATTTTAGTAACACAACATTCTATGAAGGCAGGAAATGAAACAGGAGGGTCTCCATGTCTTTCTTCAGTGCACTGTTCTGAAATGTTTTAAAGAACACAAACACAATATTATTATTTTAACAAAATAGTCTTACAAAAACAGGATTGTGGCATTCTGTGTGTCGGTCCTGAGCTAATGAGATAAACACAAGTCTCCCCCTCTTGAGCCCCCTCGCCCCTTCCCTTCTCCCTCTCCCTTCCCCTTTCTTTCCTCCACTCCCTCCCGATTTCCCTGTCCTCTCTATCTTGACATCTTGACCTTGTCTCTTGTGAACTCTTCCTCTTCCATCCTTCTAATCTCTCAGGTTTATTGCTGCTGAATTTGTCCAACAACAACATGCCTAGGAACAGTGAATAATATGTTTTGCTCTCCAGAGAAGTTTACGCCAGAAAACATGATTTAGAACCCAAACATTAGATTTAAACACAGGCATTTCTGAAAAAGGAATGAATGTGAAATGCATTGTTTTAATTTTGACACAGAAAAAAGGGAACATTTTACTAATAAATCACAATTAAGTTTGAACTTGAGTGAACATCAATATACCCAACTTATCAGACTATATATATATAATATGTGATCATATATACATATAAAATCACATATTCTGGTACTTTAAAATCTGGGTAACATCAATTCCTTAAATAGACATATGCTTCTGTAAGTGTGATTTTAATGAAATTTATACCATGGATTTATACTTTCACAATTTTACAAGTTGGGTTTAAAAAATTGTGAGTCCGTATGTTTCAAACTTGTGAGTCATATTTTGTACTCTATACTGCCAAATATATTGTTTATATATTCACTCATTCATTGAACTTTGACTAGGTGCCCACTAGATGTCAGACACTGCGGTAGGTTTTGAGAAGGATAATGCTTGGGTTCAAGTCTCAGAGTTAGATACCAGAAGTGCGAGAGGCTAAGTGGTACACTTTAGAGTCTGGTGGACTATGATTTAAGTACTACTTTAAAAGCTAGTTAGTTGAGCAGTTTGGGATATGACATTTCATGTATGGGAGTCTCAGTTTCCTTATCTGGGGAAAGGGTCAGCATACCTATCTTGCAGGATTGTCAGGTTTAGGGAAAACTTAGGTAAAATAACTGGCACTCAGTATGGCATATAATGCTAAAAGCATCATAGATACTTTTATTATGATGATTGGTACTGATTTATTGTACTTTAAATAAAAAATTTTAATTATTTTGAGTAAGCACTTAAATTATTAATTTATCAGTAATATGTGAACACTTTTTAAAAAACAATCCTCACCTAGGACATTCTTTTTCATTGCTTTTAGAGAAAGAGGAAGGGTGAGAGAGAAACACTGATGTGAGAAAGAAGCATCCATCGGTTGCTTGCTGTTACGTGGTTGGACTGGGAACTGTATGCGCCTGGCCTGGTGATGGACCCCTATCCTAGGCATGCCACCTGACTGGGAACTGAACCCACAACCTTTTGGTTATGGAATGATGCTCCAATCAACTGGGCAGAGCAACACATTTCTTAATGGTTTCAAATTGAGTGGAGTAAGTCTCAAAGTAGTTTTTATTTGAATTTATGTGAGCTCTACAGAATCAAAATAAATTTAATGGATTTAGCTATATTATCAGAATATAAAGACTAGTGCATTTGAAAGCCTTGAAGCTTTTTTTAACTTCATTTTTTAATGGAAACAGTAGTCTTTACAGTAAGTTAATCAGAAAATTTCAGTTTATGTTCTTTTGTGCTTCATCATGTTTACTTTTCTAATAACTGCAATTATTCTCAGAATGACATTACATTTTTCCCCTAGAATAGATGTGCTTAAATTAAAAAAAAAAAACCCAATTGAATAAGACCATGTAACGAGAATATGTAATCCATCGTTATTAAAAAAGGCAGCTTACCTTTATCTGGGTGTTAAATAGTACAAATCCATGAGAGCCAGTGAATGTTTTGAAGTCAAAACGAAGGGCATTACCAAGGCTGAAGTGGATTTGTCACAGAATTATATGTATTACCTCAGAAATATGTTATATCTAGGAGGGGTAAGGGGAAATATGAACAATTAAACGAAAGGTGAAGACTAAACAATTTTACATCTTTATCTGAGTGAAATACTTCTGATTGAGATGTTTATGCAAAATTTATTTAAGGTAAATAAAATCCAAAGCAGTTTGAAAGAGCTTTATATCTAATTTATTAAATAGGATATGTTTTCTAGAAGAAAGCTGTAGATGGTGATGTCTAATTAATGAACGCTCTTATAAAAGCATTATAAAGAATGCCAGCATAGAGACCAGGCATTAAAGCAGGTGGCATCTGTTTTGACTGGGAACCCACACACTTAACTCATATGATTCATATTTGGTTCAGTGCTGTTAGTATGTCTTTAAAGTATTTATGAACCATCGCTTTCTTGTTAAAAGATGTGACCACTTACATAGTTTTTAAAGTTTTTACGGTGGTAGTAACAAAGTCAACAGTACTTTAAACACAAATTTTTAAATACATCATTAAAATGTACTGGTTCATATGTGGTTATAGTGCTCTTGAATTTGTTTACAATGAAAATAGCTAAAAAGTGATGCAACACAGCCCTTCACTAGATGATAGAACTTTGATATAATGGTAAGCGTAACATGGTTTGGAGTAAAATCATCTTATCAATTGAAAGAGTTCCATTATAACATCATCTCACCTATGTGTTAGGCCCTATAGCATGGACTTTATGGATCCACTTTGAGCATTGTGCCAAAGTTTAAATTACACGATGTACAGAGACAAGCTCAAATGTGTTTCTGTATGTCACCAGACCTGACTCAGAACATGGTGACTAGATACGTACATACTGCGGTTTTTGGTAAATAGTCTTTCAATAAGAAGAACAATATATGTCTCCATACCCAGTGGTTGTAGAAAGCTTGATTTATCTTAGTAATTCTTTTCTTAATACTTATTCACTCTTTATTCTGCTAACATTTCTTCTTTCATGCACATAAGAAAAAGGCTTTATTTGCCTTTCTGCTCACTTATCTGCGTGTCTCTCTCCTGGTACTTGGTATAAAAACAAGACATGCTTATGAGCCAATGTTATTTTGGCTACAAGAAAACATTATCCCATCTTTCAGATTCTGTAACACACTGTACATGACACTGCTGCTATAGAACTTGGGCAGTTAAGATTGCATAATGTGTCTCTTTAGAAAGCATCTTTCATTGTTTCCTATTAATAGAGGTTGGGGTCCCCAGAGTTTCTAAATAGTGGATATGAAATCCTCAGAAACTTTGGAACTGACAGGTCACAGGGTCCCTGAACCAGGGAAGGACTTAATCAGAGAAATAAAGCTTAATCAGAGAAATAAAGATAATAATAGTAGCTGTTATTTATTGAGCTCTAAACAGGAGCCCAGCACTATGCTCCACGTGCAATACCTTAACAATAATCCTGGAAGGTAGATATTATCTTCACAGTTTCACAGTTGAAGAAAATGGACTAAATAGAATTATAGTGACTTGCCCAATGCCATAGAAAGAGCTGCAGAGCAAAGATTCAAATGCAGGTTGACAAATTAAACTCATAGAGGCAGAAAACAGATTGGTGGTTACCAGAGGGGAAGTGGGTTGGAAGGAGGGCAAATGGGTAAAGGGTGACAATTGCATGGTGATGGGTGGAACTTAGACTTTTGATGGTAAGCACTCTATAGTGTTTACAGGTGTTGAATTATAATGTAGCACACCTAAAACTTATATAATGTTATAAACCAATGTTACCTCAATTAAAAAAAAAGACAAAAGGACAAAAAACAGCAAAAACAAAAACAAATGTAGGTTTGTTTCTAAGGTGAAAACAGAGATGGAACACACAGGTAGAATAGTAAGTCAACTGTACAGGTTGAGGGTGATGGAATGGTCTCAAAGACTAATCATAGGACAGCAGGCATCTCAAATGTTTTGGTGCCTGAGGATTTGTAAAGTACGGATGGACTTTATTGCCACACTGGAAAGCCAAGATCACAGGACTTCTGGGCACAGCCATTATGTGAGTAGGTTGATGGAACCTGAGGATTATTTTGTTTTTCAAGAATATTCAGAAATATATATGTCTCACATCAGTGGCATATAAATGTGGTTTCATTATACAAATTTAAATAAAAAGCTACATAGAATAAAAGGCAAATCTTCCTTATTTGCTCCCTCACAGTAATACTCTTTCAGAAGGTAATCATTTTTAAAAATTTTTTGCGTGTATGTATACTTTTTCCTGCACATATATCATATATAATGATTGCTGTTTTTTAAAAAGATTTTATTTATTTATTTTTAGACAGAGGGGAAGGGTGGGAGAAACAGAGGGAGAGAAACATTGATGTGTGGTTGCCTCTTGCGTGCCCTCTGCTGGGCACCTGGCCCACAACTCAGGCATGTGCCCTGACTGGGAGTAGAACCACCAACCCTTTGGTTCACAGGCTGGCGCTCAATCCACTAACCCACCAGCCAGGACTGATTGCTTTTTTATTCATAGTATGAGGGTCACATTCTAAACAATGATTGTAGCTTGAGTTTTCATTTAGTCGTGTGTCTTTCAGATACTGACAAGGAAATATCTACCATGTTCCTGTTAACTGCTAAGTAGCTACCAAATGGGTGTCAGGATATATTTAAATTATTCCCTTATTGGTGGATGCTTAGAATGCCACATTTTCACCACTGCAGTTAACAGAGAATATTATCATAGAAGACTCTTTTACATATGTGTAAATATTTCTTTTTTTTATTTTTAAAAATATTTTATTTATCTTTAGAGGGGAAGGGAAGGAGAGATGGAGAGAAATATCAATGTATGGTTGCTTTTCGTGCGTCCCCTGCTAAGAACCGTCGCTGGGAACTGTCCTGCAACCCAGGCATGTTCCTTGACTGGGAATCGAACTGCAATCCTTTAGTTTGCAGGCCCCAGCTCAATCCACTGAGCTACACCAGCCAGGGCACATATGTGTAAATATTTCTCTGGAATATATACATAAAAGGAATTGCTGAGTTAAAGTATATTTGCATTTAACATTTTGATAGATACTGCCAAACTGAACCTCCAAAATTCTTTTTTAAAAACAGTGATTAGAGAATCATACACTTTACAAAGTGTTTCCCTCAATATTTCCAGAACTAACCTTGCACGGTACATGGTTATTATACTATTATTGACTATATTCTCTATGCTGTATTTTACATTCCCATGACAATGTTCTTAACTACCAATTTGTACTACTCAATTCCCTCATGTTTTTTATCCAGTCCCCACAACTCCCCTCCCCTCAAGCAACCATCAATTTCTTCTCTGCATCTATGAGTGTTTCTATTTTGTTTGCTGTTTATTTCATTGTTTAGATTCTACATATAAGTGCATATGGTATTTGTCTTTGTCTACTTATTTTACTTAGCATAATGCCATCTATATCCATCATATTGTTGCAAATGGTAAGACTTATTCTCTCTTATGGCCAAGTAATATTCCATTAAACATATGCATTACATCTTCTTTATCCAATCATCTATTGATGGACACTCGGGTTTCTTCCTTAGGTTGGCTGTTGTAAATAACACTGCAGTAAAAGTAGGGGTGTAGATATAATTTAGAATTAGTGTTTTGAGTTTCCTTAAATATACACTCAGAAGTGGAATTGCTGGGTCATAAGTCATTTTTTAATTTTTTGAGAAAATTTTGTACTCTTTTCCATAGTGGCTGCACCAATTTGCATTCCCATTAACAGTGCATTTGTGTTCTCTTTTTCTACATCTCCACCAACACTTGTTTATTGATTTAGTGAGGATAGCCATTCTGATAGGTATAAGGTGATATCTCATTGAGGTTTTAATTTGCATTTCTCTGATCATCAGTGATGTTGAGCATCTTTTCATAGGTCTATTTCCCACCTGTAAGTCCTCCTTGGAGAAGTGTCCTTCAGGTCCTCTGCTCATTTTTTAAATTAGATTGGATTTTTTTGGTGTTGGGTTGTACAAGCTCTTTATAAATTTGAGGTATTAAACCTTTATTAGATAAATAATTGGTGAGTATCTTATTCCATTCACTATCTCATCTTTTCATTTTGTTGATGAAAAGATGTTTGCTGTTTTAATACTTTTTTAAAAGATGTTTTCTGTTTAATACTTTTTAGTTTGATGTATTTTTTCCTTTTTTTTTCTATTGCTTCCCTTGGCTGAGGAGATATATCAGAAAAAAAATATTGCTAGGAGAAATGTCAGAGGGTTTACTGTATATGTTTTCTCCTAGGAATTTATGGTTTTGAGTCTTTAATCCATTTTGAATTTATTCTTGTGTATGGTATAAGAAGGTGGTCTATTTCATTGCTTTTGCATGTATCTGGTCAATTTTCCTAATGTCATTTATTAAATAGTCTGTCTTTACCTCATTGCATGTTCTTGCCTCCTTTGCCACATATTAAATGATCATATTTAGGTGTGGGTTTATTTCTGGACTATTTACTTTGTTCTGTTCATCTATGTGTCCGTTTTTATGTCCATACCATGCTGTTTGAATTACTATGGCCTTGTAGAATAGTTTGACAACATGTAGCATGATATCTCCAACTTTGTTCTTCTTTCTCAAGATTGCTGTAGCTATTTGGGTCTTTTGTGTTTTTATATAAATTTTTGGAATACTTGTTTTAGTACTGTGAAAAATGCCATTAGTATTTTTATAGGGATTGCATTGCATCTACAGATTGCTTTGGGTAGTATTAACATTTCAACCATGCTAATTTTTTGATAAAATTATAAATGAAATTGTTTCTTTAGTTTCTCTTTCTGATAGTTCATTATTGTTGTATAAAAATACAATAAATTTCTGAATATTTATTTTGTATTCTGCTGCTTTACTGAATTCATTTATCAGTTCCAGTAGTTTTTTGTGGAACCATTAGGGTTCTCTGTACATAGTGTCATGTCATCAGAAAATAACGACAGTTTTACTTCTTCCTTTCCAATTTGGATACCTTTTATTTCTTCTTGTCTAATTGCTGTGGCTAGGACTGCCAATGCTATTTTGAATAACAGTGGTGAAAGGCTATTTCTGTCTTGTTCCTGATCTTAAGGAAAATGCTTTCAGCTTTCCCATTACATGTGATGTTAGCTGTGGATTTGTCATATATGGTCTTTATGATGTTGAAATATGTTCCCTCTATTTCTACATTGTTGAGAGTTTTTATCATAAATTGGCACTGGATTTGTCCAACGATTTTCTGCATCTATTGATATGATCATATGATTTTTTTATTTTTCATTTTGTTTTTGTGATGTTAATTGATTTGTAATTATTGGACTTTTTATGGTCCCTAATCAATTTTTTAACTTCTAAGCCTTAAGTATTTGTTTCAATAATTCTGTTTTTCTTCTACAAAGTAGTTCATCATTTTTGGTCCTGGGATCAGCAGGATCTGCATCACCTGGAAACTGCTAAGGCAACTTCTCAAGCCTCAGTAATGGATTTACTGGATCAGAAATTAAGAAAGTAATTAGAAAGAATTTCTGATTGAAATATTTTAAATAAGATCCTTAAGAAAATCCTGATATATGCTACAATTTGAGAAACATGGCCCTAATATTGGAGAAATTTACCTTTTAATAAGCCTTCTCTAAAAAACCTAGATAGACATTGTTTCTTCTTTTTTTTAAATATATTTTATTGATTATGCTATTACATTTGTCCCATTTTCCCCCATCATTCCCCTCCACCCTGCACACCCTCTCCCACCCACATCCCCCCTTTAGTTCATGTCCATGTGTCATAAGTTCTTTAGCTTCTACTTTTCCCATACTATTCTTGCCCTCCCCCGTCTATTTTCTACCCACTATCTATGCTACTCATTCTCTGTACCTTTTCCCCCTCTCTCCTCCTCCCACACCCCCATTGCTAACCCTCCATGTGACCTCCATTTCTGTGGTTCTGTTCCTGTTCTAGCTGTTTAGTTTGCTTTTGTTTTAGGTGTGGTTCTTAATAGCTGTGAGTTTGCTGTCTTTTCACTGTCATATTTTTATCTTCTTTTTCTTAGATAAGTCCCTTTAACATTTCATATAATAAGGGCTTGGTGATGATGAACTCCTTCAACTTGACCTTATCTGAGAAGCACTTTATCTGTCCATCCATTCTAAATGACAGCTTTGCTGGATAGAGCAATTTTGGATGTTTCTTCTTTTTTAATATGAATTTATTATTTATCACATCATTTGCTACTACTTTGACTTACTAATCATCTTTTAATTTAGGCATCTTACCTCCTAACCAGGCCATATGCCATGCTAGATAAGAGAATATTTACTCTAGCACTTTGCATGTGGAATGTTCTCAATTGATTAAGTCAACCAGAGTACTCAGGTGTATTTTTTTTTATTGCTGCTGTAATAATTTATCACATACTTAGTGACTTTATAGTACATGAAGTTATTATTTCTCAGTTTCTGTAGGTGAGAAGTAGTGGTAGACTTAGCTGGGTCCTCACTTAGGATGTCAAAGCCAAAATCAAGGTTTGGTCTGGGCTGCATTCCTTACTGGAGGCTCAGGGGAAGAATCTACTTCTAGGTTCATTCAGGTTATTGGCTGAATTCAGACCCTTGCAACTGTAGAACTGAGGTTCTATTTTCTTGTTAGCTATTGGCTGGGGGTAGTCTTTGCTCCCAAGCACTGCCTGCTGTTTTCTCTTACTATCTCTAATGGTGGCAAATCTGTCTGATTTCTTCTTTTGTAGCATCTTCCTGGCTACAGCCAGAAAAAGTTCTCCGCTCAGGAGATTCAATTGGGTCAACTGAAGATATCCATGATAATCTCCCTATTTTCACACCCATGATTTTAATTACATCTGCAAAGTCCTTTTTGCATTCAAATTTGCATATTCACAGGTTCCAGGAATTAGGCAGGGACATCCTTTGGAGGTAAGGGGGCATTTTGTGTATCATATTAAGCAATTGATTTAATGTCCAAATGAAAGTACTGTGATTCAGCTGAAAATAAATTCTTTATTGCATTTGTATCACATCATGGGCAAAGTCAAAAACAAAGAAAATTACAGCCCCATGAATTTTACTGGTACTCAGAAACACTTATTCATATAAGCAGAAATGAGTGATACAGGTAAGAGAAAAAATATTTCAAGGATGACAGTGGGAGTTGGAGGTTGGGGGTAGAAGGATTGAGCAAAAAAGAAAAAGGACTCATGGGCATGGACAACAGTGTGGTGATCACTGCGGGGAGGGGGTTTACGAGGAGGCTAAAATGTAATGTAAATAAATACAATAAAAAAAGAAAAGAAGCCCTGGCTGGTGTTGCTCAGTGGATTGAGCACTGGCCTGCAAACCAAAGGGTCGCTGGTTTGATTCCCAGTCAGGGCACATGCCCGGATTGCAGGGCAGATCCCCAGTATGGGGCATATGAGAGGCAACCACACAGTGATGTTTCTCTCCCTCTTTTTCTTTCTCCCCTCCCCTCAAAATAAATAAATAAAATCTAAGAAACAATTCAAGAGCCTTTACCATTTTCTATATTGAAAAAAGCCTTAACTTGTACTCTAGGAAGATAAACAGAGACTACATCTATTTCAGATGACACTGCCTAGTGTAACTTGCGTCACTGTTGACAGATTCTGGATAGTGCTGTCTTTTCCTCTGAGAGCTCCCTGCCAGGGCTCTCCCCATTGGACATGCTCAGCACTTACTACCATAAGTCAGGTATTCACAACATACATGCCAGATTCGATGAAACTCTGTCTAACTGTTTTCCAGTGATGCTGCAGCAGCAAATAGATGGAAACTTTATTTATATAGATTAGAGCATAAATGTGTTGTATGCCAATTATGATGCAATGATCATGATGGAAAAGCTTTAAAATATCTAAAACAAGCGTAAGGTATTATTATCAATAACAACAATTATGTTTTATGATTTTCATTGTAAGCACAGTCATTTTATTTATGTCTATAAATAAGGAGGGCTCGAATGTACTATCAAATATCTGTTTAATATGGCTTAATTATTTATTATGAGACTTTATAGCATGTTTAATAAAACTAATGAGATGCTGACTACTTGAGCCTGCCATTCTCTTTGGCTGGAAGCTCTTTTTGATAAGAAGTAAAGCAAGATTGCCAGTTTTCTTATGAGAATTATAGGGTTTGAGGATTAGTCAACTGAGAATTGATGAGGTCCTCCTCTAATTAGTGTCTTCCCGCCAGTGTTTGCCCTAATCTCCCCTTTTATTACATTTATTACAATGCTTTAGCAGGATGTCTGTGTGGCAAGAAAGATCTATTAAATAAGGTGACTGTTCAGTTAGTGAAATAGCAATAAAGGTCCTAATTCTGTATTTGCTACTTTGTAAATTCATTTTAATTTAGACAGTCATCTTGAGGGAGGCATACATTTATAATGGAAAGAACAAGTGGGCTGGAAGTGAGGAGATCCATAACCTGTCTCGGCTTTGCAATTTTGGGCAGGTCGTTGGTTCTCTTTGGGCATCACTTTCCTAAACCATAAAATCTAATGTTTGGACAAAAAGATCTATGAAATCGATTTAGCCTCCAAGCTAAACAGTTTGCTGATATAAAGGAAACATCTTTCAGAAATTGATGAGAAGAAACATTTTCAAAATTTTATTTAGTTTCTACTTAGATATTTGCAATTGTCTCTTAATTGGCTTTCCAAACCAGAGGAAGAAGGTGGGGGGGGGAGAGAGAGAGAGAGAGAGAGAGAGAGAGAGAGAGAGAGAGAGAGAGAGAGAAGGAAAAAAATGAGATTGAAAGCCCTAATAATCCAATCAGAAGGAAATAATCAGATTTATAGTAGTTTATCTGCCATGTTGAAAAAACTAGAGGGACCTCTGTTTTCTAGATAGTTAAGAGATATCTTAGAACCATGGTTTTTTTTTCCTAATTTTTAAAATTTTTATCCTCACTGAGAACATTTCTTAAAGGATTTTATTTATTTAGTTTTAGAAAGCAGGGAAGGGAGGGAGAAAGAGAGGAAGAGAAACATCCATCGGTTGCCTCTCACACACACTCCCTCAGCTGGGTACCTGGGTGGTGACCCAGGCATGTGCCCTGACTGGGAATTAAATAGGTGACGTTGCAGTTTGCAGGAGGATGCTGATGCCCAACCCACTGAGCCACACCAGTCAGGGTGGAACCAGTTTCTTATTTGGGGGAAGGGGGACATTATTTCCTTTTAAAGTGTAAACTTAGGTAAATCTCAAAGTGGCTGTAAATATGAGGATTTTTTTTCTAGTATCATACCCTCAAATACTTGCAAAATTTTATTTATATGAACTCTTCAGATGCATGTTAATATTCAGTTAAATAATATAAAATTTTTATTGATAGAACCTACGATAATGTCTAACTTTGTAATTATTGATGTGCCAAGAAACAAATGCTGTAATATTGATATGTCCTGATCATTCTAGTTCAGACTTACTTCAGCTAAGTGTAAGCAATATCCTTTGATTGAATAATGTGGTGTGAGCACAATTAATAACAATTAAAAGAAGTATAGGATGCGAAAAGGCTTTGGTTTTCATGTGTGATTGCTTTTTCCTCAATTGTAGGCTGTGTTAAAAATGTGAAAGTGGGTTTCTGTGTGAAGTTTCCAGGTTTCTAAATTAAGAGATGATAGAATAACTTTTGTGAAATAGATACTCAGGAAGCAACTTGTTTTGTAATTGTGTTCCCTAGCTTCCCATTTCTAGGATGGCCAAATTTATTAATAATATATTATTTCATATTTATAATACATTTTGAAAAGCGAAGTCTCATTGTTGCAACTAGGTAACTGTTGAAAAGTAAGTACCAGATTTATTAGCAGCCATATTACAAAGATTCCATTTAATAATGTTGGTGTACCCTCTGTAATTTATTTGATTAATGATATTTGATTTGAACCCAAATGATGACTTCTCACATATATGACAGAACTAATGAACTGTGAAAGAAGAACCGTTCGGTTCAGATGGTCACCAAAACCACTGCTTAGTTAATCCTTTAAATAAACCGGAGCTCACAATGTGTCCCTTTGAAGTCATAAATAATGTATATTTTTCTTTTGACTTTTAATAAGCCAGTAGGGTTCATCTCACAGTCTCCAAACACATATATTTTATTATGGGCCTCTGCAGTTTACTTTAATTAGTGTGTCTGAGTGCTTTGGGAGCCTTAGCCCTACTGAAAACAAACAGAGTCTTACCATCTATAAAACATTAGCTCCCTTTGGTTTATCCTGACACAGCGGGGGAGGCTCAGTGAGAAACACATGGTGTAAGTAAACACTCATAATTGCATTAGCATTCTCTGGTGGATTGGTAATTCAAGCTCTGTTCCATGATATTTTAAGAGCAGTTAGAACAGGTTTACCAATCTTGTGGTCTGCTAGGGATTTCATCAAATTCCATGTGAACAGAACTTTAAGTGACAAATCTGCTTGGAAACAGAGTAGGAGAGAAGGTGGCATGCTGTTGAAATGAAAGCTTAGTACAGGCCGTATAACTTTGCTTTGTGTCTGATGTAGCTGTGACATTTTTTCAGCTTCAGTTGTCATTTCTCTCCCCGCATTATCTAACATCGAAGCGGGTGTCAGTCTGTTCTGTGGGCACATCCGCTCTATTGACTATGATGGTATATTACTTTATAACATGGTTGATTATTAAAGTGTTCACCTTTCAAATGTCTATTTTGATATAACTGTATTTAATGATACTTGCCAAAAAAAATAACCATGCTACTGATTGTTGATGGAATGAATTATTTTTAAAATAATTAATTTGTAGTTGAAATTCCAGGTTTTGACATTTTGTCTGTATAAGCCTAGCTAGCATACATCATCACTCTTATGTGTTTGATTTAATATTCTAGAAGTTGCTTAGAATAATATATGACCAATATATATGGAAGGGTAACAGGAATGTAAAATACTCTCTAGTAGGAATGCTATGTTTGATCTGGATAAAAAAAATTAAAGCTGCATCAATAAGCACAAAGGGTTTGGCTGTTTAAATGACTTGAATAATTAAAATTATTCAATGTAGTTATTTTAATATAACTTTCTATGTTTTATGTTAGGTACTGGGTTTGGATTTACTTGACTTTTTGTGTTTTGTTTTGGTCAAGTTGGCTTATTTTGGTCAAGTTGGTCAGAAAGGCAAAGTAGTTTGCTTAGGGTATCTCCTGGCCACTTCAGAAAAAAAGTCACATCAAAATTTTGATGGAAAAGCCAGAAAACTGTACTTGAACAACAATTAAAATTAAAAAAATAAAAAATATTATTACAAGAAAAAAATGTTGATGGACATCGCTGATTATTTAGTGTCATGCATATGCAGTCCACACAAGTGCTGTCCATTAGAAATACAATTTTACAATTCAAGTGACTATATAAAAAAGTAAAAGGTAAAATAAAGTCTACTAATATCTATTATCTAATCCAAGATATCCAAAATATTATAATTTCAGCATATAGTCAATATAAAAAGGTATTAGTGATATAGTTTACATTTTTGGGTGAAATCTTGGAAATCCAGTGTGCATTTCGCACTGACAGAACAACGCGCTCCGAACGAGACACATTTAACACGCTCAGGCGCCACGCGCGGCCGGAGCCGCCCCATTGGACGCTGCAGGTTACACCTCTTCAGACAGAAAAGAAATGGATGATTAAGAAAAATCCATGTAAAAAATTTAAAAGTCCACACAAAATCTACATTTCTTATTATATATATATATTTCCTTAAGCATTACTCTTTCTATGGCTGAAATTCCTGGTCTGATTTGTAAATTGTAATTTTCCTATTCTACTTCTTTCTCAGATTCTGGTGTTATTTTATTGTTTCCTATTACTTTTTTATATTTTAAAAACTATTTGGATAATATACATACTTAAAAATATAATTTTCACATTTATATCTATGATGACATAGTACTATATTATTGGTAAGAAATGTACTTATTGAGTAATAAAGAGTTATTTGGATGAATGGTTGTTGGACTTCCGTAAGTTCAATTTTCTATAAGTTCTGGTTGTTTTCTTGTTTCTAAATATTTGTTGTCCTTAATTTTGGTTGTTAGAGGATCCAGACCGGTAAGAGGGGCGGAGTCGCGGCAAGAAAAAGTGGAGGTGTGGACCCAGGAACGCAAGCAGCATCTGCAGGCAGTTCCCAGGGGAACAGGCAGCAGCTGGTGGGCCCCGGGCACAGGGGGGCAACTGTGCAGACCCAGTGAGGCCGCACAAGGCGGCTGGCTGACCAGGTGGTCCCACATTCGCGAGCGGAGACGGTCCAGGCAGAGGGGAAGTGGCGGAAGGGACTGAATCCAGGAGAGAGCGGAGCAGGCGCCATTGTTCCCTCTCAGACCCCGCCCCCACCTATAGCGTCACAACCCAGCGACTGGGCTGCCCCACACTGGGGAGCGTCAGAGGCTCCACTCTTCACTACGTAACAGCACGAGCACGTGCGCAGATAATCCAGGTGAAGGGGAAGCGGCGGAAAGGGCTGGAGTCCAGGAGAGAGCGGAACAGGCACCATTGTTCCCTCTCAGAACCCGCCCCCACCTATAGCATCACAACCTGGCGACTGGGCTGCCCCGCCCTGAGGAACACCTAAGGCTCCACCCCTCACCACGTAATAGCTGCGACCAGACTAAAACCAAAACAACAACAACAACAAAAAACCCACCAAAAATGGCTCAAACCGGAAAACAAATAAAAGCCCCAGAGCCAATTCCTCTAAGCAGTGAAGAGATAGCTAACCTGTCAGATGCACAGTTCAAAGCACTGGTCATCAAAATGCTCACAGAATTGGTTGATTTTGCTCACAAACTAGATGAAAAAATGCAGGCTACAATACGTGAAATGAAGGAAGATGCATGGGGAACTGATAGAGATGGAAGGAAAACTGGGACTCAAATCAATGGAGTGGACCAGAAAGAAGAAACTAACAACCAAACAGAAAACAAGGAAGAAACAAGAATTCAAAAAAATGAGGAGAGGCTTAGGAACCTCCAGGACATTGTTAAACGTCCCAACATCCGAATTATAGGGGTCCCAGAAGGGGAAGAAGAAGAGCAACAAGTGAAAAACTTATTTGAACAGATAATCAAGGAGAACTTCCCCAATCTGGCAAAGGAAATAAACTACCAGGATGTCCAGGAAGCTCAGAAAGTCCCAAAAAAGTTGGACCCAAGAAGGAACACACTAAGGCATATCGTAATTACATTAGCCAAGATTAAAATGAAGGAGAAAATTCTAGAAACAGCAAGGAATAAGGGGACAGTCACCTACAAAGGAGTTCCCATCAGACTGTCAGCTGATGTCTCAAAAGAGACCTTCCAGGCAAGAAGGGGCTGGAAAGAAATATTTGAAATCTTGAAAAGCAGGGACCTACATCCAAAATTGCTCTATCCAGCAAAGCTGTCATTTAGAATGGATGGACAGATAAAGCGCTTCTCAGATAAGGTCAAGTTCAAGGAGTTCATCATCACCCAGCTCTTATTATATGAAATGTTAAAGGGACTTATCTAAGAAAAAGAAGATAAAAATATGACAGTGAAAAGACAGCAAACTCACAGCTATTAACAACCACACCTAAAACAAAAGCAAACTAAGCAAACAGCTAGAAGAGGAACAGAACCACAGAAATGGAGATCACATGGAGGGTTAGGAACAGGGGAGTGGGAGGAGGAGAGAGGGGGAAAGGTACAGAGAATGAGTAGCATAGATAGTGGGTAGAAAATAGACAGGGGGAGGGAGGGCAAGAATAGTATGGGAAATGTAGAAGCTAAAGAACTTATGACACATGGACATGAACTAAAGGGGGAATGTGGGTGGGAGAGGGTGTGTAGGGTGGAGGGGAATGATGGGGGAGAAATGGGACAACTGTAATAGCATAATCAATAAAATATATTAAAAAAAAAAAAGAGTTATTTGGAAAAGATTATCTTTCAAGTATATAAAAGAGACTAACTGCTTTTTTCAGATTATATACCATAATGTTTTAAAATTGTTTTCATTGGTAAAGTCCTCAGTTTGGGGTCATATATTGCCTGCTGTTGAAACATTGTGAAAAAAATGTTGGAGCTTTAAAATTTGTTATCAGAATTAATAGCAGTAAATTAATGATTATTAATTTAGGAAGTCTCTAAATAATTTTATCTTCCTAATTCTCATGTTTTAGACATTAATTTACTTTGTATATAGAACATATTTTAAAACTTAGTCTCACATACCATAGTTTTAATGTACTTATTGCTTAAGAAAAATTTCTTCAAAGCATCATTTTATATTTAAGGGAAAAAATCTAAGGTGGAGTTTTACTAATAGTCAATAAGTATGCAAATGAAAACAAAACTTACGAGTTTTGATCCATAAGTTGCAGTGTATACAAAGATATTTCCATCTGGTTCTTCCTATTCAGTCCTGTATCTATTCATATTATATATGAGTTCAGCTTACAGAGCACAGATATTTTCAAGTATTTATATTGCTAACGTAAAAAACACTTATGTTTTCAGATGTTAATTTTAAGAATAAGAATGATCAAAAAACCCTTTAAAATGTTTAAAAATTATATGATGGTTCAAATTATTATTTTTTATTTATTTTTAAATTATTTTATTGTTGTTCAATTACAGTTGTCTGCATTTTCTCCCCACCCCTCCTACCACCCCCTTCAAACCCACCTCCCTCCCTTGCTTCCACCCTTCTCCTTGGTTTTGTCCATGTGTCCTTTATTATATTATTTAATTTGCTGAGCCAATGCTTAGTCAAAATGGATCTTTTTATTTATAAGGCTTTGTTGGTCACATTTCTCTCTGGCTATCACTGATTGATGGTACATTTTAAAATATCTGAGTGTTTTTAATTCTTCTATTTATACAATGTAAATTCAAATGGATTTTTAAAAATTTTGTGTATAACTGAACTCTATGTTATACAAATAATTGCACATATTATTTAGACTCTGAACATGTAAATAAAATATAAATGGGCCATTTATGAAGTGAAACTAAAGATTAAACTTAACTTGCATCACAGATAAATTTAAATTATGTGTGTGTGTGTATTTTTAAATTTTTATCCTTGCCTGAGGACATGATTACTGATTTTAGAGAGCAGGGAAGGGAGGGAGGGCGAGAGAGAGGGAAAAATATCCATAGGAAAGACAAACGTCTACTAGTTGTCTCCTGCTCCGCTTCTGGATCAGGGACTGAACCCATGACCTAGGCATTTGCCCTGACTGAATTGAACCTGTGACCTTTCGGTTTATGGGATGATGCTCCAGCCAACTGAGCCACACCACCCAGGGCTTAAACTATATATTTTTCATGTTAGTGATATATTTTGAAAAATTTTTACATAAAATCTGACATGAGATTCATCATTTAGATATTTTATTGTCATCATACACATTTATTTAGCAAATTCTCTATTTTTATAATGATTCCTGGAAATTTTATTTGAGTTACCACATTGAAAAGTATATTTATATCTAATTTTATTACATAGAATTCATTTCCTTTGAATCAAAAGATTGATAACATAACTAATTTAATACAATAAGGTAATGTAAATAACTAAACTTTTAGGATATGATTATGGGATTATATAAATGGAAAATTTCTCAAATTAAAGTAAAATTTTCTCATTATGAGGCACACTAAAAGACATAACATATGCAAATGGTACATAACATTTTGCAAAAGTCATAATACTACCTTAGTTTTGATAATTTATTTTTACAGTGACGATTCAATTTGGAGAACAACCTACTTTATGTTTTTCTACAATTTATGAAGGCTCTTTGCTTATGTATTATGATTATTAAAATCCCATGAAGGAAATCAACCTGTCAAAACTTTCGAGATTTTATTTGATAACTAAATGAACAATGCTAAATAATTCTTTGAATTATCTCTGTAAACTTGTTCCCAGAGATCTTCTTTGGGAGTAGAAACTAGATTTGCTTTGAAATTGCTCAATGTTTGCCTCTTGCCAAAGCTGAGCTGCCCAATATGCACACCCACCGGCTTAAGCAAGGTGCCTGACTGACTAGAATGTTTGGTGGGGAATCAAAAAAATGCTTTAATCCAGTGTTCATTTTCATATCACAAAAGGTGCTACAGAATGATTGCCATTTGCAGAAGAAAAAGACAAGTGCAATTAAAGCCAGGTTTCTAATCCCCTTTGCCCGCATTTAGAACCTGAGCCAAAAGAATCAGTGTTTTAACAGGTACATATGCCCTGAGGGGGAAGCACAACCCCACCACCTAGCTGGTGAGATGAAAAGATACAAGAGTTCAGTTGTATCAGTAGCCAACAAATTGCACCCAACTCCCATGGCTGACAAGACCACAGAACTAGTGGGTGGGCAACAAAAGCTCTATTTTGTGACAGTGGTCAGACAAGTGTAGCAGCTAGATACTATCTTTCCAGACTGTACAATAGCTTCTCTTTTAGCAGCCAAGACATACAGTAGAGACAGCATGTGAGAAAATCTTAGACCAAGTGCCTGACATTTGTGTGGAGAGCTATTTCCAAATGATTGAAGGGCAGTCTGAGCTGCTAACCACTAATTAGCCTAATTGATACCAAATTGAAAGGGATGACTCAGCTGTTGCAGAAACACTGCCTAATGGTAGTGTTGTGTCTCAGCTGCTTGAGTGAGAAATGATTATTAATTGTACCCTGTGGAAAGAGAAACTGCTGCATTATATTAATATTGGGGAAGTAGAGGATTAAACTTCTTATTCGGACTGTAAAGTTGCTCCACCCTATGGGACTCTTGTCATCAGGAATAGCTGACACAGTTGGGTAAAGCGACTTAAGCTCAACTTTTGCTCTGCTGGGGATTTTACAGACAGGTCGAATTGCAAGCCAAGCAGTTTTCTGAGAGCACTGATACTACTAAAACAAATCTAAAATTGAAGAAAAAAATAAAAACAAAACTAAATAGTGGGTACTGCATAAGTGTTTGCTATTGAAGAACACACACTTTTGTGGATAATATTAGTTTTTTACACAACAAAATGCATTTTAAATTAATAAGTAGAATAATATATTTATCCTAAATATAAATTTTCAATTGCTGGTTATGATAGTTGGTCAGTAACTCTACTCAGGGAAGGAAGGAATTTTGGAGATACTAGAAGTTGCAGACTCGTCTATGACCAAACACTTGAAAAGTAAACTGACTTTAGTTGCATTGGGCTTCTTATGTTGAGAAACCAATTTCTAGGACAAACAGGAAGGGAGATTTTTGAAATGCAACTCTTACTGTCTAGGAGGGCCGTAGTTTTTCTCTTTCTCTGTGAATTGTTAAGGGTCCCATCGTTCTCCACGAAGATGTAATGGTTCCTGTGTCCACAGTGGTGGGGCCTCAAGGCCCTCTGCAGGCCGTTTGTGGTTTTGGCAAACTTAAAATAGTCACAGGGATAGTGGAGAAGCTGCTGCCTTCTGCAGCATGTTTGAAACTTTTAATTCTGAAGGAAGTGACTAAATTAAAATAAGGCACGATGATATAAACAGATCTAGTCAACACTTTTAAAGTTTACTTGGGACGACATTTGATCCTGTTATAACAACAACTGTAACAACAAAGTTTATGAAGATTTGATCTAGCATTTGAGAAATAGCATTATATCTTCTGGTCCAAAACAAGGTGCGGAATTAAGTGGAATTATGTCAAATGTAGTCTTTTGTAGACTACAAAAGCTTATCTGAGCATTAGGCTCAGTTTTCTAGAGGAGAGAGGATAGGAAAGGGGAAAGAAGGCTGGTGACTGGGCTGTCTTCACAGTAATCGTGGGCATGGCCTTTTGCGGGGAAAACTGGGAATCTTAGATTCTTATTTTCAGACTGCTATGGAGTAGGGTGGTGTGTTGGAGGTGGCTCTGAAGGTTCTCGGGAGCTGATTGAACCCATTTCTTCCCAACTCTGTAGTCAGCGACCTCTTTCAGTATCTTGAAATTGGCCATGGTGGGAATATTTACTCCGTGGAAAACGACAAATGCTGTACAAATCAGGGCTGGGCTTCTCCCCACCTCAGAGAACTGGTTGTTAGCGGTTTACCAGCACAACACTGGCTATAAGAGATTCAGGATCTCAGTGGATCATTCAACCACAAATGACCACACGACGACGAGTTTCAGAAATTAGCACTTATCTACTGATATATTATAAATCCAAGCTAACTGACTCAAGGACACTGGGAAATCCAGCTACTGGAGTTGCCACATTAATGATACATAGACAGGTACTGTGGTAATTTTTAATTGTTGTCACACTCAGGCTTTTTGTATAAATAAAAACAAAACTACAAGTAGTTTAGAACTTCCACATTACATAAAACACTTTTTTTTTCGTAATAGCATAAATATTCAAGGAACTTGTTTCAAATTAAAGGACTGCTAAGCTCTTAAAGAAGGGATTTTTAAATAAGAAGCAAAACCAGAAATCAGCAAAGGTATGCTGGAATTGATAATGCTCATTTATTACAAGCTGCAAATAGGGACATTTCTGGCCTGGGTTCCAAAAAATTTTCAAGATAAACTAATCTGAGCTTTTAATGGATAATGATATTAATATCCTTTATCTTCCTTGAGTTTTTTCTTTTTAGATTTTTCTAGTTCTCTGCTTCCATGGTTCTTACTGTGAAGGATGTTACTTTGCAAAGTATTGTAATTTCACTTCCAGAAACACTTCCTAGAAAAATGTAGAACTCTATACTTTGTGTACAATTGTATACCTCGTGTAGCTTCTGTATACCTTGGATTGGAGATAAAAATTTATTTGGGACCCCAAACCATTTAGTCTCTCTGGTGTTGTGGTTTCCTTACAATCTCTTGAGTAAGTTAAAAATACTTGAGAGGATATACATTAACATCCAGAGAATGGGATAAAGCAAGGGTGGGGCCATTATTTTTTAATGTATACATTGTGTTGTCTACGTTTGTTAGAATAAATATATATAATTAAATACATCCAGTTTCACCCACCACTCCGCCAAATGAAAGGAATAAAGAGATTGCAGTATAAAAATGGTTTTGTGTTTTTGGCTTTTATGTGTCAAAAGAAATGTAAAATTTATTATGCTTTCTAAATCTAAATCATTATGTATTTTCATTATGTTTCATCATTATGTTGCTGTTTCCATTTTTATGTCAATAAGTGTAGTCATCATATCCATTTCCCAAATGAGATTTTGGTAAAGATATTTGTTTGCTCTGCTAATGTTTTGATGTTTATATGAGAAATTTTACTAGTCCAGTTTTGATCTGAAATTTATTTTTTGGTGGGTGGAGGGTCTCTTGCCTTGAAATCTTAGTGGCCTAAGCCGAGGTGCCTAACTGGGATAGTTTACGCAATCACATGTTTGCCGGCTGGTTTGCGAAGCAAAGAAAAATACAGCTGAAATGGTTTCATTTATTCTGATTCTGGTGGATTACCACAGTTTTTATGTTGACACAACTTGAATTATGGAGGTAATATTTTTACATTTTTATAGAACATTTGGGCGATTAAAATGACAGTTGGAGAAAGCAGTGGGGACACAGCCAATGAAGGAAAACTCCAAACCTCACTCTCCTCTAGGTACCTTTTAATAAGAAGAGGGCAGCATTTCAGTCTCAGGCAGTCAGAACCTTCGAGGTGTGCGGTTACTACGTCACCTCGGCTTTTTTCAGGCAGAGCTATTTCGGATGTCTTTGCAGTATGTTGGTAACACACTTAAAAGATTACTGTTTAAGCTACTAATAAGCTAGCTTCAAGCAGTTGTCTGTCCATCCAGCTGCCTATTCTTTCTTTGGTTTTCAAAAACCTCAAAATGGACAGCATGAAACACAATGAGAACAGAAAAGGAAGACACCCTAATCCTGCTCAGAGTTTTCCCAGCTTTCAGACAGCTGTGATATCACCAGAAGACAACGTACTCTGGGCTCTATTTCAACACTCATTTTTAAGTTTGTTTTGGGGTTTGGGTGAGATGCGGTAGGGGTTAGGAGGCAATGTGGAATGGAATAATTTTGAAATTTCCATGACCTCTTCTGAGTTTTAATCTGTCCCTTTTAGTGTTTTAATTTACATTAGGGAAGACAAATCCCTTTAGAGTTTTGAAGTTTGATTTTGGTGGATTAATTTGATGGAACATTGCTCTCATGAGTACAGCTACAGACAATACTGATTTGGTTTGTTGTAGGGATACAGGCAATTTACAGTCACAAACATTTTGTTGCCTTTGATTTCCTCATTGCCAAAGTCCATATTTTATCTGTATCATATTTCTGAGGATATATCTATCTATCTATCTATATCTATCTATCTATCTATCTATCTATCTATCTATCTAGTTGACATTTATTTAAAAATATTTTCATTTTAAAAAGAAGTATAACATTTAAATTATAAAAAATAAGAATATGAACAAATAATAGATTGCTCAATTCTATAATCTAATTTCTGTTTGCTTGCATAGTCATAAAAATACTTTTTACTTTTTCTACTAATACTAATATCAACAGCTATTGAGTACCTAGAGTATTGAGTATTGAATATCAATTGAGTATTGAGTATCAATACCCTAGAATTCTCTGATACATGAAAAATATTCTTATATGTAATGAAATTTTCTCATTATATTTTTAATACACTTTTATTTTATCATTCTATGCACTGTATATCTTGTATATAGTACATACTACTAGATATATATGTATGCATATATATTATATATGTAAGGAATGCATACATATGTTATATTTGTACACACATACACATCTAGTATTAATGTATATTATTAATGGCCTTAAATATTATGTTTTAAACTTAAATGTTAAAAATATGAAATATGGATCTTATTTTTTCTTCTTTCAATGCCTTAAACACATGAGAGATATTCAATTGTATCTGATCACTTGATTGGTTCTCTGTGACCAGCCCTAAAGTAATCAAGCTAATCTAAACCAGTTTCTTGAACTGTAAGTGAAATATTTCACCAGGTAAAGAGGAGGTACTTAAGATCTCTAGAACACGACCCACATAGCAGATACTGCGGGACACAGACTGCATCAGAGAAAAGGCTCTGCGGTGTAGTTGTTGTACTTTCTTACTTCCCCTCTCCTGACCCACTGTCCTCTGACAGGGGCTCCACTCCAGCCTGACTTCTTTCCTCCTGCTGCTCTGTGGCTTATGGGAATCACTCATTTCCCAGCTCCTCTCAGATCGGCTGTCTCTGAGGAGAGCATCTTTCCAGGCCCCGCACTGGGCTCTTTTCCTGTGGTCCTATTCATTTGATAGGTCCAGGTTTTGGGGGGACTGTCTTTTAGAAAGAGAATGTAAAATTTGATACAAAGAAAAACATTTCTTTAAAATAAGCAGAACTCTTACAAATTTCAAAATTTCATAAAATTTCACCAAACCAAGGCCTTTCTGGTTCCTTCTCATTCTATCACCCCTTTCATCCTCCACAGATTTTGATGATGTTCAAGTCCCTTCTTTACATAGACACCTAATTCAGACACTCTAGATTGGTTGTTCTGAAATACTTTCTCATCTATAAGTATCTCAGTTTGATACATTCCATTCATTGCTAGTCAATTACAAGAAGAAAACCATGCATTTATATCATAAAGATTTAAAAAATCAGCCCTGGCTGGTGTAGCTCAGTGGATTGAGCGCGGGCCTGCGAACCGAAGGATCGCGGTTCGATTCCCAGTCAGGGCACATGCCTGGGTTGCCAGGCCAGTTCCCGGCAGGGGACATACAAGAGGCAACCGCACATTGATGTTTCTCTCCCTCTCTCCTTCCCTTCCCCTCTGAAGATAAATAAATAAAATCTAAAAGAAAAAATTTTAAAAAATCATCTTAATTTTTATTACTAAACAGTTACTCAAATAACTGTATGTAACTCTTTGCAAGTTTATTTAAATGAGAATTTTAATTTATTATTTACTTATAATGATTGAGGAATGGGCATTTTTCATAAGTGAATATCTTATTAATGTAAAAGTTAAAATTGTGCAGTTTATGAATTGCTGCTTTTCTTAAAAGTATAATGCATGTTGAATTTAGTGAACATAAATCTGCTTTCATAATTCAGAAGACATTTGGGTTCTCTTGTATTACAGAATGCTCACGATGAACATCAAATGCTGTTGTTTTTCAGATATAGAAGGTAAAAGGTATAGAGTTGTTAGGAAGCAAGATTACTTCATAATCCAATCTGGGTTTTTAAAATAGTCACTCACACCCTGGCTGGTGTAGCTCAGTGGGTTGAGCCTGGGCTGCAAACCAAAGGGTTGCTGGTTTGATTCCTGGTCAGGGCACATGCCTGGGTTGCGGTCCGGGTCCCCGGTGGTGGTGGTGAGGTGGGGGCATGTGAGAGGCAACCATACATTGATGTTTCTCTCCCTCTCTTTCTCCATCCCTTCCCCTCTCTCTAAACAAATAAACAGAATCTTTAAAGACAAAATCTTTAAAAAAAAAAGAAAAAGATAAAATAGTTACTCGAGTTAGCATTTTTATTTTTCATTTACTTCTTCATCTGTCAGAGAGAGAACAGGTTCATTGTATTTGTATATATCCCTTTGGATTTTGGAAAAAATAAAATCACATATCATAATTAATCTTAGTGTCTTAGGACCTAGAAGAAGACATAAGGAAATCGATACACACGGAAAAGGGGAATATGACTATCCCTATTTGTTAATTCCCATGTATCACACTGGCTAGTTCTTTTCTGCATCTTTCAGTTCATTCCCCAACCTCTAAATATTTGTGTGTCTCTGACATCCTCCCTTTTCCATGCTCAAAACTCCCTAGGCAATCTCTTACAATACCAGTTTTGCTGACAAAGCCCAGCTTTTGTCAATGCCCTCTGCTCTGATATGGAAACTCTATTTAGCGGCTTACTCTACAAATCAATGTCAAAGTTTCTTAAGTATTTCGAATTTAAAGTGAACTCCTAATTTCTCACCTCTACTCCCCCATACCTAATTCTCTTAACAGTTTTTACTGTTTTTGTAAATGACAACTCCAGTTTTTCCATTGCTTAGGCCTCAGATCAGCTTCTAGTCCTTTCTCCTTTATAGTCCAAATCCAGTTTACCACCTATCCTGTACTGTCACTTCTGACCACGGCCGCCATTACCACACTACTAGTTCATGTGACCAATGCCCTGTGCTGAGATTATTATTGCAATTGTCTCTCCTTTTGAAATGTAAATCGGGTCATGCCACTCTGCTCAAAACCCTCCGTGGCCTCAGCAATGCTGGCCCCTCAGAGTTCCTTACTTCCCTGTGGACCTTTGTACTTACTGTTTCTTGTCTGGGATGGTCCTTCCACGGATAACCACATGCCACGCTTCCTCTGTCTCTTCATTCCTCTGTTCAAATGTCACTTTAGCAAGGAAGTCTGCCTTAGTCACTTTAAATGAAACAGGACTCTCACCTCTTCCTCCTTCTGGAAATTTCTCTCACCTTTCCCTGTGTTAGTGTTCTCCATGTCACTCATCAGCATCTGACATACAATATTTTTAACTGTTTATTTGCTTAATATTGGGCTATAAGCAGTATGAGAACACAGACTTTATCTGTTTTTTTTTTTTTGCTTAATAAATTCAATTTCAAACAGTCTCAGCCATAGAGTTGACACTCAGTGACATTTGTTGAATAATGATGTCTCACTGAGTGAATGAATAGTAAGTGGCTTTAAATTGCATATCCATACTGGGATTTGTAAGAGTTTTATGTACTTGATCCACATAGGATCCCAAAATTAAATTAAAAATTGAAATTAAAGACCAATTTATTAATATTTGAAATAGAAATGTTATAAACTTTCATAAACCTTAGATGAAGACTTAATCATTTAAATTAAAATCATTTGATTACCATTATTCAAAGAATTTTCTATACATATTATTCCATGCAAGGTTAGTTAAGTTAAAATTGTAATTTCCCTTTTATTTATAGTGAATAGTGATTGGATATTTTTGTTAATTGAATATCTTACTAAGAATTACAATCAATTAATTTACAGAATACTGCTTTTTCTAAATGTAAATATACATCACAATTACATCAAATGTAAACTTATTCTGATTATTAAGAAAACAATTTGGGCCCTCTTATTTCTCACTATATTCATTACAAACATCTCATTGAAAATTGGCTATAGCAATGTATAGAACAAGACAGTGGTTATGTTAAATTTTATTGAGAAACATCAATATTTTGAAAATTTAAATAGCCTGTTGAGTGTTTTCTTCTAAGTGTGTAGTGTTATATTTCTGACATTATTAAAGTTTAAAACTATAAAAAGACTTTTGGAACACCCTGGATACCTAAGTTTTTTTTATCACTGAACGATGTTCAAATTGGGTTAATTAACAAAATGGCTTAGAGAGTTTATTAAAAACACAAATTTCTGGGCTTTCTATGCTCTTTTCCTCATCTCCACCAGAAATTCTGAGTGTCAGTCTGCGTGGTACCCACAGCCTGTATGTATCTATGTATCTATGTATCTATGTATCAATGTATGTATCTATCTATCATCTATGTCTATCTCTATATGTATCTGTACCTATACCTGTATCTGTACCTATTTCTAGATCTATCTATACATACCTGGAGATATCTGTATCTCCAGGCGACTTTGGTGATGAATTGGATATTGTCACATCTGACCTGTAGAGTAGCGTTTCTTGAAATGGAAACAAAAGAACACTAGTCTCTCAAAATTCTTGGTAGTAAATGGTGCTCATAGTTAGATGAGATCAGGAAATGTGGGACCCTAAACATCTGGAATCTTCGCAGTGCACATGGACATAGTAGAGGCTTCAACAAGGCCTGTTGTGAATGAATCATGGAACTGTGTTTAATTCACAGTTTATCAAACTCTTTGATTATGAAGTCCCAATTCCCCCAACAGCATCTGTTAATATCCCTTTACCCCTTGAAATGAAGATGCTGACATGCTACTTGCAAAATTCCTGTCTTTGTTGGACAACTGAAACTCATTAGGTTATTCTTTAATGTAAAGGACAGATTATTCTTTATAGAAGGCAGAAGTTTTGAAATATTTCATTTCTCCACCAAGCCCAAGTTTATCTATACACTCTCTAAGGTAAAGTTCAATTATTATTTTTCTTAAAGATTTACAAAGATTGTGTCTACTTTTTAAAAAAAAATTATTTTAATTGTTCTTGTACAGTTTTCTGTCTTTTACTCCTATCCCAGCCCACTGCCCCAGCCCTCCCCACCTCCCTTCCATTTTCACCCCCCCTAGTTTTTGTCCATGTGTCCTTTATACTTGTTCCTTTAAACCCTTCCCCTTTCCCCCTGAAATTCCCTCCCCTCTCCCCTCTGGTCACTGTCAGCTTGTTCTCTATTTCAGTGACTTTGGTTATATTATGCTTGTTTGTTTGATGTGTTGATTAGGTTCCTGCTAAAGGTGAGATCATATGGTATTTGTCTTCCACTGCCTAGCTTATTTCGCTTAGCATGATGCTCTCCAGTTCCATCCATGCTGTTGCAAAGGGTAGGAGCTCCTTCTTTCTTTCTGCTGCATAGAATTCCAATGTGTAAATGTACCACAGTTTTTTGATCCATTCGTTTACTGATGGGCACCTAGGTTGCTTCCAACACTTGGCTATTGTAAATTGTGCTGCTGTGAACATAGGGGTGCATAGGTTCTTTTGGATTGGTGTTTCGGGGTTCTTAAGATATAATCCTAGCAGTGGAATTTCTGGGTCAAAAGGTAGATCCATTTTTAGTTTTCTGAGAAAATTCCATACTGTTTTCCATAGTGGTTGTACCAGTCTGCAATCCCTCCAACAGTGCACTAGGGTCCCCTTTTCTCCACAACTTCTCCAACACTTTCTGTTTGTTGCTTTGTTTATGATGGCCATTCCAACTGGTGTGAAGTGGTATCTCACCATGGTTTTTATCTGCATCTCTCTGATGGCTAGTGATGCTGAGCATCCTTTCATGTGTCTCCGGATCCTCTGTATGTCCTCCTTGGAGAAGTGTCTGTTCAAGTCTTTTGCCCATTTTTTAATTGGGTTGCTTGTCTTCTTAGAGTGGAGTCATGTAAGTTCTTTATATGCTTTGGAGATTAAACCCTTGTCTGAGGTATCATTGGTAAATATGTTTTCCCATACAGTCGGTTCTCTTTTTATTTTAATACTGTTTTCTTTAACCATGCAGAAGCTTTTTATTTTGATGAGATCCCATTTGTTTATTCTTTCCTTTATGTCCCTTGCTTTAGGGGACATATCAGTAAAAATGTTGCTGCATGAAATACCTGAGATTTTCCTGCCTATGTTCTCCTCTAGGGCTTTAATGGCATCATGGCTTATATTTAAATCTTTTATCCACCTTGAATTTATTCAAGGGTGAGCTCCGGGCTTCCCACTAATCATGAGCACTCCCCAGGTTTGCGGGTGTGAGGTCTGGGTCTCCAATGTTGCGCACTCACGCGTTCCCCTGGTTCATGGGCGTGGGCTCTGGGTCTTCCACAAAGCCCCCTCCTCTGGTTGCAGGCATGGGCCAGGTTGCCTCTGGTCGTACAGACTTGGGCATTCACTCCTCCTAGGGCTATGCATGGGTGCTCACAGCCCCTATGTGTTTGCCACTCAGTACTGAACTCCCCTCTCTGCAACTTTAAGCAACCAGGTCTCTCCTGGTGCTGCTCAAACCTTGTTTGGCTGGGGAGGGAGCGGTTGACTTGGCTCCCTCCCTAGAGCCCTGTGGCAGACCAGGTGAGTGCCAGGCCTGGGGCATCAGCTGCCCTGGTCTCTGCACTGATCCCTGGGCACTTATTCTCCTGAAGTACTCTCCTTACCATCTGGTTTTTCAATGTCCGCTACAATTTTTGATCTCCTATTTTCATATATGCTGTGGTACTGTTAGATGTTTGCTCTGTTCTTCCGTAGATAGGCTAGGTTTTTCTCCCATGTGTAGGGAGAAGTGGAATCTGCTCCCTCCTGCCATACCGCCATCTTCCCTCCTCCTGCTTCCCACTTTTTGTCTCCATACTTTAAACAAACTTGCTTCTTTCCCAGCAAAAGATATTTCTAGTTTATTTGTGCTCTAGAAGCCTGTTACTGCTACAAAGCAGACCACATAGATGAAAACAAGGCAGTGTTTAGTTATAGTGGTACTTTCCTAATAGCAGCACCCCTCTCTGTCTGTCTCAATCTCTTTGAGATTTTCTTCTTTTCTTCAGTGGTCCTAGAAGAACGGTCTCTCTCTCTCTTTTTTTTAAATTTATGTCTTTATTTACTCATTTTTATTTCCCATTTATATACCTATCCCTTATGGGCAACTGTTTAAATTTATTTAACATTTATCCCTTTGAACATACAAATTATTTTAAGCTTATATTGTTATCATGTGTTAAAAATTCACATAAATGTCATTGTGCTATTATCATTCTTTTAAAATAATCTTTATTTTAAAATTATAGTTGATGTACATATTACGTTAGTTTCAGATATAAAGCCCAGTGTTTAGACATTTATATAATTTGTGAAGTGATCACCCTGAATAATCTAGTACCCATCTGGAACCATACATAGTTATTGTAATTTTATTGACTACATCCCGTATGCTGCACTTTACATCCCCATGACTATTCTGTAACTACCAATTCATGCTTGTTAATTTCTTCACTTTTCTCACCCAGCTGCTCAACACCCCTCTTCTTTGGCAACGGTCAAAATATTCTCTGTATCTATGAGTGTGTTGTTTCTGGTCTGCTTGTTTGTTTATTTTGTTCCACATATGGCATTTGTCTCTTTCTGTCTGACTTATTTCACTCAGCATAATGCCCTGTTGGTTTATCCATGTTGTTGATGATGGCAAGATTTCATTTTTATGGCTGAATAATATTCCATTATACATATGTACCACATCTTCTTTATTCATTAGTCTATTGATGGGCACTTAGGTTGCTTCCATATATTGGCTATTGTAAATAATGTTGCAATGAACATATGAATGCATATGTCATTTCAAATTAGTGTGTTGGGTTTCTTTGGATAAATACCCAGTGCTAGAACTGCTGGGTCCTTCTTTGTATCTTGTGGTAGGCTGTGTTTTAAAGTCTTTTTTGTTTGGTAAAAGTATGGCTACCCCAGCTTTTTTCGTTTGTTTGATTGTTTCCATTTTCATGAAATATCTTTTTAAAAAATACGTTCAAAGAATGATGATTGACTTTATTTTCAATCAGTGTGTGTCTTTCCATCTGAAGTGTTTCTTGTAGAGAGCATGTGTAAGGGTCTTGTTTGTTTATCCATTCAGCCATCCTGTGTCTTTTGATTGAAGCATTTAATCCATTTGCATTTAAAGTAATTGTTGATAGTGCATTTGTTGCCATTTTATTATTTATATTTTTGATTTTTTTCTTTTTAAAGAAGACCTTTTAACATTTCTGTAATACTGGTAATGAACTCTTTTAACTTTTCCTTGCCTGGGAAACTATTCTATCCTTCAGTTCTAAATGATAACTTTGCTATGTAGACTGATCTTGGTTGTAGGTCTTTGGTTCTCATCCCTTTGAATATTTTGTGCCAGTTCCTTTTGGCCTACAGAGTTTATATTGAGAAATCAGCTGATAGTCTTATGGAAGCTCCCTTGTAGGCAATTAACAACTTTTCTCTTGCTGCTTTTAAGAATCTTTCTTTGTCTTTTAACCATTGGCATTTTAATTGCGATTTGGGCCTCTTTGGGTTCATCTTGTTTGGTACTCTCTGAACTTCCTGGACTTGTATGTCTATTTCCTTCACCAAGTTAGAGAAATTTTCTGCCACCATTCTTTCAAATAGGGTTTTTTTAATGTAATGTTTATTATATTTTTTACATTACCACTTAGTCTCTTTATACCCTCCTTCCCCCAACCATCAATACTCTGTTGTTCATGTCCATGTCCTTTTTCTTTTTTTGCTCAATACCTCTCAAATAGATTTTCAATTCCTTGCTCTTTTTCTTCTGTTTCCATCCCCCACGATGATACAAAAGTTGGTATGTTTGATTTTCCAGAAGCCCTTTAAACTACCTCATTTTTTGATTTTTGTTTCTTTTTGCAGTTCTGATTAGGTGTTTTTTGCTACCTTATCTTTCAAATTACTGATATGCTCCTCTGGTTCATCTAATGTACTGTTGATTCCTTCTAGTGTATTCTTTAGTTATTGTGTTCTTCATTTCTCACTGGTCCTTTTTAATGTTTTTGCCTCCATTTTTATATCTCCTATCTCTTTGCTGAAGTTCTCAGTGAGTTGATCTATTCATCCCGTTAAATACATTGAGCATCCTTATAACCAGTGTTCTGAAATCTGCATCTGATAGATTGCTTGTTTTCATTTTTTTTAGTTCTTTTTCTGGAGTTTTGTGCTTTTTTAAAATTTGGGACGCATTTCTTTGTCTCCCCACTTCATCTGCCTCACTGCATTTGTTTCTATGTATTAGGTAGAGTTGTTATGTCTTCTGGGCTTTGTAGATCGGCCTTATAAAGTAGGTGTCCTGTGTCACCCACTGACACAGCCTTCTCAGTCACCCCAGCAGGGTGCTTTAGGTTTTGTCTCCCATGTGGGCTCTGTGCAGCCTTCTATTGTAGTTGAGCCTCTATTGCTATTGGCACATCAGAGGGAGGGATTTACCCACAGGTCCATTGGCTATGTGGACTGGCCATGACTATAGCAGAGGAGCTGCCATGCAGTAGTCCACCCCATGAGGAAGGACTGCTAAGTCTGCCCCTTGAGTGTATTACTTGTGCAAGTTGTTGTGTGGTGCTTCGGCATGGTCTGAAGCTGTCCACTGGGTGTGCTGGCTTTAGAGCCTGCCAGGAGGTGCAGATTAGCCCCTGCCTGTTTCTTGCTTGGGGTCACCCACCGTGAGCTACAAATTGATACAGATAGTAACCACTGTGCTGTGCTTGGAGGTACCAGGGAGAGCCCACGCTGTGAATCAAAGGTGGCTACCACTAGTGCAGTGCTTGCTGCTGCTTAGCAAGATGTACAGGGCATGCTGAGACCAGATGCTATTTGTATGCTATTTGTGATTTGTGAACCTTTGGGAGGTTTTAGGAAACTCCACAGCATAAGCCAAAACAAGCTGTTTGTGTGGAAACACCATTGGAAGTGGCCTTGGTGGGCCCAAAAGTTGAGTGGGGCCAGGCCTCAGAAAATCACCAGGTGGAGGTGAGAAGTGTTAGCTAGTTTGATGGAAACTCAGATATGTCACCTGCCTGTGCTTGCAGCAAAGACATTTGGTTTCTTCCAGTACTTTTGTCTGGTAGAAAGCTGCCCCCTCATCCTTGCCCTGAAGCCAGAAGATTCAGTTCCTCTAGGGTATTCCTGGTGCCTTCTGAGCTGCTTTCCCAGCACTGATGCTTAGAGTAAGGGAGTCTGAGTAAGTCTCTCTGCAGGCCTTTTGAGAGGAACACTTGGGACTCCAGCAGCTTTCTGTCTCACTCAGCCAAAACCTCTGCTGGTTTTCAGATCCATAAGTTATGAGGACTTCTCTTCCCAGAACTAGAAACCTAGGATGGGGATTCTGGTTGGGGCCTGGGCTTATTACTCCTCAGAGGAGACCTCCATGTTGGAGAGATCTCCCTCAGTTTTTAACTGCCATGTGTGGGTGTGGGACCTGCTAATTCCCTATCTCTGTCCCTCCTACCTGAGTCTATGTGGCTTTTCTTTATATCCTTAGTTGTAGAACTTGTATTCAGCTAGATTTTAGGTGGTTCTGAATGATAGTTCTTCTTTAGTTTCATTGTAAGTTTGATGTAGTTGTGGAACAATGCAAGCACCACTATTACTTATTCCGCCATCTTGACCAGAAGCCTATCATTCTTTGCACATTTTTTTCAGCACTTTATTTGGCATGTTCTTTTTTACTACTACATAGTACCTTGTAATATTCACAATGTTGTATCTATCCATTCAACCAAGAAAGGATATTCAAATTGCCTTTACTTTCTATCATCACCAGCAACACTGTAGTGAACATCTTCATACTTTCCCTCTTATAGATCTGTTGGAATTTCAGTGAGTCAGATACCCAGAAAATAATGAACTCTGCTGGATACTTCTAGTGCACTCTTTTCTAGAGTGGCTGACAACTCCCTAACAACAGTGTCTCCACATTTCTCCTTATATCATCACATTCCATCAACACTTGGTTTTCTGTTGCTTTATGAGTTTTGCCAATCTATAGTATATAGTCTACAATTTCAATGAAGCTTTAATTTGCATTTCTATGATTAATAATGGGCTTGAACATCTCTTTATTTTCTTGTTAAACATTTGGGTTTCTTCTCCTTTAAATTGCCTATGCACTGATAGCTCTTTAACTTTTTCTGTGGGGTGAAGTTGACTAAATTTAAGACTTACATGTAGCAAAAATTAATTACCTTATGTTGCTTATTTTGATGTTATTATTGCATCTTGTCCATTCTTATTTCCATTTATTTTTTATTGCATAAGATCATTTTTTAAAATTTATTTTAAGATATTTATTTTTGGGACTTCCAGCCAAGATGGAGGTATAGATGGACACACTGTGCCTCCTTGCACAACCAAAATTAAGGACAACAAGGATTTAGAAACAAGAAAACAATAAGAACTGACAGAAAATTGAGCTGTACAGAGGTCCAACAACTTTCATCCAGACTGGTAAGAGGGGTGGAGTCATGGCAGGAGGAAGCAGAGGTTGGTGGACTAGGCACACAGGCAGTGGCTGGCAGACCCCAGGTGTGCAGGTGGCAGCTAGCAGACCCGTGGCCCACAGGTGGTGGCTAGCGGACCCCAGCCACAGGGTGGCAATAGGCAGACCCAGTGAGGTCATGCAAGGCGGCTGGCTGACCAGGCTGTCCCACATTAGCACACAGATAATCCAGGTGAAAACGGGGAGTGAGACAGACCTCCCAACCCAGGGCCCCAGTGCCAGAAAATAAAACCTAAAAACACCGATTGAAAACACTTGTAGGGGTTGAGGTGCCGGGAGAGACTCCCAGCCTCACAGGAGAGTTTGTTGGAGAGACCCACAGGGTCCTAGAATGTACACAAGCCCACCCACCTGGGAACCAGTACCAGAAGGGCCCAACTTGCTTGTGGGAAGCCACAGAGAGGACTGAAGTATGGGAGAGAGCAGAGCAAGCACCATTGTTCCCTCTCGGACCCTGCCCCCACATACAGTGTCACAATCCAGCAACCCGGCTGCCCCGCCCTGGTGAACACCTAAGGCTCCACCCCTCATACATAACAGGCAAGACCAGACCAAAAAAAGCCCAACCAAACAAACAAACCCCAACCGCCCCCCGCCTCCAATGGCTCAAATGGGAGAACAGATCAAAGCCCCAGAGCCAATTCATCTAAGTGACCAAGAGATAGCTGACCTATCAGATGCATAGTTCAATGCACTGGTGATCAGGATGCTCACAGAATTGGTTGATTTTGGTTGCAAATTAGATAAAAAAATGAAGGCTACACTAAGTGAAATGAAGGAAAATGCACAGGGAACCAATAGTGATGGGAGGAAAATGGACTCAAATCAATGGTGTGGACCAGAAGGAAGAAAGAAACAACCAAACAGAAAATAATGACGAAACAAGAATTCCAAAAAATGAGGAGAGGCTTAGGAACCTCCAGGACATCTTGAAACGTACCAACATCCGAATTATAGGGGTACCAGAAGGGGAAGAGGAAAATCAAGTGGAAAAGTTATTTGAACAAATAATAAAGGAGAACTTCCCCAATCTGGCAAAGGAAATAGACTTCCAAGCAGTCCAGGAAGCTCAGAGAGTCCCAAAGAAGTTGGACCCAAGGAGGAACACACCAAGGCACATCATAATTACATTAGCCAAGATTAAAATGAAGGAGAGAATTCTAGAAGTAGCAAGGGGTAAGGGGACAGTCATCTACAAAGGAGTTCCCATCAGACTGTCAGCTGATTTCTCAAAAGAGACCTTACAGGCAAGAAGGGGCTGGAAAAAAGTATTCCAAGTCATGAAAGTCAAGGACCTACATCTAAGATTGCTCTATCCATTGAAGCTTTCATTTAGAATGGAAGGGAAGATAAAGTGCTTCTCAGTTAAGGTGAAGTTAAAGGAGTTCATCATCACCAAGTGCTTATTATATGAAATGTTAAAGGGACTTACCTAAGAAAAAGAAGATAAAAAATAGGACAGTAAAAAGACAGCAAACTCACAGCTATTAACAACCACACCTAAAACAAAAGCAAAGTAAGCAAACAGCTAGAACAGGAACAGAACCACAGAAATGGAGATCACATGGAGGGTTAGCAACAGGGGAGTGGGAGGAGGAAAGAGGGGGAAAAGGTACAGAGAATAAGTAGCATAGACGGTGGGTAGAAAATAGACAGGGGGAGGGCAAGAATTGTGTGGGAAAAGTAGAAGCTAAAGAACTTATGTCACATGGACATGAACTAAAGGGGGGGAATGTGGGTGGGAGGGGGTGTGCACGGTGGAGGGGAATGAAGAGGGAGAAATGGAACAACTGTAATAGCATAATTACAATAAAATATATTTTAAAAATTTTAAAAAGATATCTATTTTTATTGACTACATTACATAGAAATGATGGTAACTTAGATCTTTCATATTTCCCTAAACTATAATGAAAATATCTATGATCTAATAAAAATTGTTTGCTAACTCAACAATGTAAGTAAAAATATCAAGGTTGATACATTGTTAAGATCTTTAGTATCCTGCCAACCAATGTTTGCCCTAATGAAAAATGGTATTACAGAAAACCAAGTTGAGCCTTGCTTGGGGCTTCAGTGCCCATGGTGCGCATTCCATATACATGTGCTTAAAAAGACCCTAACATAATCCTTTCCCTAGAAAGTTTCAGAGACAAGAGTTGATGTACTCCTCTAACACGGTTGAGAAACATGTGCAGGTAGGCTCTAAGAATATCTCTTCCACCTTTCCTAGGTCACTGTGATTTCTATGACCGATAAAGGTAAATAGGAATGGGATTCAAAGCTATAGAAGAAAGCAAAGAAATACCAGGAAGCCATCCCACTGTGATCATACCTCTGCTTTTGTTTGCACAAAGTCTCTGTGATTAGACCACACATCAAGCATGACTGTGAACACTCTTTAGCATTGGAGTTTCTGTAAATCTTTCTGGGACTCATACTATTAAAACAAATTGTTTTGTTGTTTGTTTGTTCTTGTACAAAAGATGAAAGATGTGGCTTCTATTATTTCAGATGTTTATGTATAATTGTTTGGGAAGTTGAGATGCAGAAAGATAAAATATTTTTCAGGATTCGAGGGTGTTAATTACAAGCATATCAAATAGTGAAAGCCACATCTCCTGAACTCCATATCTTACTTCATCAACTGAAGGCTGCTTTCTCAGTTAGGACAGAAAGTCAGCAAAAACTTGAAATGTTGTTAAGCTACTAACTCTACGACAAATAGGAAGTTATAAATGTGTCATTTTTATACTTTTGATCATCTTTAACTTCTTAAATATCCATTCCTAACTCTGCATAAACACCCATTACCATGTCTTCACCTCACGCTCACTGTTCAGTCTTTGTCATAAAATTTCTCCTTAACTAATTTTCACAGCCTGATTCCTGATCCTCCTGACCACAAACTATGTGACGTTGTCTTTTGTTTACTGCTTCAGCTATTTTTTGGATTTGGTTCTCATTTTTTTCTATGTTTTTTTTTTTGTTCTGTATCCCACTGTCTTGCTTCAGTCACCTCAGGTATTAAATTTTAGTTAAATTTGGCTCAGGAGACTCTTACTCTGGAACTGCCATCAGGGGAGATGTTTTACTAGGTCTTGTCCCAGATACTCAGAATAAATTAGATAATTTACAAATGTTAATTAAGGGTTTAAAAGATTGATGAAAGATTTTAACAGATACTTCAATGAAGAGGAGATATTAATGGCCAATATATACACAAAAAGATGTTCAAAATCAATAGTAAACACAAAAATATAAATTTGAAATCCCAGTGAGATATCACTCTACCCCTATAAGAATGGCTAATTCCCCTCCCTGCAAACTAAATTAAATGGAGAAAAGCAAACCATTGGATACAGAGTCCAAACTACTGGTTATAAGGGTGCTCAAAGAACTTAGGAAAAGAATAGTTGAACTTAGCTAGAACTTAACAAAGACATGGAAAACATAAATAACATGATAGAAAACATAAAAAAAAACACTCAGAAATTAAGATTACAATAGCTAAAATGAATACTACATTAGAAGAATCCACAGCAGATTAAGTGAAGCAGAGGTCAAATCAGGGTTCTGGAAGACAAGGTAGTGAAATATACCCAGTGAGAACAACGACAACAATAACAACAACAACAAAAAGAAAAGAATTTAAAAAATTAGGATATTTTAAGGGAACTCTGGAACAACATCGAACAGAATATTTCCATTATAGGGATCCCAGAAGAGGAAGAAGAAAGAGAAATGGATGGAAAACTTATGTGAAGACAATAATAATTGAAAACTTCCTAACCTGGTGAAGGTAATAGACAAACAAGTCCAAGAAGTGCAGAGAGTCCCAAACATGACAAACCCAAAAAAGCCCACACCAAGACACATCAGAATTAAAATGCCACAGGTTAAAGACAAGAAGAAAATTTTAAAAGAAGCAAGAGAAAAACAATTATCTACAAGGGAGCTCCCATTAGAGTGCAACAAATTTCTCAACAGAAACTTTCTAGGTTTGAATGGATTTCCACAAATATTCAGTGATGAAAGGTAAAAATCTACAGTCAATAAAGGAGAGATAAAGAGCTTTCCAGACCACCCCCGGCCCCGCCAAAAGGCTAAAGGTATTTATCACAACTAAACCAGGAATGTTGAAGGGACTTCTTAAAAAAGAAAATAATAAACTGAAAAATATGAATAAGAAAAATATTAGGGAAAACCTCACTGAAATAGGCAAACACTTAATAAAAGTGGGTGATAAAGCAACTACAAAGTCAGTATAAAAGACAAAAACACTTTAACAGTATAAAGGACAAATCTTATAAAGTATCTTCTCTGATCACAATAGCATGAGACTAGAAATTAATTACAATGAAAAAACTGAATACCACACAAACAAAAGGAGGCTAAATAACATGCTACTGAACAATAAGTGGGTAAACAACAAAATTAAAGAAGAAACCATAGGTACTTTGAAATAAATGCAGATGAATACAAAATGACAACAAATCTATGGAATACAGCCAAAGCAGTTCTAAAAGGGAAATTCACAGCAATACAGATCTACCTGAAAAAACTAAAAAATTCTCAAATAATCAATCTAAGCTTATACCCAAAGAACTAGGAAAAAAAACAAACAAAGCCTAAAGTGAGAAGGCATGAAATAATAATGATCAGATTGAAAATAAATAAAATAGATTTTTAAAAATACAGTAGAAAAAAGTCAATGAAATCAAAATCTGGGTCTTTGAAAAGATAAAAAAAAATTAATAAACCTTTAGCCAGACTCATTAGGAAAAAAGAGAGGGCCCAAATAAATAAAATCAGAAATGACAAATGACACCACAGAAATACTAAAGATTATAAGAAAATACTGCACATAATTATACACCATTAAATTGTACTGTCTGGAAGAAATGGATAAATTCCTAGAAACACATACACTTCCAAGTGAATCAAACTGAAACACAAAGTCTGAGCGGACCAATCACTACTAACAAAATCAAATCAGTATTCAGAAAACTCCCAGCACACAAAATTCCTGGACCAGATGGCTTCTTAGGTGAATTTTACCAAAATGTCAAAGAGGAATTAATATCTATCCTTCTTAACCCATTTTGAAAAGACTAAAGAAGAAGGAAGGCTCCTAAACACATTCGATGAGGCCATCATTACTGTGATACCAAAACCAGACAAAAACACTACAAAAAATATTTTTTATAAGCCCACATTCTTGATAAATGTAGATACAAAATCCTCAACAAAATATTAGTAAGAATTTAGCAATACAGTAAATAGACTTTATACCATGATCAAGTGGGATTTATTCCTGGGATGCAAAGTTGGTTCAATATTTGCAAATTCATTAATGTCATGTACCACATAAAAAAGAAAGGACAAAAATTACATGATCTTATCAATAGGTGCAGAAAAAGTTTTTGACAAAATCTAACAGCTATTGGTGATAAAAATCAAAGCAATGTGGGGTTAGAAGGAATGTACATTAGCATAATAAAGGCCATTTATGACAAACTCATAGCAAACATCATATTCAACAGTAAAAGAACTGAATGTTGTTTTTTTTTAAGATCAGGTCTGTACTGTGCTCATGCATAGGAAGAATTAACATCGTGAAAATGTCCATACTACCCAAAGCAATCTACAGATTAATTGCTATCCCTATCAATATACTAATGGCATTTTTCACAGAACTAGATCAAACAATCCTAAAATTTATATGGAACCACAAAAGACCCTATATACCCAAATCAATCTTGAGAAGAACAAAGTTGGAAGTATCATGCTATCTGATACCAAGCTATACTAAAAAGCCACAGTAATAAAAATAGCATGGTACTGGTATAAAAACAGATACATAGATCAATGGAACAGAATAGAGTGTCCAGAAATAAACTCACACATATAAAGTCAACTAATCTATGACAAAGAAGGTAAGAATATAAAATGGGGTAAATACAGTCTTTTCAATAAATGGTTTTGGGAAAACTAGAGAGTTACACGCAGAAAATGAGCCCAGACCCCTTTCTTACATAATATACAACACCCCCTCAAAATGGGTTAAAGACTTAAATGTAAGACTCAAAATTATAAAACTCCTAGAAGAAAACATATGCAGTAAACCTTTTGACATCACTTTTAGCAATGTTTTTTTGAATATGTTTTCCCAGGAAAGAGAAACAAAAGAAAAAATAACAATGGAACTACCTAAAATTAAATTTTTTTTGCACCATGAAGAAAATCATCAATGGATGATTTTCCCCCAAACAATCTAATTTAAAAAATGGGTTCCTACCCCAAACAATCTAATTAAAAAATGGGCAAAGGACCTGAATACACATTTCCCCCAAGAGGACATACGTATGGTTAATAGACATATGAAAAGTTGTTCAACATCACTAATCATCAGGGAAATGCAAATTAAAACCACAGTGAGATACCACCTCACACTTCTCAGAATGGCCATCATCAATGAATCTCCCAGTGTCTGGGAGGATGTAGAGAAAAGGGAATCCTCATACACTGGTGTGATTGTAATTGGTACAGCCACTATGGAAAACAGTATGGAGTTTTCTCAAAAAATTAAAAATAGAGCGATGACTCAGCAATTTCACTCCTGGGTATTTATTTGAAAAAATCCAAAATGCTAATTCAAAAAGGTATATGCACCCCTATGTTCATTGCAACACTATTTACAATGACCAAGGTATGGAGGCAACCCAAATGTTCATTGACAGATGAATGGATAAAGGAGATGTGGCACATATGTATATACAGTGAAATATAACAAAGAATAAAATCTTCCCAGTTTTGAAAACATGGACAGACTTCAGGCCAAGATGGAGGCGTAGGCGGACACACTGTGCCTCCTCTCACAACCAAAATTAAGGACAACAAATATTTAGAAACAAGAAAACAACCAGAACTTATAGAAAATTGAACTGTATGGAAGTCCAACAACCATTCATCCAGACCGGTAAGAGGGGCGGAGTCGAGGCAGGAGAAAGTGGAGGTGCGGACCCAGGAACGCAAGCAACAACGGCTGGCAGTTCCCAGGTGCACAGGCGGTGGCTGGCGGTCCTCGGGCCCACAGGCGGCACCTGGCGGACCCCAGGCACAGGGGGGTAACTGTGCAGACCCAGTGAGGCCGCATAAGGCGGCTGGCTGACCAGGTGGTCCCACATTCGCGCTCGCAGACGGTCCAGGCAGAGGGGAAGTAGCGGAAGGGACTGGATCCAGGAGAGAGCAGAGCAGGCGCCATTGTTCCCTCTCAGACCTCGCCCCCACATACAGCATCACAACCCAGCGACTGGGCTGCCCCATGCTGGGGAGCACTTGAGGCTCCACCCCTCACTACATAACAGCACTCGCGCATGCGCAGATAATCCAGCTGAAGGGGAAGCAGCGGAAAGGACCGGAGTCCAGGAGAGAGCGGAACAGGTGCCATTCTTCCCTCTTGGACCCCGCCCCCACCTAAAGCGTCACAACCCAGCGACTGGGCTGCCCCGCCCTGAGGAACACCTAAGGCTCCACCCCTCACTACGTAATAGTCGTGACCAGACTAAAACCAAACCAAAACAAAACAAAAAACCCCACCAAAAATGGCTCAAACCGGAGAAAAAATGAAAACCCCAGAGCCAATTCCTCTAAGCCGTGAAGAGATAGCCAACCTATCAGATACACAGTTCAAAGCACTGGTCATCAAAATGCTCACAGAATTGGTTGATTTTGCTCACAAATTAGATGAAAAAATGCAGGCTACAGTATGTGAAATGAAGGAAGACGCATGGGGAACCGATAGAGATGGAAGGAAAACTGAGATTCAAATCAATGGAGTGGACCAGAAGGAAGAAACTAACAACCAAACAGAAAACGAGGAAGAAACAAGAATTCAAAAAAATGAGGAGAGGCTTAGGAACCTCCGGGACATCGTTAAACGTCCCAACATCCGAATTATAGGGGTCCCAGAAGGGGAAGAAGAAGAGCAACAAGTGGAAAACTTATTTGAACAACTAATAAAGGAGAACTTCCCCAATCTGGCAAAGAAAATAGACTTCCAGGAAGTCCAGGAAGCTCAGAGAGTCCCAAAGAGGTTGGACCGAAGGAGGAACACGCCAAGGCACATCGTAATTACATTAGCCAAGATTCAAATGAAGGAGAGAATTCTCAAAGCAGCAAGGGATAAGGGGACAGTCACCTACAAAGGAGTTCCCATCAGACTGTCAGCTGATTTCTCAAAAGAGACCTTACAGGCAAGAAGGGGCTGGAAAGAAATATTTGAAATCTTGAAAAGCAGGGACCTACATCCCAAATTGCTCTATCCAGCAAAGCTGTCATTTAGAATGGAAGGACAGATAAAGCGCTTCTCAGATAAGGTCAAGTTCAAGGAGTTCATCATCACCAAGCCCTTATTATATGAAATGTTAAAGGGACTTATCTAAGAAAAAGAAGATCAAAAATATGACAGTGAAAAGACAGCAAGCTCACAGCTATTAAGAACCACACCTAAACCAAAAGCAAACTAAGCAAACAGCTAGAACAGGAACAGAACCACAGAAATGGAGATCATATGGAGGGTTAGCAACAGGGGCGTGGGAGGAGGAAAGGGGGAAAAGGTACAGAGAATGAGTAGTATAGATAGTGGGTAGAAAATAGACAGGGGAAGGGCAAGAATAGTATGGGAAATGTAGAAGCTAAAGAACTTATGACACATGGACATGAACTAAAGGGGGGAACGTGGGTGGGAGAGGGTGTGCAGGGTGGGGGGAATGATGGGGGAGAAATGGGACAACTGTAATAGCATAATCAATAAAATATATTTAAAAAAAAAAAGAAAACATGGACAGACCTAGAGGGTATTGTGCTAAGGGAAATACGTCAAACAGAGAACAACAAGTACCATATGATTTCACTTATATATATAAAATCTAAAGAAATAAATTAAATGAACAATGAAAACAGAAACAAACTGATAGGTAGAGAGAACAAATTGATGGTTGCCAGATGGGAAGGGGCTGGAGGGATGGGTGAAAAGGTGAAAGAGATTAAAGGGTACAAATCACTACCTATAAAATAGTCACGGGGGTGTAAACTACAACATAGGGAATATGGTCAATTATGTTTTAATAACCATGTATGATATCAGCTTGGTACTAAAGTTAATGGGGGGAGCACTTTGTAAGGTATTAAATGTCTAATCACTATGTTGTGCACCTGAAACTAATATGAAATGGTATGTCAACTGTAATTGAAAAATAAATTTTTAAAAAAAGAAAAATCATGACCATATAAATTTTGTACAAGAATGTTCATAGCAGCTTTACCCCCAATAGCCTAAGACTGGAAGCAGACCATATGTCACTAAAAGGAGAATGGATAGACAAGTTGTAGTATATCCATACAAGAAAATATCACTTGGCCGTAAAAGAAACCAACTTACTAATGCAACAATATGGATGAATCTCAAAAACATTATTCTGAGTAAAAGGAACCAGACACAAAATTGTGCATACTGTATAATTCCATTGATGTGAAATTATGTAACAGGCCCATCTACAATGACAGAAAGTAGGTCACTGGTTATGGGGACCAGGCACAGAGGAAGGGACTACAAAGAGCACCAGAGACCTCTGTGAGGAAAACAGAAATGTTTATATCTCCACTGTCCTGTCTTTACTGTACATGGGAGTACACATTAGTCAAAACTTATCAAAATGTACATTAAAATTGGCACATTTTATAGTATGTGAACTATACATTATCAAAAGTGGTTAAAAATAAAATAATGGCAAAAAGGAAAATAACCTCATCCAAATAAATTTTAATTGAAGAGTTGGAGGGATATGGGACAATTTACAAAAGATGTCATAAAAAATGTGTAGTAAGTTCGATCAACTAAAACATGTTGTCTTTGAGAAGTGAAATCAATATTTATTAAGTGCTTATTTTTTAAAACGTTCTATTTATTTGTTTTAAGAGATGGGGAAGGGAGGGAGAAAGACAGAGAAAGACAACATCCTCAGATCTGGCCCTACCCCAGACACGTGTCCTGACCAGGAATCGAACAGGTGACCTTTCTGTTCACAGCTGGCACGCAATCCACTGAGCCACACCAGCTAGGACTTAAGTTCTTATTTTGTACTAAAAATTACTCAAAGCACTGTGTAACCATTGTCTTATGTAGTGATCAAAATATTCCTGTGAAGTGGATATTACTAGCCTCGTTTTAAAGATAGCACATTTCAGGTGAAACAGATATTTTGAGGAGGATTTGTTTAGACTTATAGTGTGGAAGACCTGGTCTTATATGCCTATGCAATAACTAGTATATTCTCCAATTTTCCCTATAAATAGAGAAAAGATTGGTGTAGCAGGTTGAATAAACCATTTATAGTCTCCAGTAATAGCATTTGTATAGTATCTAAGTGTAATATTATTGCAAATTACTTCACGTGTTTTTATTATAGTTTTACTAGTATTTTCACAAAGAGGAATTGAGTACATTTGCTACATTTCAAACTTTTCAAGTGTCATTGTAAAATTCATTTTATTATATTAAGAACAATTAACACAAGATTTACCCTCTTAACAAATGTTTAAGCATACAATGCATTATTGCTGGTCATTGGAACGATGTGGTCCAGTGGCTCTCTAGAGCTTTTTCATCTTGCTTACTTGCAACTTTATGCTCATTGATTAGTAACTCCCCACCTCCTTCTACCCTCAGCTCCTGGCAGCCACCATTCCACACTTGGATTCTATGAATTGATCATTTTTGATACTTTATGTAAGAGGAATCATTTAGTATTTGTATTTCTATAACTGGCATGTTTTACTTAGCATAATGTCCTCAAGGTTCATCTATGTTGGTGCATATTACAGAATTTACTTTCTAAAGTCTTGTACTTCACTGCATGTATATGCCATATTTTCTTTATTCATATATCTGTCGATGAACATTTAAGGTGTTTCCACATCTTGGCTATTGCTAATAAAGCTCCAATGAACATGGGAGTGCTAATACCTCTTTGAGATTTTGATTTTAACTGTTTTGGACAAATACCCAGCAGTGAGACTACTGTTCACAGGTAGATCTATTTCTAACTTTTGAGGAAGTGTCACACTGTTTTCCATGGCAGTTGCACCATTTTGCATTCCCACCAACAGTGTGCAAGTATTACAGCTTCTCCACATTCTTGCCATTTTTTTTTTTTTTTTGGCTAATAGGCAATCTAATAATTGTGAGCTGATATTTCACTGTGGTTTTAATTTGCATTACCCTGATGGCTAGTGACATTGGGCATTTAAAAAATATTCTTATGGACCATTTGTACATCTTTTTTTGAGAAATGTCTGTTAAAATCTTTAGCCCATTTAAAAAATTGTGTTAGTTTTATTTTATTTTCTGAGTTGTAGGAGCTTCTTATATATTTTGAACGTTATATCTGATGTAGGATTTGCAGATATTTCTTTTCATTGCATATGTTGTAGTTTCGCATTGTTAAATGTTTCCTTTGCTGTGCATAATCTTTTTTGTTTGATGTGTCCCAATTGTCTAATTTACTTCTCTTGTCTGTGCTTTTTGGTGTTGTATCTATAAAGTCATTGCCAAGACCAATGTCATGAAGCTTTTTTTACATATTTTCTTCTAGGAGTTTTACAGTTGTAGGTCTACATTTAAGTCATTAACCCATTTTGAGGGGTATGTGCGTGCGTATGGGGTAAGATAAAGAAGCAATTTCATTCTTTTGCTTGTAGATATCTAGTTTTCCCAACATCATTTTCTCTTTCCTTATTGTGATTTTTGGCCTTCTTGTTGAAGATCAGTTGATGCATGTGCATGGATTTTTTTCTGGGCTCTCTATACTACTCATTGGTCTATCTGTCCATTGTTATGCCAGCACCAAACTGTTTTGATTACAGTAGCTTTGTAATGTATTTTGAAATCAGGAATTGTGATGCCTCCAGCTTTGTTCTTGCTCAGGATTGATTTAGCTATTCATGGTTTTTGTTGTTCCATATACTTGTAGTATTTTTTCTATTTCTGAAAAATAAATGCTGTTGGAATTTTGATGGAAACTGCATTGAATCTGTAGATCACTTTGGATAGTACGGGCATTGTAACAATATTAAGTCTTTCAATCATTAACATGGGATGTGTTTCCACTTGTGTTTTCATTAATTTATTTCATCAGTGTTTTGTAGTTTTCAGGATAGACTTTATAATGTTAAGGAAAATGGCTAAATATACAATAAATGAAGCCTGAAGTTTACAGAAGTAACTTAAAAAGTTAATTTAAAACAACCTGGGGTTCAAGATGGTGGCATGGTAGGAGGACGCAGATTGTCCTTCCTCCTGCACATGGGAGAAAAACCTAACTGATCTACAGAGGAACAGAGCAGATAGCCAACAATACCACAGTATATATGAAAATAGGAGATCAAAATCCGTAGCACACATTGGAACACTAGACGTGGCAGCCGAGCGACCGGAGGTGGCCCTGAGACGGGACAGAGGCGACCCGGCGACCGGAGGCAGCTCTGCAACCAACCGGAGGCGGTCCGGCGACCGGAGGGGCCTCTGCAACCTACCGGAGGCGGCCCTGCAAGCGACCGGAGACGGCCTCGCGTCCGGAGGGGGCCCTGCAACCGACCGGAGGCGGCCCGGCGACCGGAGGCGGTTCTGCAAGCGACCGGAGGTTGCTCTGCAAACGACCGGAGGTTGCTCTGCAAACGACCGGAGGTGGCCCGGCGACTGGAGGGGCCCCTGCAACCGACCGGAGGCGGCTCTGCGACCGGGTTGGAAGCAGCCCTGCGGCCAGAGGCGACCCTGCAACTAGAGAAGGGGACTCTGGAAGACCCGGAGCTCACATCTGTGATCCTGGGGTGAGTGCGCGCAACTCGGGAAACTCTCGGAGCCCACGCCCGTAGTCTCAGGGAGACCCGGAGCTCACAGCAATAGGCTCTGGGAGGGATGGATCTGTAAGAGATTCCAGCTGAAACCCATAAACTCTGGAAAGCTCGCCCCCTGCAGGAGGCTCAGAAATCACACCCAAGGCCCTGCATGGAGAGTACGCCATTAGCCCTGGGGACAGTGCTGGGCTGGCACTGAGGACAGTAGCCCAAAGCTGACTGAGTGAGGAACAGGGAGAAAAGCTGTACGAGTCGCCTCCCAGCCTGCTACAGCCAGCAAGTCCAGAAAATCCAGTTTGGCCTGTGTGAAAATAGCAAGAGATTTTTTTTTCTTCTTATTCTTTTTTTTTTTTTTTTTTTGGGTGTTTTGTTTCATTTTGTTTTGTGGGTTTTTTTTTTGTCTGTTTAGTTGGGTTTTTTGTTTGTTTGTTTTGGTTCGTTTTTCGTTTTTGTGGGGTTCTTTTTGTTTTGTTTTGATTATATATTTTTTATCTCTTTATTACTTCTACCTTTTTTATCCCTCAATTCCTTTTGCTTCTCTTTACTTCTTTCTGGCTTTATTCCTTCTTCCTTTCTTTCCAATTCTATTTCTCCTTCCCTCCTCTTTTTTTTTACTTTTTTCTCTCTCTTCTTTTTTCACTCTATTCTTTTCTCTTTTTGAATACCCACGAGTGAGGCAAAGAAATCCTAGAACTGTGGAAAAACCAGAGTTGGACCAAAAGAGGGGGTATTCCCACAGCTGAGACAGTGGAAGCTGTGAACACCAGGATACCTGAAGAAGACTATAACACTGAATCTCACAGGTATTCCACCACAGAAGTTCACACCATAAACGCAGGTAGCCAGAACAGATCAACTTAAGAAGCAGAGGTTTACAAGAAGAGTCTCACCAACAATGAGAAGACAAAGAAACAATCCCCAAATGAAAGAAAAGGTGGAAGCCCCAGAAAGAATGCTAAATGAAACAGAGGCAACTCAACTATCAGATAAGGAGTTCAAAGAAATGGTTGTCAGGAAGCTCCATGAGCTCTCAATGAGCTACCAGAAACTACAGGGAAGCTACGATGAACTCACTGCAAACTATATCAACATGAAAAAGGAAATAGAAACTATCAAAAAGGGCCAAGAGGAAATGAAGAATACAATTTCTGAGCTGAAGAACACAGTAGAAGGAATGAAAAGCAGAATCGATGAAGCAGAAGATCGGATCAGTGAGTTGGAGGACAAAGTAGAAAAAAACAGCCAGATAGAGCAAGAAAAGGAAAAGAGGCTCAGAAAGAATGAAGAGGGTTTAAGAGAAATGCAAGACAACATGAAACGTAATAATATCCGTATAATAGGAATACCAGAAGGAGAAGAAGAAGAGCAAGGGATAGAAAACCTATTTGAAAAAGTAATGATGGAAAACTTCCCTAATTTGGTGAGAGAAAAAGTCACACAAATCCAGGAAACACAGAGAGTCCCTATCAAGAGGAACCCAAACAGGCCCACTTCAAGACACATCATCATTAAAATGGCAAACTTCCAAGACAAAGAGAGAATCTTAAAGGCAGCAAGGGAGAAAAAGGAAGTAACATACAAGGGAGCCCCGATAAGGTTAGCAACTGACTTCTCAATGGAAACGCTCCAAGCCAGAAGACAATGGCAAGAAATATTCCAAGTAATGAGAACCAAAGGCCTACAACCAAGACTACTTTATCCAGCAAGGCTTTCAATCAAGATAGAAGGCCAAATAAGGAGCTTCCCAAACAAAAGAAGTCTAAAAGAATACACCTCTACCAAACCAGTACTACAAGAGATACTAAAGGGACTGCTTTAAGGAAAGAAAGGAAAAGAGAGAGTGAGGAACACAGATACGAAAATGGCAATGAATCAGTACCTATCAATAGTAACCTTAAATGTAAATGGATTAAATGCTCCAATCAAAAGACATAGAGTAGCTGACTGGATAAGAAAGCATGACCCACACATATGCTGCCTACAAGAGACCCACCTCAGGACAAAAGACCTACACAGACTTAAAGTGAAAGGCTGGAAACAAATTTTCCAAGCAAATGGACAGGAAAAAAAGGCCGGGGTAGCAATACTCATATCAGACAAAACAGACTTCAAAAGAAGAGCTATAAAGAGAGACCCAGAAGGTCACTTCATAATACTCAAGGGAAGAATCCACCAAGAAGACATAAACATTGTAAATATATATGCACCCAACATAGGAGCACCTAAATACATCAAGAAAATCTTAGAGGACTTCAAGAAAGATATTGACAGCAACACAATTATAGTAGGAGATTTTAACACCCCACTGTCAAAAATGGACAGATCTTCCAAACAAATTATCAACAAATATATTGTGGCATTGAACAGTACTCTAGACGAATTGGACTTAGCTGATATATATAGGGCCCTCCATCCCAAAGAAACTAAATACACATTTTTTTCAAACGCACATGGAACATTTTCAAAGATAGACCACATGATAGGACACAAAACAAGCCTCAACAAATTCAAGAAAATTGATATCATACCAAGCATTTTCTCCGACCACAAGGGACTAAAACTAGAAACCGACTTGATGGGGAAAATCCCCAAATCATCAAAATCATGGAGATTGAATAGCATGCTATTAAACAATGAATGGGTAAAGAATGAAATTAAGGAGGAAATCAAAAAGTTTCTGGAAACAAATGAAAATGAACTCACAACAACCCAAAACTTATGGGACACAATGAAGGCAGTCCTCAGAGGGAAGTTCATAGCAATACAGGCCTACCTAAAGAAGACAGAAACATTTCTAACAATCGACTTAACCCTACGCCTACAAGAACTTGAGGAACAACAACAAAGACAGCCCAAGGCAAGTAGAAGGAAGGAAATAACCAAGATCAGAGCAGAATTAAATGACATAGAGACTAAAAGCACAATCCTAAGGATCAATGAATCCAGGAGCTGGTTCTTTGAAAAGATAAACAAAATCGACAAGCCTTTAAGCAGGCTCATCAAGAAAAAAAGAGAGAGGACTCAAATAAACACAATCAGAAATGAAAGAGGAGAGATTACGACTGACACCACAGAAATACAAAGGATTGTAAGAAATTACTATGAAGAACTGTATGCCAAGAAATTTGAAAACCTAGGTGAAATGGACAAGTTTCTAGAAAAATATAACCTTCCAAAACTCAATGAAAAAGAAACAGAAAGCCTGAACAGACCAATAACAGCTGGTGAAATTGAATCAGTAATCAAAACACTCCCGGCGCACAAAAGCCCTGGACCAGATGGTTTCACAGGAGAATTCTACAAAACATTTAAGGAAGAGCTAACCCCTATCCTTCACAGACTATTCCAAAAAATCCAAAATGATGGAAGACTCCCAAACTCTTTTTATGAAGCCAGCATCATCCTAATCCCAAAACCAGATAAAGACATAACAAAGAAAGAAAACTTCAGGCCAATATCACTGATGAATGTAGACACTAAAATCCTCAACAAAATATTGGCAAACCTCATCCAACAATACATTAAAAAGATCATACACCATGACCAAGTGGGATTCATCCCAGGGATGCAAGGATGGTTCAACATTCGCAAATCAATAAATGTAATACATCACATAAACAAAAGCAAGGACAAAAATCACATGATCATATCAATAGATGCAGAAAAAGCTTTTGATAAAGTACAACACCCATTTATGATAAAAACACTCAGCAAAGTGGGAATAGAGAGAGCATTCCTCAACATAATAAAAGCCATATATGAGAGACCTACAGCCAACATCATACTCAATGGGCAAAAACTGAAATCTTTCCCACTAAGATCAGGAACAAGACAAGGCTGTCCACTTTCACCACTTCTATTCAATATAGTATTGGAAGTCTTAGCCACAGCAATTAGACAAGAAAATGAAATAAAAGGCATCCAAATTGGAAAGGAGGAAACAAAACTATCATTGTTTGCAGATGACATGATAGTGTACATAGAAAAATCCTATAGACTCGGCCAAAAAGCTGCTCGACGTAATAAATGAATTTGGCCAAATAGCTGGATACAAAGTCAATATCCAAAAATCAAAGGCATTTTTGTATACCAACAGTGAAACAGCAGAAGCAGAAATCAAGAAAAAAATCCCATTCGATATAGCAAAAAGAAAAATAAAATACCTAGGAATAAACCTAACCAAGGAGGTAAAACACCTGTATGCAGAAAACTACACAACACTGAAGAATGAAATCAAGGAAGACACAAACAAATGGAAGCATATACCATGTTCATGGATCGGAAGAATTAATATTATCAAAATGTCCATATTACCCAAAGCAATTTACAGATTCAATGCAATACCTATTAAAGTTCCAATGGCATATTTCACAGACATAGAACAAACACTTCAAAAATTTATATGGAATCATAAACGACCCCGGATAGCGGCAGCAATTTTGAGAAAGAAGAGCAAAGTAGGAGGGATCACAATACCTGATACCAAACTGTATTACAAAGCCACTGTAATCAAAACAGCCTGGTACTGGCACAAGAACAGACACGTGGACCAGTGGAATAGAACAGAGAGCCTAGAAATAAACCCAAGTCTCTACAGTCAATTAATATTCGACAAAGGGGGCAGCAACATAAAATGGAGCAAAAATAGCCTCTTCAATAAGTGGTGCTGGGAGAACTGGACAGCTACATGCAAAAAAATGAAACTCGAGCACCAACTTACACCATACACAAAAATAAATTCAAGGTGGATAAAAGATTTAAATATAAGCCATGACACCATTAAAATTCTAGAGGATAATATAGGCAGGAAAATCTCAGATATTTCACGCAGCAATATTTTCACTGATATGTCCCCTAGAGCAAGGGACATAAAGGAAAGAATAAACAAATGGGATCTCATCAAAATAAAAAGCTTCTGCACAGCTAAAGAAAACAGTATTAAAATAAAAAGAGAACCAACTGTATGGGAAAACATATTTGGAAATGATACCTCAGACAAGGGATTAATCTCCAAAATATATAAAGAACTTACAAGACTACTCTAAGAAGACAAGAAACCCAATTAAAAAATGGGCAAAGGATTTGAACAGACACTTCTCCAAGGAGGACATACAGAGGATCCAGAGACACATGAAAAGATGCTCGATATCTCTAGCTATCAGAGAGATGCAAATTAAAACTACAATGAGATACCACTTGACACCAGTCAGAATGGCCTTCATAAACAAAGCAACAAACAGCAAGTGTTGGAGAGGCTGTGGAGAAAAGGGGACACTAGTGCACTGCTGGTGGGAGTGCAGACTGGTACAACCACTATGGAAAACAGTATGGAATTTTCTAAGAAAACTAAAAATGGACATACCTTTTGACCCAGCAATTCCACTGCTTGGATTATATCCTAAGAATCCTGAAACACCAATCCAAAAGAATCTATGCACCCCTATGTTCATAGCAGCACAATTTACAATAGCCAAGTGCTGGAAGCAACCTAGGTGCCCATCAGTTAATGAATGGATCAAAAAACTGTGGTACATTTACACAATGGAATTCTATGCAGCAGAAAGAAAGAAGGAGCTCCTACCCTTTGCGACAGAATGGAAGGAATTGGAGGGTATCATGCTAAGCGAAATAAGCCAGGCAGTGAAAGACAAATACCATATGATCTCACCTTTAACAGGAAGCTAATCAACAAAACAAACAAACAAGCATAATATAAACAAAGACACTGAATTTGAGAACAGTCTGACAGTGTCCAGAGTGGGAGGGGAGGGAATTTCAGGGGACAAGGGGAACGGTTTAGAGCAACAAGTATAAAGGACTCATGGACAAAAACTATGGGGGGTGGAAATGGGAGGAAGGTGGGGAGGGCTGGGGTGGTGGGCTGGGGCGGGGTAAAAGACAGAAAACTGTACAATATCAACAATTAAAAAATACTGATTAAAAAAAATAAAACAACCTAAGGATTTTTTACCTTTTAGAAAAAAAGGTAAAATTATATAAAATTGTTACTCTTTTATCAGATGTTTGAAGGGCTTAAGACCTCTTACACCAGAAATATCATCTTCTTGGCACAGATTTGTCTGCGTTCTTAAGCATAAGTTAACAGATTTTATCTACCTTTCTATTTCTTGAATTCTTGTTACAGATTTTATTAATAGAGAGGTTTATTGCAACAAGCAAAAAGTTAACAAATAATTTAAGCAGCAGCAAATAATAAGCCACAAATTCCTGAAGATTCCAATATCACAATATTCTGAATGCTTTTCTTTCCTTTTGAGGCAGCTGAAGACATGGGGGATGTCTTTGGTCCATTTGCGACTTGGAGCCTTTTGTCTCATCATGAGTTCAGTGTTCTGCATTTCTGGGCTGCGTACATCGTGGTCAGCCCTTTGGGGAATCATTTGTAAATGTACTGCCCCCATATAATCCTTCTTTTGGTGGTTGTTGTTTTGCATAGCTTTTGCATCACTCTGATATTTATTTATCAACTTAAAAGAGGAAAAGAGGAAAGCTAATCTTTCTCTAACTTTTGAAGTTTATTTTCTTTCCAATTCAATGTCTCAATTTCTTTGTCCCTTTACTAAAGAGTGTTGAACTCATCATCAGTTTACACACTCTTTAAAAAGCTCCTCCCACCTCCCTGCATACAAATTTCTCCTTTATTTTTTAAATTTCCATAAACATGAATAATAAAAATATAACATTGTCCAGTGACTTGATCACTAAGTGAGAGAGAGTTAAAAATAGATGTGTATAAAAAGAGGTCCTAATTTTAGTTTCACATTTATTATTTTAATTTTTTCCCTAATTTACCTACCTGTCTCAATTTATAACAGTTGCAGAAATGAGAAGGATGAACGTGCAATATTTCATAGAATATGAGCTAATGATTTGGGTGTCCTTCTGAAAAAGATGAGCTATGGCCTTTCTGTGGTTAGAGCCCAGCTCATAAAACTCCATCGCTTAACATTTTCTTTAATCACTGTTCCAGCTGCTTTACTGGCTGGATGAGATGAGAGGACTGCCGTCTCGTCAGAGGACGTGAAAGACAAATGAGGGCATTTGGGAAATATTTTCAGTCACTGTTTCTTTATGGAGCATAAGATTCATTAAAAGAGAAATGTGAATACCTTATTTCCATAGTTTGAAACCTTACTTATCAATATGTAGGCCTTGAGTGAATAGAACTTTTCTGAAAAAGCATGGGTTATAAGACTTTTACTAGGTTTTTCATAGCTGAAATAATTATAATACATCTTATAATTGAACAGCTCCTGTTTTCTAGACCAAGTTCAGCTTAGGGTAAATGGCAGTAGGTTGTCTGATTTGTCATGTGTGCAGGTAAACAGAATCTGAACAGCTGGATTCCACACATCCTGTAGCTTAGAACTTTCTCATTAGGTATTTTTCCTCTATATTCTAATTAATTTTGATTTTTCATAATGTTCTTTGTAAAGGCACTTATGTGTAATTTCAGCACCTAATAAGTTTCCAGTGATAAACCTTTTGATGTCTTTGTTTATGACTTGTGATTTTAAAGTTGAGAGTCAAGAAAAAATATTTTTTCTAAAATTACAAAACAATTGAATTGATGGCTGTACTATGGGGGAAAATACATAATGATGATATTCATAGGTATTCATATGAAAAATGACTGGGAGGTGAAAGACAAAAATGAAAAAGATTTCATTAGGATAGTGAGATGTTAACATTTAAAAACTCTTTCATTTTATTTTTATTTTTAACTGTTTTTTATTGTTGTTCAAGTACAGTTGTCTCCATTTCTCCCCAACTCTCCCCTCATCCCAGCCCTCCCCACCTCCTACCCCTGATCCTACCCTCCTTTGTTTTTGTCCATGTGTCCTTCGTAGATGTTCCCGAAAGCCCTTCCCCCTCCCCCATTATCCCTTCCAACTTTTATTATATTTTTATTATTTTTAAAGATTTTATTTATTTATTTTTAGAGAGTGGAGAAGGAAGGGAGAAAGGGAGAGAAACATCAATGAGTGGTTGCCTCTTGAGCGCCTCCTACTGGAGAACCTGGCCTGCAACCCAGGCATGTGCCCCAACTGGGAATCAAAATGGCAACCCTTTGGCTGACAGGCTCTCGCTCAATCCACTGAGCCACACCAGCTGGGGTTCATTTTATTTTTATATCTTCTTCCCATGGAGAAGCCTGCAAAGCCAGACTTGCTAGTGAAATCCCTTTCATTTTCAGAAATTATAATTTGACTTGATATTTGTTAACCATAATGAATAAGAGCAAACAGCTGTTTTTATAACTGTTGATTCTTTATCTATAAGAATAATAGAGGTCACTGTAGGTAGTATTTATGACACAATTTCCATGATTTTGTTAAATTACTAGCTATTTTCTGTTTATTTTAATAGGTAAGTGTTTTAAAGGACATCCACTTTTCCTGATGTTATACTTTATACATTTCTACATCTATATATTTTTAGGGAACTGTATATTTTTGTATTTTAGAAAGCATACAATTTTAAAAAGGGAAATATAAAAGACAGCTTTTCACTTTCATTTGGATGTTCTTTGTCCTACATTCAAGTTCTAATTTCAATTTCTCAAATTATTAGCCTGTGACAAAGTAAATTATTGGTGAAAGATTCACATGTCACTTACATTCTTAGTTGGCTAAGTAAGGCCCAGTAATACTTGCAAACACTCGCAAGAAGGTGTTTCTAGGAAGTAGCAAGCAGGGGTGCTGCTCATCAGCACCTCTACATTGTCGTATGAATCAGAAAGAAGAACTTGTGATCCAAAAGCCATTTTGGAAGCAGGTCCCTAAGCCAGCCTGTTCAGTGGCTTTGGGAGAGTCCATTCTCCTTGAAGTCAAAAGCTGGGGTTTGCCACCTTAACCTGTAAAGACAGTGGGAGCAGGGGGTCTGGGTCTAATTGGTATTTATTGCTGTCATTGTTTTGGATTCCGGACCTTTGATAAACCTTTCCCAGCACAGCAACCCCATGGTTAACTCCACAGCAGTGAGGAAGCTCTGGAAGCAGAGCTGCAATTAACCTTCACAGGCAAAACAATACATAAAAAACTGAGAGAAGGCTTGTTTCTTACAGATGCAATTTTAATGACAGCTGGCAGGTAAGAACAATGTGCCTTAAAATGAGATCATACTTGGTGTTCATACACAATAACCAAAGAAGAAATATGTGTCAAAAACTGACTAATTATTCATACTGCAGTAAAGATGAGAAAGAATGTAAGGACAAAATAGTTATAATTAAAAAGTAGATTGTTTTTAATACTGGGATTCAAGTGTAAGTGTTTTCAGGTGGCTTTGTATTTAAGGGAGAATGCTCAAAGAGTGTGAAAACCCTAACCACTCCCTCAGAACTTTTTCTGTGTTTCTGTGTTGTTTATAAACACCACCCCTTACACATAGGGGTATAAGAAGCTGATTCCAGGAGATTGTCTTAAGAAGCTGCAAATTCCAGGTAATTGTCAGTGAGCGAGACACTTACCTGCTCTATGCCTCATTTTGGTATCTGAAAAGTTCAAAGAGGCCCCTCCACAGCCTGTAAGCTGAAGCCTCGGTCGAATTACACTTGGAGGATTTTAGGGGGCTCTACGTTCCATGACTCCATAGTGCCGCCTCTGTAACTTATCCCTTGACGGGCTGTTTCACATGTTAGTAATCACAGGAGGCTGAGGAAAGTTCATTAGAAGATGAAGGGAAATGGAAGTTAAGAGAGGAGTCCAGCTCTGAACCTACAGAACAGTATCTGGAGGTACAGTAAGTAGTGTTTGGAAAGTGACCTGGGACAGGTAAAGAGGCCAGGTGGAGGCCATGCAAATAAAGGACAATAGCAAACCAGGGGAAGGAAAGACTCAGAAAAGGAAAAAGGTGAGGCAGGGTTTTATGCATGAATTAGTGAAGGAGACCCATCTAAGAGGTGGGATTCGGTAACAGAATTGAGTCAGGCTGGTCGGGAGGAGGGAGTTAGCCCAGCCTCACACCCAACTCTTGCCTGAGCAGTAATCCAGGGTTGTGAATTGTCTGTGCTTGCGGGCTGACTGGCATTGGTGAATGTAAAGATTTATAAATTTGAAAAGCAGATATATTGTTCCATCTTTGTTCCAAAGCATTTCCCTTCTCAAAAGCTGTGCTTTGAATTTAGAGGCTGTTATGAAGGTTGAACTCTCAAGAGAATAAAGACAATGTTGAAAGTGAGGCATGGTTGAAATCTGGGCCGAGGCCCGGAAATTCTGATGCTGTGAATCTCCCAGTGCCTGCCTGGGGCCTCCGGGAGTTGCTGATATTGAAGACTCTCAGCTGAAATACATTCTGTACCTTAATTTTTTACTGTGTCAATTTCCATTCTAAATTACTTGTCAGCTTGGGAATATTCTGATATTAGTCTTTACCCTGGTGTTACAGTTTTTCTTCTACTTTTCTAAACTTGAAACTTAATAAAATGCCCTGTGTAGTTAAGCCTTGCTCCTATCTTCTCTCTTGCCATCTCTTTTCCCTAAAGTTTAGCCATGTTTTTAAGCTTCAGAAGTTCTTGGAAATTTTATCTTGGTACTTTTGTTACTTTAAATTGATTTTCTATACAAGGGAAGTCCTCCTGGATTTGACCTCTATTCGTTTTTCATCTCATCTTTATGTACACACACACCAGCTGTTACCAGGTGGCGAAGAAGATTGGACAATGGGCTGTTGCTGGCAATAATTCAAAGCATCAATTTCCCCCACTATCTCTGAACTGTGCTGACATTCTCAGTGGCCACTGGGGGGAGTCACATACCCGTGTTCTCTCAGACTTAACAGAGTCCTTTTTTAAGAAAGGCAGGATTATATTTAGCTTGTGGTCAATATGAAAAGTAAATCGTTTTAAATGCCTTTGGAAAGAAAATGAGAGTTCAAATTGTCAAATGTGTGCTTTAAACTTGAAAAAAAATTTTATTTTACTTGGCTTTCTCTACTTCTTTTTCTAAAAAAAAGAAAAAAGGCTGCCTGCTTAAGGAGAAATGCTCTCAAAGGTGGCTGTGAGGCAATTAAAACTCCAAATATATTTGTCTTGTTTAATTCATCAGTGCATGGCATAGATATTAGAGCTCCCATATTCTCCAGGAGGATGAATCAAGCAGCATTACAGGGCACAATTTTAATTTCATTCTCTTTGTTTTGCATTGCTGAATTGAATTCATTTTTAACTTCATCATCTAAGAACAAACTTAAATCATAGAGTCAAGAGATGATCAAAGCTATAGGAAGCAGAAAGATGAAGGGTAGAAAGACAGCAGGACTGCGGCTTCCACAGCAGTTTATGAGTGGTTATTTTGTGTATTGTTTGAACACAGTATTAAAAAAAACAACTGAGAAAGAGTGATGAAATAAAAAATGGCATCCTACCTCAGGACCTGGGGTTTATTTTAAGAGTCTTTTTTTTTTTTTTTTTTTTTTGAGGAAAAGAGTCTAATCTATATTGAGAAATATTGGATGTGGGATTAAAAGAATCTATAAACCTAGTGACTTAAGACCTTGATTAGTGTGATGAAAACAGAAGAAACTGTACCTCTGAGAACCTTGTGCTTGGCTTATTTGTAAGAAGGAACCCTTGTTTGATTAGACTGAGGTGGTAGTCTCTTCATTTTCCTGCAATGAAATTTACCAAGTTTCATAATCTAGTTCCTGTTTCCATTTAACTGTGATACAGTTATTTGAGGGATAATAATTTTAAAATCTTAATATTCAATCATATTAATGATGTATCAGATTTATGTAAACTATATGTTAATGCTCATTACAGTTAAAAAAGAATCTTCTTTAGGAAAAAATTAAATTAAGCTATTAGAATTCTATGACCTAAAAGATCATCTTAATCAAACTCTTTTGGTTTTTCTCTAAAAAAAAAAAAAAAAAAAGTCATACCCAGGCAGTGAAAGACAAATACCATATGATCTCACCTTTAATAGGAATCTAATCAACAAAATAAACAAACAAGCATAATGTAACCAAAGACATTGAAATTGAGAACAGGCTGAAAGTCACCAGAGGGGAGAGGGGAGGGAATTTCAGGGGAAAAGGGGAAGGAGCTACAGGAACAAGTATAAAGGACACATGGACAAAAACTATGGGGGGTGGAAATGGGAGGGAGGTGGGGAGGGCTGGGGTGGTGGGTTGGGGTGAGAATAAAAAACAGAGAGCTGTACAAAATCAACAATTAAAATAAAAATTGAAAAAAAAGTCATACCTATGTTTGTGACCACATTTAATTTTGGAAGTCAACTTTAGTTATAAATGTGATTAGAAAGTTGATGGTTCAACAGAATTATTAAGATTCTATTTTTGTAAAGAAAGATACAATATTGGAGGATCATTTTGGGGGAGTAGTTTGGTAGAAAACTAGAATTTTTTGAGGGTTTGCTCTGTATCAAACATTTTCCATAAGTTTCCTCATTTATTCTTTCCAATAATACAATGCTATGTATATATTTTAAAGATGAGGAAATTCAAATGCAGATGTTAATTTAAAAAAGTTTGAATAATTAGTGTATTGTCAAAAACATTGTCAAAACAGGTCTCATAATACTACCATCTATTCTCTTAGCTTAAAATATTCTATGATTTAATTTTGTACCATTTAATTTAAACTGTTATATATGTTTATAAAATGTGTTTTATTAATTTTAGAGTGCTATATCAAAATAGTATAAGCAAATCTATGTTGTCTACTTGTGTCAACTTACATAGAGAAGCTTACACAGCTCTTCCCTGAAGGCTATGCTGATTAACTGTTTAACTATTTTTCTCTTCCCAGAACTCAGATTTTCAGATTTATTAAAATTTTCACTGTGAAGGAATAAATGTGGGTGTCTTGCTCTGGTATCTAATACCTCCTTACTGAATTAGAAATACATAAGTAAACTTGTTTCTAATGAACCTCTTTTTTCGTTTGAAGTGTTGAGGACTACCTTACTTTTTTAGAGGTAAATGGGAGTCCCACATGAATATTGGAGAAAGAATAAAGGGGAAATGCGATTATTATTTTTTTGGTAGCTCAAATATTCAATTGAAGCAAATGTTTATTGGACAATAGGAGAAGAAGGTGATGGAGAAGGACAACAAAATCTGCTTTAATCACAGTGATGAGTGAAACATTTTTTTTTAGTCCTTTCATTTATTTCTTGAACCAGTATTATATGCCATTTAACAAAAAGGCTTAGATTAACAAATGAATGCTATGCTAAAAGTACTGGGTTGGCCAAAATGTTTGTTAGGTTTTTCCCATACAATGGCTGTAGTAGTGCTTAGTTGTCTTTAACTTCATTCAAAACAATTTTGTTAGGTTGTATTGTGACAGCTTTCATAGCAATGGGCGTTTAAAAAAACATCGAAATTGGTGAATTTTTGTGTAGTCACTTTAATATTGAAGAGAGAAGAAAATACACAATATTTTTGGCATGTTTGCTTCTTTTAAGAAAGGTAAAAACACAACTGAAATCCAAAAAAAAGATTTCTACAGTGTTGTGGAGAAGGTGCTATGACTGATCAAATGTGTCAAAAGTGGTTTGGGAAGTTTCTTGGTACAATTGGCATTTTGGCCAAAAAATTCTTTGCTGTGGGGCTGTCTGATGTACTGGAAGATGTTTAGCCCCACTCCTGGCCTCTACCCACTAGAAGCCAATAGTGGGAGATAGCTGATATACTCAAAATATCCAAATCAATAAATTATTAGTGAAAATGAAAAATGTGTCTGTCATTTTATGGAAAAAAACTAAATAGACTATTCGGCCAACCCAATAGAAAGTAGGGGGTACTTTATTAGAAGAATAAACATTATTACAGTGAAAAGAAATACTTTTAAATGACAGTGGATTTTGTCTCAAATTTTGCTGGGCCAACATCACAGTCCAGGCAATCAAATAGTCAATATGTCAATTATATATAATAGATCAATTTTAAATGAAAAAAATAGCCAGAGATTCAAAGTGACCTGGATACATTCTCTCACAAGCACATTGTTTGCTATGCCCTCATTGCAGTGTTCTAGGCACAACTTGTCTTGAATAATTTAATCTGGTTTCCGAAGGTCACTTATTTGCAGTCAGCAATCTAGCCTCTGAGTCTACATTATTAATTTTTTAATTTAGAAAAGAACTAGAAAGCATGTGTCCATATTGTTTGGAAATCTACTTCTAATTTGCTGAAGAGTTAAGAAAATCCTCATTACCCCTAACTTTTTATTCTGAGAACCTCATAACTCCAGAGACGTTTAAACGAAGGCACAGTGAAGACTCACATGACCTTCACCTAGAGTCTGAGACTGCTAGCGTTTTGTTGCATTTTATTTCTCTCTCTGTCTCTTTCTCCACACACCCACTTTTTAAAAAACCTATTTGAAAATAAAATAAGTTGCAGACATTGCAGACATCATGCCATTTTACCTCTGGACACCTTGACATCCATTTTTAGGATAAAAGGATTTTCTTATACTTAACCATAAGACTACTAACATACTTAAGAAAATTTATAGTAATTCAACAAATTTAATATCCAGTTCATTAAAAACTTTCTCAAATTTTCTCCCAATGAGATCCCCCTATTTTTTGGAGGTTTTTTTGAGTAGCTCAGTAGAAAGCTTCTCAGCAAATCCAAGTTAGTTCGTTAGAAGAGGGTGGTTCCAGGTGCTGGACTCTGGAGGCATCATATTTCTAATGAGACCATTTCTGTAACCTGGGAGCTTCCAATATTATGTGGTTGCATAGATCACTCCTGTCCAATCTACACCTATAAATATGTAGTGCCTTATCTGTAGGGAAGGACCTGTCCCTCCTGGTACATCGGTCGGACACACAGCGGTAATCCATGCACAACCTAAATTGTGAGAATGTAAGTGTTATGAGAAATGCATGTACTCTGCTATTCCTCCTCTTTAAACCTTTCACTTCACAAACCCTATTTTATAGCTGAGTACTATGTATCTGTGTCCTCTTTAGATGGCATTCTTCAGAGACTTAAGCGATTTATTTTTTGCCATGCACAACACAATCAGGGTTCACACACTGCTTTTGATTTTGATCTCTCTTTAGTCTTAGATAGAGCAGAGATCCTTTTTTTCATTTTCACCCCATTACAGTGACTTTTGAAGAGTCCAGGGTTCACACATTCTAGATTTGTCCGATTGGATTGCTTCCTCATGGTATCATTTAATTTGTTCCTCTATATCCTGTATTTACTGTAATTTGAATGTTTAATCTAACAGTTTGACTAGATTTTAAAAACAATATGGCAAGAGTTCATAGGTGATGATCCATACTTTCTATTACATTATAATAGAAGGAATATGATATATGGTTGTCCCATATTAGTGATGAGTTCAGGTGCTGACTACCAAAATTGATACTGAAAAAGGCATATGTTTGCTCTTTTAAATTAGTATTTAATCTACTAGTGATATTTTGGCAACGTGGCTATCCTCTTACACAACTATATTTCACCCAATGGTTTTAGAATAAAATTGAAAAAAAATAAAAAAAGTAAATAACTCTGGATGGTGAACTTATGTGTATTTTTTGTTGTCTTACTTTAATAAGAAATATATGTTGAACCTCAGGTGTGTGCTGTTTACAGTTTAAGGCACCAGAGCTCAAAGTTTCTGTTTCTGGTGGGCAGAAGTTATATTCAGGGGAGTGAGTCATATAAACGTGTTAGTATAATTGGTAAGTGATTATCATAAAGAGATACACAGTACTTTCCCATGTTAAATGTTGTCTAAAGGACACATACTATTTTAGTAATAAGGAAGCATAATTTATTTTAAAGGGAGCAAAAGATAGATCAAAGAGGGGTGCAAACGGGAGGAGAAAATTCTTTGGCTGGGGAAATTGTCAAAAGCAAATTAGTTTATTTCACAGTTTTCTTTCAATTCTGATTAATTAAACCAGAGGTTTTCTCTCATGAAGCTTTGCTTATTAACCTCTGTGCTTTACATTAAACTAGATTTTCACCCTGCATTTTGGTCAATGGTAGCGAGCGTATTTATAGTCAACTGTCACATTAATTAAAGAATATGAAGTAAAATATTATTCTACTAAATTATGTTTCTTTAGAATAGGCAAGCCCTTTATTTATCATTCTAATTTTTTTGTTTGCATTTCTACTCTAGCTACACTGTCAGGTAAAGCCTTTTAAATATCTGCACAATAATTTATGCTGAAGCTCCTGAGTAGCGAGTCAGGGCATTAGTGCATTCGTCTGTTCAGTGAAATTCTTAAGAATCCTTAGAGAAAGGAGAGGACAGGGTGGGGAACCAAATGGAGAGGACTCAAGTGGCATTTACATTTTCAACTTGTGATGTCTTTGGCAATATTGTTTAAGCTTATCTGTATTTGTTTTCTTTTATTACTTTTTTCATTTATAATCATTAAAGTGATATTTTGATGGAGGCAAAAAAATGCTATAAAAAGAATTTAGTAGAAAATAAATTAAGGCTGACTTTTCAAATCTATTTGGTAATAAACATACCCAACTCAAAACTTTCATTAGTATCACAGATATTAATTATTTCTGGGGAAGAGCAGCATGTTTACAGATGATAACTAATGCACTTTATGAAGTTCAGGCTGGCCTAGTGGCACATTAAGCTTTGCAGAGACTAACCATGTTTGACTGAATGAGAGAAATTCACCCAGGATGCAATCTTAGGGACCATTTACTTCATAAAAAATCCTTACAAAAATTATATTTTACTAAGTGCTTGGGTTTTTTTCTTTTTAGTTCCATTTCTAGCTCATGAAGGTAGTCATTAGAATAATGCATGTATTCTACTTTCAGAGAAGAAATTTCTGATTTGCAAAGCTGAAGTACAGATCAGAAATTGCTATCCTCTGATTGCCCAATGCACTACAGATACAGACAGTGATAGGACAAAATCCTGCTTTCAAGCAACTCTCAGCTTAAGCCTATCTGAGTCATTACCGTGGACACAGGTATCTGTGTTAGGAATGTTTTATAGGTCACTGTCAGCTAGTGAGGGCCTTGGGATATCAGTGACAAATATCCATTTAGGAGAATACCTTATGGACTAGTTGAGCTCTTCTGTCTTTTTGTAACAGTTGAAACAAAATTAATTTATGTACTTCCTGTCCTAAGGCCATGAGGAACTAGTCTAGCTTCAAGGCCTTTTTAAAACAATAATCAATAAAAAAACAAATAAAACAACAATGAATTTGATGTTCATGCAAAGTGGTGGTGAGTCACAGTTAAGTGATTGTGACACGTATGAAAAGCAAATTTATGTCACAGAAAAAAAGAGCTCTCTGAATAGGTGGTTACGGATAATTTTGTAAAACCATCTGGAAACTTTGATGAAGGAAATGGTTGCTGCCTGAGAGCACACTGCTGATAGAAACCTTTAAACATGTCTTCACTAAATTTTATATGTGCTCGAATTGCCACCTGTTTTGTGATCACTATAGTCCAGACTGTGCCTATGAAATATGTTTTCAAATGCAGTGTAAATGGGTATTCTGGAAGCCTTTGTTTTTGATTTTAAGTATTTCTAATATTCACTGGAAGTATAATAATATAAAAAATTTCAGTCAGCATTTTCATGGTGTAATTCCATTGTCCTCTCATAAAACTATAGAAATAATGGAAGTAAAAAAGAAGGTATTTAAGGAAGTTGAAAGGAATGTTGCTTATTTATTTGACATAGCGTTCTTCATGGTCTAGCTCCTAAGTGTCCGTTCTGAATTCACACCATGTCCCAATATACATTTTTCTTCTTTATTCATCCAAATTAACCAATCGGTAACAGTTTCCTAATGTTCTAATTCCTTTTGAACATGTTTGTCAAAACATGTTGTCACCTTACTGTGTCTTTTGTGTGCTTTTTATCAGTGCCTGCAACGGCCTAGAGGACATTACCAGAAAGAAAATTATATCGCTGTTGACAAAGTTCATCTCATGAGAGGCCAAATTTCTTCTTCCTTCTGGTCCTGTTCCTTTTCTTTACCCACACTTCTCCAGGCCTTTTTGACTCATTTCTTTGGTGATGGTTAGGTTCTCTGGGAAGCAGATATGGAGACTGAGTAGGCATGTCAAAGGGGAAGGAAGAGGGAGAGGAGGCAGACACAAACAAGGAGAGGCCAGGTTATGCTGAGCTGATGAAGCCTAACAGAGAAGTTTGGGGCAAGGATCACCTGTTAGAGGGGTACCACGTTGGATGGAAGCAAGCAGCCCTTGTACCATCATCTTGTTCATTCATTGGCTAGTCCCCTTCACTCTCAGAAAAGAGTGACCTCAGCTGGAACTCTAGAATTCACCCTGTTATCATTAATGGCTGGAGGCCATCGGTCTTGCACTGCTCACCTCGCAGTTGGGCAGCTTGTCGTTCCTTAAAACGACTATCTCTTCTCTGCATCCTATCTGCCCTCTCCCACCCTTCCAGGATTCCAGTTCGACACTTGAGATGCAGCAAAGTTCTCAACACCCCCAATTTCTGGTTTCATTGAGGGGTATTTTCCTCTTCTGTGTATTAGAAAGGGGCCTTATATTTTCATATTTAAGATAGCAAAAATAAATAACCCTTTCTCTGGTTGATTTAAAGGACTCCTTACAACATGACTGTGTTGCTGAATTTAAGGGCTCCATCTATTTACTCTGTCTCCTCTAGTATACATGAAGAAGAAAAAAGAGGTGAGAGAGAAAAAGAATCAGATCAAAGATCGTCTTCTCCATGGATGTTTTCTCAACACCTTCCTCTAGGCTGAACTGACTATTTTTCATTGGTGTTTACACCGTATGCTGTGAGTTTCTTAGCATGTTGTATTCTCCTACTTGACTTTCTTGTCCATCTCTTCATTGGACTGTATATTTTTCAAGGGCAAGAAAATTCCTTGTTTTTCTGCCTGTCTGTAAAACTTAGGCTTATAATAGATGCTTTGGATTTTAACTCCATTCTATGACAGCAGTGCCAAACTCACTGTGATACAAAGCTATATTTTAAGTATTTTCATGAGAGATTTCCAAACTGTTAAAAAATATACTCAGTACTCAATCACTACTTTATAAAAATATTTATAATATACACATATTACAAAATTTAGAAAATACTGAACAGTTCCTAGGAAAAAAATAATTGTCCCACATAAATATAATCAATATTTTATTTCTTTTGTGATTTTTAATATGATTTAAAATTTTTATGAGTTGCCATATATGAATACCTATACATTTACATATTATTCAATATCCTTCAAAAATTATTTGTTTAATTATTTTTCTATTATTGGAAGTTAGTTTTTCTTAACTGATATTTACTTTTAAGTGCAAACCGTCATTAATTTTCTTCAATATAAATCTCTACTCTCATCTCTATTTCTTTTAGGTTAAACAGCAATACATTTACTTATCTTTGTTTACATTGTCTAATTATTTTCTATAGAATTTATACCAGTCTATTCCACCAGCTATGTGTGTGTGGGACCCTTCTCACTACACTCTTGACAGCATTCTTTATTTATTTTTAAAAAAGATTTTATTTACTTGTGTAAACTGTGATGTATCCATCATGGATGAAAATAAAACTACCAAGACATGATCTGCTTGGGGAGGAGAGGTGGCCAAACTCTCAAAGGAGAATGACCCAGAGCCCCTTCCTCACTAGGCTTTTATTGGGTTCAAATACACAGGAATGCAGGTAAATCAGGTGGCAAGGATCAAACAATGGTTAACATTTCAAAGAAATCTGAGGGCTTAATCTGAGTCAGTGTCTGTCAGGAAAGGGGGTTGCAAAGCTTTGTGAGACATACCCATTTCCTCCTTGGACCCTTATCATTTAAATGAGAGCACTCTTAGCAGACAAAACAGGTTTCACAGGACTTTACGAGAATTCTTTCTTATGCCGGATCGCCCGGGAAACTGTTCTAGCTGGCACAGGGCTGCATTGCTCGCCCTCATAGTTTCAGGCTTTAAGCTGATTAGGCCCAGGAAGCAGAAGACAACTCCCAGATGGAAATGGGGACTTGGGCTATGTTAGAATAGCCGGGAGGTGAGGGTCCATCACCCCCTCTTTGCTGCAGCCCCCCGAGTCCTTCCATAAGGGGCTCCCAAGTGGTTGTGTCTGGCTTAGGTTGCCCCTCCCATGAGGAGTCTTACCCATCACTGACTAACCGACTAAGCATTGGGGCCAGAGATGGATCAGGCAGAAGCAGTGCTCCTGCCAGGGAGATAAGCTTTGTCTCCTCAGTAGCTCACATCCTCTTGACAGAACAGACCCAGATGAAGTGGGTCCCTTGGGGTCTTACACAGCCCACCATGGGGTGAGGGTTACATTTCCTGAAACCAGGCAGAATGGTCCGCAACATTTACTTATTTTAGAGAGAAGAGAAGGGAGGCATAAAGAGAAGGAGAGAAACACCAATGTGTGGTTGCCTCTTACACCCTCCTACTGGGAACCTGGCCCGCAACCTGGGCAGGTGCCCTGACTAGGAATTGAACCAGTGACCCTTTGGTTTTCAGGCCCATGCTCAATCCACTGAGCTACACCAGCTAAGACAGCATTATTATCTTAAAAAGAGGATGATTATAACAATATTTTCTCTTTTTAGTTGGTATCTCTATTTATCAATAACGAATATTTTGTTATATTTTATTAACTGTGTACTCTCTTCTAAGACTTTTCTATTCATATTCTTTCTCCATTTTCAGTAAACATGTTTTATGAGTTTGAGTTTTTAATCTGGTAAATATTATGAAACAGCTGTCATTGTTCATATAAATAATTTTCTCAGTTTGAATTGTGTTCAGTTTTATGATGTTTTGTCCTGCAGGGAGCTTCAAATGCTACACAGATAAATTTCCTAATGATGTATTCCATTTGTTCCTATGTTTAGAAAGTGCTTCTCTACTCTGAGATCAGTTAAGTAATCATATTTCCACCTTTTTTGCTTTTATTTTTAAATAAAATTTATTTAATACATGTAATTATGATCCAAATTAATCTGTTGCTCAAAAGTATAATTTTTTTCCCAAGCCTTTGGATGATTCATTCACACACATTGGTTTGCTATGCTTCTTCTTCATCCATTATGATTTTTGTTATTTTATGACTTTAAGACAGTCTATACTGTTCCGTTGATTTGTTTGCCCACTCTGAAATAATATTTACAAATGTTTTTATGGATGCTTGAAAAGAAGGTATATTTCCTGTTAGTGAAAAACATACACTCATGCATCCATATATTCAACGTTTGTTTCAAGTCAATCCAAATAACTTCAGAAATCACACACGTGAGAGCAATGTGCTCAACAGCCAGATGCAATTAATTAGGGAGTGGCGCCCATGAGGTATCAGGGAGAGCACACACCTGCCTAAAGACATAAGTGCAAACACTTTTATTAAAGATTGTACTGACACAATTTCTCAGCCTCAGCTATGTTTTTAGGGTGAATTTGGACTATTGTCTCTTCATTTCTATATCTAGTATGCCTGATTATATTACATGGATAGATTTTATTTGAAACGAAACAGAGGAATTGTTAACTGCTTTTGTTTTCTGAGGAGGCAAGAAGGATGCACACTTTTTATTTGGAAAAGGGATTGGGGTGGGAGGAGAAAGGAAAGACTGAAGTTTCAAAGCTTCTATCAATTAATCCATGTTCAATACGATCTAATCTTTAGACTTTTGGAAAGCTCAGTTACTATGCACATAAATAGTACTGATGCTTAGGGGGTGGCAGTTTGATGAAAGAAGAGATTAGTGACCCTGTCTTTGTTGAGAAGTAAAATGATGAGAAGAGTTCAGAACAATGTGTATTTAAGTTTAAATACGTACTTCCTTTGTTGGTTTTTGCTGTTCCTCTGGCTAATCCTGAAGCTGCTGATGGTGGCCTTCTTGGTAGGAGGCACTGATGGAGTTGCTGTCTCATGGAGGGGTATGTGTGAGTTCTGTGCCCTGTCCTGTGAGATCTCTCTATGGCTCACTTGTCTGGCATGGGGCATCTTTTCTGGCACAAGCACTTTGAATTTATTCTATTCATGCCCTAACCACAGTGGTATTTGCCACAGCCCCCTCATGCTGAATTCCCTTAGCCTGGAGGGTAGCTGGCAAAATGATCTGAAGATCAGCATCTTTTCTGGTGTTCCCTGGACCTATAAGTAATTCATGCACCCTTAGCACATCCAGTGATAACAGTCTTGGCTGCTCTATTGCCATCCCCTTACTTAGCCTACTTTCATTTCTCTTTAATCCATAGAGCAGGTCACCAAGTCTTAGCAGATAGCTGGTCCCCAACTATAATTAGTCCCGTTGCTCATCTTGGAGAAACTAAAACTTTCTATTCAACAATCTCTGAGAGAATCCCCCTCTTGTAAACTTGACTGGAGGGCTGGGGAAATGCCTTTCTCCATGAACTCTACATTCCCCACAGCCCAGTGACCTTCTCTTCTCTACTTTCAGTCATGTTATGTAGGTGCTTGGGGGTGGGGCCTGGCTTGGGGTTGTAGGCCTGGTTCTCCAGCTTTTCATTAGATTTTGTGAGAGATCCTGAGCCCCAGAGCCTCTCTTTAAAATGTGGTATAGCCCTGGCTGGTGTGGCTCAGTGGATTGAGCACGGGCCTGCGAACCAAAGGATCGAGGTTTGATTCCCAGTCAGGGCACATGCCTGGGTTGTGGGCCAGTTCCCAGCGTGGGACACACAAGAGGCAACCACACATTGATATCTCTCTCCTTCTCCCTCTCTCCTACCCTTCCCTTCTGAAGATAAATAAATAAAAATCTTAAAAAAATGTTTAAAATGTGGTATAATAGCACATTTTTGGCTCAAGTTTGCACTCAAGCCAGGTCAGTATAGTTAACAAATTTAATTAATAAATTATACGTTTGCATGTCCACGATGCCTAAATTATTTTATTAAATATTGTTTCAAGGTGAAAATTATGGACTAAAATAAGGCAGAGTATTATGTTCCTCGTGGTCTGTGTGGAATTCAAACAATGGACTCGTCTTATTTCTTAGCGTCCTCTCCCTGTTCTTATTATTGCCCTAGAAGGTTAGGCTGATCCTGTGGGAGGGAGTCAAAAGACTTGAATATTTATTTTCATGTTAAACACAGAGTGTGTGAAATGTTTTGTTGGCAAACTGGTCCTTTAAACGAATAAGCAAACAATCCAAAAAAATACAAAACCACAAAAAAACCCCAACTCCAAACCATATGAAAACAAAAACACTGCTATTTGAAGTGTTTGCCAACTTACAAGGCATAGATTTTTTCACTATGTGGATTTCAACCTGCTGATATTGAGCCACTGAATGGGGAGCAGGAAAGAAATCCACACACTTTGCTCTTCTGAACCAACTGGCAGCAGTGCATCACTGAGTATCTATACAGTCCTAGAGAAGTTGTGATATTGCAACTCTTATGATATATTCCACCCAAGCTGTTTGTTGGAGCTATCTCTAATTTTAAAAAGTTGAGGAAAAGTTATTTTCTGAGATGAGGCAAATTGGAGTGGACCTGAAAACTGAGCAACAGGGAACTGTTAGGGCATTCTTCCTGGGGAAGGCAGAGCTGGGTAACAAGGTGGGAAGGTTGGTTTACCAGAAAAATGAGTGAAATTCATGGCGGTAGGGTAGCCAGCCACTAATGATGTTTAATAGGCTGCCAAGTATGTGTAAATGGTTTGTTTGTTAAGGCAGTCACTCAGCTCCACCGGCCCAGCTTTCAGTTAGGTTGATTCAAAACAAACAAGGCCTATGTGACTTTTCCACAATGGGATTGCCTCCAGAACACAGGTATCATGAACTCCACTACCAAATCAAAGCTAAAATGGGAAAGAAAAAGACTCATATCAGCATAGTTGTCATTGGACACGTAGATTCTGACAAGTCTACCACTACTGGCCATATGATCTACAGATGTGGTGGGATCGGTAAAAGCACCATTGGGAAATTTGTGAAGGAGGCTATTGAGGTGGGAAAGGGCTCCTTCAAGGATGCTTGGGTCTTGGATAAACTGAAAGCTGAACGCGAGTGTGGTATCACCATTGATAGCACCCTGTGGAAATTGAGACCAGCAGGTATTATGTGACCATCATCGATGCCCCAGGACACAGAGACTTTATAAAAAACTGGATCACGGGCACATCTCAGGCTGACTATGGTGTCATGGTTGTTATTGCTGGTGTTTGTGAATTTGAAGCAGGTGTCTCCAAGAATGGGCAGGCCCATGAGAATGCCCTTCTGGCTTACACACTGGGTATGAAATCACTGATTGTTGGTGTTATGGATCCCACCGAACCATCCTACAGCCAGAGGAGATATGAGGAAATTGTTTAAAAAGTCAGCACCAACATTAACAAAATTGGCTACAATCCGGACACAGTAGCATTTGTACCAGTTTCTGGTTGGAATGGCAACGGCATACTGGAGCCAAGTGGTAACTAATGTCCTAGGTTCAAAAAATGGAAACTCACCTGTAAAGACAGCAATGCAGGGGAACCACACTGCTTGAAGCTCTGGATTGCATCCTGCCATCAACTTGTTCAACTAACAAGCCCCTGCAGCTGCCCCTCCAGTATGTCTACACATCTGGTGGTATTGGAGCTGTTCCTGCAGTCCAAGTGGAGACGGGTGTTCTCAAACCCAGCATGGTGGTTACCTGTGCTCCAGCCAATATTACAACGGAAGTAAAGTCTGTCAAAATGCACCATGAAGCATTGAGTGAAACTCCTCTTGAGGACAATGTGGCCTTCACTGTCAAAAGCATGTCTCTCAAAGATGTTCATCATAGCAATGTGTTTGGTGACAGCAAAAATGAGCCTCCAATGGAAGCAGCTCACTTTCCAGCTCAGGTGATTGTCCAGAACCATCAGGCCAATCTGTGCTGAATATGCATCTGTGCTGAACTATCACACTGCTCCTATTGTTTGCAAATTTGCTGAGAGGAAGGAGAAGATTGTTGTTTTAGGAAAAAGCTGAAAGATGGCCCATAATTTTTGAAATCTGGTGATGCTGCCCTCGATATGGTTGACCTGGCAAGCCCATGGGTGTTGAGAGCTGCCCTAACTATCCTCCTCAGGGCCATTTTGCTATTCCTGACATGAGACAGGTGGTTGCTGTGGATATCATCAAGCAGCGGGCAGCTAGGCAGCTGGAGCCGGCAAAGTCACCAGGGCTGATCGGAAACCTCAGTAGGCTCAGTGAATAGTATCCTCAACACCTGCCACCCCAGTCTTACTTAGCGGTAGATGAATAGTTTCAGAACTACAATTGGTCATTTAAAATTAATAGTAAAAGTCTGGTTAATGATTAAAATGCAGAGTACAACCTTCAGAAGAAAAAGAGAATGTCTTGTAGACAATTCGTTTGTTTGTTTTGCATGTGTGATAGTTTTTATTAGTCTGTAAAAACAGTACTTTTAATGGAAGCAATTTGGCCAAAAATCTGTCACAGCATTTTGAGACTCTTTAAGACAAAGTTTAATGAGAAAAAAAGGTCCATGTGGGCTAATGTTAGATCACTGAAGAGAAGGGTCTGTGCACTGTGTCTGGACCTATGCACACTGGATAAAGGAGAATGAGACAGAAGGCGAGAATCTAACGGGTTTCAGAGGACAGGACAAGGCTGGAGGGAATCTTGAGAATGAAAGATGCGGGAGTTGCCAGAAGTGCTGGAGTGCCATTGAACCTTTGCCTAACCTGTAAAGCAGGCATTTACCAGTTTTATTTCTGACAGAAACATGACCTTAGCTGATATCTAGATGTTATTTAGTCTATTGCTGAAAACAATTATAACCTCATTTTTATTTATTTGTTACTATAATTGTATTTCTGCCATCTGCACATATATTTGTCTTATTTTGTATACATTTTATACCATTTGATGCATTAAAATTCATAGTTATTACAATTTATTTGTAGATTAAGGTAAAATTTTGCTCTGCTCACCCAAATGCACATGGTGTGCATTATCATTTGGTCAGCTCTTGTTTTATATCTCATGCAATTTAAAGTATTTCTTAGTAGATCTTCCATATTCCTTTTTAAACATTACTAGGTGGGACAGAGACTGCTAGTTTTTCCCTAACATCATTTCCCCCTCTTTTTGTGCAGTGGAAGCCAAGTTTTAGCTGACCCACAGCCACCCAGAATAAAAGCTTTATTTTACAACCTCCCTTGCAGGTAAACTTGGCCAGGTGACTAAGTTTTGGACAATGGGATGTAAGTGAAAGCAGTATGTGCAATTTTGAGAAGTGTTTTTTAAGGGAGAGGAATGTTCTTCTCTTTCCTCTTTTTTTGGTGATTAGAATGGGACCCCATGGCTTGAGTGCAAAGCTGGAGGAGCCTGGGCCTGGCTCTGCGGATCAGTGAAAGTGCTGTTCTCATGTTGGACTGCTGGTCACTGGACTTTTCACATGGAACGATAATCACTTTTCTATCTGAGCCGCGGTTTGTTTGGGTTATGTGTTGGACCTAATGCTAATTTGTATACTAAGCATTTCAAATCTCTTTTATTGGTATTGTAAATAATATTTTCCCATTATATCTTCTAAGTGGTCATTATTCCTATGTATAAAAATCTATTGATATAATTATTTTATACCTTACTAAATGACTGAATTTTAATATTGTTTGCGGTGGTTAGGAAACAAGGATGGAATACAGAAGAAAGGGGAAACACTGGTTTATGCCGTAGCTTTAGCACTTGAAAGATATGGGGGACAATGCTTATTATAACAATAATGGAGATAATTTGCATTTGTTAACTGCTACAGAAGTTTCACAGGAAAAGAATGGCAGGTTCAGGACACCCAACTACCAATTTAGGGCACATGTGTAAGCTACAGAGCTTACAGAGAAGCATCGAAAGAGAGCCTCATCTTCAGCTGGAGAGCCACCTGTGCTGAAAAGAGGCCTGCCATTCGATTATAAGCCTGGCACAGTTCCAAGAGATTGAATTAATAGCTTGAGCCAGTCTTCTATGCTACAAAGAACTGTAATGGGGATATTTGGGTAGATGCTCTTAAGAACCACAAACCTACAGGTTCCCTTGAATCCCTGGGCTGGCTAACACACCTCCTTCTTGAGAAGAGAGAGCAGACTCTTGTTGCATGGGGCAAAAGCCTGATGTGAAGCAGTTTTCTTGAAAAAAGGTGTTTATCCTCTTCAGGATCTTTCACTATTTCCCCCCCTTTTTTTTGTAAGCCAGTAAAGCTAGATCTCAAAGGGTCTTTTCAGGGAAATACTACCTCTTCAGGAGGTGTATACCACAGGGTATGGCTCGTATTTACCCCAGGAACCAGGAAAAAAACAAAACAAAACATGTATGTAGATGGATCTGAAAGATGGTGAACTAGAATGGATAGATTATAAGGCTGAGTAGGAAAGAGTTTTGCCTTCATTTTTTCCCCTCTTTCCATCAATCTCTTTGTCAGGTATGTTATTTGGTTTTATTTTTGGGACCTAGCTTTTAGGTTTGGGAGTTAGGTGTTTTTGTTATTGGGATCTGGATAACAGGAAGGTGCACAAAACAAAAGTCTCACGTATTGGAAGAACTGTGACAGACACATCCATGGGCCGGTGGTCTAACGAGAACAAAGAACTGTTTGTGGGGAGAAGCTGAACAAGTAAGGTGGAAGGAGAGGCATTGTGCTGAAACTGCAGGGTACCTGAATGAGCTTTCTGGAGGCAGAGCAATTGCAGATGGGGCCAAGGCCTGGACTGCCAACCTGGTCGCGGGTATCTGAGTTGGAATCGAAAGGGGTTACTTGGAACCTGTAGGTCAGGGAGCTGAAGGGCTGGGTTTTGGTGGAACACAGATGTCTTCAGGCAAATGGCAGGGTTTCTTTCACATGGAGAGAGAGACTGAACCAGATGACAAAGGGCTTCGTTTCATTTGATTATAGTAACAGGAGAGGGACAGAGAACGTAATAAAATTGCATGAGTCTGAAAGAGTGAGTTTTATATGACAGGGTGGAAGTGGTGATGGTCTGGAAGCAAAGACACAATCCTTAGAGTTCCGAATCCATAGGAAGGCAGTGGAAGAGAAAATACAGGAGTGGGCAGAGTAGGCTTATGATTGTGAAGACATAAAACACAGAGTTTACTCTTGGATTTTTGTTTATTTATTATTGTATTATTTATTATAAACAACTGTAAACCTACCTTTGCCATCCCCTGTATTTTCTTTCTATCTTCTTTTGGGGAGGAAATATCTTTTCTATATATCTAGTTAGATCAATCTGTTTGTAGCAATTCCAGCAATATCATTTCTGTCACTACGCATACAGTTTAAGTGGGAAGTTGTGTGAGGTCAAATTCATGGGGTTGCCAACCCACTGCCATTTTAAAGGAAAGTTTAAATAAAATATTTATTAGATGCATCAGCACATTATATATATATATATATATTTGTCAGTGGGAAGCACTTTTTGGTTTACATAAATTTTAAGAATTTATAATATTCTTCAGGACAATTTAATTAAAAAATTCATAACAAGATTTTAAAAAATCTGGTTATTCAAAATGACTAATCTGTTGATTTTAATAGTAGCTTAAAAGCACAATTTTTTGCCTTTCAGTGTTTTCCATGACAGTTTTTTTGTTTCTGTTACTTCATAGAAAACATTTAATGGAAAATTCTAAAACAGATGGCTACTATTTATTTTGTAGTATATTTTATTTTTTTATTTTAATTTTTAAAATGATTTTATTTATTTTTACAGAGGGGAAGGGAAGGAGAAAGAGTAGGGGAGAAAGATCAATGTGTAGTTGCCTCTTGCGCGCCCCCACTGGGGACCTGACCCACAACCCAGGCGTGTGCTCTGACTGGAAATTGAACTGGTGATCCTTTGGTTCTCTGGCTGGCATTCAACCACTGAGCCGTACCAGATGGGGCTGTACTTCATTTAAAAACTATGCAACCCAATACGCCTGCCAGCACTTGGAACTAGTTATCAGAAGGTGACTGGACTTGACGTTGAATGTGGACCCAGCTGGGAATGAAAATGGTGGGCAGTGATATGACAAACACTGTAGGGGGACCGCCCTCCTACGGGAGGCTTGGAAGCAGTTCCTAAGACTTCTTTGTATTTATTAGTTAAATTCTGCCCTTGTTGTAACAGTCTATTAAGTTCATTTATCTTTTGTGCTTGCATTTGCTTTCTTCCCATCAAGCCTCTACATTTGCCACATTTTCTTCCCAGATAACTCTTTATTACATAGACTACAAAACTAAGAATAAGGTCCCTGTTATTTCTAAATTAGCCCCAAGATGGTAATATTTGATATATAAACCTCATCACAAGAATTGGGAAAAATCTAAATAAATGCCCGCTTCAAAGCTTACTTATAAATAAAGTGTATGTTATTTTTTAGGATTACCATGAGGAGTGTTGATGTATTCAGACATTTCATAGACTGTCATTTCATCACATTGAGGTTTGAAGTTTTCTATTGGTGTTCTAGAAAACATGGAGAGCTTGCAGATCACAGAAGGGCTGACTTGCTCATTCTCATAAAAGTGGAAATGCTAAAAAGAAGGTATTTGTTTAGAATTTTAGCAAATATACACCTGTGTTAAGTTAGTGCAGTTCATGTAGCAAACATATCACATATTGTGGGCATGTGTTTTGATATTTTAAATTAATTGATTATTTTAGCAAATACTTTTTTGAATTCTTACATCCCTTACAAATAACTCTCTATCTAGCAAGAGGGGGAACCATGGGCATGACAGTGTTTTGGTTATTACTTAGGCTGTGGTCTTTGCTCATGCTAATTGTCAGTGGGCCCCAAAGTTCAGAAAACCAAGTAATACAGAGATGATATCCACTAATTCTATATTAATAAAGCTTCATTTGTTAACTTTTTAGTATGTATACTAAGGAGGTATAAGTGAAAGGCAGTTTGAGCTGAGGCAATTCTGAACTGTAAATATGGTCTCTGAAGAACCTCCCATAGCCCCACCCTGCCTGAAATTCATGGTCTACTTGAGTTTCTGCATGTTCAGTACAATACACAAAGGTATTAATCCCCTGCTTTGAAAGGTACTGTTTTGGAAAAGTTGATGTGAACTTTCTGTTTGTTGATTTTTTTTGTATTACCACGTAAGACATAATATATTTATGTACTTCCTTTCTAAAGGGTTAAAGTCTCTCTATTTTTTTTTTTTGTAAAATTACTTGAGTCAATGTTAACACCCAAAAATCAATAATCTTTCTATCACCAATGGACTAAATTAACAAATTATTTATGATTAGAATAAGTATTGATTGGTAAAGTTGTCATCTATCGTTTTACCAGAATACCTTTGTTTCAATCCTCTTTTTGAGGTAAGGCAGCGTCTTTTCCCAGTGATTGATTTGGGCCATTAATGACAAGTCCAAGTAGGTTTTAGTTCATCCATCTTCCCTTAGTCCAGACAAAAAGGCTACCACAAATAAACCTCATGTCTGAGTGATCTTTGACAGAAAGAAGTCCAAGGAGCCTCCTGGCCTATTGCATACTTGTCCCTTCATCTCCCTGCCAGGAATGACACAGCTCCAAGTGGGGCCCTGGGACTTTGACTTCATCATGTCCAAGAACCTAACTGTGAGATAATCCTGATGGGGCACTAACTTCACACCTTGAAATCTGAGTACAGTTTCAGGGGTCTCTGAGACTGTCTGGGTGTTGGTAGAGGATGACACATAGAAACACAAACGCTTACCATGATAGCACACACAAATGCTCGCAAATATGTGTTTTGGCATGATGTCTCTGTGTCTAGACTTACAAAATAATGGAAGTGATAAGAAAAATTGTGGTTATAGAACATTACTTTTTTTCCTTTTAGTGACAGTACTGCTTTCAAGTCTTCTTTACTTGGCTGTGACAAAAGTAATTTTTTTAATGTTTCCTTTTCAATGACTATGCAGGTACAAACGGCAGCTGAGCTGGCACCACATTGACAGGCAGAATCTTCAGTGCATATTTCATTGAATCCTCAGTGTTCCTGCTTCTTGATGGATTCCATGGAGACTTCTGTTCTTGTTTCTGCAGGAAGGCGTTATTATCCTCCACTAACACCACAAAGGTTTCTAAAAGCAAAAATACCTGAAGCAAGATACGCAGTAATTTAACAAACTCCATTATGTAGTGGAAATCCAGTGACTTCATTAGCATGACTAAAATTAAAACAATTCAGTATGCCTGCTGTGTTTTTTAATTTCTAATTTTTTTTCAGTTGTAGTTGACATTCAATATTATATTAGTTTCAGGTATAGAGAATGCTGGTTAGACATTTATATAATTAATGAAGTGATCTCCCCAGTAAGTGTAGTTTCCATCTGGTGCCACACATAGTTATTACAATATTATTGACTATATTCCCTATGCTGTACTTTAAATCCCTGTGACTCCATTTCTGTGGTTCTGTTCTGGTTCTAGTTCTTTGCTTAGTTTGTTTTTGTTTTTGTTTTAGATGTGGTTGTTAATAATTGTGGGTTTGCTGTCATTTTACTGGACATGTTTTTTTATCTTCTTTTTCTTAGATAAGTCCCTGTAATATTTTATATAATAAGGGCTTGGTGATGATGAACTCCTTTAACTTGACCTTATCTGAGAAGCACTTTATCTGCTCTTCCATTCTAAATGAAAGCTTCGCTGGATAGAGCAATCTTGAATGTAGGTCCTTGCCTTTCATGACTTGGAATATTTCTTTCCAGCCCCTTCTTGCCTGGAAGGTCTTGAGAAATCAGCTGACAATCTGATGGGAACTCCTTTGTAGGTAACTCCCTTTGTCTTGCTGCTTTTCAGGGGGGTGAGAAGAGGAGAGAGGGGGAAAAGCTACAGAGAATAAGTAGCATAGATGGTGGGTAGAAACTAGACAGGGGGAGGACAAGAATAGTGTGGGAAATGTAGAATCTAAAGAACTTATGACACAGGGACATGAACTAAAGAGGGGGAATGTGGGTGGGAGAGGGTGTGCAGGGTGGAGGGGAATGATGGGTGAGAAATGGGACAACTGTAATAGCATAATCAAGAAAATATATTTTTTAAAAAAGAATCATCCAAACCTGTAAAAAAAATTTCTGTGACTATTTTGTAACTACCAATTTGTGCTTCTTAATCCCTTCATCTCTTTCACCCATGCCTTTGTCCCCTCCCATCTGGCAGCCATCAGTTTGTTCTCTGTATCTATGAGTCTGTTTCTGTTTTGCTTGTTCATTTTTTCTTTAGAATTCACATATAAATGAAATCATATGGTATTTGTCTTTCTCTGTATGACTTATTTCACTTAGCATAATATCTTCTAAGTCCATCCATGTTGTTGCAAATTGTAAGATTTCAATTTTTTGTATGGTCAAGTAATATTCCATTGTATGTATACACCACCTCTTTTTTTTAATACAATTGTCTGTTCATGGGCATTTGCATCATTTCTAGATCTTGACTATTGTAAATAATGCTGCAGTGACCATGGTGTGCATATATCTTTCAATATCAATGTTTTAGATTTTGGGGGTAAATACCCAGAAGTGGAATTGCTGAGTCATAAGGTAATTTTTTAAGGAACTTCCTTACTGTTTTTCACTGTGGCTGCACCAATTTGCAGTTCCACCAATAATGCACAGGGTTTCCCTTTTTCCAAATCCTCAACACTTGTTGTTTGTTGATTTACTGGTAACAGCTTTTAATTTGCATTTCTTTGATGATCAGCATCTTTTCATATATCTATTGGCCATCTGTATGTCCTGTTTGGAGAAATTTCATTCAGGTCCCCTGTCCGTATTTTAAATTAGATTGTGTTTTTGGTGTTAAACTGTATGGGTTCTTTATAAATTTTGGATATTAACTCCTTATTGGATGTCTTATTGGTGAAAACCTTTTCCCATTCAGAAGGTTGTCTTCTGGTTTTGTTGATAGTTTTCTCTGTTATGCAAAATCTTTTAGTTTGAGGTAGTTCTACTTGCTTATTTTTCCTTTTGTTTCTCTTGCCCAAGGAGACATATCAGAAAAAACATTCCTAAGAGCAATGTCAGGGAGTTTACTGCCTGTGCTTTCTTCTGGGAGTTTTACTATTTTGGGTCTTAAATTTAGGTCTTCAATCTATTTTAAATTTATTCTTGTGTAAATTTATGATGTAAGAAGGTGGTCTAGTTTTATTTTGTTTATATCTGTCCAGTTTTCCTAACATGACTTATTGAATAGACTGTTTTTACTTCACTGTATTTTTTTTGCCTCATTTTTCATAGGTTAATTGATCATATACATGTGGGCTTATTTCGGGACTCTATTCTGCTCCATTGAACAATGTATTCTTTTTATACCAGTACCATGCTGTTTTGGTTATGATAGCCTTTCAATATAGTTTGCTATCAGGTTATATGATACTTCTAACTTTGTTCTTCTTTATATGACTATTCAGGGTCTTTTGTAGTTTCCTATAAATTTTAGAATTATTTGTTCTAGTTCTGTGAAAAATGCCATTGGTTTTTTGATAGAGATTGCATTAAAGTCTGTAGATTGTTTTGGGTGGTATGGACATTTTAACAATGTTAATTCTTCCTATTCATGAGCATAGTATATGATTCCACTTATTTGTATCTTTTTCAACTTCTTTCTTCAATGTCTTATAATTTTCCAAGTCCAGGTCTTTTACCCCTTGGTTAAATTTATTGCTAAGTATTTTTTGAAGCAATTATAAATGGGATTGTTTTAATTTCTCTTTCTCCTGATTTGTTATTGGTGTTTAAAACTGCAGCTGACTTTTGAGTATTAATTTTGGATCCTCCTATGTTATTGAATTTATTTATTAGTTCTAATAGCTTTTGTGGAGGACTATTTAAGATTCTGTCTATGTAGTATCATGGCACCTGCAAATAACGACAGTCTTACTTGTTCCTTTCCAATTTGGGTATCTTTTATTTCTTTTATTCTTCTTGTATGATTACTATGGCCAGGAATTCCAATACCATGTTGAGTAAAAGTGGTGAAAATGGACATCATTGTCTTATTTCTGATCTTCAGGAAAATGCTTTTAGCTTTTCCCATTGAATATGTTGTTAGCTGTGGGTTTGCCCTCTATGGCTTTTATTATGTTGACATATATGCCCTTATTTCTCACTTTGCTAGGAGTTTTTATTATGAATGGAGGCTGAGTTTTGTCAAATGCTTTTTCTTTATCTATTGATACGGTCTTAGGATTTTTATCCTTTATTTGTTTATGTGGTGCATTGCATTAACTCTTCTATTTTTAGGAATCAAGTTTGGTCAGAGTATTAAATATAAACTGAAGTGATTTGAATGACATATTTTAATCTTACTCTCACAACAAGAGCAGCAGGAGAATGTAAAAGAAAAACATAAGAACACAAGACTGACTAAATTAAAAGAACAGAGCTATTTTCATAGGAGAAAGTTGTGATACTCAAAAACGTAACAGACAGAAATAAAGGAAAAATTGTATATTAAAATCTAGTGTAAAGTGAAAAAGGGATAGAAAAACATGTGTGTGTATAAGATTAAGCTCTTTAAATGAGTAGCTTTGAAAAGTCAGGGGATGTATAGATTTTAGTAGTTACTGATCAGAAACTGTGAATTTGTTCCAGATAATATTAACAGAAGAATAGGATGAAGATCATGAAGAGCAGATTGGGTTGATTAATGAAAGGTGATTTCTTGAATCTGCACACATCCTTCCTAGACTCTGTGTTCTGCGTAAAAGTAGTTATGATATGTTAAGCACAGAGAGATTGCTATACTTTATGGTTATAGATTTGGGAGAAGATAACTTGAAGGATCAATGTAAAATTCTGAAAGAATATCCAGATAAGTTTCAAAATAACAGTTATGGCAAGTATTGTCTGTGCCCTGTGGGAACATGCCTGAAAATTGTGGATTCTAGGGGAAGCCATAGCAATGACAAGGTTATCTGTCAGTAGCCTGTTAGGATAATAATAGATTGAGTTTAATTAGACCTTGGTTGGATTGAAGAATAAGCCTGAGTGGAATTATCTGACTCCAGAGTGATGGATAAAAACTGTATGAACAAATGCTTTGGTAAGACAGAGAACTCACTGACTGAGTGTCCATGGATGAAATCTAAAGTACTATGTTAGAAAAACACAATGTATTCACCAGAATGCAAAGGGGAATAGGAAATAATGCTCTCAGAATCAACACACAGCATTGGCCTGACTTAGGGAAGAGCAGGAAAAACTCTTAATGAAAAAGGTGGAACTGTTATAAGCTCAACATAAAAGTATAATAGTTGTTTTCAGTAGTCGTGACACAGAGAGTTCCTGTGGGAATTAATGAATAATGGGATCTGGACCTCACTAGCAGCAGTTTAGCCAGAGCATCTGATGGTGCAGCCCTGGCAATGGCCCACTGGCAGTGCTCATTATAATGTGCAGCACATGGAGAAACACTGAAACAAATCAGGAGAGGGTAATCCTTATCTGAGACACTGCCTAGAGGCAAATAGGAAATATTTCGCTCCTCACTAGGCACTAGGGGTCACTCAGAGGCCTCACTAGGAGCTTCAGACAAGCATTCTATTGACTGATAATTTTCCAACTGAAATATAATGGGTATGTGGAAGTCACTTTCCCCAGGAGGTAGTAGGTCTCTTAGGCTCAAACAATTTAATAGCAAGAGGTAGAGACAACCACACACAACAGCACATGAAAGCTCTGTTGGGAGACATAGACCACACTCTGTTGCACTGGGAAGATGACAACACAGACTCAGGAGGAAATTAAGAAGTTTTAAATCAGCTAGATGTGGAGGTGAGTGGAAAGCTCTTCAAATAAGGCTTGCTGCCTGGGTGTGCGACCATTGCAAATTTCCATGTAATAAGACAAGACTTTCTCACATGCCACAACCTGAGAGAGGTGACAATATGAGCAGGTGGATTGCAAATAAATATACTTAGCCTTTTAAAGGGAAGTTTCTTTCAGTTGAAGTTTACAGGTCATAGGTTTTGATAATGGGCAGCACAGACTGACTGGGTGAGGTTGAAACTAAGGAGCTTGGGGTTTAGGAGCTATGACAGCTTCCATTTGAGAAGAGTCATTCAGTGAATCACCAGTTTCACTTAGGGCAAAAAGTTAAACTGAAGAGCCAGAGATGGGGTCAAGGATAGAGAAGTTGTTGCTAATGAAAGATAGTAGTTTTAGGGGATACTTATGAAAATTTAGTTGCTTCCCAACAAATAAACTATTGGCCATTTAAATGAGATAATTCTTACAGTGAAGAAACTGTCCTTGAATGGCAGGACTTTTGGCATCTCCAGACCCCAGCACAAAATGCCGGTATACCTCAGCTGCAGTCTAGTGGCAGAATCAGTTAGAAAAGCTTGATCAAGTTAAGGAATCTGTAAGGGGCTCAGTCTGGGAATGAAGACTGTGTAAAAAGTGTGGAGTGGCTTGGGATTTTAGTGATGGGCCCACACTAACCAGGGACCTAGAACATAATGGCATTAGTCTTAAAGGTCTCTCATTAAAGGTAGACAGTTCTAATTATTTTCTTCTTTGGGAGATGGTTTCTTAAACAATTTGCATTGGCGACAAGGCCTAGAGTTTTGCATTGGTGGGAAAGTGTTAGTCTCATTGGGACCATGTGGAGCTGAGTCCTCTATAGTTGTGTCGATAGTTCTCAGGCAATGGAGCATGGCCTCATGTGGGATGTTTGGAGCTCTGTAGTTTCTTCTATCAATCAAGTTTTATGCGGACAATGTCAAGATTAAGAATATGCCTCAGAAACCATGAACGGAAGCTGTGGCTAGTGGAGGCCTACTGTTAATTAAACCCAGCAACTATTTCTTATCTAAAATTCTAAGTAAAAGGAAGAGAAGGACAAGTTAATTTGTCCTTAAGAGTAAATGACAAAATAAGTGATATGATATTAAACTATATCCATCAAAATCAAGAAAAATACTGGGATACCTATTTTCATGCCTATGTAAACATTTTTTAGAGGCTTCAGTTAATGTAATAAAAGAAGTGAAACAATCAATGTAAATATTAGATAGATTTAGCTCTATTTCTGATGACTAAAAACCCATTTTTTCTAAAACTGTTAAAATTAACAGAATTTGAAGTAGTGATAAGAAAATTAGAAAGTAAGGAATATCCTATATGAAAAAGTTTAAAACATTTATTGGAGATTATATAAAGTCTAAACAAATATAAAGGTATAATATGCTTCACAGGAAAAGAGTTAACATTATAAAATTATTAAATTTTGTGAATATATCATTTCAGTCATAATTCCAGTGGAGTGGAATTTTCATTTACTAGAATGAGCTAAGCCAAGATTTATATGAAAGTATTATTGCTTGAGAACAGCTATGCCTATATTAAAAAGAAGACTCTGGAGCCATTGCTTTGCCATATTAACTATTAGTACACTTCTGTAATTTGGCTTTTTGGTCAAGATAGTCTAATTGCTGTGACTAGCAACCCCCAAATTTTAGAGGCTGAAAATAATTGATTCATCCTCTTGTAACTGGTGGTGGGGTGAAAGGCTCTTTTCCAGCAGTCAGTCATGGATATGCTGTATTACTAGGAGACAGAAAATACGCAAGTAATCTGAATAGGGAAAATTTAACACAGATTTATTAACTACTAAGGTATTTAGTAGAAAATTTAACACAGAGGATTAACTACTAAGGTATAGAGTGAACTCTAAACAACAGAAGGATAGAATATAGGGGAGCAGTCACTACCTCTAGGACTAAGGGAGAGTATCCAAGGAAGGAATAAACTTGGAAGAGCTTCCTCCAAGCCCTCCAAGGCTGAGAGTCAGAGCTCCTGGGGCCCATTAGAAGGTGAGAAATTTTTCCGAGGGGCCACAGTCTGTGGCTGGCAAGCAGGAAATTGCCCACTGTGCTGGCAAGACTCACTGAGGAGCTGTCTGCTTGGGTGCCAGGGAAACTTGCTGAGGGGGTGACTGCCACTAGGAGTCCGGCCGATTGCTGCCATGTGCCGCAAGAATAGGAAAGGCCACTTCAGAACTGGAATACGAAACCCCTGCCTTTAGAGTGTTCTTCTAATGCCTTCTGCTGATAAGCTTCCCCTTGTGCCACTTGGTTAATAGGCATCAGCACCAATGTGATGAAGAAGAGCAAAGAGGGGTAGATTCGGCATTGAGAGCAATGTGTCGATGAAGAAGTCTCACCTTTTTAAAACTTCTTTGGTTTGTGCCCTCACCTACATGCATGAGGAATGAGAAATGTCTTTTAGCGATGTACCAAGGAGGAAAGGAAAACACAGATGCCGATGGGCAACTGCCATCTCTACCACCCCCTGTAATTAAAACAATGTTACCAGCCTAGGAAAAGACAACTAGATGAAGTGCAGGGAACAAAGAATACATCAAAGCATATTCAATACATCAATTTCATTATTATTATTTTAAGTATAGTTGGCATACATATTATATTAGTTTCAGATGTACAATGATAGTGATTTGACATTTATATGCCTTCCAATGTGATAACCAAGCTAATTTAAATAAATATTCAACTTGCAATCAAAATGTCAGATAGGAAAATGCTCTGCTCACCTTCACTCATGACCACAACTGATTCATAGAACAACCATAACAGAACCAGTTAAAGACTAGCTGAACAGACTTCCGATAACTAAGGATATAAAGCAGAAGCTACATTGAGATTAGGAGGGGTGAAGATGCAGAACAGTCAAGTCCCACAGCCACAGTGTGGTGATTAAGAACCAGGGGACATACCTCGGCTGTGAAGATCTGCCCTAGGAGCCAGGAGTCCGGCCCCACACTGGGACCCACAGCCTGGGGTAGCAGTGCTGGGAAGAGGAGTCCATGTAACATCTGGCTGTGAAAAACAGCTGGGACTGCATGCCAGTAAGACAAAGACGTGCTGGAAACCAACGGGATCCTCTTAAAAGGCCTGTGCAGGGACTGGCTCACAAACTCACTCACTCTAAGCTCCAAAGCAGAGGTAGCAGCTCAAAAGCATAGGGACAGAAGAAGTGGAACTAAACCGACTAACTTTAAGAATGAGGGCTGGTGGGGTGGGGTGGAGGCAACTCTCTCTGGGGACAGAAGTGCTGGCAGGCACCATTGTTACTTTGTTGAGGGCTCCTCCCACCCAGTCAACCCAGCACAGGCAAGGGTCAAATCTGGGCTTTCCATTAACCTGGGTAACACTGTTCACCCCACCCTGGTGATTCCCTGAGACCCCACCCCACCCCTGGATGAGACTTTCCCAGCACCTCCTCCACCCTAGTGACCTGGTTTGGCTTTCTCTGTGAAAGTTTGTAACATGTCTCAAAGGTTCACAAACCCCAAACAAGCAGTGGCTGGCCTCCATGTACCTTGTATCTCTTTCTAAGCATCCCTGGCACAAGTGGCGACCAGTCTAAACTTATAACTCCCATCAGGTGGCCTCAAGCCTGGATAAGCAGTGGCCAGTCTTGACTTGCAATATAGCTTTAGCTAAGTGGCCACAGACCTGGCACAAGTGGTGACTGGGCTCAGCTCACGGCGTGTTGCTCATCAAAGGGCCCAAGACTGACACGAAGAGCAGCTGGCCTGTATTCCCAGCCTAGCTTGTCCCTGGTGCCTCCAAGACCAGCTTAAGCAGCCACTAAACACCGATTGTTAGGTGGCTCCAACCATGTCCCCCAAGCAAAAAAAGCCCACGAGTGTCCAAGTTAAATCAATTATGGTATATACTATTAGGGAATATTATTCTATAATTTCAAATGAGTTAAGTCCATGTTTATTAACTGTAGTAATGTTTATAAGATAGTAAGTGAGAACTGCAATGGTTGGTACAACCCAATTTTTGTAAAAAGAAACACCTAAGAATCTTAAGTACATGTATGCTTGTATGTATTTGTATGGTCTAGGAGAAAAATGTCAACATCGGTTTTCTGGGTGCGGGTTAAAAGGAGCAGGAGTGAAATCATTGATTCTTTCTTTGTACAGCGTAGCTTATTTAATTATGTACTATTGTCATGTGTTTGGTGTCTAATTAAATCATATTAAATATAAGATGTGAAGTGGAAGAGTTAAACTTTATCTGTGTTATAAATTCAAATAAACACGTCTTGGGTCTGGAAATCCAGTCAACAACAAGTCACCTCTTCTGAAATGTTCACAGACACAAATTTGAACTAGTTATTTGGCTTGACTACACGTTGTCTTGCAGCACCTCTCCACCGGCCTGTCCCTGACTGCTTGGGAGGGAGAACTGCTTTGAACAGTTGGGTGGAGGTATAGACACAGTGCCATTCGAGTGATAACTGTTTGTAGCTGAAAGAATGTTGGCATATTTTTACTGAAGGTGTGGGAAGGCATTTAGGGTATAATGAAGTGTAAGTTTTTGTACAGCTAGTGTGTAATATTCAGATTATGGTAATATTTAGTAATTATATAAGCACATATCAAAATATTTGACAAACAAAAAGAAGTGGAAAGGTTCAGTTAAATAATTGAAAATATAAAAGGTAATATGTTTTCCCTGAAATACTCCTAAAACAATATGAACACATTCACAAATTCAGCATAAAAGTCTCCTCTTGTATAAAATGTCAAAGAAATTTCATGTTTTTCCATTTAGAAATTCATGTGAATTTTGCATTTTACTCTATATATTATTTAAGTAAATATTATTTACTTTGTAAATTTAAAGTTTTAAATTACGTACAGGTTAAATCACTTAACTCATCTTCAACTGTACCTCACTCCCCCAACCATTTCAGAAATTCCAAGGCCAGGCACAGTGTTTGTCTTGTCGCTTTAAACAGCCCAGAAAACAACTGGGTACCCTTGAGGGCAGATGAATCTCACCTACTAAGAGAGAAATACCTGACACCAAGAGCCAGAGAGAAAGGAGATTGTTTCCTCACTCTCACTATATTCTTGGATATTCCTTAAGTGATAGGAGGCAACTTTCTCCTAGATCACAGCTGAGGCAAAGACAGGCTAGATGCTTTCCAATCTCATTTCCTTTTCTGGGCAAATAGAACTATGTTTAGCAGCTTCCCTTGGAGGAAGATTGGAACCATGGTGTCTTGCAGCCTGTCCAGGCCTGGCAGGTCCACTCTAGATTCAGGCAGATAGAAGAAAATGTGTGGAGCCGTGGGGATGCTTGACATGCCTTTATTCAAGAGTGGGTGAGCCATGCGCGCTGCAAGCTGAGGGTGTCCGCTGGGAAGCCCCTATCCCCTTAAATGCTGGAGACAAACAAAGCTGGCAGAGAGCCAAGATATTGTATAACATAGCATGATTCTGTGCATGTGAGCCCACTTAATGTTTTGGGGACTGTTTATCAGACTCAGTCTCAAGGCTGTGAGAACACTACTTATCAGGCCTATTCTCAAGGTTATGGGGAACTGCTTCCCTTAGTTACCTAGACACTTGGGTGAGGAAGCTAGACTGCTTCTGTTTACCCTACATGTGGAATCAAGTTCTGGCCGATTAAATGTTCATGGAAGTTTTGAACTCTATTTCCAGAAATAGCCACAAAATGTACTGCGAGATTTTCCTCACTCTTAACATTTTGCTGGTTAAATGTAAAGTAGTGAGTGGATCATGATTTGATAGAACCAGGTAGAGGATGCCAAGTGAACATCTTGTCTTGTAAGACACTGAGATTACACACATACATATTATATTATAGCAATCGTTATAGCAGCCCTAAACAGATAAAGTTTTATTGATAAAAAAACCGAGTTCAGTACTTATTCAATTTTCCATAGCTAAGTGGTAGAATCAGAATTTGAACTTAGTTCTTTCTGATTCTTAAGTAACTGCAATATTAAAATGGGTTACCTATAAGATTTCAAGTACGCAAGGGCTCTATTTTTAAGTTTGCTGTTAGTAACACTCTTTGGGAAACTTGGTTAGTGTCCTGGAATCAGCTTTTCAAAGTGTGGTGTTAATCTACAGGTGTGAAGGGTTTTTTTTTTAATCACACTCGTATGCTGATTAAAACTTTCTTCTGGGTAGAATAAGTGAGAGTTTTTAAGGGTATTGTTTTATAATACATAGTGTAAAATTTACCATTTTAATCCTTTTTAAATATACAGTTCAGTGAAATTAAATACAGTCACATTGGTTTTGCAGCCATCACCCCATTCATCTCCAGAAAATTTTCATCTTCCCAAACTAAAACTCCTTACCCTTAACTGTCCTTGCTCCTCCCCTTCCCCACAGTTGCTGGCAACCACTGTTCTACTTTCTGTCTCAATGAATTTGACCCCCAGGAAATTCATCTGTATGGTATTACAACATATGTGCCCTTTGTGACTGGCTTATTTCACTTAGCATAATGTCTTCAAGTTTTATCTATGTTATAGCATATGTCAGAATTTCCTTCCTTTATAAGCCTGAATAATATTCTATTCTATTTCATAGCACATTTTCTTTATCCATTCTTGAGTTGCTTTCACCTTTTGGCTATTGTGAATAATGCTGTTGTGAACTTGGGTGTACAAATACCTGTTGAAGTAGTTGCTTTAATTTTGGGGGGTATATACCCAGAAGTGGAATTGCTGGATCATATCACAAGTCTGTTTTTAATTTTTTTTGAGCAACCACCATACTGTTTTTCATAGTAGTTGCACTATTTTACATTCCCACCAGCCAACACATTATTATTATCATTATTATTATTATATTATTATTATTTTAGTTTTTGGATAACAACCATACTAATAAGCAAAGTGGTATCTTACAGTTTTGATTTGCATTTTTTCTAATGAAAAGTGATGTTGGATATCTTTTCATGTGCTTATTGATCATTTGTATGTTTTTCTTGAAAAAAAATAAGCCTGTTTAAATCCTTTGCCCATTTTTTAATAGGGTTGTTTGCTTTTTTTTGTTTTTGTTTTTGAGTTTTAAGATTTCATTAAAAATTCTGGATATTAACCCCTATTATAAATATGATTTGCAAATATTTTCTTTGATTTTGTGTGTTGCTTTTTCACTCTGTTAAAAGTGTCCTTTGATGTATGAAAGAATTTAATTTTGATGAAATCCAATTTATTTTATTTTATTTACTATTTTGTTACCTGAGCTTGGTGTCATATCCAAGAAACTATTTCCAAATCAATGTCATGAAGCTTTTGCCCTGCTTATTTCTAAAGAGTTTTATGGTGTGGGTCTTTGATTTGTTTTGAGTTAATTTTCATTATGGTATAAGGTAAGGTTATGACTTCATTCTTTTAAATGTGCCTATTCTATTTCTCCCAGCACCCATCGGTTGTTCATGTTGCCCTGGTCAAAAATCATTTAAGCAAAAAATATGCACATGCACTACATTCTGTTTAATTAGTGTATATGTTTGTCTTTATGTCAGTATCATGCTATTTTGTTACTGTAGCCTTGTTGTAAGTTTTAAAATCAGGAAGTGTAAGACTTCTAACTTTGTTCTTTTCCAAGATTGTTTTTGACTATTTGCAGTCCCTTATGATTCCATGTGAACAAATTAGATTTTAACAGCTAAAAATTTAGATCATATTTAGTTGTTCTAAACACTAGAGCTATTTTGAGAAAATAGTATTAAAAATCTTGCGTTTTTTTTGGTTCAATTTTTAATTATATGTCAATGGAAAACATCTCAAGGTGCAAACAATGTCAAGTGCCTGTGTACAAGACAGGACCAGTAAATATGAGTTGTTGTCACTGTGACTCCTAAATATCATTTGTAGTGTATTTATCTGCTTTTTAAAAATAGGCCTCTGTTTCACTGCCAACCGATACTGATTTCTGTTAGATAGGAGCTGGCATGCCTTCTGTAACAGATTAGGGTTTAAGGAGACATTTACTCACACTTTACTCTCTCCTTGAAGGAATGGCTTTTATATTAATCACCTAATATGAAATGTAATTTGCTTCCTGAATTAATTTCTTATGCTGTGTAAAAGTTTTTCCATATTTAGTTGGAAAATGACACAAATGTATAATCTCACACTTTCTGTGGGTTAAGAGTATGGGTTTGGAGCCCTGGTCCTCTGTTCAGGGTCTTACAAGGTTGCAGCCAGAGTTTTGGCCAGTCTGTATTCTCCTGTGAAGGCTTGGGTGCTTTTTCAAGATCATGCAGCTGTTGCCAGAATTCAGTTCCTTACCATTGTAGGTTGAGGTCTCCATTGTGTTGCTGTCCACAGAAGGCTGGTCTCAGCTCCTGTGAGGCCACTGCAGTGCCCTTTCCCAAGGCCCTTTGCCAACATGGATGGTTACTTCTTCTAGATCAACAACAGTCTGCCAAGACAGAGTCTTATATGATGTAACGCAGCAGGGAGAGACTATTCTATAACCTTGCTCCTGAGTCATAACCTCATTGAGGTAGTGATTATTTCATCATATTTACATTGTCCTAACTACATTTGAGGGTGTTATACAGGGCGTGCATACCAGGAAGCAGGAATCTTGGGATTGTGTTAAAATTCTCTCAATCACCATACTTGATTTAGCTTATAAAATAAGATCAGCCCATACTAATAAATAAATTAATTAATTAAAAAATTAAAAGAAACTAATAATTAAAAGTAAAAAGTTATTAGGGAATTTAAAGCAACTTTACATTGATCATGTAAAAATAAATGTTTTTAAATTCTAATATTTTATGTCTGATGAGGAAGTAAAAATAATCTTTTAAAAATCATATGTCATATTCCAGATACTTATATGTACTGTTTTATGTAATCCTCATAAACCTACTTATAAGTGACTAAGATAGAGTTTGACCTCAGGTCTCACTCCAAAATCTTGTTCTGACATGGGAGCAATTTTTTAAATATGTATGTATATTGAGAAAACAAATCATTACGCTTACTTTAAATATGAGCTGTGTGTCTGAAATACTACAAATCAGCTCAGGTTGGGGCAAGTTATGTTATTAGTTGAGAGGTTTGAGGATTCCTATGTTAAAGTCATCTTTTCCAAATGGCTGCACCATTTAGAATGCAGAGTCTTGCTTTTTTTCCTTCCTTCTCAGATTACTTTGTGACTTTCTATTTCAATACATCACTGACAATAGCACTGAACTGGAACTAATGGCAGAAAGAGAAGCTGAAACTTCAGTGTCCAAGTTGAAGGTGGGTAAACACAAGTCTACTTCAAGCAGCTGATGGAGCTTCAATACAGTCTTCAGTGCCGACTGGACTGCCGAGTGACCCCTTCTCAGCATATCAAGCTGCTTATCTCCAGCTCCTCAGGCATGAGGCAGTATTTACTAGCAAACCAAAACAAAATGAGTGTTCCTGATTTTTCAAGTATGGATACATTTAGATGATTCTTTGAAATGTGTTCTTATCGGTTTTTATTGATAAAATATTTTAAGAGGAAAAAGTAACTCGAGTAAAGATTTTGGTATCAGTCTTTTTCTGAGTGTGGCGTTTATGTCAATCTAAAGGAAAGAAATTGTTCGGAGGCTTGTCTTAAAAGGCTAGATAGGAACCCTGTGCCATTTGGTACTAGGCCCCGCTGACAGATTTACTGCCTGTGGGGAGCTGCCCCTGTAGGATGATGAAGCTGGCAGACGAGGGCTCCAGAGCAGAGAATTCCCATGCTCGCACACGTGTGTGACGGGCAGCACCCAGGGTCATGGGGGCAGGCCTATGTTTACAGTCAGGTTTTGTGGGAAAAAACATTATTTTTCTCTTATCCATCATGGTAAGAAACTCATCTCATTGTTTGGTTAGGAGACATTCCCAAATGACCAAACCAAAGACAAACATTGGAGCTTGAGAAATAACTCATTGATTATGCTATATAATAGTTTAGTAGCATGAAAAAAATCACAAGTACCCAAAGATTAAACCTGCCTGCTTGCCCACCATGTTAAACAAAAAGCACTCAATGCAAACTAATGACAATTAGGGGGTGGACATGATGAGAATTTGTGAGTACTTCCCCGCCTTCTGTTAGTAGTATTGATCATAACATATAGTGCACAGTATTTCAAACATGCTCAGTTTATAATGAGTTAACATCCAATTTAAAAACTCTTCTGGGTAATTGTTAGAGACCTACTGCTGAACTGCAATAATGCCACCTAAATTTATTAGAAATTGTAACTACATCTAGTCTAGATGAAAAAGGGACTATTTTGGGAAGTAAAACTATAGATTCAAGGGATCAGGTTGACAGAGGGATTGGGTGTGAAAGCGGAGAGACCAAAATTGCAGCTAATGCGTGAGCATGGAGGACTCTGTGCAGACAGTGGTGGGAAGCACTGCCTTCGATATGTATGGATATTCTATGACAATCCACATGCTACTGACTTCCCTTAAGAAAAAAATTTTAACCCATTTCAATAGAGAGCATCTCCATTCCCACCCACTGTTGATAAACATCTTCAATAGTTTAAATTGGTAGCTAACTAATAAGGCAGAAAATTTTTATAGAAATATATTGTGTAATCAAATTTGTTGATAGCCATTCTGTGGCAAATATAAGATGTCTTAATCCATTTCTTTATTTTAATAGTGATTGTTAGCTTCTATAATTCTTACAGTGGATCCTCTACATTCCTTTCTGAGTCCAAGGACCCAGCAGCACCTTGGAGCCATCCGTGGGTACTTAGTGAGTGTGTATCAAGGCAGTGTTTAAAAGGAAACTGTGCAGGCAATTGTGCCAACACTTTTGTTCGCTTGCCATCTGGACTCCTAATGCCATTCTCACTTTGTGGCCAACTTCAAATGTTTCTGTTTGCTTTGATGTACCCAGGAGGAGCAGCAGAACTGACTTTGCTCAGGTGGGTGTGTTGGTGATGGGGACAGTTTTGACATCACAGGATAATGATAATGAGCTGCTGCCAGGGATGGGAGTTGGCAGATCAGTGGTGTTAAGCTCCAAGTGACTTTCAAATTTAACTCTTGGAGTATGTGAGTTTTTATGGTAGATGAGGATGGTGTTATGAGTTGATGAGTTCTAAGAAACCTCAAGACACAGAGGGAAAAGACCTAGACACAGCGCTTTTAGGGAAACTCTAATTTGATCTACCTCTTATTTATTGTCTATAGTAAAATGCAAAAAAAAACCCCACCACCCCACAACATACTAATACAGCACTTTTCATACTATATCATAATTATTGGTTTATGAGTCCCTTTTTAAAAACAAATTTAAAGTTTATTTTCTGTATACATTTTTGTGTTCAACTCTTTTAGTAATACGTGAGGTTTGCAAAGTCCACTAACATGTTTTAATGTATCTTCATCCAGTATTTGGTGCCTGACATTACCAGGTCTTCAATAATTATTAATTAAACCAATAAAACAAATGATTGCAAATAGGACCTTCTCCTATTGTGTATTGGAAAACCATGTATATTTGTGTGTGGCTTCATTTATATATTCTATATCATTTCATAATTATATATAATTATACATTTTTATATAATACACATATATGGTATTTGCAGGTTTTTTGATTTTGGTGCATAATAGAATAAAGTTCAGTGTGATGGGTTACTTTAAAATTTTAAATGTGGATAAATTCCAGATAAACCGCCCAAGAGCTTTGAGTCTGTATGACCGGTGCACAGTCATGTGCCGTAAAGCTTGGTGTCCTACTGTTTTCAGTGGTTCTTGCAATGCTTATTCTCTGCAGACCTATAGTTGCTCCCAAATTTTAAGAAAAGAATGGGAAAAAAATCCAAACATTTTTCACTGAGAATGGCTTCACTATCAATGAAGGGAGAATGGGATTTAAAGCCATTTGTATACCTTAATGAGAAAAGAAAGCTCAACCATCTTACATTTTGTTTTTCATGGAAGTTAACTTGATATAGCACTGCTCTGTCAGTGGGCCCCCCACAGTCCTCCCTGCCTCCCTCCCCCCACTGAGATGCAAAGAGAATTCAAAATTTAGGGCACAGTAAGAGAGTGTAGAGGGTGACTAGGATGCACCTGCTCCGAACAGGCTGCCTGCTCCTAAGCCAAGAGTTAATCTTGTTTCAGCATCTTTCTTTCGGAACCTGAGAAAATGGGATGGAAAAGGCCCATGAACTTGTCTTCCCTCACCTGTAAGGCACACGAAGGGCATGGAGCCTCCAGTTCTGTATTATACCAAGCCTATTCTTCATCAGCCTCGATGCTTGACCCCTTTGTCCGGAGCGAACTTTTATATATTTCCTAAGATGCATTTTCCTTGTCACATCACATTAGGTCATTTTTAATGATCAAATAGTTTATTTGAACTTTCATCAGAGTTACAAGTTGTCTATTGTTGCCTATTTTACCCATATCAGAGATAAGTTGAGTGGAGTGTTCATAATGTATGCAGCTGGGATTTTTAATTATTTCTGAATTTGAGCAATAAAATATTAATATTTTATAATATGCATGAGTGCATATTAAGTTTCAGAATTCAATCTGATAACTACTAGTAATTTATAGTCTTAGCTGTTATTAAATACTGCATATAGCATAAACTATAATCATATTACATAGAAGGGAGTACTATGTGGATTTGGGAAATAAGAATTCAAAAATTCTCTATAGTTCACAGCTATTCACTACTTCCTCATCCCCCTTCCACATGGAAAAAACTAGTCCTCAAGTCTATTTATTGTCCTTAATAATTTAATTGTCCATCTTTTTTTTCAGTAAAATATCAAACACAGGTAAGTGATAACACATCTCTATGTCTGTTTATTAAAGAGCTTTTGAGAGAGCTATTGAAGAATTTGTTGGGAAAGGCTTTAATGAATTTAGCCTGTCGTGTAAGACACTTATTCCAGCAAGCTCATATTGGTACTGTCAGCATGGTAACATATAACATCGCTCTCTTTTGAGAGAGAGAGAGAGAGAGAGACAGAGAGAGACAGACAGACAGGCAGACACTGCTTTGTATGTGCCCTGGGTGGGGACTGAACTGCCTTGGATTGGGATGATGCTCTAAGCAACTGAGCTACCCGCCAGAGCCTAGCCTTACTTTCATTTTCCATTATGTTGGCTGGTGACGTCAAAGAGAGTGCTGTTTAGTTCTAAAAACTATTTGATTTATACTTTACTATGCACAAATCTAATAAGCCAGAAGATCATTTCATTCTGGCTTATTTCAGGATTAGAAAAATCTAATCATTTTTCTAATAAGCCAGAAGATTAATCAAAAAGCTGACTAAAGCCCTGGCAGGGGTGGCGCAGTGGACTGAGCATTGGCCTGAGAACCAAAGGGCCACCGATTCTATTCCCAGTCAGGGCACATGCCTGGACTGTGGGCCAGGTCCCCAGTTGGGGGCACATGAGAGACAATCACACACTGAGGTTTCTTTCCTTTTTTCTCCCTCCCTTCCCCTCTGTCTAAAATAAGTAAATAAAATCTTTAAAAAAAACTGACTGAGGAGCTGCTAACAGGTTTGGGCTAGAACCTATGTTGACTGCTTTGTTTTCACGAGGAAGACCTGCATGAGAAATATATTGATGCATTAGTGAGTCTTAATGTAGGAAAAGGGAACTTTGTTAACAATGCCTTACAATGTTTATGTTGCGCGATAATAGTTTTGGGGTAAAACTGAACGAAATAGAACAATTGTTCTTGATGCAGACTTAAGCCTTCAGGCTCTTTTTCAGAGAGACGTGGAAACAGTACCAAGCTCATCACTTTCACAGAACCTCTTTGTCCAGGATCCATATAGTGGGCAAAACATGTTATTGTGATGGGCACTTGAAGAAAATGGTAACTTCAACATAACCATGAAAGACTGTGAGTAAATACTGCAAAAATTAGTTCTCTTTTTGAAAGCACTATATTCTTTGGTTTTTAGTAGGTAAGTTTATTTTACAGAGACACATTTTCACAGAGTTCTTGTAAGTTTTAAATGAAATATTTTTTCCTTACTCACTAGATTACCAATTTATTACAAAGATATATATGGATACAAAGAAACCGCCAGATGGAGAGATATTAGGGTGATGCCTGAACAAAGGAACTTCTGTCCTCTTTGAGGTGAGACCTGGCAGTGTGGCCCAAGAAAGCGTTTTGGTTCCACAGTATAGAAGCTCTCCAAAGAAGGCTTAAGTTAAATATCTGAATTTTGTCCCAAGAGAAGCCTCAAGACCATTTATGTTTAATAATAGTGAACTGGATGAGAGGGAATGGAATAAGAATTTGCCACCACTACTAAAGCTTGATGTCCCTCAGTTTGTTTCGTGTAGTGACACCACCATTTACCAAATATTGCCATTAAATACTGAGTCCAGATTGTTATTCAAAGCTTTACTGAAGTTTGAACAAATTGGTTGGTGGGATTTCAAAAGGAAAAACAAGAATAAAAATTTTCCAAACACAGGAGTTGATCTCTACTAGCAAGGCAGACTTTTGGGATTTTAAAAAGAACTGGGTGGTGAGGCACTCCCATTTTCTGGTTTGTTGAGCACAGCAAAATCTGGTTGGAAAAATCTCACCATGACTAACATAGGCCTGGTGATATCACCCGGTGGTGATGCCTGCAGTGACCTGAGCAGCTTCTGCTTACTGGTGGCGAGTTGTATTCAGCCTGACTGCAGACTTATGCAATGGGTTCTATTTTGTTTCAGAAGTGTTGGTCCTCCAATGAATTATTTAACAGCTACTTTGTCACCTACTGTTGAAACAATGTTATTCACTTACATTTGTATAGTGTTTTAGAGCCAGTTGTCTTCAAAGTGTGACCCCTGGCACTTTGCATCTCCTGGGAAATTGAAAGAAATTCAAGCTCCCAGGCCCCACCCAAGACCTGCTGAATCAGATATTCTGGGAGTGTGGCCCAGTCACCTGGGTTTTAACAAGCCCTGGAGGTGATACTGAAGCATACTAGGGTTTGACAACCACTGACTTAGAGTTTTCAGTGTTTCATTTTGTTATTGGGTAGTAGGACAAAAACCAATTTTGTTTTTCAGAAGAATCTAAGGCTTAGGTAAATTGACAGATGTGCTCAAGCTCGTTCACCTCTAAGTGACATAATTTGGACTTGATTCATCTTTTTATTTCAAGTCTTACTATTCTTTCCACCCCAAGCTTGCCATCCATTTGTCAAAGTAACTCCAGCTGTGAAAACTGTGACTTGGGGAACAAACCCTGGCTTGCTGAGGGCGAATGCTATCTGGAGTTTAGGAGTAACTGGCTTAAAAGGGCAAGATTGTTTTACTTCACTTTAAAAGTGGGCAGGCAGGAAATGTGAATCTTAGCTTAGCTGTGATTCCTGTCAAGTTCAAAAACTCAAAATCATGGTCCCTGGGGGATGCACACTGGGGACGCTAGTCCTCTAGTGAGATGCCCACCACACTGGCTATGTCACTTATTACTGATCCAGAATATCCTTATTGTAGGGACAACAGCATTTAAAGTGCCTATATGGCTCCAGACTGAAAGTATGAAGTCACTCAAACTGGGCAACAGGATGCACATTGCGGAGCAGTTAAAATGAGATGATTTAATTCATGACATACAACATCAAGTATTTGGCAAAAACTGATCGCAGTTTGCTTTCTGTGCTGATGCCACTTCAAAACCAGCCCTGAGAAACTATAATTATAGCTAACTTTCCTCAACTCATCTTTTCTTTTGATTAGAAAAAAATAGTATCTTCTTGTAAAACATCAGTTAACATAAAAATATTTAAAAAAATCGACATTATATTTACACACTGTTAGCTCATTATTTTGCCTCTGCAATATACATCTTAAAGTATGGGGTACCTGAGTTTCTGAAAAAATCTTGTTTTGGAGTGCAAAGCAAAGACTAATTTGACTAAATTTTAAGGATAAGTCATAAAAATTTCACAACTTCTTTTTGGTTAGCATTTTTAATAGGTGTTTTCTCCCATCACTTGTTCTGTAACTTCAAACCCACTTTCAGAAAACCTGTATCACAAATTTGAAAAAAAAAAAAACCAATTTCTTATTTGATCACTTTTTTCAATGTGATGTTTATACTGATAAAAATAATGATTATGATATAATTTAGTATAGTACTTTCTAAATACTTGTTACATAAATTCATCTACATATTTTTGTTTACTTTTCAAAATAAAAGTATGATTAATTTTATGTCTTATTTCAGTGAAGATACTGTGGGTTAGGGGTGACATGAATTTTCAAAACTGAGCAGCAAGGAGAGACCTCCGACTCGAAACACAATTCACTTTTCACTGTGCTGAGCCTGCCCCCAAAGACACAATGAGTCATGCTTATGGGCTCTAACTAATGGGGGCATTTTAATGGTAAATGCATGGGGAATTTCTCTCTATCTCTGGTAAAATTATATTAAAAAATTAAGAAATCTCAGTTTAAGAAAAAACTATAATATATTGTTCCATGTTGTCCTTGAAGTAGAATAACTATTTTGTGGATAACCTAGCTAACATTCAAAATTCTTTGGGGCTCTTGCCCTGGGAACCTAAAACCACGCTATGAAGAAGCCGAACATCCACACGGAACAGCTGTAGCTAGGTGTTCAAACCACTGCTCCAGCAGAGCTCCCTGGCAACAGCCAACATCAACCACCACACCACACATGTGAATGAAGGGGACTTCGGGTGATTCTAGCCCCCAACCTTCAAGCCACTGCATTTGATACTGAACGGTCCCTACTGGGCTCTTACATTGCAGATTCATAAGAAAATGAGTATTTGGGGTGGTTTGTTATGTAGCAAAGGATAAACGGAAGAGTGCATGCTCCAGGAAAAAAGTACAGCAGCATTTCATATAATTGTAATGAGAGAAAAAGTATACTGCATATAAGCAAAATACTTCTGAAAGCTAGACCTTGTAAATGTCTAAAATTCATTAGACAATCATCTTTCAGGTAGGATCAAGAAAATTGCCATTTCTGAACATCCTTTGTTTTTGTTCTACACCACGATATCCAGCAGCATTTTAAAAGATCTTTACTACTTCTACTTCCCAAAGTCCCAATTTTACCAAGGCCCTTTGGGTCTCCTGTAGGTCCCTGTTTTTGGAGCCAGGAGAGAAAAAATGTTTTTTCAAGAAGACTATTAATCCGTGGTGCTCCCTTTGGAAGATCAGTACGAAAAATCCTGGCTGCAGATAGGAGCTAAAGTGGGCTGAGTAGACGACTCTCCTGAAATAGAGTGGTCATTTCAAATGTCACAGAATTACAGCTTTATTTTCTTATTTTAATGTAAAATGTTTATCAGTGGGTGACTGACAATCACAATAGGGACTAATGATTGTGAAGACTGAGAATTAACTTATGTAAAGCACTCAGAAAAACTCCTCACCAGAATAAACACTATTTGACTATGTATTATGATTATGATGGCCAAATTTGTTATTATTTATTTAAATATTAAAGTAATGCTCAGTTGTGATTTTCTACTCTGGATCGGGGGAGATTAAAAAACACAGTAGTATGTCTATTGTTCAACAGACAGGAAATGACTGTGGAAGCTTTCAAAAGAAATAAACACAGGCTGCTGAGATGGTTTTTCTAAGGTTTTAGAGCCCTGGTTAGCTGTTGCCCCTGGAGGCACCGCTGGCAGTAAGTCAGGCTTTCTAGAACACCACGCTGTCTTAGGAGCCCAGCCCAGGGCAGGATTCACACTGACCTTCTCACTTCGGGCAAGCCTGTTGCTCATCTAGTTCTTACGTTGCAGTAGCCCGAGAGTCTGTGACTCTCACAAAAATAAAAATTAGATAAAACTCTGTACAAAGTTAGAAAACACAGCGCTCACTTCTGACACCATCTGCAGAGGCTGGGGTTCCAAAGAACGCCCCCGCACCCCCCAGGCTTGCTAGTTCACCCTGAGGATTCACAAAACCCACTGGAGGTAGGTATACTCACAGTTACGGTTTATCTCAGTAAACGTATGCAGATGAAAAATCACCCAGCGGAAGAGACTCATGCGGCAGGATCCCAGGAAGCCCTGACCCAGCAGCTTGCAGTTACCCTTCCCTCACGGTGTTGCGGGCGGTGTGATGACGTGTGACGGTGCACAGGAGTACTGTCAACCAGGGAAGTTCACCTGAGGCTCTGTTCGCCGTTTTTATCGGGGTTTGATCATGGAGTTGGCTGCCTGAGTGTCTGCCCTTTAGTTTTTAGCCTGTCTGGCGGTGGAGCTGATACCTTTTGTTTCCAGCCCTCCTTGGGGTGGTAGATACTGTGTGGCCCAACCCCCATCGTAAGTCACGTTGTTAGAATGTGTGGTGTGGACAACAGCCCCAAGTTAATAAAGACACTCTCCTAGAGGTCATCTCCCACGAGGTGTGGACAAAGGCCGCTCCTCTGGTTGGGTAGGATTCTTTTCTACATACCATGAACAGAACTAGCTTAAGTGACTGAAGATTGGATTCATATCTTTCCCTTACTCCCTGTAAGGAGAGGAGCTGGTTCTTATCACCCAATAGGTGTAACAAAATAAGTGGTTTATTGCCTCCTCTTAAATAGTTGTCACATTTTGGTGATAACTTTTCATGTTTTATCAGCAGGGAAGCGATGGAAATCGTGGCAGATTTGGTTCAGCTTCTTCAGCATCCTTTCCAACATAAATGTTCTGGTTCGCAGGCAGGAACCTGAGATCCAACACAGTTAGGACACTGGGAGCTTCTCTTTGTCTTCTCCGTATTACACCAGCCTTGCTCTTGCATCCGTCAGTGCTGCCGCTTTCCCTCCCCTACACATCATCACCTTGTTTTGTGGCCTGCCCACCACTGGCTTACAGGGCGCAAACATTAATTAGAAAATAATACATAGAAATACCTTTTTTTCCCAAAATGAGCTTAGTGAATGAGTTGATTCAAAAGTATTAGACTGAATTATCTGCTTTAACCGAAGGTTTTTGCTTTACCTTGTCCCCCCTCACTTATTGATTCAGAGTTTATTAGTCTCCTGTGATGTGCCAGGTAGTGATGTGCACACAGATATGAATGCAATATATCTCCTTCCTCCGGGGAGGACCTCATAACAATACACTTGACCTCTCTTCTCATTTCTCCACTTCTGACTTCCCTGTGTTATGTTCATCTTTAGGATGGGGTAGAGAGTGCTGGGAAAGTGAATGTATATGTACAAAAGGGTCTCTAAATGATCCACTCACCTCCACCATTAAGAATTACTGTTAGAAGTTTACAGTATGAAGAGGGGAGGGGTGAGATAAATAAATGTTACAACTGTCCAGGTATAATACTAACAGGGGTATATTTAAAATGTTACTAATTAAATTATAGTTTTGGCTAACACTGTTGGAGTGCAGAAGCAAATTAGAGAAATGGATTCTCTATTAGATTTCCTAGTAGACAACATCTTCTGGAAAAAAAAAAGGAGAATTAAAAAAAGAGATGTCTTCAGTTACTTTCAAAGTTCACTTTTCTCTTTCTTTTTTCTTTTTCTTTTTTGTTTTATGAGTTGATGTTTGTCAGGCACTTGGCATGAGTCACTTTTATGATTAAATTGAGAGGTGAGTTTTTAATAGTTATGGGTGTTCTAATTATGAACTAACATATAGTTCCAGGGGAGAATGAATTTAGCTTCATTATAGTAGAATATTTAAAAATACAATTGTTAATTGCAACACCATTCATAGGCATTTCACTGTAAGAAAAATAAGCCTTTTTTTCTTTTTCATTAAAAATAAATCTATATAGATGTAGTCTGGAGAGGATGAAAGTGTCGGTTTTTACATTTAAGGATTTGTGCTTCATGAGCCTTGATACATTAATGCTTCCTCTGGGGCTCTTCTGGATGAGCACGTAGCACAGGTGGCCCATTGAATTTATAGACACAATAACCAAACGGCAGAAATAAGAGGCCAGAACATTTGTGGCACATGGGATGCAGCTGGCTTGGCTGCTTAACAACCACCATAAATTTTCCGTGACACAGCCACTTACTGAAATACAGGAGACCTTTTTCCTGGGACCCCAACCTACTGCTGTTTTTACTCTTCCCTTCTTCCAGCACAGAGTGGGGAAGGCTCTGAGAGCTGCTTTGTCAAACTCTGAAACAAGCAAATTAATTTACAGTAATTTATAACATTCAGGAGCTCCTTGAAATGAACATCTGTTAACTGCAACTTCACTTTACAACATTGTAAAACTCGGATGAGTTAAATGGTTTAGGGGCTTGGAAATCTGAAAAAAGTAAAGTGCCCGTGTCTGAAGAAAGTTTGAAGAAGTCAGGGAACTTGTACAAATTAAAGTGGTTATTTTATCATCTAAATTATAAACACTACTTGGGGGTGGCGGATAGGGTGCTTTGATTGGAATATCCCCAAGACCATTGAGATATCTATGGCCAAACATTGTTGAGAATTAAAAAAGAGTGATCACACACACACTGTCTAAAACTTAAAAAACATAGAATTAGTCATTGGCAAATTACTTACAAAGATTTCCCTGCCAGTTCAATCTAAGCTGGTGCCATACTCTACATGGAGGTACTTTAGGGCACCACTATTTCCAGGAAGAATATGGTCCTGGAAAGAGAGAAGAGAGATGGAAATATGAGAGGAATGGTAAAGTTAAAGAAAGAGTGAGATATGAAGCAAGTGTAAATGAGAAATAGGCAATGAGAAAAAGGGCAAAAATATTGTTTCTTTACTTACAAGCAAGAAAATTTATTCCTATATTTTTTGTTTGTTTTTTCTCTATTATTTTTCCCCAGATTCAAACTTGTGGCCAGACTCTGGTGTCCTTAGGAAGTTTGTTCAGAGGGTAAAAGTAGAAGTTACTTGCAAATAACCAGTGTTTTCGGATTTTGTTTTCTACAAGCTTGAATCTTTAAAGAGAGTGAAGTGGGAACAAGGGACCTTCAGTGAGGCTGGGGTGTGCCTGGAAGCCATTTGCTCCCCAGCGGGGAGGTGGGAAGCCCTCAGAAGGCAATGCCAACAAGATGGGCCCTAGAGGTGTGTGCTCGCCTCTGTTTCCAGACTCAGCCCAGATTCTCTCGTGTTGTTTGTGGCACAAGGGCAGCATGTTGCCAGGGCCCAAGTGAGCTTGAACAAGGACATCATCTCCCTGCCTAACTGGTCAGACAGAAGTCCAGAGGAGCCTTCCTGATGTGCTGACACTGAATGGGACTTCTGGACACTGCAACACCAATATAGAGTGAGGAATCCCTCCCACAGCGACTGAAGGAGAATTCTCCCCTTTCAACAGGACGAGGATTCGGAGTAGGTTGTATAGTTTCACATTCTTCTCGGCTACACTTGGTTTGTGGGCATGGAACTTCCTTTTTAAAAACTCCTGAGTTCATTTTACACATTTCTGGCATCTCATTTCTAGAAGAGAAAATATTCACAGATATCTACATACACATAAACATATATGCATTCAGTTACTTTACATCTGTCTTTTCCCACAAATGATTATAGGCAATCTAGACAATTTGCTTGGGAATATTATCAATCAAGTTATAATCCTTCCACAATGAGCAATGGAATGTAACTAAAGAATATTGTGGGCCAATTGATTTGAGAACAAGAGCTAAATATAAATTTATCCATTGTTTAAGACAAAAAGTCTGTTTAAACATTAAGAATACAGAAGTGACGTGTGTTGGATATTTGATATTTTCACGAGCCAACACAACACAGCAGATAATAAACCCAAGTGCTGAGGCCAGACATATCTGAGGTTCAACCCAGCTCTTCTTAATGCTCTCCGGATGATACTGGGCAGATTCCTTAATTTACTTTCTCCATCGTTGTATAGGGTTACTGTGAGAATCCTATTAAAGTGAGGTAAGCCACTCGAATAGTGCCTGGTGCAGAGTTGATGTTTAATAGTTAATAATATTAGCTAGTTTGCTTTCTACTGATGAGTTCTATTTTCAAGAACTTAGGATATACTCATGTACAATATACAATTGATGTACTCACAGCAAGCCACGACTTTTGGTTCATTTAGGTTAGACTCCTACTAGAGAAACCCTAACAGAACACAGTTTAGTATTGTTACTGTGTGTACCCAGCCACACACATCTATGCTTCTTTAGGATATGTTCCAAGACAAATGATTTACAACTTCAAACTGATATTTCTCCAGACCTATAGTGAAAAATGAGATGGTATTATTCAACTAAAATATATCAGCACAATATTTGTTGGCCTGTTTTGACCAGAAGTAGTAATGGATTGCACTAAATTACGAACCCAGTTTTTCAATTTTTCCTGTTTCTCCTATATATTTTCCTGTGTGTGTGTGTTTGCCTGTGTGCATGCACAGATGTGCCCACATTCATGCACTTAAGGAGCCTAAAGTTACTTAATTTGAATATTTTAATGGACGTTGATGTTATCACCTTGAACTTATAATGTTTGTCAGTATAAAAACTAACCAATTCAGACTCCATAGAATCCATGACGACTCCATAGAATGCATTTTTATACAGTAAGTCACATACGCTGATAGACAGCATTTTTCATAAGTGACATCCTGTATGGGATTATGATTGTTCTGTCTTTTTTAAAAAGAATGTAGTGTTGATTTAAATAATAATATAACTCTATCTTGTTCAAGATATTTGTTAGAAAGAGATATTTTTACTTGGGGAATTACAGTTTACCCCAATTAATTTAATAAAAAATATTCAAAATTGAAAAAGAATTAGCTAAGAATAATTGAATGTGTACAATGGAATAAGAAATGTACTCCATTAGTTAACAGTTACTTCGATGTGATTTTATAGTTCACAAAATACAAATAACCAATAGGGTGGTTAAGCTGGTCCTGTCTCAGGATTTGTGGTTGTAATGTTGGAGTAGGTAAACTTTGAACTTGTCTCTACCCCGTATCACAACAAAATTGCAACTAAATTATAGAACAACTATCACTGAGAACCACCTGAAGATTAGCTGAACCGAAGTCCTGTAATGAAAGATATAAGGAAAAAGCCATGTCCAGAAGGGTAGGAAGGGTGGAGACGTGGACCAGGCAGGCCCACACCTGTGGTGCAGAGGTTAGGGAATGGGAGTGATATCTGTACTGTGGAGGTTCCCCATGAAAAGTCAGGGGATCCAGCCCCATACAGGGCTGCCCAGCCCAGGGCATCAATACCAGGAAGAGGAGTCCCTGGAACTGAAAACCAGCAGGAGACCTTTGTCTGAGAGAGACAAGGGGCTACTAGAGACCAAGACACTGCCCTTAACGGGCCCAAACATAAACTCACTTGCTCGCAAACTCACTCACTTTAAGTAGCAGCTCAAAAAGTGCCAGAAGATAAAAGGAATCTTAAAAATAGCAAGAGAAAAGCAGTTAGTTACATACAGGGGAACTTCCACAAGACTATCAATTGATTTTGATTTTTCAACAGAAACTTTGCACAGACAGAAGTGAGTGACACTAAATACGTAATGTGATGAAAGAGAAAGTCCTATAGCCACGATTACTTTATCCAACAAGGCTAACATTTAGAATCAAAGGAGAGATGGAAAAGATTCCTAGGCAAGAAAAATCTAAATGAGTTCATCATCACTAAACCAGCATTACAAAAAATGTTAAAGGACTTCTTTATTAAAATTAATAAATGGTAATAACTACATAGCTATCACTATTTACTTTACATGTTAATGGAGTAAATGCTCCAACGAAAAGACATAGGGTAATTGAATGGATAAAAAGCAAGACCTATACATTTAATGCCTGCAGAGACTAACTTCAGATTGAAAGACACACACAGACTTAAAGTAAAGGAATGGGGGAAAAATTTCCAGCAGATGAAAATTTGAAAAAAGCTAGGTTAGTAATACTTAGAGAAAAAAAGAGACTTTAAAACAAAGGCCTAAAAGGAAGGGCATTACATAATAATAAAGGGATCAATCCAACAAGAGGATATAACTCTTGTAAATATTTATTCATCAAACAGAGGAACATTTAAATAAATAGAGCAGATATTGATGGACATAAAAGGTGAAATTTATAGTAATGCAGTAATAGTGGGAATTAAAAAACATTTTAACAGAATTTATTGGTGTGATATTGGTTAATAAAATTCTATAGGTTTCAAGTGTACAATTCTATGGTACATCACCTGTATGTTGCATTGTCTTCACCACCCAAAATGAAATCTCCTTCCATCACCATGTAACCCCCCTTTGTTCTCTTCAACTTTTTGTCACCCCCACTTGTTGCTGGTAATCACTGTGCTGAGTTTTTTTAAACCAATTGAAAATAACAGATGGATCATCCAGATAGAGAATCAATAAGGAAACAGTGTCTTTAAATGATACACTAGACCAGATATATTTAATTGATATCTTTACATTATGACACCCAAAGCAGCTGAATATACATTGTTTGCCACTGCACACAGTACACTTTCCAGGAGAGACCATGTTAGGGTGCAAAACAAGTCTCAATAAATTTAAGAAGATTGAAATCATATGAGTGTCTTCTCTGATCATAATGGTATAAAGCTAGGAAGTAATTACATAAGAAAACAGAAAAAGACACAGACACATGGAGATGAAACAACATGCACTAAATGATGAATGGGTTAACAGTGAGATCTAGGAGAAGTTCAAAGGGTACTTTGAGACAAATGAAAACCAAAAACACAAATGATCTAAAAATATGGGACACAGCCAACCCAGTTTTAAGAGGGAAATTCATAGCAATAAAGGTGTACCACAAAGAACAAGAAAAATCTCAAATAAATAATCTAATCTTACTAATAAAGAAAGCAGAAAAAAAAAAAAAACCAAACAAATCCCAAAGTGAATAGAAGAAAATAAAAAAGATCAGAGGAAAAATAAACAAAGTCTTAAAAAACAATAGAAGATATCAATGAAAACAAGAGCAGTTTCTTTGAAAAGATAAAAAAGTGGGTAAACCGTTAGCCAGACTCAGCAAGGAAAAAAGAGAAATGGTCCAAATAGGTAAAATGAGGAGTGAAAAGGGCAAGTAACAACCCATACCACAGAAATACAAAGGATTGTAAGAAAGTACTATAATGTGAATAGCTCACCAGTATGCAGTACACCTAAGACTAATACAAATAATATTGAATGTAAACTGTAATTGAAAAAAATAAAATAAAAAGCTATGTATAATTATATGCTAATGAATTAGACAATATGGGAGGAATAGATAAATTCTTAGAAACACCTTTCGATGCTGAATCAGGGAGAAACAGAAAATCTGAACAAACTGATAACCACTAAAAAAACCCAAATCAATAATTTAAAAACTTCTAATTAACAGAAGTCCTGGGCCAGAGGGCTTCACAGGAGCATTTGCCATGTATGGAAAGAATAAATACCTATCCTAAAACTATTCCAAGAAAAATAGAGAATGAGTTTCCCAAACTCATTTTATAAGACCAGCATTAGTCTGATGACAAAATCAGACAAATATTAAAAAAAGCAAATTATAGTCCAATATTGTTAGAATTATATATGGTGCCAAATGGATACTAGATCATTAGGTATGATAACTTTGTAAAGTATATAAATGTCCCAGGGGTGTCCAGGCTTCTGGCATCCCTAGGCCACACTGGAAGAAGAGTTGTCTTGGACCACGTATCAAATACATTGCAACATGTAATCACAAAAAAATCTCATAAGGTTTTAAGTAAATCTATGATTTTTGTGTTGGGCCACATTCATAGCCACCCTGAGCCACATGTGGCTCATGGGCCATGGGTTGGACACTCCTGACTGTAATCACTATGTTGTATACCTGAAATTAACGAAACATTGTATTTCAAATATAATGTAAAAAATTTTTTTGAAGTAAAAAAGATGGTACTTCCTCACTAATAATGGCTGCAATCCTTGGCTGACGCAAAGGCAATATGGGCTCCTGACTGTTGTATACTGGATGGTTGTTTTGTTACTTAAGAATTGAACATGGTAATTCTCAGCGAGCTAATTGAGGTTCCTTATAAAAATCAAAGAGCGGTAGGATCAAGGGCAGGAAGTGGGGGTGGCTAGGTGAGGAGTAGTGGTAGGGGGGAAATTGAGACAACTGTACTTGAACAACAATGAAATGTGGGGGAAAAAAGTGAACACGGATTGTGGAGAAACCTGTTTTTCCCCCTAAAAGTGTTCCAGATTCTGTCTTTAAGATGCTGTCTTTGCTTCCTTTTATCTTCCAGATCTAGGCAAGGCTGGATCATGAGATTTGCTCTGACAACATGATGCCTGTGAAACATCTTTTATTTTACCCCAGAAAAAATGACTCTCTTTGAGCTACAGTTTGTTTTCTGTCTCCTGGAGTTCATGGTAGAGGCGGGAGGAATTCAGTATGTTCTAGGTAAATATTTACTGAAAAAGATTTTAAATTTTTCTTGGAAAAGTCATGGAGAGAAGATAAAAGAATGGGATGCAAGTTCAAGAAGTAAATTGTTTCAGTTGCAAACATTGCCTCAAATATTTCCTTAAGCTTCGAGAGGAGAATTAGTTTGCCGAAGCGGAATAAAGGACTGAAGAGGTCAATATCCAGTAGATTTATATAATAAACATTTACTAATCTAGGCATTAAATTATATTATTAGTGGAAATGTCTGATTACAAAGAATGATTCATTGATTAGCTTTGCTTAAATAAGAAAATTTAGGTACTGAGCAAATAATAGATTTAAAATTTAGGTACTGAGTAAAGTCAAATAATAGGGTTTTCTGACTTCTAAGGATTTACCCCAAAACAGGTAGGTGCATGCACTCACCTGGCCATGAAACTTGTACTGTTGTTTTATGTTATGTTTTGCTAGCTGATAGAACAAATTTCCCAGTATCTTTTCTTCTCAAAAATGTCAATTATTATGTATTTATTCATTCCAAAACTCTATAATTTTGTCACATTCCATCAACTTCATCATAAGCTAATATGTTTATTTGCTTATGGCATGAAATATACAAATAAATAAAGGAGAATTTAATTTGTACAGTTCTGAGCTTTTCACTTAAGAATATTAAAATATTTGTAACTTTAAGAAAGTACATTACATGCAATGACATTTAATTTAATATTTATAGTTTGAGATCATTGTTATTCCTATTGAGATAATTTTTAATCTTGTCTTAATCATCTACCTAATATATATACTCAGTGTATAACCTAATTTGCTTGGGTTAAAATTTTTTTGCCGAGGATGCCTTCATACAGGGTGTAGCAAAAGTAGGCTTACATTTGTTTGCATGCAAAATAATACAATAATTAATAAATGATGATACAAAAAATTGTTTCACATATGCACAACAGTAAACCCACTTTTGCTCACCTCTGTATGTTCAGCAAAATAATTGTTAAAAATATTAGGACAGAGCTAAGTACACAAGGCCATGTGATGTACTAAATTTAATGGCATAGACATGAACTATTTAAGAGGTTTAAGTAATTTCTAACTTTCTTTTACATTAAAACTATATTTTAACATAAAGTTTAATTTTAAAAAGGATTTAAACCTATTCAGGACATCTTTGAAGATCTTTATTTTCTCCATATCATCATTTTATACGCTAATGCTTTTATACCATTTACATATAAAAGTATTGATTATTTAGGTTAGCAGGTGACAGAATGCCTAACAAGCAGGTTTTCTTTCTAAATACAACATGAAAAATTACTCTTCCCCCACAAATTCCATTTCTCTGCTTCCTTTTCAAAATCTCACTCTTGTTCAAAGGCTTTAATCAAAATCTCTTCTACATGTTTCTTTTCTTCTGCTTTCCCAGTTTGTCCAATGTTTGGCACAGTTGCTGAGGCAATGAAAACCAGCTTTGGCTACTTCACAAGGACCGTTCAGTCTGGCAATGAAGAAGCGGCAAGGAGTAACCCTTGCCCTCCGCCTTGAATCCGGTGCTCAGCACCAGCGTGCCTTTCCCCCAGCGGACTCCATGTGGATCCCATGATCACTAGTTTATAGTCCAAGTACTACCCTAAACGAAAGCTTGCCCTGATCATCATGCTGATGTGGGTCCCACCCTCACAAACCCTTTATTTCTGAGGAGCTGAATTCTATAGTAAATGCCCAGCCAAGCTGACTGAGGCATTGCCTCATTCTTTCTTCTCCTTTTATTCTAGATCCAAGGTGCTACTTGCCTACAGACAGGTATCACCACTTCCCCAGACTCACATCAGTACGGTCCTGCCTTTTGGAATGCTCTTCGTGTATTGTCAGCTTGAATGGAACCTAGTCTGCGATCCCCCTTAGGCATTTAATTTGGATTGTTGGTGATCTCGCTTGGGTCCAACTCTAGAGTCATTTCACTTTTCAAAGACTCAGAATTACCACAGTTTCAAATCCTTGCTTGTTCTTGACAGCCAATTGTTCAGGTAGCCTCAGACATTTTATCTGAGACTACGAAGATTGTGAAATTATCTGGACAATTCTAATAATTAATTATTTTTAATTGTTAATTTTTTCACATTTTACAATTCAGTTCCAAACTTCTAAAGGGGAGGAACTGTGCCTTATTATATTGTACTCCATAACTGTAGTAGCCATATTTTTTGGGGGAAGAGATCCATCCAGATATACAATTTGATAAATTTTAGTATACTTTTTGGGTTACAACATAGATTATTTTAAAGAGGACCTGACACTGTATTTTGAACTACTACAGTTATCTTATTTTTAGTATAGTTCCTTACATGTGGTATTCAAAATTTATTTTGATTGATGTATATGAGTGGCATATGAAATGCATTGTTAGAAGTAGTATTTTTTAGATTAAAATCATAATTATTTTTTGCTTAATTCCTTCATCTTTTTACCCAGTTCCCCTACCCCTCCCATCTGACAGCTGTCAGTCTGTTCTCTGTATCTATGAGTCTGTTTCTATTTTGTCTATTAGTTTATTTTGTTCATTAGATTTCATATACAAGGAAATCATAAGCAACAAAACAAAACAAGAACCTCATAGACAACAGTATAGTGACTGCCAGAGAGAAAGGTAGTGGGGGCAGGGAGCAGAGGGTGAAGTGGGGGTAAATGGTGATGGAAGGAGACTTGACCTGGGGTGGTGAACACATGAGATACAGGTGATGTGTTGTAGAATTTCCCCCCAATACCTGTATAATTTTACTAACCAGTGTCACCCCAAAAATAAATTCAATAAAAAGTAAATTAAAAAATAAATTTCTAATTATTATTCTCAAGGAATTTTGAATGAATTGTTTTGTCAAAACTTTTCTGAAAATTATTAGCATTCACATTCTGTGTCAGGGGGACTTCTCCCACTCTGTGTGTTTAATAGTCTTTTCAGCACAGCCCCTGAAGGGGTCACTCGTGCACAGAACAAATACACTCTTCTCAGTGCACTGGACTCTTGATTTGAAAATAAAATGTGTGAGTGGTGGTAGAAACATTTTCTGTTACTTGAGAGACAGATCATTTGAATTTTTTTCTGGAAATAAACGTTGTTTTCCTAATGAGTGTGTTATTCTAACTTAGGAATTGAAGTGATATTCTTCTTGTCAGTTCTGAAAAGTTTTATTTCCTTGACATATTCCTAGAATCTTGTTTTAAGGAGAGGAGTGAAGCCCAGAGCACATAGCATTAGAGAGATTAGCCTTGTGAAGGCTTTGAAGGAAATGAGGACAAAGTCTTTTCAGAATTTTACTCTCTATTTTGTCATGAAGAAAGGAATTTTAGGAGCAGCGGTAGGAGAATTGTAATCACATAGCATATATTTTTTCAAACTTAAATTTAATTGTATTTTTGCTTTCCACAATATAGCTCAAGAAATTATCCTTTTGTTTCATGGTTTATTATTGATTTCACTCTAGGAAAGAAATATATTTAAAAAAAAGCAGCTCTTGGCAATTAGATGTTGTTATGATAAAATCTTTTCATAGTACTGAGATTTTTTCCATTAAAAATGGGATTGATTAATTTCACACAAAAGGAGATTACCTTGAGAATTTTGTCACTTGCCTGATTGTTATATATTTAATGTATTCTTTTTCTTAGAAATGTTTGTGTGCCTAAATATCCTAGCGCAACAAATATATGACAAAAGCTCTTATTGCTTTTGAAATACTTTAAGTTCATCTGTGACCAAAAATTAAGTAGAAAGCCCAATTTTTCCACACATCACCTTGTCTAAGTAGGTTTTTATTTCTAAGTTTAAATTAAGGTTGACACCTTAAAGTAGTTTTCTAGAGAAAAGTATGGTCACGTTTCTAGGCCCCTTATGTTTGACACTTGCATTTTTTAAAGCCAGGAATACTCATTGATTACATAGAAAGTTTTTTATGCTTTGTTAATTTGATAGACCAGGCAATTTATTAGGTGTTTCCTGTTTTTAGCTGTAGTCTGATTCTGAAGGAAATGAGCAGTGTCTGTGGCAGAGCAGATGAGTCTGTGTCTGATGAGAGCCATGTGGGCCTAACTCTCATTTTTCATAAGTGCTGTCATTTTACAGATGTATGACCTTTTTCTTCTTTCTTCAGAGGAGGAGGGGCTGGGGGAAGAAGATAATGCACAGGGTTCATTTGAGAAACTCTTGTAGGCAGATACACAAATCATGTCATGTAAACCAGAGCAGGCTAAGGAAACCTCACATCTCTTTTCCGAAGACAATAACAGATAGGACAGAGAAAGATGGAGTCAAAGATGATTAGGAAAACAGGAATGGTTAATGGGTAACAGCAACGTGGCGCCAAGCTGTTCATTCCATGTCATAAAGATATGAAGCCACACAAACAGAGGCCAGGTGAAAGGTCTCTGAATGCATATCCAATCAATGCAGATGCAGATTTGTGCTTTGAGACTATTTAGCGGAGAATAAGAAGAAACTTGGAGAAGTTACTTGTGGCAAATTAAACTATTCCTTACAAGTTCCAGCACGCCCAGGACCGGCCTCTGGAGCCGGTGGTGCGGTCTGCGCGGTCACACTGGACTCCGGACTGACTCATGGCTCTGCTGTTGCCCCTTAGTTTTTCTTTGCACTGGGTCCTAAGGGTTCTGTAGCCAATCCTGAGCATATCTAACAGATTTTAGATCTGTGTTTCTTGTGTTTTTAGAACGCGACACTTTTATTTTTAAATTCCGAAACTACAGGTTCACGGGGTCCTTGAAACCAAGGGTGGTTTTTAAATGGTCATCATGGTGGTCAGCAGGGAGGCCTCTCTCAGGCTCTTCTCACCCCTAACATCCGACCCAACTTTACCTGCAGTAGGTCCGGGGTGTTTAGCTTAGGAAGACCAAAATATGATGGAAAGTGAGTCGTTTCTGGAAGATTTCATATCGTAACTAATATTTAAGATAGAATAACAAAGTTATTTTTAGATTGTGTTCTTAAGTAGAAACTGTTCTCTAAGCTTGATCAACAAACACACGTACACACATACATCTAGGAATAAGTACAGTGATTAAAAACCACAAATTATTTTAAACTTACAATTTTATTCTACACCATGAAAATAACTGGATCAAGCCTAAAATTTTCATACGTATGCAGCGATACAATTTCATAGTATCTCCTTATGAAAATAAATCCCTTCTATATTGTTTTTATTTGCAATAAACTCTTTTGAATATTACCATCATGCCAATAAAAAGTGTCCATTGAGAGAACTGTTAGTTTTTACTTCAATCTTGCTAAGTTGTTTTCTAATATTGAGCTAGTTTCCTTTTTTAAGCATTTCAACTGGGTGTCGCAGTGAACCCCATTCGTATATTAAAAAGTCAGTTTTTCTTTTTAGTTTGGAAAACTTTTTTGTTCATTTCCTTAGTTAGTCCTGTGATAAAAATCTCAGGAGACGCAAGCGTAACTGAGGACTGCCCAGCAAATGATCTCACCTGAGGTTTATCTGACTTCATTGTTGAAGGGAATTCTCTAACCTGAACTTCTCAGGAGAACCTGCACCCTCGTACAGGACACCCTGCACCTGGAGCCTTCCCTCGCCCTCCTGTTCTGATGCAGGAGTTAATGTTTATTTTGGGGGGAGCTACAAAGGGAGAATCTCTTTCACTTTAGTCGATCTTTTTCTAAAAGAAGATAACATGGTTCGCAGCTACACAGATTGTATCTAATGATAAATGTGAAGAGTGACTCTAATATCAATTAAATCAACCTCACACATTTACCTCAGAAAACACTCAATCTAAATGCTTTCCAGCAGTGTCCAAGTGGACCATTAAATGACAGTTGCCAAGCAATTTCTATTTTGCAAATCAATTTCATACTAAGTTGAGGTATACGGTAAAAACATCTAATCTATCCCATAGTTTTAAAAAATACCCTTCTCCCAACCCAATCTGTTAATTATTGCACAGTCAAGGCTGCAATTAAAGGCTGGAGAGATTTGTCTAGTGAGATAACAGAGAGAGGAAAACAAGGACATGATCTCTCTGTGGGGCATTACATCACACCTGATAACTCTCTCCTGGATGCTGTTGTGTTTGTTCCTTAGCAGAATGTCCTAGTCAATAGATATGTAGAAACAAAGAGTACCAGAAATGTACATCTGCCTGGTTATTGGAAAGGAATACACTCTATGAAAGGCCCCAGTCTCCTCTATCCAAACATATCAAGCTCATCTCTTTAGTTAATTCCTCAGGGAAAAGTCATTAACTGGAATATAACTTTCCAATCATTTATTCCAAGGGATGGTAAACTCAAAATAGACTTAGCAACTTTTTAAAGAAAAAAAACTGAGATTTTTCTAATAAGACTTAATTTGTCCAATAGAATTAAGACTATAGAAAGATATTTAAGAGCCAAGATAAATGTTTTATAAAATATCCTTTTATTTTGATTACAAAACTTAAAAGTTCTAAACTTGCAGCTTTAAGGTGACTATGGTTTGTTTTAGGCATTATTTTGAAATCTTTTCCATTGCTTATAAGAAGAGATTTGTTCCTCTAATTTTCTTCTTTATGTTTCAATTTTAAAAGCCATCTATTTCTGAAAGTAATGTTTTCCTCTCTTTACTTTTTTAAGTGATAGTCAACTACTTGTCATAAACCTCTGAAACCAAGACATTTGAAACTGGAGATAAATCAATCCTCTAATTCATTTTTTACTTTTTTGAATTGTCCTTCATTTATCTCACCTCTTTTAAGAGTCTCCTTTGTGTATTTAGCGTAGATAAACTTACACGTGTCTTTCAGCAACACAATCCATCTCCACACAAGGGGCTTGGATAAAATCTACCTAGTAATTAAATTATTTTTCCTTTATGTAGTTTTGTACCATAATACGGCTTCTTACTAGACATTAAAAATAAGGTATTTTCATCTACTGCTTGAAATGTAGAAACAACTACAGTGATAGATATATAATGATGATATTTCGAATTGAATTTTAAGTTAGGTCAAAAGACATTTAAAAGATTTTTGGGATACATTTAACTACCACAACTACATACGTACTTATGTCACCTTAACAACTTCAGGGAAACATTTTTTCTTGCCATAAAGTTTGAGGATCACTGAGGAAAAGTATGAAACAGCCACAGAATGAAGTGTTCAGTAGGAAGTGGTGGGAGAAGTTGGGGCTTACACTTCACTTTCTGCTTGGAATGTTTCACTCTAATTTAGTTGTGTTGAGACTCTAAATAATGTTTTCCTTTTTACTAATTGATAATAAATACTGATAATTTTTAAAACTTGCCATGGAATTTGAATGAAAAAAAGTTTTACGTGAATCTAAAAACATTATCTGTGAGGATTATACCAGAACTGATCCTTCCTAAGATTCACCTTTTCAATTAGGTTTGAAAACCTGAAGACACTGGGCTCTCCTTCTAGTGTGGAATCTTCCCGAACCATTTTCATGTGACCCACTTAATCTTTCATTGATACTGAATCTTCAGAAAGGCCTGTAGATTCTAATTTATGGCTTAAATTGCAACACACACCGATTCTGAGTATTAGGAAGCTTAATATTATCATTATGATAGAGTATATTCCAGCAATTCCCTCTTAACAAATGCAATGACAAATCTAATAAGATGTTGAGATTTGAGTCCTCATTTTGTGTAATGTCTACTAGGCAGCAATTCTGAGTTGAAATAAGGTAACAAACTGTCTGCACTGAACAGTAATATGTATAAGCTACAATTTTTAGCCTCCTTTGCAGGAAATTGAAAACAAAATACAAAATAGTATGTCTGTTTTCCTTAACCACAGCATTGTAAAATTTAATTTGCAAGCAACATGCAAATTAGAAAATAACATCCTAAGAACTGGTCAATCAAAAAACCCTGTGATTAAACAACTCGTTTGATAAGCATTCAAAAAGAACCCCCACATTCCTTCTTTTTCTGGCACACTTGTTTTTCTTTTTATCCTCTCAGGCCTAAGGCTTTTCATTTGCATTTATTTGCATTTTGTTCTTTATAGGGGAAAAAAAGAGAAAACAAGGAGGTAAGAGAAAGAGAGAAAAAGCAGTTCCAGATATCTAACAGTATTCCTTGGTGTTAGCCTGTGCTTCTGAGTATTTTATATTTTATAAACTGAAAACACATTATGCTCTGCTTTTCAAACAGGCTTTGTCACATGCCTTCCCTAAGCCTTTTAAGACCTAAGGCTTGTGACTGGGATAAAATATACCCACCCTTTATTTCCACATCTCCTGCAGAGCTGCACCATGGGACTGCAGGGACACAGGAGGTGAGGTGGAGGTCTGAAGTGCTCGCTAATCATTTACAGAGGCAAAACGACTTTTAACTTTTCACTTCTATGGAAAAGAAAAATATGTGTTGATACTTTTAAAAATATCTAGAGAGTGTGTGTTAGCTAAAGAAGTCCCCTTCCTGACTTCTTAATCATCCTCTGGACATGTATTTTGAGAGTGCTACTGAGAGATTTATTGAACCTCATTGAATTAAGGTTAACTCATCAATTCTTAACAGGAATAGAGTTGAAGCTGATTCCTAATAGGTTCTGGAATGTAAAAGAAATGCTGACCTTTAGTCTAGATGTCAATGGAAGCAAAGTCAAGAGCAAGAGTTTTGGTAAAAAATTTATACATTGCCGATAAGAGATGGAAATTGTTTCTGCTTCGTATAGTGGCATCCAGAGGTGGTGTTTCTATTCCTGCTTTTGTAAGATGAAGGCCTGTCACTTAACCTCCCCATCTTTTATTTGCTTTATTTGCGTGAGAATTTATGTTGGCAAATTGCTCTTCTGGAGATAAAATGAAAACTATATTAATGTGGTATATTAACCAATTGCTGCATATAATAGAAATGATTTCAATTTTCCAAGAGAAAATCCCCAAATTAGCCGAAGTCCAGGTCTGGAAACAGAAGAAACATTGAAGAGACGCGCAGAGCTGGTCTGTTCTCTGAAAAAGGTGGCCACGTGCCATGCAGCTTCCAGACGACTGCCCAAGAGCCAGGCAGTGCACGGATCCTGTAAAACTTCAGCCCTTGAGTCCTGCAGTGATAAGGCTGGCACTCTGGATTAACAACCTTGTCAAGGGTAACCCTCTGAAGTGCTTATTTGTTTGGAAGAAGAACCTCATTCATCATCAGGGAGTGATAGAAATGGGGTTTCTCTGACACTGTATGTGTAGTATACTTGGATGTATGGGCTCTTTGGCACCATAAATAGGAAGAGAAGGAGAAAAGACACCATTGCTATTCAGTTTTGAAAGAGTATTACAATGAAACGTGTATTATACGTGTTAAAAATGCCATTTTTTGTGATGCCCATTTATTTTATAAATTTTCTCTATAAACCTTTTGGGAAAAATCCTTAAAAAATCAGAGGTGATAAATGTAGTTATGTTGTTAACTAATGTGAAGACACTACAAAAGATAGTAACACTTTCATAAGATCTGAAATTAGAATTGCAGTTGCCTTTATTTTTTATTATTATTTTTCTTAAGTTTTCTTCTTCTTTTTATTGATTTATTGGGGTGACATTGGTTAATACAATTATATAGGTTTCAGGTGTACAGTTCTATAACACATCATCTGTGTATTGTATTGTGTGCCCACCCCAAGTCATGTCTTCTTCCATTACCGTTTATCCTCCCAGACCCTTTTCTACCTCCCTCCACCCCCTTCCCTCTGGTAATCACCCTAGCAGTTGCCTTTAATTACTTCATTATGATAGTCTTCAAAACCTGTTTTATTAATCAGTTTTTTTCTCATAAGTCAAGTTTCCAAGTCTCAACAGATTTTGCCTTTTCTCCTTTCCCCTTTAAGACACTGATGAAGCTCTGCTCAGGTTGTCTTCTCCCTCACAAAGGTAAACAAAAAACTCAGCTCTTTGTTATCCACAGGTTGTATGATAATATTTGGGAAGCTGGCATCTGAGAATAATAACTACTATTTGCATAGCACTTAGTATGTGGCAGGTAGTGTGTGTACGTGGATGGACACACACACCTCATTGAATCCTTGTTCCAGCCCTATGAAGCAGGCATTAATAGTATCCCCATATTACACATAGGGGAGCTGGGACCCAAAGAGGTGTTAAGTGGCATGCACAGGACAGCGCTTCTTAGGTGGTCTTCTAGACTGTCTCTTACAGCATGCCACTACCAAAGAAATGTAGCTTCAGGAGTCTCTACAGCAGGGGCGTCAAAATTATTTTCACTGGGGGCCACATTAGCCTCACAGTTGCCTTCAAAGGGCCAAATGTAACTTTAGGACTGTAAATATGTAACTACTCCCTAACAGTTAAGGGAGAGCTCAGCACTGCCTCCAGATAGAAACAAGATGCCGGGTTGGATAAAACAAGGTGGAGGGCTGCACTCGGCCCACAGGCCTTGTGTTTGCCACCTGTGCTCTACAGTGATGACTGTTAAAGCGAAGTTTGTGGAACGGTGACAGCAAACTTAGGGAGATAGCTCTTAACGAGGGTATGTGCTTCAAATTAGACTAGGAGCTATCATTATACACAGGTGGTACCAGCCTTGCATGTGAGTAAGTCAGATGGAGGGAATTGGTGTGGCATATCTGTTGAGGTAGGAAGATTGTTCTACTACATGTCTCAGTGAGAGATTATTTGCCTACATAACAGTCCCCAAGAGATGATCTCCCACACCAATTTCATCCACCCTTGCAGAAGGCTCTGCTATGCTCACTTCTAAGAGAGGAGTTGCTCCTGGAAAGGGGCCTCCAGGCTCAGAGGAAAAGATGTCAGTCCCCACAGAGCCCAGCGATTTCCCCTTCCCAGACATGAGCCCTCCAGGTCTGATCCAGCACTTGGGCCTCACACTGGGGATTTCTAGGCAGTGCTAGGGGCTCTTTCTTTCACAAAGCGAAACCCTCTGCCCACTCCGTTAAAACTGGCTAATTCCAAATCAGTTTTTAAAGATTGTCACTTAACTCTGAGGCCTTTCAGCAGGCGCGATTCTGTGCATAATCCCAAAGTAAATGTGGCCTAGGCTAAGTGAAAATGAACCAACACAAGATTTAAAAATGGATAGCACCTCCTTTGCCCATGTTTATTTTTATTTCTTTTGTCTGAGAATTAAGGTCATATATTATCTTCCAATGATGTCATATGACCTTCACATTGTATACAATGCTGCATATTTAAAAAACAGATAATTAAACAAAAGTTACATTTTCTATTAATTTTATTTCTTTCTAAAGTTTATTGTTGACACATTATGTGGCTCTTAAAATTTTAATAACTGTTGGATGTTTTCGCTGCTCATTTATCTACTTGACCATACATGCTTTAGAAAAACAGTTGACTCTTGAACAACAGGGTTTGAACTCTGTTTTAATTTGTCCTCCTTATAACCTGAATTGTATTTTCTTTTCTTTAGCTCAGAATATGGTACACAATACGTATAACTACAAAATATGTAAATTGGCTTTGTATTACCAGTAGGGCTTTTGGTCAACAGCAGGCTATTAGTAGTAATTAAGTTTTTTTTTTTTTTAATTTTTTATTTTAATTGTTGATCTAGTAGTTAAGTTTTGAGGGGAGTGAAAGTTACCTGTGGATTTTCCCCTTGAGCAGGGGTCGGCTCCCCAATCCCTGTGTTGTTTCACAGTCAACTGTAGTTGAGTTACTTATTTGTGATGAAAAGAACCATGTCACTTTGAGCATATTTTCCTTACTTTTATAACGATAGAAAAACAATATTATTGCCCCTATACAAAATTCTCGAATTTAAAATCCCTACAAACCCCTCAGTATTCTGATCCAGGAGTTCTAGAATAAAGTCAGGGATCTGTAGTTTTGTTAAGCCTCCTATGTAATTTTGATGCAAACTTAAAATGTTCTCTATATTTTTTATTGAATAAAGTTTCTTTTTTTTAATTTTAAATTTCTTATCTAAAGTAAAAGAAAACAAAAGGTAAATTAATAAGGCTCAGCGTTTGGGAGGGCAATGGGGTGGTGCTTCAGTGATGAAAGGAGTCACCCAGGTGGCTGGTGGACCGTCACCCTCCATGGTCCCCCCAGCACAGGGCTGGGCTTGGCGGGAGCAGATCAGTGCAGACAGATTCAGGGAAGAGGGAAATTGGGAGTTCTGGTGAGTGATTTTGAAAGGAAGGAATGATCTGAGTGGAGGCCACATGGTTTAACTTACAATGAACCTGTAGGTTTTTAAAATTGCATGCTGGATTTCCTCATAAACATCCATCAATCTCAGGGAACAGGAGGCTCTGCTCTTTGGTATGCAATCTTCGGGGAGTTTTTTTCCTCATTCAATACAAATACATAGAAAATATACATTGGAGTAGAGCATTTTAAAATGCAGAGAAATAAAAAACAACTTTCAATAATTTAATAAAAAGCACATGGGTATATGTGAACTCCAGTCACATTCTATTTAAATTATGAAACCAATGAATTTGCTTTTAGGAGGATTAGCAATGTCCCTTGGCATTCTCTCTCTCTCTTTTTCTATTAAAAAACAACCTGCACGTCATTTCAGAATGAGGTGATAGCAGTTATTCTCAGGGACCTGAGCAAGCAGGCACACTTAGGAGGGAGAATGACACCTGGTACAGAGCGAAATTGAGATTGCTACCTGAAGCTCATTCTTAAGCACTTGTCTTTTTTGATACTCAGTTATATGGGGGAAAAAAAGAAATATGAACGCACAGAGATATAAAAGTATTATTTTGCTGTTTTTGGAATTAATAAAATACACAAAAGCTCTGGTTTGTCTTGTTTGGAAGCTTAACAAATTTTGTAGGATTAAATGGCTTTCCTCTTCTGTGAAGGGTCTGATGTAAACCCTTGTACCCAGGCTTAAAGTCTTAGGGCTGTTAGAAGTTCCCATCAGTCAGTCTGTATGTCAGTGGATAAAGTCAGTTGCTGATCTAACCTATTCTTCGCTCTTTGGAAAAATGCATCAGACTACTGAAGTATTTTTTAATGATGAAGGAGGTCTGAGGAAATGAAGACCTGTCAGATGATAAAATGTGCTTTCTAACTGGCAACATTTTGGAGCAACATATTACCACAATGTTTTCCAAGTAATTTTAAGTGTCCTAGTTGATGAAGTGGTGAAAAAAAGAGATCAGTTGTCTGTGGCAATCTGTCTTTGGTTACTTCCATGAACTGGAAGTATCTCTCGTTTCCATGGTTAGAGAAGTTTGTGTCCGATGTATATATATTCTCCAAGAAAAAAATTGTGCGTATTCAATAATAGAAATTTAAGTGAAAGGACATATATTTTTCACTTTTATTCCTTGTTTTCTTTCATCTTAATTTGATGTACATTTTAATGCTGGAAATAATTTCATGACATGAATATTGTGTACAGATGCATGTAAACAGTTACTTGACACTGCCTGCTGAACTGCGCACGGCACTCAGTGACAGGTGAGTGAAGGGGCGGACAGGGTAGAATCCGGACAAAATACCACATATGGCCTTGGCCTTGGCTCTCGAGGGGTTTATGTAGTATATTTGGAAACATATGATTGTAGATCTTAATAAGCTTGGTTGAAGGCATACAAGTGTACATACGTTTTGTGTGCTGGTGACTTCCTAATAGGCTGCTCTTATAGTTCATGTCATGAAGTTCACCAAAGGAATGTGCTAATGATTTAACGACGTTGTTGAAATTACTGGGTTAATTTTCAGTCTAGTCAGACTGGCAAGTTTTCTATGAAGCATTTTAATCAACATTAGTGCGTTCAGTTTTGATAATGAGGTTCTCAAAAGATTGGTCTGCTTCCATTTGTTAGCCTGTTTTTTATTCTTGTTTCTTTAAAGTTATAGTATATTACGTTTATCAGGTATTCTCAGGGGACAATGATGACTTCAGAACATTAGTTGATTAATAGGTATCTGAGGAGAATGTTGACATTTATCTTCAGTTTGAACAACTGCATCCCAGAACTGATTGAGTCTGTGTCTGCATGGCTAGGAAGATAAATGCTAATATTATTCACATTTCCAATGTTATTATTTATTCACCTTTCCAATGGTCATAACTGTTTTTGACATGAAAGTGTATTGAAATAAAGTCTTGCTTGGGCTTTAGAATAATATAAGTTTTTTATACATGAGCAAAAGTTAATAATAGAAAATGACAAACTAGGCTTTTCAAGTGAAACATGTTGATTAGAAGAAATTCATTCACTTTGACAAATACAAAACAGAAAAATGATGGTTTTCAAAAGTCTAAAATTTTCGCAAGTCAAATCCTGAAAATAAGTCAGTTACTGTGAGTTTCATTCTGGAACTTTAAGAAGAGTATCAGCTATGATCGGGGCACTTGGATGTTATAAACATGGCTAGCACTTCTCAGGAGAGAGGCTCATTCCTATGTAACATAGGGCTCAATGTTTGCTTCATTATATCACCATTTTTTTAAAAACCTGATATTAATTTTCTGCTGCTACTTTCTATCTCAGTTTATATGATCTTTGGAGTTGGGATATATTGTATCTGTTTTTTTCTTTCCCCCTTCTTAAACTGCCAATCCAGATGTTGAAAAAATATATTTGAATATAGAAAAGCCCATTTACTTTTGCTTTAAAAAAAGCTGTGTTAAATGTAAACTATAGGAAAAAAGAAAATAAAACCTTTTTCAAACCTATAAAAAAGTTTTAAATTTTAGGTGACTATAAAAATCACAGTAACAGCCTGGCTGGTGTGGCTCAGCGGATTGAGTGCTGGGCTACGAACCAAAGGGTCACCAATTCACTTCCCAGTCAGGGCACATGCCTGGGTTGTGGGCCAGGTCCCCAGCTGGGAGAGTGCAAGGGTCAATCACACACTGATGTTTCTCTCCCTCTCTTCCCCTCTCTCTGCAAATAATAAATTGATACATCTTTAAAAAATCATCTTAACAAGGTTAAAAAATTAAACATTACATGTTAACCCAGATTCTAAGCAAAAGAATAACTCACTATCCTGTCATAGAAGGTGAGAGACATTTCCTCATTTAGTTATTAAACAATGCTTTGACAACAGGTTGCCAGTCATTTCAGTTGTATGACCTGGCTTGATGGTCTAGGGGTCAGGGGTGTTTCTCATCTCATTATGTTTGTTGCCCAAGAAAACAAGCCAATACAATCTACCTTAGATAATTTTTGTAGCTGACACTATTAGTAGAATGCAGAATTTATCATTTGGGAGGAAGGCAAACTCATGATAGATAGAAAACAAACGTTAAACTAACAGCACAAAAATGAGCAAAATAAAGCATTGGCCAATAACATAAGAAAATAACATAATTGAATAGCCATGAAAAACTATAACTTTGCTTTGCTTTGGAAAAAGTTGATGATACTGTTTATGGCAGCATGTCCTTAGTCATGTTCTTTAATCTTTCACCCTAAAATTTGCCCAGAGCTTTTCATTTTAATCAGTAATACTGAAGTGAAACACATCTTTTTTGGATAGAATAAGTACTGAAGTTTAAAAATATATTTGGTTTGTGTTAAACTTCATAAAATAATGTGGAGGGGTGTTGGATCTTTACTAACATCAAACTCTAAATGCCTTATAATTGAGGTTGTCCTTAATATTTTATTCTATTTTATTATTAACCAACAAATATTTTCCAGGCCAAACTAGAATTTCATCTGTTTGTTGTTAGCATAAAATTGGTTTTTGCTTAAAGCATCTGAGGTATTTATTCAAAGATATTATGGAAGAAAAATGTTTAAATATATAAACAATTGCCAAAAATATTCTTGCGTACTTTGGCTATCTGCATGAAGAACGATGCCTTGTCTGTGATGTTTCATTAATCTTTTTCCATAATAACATTTTATTATCAAAATGCTAAGTAGAAGCAATAGTGTTACAATTTTAAGTTTCCTATCTAAATGCCATCGATATCAATTTAATAATTATAACCTTCCAATGATAAAATGTTTTATAGATAGTTTTATTTTTTTCTAACAATATATCAAGATTTAGGAGGGAATTAAGATCTGACCTCACATGTATAGCTTTAGCAAGTAAAGTGCCTGGTTTTCAGCTTCAATTTTCTTAATTTTGAACAGGGGACTAATGATAATATTTAATATTTATTAACTGCTTATTCTGTGCAAAATACTGATTTAAGGTCTTTTTTGACTTTTCAGCAGCAATACCATGAAGTCAGATTATTATTATTTCCACTTTACAGATGAAGAAGCTGAAGCAAGAAAAGGAGAGTAGCTTGTCCAAATTTATACAGTTAATAAATGGCAGCATCAAGATTTGAACCCAGAAAATACTACTTTAGTAAGTATATTATTAATCATTTAACCCCTTTGCATTAGAGTTATTTTGAGAATAAATTAAAGATTAGGATAAATGCTCCCATAAGCAGTAGGTGCTTCATATTATATACAGGTTCAGAAAAATCCAACTGCTTCCATAATTTTTTTAGCCCTTTAGACTTAAAAATAATAACATATAATATTAATCCTCATGAATTTTAAAGATGTGTAACAGTTGCGATCCTTCCAAATACACTGAAATTTAAGTTTATTTTCATTTGGCATAATTTATTTTAGTCTTTCAGATTCTGGATCTCCATTAATATATATAGAAATAGTCAACTGAAGAAAAAGGATATTGAGAGGGAAAACATGAACATTAACATTTAATTTATGTTAGTTAACCTTAGGTTCATATAAAACCAGTTAAATGTCAACAGTAGGCACGTATGGTGGCCAATTAAGTGTCATATATTAAGATATTGGTTTAATAGCTGAATAATGGTTTTTTGGATGTGTATACCACATTTTGTTTATCCATTCATCTGTTTATTCAGCACCATATGGATGTGTAATTTTTCAAGTCTCTGACATGGATACTTTACAATATTTTTCATTTTATAGTTACTTTTATAAGAAATACCAGTATATGTTACCTCAAATTATTGAATTTTTTAATGCAAAACTTTTTAAATCACTTTTTGGCCTGTTGGCTAAGACCAAGTGTAGTAATGAAAAATTGTTTTTGGAAAAACCTTGCTTGATATACATGGGTCTCAGTACTAAAGTTCTAAGATGATATCGAGAATACAAAAATAAGAATAAGAATAAACCTATTCTCTTATTTTTAGAAAGCATGCATGTGTGTGCAACCACATACACAAATGAATAAGAGAGAACTTATATCTCAGTGTAAGATTTAGGAAATAAGAAATTGAGAAAACAGAAAGATAAGCCCTTAACACTTCCTTTTAATGAAATTCCATTTTACCACATGGTGATCTTTTAAGATAGTTAACTAGTGTTACATTCTTCAGTTAAATACCTTAACGTACAAAATCCTAATATGCTGTCTCCTCAAATGCATTGTATTGATCTTTGTCTGACTTTCTTTGCCAAAAGTGTATATATTTTTTTCTGACACACATGGATGACAAATCATAGTAGGGATAAGAAATTTATTCTAAACTGTGTATTTAGGGGATCACCTTATTTAAATTTTGGAATAGTCAAACAGTTATTTATTTGCTTCTTTATTTAAAAATCATGTTAAGTGAGACACCATGTTATGTTTTTATCCATCTTTTCTCATTACTTGCCTGCCCTTCCTGGTTCCCCTTTTTCTTGGGATGCATAGACCTATGAAAGATTTTTTAAAAATGTGATAAAATATACATAAAATTCACCATTTGAGCCCTTTAAGTGCACTTATGTGTGCAGTTGTATGTGCACTTAAAGTACTTTCAGTTGTTGTATAACCATCACCACTATTTCCAGAGCTTGTCATCATACAGACAGAAACTCTGTTTAAACAATAAACTCCCAACTTCTTCCTTCTTTCAGATCCCAGTAGCCTCTATTCTACTTTCAGTGTCTATGAATTTGCGGATTCTAAATACCTCATATAAGTGAAATCATACAGTATGTTTTCTTTTGCGTCTTGGTTATTTCACTTAGCATGTGTTCAAAGTTTATCCATGTTATAGCATGAATCAGAATTTCCTTTCTTTTTAAGGGCTGAATAATGGTTTTTTGGATGTGTATACCACATTTTGTTTATCCATTCATCTGTTGATGGACACTTAAGCTCTCTTTCTACCTTTCACTGTTGTAAATAATGCTGCTATAAACTTCTATGTAAAGTATTTATTTGAGTCCTTGCTTTCAGTTCTTTTGGATATATACCTAGGAGCTGAACTGCTGAATCATATGGTAACTTTATGCTTACATTTTTGAGGAATCACCAAACTGTTTTCCACAGGTGGTGCACTATTTTATGTTCCCACCCACAATGCACAAGTGTTCCAACTTTTTCACTTTTCATCAACACTTGTTTTCTAGTTTCTTTGTATTCTTTTGTTTTATACTGGCCATCCCAACAGGTGTGAAGTGGTATCTCACTGTGATTTTGATTTGTATTTTCCCAATGACTACAGATATTGCTTGTGAAGGATTTAAGTGTTTTGACCAAACTATAATAAACTTTCCAACAGGAATGTTGATATTATTCACCTGTCGGACCTCCTCAGATTATTGAAAATCAAAACTTTTTTTAAAAAAAGCTTCATTCGTAGCTGAAAGGAGTAACTATATGAGAGGCAACAACATGACATAAAAAAATGTGATTTATCCATAAGCAGAGACTGAATTCAGATTCACTCCCTCATTTGCAAGCATGAGGACTTGGTCGAGTTTCTGTAAAATGGGAAATGATTACTGCTTATGAAATATCATGATGTTTACATGGTACTGTACACCTATATTTGGTCTCTGCAGCATCCCTTGCACCTACCTATAACAAACGGTGCCTGGGATTTTGTAGGTGCTTTATAAGTAATTGCTGAATGAATGAATAGTGCTCATAACATTGATTAATTCATTATAACTATTCTTATTATTAGATAATCAGAAACATAAGCTCTTTTATCTAAATAAATTTAAATGGCAGCTCTCAATTTGTTCATTTTATAATTTTACATATATTAAGTAAATGCATAATATACTTATATATGTATAGTATGTTATTTATTATACATATATTTAATAATATGTCACACATATAAATATATTACTAAATATATTTCAGATAAATACAGATCTCAGAAAAATTAGAAATTTATAATGCTATATTAAATTTCCAAACTCACAGAGCCAACTACCAAGTAGCTGAAAAAGAGGAACCTACTTTTAGGTTTTAAAACTGCTTAGGTTTTAAACTGATTTGGGATATTTCTTAAATAAGAATTTGATTGTTTTCCAGTAATCAAAATAATGTATACTCAAACAAGAATTTTTAGAAGTGGTTTGGCAAGTATTTAAGTGAATTGATTTGGGGATTACCATCTCAGCATGAACTATTTATTTATTCTTAGAAAATAAATTGTTTAAATATCTGAGCATGTAATATATAGAGAGACAAGATAACTTACTGCCTTCCCCCATGGTTTTTCAGGTATATTTAGTGGTTCCTTTGTGTTTGTTTAAATTTTCCAATTCATGGTCTTTTAAAGTCACTCATAGTGTTTTTGTACTATACAGTGGAAACAAGGAAAACCAGTCAATATACTACAAATAAGTCAACTTTCTTGTGGCTTTTTCATTTATTTAAATAATATACATTAGAGACAGTGGTATATACTCATTTACAGGCTACGTAAAAAAAAATAGCTATCCTGAGTTATTTCACACAGCCTTAGGAAAATCATCCTTAAAGTTTCCTGCTTAAAATAATAATAGAAAAAAAAACAAAACAAAAACAAAAGCAAAAACAGAACTCTTGATAGGTTCCCTGTTTTACAAAATTAGCAACAGTATAACCATTCATTTTAAATTAAGTGAATTCCTAATGGTTCCTTTTATAAAGTGCCGATTTCTTCTGTAGGATGATCCCTTGAAAAATTTTCACATTCACTATCGAGGCTTTTCATTTCTGTTTGAATTATATTTGAAAAGTTACATTTGTCAGTATGTTCTTTTGTCTTTCTCTCTAGATGGCAGCATTTGCCTTGTAGACTATTTCCCCTTCTCTTTTTCCAGACCCCTTCTGAATGAAGGTGCTACACCTGGGGAATGAAAAATAAACGCTGACTGAGGATTGCCCGACTAAGTGATTTAATGAATGACTACACAGCTTGTGGGCGAAAGTTGAGGTTATTATTCTGCAAATCCTATTTGTGTTTTCTCAAGAAAGAATTTGTGTTTCACGAAAATCAATTCATGCAAACTCAGGGGTAAACATTTCAAATGAAATGAGTAAATCTCATATCCGAAGTCTACTCCATCCCAGTATATTCACATGGGATACTGGGATTCTTCCATCTTACAATAATATTACTGAAATTTTTACCAAACTAGATTAGGCCCAAAGGCTCTCAAAATGTAAAAACAATTTTAGTTTTCTAGCTAAAGTATCTGTGAAAAATACATATCCACTTGATACATGAAAATAGAAATAAAACCCCCAAACTCTCTGAAGTTTGCACATCGCTAGTGCAGATTGGTGGTAGGAACTGATGACACAGCAGAGGGCTTAAAAGCAGCTGAAATATGTCGAAACAGGGGCTGCCTTCACGGCTACTGATCTGTGTAGCAGCATTGGATCTACACCGAGAAGGACCCTGAACTTGGTTTAAGGCTCTGTTGTAACTTTCTAGAAATTCCAATACTTTTTGAACAATAGTCCCCATATTTTGATTTTGCACTGGGTTCCATAAATTATGCAGCCATTCCTGCCGAATTCCTGCTAATGCCAATATCTTAAATGGACAATGCCTATGCAATAGATAATAGCAATTCCTACGTAGCCAATGAGATGTGAAGTAAACCAAATGATGTATGATAATGATGGCCTCTATGTGTAATAGAAAGTGCTTGCTTAGGTTTCTTGAATGTTTAAAGTCACAATTTTGCAAAATTTGTAGCAAGATTTTCTAAATTCAAGTCAGTAGAAAGAAAATAATGATCGATGGAAATAGTGTTTAGTTTTCCTTTAAAAAGACTGAATATATTGTAACACATTTGTTTTTATGGCTCCATTAGGAGTTCAGATATCAAATAGCACATATAAGAGCCACATGGAGACTTCTAGTCAATATAGTAGAGTAGGTAAACTTTATGCTTGCCTCTATCACAATCATGTCAAAATTACAACTAAATTATAGGACAATCATAATTAAGAACCAGCTGAAGACTAGTTGAACAAAATTTCTATAACTAATGATATAAAAAAGATGCCACATTAAGACCAGTAAGAAGGGTGGAGATGTGGTATAGGCAGGTCCCACAGCCACAGTGTGGTGGTTAGGAATCAGAAGGGATAGCTTGGCTGAAGAGGCCCGCCCCCCACCACCCCACCCCGTGAAGAGCAAGGGGTACCAGTCCCACACCAAGCTCCCCTGACCCGTGCACCAGTGCCAGGAATAGGAATCCTTACTACATCTGGCAGTGAAAACAAGCAGGGATTGCATCTGGGAAAGACAAAGGCTGAGGAAGATTGAAACACGCTGTTCTTAAAGGGCCCACATACAGATTCACTTGTTCACAACTCACTTAACTCTAAACTGCAGTGCAGAGGCAGTGGCTCAAAAAACTTTGGGGACAGATGAGGAGGAATACATTGACTACCTTCAAGGCGAGGGCTGGAGTGGTAGGGGTCAGGGAAATTTTCTTTGGGATTAGAAGCACAGGCAGATGTTCCGTTGTTGAGCCCTCCTCCATCCATCTGGCCCGGCACAAGTGGGTACCAAGTCTGAGCTATCCATTAACCAGCTCAACACCCTTCTTTTTGAACTAGGGATTACCCAAGATCTTGCTCTACCCAACTCACTTGCCTCATCTGAACCTCTTTCTGCAGCTCCTCTACAGAAGGAGCCTGCTTTAAATCACACTGAGGACTTCCCAGAATCTCTCATGGGACTGTAAACCTCAAAAAAGCAGTGGCAGGCCTTGGCATTCTTGTTGCTTTTGCTAAATGGCCCTAAGCCCAGTGTTGGTGGTGAATGGTCTCAACTTGCATGATAACTCCTATCAGGTGACCACGAGATGTGTCTTTAAATATAGCTTCAACTAAGTGGCCACAAGCTTGGCAAGATGATGACTGGCCTCAACTCACATTGAAGTGCCCACCAAATGGTCAAAGGCCTGGAACAAGTGGCAGCCAGCATCACTTCAGAGCATAACCCCTACCAGACACATTCCCAGGCCAGCACAAATGGCAACAAACTGCAGATAACTTTGTAGTTACTGTCAAGTGGCAACAAACGCAGCATAAGTGGAGGCTGACCTTAGCGTGCACCAGAGTCCCCCTCCTAAGAGGCTCCAGACACAACACACCTGTTGACTGGCTTCAGACCACACCAGAGTACCACCTAATCAGCTCCACAAATGACACACTGAAAGGCAAACTTGGCTGGCACCAGAGGTCACAATGTGATTCACACTCCATGGAGTCAGCCCCCACACAGTAGCTTGCCCATTAGAGTCATGATTAGCCTTCATAGTCAGCCAGCCTGAAAGTCAAACACAGCCACTGATGTCCAGCAGCAATCAAGGCTCAACTACAAAAGGAGGGCACAAACAAACAACGTAGGGAATACCCCAAAAGCACCCCTTTTAAGTGACCAGGGAGACTGTGCCACTATAGCGCAGAAGACAGCTTCTATATCATTCTACTCTTTTTAGACTGGATGACATAGCAGATCTGTCTAACACATAGAAACAAACACAGGGAGTCAGCAAAAATGAGGGGCCAAAAAACTCCCCAAAAAACCAAGTCCCAAATCACAAAACAGAACAAAATTACAGAAAAAGTACTAAACAAAATGGAGACAAGCAATCTACTGGATATAGAATTCAAAGCACTAGTTATAAGAATGCACAGTGAATTCAAGGGAAGAATAAACTCAGTGAGAACTTCAACAAAGAGATAGAAAACATAAAAAATAAATAGAAAACATCAAAAAGAACCTGACAGAAATAAGAATACAATAACTTAAATCAAGTGTGCACTAGTGGTAATCAATAGCAGAGTACATGAAGCAGAGGATCAAACCAGCAATTGGGAAGACAAGATAATGGAAAACAACCATTGGACAAAAAAACCCCAAAAAAACAAAAAACCAACAAATAAAAAAGAGAATGTTTGAAGGGACATGTGGGATAACATCAAGTGTGCCAACATTTGTATCATAGGGGTACCAAAAGAGTTAGAGAGAGAAAGGGATTAAAAACATATTTGCAAAAATAGGGACTAAAAAATTCCCTAACCTGGTTAAGGAAATAGACATACAAGTCCAGGAAGTACAGAGAATCTCCAAAAAGACAAATTCAAAGAAGCCCACTTCAAGACACATCATATTTAAATTGGCAAAGGTTAAAGACAAAGAAAATCTTTAAAGTAGGAAGAGAGCAGTATTCTACCCACAAGGGAGCTCCCATAAGATTGTCATCTTATTTCTCAATAGAAACTTTGCAAATGGAAGGAAATGGCACAAAATATTTAAAGTGATAAATGGCAAAAACCTATAACCAAGATTAGTATATCCTGTAAGATTATCATTTACAATTTTTAAAAATATATATTTTATTGATTATGCTATTACAGTTGTCCCATTTCCCCCCTTTATCTCTGTCTGCCCCGCATAGCTCATAGTTCATATCTTCCCCTCCTTAGTTCATGTCTATGGGTCATACATATCAGTTCTTTGGCCTTTCCATTTCCTATACTGTTCATAACCTCCCCCTGTTTATTTTCTACCTATTATTTATGCTACATATTTCCTGTATTTTCCCCCCACCAGTCTCCCTCTCCCACTCCCCACTGATAACCCTCCATGTGATCTCCATTTCTGTGGTTCTGTTCCTGTTCTACCTGTTTGCTTAGTTTGTTTTTGTTTTAGGTTTGGTTGTTGATAGTGGTGAGTTTGTTGTTATTTTACTGTTCATATTTTTGATCTTCTTCTTTTTCTTAGGTAAGTCCCTTTAACATTTCATATAATAAGGGCTTGATGATGATGAACTTCGTTAACTTTATCTTATGTAGGATACACTTTATCTGTCCTTCCATTCTAAATGATAGCTTTGCTGGATAGAGTAATCTCTGATGTAGGCCCTTGCTTTTCATGATTTTGAATACTTCTTTCCAGCCCTTTCTTACCTGTAAGGTTTCTTTTGAGAAATCAGCTGTTAGTCTTATTGGAACTCCTTTGTAGGTAACTGTCTCTTTTTCTCTTGCTGCTTTTAAGATTCTTTCCTTATCTTTAATCTTGGATAATTTAATTATCATGTGTCTTGGTGTGTTCCTCTTTGGGTCCAACTTGTTTGGGACTTTAGAGGGACTAAAAATTCTATTTTAGTTTTAGAGCATTTATCAGCCTTGACAATAGGGTATAAACACCAGATATCTGAGGATAAATTCCCCTGTAAGATTTTTTCAGTTGGTGCAATGGGAATGAAGATTTTTTGTTTTGCTGAATTGAATAGGAGGAAGTAAATTAACAGACTAACTAGGTACATAAAAATAAAAATCTACCTATGTCATGGTGCTATTGAGAATATATACTGTTTAATTGTATTTTATTTACTGTGTTTTAGACTTCCAGCAGGGCTAATTTTTGGGCATGACACTTATGCAGTTCCATATGACTCTGAACTTAGTGGAGGCTCTCATTTGGTTTATGCCCTATTGTTGCTACCTTGAAATTCTTAGTAGTTGTTAATAATTTTTGAAGAAGGAATCTAGGATTTTAATTTTTCTCTTTTGCCCACAAATTAAATGGTTGATCTTGATTTTCAGTAATAATTTCTCTCAGAATTCAGGCTTCTAGATATATTGCTGCTGGTAGGGAGAGCTGGTTTATTGTCCATGAGAACATACTAGAGATTCAACAAAGAGTCCCCAGTATATCTGAAAGAAGAACACCAGAGAAAGCAGAGTGAAAGAATACAGGTGTTGGATGATTGTAAATAATCGTTTATAAAAGATAACCATACACTTTGTTGTTTTAAAACAAAGGCTATAACAAGAGACAAAGAAGGACCCAGTAACTCCACTACTGTGTATTTATCTGAGGAAATCCACAACCACTAAATTAAAAAGAAATACAGATCCATATGTTTATTGCAGCCTTATTTACAATGGCCAAGATATGGAAGCAGTCTGACTGTTCATCAATAGATAAATCAATAAAGAAGTAGTGCATATGGATAATGGAGTATGATTCAGCCACGAAAAGAATGAAATCTTGTTATTTGCACCAAAATAGATTGACCTAGAGGGTACTATGCTAAGTGAAATAAGCCAGACAGAGAAAGACAAATGCCAAATTATTTCAGTTATATGTGGAGCCTGAAAAACAAAATAGGTAAACAAGCAGAACAGAAACAGACTCATTTTGACAGTTGCCATATGGGAGAGGGATTGGGGAAATGGGTGAAAAAATTGAAAGGATGGAGAAGTACAAATTGATAGTTACGGAATAGTAATGGGGATGTAAAGCACAGCATAGGAAATATAGTCGATAATATTGTAATAACTATATATGGTGTTAGATGGATACTAGATTTATTGGGGTAACACTTCATAAATTACTTAAATATCTAATCACTGGGTTGTATACCTGAAATTAATATAATATTGTTGTCACCTACAATTTAAAAATTAAAAAGTTTTTAAAAGTCAAAAAAAGAATAACTGTACATTGTTTTTCATAGATTTTCATTGTAAAAACAAAGATTTGTACTTATAGACCATTGTAGAGTGGACAAATTAAAATTCTTTGGTGAGGAAGAGTTTAAATTTAAGAGTTCACCTTGTTTTTCATTGATGCTCTGAGATCTACTTGTACTTTTCCTCATGTATTCTGTCTTCCAAAAAACTAAAAATTAAACACAGGTTTGAAGCCCCAGCAGTTTTGCCTTCTGGTAATTGCAGATCATGTTAAAAGCATGAGCACTGAAGTTTTTTTTTTTTTTTTTTTTACTTAACCTTATAGCATTCTATAAAACATACTGTTTCCAGTTGAAGTCTTCTCCTGTTTGTGTTTTTTTCTGTACTCCTGTACAGTGGATTTTTATTCAATATTTGTGAACTTTTTCTGCACTTTCTACCTGTAACCAAGATACTTTCAGAGTATCTTTTTGTTGCCTATCCATTTGTCATGACTTGGCCTTGGATAGTGGTAGCAAGGGTCAGCCAAGAGAAGGCCTGTGTGAGAACCCAAACACACCTGGTCAGACTGCAAGGATCTGAATGTGGGAATGGGAATAATTGGTTGTTTTCAGGCTGGCACTGCTGGTCTAGCAATCTATAACTCATTATCTAAGTATTAAAGGTGATCAACATGAGAAAGGAAGAGGTGAGATGTAAGTACTCTTGGCAAAATAATCAAGTTTGGTCTGAGACTTATGATGTCTCTTTAAGAAAGTTAAAGGTAGGTAATTGGTGGAATTCTGAGTAGTTTTTAGGACAAACTTATGGAAAAGGCAGAATTGGGGGCAAGAAATTTAGTTCCAGAAGGGGTTGAGATAATGAGGGAATTCTACTACAAGAAAAAACGAAGTCAAAGCAAGAACCAAATATTGAGGAAACGACAAAGGATATAGCTAATAGGGTATTGTGGCCCCCAACTTGACTCTCTCAGTTGAAGTAGGAAGTTACTAATATCAGAAATACAAAGAAGTAAAATTAGCTATACATTGTAAGGACTTGCTAGTGCTGGTAAAACTTCTCTGGAAGCCTGTTGACCAGATGTGGGAACGGGGAAGAGTTAGTTGGAGCTATAGAATTTTATCATCTAGTTGTGGCGAACTAGCCATTTGCTCTTTGAAAAAATATAGTACTATTTTTTAAAAGATAAGTTATTCAGAGAAGTAAGAGAATGTGTTTATATAACGATGGCTTCCTCCTTCTGTTCAATGAACACTTTTGGAGGAAGTTATGTTTATTGTTAAAACAGCCCTGTGAATAAGGATTGTAAAGTCTTCTAGAACAACAGAGATCATATTTAAACCCTGACCATGGGTACAATAATTGGTTTACTCTCCAACTTCAATAAAGCCAGGCACTCGACATTTTATTGTGGTTAGTAGGAGTGTTTGGCTTTGTAGTCTTCAGAGTGGCATTGTGCCATTACTTTATATCTTCCTGAAATAGCACTTGTAATACCCGTGCCTCCCTCCAGTGCTCTTGCACTGGTTCAAGGCTGAGAAGCAGTGGCCCAGTGCCAGCTCTCATTAAGCAATAAGACACTCCAGGCACAACATTTCTGGGGATTCCTGCATGGCTGCCTTAAGTGTGTCACTACTCAAGAAGTGCAGTCCTCCTTTATCAAATGCATTCTCTGAAGTGACTTACTGCCTTTTGAAAGGGGAACTTTCATGAGCTAGAAAGAAGAAAGAGGAGGAAAGGTATTTCTAATGCACTGGAGGGCACTCTGTGTGTGGCTTTCTTATTTCTTTGAAAGGGGGAAGCAATTTTTATCTGATAATATCATAGTCAGCAATGAGGCATTCTATCTAGACCAGATCCAATCACAGACACAAGCTTCTGTAATTGTCTTCTCCCTGCAGTCAGTACCACAATGGGTATGGTTTTAACCTCTGATATTTTTGCCTCTTGCATGAAAGTTTCCTCATCAGACAAGTGTTAAGTTGAAAAAGACAAAAGTTAGAAAATAAGTTTTAATCAATTGAAGTCAAATGTAGTTTTGTATGTCTAACAGGCATGTAGAATGGAGTATTGGTGATAAAACCAGCTTCTCAAGCCAGACTGCTTTGTTTGAATGCCAACTGTGCAGAGTAGGGCTGTAGCCATGTTTAGAGCGTGAGCAGTAGAGCAATGACTCAGAGAAACAATACAATCCTTCAGCATGCACAGTACAGCATGGCAGACAACGTGTGTTTGTCCGACGGGTCACACCACCCTCTCAGAGCACATGCAGTAGAGTGATATAAACCCCAAGTGCCGCTCAAGGTTGCACAAAACAGCATATGTCTATAAGAACATATGATGTTAATATGTGCCTACCATAGCTGATGCATCTAACATGTGCCTGTTGGGACTGAGGAAAGCCACATGTGCTTATCCAAAATAAGAGGAACGTGTTTATGAGAAATTGTGCAAAATCTATTGGATTTTGCAACCAGAGAAGCATAAAAGCAGAGAGGTTTAGACCATGGACAACACATCCAGAGAACAAGTCTCTTTGAGATATCCTGCACATTCTGCCTCGGGATGAGGTCCACTGTGACCCCATCCCTCTGACTCTGCCTTGCAAGACATAGACCGCTTGGCCTGGTTGCCTCTTGGACCCAGACCTGATCTGGAGTTTTAGGACTGGAGTTTGTTACCCTCCAATTCTCTTGTGTGGTGTTATCGATGATTGTTTCTGAGTGGTTGTTATTGTTATTAGGTTAGTATGAGTTTGGATTGAATCTGCATTAACAAAAGCTGAGTGATTAGCGTAGTCACCTGTGTAGGCTCACCGTTATTCCTCTGTAGGACATGTATACATCGCCTGTAGGACTGGTGGTCATATAGGTGGCTCAGTGCCTTTGGTTCTTAGGGCCCAGGTCAGATGACCTGAGTGGAGACTGAAAGCTGGTGTTTAGGATAGACTATGTCATGAAATATATGCTCGTTACACCAACCTAGACATTTCAGCTGTATAACCCTGAGAAAGTTACTGTAATTCTCTAGTCTTCATTTTTCTCATCTGTGAAATGTGTACAATAAGCCTACTTTGTAGGACTGTTTTATGGATTAAATGTTTAAATGTAATGACATACAAATGCAAAAATAGTGTTTGGCCCATAGCAACACACACAAAAATGTATCTCTTGACATTTTAAAAATAATTAACATATTTGTCAGTGATCCTCAAGAGATGCTGAGCAGGGAATCAGAATTATTGTATCTTACTTTTAACTGTGTAAATTTGGAAAAGTTGACATCTTTAGGTTTCAACTTGTACATTTATAAAATGCTCCAAAATGTAGGCTTTTGATGGCACCAGTCATTCCTGTCTCTGGCATTCACACCTATGCAACTCCTCCCCTGTAATGTGGGCTGGACTGAAATGTTACTTCTGAGATCATGTCATTTCATCTTGGAAGCCCTTTCTAGCTCTCTTTCTCAGAGTACCAGCTACCATGTCATAAGGACACACTCAGGAAGCTTATGGAGAGACCCGTATGAGGGAGACCCAAGACTACCCAGGGATAACATGAATAAATCTGAAAGGAAATGCCCAGCCACTAGCAAGCATGAGATGACGGGAGACCCAGCTGGCAGCTTGACTGCAGCCTCGGGAGAGATGTGGACCAGAGGGACCCGCAAAGCTGCATCTACATGCCTCATTACAGAGACTGAGATGATAAACATTTATTGTTTTTAGAAACTAAGTTTGTAAGAATTTGTTATGCAACAGTAGATTAGTAATATAGTCAATAAGCTAATGTATGTGGAAGGTACTGGAAAGGCACAAAATACTTGTAAAATTGAGGCATTAATATTGTTAGCTGTCTTAAAGAAACTAAGTAATATATACAAAATTATTAAATTATATTACTTTATTTCTTGATCATTTTCTGCATATGTTTTTGTATCATTATATATATATTTATGTACATATTTTATATACATTTATATATTATATATGTATATATTTTATTTATACATTTTATGTATATTATATGATACATTTTATATGTATCATTTTATATATATATGAAAGAGAGAAAACATCTTTTTTGTGCCCAGCACCATTATAGGAGTGGTAATACAGCAGCAAAGAAAACAGACTAATAGCTCTGTTTTATTGAAGCTTACATGTGGGTAAATTAAAAAAATATGTTTGATTTTGGTAGTGCTTATGATGAAACTTAAGCAAGAAAAGCAATAGGGAGTGATTGCATTCAGGGTGTGTGTGTGTGTGTTTTATAGTTTTAAAAGTGTTGATTGGGAAAAGAGGCCATGAGAAAGTAATATTTAAGTCATCATCTAAAAGGGCAGGAATAGCAAGCCATGAGGATAGTGAGGGAAGAATGTTTCAGGCAGAGGTAACAGCAGGGGCTGAGGCCCTGAGGCTGGGGCTGTCCTGGTGCTTTGGAAACATCAGGAGATGAGGTTGAAAGGGTGCAGGGACTCAGTGCAGGTTTCTTAAAGAGCACAAGCTTAACTCTGAGTAAGATGGGAAATGTGAAGGGTTCTGAGCGTGATCTGATTCCAGTTTTGCAGTTTCTCGAGCTGCTGAGTGGAGAATAGGCTTGAGGGGAAGAGGAAGGAGACAAGAGTCTGAACAAGGAGGCCAGTTATTGAAATTAGTGAAACATTAATAAAATGCAATTATATTTTAAATACAAATAACTGGGAAAGAGATCTATAGTTTCCTTTCATTTACAAATATATGTAATAGCTTTGTTCAGTTCTCATGAGATAGGCAGTTCTCATGAGATGTGGCATTTGATAAGTCCTAGACTTAGGAAAAAGATTATGAATATATATATGAATATATATATATACATATATCTCATAGTAGCTCCTAAATGATTCACCTGCATACACACAGGGTGGGGTAAGAGTAGGTTTAGAGTTGTGAGTATGCAAAACATAGTTCATTCTTGTATTATTTTGATTAATTATTGTATTATTTTCCATACAAATAACTGTAAACTTACTTTTGTCTGGTGCTGTATATGTACATATATTATACGCATGAATACACATGTATAGTTACAGAGCATATGTGTATAATACACATTTGAATACTTGTGCACATGTGTGCATGCACAATGAGAGAGAACATGCAAATGTGATGAAATGTTACTAACTGGTAAATCCAGGCAAAGTGCTTATTTCCTACTCTTGCATTTTTTTCTGTATATCTAAAAATTTTCAAATGGGTTGTTAGAGGAAAAATGCATCAGAATAACATATTTATTCAAAATTGATTTTTTACTAAACGCATAAATATACGATGGTAAAAATAAAGATGAAATGGGATTGTGACCTTGAGTTTCTCACTTGGGTGTTTATACACTAATTAGACTCATCTAAACAGTATACAATTAAATCAAATTATGGATCCTGAGGGCTCTGGCCATTTTCTATCTGATTATTTTGTAACTTAACTCTCATAAACAGGCTTGCAAGAAGCCTCATTCCCTTGCTAAAATAATTAAATACTTCCAAAAACTTTCTAAGGAGAAGTGGGTAGGTTTAAATTAACAGATAGTAACATTATAGAAGAATGACTCGTTTAATCTATGGGGTGGGGAAAAGTAGGTTTACAGTTATGAGTATGTGAAATACAGAATTTGTACTTAATTATTATTTGTTAATTATGTATTTTCCATACAAACAATTGTAAACCTACTTTTGCCACATCCTGTACGCGCTGCCTAGAAAAGTGATTTCGTGCATGTATCTTAGACAACATGCATCGATTGTCCCAGAAATACATAACCAGCTGAACAATGAATGGGGACAACAATGTTTTAGAAGTGTGATGCATGAAAATTGTTATCAGGCTGCCACTACTAGTTCCATCATAATTCTATCTATTCTTTGTCTATTAAGTATAGTTTTGAAGCCATTTTAACAATGGTTATTTCTGTTTTATTGAAAAAAAGTGAAAATGGAACAAATAGGAGGTAAAGGGACACAATCAATAAAGATTTATTTTAGGTCACAAAAGACAATTTTCATCACAAAATAAATTAAAGCCATATATTTTTTGCTATGATGAACCTGAAGTTGCACTAAGAACACTCCTATGCCTTTGCAACCTCCTTCCATGAGTTTGACTGAGCTCTTAAAATACCACTTCTCTTTCTCTGGGAAAAAATAGCTTGCTTCAGGATATCTTCTTAGCTATACATACAACTGAAATGCCTATTCAGAGGGGGAAATTGAAATAAAATTCTGTAGAAATTAAAGTTCTCCAGTTAGCACATATTTTTCAATGCCATATTTATTTAGATGCTATATGGAGACAGAGACATTGGACGGAGTGAAGATGAACCAGTCTGCTCAGCTGCTGTGAGGGAGAGTGGTGAGTTGGGGGCCTGCGGATAAAGGACAGAAAAGTAGCAGTGCCATAGAGAGGTTTGTATAACTTTCTGATGCTATGGCTTACTTTTTTAAGACAAACAATTATAAAAGATAACATTTAGTTACATAAGACTGAGCCATATTAGCAACTTCCACATTTTGTAATGTGGGTATCATTCTGGATTTGTTCTTTCCTTTTCCATTCTATTCCTACTTTCTCAACTGAGGCCTCATCACCTCATGATTAGATTACTACGATGGTCTTTACCTCCACACCCCTTCCCCAAGCTTTCCTCCTTTAATTCAGCCTACATGCAGCTGCTAAATCATTTTTTAAAACCTCACAAGAGGACATACTTATTGATTTTAGAGAGGGGGAAGGGAGGGAGAGAGAGAGGGAGAGAAACATAGATTTGTGAGAAAGAAACACTGATGGGTTGTCTCTCACATGCTCCCTGACTGGGGACTGAACCTCCAACCTGTGTCCTGACTGGAAAGTGTACCTGTGGCATTTGGGTTCATGGAATGATGCTCCAACCAACTGAGCCATAATGGCCAGGGGCTGCTAAATCAGTTTTAGTAAAATGTTGATGTCATCACGTTAGTCTCTTGATACAGCAGGCGGAACAGAGGAGAAGAAGATAAGCTAGGAGACAGGAGCCTAAACCCTGCTCTTGGCTGGGCCACTGCCAGCTTGTGTCCTCCAGCCTTCATTCACTTCTAGGTGAAATAGAACTAGTGAAGTCACAAAGTTCTCTCCAACCCTAACATCCCATATAGCTGTGATTAAAAGGCTGCATACAGTCTCTTCCATAAATTTACACAAAATGTTACCTGTGCACACCTGCCTTCATCCCCTGCATCCCTTTGTCGACTGCGTGACCCACACATTCAGTGATCATGAAACCTGTGGGCAGTGAGACGTTAATTCTCTGAAATATTACTCACAGGTGTCCAGTGGGATCCATCTCATAACTTGTCTTTTTAAATTTTTTATGTTTTATTATAGTTTTTCCATTACCATTTATACCCCTTACCACAATACCCCACAATCACCTCACTGTTGTCCTGTCCATGAGTCCTCTTCCCTTTTTGCTCAATCTTTCCACCCCTTATCCACTCACCCCCAACCAGAGCTGTCATCTAGTTCTCTATCTATGAGTCTGTCTCTTTTGTGCTTGTTAGTTCAATTTGTTCAGGCAAGGGAAATAAAAGAAAAAAATGAACAAATGGGACCATATCAAACTAAAGAGTTTTTGCACATCAAAGGAGACCATCAACAAAATAAAGAGAAAATCCATGGAATGGGAGAACATATTTGCCAACACATCTGTTAAAGGATTAATACCCACAATTTATAAAGAAATTATAAACTCAACACACACACACACACACACACACACACGTTAAAAAAAGGGTAGAACCTGAATAGACACTCCTCCAAAGAGGACATACAGGTGGCCAATAGACATGAAAAGATGCTCAATGTCACTAATCATCAGAGAAATGCAAATTAAAACCACAATGAGATATCACCTTACACTTCTCAGAATGGCTATCATCAATAAATCAACAAACAACAAGTGTTGGTGAGGATGTGGAGAAAAGGGGAATCCTTGTGCACTGTTGGTGGGAATTCAGATTGGTGCAGCCACTGTGGGAAGCAGTATGGAAATACCTCAAAAAAATTAAGAATGGTTCTGCCTTTTGACTCAATGATCCTACTTCTGGGAATATATTCCAAAGGAACCCAAAATACTAATTTGAAAGAACATAAGCACCTCTATGTTTATTGAAGTGTTATTTACAATCACTAAGATATGAAAGCAGCCCAAGTGTTCTTCAGGATATGAGTGGATAAAATGACTATGGTACATACATGCAATGGAATACTGCTCGGCTGTAAAAACAAAGAAAATTTTACCTTTTGTGACAGCACAGGTGGACCTGGAGAACGTTATGCTAAATGAAATAAGATAGTCAGAAAAAGACAATTACCATATGATTTTATTCATATGTGGAATCTAATGAAGAAAACACTCATCTTTATGAAGCTTTCCCAGATGTCTCCAGTTTATACACTACAGTTCATAGCTTTGAAGTTCCCACCTTTATCTCACAACTTAGTTATTTCTTATGGACTATCTAAATAATGGTGGCAGTAATATTAGCTAAAATTTATCAACCACTTATCAAGTATCAGGCAATCCATTAAGTGCCTTGTTTTCCTTATCTCATTTATTACTTTATCAAAAAAAAGCCCCTTTACTGATAAGGAAACTGAGGCATAGAGAAAATAAGAAAATTTCCAGATGTTACTCTGCTGGGAGATAACAAAGTCCTAGCTTCTAACCAAATCTTCCCAACTCCTGAATCCATCTTCTTAACCCCCCAAGTACACCACTGATGACGATGTTTTTTCTGTTGTATTTGTCTTTTTTCCTCTTGAAAATTAGATTAGAATGTATTGTTAGGAACGCTATCTTGTACTTTTTGTTGATGATAAAAGTAAGAAGTTAGTGATTGATTTAATAGAGATTAGGCAGCATTTTTCTCAGGGCTGAGTAGTTTCTTATTTGGTTGTTAAAAATGTATTAGATGTATATGTTTTTATGAGAACAGTAGTTTATAAAATAGTTGTTAAAGTATAAATATAGGGATAGAAAACAATTTATATTTTCATATTTTTAAAACTTGAAGATAATCTGTTTTCATAATTGTACATTTTTAAAATAGAAGTTAAGAGAAATCTATAAACAAAAGTGTATTTATTTAAAAAATATATTTCAATTAACATGGAAAGAAGTGACAAGGCTATACACTAATGGGTGCTTTGGATGGGTGAGATTAGAGAAAAGGAAGAAGCTTAATGTTTCTTTATATCTCTATTGTTTGAAATGACATGAGAGACATGTAAGATTTTTAGAATTTGAGAACAAAGTAGAAAAAAATAAAAATTAACACTTGGAACTTAAATTATGTTTTAGTTTCATTTGGGATTTTTTATGGTACTCTACTGAAAATACTTGCTTTCATTTATGTTTATCATGTACTTAGCTAATTTTTAGCACATTGAATGTGTTTTTTCTTTGTTCTTAATATTTATTATGAGAAGAATATTATATTTTTTTAGGTGGGAAACAGAATTCTTTGGCATAGTTCTTCAGCATAACTTGTCTGAACTTTGTAACTGTAAGGTTCAGGGCTGTGAATTTCCAAATTCAGTCAAACATCCTCTTAGAGGTGTCTGATACTGACATTGTTGATTTTTTCTTCACATGACAGATTTGATATTACTTTGTTAATTAATTCAAAAGACTAGTTATATGAAAATATTTCTAGATCCTTTTACCTATCATTTTTTACTAAAAAAGAATACCAGAAAACAAGTATTTGAAGATGTCTAAAATTCTGTGATGCAATGCTATAAAACATTGGCTGTGAAATTCCCATAATTGGCATGACCCTTGGAGAATGTCATTGGATATTTGATGAAACAGGGCATGAACTCTTTCCTGCCATCTGTGGGGGCCTGTAATAGACTACTCAGAATGACACCTGGGAATTTTAAACTACCAGATAGTTCTTATCTAACAAAGTCAGAGAGAAAGGCATTTGTCCACTTCAATCACTTCGGTTAGCTGATTTATGCCCCTTAGATCAATATATTTACACCTTCTTAACCCCTAAAATCTACTTCTTAGTTTAAAAAAATACAGAAGGAAAAAAAGGAAGATGTGCCTGATCTCAATTTTTATAACTGAAAGAAACAGCATGATATAATAATAATTTTCTAGAAAATCACTCTAGTTCATATTCTTTGTTACAATATTTGAAAACATGCCTAGGGACACATAGATGTGAACTAACAGAAAACTACTGAGTTTCTTTGCAGGACTCATTACACATTTTAAGAAAATAAGTAAAATTAAATTGAAATAAGCCTAAGAACAAGATACTTTATTAGAAACATTTCAATCAGACATCATTTCCCCATAAACAGCTTTCCCAAATGGTCATTGTTTTAGTAATTATAAGACCACTATTCTTTCTTTTACATTAGTCATGACTAAAGATTAATGAAAAGAATAAATGTGTCTTTTTATAAAGATAAATACTGCTGGAGAAAGGATGATTTAAAAAAAATTCCCATTGTAACCAAAGGTTTTTCTTTGATTAAAAGTATCTCTAAAACAAATAACCTGCATGCATATATGTGTGTAACTAACACAATTAATCTTTCTGTTGGATTAACTTGATAAAATATTGACCTAATTTGGTATTAAAAGATTACAAGTAACATTTTGCCTTGAAGGTTGCAGTATGCCTCATGTCAATGCAGTAATGATAGAATTGACCTCCTGAGCTTTCTTCCATTGAGACATTTCTGGGCAGTGCTTAGATGACTGGCGCACAAAATGCCCCATGATGCTGTTTCCTCAGCTAGCTAGACTGCCTCTGTGGTTCAGAACCGGACAATGGGAAACGTATTCAAAAGACATTTTAGAAATGTCCAGCTTCTGATTGTCAAATAAATGTTTCAGTTTACTAGTAAAACAAGTTGTCTGGAAGTACTTAAGACATTCTTATTTTAGGTACCAATATGTCATTTGTGAACATCGTATAATTGTCAGACAATTTGCTTTTAAATGTAAACACTTGAAAATAAGAAAAATTTTCCTTGTGGCTTAATTTTCTTTTTGTTGGTTTGGTTATAGTTTTCTGAGAATTAATAAAGAGTTTTTACTATTCGTGGGTAGAGATAATGGCATGTGACTTCTTTTTCTCATTGGGCTAACTGCATGATACATAAAATTCCAGTCCATAATTAACCCTCGATAACCTTGGCAATTAAGGATGAAGTTGCATAACAAATGAAATACATAGATGATCAAAAGGGATTCTTAAAAATATAAAAATTGAGAAAGAAAAGCAACATTAGCATAACTTGTAATTATTGGCTAATGAGGCTCACACTTGTGAATTGACTGTATCTTCCTTTAATACAGTTCCTAACTGTCTGGATCCTAATTTTCCTATTCTTTAGAAGTGCACCGAATACTCAAACGGCAGACACATATAAGAAACTCCATTCCATGCATTTATAAATTAGTAGAAAGTTCATATATCTGAGTATCTGAAATAAGACTATCTCAGGCTGGGCCAGTCTTGTGTGGAGCATAATAATGATGTTCAGAGGGGGTTTTGAAGGATTATAGGTCAAGACTTTATGACATCAAATGTGAACCAGTCTCTAATATTTCTACTGTTAGAGCATTTTTCTGAGTTTCAGCAACCAAAAATCTTTATATGGAGCACACATAAAGTGTAATTTTTTCCAAATTCTGTTAACACTCTGTGCATTCTCCTTATACAAGTTGTTTCAGGAGAAGAACTTTGGGTCATGTTATATGACCGAGCTAAGAAAATCATTGCCAATGTTTCTTAAAGGAAGTACATTTTAAAAAGAAATAAATGTCCTAATATATTTTGTGAGTTTTTTAATAGAAAGCAATATGTTACCTTAAAATATGAGAAATAATAACACATATAAGCCAAATCATGTGCTTATTCTTTACTGCTTTTTCCTAAAGGTAGAAAATGCCAATCATCAGTTAAGCCTGTATATATTAGGCAATAGATACAATGGCTTATACTGGTAGTTCAATATATAGAGTAAGTCAAAAGTAGGTTTAGAGTTGTGAGTATGCAAAACACAGAGTTTATTCTTGTATGTATTTATTAATTATAGAATTATTTTCCATATGAACAACTGTAACCCTACTTGTGCCTCACTCTATATGTTTGCATATGTATATAAATTACTTGAATAATATTTATTTCCTGAGGTTTTGATTCACTAGGAATAGAGGGCTGCAGAGACCATGGTTTCAGCAATTTCTTGCCTTCTATTCTTTCTGCATCATTACTCATTTCCTTTCCTTGTTTAGTGGTGTTTTCATTTATGGGTAACTCAAAACCTTTTTGGAGTTTACATGGCTCTGCAATTTTATCTCTGCAAATATTTAGCACATTGAACCACTCTTCATTGTTTTTCATAAATAGAAACTCAGAAAGAAAAGAAAAAATAACAGAAGTAATTGCTATTTTGTCAGTGATCCCATTAGTCCAATCCATTGAATGTGGCAGATATGGCAGCTTATACTTCACATGTTTTTGTAGATAAAAAGACTCTGACCTACTCTTGCTTTTCAGCAGGTCAAAAACAAATTAATGGGTGAAAAAGATTATAATCTTTCTGTCAATGCATGTAACTGTATTCACAAAATGATTAGTGCTTACAGTAAAAAAAGAGCAGATAAGCACAAATTTGTAATTTGCACTTGCACGATGTTCTACTTTTGTACAAAGCACAAAATTACTAGTGTGCCAATGAACAGGAAATGTCAGTTTTTCCTGAAAGAACTTGTTTCCTATATACTATTGGTATTATTAAATTTAACTGAATTCATTGGACAAGCGTTTCAGACATCTGTGCTTGTTACACACAATAAAAACCAGTAACTGTAATAAAAGCAAATTTACTTTTTCTGTCCATATTTCCTTGACCTGTTCATGAACTTGAGATTCTAGAGTTGTGCCTCTTTTTAAAAACTCCCTTCCTTCAGTTTCCTGGGGCATTATTATTCCAATTCTCTTCATATTTTGGTGACTCTTCCTATTTTCTTTCCTTTCATGGATCCTCTTTTGTTTACATTCTCCTACTTATTCTGATTTAGGTCCCCTTGCATCTCCCTTGGTAAGCTCATTTATTCTCTTGACCTCAACTATCAATTTTTGGCCGGTAGAATCAAAAATGAACTTTGTGTTATTCCCAACATTTCATTTCTACATTTTCAACTGCTTTCAAGCATTTCTGCTGGGCTCAGGAAAACTGGTTACTGGAGAGAGAGATGGGCTCAGGCACTGGGCTGCTCCTCCACCACCTCACCCTGTTTCCAGGGCAATGTCTATCTGTGAGCAGACAGAGGGAATTTTTGTGGGATACCTTATAGCTAATGGGATTCTTAGTTTTCATAGGGCAGCCCATCAACCAATCACACTTCTGTGCATAGCATTATCCTCAACAAACAAACAAAAGCATAATTTACACCTTTCTGCTAGACATCCCCTGGACCAAGAAATTTTTGTTCTTCTTCATGGACATGAAGTCAATGATAGGGAATTCATACAGGAGGAAATAACTTTAAGCACATGTAACTTTTTCTTTTGTAAACATTTAAATTGAGCATGTCTTCAAAATCGAGGTGAATACATGTTGGTATGTTTGGTAAACTATATGCTAAGGGTAAGTAACACAATATATTAGCAAATAAATGTTCAGTGCATATAATAAAAAGGCAAATAACAGAGACTGTGTTTTACTTAGCTTTTTGTTCTCAGTTTCTAGTTCTGTGCCAGCTCTGATAATTGGGTGTTCAGTAAAGGCCTAATGTATTGGATGTGTTGAATTGAAAGGACTAGGGAACTTTTCCTTCTGTTACTTTCCAGTTGCAATTTGAGACATCTTTGTATGCTTCTCTATAAAGTAGTCCATAACGAGTGGACAAATGAAACAATTTTAAATGTTATGATAGGAATGATCTACTTTTAGGAAGAAGCAATAATGAATGAGTGCTTGATTTAGCTCATTAATTTATTGTTTCTCATATTCCACATAAATTAACATTGCTTTCTATAGAAAACTCCACTGAATGCATTAGGATATTCATTTCTTTTTAGACTGTACTTCTAAGAAATATTGACGATTTCTTAGCTCAGTTGTAACATGAACCAAAATTCTCCTTCCCTGGGAGTCATTCCTATAAGGAGAGTCACAGTATGTTACAGAATTTGGGGAAAATTGTAACATATCTCTGTTCCACATGAAGATTTTTGATTGTTGAAACCCAATGGTTATTTCTAAGGAGTGGGCTTACAATGGACTTTTTCTAATCTCTCAAATATTTGTATTTTTGAAAGTAGTATTTATTACGTTTCAAGTTAAATCTGATGGCACTTGTATGACGGTTTTGAATGGTTGATACCAGTATGATAGGTCTTGATCTCTTTTAGCTGCAGAGAAATTAAATTTGCAGTTCCACTTCTTTTTTTCCCCTCCTGTGAGTCAAAATGTAGTTCAAGGCACCTGCTCACTACTGCAGCTCCAGGGGCCTTTGAAGTGGGCCCCAAGGTGCTTTCATCAATTGACTATACCTGTGAGAAACTCATCACTCTCTGTGTTATTTCTGCATACATAGAGTCCTCTGGTGTCTATGTCATCTCACTTGAGGATATGTTGCTTTATACACTTCCAAGTTATTTCACCATTATTTAATTTTTAAAAATCTCATTTGTAAATTCTCTTAAAAGAAATAAAGTAGTGACACATGCTACAACATGAATGAACTTTAAAAACATTGTGTTATGTGAAATAAGCCAGACACAAACACAGATGTCACATAATTCCATTTATATGAAATGTCTAGAAGAGTTAAAATTCATAGAAAAAGAAAGAGTTGCACCAAGGGCTGGGGAGGTGTGGAGCTGGAGAGTTACTAAATGGGAACAGTTTCAGTTCGGACCAATAAAAATGTCAGGGAGATGGGCAATTGATGGCTCCACAACAGTGTGAATGGACTTAATGCCATTGAACTGTCCACTTAAAATGGTTAGAATGGCAAAGTTTATGCCATAAAAATATTTTAAAGAATATAACAAAAATTATACAAGCAACTCTCTGCTACAGGTTGCATGTTGCTCTCAATTATGTCTGCAGCTCTGACTTGTTTTTTGTCAATTATTTTCTTCTATTCTGTTTTCTGGAAGTGTAAGTTCTAAACCATGCTTGTAGAAAGAAATAGAACAAAAGCAAATCAAGGTCATTAGTTAAAAACAATTAAGGGTGGCAATGTAGTAATTGAAATTCAATATGTTTATATATAGTCTCAGTGGAGCACAGGACTAGTTTTCGTTCACTCATTTACTCATTCACTGTCCCCGTCCTCCTTCAGGTTCTGAAGGTTCAACAGTAAAGATGAAACAGATAAGATCTCTAACCTCATGAGTAATGTCAGGTACTAATAAGCGCCATGAAGAGCTGTAAATCAGGGCAAGGTGATAGGGCATGTACGGTCTTGTTAAGATGTGTGGTGATAGAAAGAGGTGAAAAAGAATAACGATTGTGTAACTTATCGCTTGTACTGCGTATTGCTTCTGCATGTCCTGATGATCATGGTGATTACCCCTAAAATCCAGTCAGCACTTGCAGGTGGAATCTAATGAACAAAATAAAGTCACTGACAAAATAAAACCAGAGGTGTGAGTATATGGAACACACTGACAAATCTCAGTGAGGAGGTGGGGGCGTGGAAGAGATTAGCCAAAGAACATACATGCATATATGCATAACCCATGGACACAGATGACAGTGTGATGAAGGCCACAGGGTGTGGGAGGCAAGGTGGAGGGGGAAAACGGGGAGGAAAATGTGGGACATCTGTAATACTGTCAACAATAAAAAAATCCAGTCAGGACTACATTACTGAAGGGAAACACACACACACACACACACACACACACAAACACACACACACAGAGTTTCTTTCTTTTACTCGGGTCTTTGAAAGCCTGGCTTGGATTATATGCCTTTGAAAGAGCGTTAAATTTACACATCAATTCATGTGTAAGCATTGCATTATTTCAACATCCCAAACCTGTTACTGTGTTGCTTTGCCAAGTCTCCTTTGGGAATAGTGACAAGTTTCACACATTGTCTGTGTATGTTTTCCTAAGTCGGTCCTTTTCTTTTATGATTCACTCCCAGAAATATTTATAGCCTTTTGTTGTATATTACAGCCAGAGATTGTTGTGGTTAAAGTAAATTCCTTTTCTTTACATTTGTATGCCTCCCAACACTTTCTTCGGTATCTAAAATACAGTGTTTCTTGAGTGAACATTTCTCAAATTGAACTAAATCCATGATTTGAAGGTTTCGTTTTACATGGTAGGGGTGGTCAGAATTTCATGATTGTGTTTTTGGTATTGAGATCTTAATTTTTTTCCTTTGGAATTGTTAACTTTCAGGGTGCACCAGAGACCTTTAGAAGTTAACACATGTCTCACTGAAAGCCTGTTGTCTTCTTGCTCATTTACTATTTTTAAAAATTCTGATATGAACTGTATGTAAAATTTTGAAAACTTTGCATTTTCAAATCAACTTTAAATATAGTTGTGAACTCTACCCTAAAAAATCACAGCCAATGCATCCAAGATCCCCTTCACTTATATTGTTCATTAATTAAATTACATAAAATGTGCCATTTTATATGGACATATTTTTAGAGCAGAGAACCCTAATTGTCATTTCAATTGTCTTAGTATCTACAGTAGTTTAAAAACAAAGGTATTTGATTATTCAATAACTCACTCATATCAACCAGAAAATGGATAGTTTTGAAGAGCTATCACAACTTTGATCAAGGCAAAGAAACCATAATCATTTACAGGCTGCAGACATTATATTATTTCATAATAACAAGTAACACTCGATTATAGAAATACATATCTTTTTGAAATATTAGGTAACTATTTTAAAGATGGCAATATCATAATAGAGGAAAACATTAACAATATACAGGATCTGGTATAGATAATGCCACTTTTTAATTACAAAATCTTTTGTTACAAAATCATAAGCATGTAATTTTGTAACATAATAATATCACAATCAAACACACCATATGATGTTTTAGCTGAAATGTTCAAATTAAAGCTATAAATTATTATGCCCATATTATTACCCTAACAACCACACTCAAGCAGGTATTACTTCTGCCAGAACCTGTATACTTCATTAATTTGAGATTATATCAAACTATCCTGAAGATAGATAAGTATGCAAATAAAATAAATGGTAAGGGAATTGAGGTAAATGCAGGTAAGTTTTGGTTGAGAAATTAAAGGTCAACGTATTTTTTATTCATATGCAGCTACTTTTCAAAAGAGTATAATTCTAAATTGTTCCTCCAAGAAATCAAGTAAAATTTTAAATAAGGTATCCCTTTCTATATTCCCTTGCTATAATGGGCAATAGACTTCTACTTTACTCTTCAGGAGGAAACTTCTTCACTCTAACCTTACTGAGTAGTAGAATTAATTGTGACTACCACTCAGGCATGGCCTAGGGTTTTGGCTCTATTGCACTCCCTCAGCTGCAATAGTAGATAGTAAGGGAGGCTGTTATCCTCCAAGGGACTGATTAAGGTGGGCTGGGCAGACCCAGCTCTTCCTATTGGCATGACCCAAAATGTAGATTTGGTGGGACAAGAAATAGAAATCTGGGAGTCCATCTTTCCTAATTCTTTAAGATTAACTCTACCTTTCTCCCTAGTGCTATAAAGCTAATAGCACCAAGGAATAGACTTCCAGGCAGTTCTTTGATTCAATCATCCTTTCCTGGATGACTGATGCCACAAAGCTGGTTAATATGAAAGGGGTTTTATGTATAATCTTGGCAGAGAAGTTTTGATCCACAGAGTGTAGGGTTCGTTTCACTATGAGCTGTCTGAAAACACTTTGATTTTAAATCATCAATCTCAATTTGTTGGGAGACCTGAGTAAAATAATATCCATCTCAGAATAAACATGCAGATTCCTTGCCAATAAATGATTTCTTCCATGAATAAACACAGACCATGCTCTAAAGAAGCACCACCCAATGTTAAAATATGATTAGCTTTAATGTATCATTTACACATGAGTACTTCCAGTCAGGATCTTCTCTTTTCAGTTCCATCATTTGCTTCTCATAAGCTTTTAAAGTTACTTCTTTGAAAGAGGAATGAATTCTTTTTGGCTTTGTGATTTCCATGGACTGTTCAGGGATATTTTGGTTTTCATTTTCTTTAATTTTCATTTCAGGCAATGTTTCATTCTTTGCAGGGGTGTCCAACCTTTTGGTGTCTCTACACCACACTGGAAGAAGAGTTGTCTTGGGCCGCACAATAAGTACGTTGCAACATGTAATCACACACAAAAAATCTCATAATGTTTTAAGTAAATTTATGATTCTGTGTTGGGCTGCATTAACAGCCATCTTGGGCTGCATGGGGCCTGTGGACCGCAGGCTGAACACCCCAATAAAGGGTTCCAGTGATCCCACTGCTGAGATTATACCCTAAGAATCCTGAAACACCAATTCAAAATAACCTATGCATCCCAATGTTCATAGCAGCGATATTTACAATAGCCAAGTGCTGGAAACAGCCTAAGTGCCCATCAGTAAATGAGTGGATCAAAAAACTGTAGTACATTTATACAATGGAATACTGCACAGCAGAAAGAAAGAAGGAACTCCTAGCCTTCATGACGCATGGATGGAACTGGAGAGTATTATGCTAAGTGAAATAAGTGAGGCAGTGAAAAACAAATACCATATGATTTCACCTATAAGTGCAACATAATTATTTTGGGGTGATATGACCACTGTAACTATGTAAATATCTAGTTGTTGATCAGATAAACTGTTTATATCATAATCAAAAGCTTTCTGAGTGGATAAATCCAAACCTAAACCAGCTCCTTGTTCTACTTGATTGGATTCCTTCCATGGAGAAAGATCCTCATGTAAAGAGAGCTGAGAATCACTGTAATGACTTTGGTCTCCAGATGCACACACCATGTCATTACACATTCTACTCTCCACAGTTTCTGTGTTTCCAATTTTACTCTGCCCTTGGACATCTTGAAGAGCCCCACCCAAAAGTCATGAATAGAGTTGTCTTCTATGCTTGTGAGTTCCTGAAGTGTCCAGTGTCTCTCTATAGTTTTGCAGACTCATTGTAAAATCACGAACATTTTCAAAGGTGGGTGCAGGAGTGGATTTGGATGTGTGGGGCTCATATTTTTATTTCTTGTTTTTGGGGATAAATTCCAAGGAAGCTCTGAAAACACTTATCTTCAAAGAATAAATTCCTTTACCTCAAGTGCACGTCTTTTTTTAAAAAAAAATATTGATTTTTTTAAAGATAGAAACACTGATTTTTTTTTTAAAAGAATTTATTTATTTATCTTTTTAGAGGGGAAGGGTAGGAGAGAGGGAGAGGGAGAGAAACATCAATGTACGGTTGCCTCTCGTGTGTCCCCTGCCGGGAACTGGCCCGCAACCCAGGCATGTGCCCCGACTGGGAACCGAACCGCGATCTTCCGGTTTGCAGGCCCGCGCTCAATCCACTGAGCTACACCAGCCAGGGCGAAAACACTGATTTTTTATTCCACTTATTTATGCATTCCTTGGTTGATTCTTGCAGTGCCCTGATTGGTGATCAAACTGAAAACCATGATGTATTGAGAGGATGCTCCAACCAACTGAGCTACCTGGCTAGGGCCTCAAGTGCATATCTTGGTGGTGGTATTTTCATGTAGTTACAACCTCTTAATTGCTTATTCAGGGACTAAATAGTTTTAATTATAGAATTGTACAGAAAAAGATTTTTTAAATCGCTCATAGTCTTCCATGTAATCATTTCAAAATTCCTCTTGTGAAAATTTTGGAAAATATATCTAGATGCATTCATCAGACTTTATATTATGTAATATTTTGAAAGTTTAAACTTTTTCCCCACTCTACCAATTAGAATCAAAAATGTTCTTGCCCATTTCTTGCATGCCAATGTTCCCAGTATTTTATTCTTAGCCCTCCTAAACCAATGGCCATCTCACTTGCTACTTAATTTTAAAAGTTCTTACTATTTGTGCTAAGGGGCTGAATCCATGTGACTTTGCCCTGTCTTTGGGTTCATCTTCTTCTCACTTTCTTTCCATCAGGCTGGACTCTGTGACAGGTTTCCTGAATTATACTCTTCTTGACATCCTTGATTCCTGTGCATGCTTATTCTTTTGCTACTTACAAAACCCTGTGCCCCAAATCTTCTGTATTTGGTCCCATATTCAGGCAGGGGAACTTACCAACAATCACAGAAATTTAGACACTGACCATTAGAGAAATATGGTTCCCAATTTGACCAGTCATTGTAACAAGATTTTATTTGTTTATTTTTAGAGAGAAGGAAGGGCAAAAGAGAGGGAGAGATATATCAATGTGAGAAACATCGATTGCTTGCTTCTTGTACACACTCTAATAGGAGACCAAACCAGCAACCCAGGCATGTGCTCTGACCGGGAATGAACTGGCGACCTTTGACTTTGCGTGATGACACCCAACCAACTGAACCACTGAGGTCAAGGCAGTCATTGTAACTTTTTAACATCACTTTTTAACATCTTTTCCCAATCTTTTCAATGAATGATTTAAACAGTTGCCACATTTCTCATGTGACCTATTCAACATTTTCCTCCTGTCAGTTGGTGATCTCTTGATATATTGAGAAAACTGTGCCATCAAAACTATGTTGCAAACTCTCTTCATAATGTGTCCTTCTACTTGTAGGCTATCTACAGTCAGACTATTCTCAAAAATATTTTCCTTGAAGTCAGAAGATGTATCCATCCACCCTGTTCTTTGATTCCATAATCTCTTGATTTTGCTGTACTATACTCCACTTTTCAGGGCTATATTCCCATCTCCTCCTCACCCTCTCTAATAATTCTTTCTCATGAACATATAGAGATGCTCAAATCTCTCCCATTCTAATAAAATGTCCTTTAACTCTAGGATCTCTCTAGTTATTATTTTTTTCTCTTTTTCTCTTCCAAACTTTATGAAAGAGTAACTTTCACTATTTTAATTTAATTTTTCAGTTCTCTGAAATGTAATCTCATTTTTAGCCACTAAATTGAAACTTCTTTTATAAGGTAACATATATATTTTAATTTTCTAAACCCAATAATCATTTTTCATCCTTGTATTGCTGGAGTGGACACTGAACATAAAAAGACATTATGTAATTCTTGAATTGCTTTGATTTATAGTGAGATTTTATTTTATGCTAGAAAATTCACAATCATTTAACTATCTCTGTCTACAATTTAATGTTCTGATTTGTGTTTGCAAAGATACGAAATAACAAGATAATCTAGGACAAAAACTACAAAACTAACCAATCCAGGAGAACTGCCATCTTGGAAAAGAGGAGTAACAAAGTAATGTAAGTAAGGCCTTCGCTCCACTAGGAAGCAGTGATCAGAAACTCTTTGAATGCATCATGGTTATGGTTTCTCTTCCTATCCCTTTATCTTTTTTCATTGAATACTTACAGTTTATCCAAGCCTACATCATATATGGATGATCATAGTTATGAACAAGATAATTCTTTAGCATAAAATATTTAGTCGTATTTTTACCTTTGTGAAAATAGGAGAGGTTAGTGGCCAGTGCAAAATTCTACACTGTAGGTGGCTTCATAGGAATGACTTAATTAACACCCGCATAATATCTGTAAAATCTCTCTTTATCCCGCTACTCTTTTTGATGTATTTAAAATTGTAAATATTTGGAGTTTTTATATAACACCGAACCATAGCTCATTTGTCTGTTTTACACTGTCTCTTCTATGTACATAACATGAATGGCAGTTAAATAAATTATCTTATTATATAAACATCCTTCGAGGATGATGTTTTCATAAGCGCCTTTTTTGTTTAAAAATGTTTTCTAAGTAGTCACATTATTCATGGAGTTATTTTCATTATTTCACTATTTAAAATGAATAAACTTATTTTAGCTTCAATTATTGCTTATACTTCTTAAGAAACAAGGAAAAAAGTCTCTCTATTTTTACCACGAAATTCATGACTGACACGCTTGCCCTGAGATTACAAAAATAAACAAGTCCAGCACTATGGAACTTTCTACCCAGGTGCTTTGGCACAGAGGGCTGTTGCCCATGATTTAAAGGTGTGAGGAAAGATTAATGTCTTCATCCCTGGGAAAGCAGGGTGCACTCCCAGCAAAGGGCAGCTTTGTCTGTTAGACTAGTGTCCAAAAAATACTACCATTGCTTTTGAACACTAGAACATGAAAATAATCAGGAAGCACCCCCTTATAGTAAAGCAGAATTCATTTGAGGACATTCATGGAGGAAAAAATCCTGTTATTTCTTTATGCAGCTGTTTATATTACTGAAGAATAATGAAATAAATAAAGGTTATTTTTATTAAAAATAAGAGATCAAAATTGTTTTTAATATTTATTAACTAGTAATAAAAAGTTATATATATGTGTAAGTAGTTTGATGTTTATTTTAAAAATGAAAATAAGTGTATCAGGAATTGCCTTTTTGCAGTAGTACACTGAATAATGGTAGTCTATGGCTGAAGTGGATTAAAAATAAAACCAGGTTTGAATGTGTATTAGTACAAATAGACTGGCTTAACTCCAGCGCAAAAAAAATTACATTGCTTCAGGCCAGCAGAGAACTTTTTTATTTATGATAATGTAAAATAACCAGTATGAGTTTATGGTTTTTAACCATTATTATTCTTTTATGCTTCATGTATTAACATGATCCAATACAGCCATATTATGAAAAACAAAATCACTAATAGATATTTTTTTGGCTTCTTTTCAGGTCAAAGTGAATTCAATATTTTTTGCATCAAATATGTTTTTATCAATTCATTTACTTATTCATTAAATATTTACTGACTGCCTATTCTGGGACAGATGCAGTGAGCTATCAGAGCAATAGAAACTAAAGATAGAATTATTCTCAAGCTAAAAAATGTGAACTTGGGGCTGTGGATTCCTTCTTTTTGTAATGATACACACAAAACTGCCCTGCCTGAGTTAATCTTGAGGAACTGGGACTTAATTTATATTCCTTCTGGTGGAGAAGAAACCAAAATTTTCTACTTAGGAAAAGAGAAAATTTGTTCTTAAAATCATAGAAGAGAGTGTAAATAAGAATCCTGTTATGTTACTGTTAAGTTTATGAGTTTTAGCCTTTGAGCCCATAAAAATCTATTTTTGAAATTACTGTAAAGGCATAATAACAATTCAGATATAAGCCCAAATATCTGAATATTCTAATTTTTTTATATTTTACAAACATTTAAAAATGTTTCTTAGTTTCAAGTGAGTCTAAGCAGAGAATTTTCTTCTGATGATGAGGTGATTTAACTTTAAGAAATGCTAAAGTAGATTATGAGACTTATAAGAAAAAAGCAAAAACATAAATTATTGTAGAGTGTTAGATTTGTTCATAGAGGGAAATTGTGTCACCACATCTATTTCACAGCTAGTCTTTAAGAATTTTAGTATCTCCTGTTTTGGACAAATGTAAACACTTTCTAGCAAGATTATTTTTAGTTTTGAACTGATACTCAAGTCTTTTTGTGGGGTGGGGGAGAATCACATCACGTTTTATCATAATAAAGGTATTAATACTATCATGATTACTTACTTCGTTTTGGCTTTAAATCTCATTAAATCTTATCATTGTCTTAAATTTATTACAGAGGGAAGGAAGCAAACACACGTTATTTGACTATCTCACCAATGTCGGAAGTTTCCTTTCATCTTGGGGGAGGGTTGGGGAGATGGTGGTGGAGACAAAGTAGTGTTAGGAGAATACTGCCTGTCCTTCTTAGAAGTGGGGGTATTATTTTATGAATCCAATTTCATATCTATCTTGCCATCTGTCACTAGAAGGAAGAGATATAGGACAGTGGCAAACTCATGTTAAAAAGGCTGTCTTGGGATAACAAAGAGAAAAGTTAATGGACGTAGATTTATAAATTATTAATGATTTTTCTTGTCATTTCTTGAAAAATGAAAGCTATGCACGCTGCCTCTCTCCCCAAACAGATTGCATTTTATTCCTTTGCAGTTTGTCCATCAGCCTTCACTCTGACAACATAATCCAGAACTAATCCAGAGCATTCCGTTTTCCGTGTTGGCTCTCAGGCAGCCTGCTTAGACAAATCCTGCTACCTGTCAGGCCTCCTGTGGGTGCCAAACCAACTGCCAGGTTAACCTCTGGGGAAGCAAGAAGACCTGCTGATTTAACCCCAACTTCCCTTCGCATAATCCACAGTAAATAGGGAAGATGTGAACAGGCTAACTGTTTTAATCAAGCCTGGGTCCCTTAAAATCTGTTTCAAACACAGCTTTAAGGACTCAGGCTGTAAACATCACTATGTAAAATTACATGGCCTAAAGAAGCATATGGATCAGATACACTGAAAGGTACTAATTTTTTAAAGCTGTATGTGAAAATATATACACCACTTCACTGAACCACATCATTGCTTATAAATACTTCTTCATTGTCAGGATGAGGTCAAAACTGATTTAGGGGCAAAAAAGGGGGGGGTTATTGTAAAGATTCACACTTTGCTAATTTCTCATATGCTTGCTATAATTTATCTTCTCTTTATCCTTACCTTCCCCAATGCATGTATATGCACACACATTAATTCTTGTTGCATGACAGTGAATTTGAATATTGTTTACAGATTGGTCTCAAATGATTTCAATATGAGAGCAAATAACTAGACAAAGTTTTCAGATAAGTAAATATAAATTAATGTTGCATGGCATTTAAATGACTCACATTGAGTTGATCAAGAATGAGATTGGAGTACATTGAAGTAAAAAGCCTTTAAAAATACTCACTCTTTATTCAAAAAGAACAATAACATATCACCTTCTTCTTGCTGGAATTCAAGGCACAACAGTCAGTCTGCTCCTGTGCATCAACCATCCACAGCAGAAAAAAACAAAAACAAAAACAAAAGCTTCATGAACTCAGAGTTCCACAGCATGCTTAAAAGTTCCACTAACTTTAGCCTTCTGAGCATTGTAATATAATGTGACTCAGCTCTTTCAATATTAGGCAGGTAAGTATCCAGGTAAATAATGAGGAAGGAAGCATAGTCCAGTCACTGGGGAGAGAAGCAGAACTCGACCACAAAGTGGTTGGAACCTCTGTAATTCTAATGAAGATCTCTGGTTTCCCCCCCCTGTAATTGCAGGCGTTTGTTGAAGAGCAAGGAGGACAAAGTTTAGTTCTGCCCTATTTATTCCCTCCCACAGTGCAGAAGATGACAGATGAGGAAAGTTCATTATGCAAAATAAACACCCAGATAATGGTTTAAAGAAGTGTGAGTGCATTTGTATACGTATAAACACTCTCACACATACACTCATACACACCACTGGGTTTCTGACCTGAGAAATTTTGAAATAAACAGTTTTATTCCTATCAAATCATTGTGATGATAGATGGTGTATTGTGTAAATAATTACATCTTACAATTTATGCAGTGGAAATGAGAACCTATATTTTGTTTTTGAATGCCTAATAATTTTTTAAAAAATAAATCTTTTATTTTTTCTATTCAACAGGTAACAAATGTTTATATTTATTTGAAAATTGACTTTTAATTTCTTTTTAATCATTTTTTTTTTGGTTTTGGTTAGCATCTTTTTAACCTGCTTCTTTCTGTGGTGCATGTTTTTTCTTTTCCTTCTTTATATTTCTATTTGTTTTATTGATGCTAAAGTTTACTAGGGTGTCAGACAATAATTTATCATGAAGCAGCTGACTTTACAAGTTAAGGTGAGAATAGGGATTAATTGTGAAACAACATCATATAAGATAAAGCTTGTTTTAAAGCAGACCAAATTTTTTATGTTCTGTTTCATAACTAGGAAGTTATTAAACTGAAATTTGGAAATAAAATTTGAAATCGGAAACACAAGATAAAATTGAATAATGTGGCCATAAGTAAAACTCTTCAAAGTCTTCCATAAGATTGCATTAATCACTATGTAAATGTTTTTGAAAGACAGCTTTATTGCAGCACTGACCCTGTGTTCCATGATAAAATACACTGGGCCTTAATCATGGGATGGTGGAACCATGGCAACTGAGTCATCTAGGAACCAGAAGCCAAGGAACAGGACGTGGGTAGAGGCAAGTGAGTGGATAGGACAGGGTTACATGAAAGCCAATTGATTTGGGGTACAGCTCTAAGGGGTAGAGAAAGTGGAATATGATAGAGCGAACCTTTTAGAATAAAGGGAACTTAAAGGATATTTGTTAATGACTTGAGAAGGCAAATAGAGAAGAAAGAAGGAAAAGGAGGCAATCTGTGGCAAGAAGAGAAAGAAATCTATGGCAAGAAGTTTACATACAGACATGCCATAGATGGACTGAAATAATCACAGAACTTTTAGTGTTACTTAGTAATGCAATCATTGTACCACATTTAAGTCATCAAACAATGTGTATCATTAGAAATTTTAAAGATACATCCATGCAATATACAAGAAAAATCCCTGATGAGTTATACCAAGGCATGAGCTGGGCTGGCTAGGTTGAAACAGCTTCACCACCCACTAGCTGGGTAAAGCCGGGAGATTTTCCATGCTTTATTCTTCTCTCCCTAAAATGGGGATTACCTATACCATAATGTTGTCATTCAGATTTATTTTAAATAATATATATGTAGTACATTAAAATAGAGTCTGGCATAGAGAAGGAGCTCGATGCATTTTAGCCATTATAGCTGAGTACAAATGTACTTAAACTTCTGGTGTTAGAAACTCTTTAGTCAGGAATCATAGGTTGGTATTTTGTTAATGGAATATCGAGTTATTTAAGTCTCATATTAGATGGAATATGTAGAGTCTCTATATGAGAATTTTATCCAGAGCTTTAGAGCTTCAAAAAAGAGCTCTGATCCTTTGAGTTACTGAGTAAATTGATTTAAAACCACTCATATACTACTTTGACCTGAGATTTTTTTCAGGGCTTAAGTTGACCTACTTTTTGTTTGTATTTGACTTATTTACTCAGTGAAAAGCACACTATTTTCAGAATAGTTGTAAGAAGAGTGCCAGGATGCATTGTTAAAACTATATATTAACTAGAAATACAAAAAATCCATATCCAACGCTGAGAAATGCAGCTTTAAGGTTTCTGTCTGGTTTTTATGACTTAAGGCAACTTCAGTTTGAGCAGCCGTGCTGTTTGGGATACACTGACTGCTATACAATTGATCAATATATTGTAAACAAATGTTGAAAATGTTAGGTCATATTTGATCATCTTCCTCTCTAAATTACCAGCTGTAAGACACTATCTGGTTATTGATCATTTTCTTATCAGCTATGCACATTATGGTATGTTTGTAGTTGGAACATAATCTAAACAATACTGGCCTAATTCATTGACCTTTGAAATCTTGGTCTAAATGGCAGTAACACAAGAAGACTGATCACACTCCCAGAAGTCTTTAACGTGGTCTCAGTGTCTGGTGAAATTGAAATGATCACAGCCCAGAAGGTAAATTAGATAGTACAATTTACCCCAGGGAAAAAGAATGTTGAAATTGATGGATGAAAATAGAATTTAAACTTTGGATTTGAATTCTCTTTTTTTCAAGAAAGAAGAACTATATTTATTCATTAGAACTAATATGAGGACACCAGGCTCTGCCAGAATTTTGCCTCTTCTTTCATCCAAGGGATAATGGCATGATTCTAGAATCGTCTGAATAACATGCAGCTGATTTTAACTTGGATGAAAGATATCACAAACTTAAACATTTTGTGGTTTAGGGGTTTTAGAACAAAAATTTTTTTCTAATATTTGGAACATATTATTCAATGCATACATATAAGCCTTTTTATTAAATAAATTCAAAGTTCATATTTAAAAACATAAAGATACAAATCAAAAGCAAAAGAGACAAGTCTAAATCAAGTAAAGTCTCAATCAGGCAAATTTTAATAGACAGATTTCTACATCATGTACCCGCCCCTAGCAGATGGACACATATCCAACTTAGCTTTTTTATTTTTAAATGAGATCATACAGCACTGATATATAACAAATTTTTAAAATTTATCCTAAAGTAATTACTTTTATTACCTAAGAGTATTCTTTTGTATAAATGTACCAACAAATACTTAACCAGTTCCCTTTTGAAGCATTAGCTTGTTTTCAAGTTTTCACTATTTTGACCATTTGAATGCATATCTTTGCATCATTTCACATGTACAATTTCCTTAGAATAAATTCTTAGAGATGCAGTGAATAGGTTAGAACTTTGGAACTTCAATATATATTATTATATGGTAATTTATACTTTATATAGATACATATATTTTACATATACTTATCCCTTGCATATGATTATTAGTGTCCATGTCAAGTACACTAATTATTTCCATTCTTTTTATTGCATTTTAATCTGACATGTGAAAAAAGAGATATACCTAATTTTAATTTGTACTTGTTTGACTATGAGAGTGAATAACTTTTCAAATATTTTCACTATTTTGTTTCTTTTCCTGACCTTTCTATTTATTTGCCATTTCTCCTTTATTCAATGAGTTGTGAAACATTTCTTATTTATTTCTGAGAGCTACTTATGTGTAAATTATTTCAACTTCACTTTTATAAAATTATATATTTATATGGTAAATAGGGTTTTACTATATATGGAAAGTATTTTCCCTTTTTGTATTTCAATTTTCAGTATATTTTTGATTCTTAGATTTATTGCATTAGGATCAGAAAGTATTGTCTGAGTAATTTATACTTTTAAGATTCTCATGCAGATTTTTTGTGACCTAATATACAATTTTTAAAATTAAGTATTTCATAAGCACTTAGAAAAGAAAATGTTCTGTTAGATATAGATTAAATTCAATACAGCAATCTCACATTATTATATTTTGTTCCCTTTTTATTTACTTGACAGAGATTGAGGGGTTAATTAAACTTTTTCACTACAATTACATATCTAAAAATTTCCAAATACCTTTACAAGAGTTCTAACCATATTAATATTTCATATTTTGATATGGTTATTAATTACTGAAAGTTTATCCCTGTTATGTTTTTATGTAGGAGGAATTTACTGCTTTTATCTTAAAATGAACATTTTAAGGCTAATATAATATTTTTTCTTAAATTATTCTTTTATTAATATTGTTTGATCAGCAATTTTTAAACTTTTTCATCTCATGGCACACATAAAATTCTGTGGCATACCAAAAGATATATTTTTTACAGATATGACAAAAATAGGTATCATTTTGATGGATTTATGATATTAAAAATAATATAATAATTACCTACCTTTTTTGCTCCAAAGTGACTTTTTACAAAATCGGCTGCCTGTATTGTATATAAAGTTTTCTCGTACCAAATCAAAAGCAGCATTATTAGCCAGGTGACCAATAAGATGCAATATTATTACATAATCTATATCTTTATGGTTTAAGACAGGGTGTTCACACCAGGACGGTTATTATTATGTTGTCTGTTGTCATTTTGGTATTTGACAATCTAAAAGAGGTCAGTGTCCCTGATTAAATAGTCAGGTATTGCATGTTTTAAAAATTTTGAGGCACACCAGTTGAAAATCACTGGGCTAGATCTTTGAAAATCCTTTTACTTTAACTTTCCCAATGCTGTTTGTTTAGGAGTATATATTTTTTGGCTTAGTATTTCTGCCTATATCTTCTTCTTTTTTGTTTTAAATTTTATTTTATTTTTTAAATATATTTTATTGATTATGCTATTACAGTTGTCCCATTTCTCCCCCATCATTCCCCCCACCCTGCACACCCTCTCCCACCCACATTCCCCTCTTTAGTTCATGTCCTTGTGTCATAAGTTCTTTAGCTTCTACATTTCCCATACTATTCTATACCCTGCCCCTGTCTATTTTCTACCCACTATCTATGCTACTCATTCTCTGTACCTTCCCCCCTCTCCTCCTCCCACGCCCCTGTTGCTAACCCTCCATATGATCTCCATTTCTGTGGTTCTGTTCCTGTTCTAGCTGTTTGCTTAGTTTGCTTTTGTTTTAGGTGTGGTTCTTAATAGCTGTGAGTTTGCTGTCTTTTCATTGTCATATTTTTTATCTTTTTCTTAGATAAGTCCCTTTAACATTTCGTATAATAAGAGCTTGGTGATGATGAACTCCTTGAAGTTGACCTTATCTGAGAAGCGCTTTATCTTCCCTTCCATTCTAAATGACAGCTTTGCTGGATAGAGCAATTTTGGATGTAGGTCCCTGCTTTTCAACATTTCAAATATTTCTTAAGTGTGACAGAGTTTCTAGGTAGTTCTCTCCGTTAGATTTTGACTGATGCATGAATTAGATTAACTTCAAAAAATGCATTTGACTCTCTTTACCTCAAATATATGGTAATGGAAAAAATTAGACTTTTGATGGTGAGCACACAATACAATATGTAGATAGATATCAAATTAAAAAGTTGGCCCTGGCTAGTGTGGCTCAGTAGATTCAACCCTGGCTTGTGAACTTAGGGGTTGCTGAGTTGATTCCTGGTGGAGGCACATGCCTGGGTTGCGCAGGCCAGGTCACTGGTGGGGGGCACTTGAGGGGCAGCCACGCATTGGTGTTTTTCTCCCTCTTTCCCCCTCCCTTGTAAAAATAAATAAATAAAATCTTTAAAAAAATAAATTGCTATTACTTAGAACAATGCTTGACAGATAGTAGAAAGTTTAAATAAAAAAATTAAAAGGTTGTACACCTGAAGTTTAAATAATGTTATTAATCAGTTATCTCAGTAAATTTTGAAAACTGCATTTGAAGCAATTTTTTAAGGTGTTAGATAATGCTACATAACACTGGCATTTTCCTACTCCTTAAGAGATCAAAATAAAGTTTTTTTTTTTTTGGTTTGAAACTATTTGAGGATACAATCTCTGATACCCTTTCAATTTCTTTCATTTTTTTCTTTAGGTTTTCTACTTTTTGAATCAACTTCCAAAGTATACATATACTGGAATATATATAATATTGTCTAAAAATCTCTTAAATCACAACTTTTCGTTGCTATACATCTTTTTTCCTTCTGATACTTGGCTGCTTGTATATATTCTTTTCCCTAATTTCACTTACTAGAAGCCTATTTCTTTTATGGTCAATATATTAGTCTTAATTACTTTAATGCTAATGATATTTTGTTTTAAATACCCTATTCTGTTATTTTAAAAATGTTATTCCTCACGATTGGGATCTCACACATTCTATTATGAATCCTAATATTGGCACTTAGAAGCTGTAGGATTTTGCAAAACCTAAACCTTCTGAGTCTCAGTTTCCAATGTGCAAAATTCAAACAGCGAATCTATCTCATGAAGTCAGAGTTCAAAGAAAAATCTATTGTACAGTGTTTAATAGAATGTGTAAGCAAGATGGTTACATAAAAAATAACTGTTGATATTGTCAATGGTATATATAATAATTATGTTTTGAGTTCTTGGTTCATTTGTTTTTTATTTCATGATTACCTTAAGGTTATGCATTCATCTTTATTAAGCTTTGATTATATCTCACAATTGTTGAAATGCACTGCTCTCAATTTCATTATTTCCTGAGTTGTTGACTATGTAAAATGTATTATTTAATTTAATAATGATTTAGATATGCTTTTTAAGATGCATATCACTTAACATTTGTCATTAAATTTCCATTTTTGTTGTATTTTCAGATACATATAATGGGGATTATGCAATTTCTGGTTAGTTTTCTTAAAATTTTCTTATGGTGTAGTATACATATGTATTTGTGCATATATTTGTTTGTGCATATCTTAGTATTATAAGGCTTTGGAAATGTCCAACGTATAAAGATAAATGAAGTTAAGACTCTGTAGAGTACAGATTTATAATATTATAACCTAATAATAATACATTAATTGTCTCTGCCCTTATATATTAATTTGCTCTGGTACATTTAAAAATAAATAATGAAGTTTCCCACAGCAGTCGCTCATTACAATTCTCTTTGTAAAACTTGACTTACCTTATCTCATGTTATTAAGTCAAACTTAATTAAGCTATAATTTTAAAAGACACAACTTGTAATTAAAGAAACTTATTGCACCTTTGTCAGCTTGTTTGGACTTTCTGGCCTTCCCTCTCTTTAGAACAAGTTACTTGATTTGCAACTTTTTGTCCCAATTGCAAATTCGATGACAATTGACAAATTCCACTCAATATCCTGTTGCATTAGGTTTAGGTGGTACTACAAATTTTATTTTTTCTCTGTCTTTTTTTTCATATGCTATGAGAATTTGAGAGAAGCTGGTTCATAGTAAGTGAGACAAAAATTAAACAAAAGCAACTTGAAACTAGAGGTGGGTTTTTTTCTTTTTATGTTTGTTTATTAATTTATCAAATTATCCTTTAATCTAAAAACATTCATCTATAAAAAGCAAGACATGAAGGATCATGCATGCACCTAGTGCTGTGAAGTTATTTGAAAATTAATATGGGTTTGTTTTCTTTAAAACTGAAAACCGTAAAATAAATTCTCCACAGAGAGTGGTGTGGACCTAAGATGGAAAGTGGGAAATAAGATTTTTGTAGTGGAGAACATTAGTCTCCTCATTTTAATAAAATGGAACTTTCTCCAAGTCAATTCATACATTTATGGGACATACCAATTCCAGGCATTCATTCAATTATTAATTTAGCAAACACTTAATCCATTCATCCAAAAACATGCATCTACAAAAAGCATGGCATGGTGAGTTGTGAACCCAGTGCTGTGAAGGTGTTTGAAGATTAATGCAACAGTGATTTTGCACTTGTAGAATAAGTCAGATAGTGGGGAGGCTATACAAATGTTCGCTGTTAAGCAAATATAGTTATGAAAAAATTTTATTTTCCTAGCAGCTGGAATAAGGCTTTATTTTATGCAATGGAACACTATGCAGCAGAAAGAAAGAAGGAGCTCCTACACTTTGCAACAATATGGATGGAACTGGAGAGCATTATGGTAAGTGAAATAAGACAGGTGGTAAAAGACAAATACCATATGATTTCACCTGTAAGTGGAACCTGATCAACAAAACAAACAAGCAAGCAAAATATAAACAGAGACATTGAAATAAAGAACAAACTGACAGTAACCAGAGGGGAGGGAGATGGGGATAATGAGGGAAAGAAGAGGAAAGGTCATCAAGGAACAAGTATAAAGGACGTGGATAAAGCCAAAGGGGGGTAGGATTGAGGGTGTGAGGTGGGGGATGGGTAAGGAGTGGAGAGAGTATGGGGGAACATGGAGACAACTGTACTTGCAAAACAATAAAAATTAATATTCATGTAAAAAATAAAAATTAAAAAAACAAAAAAGAGAAAAAGACTACATTATGAAGAGATTTCCAACACCATGTCACCCAATGATGCTTTTGATGAAAATTTGGCGAGCTCACTCACATGTGGACAAGGTTTGGTTTTCAACTGGGTGCTAGGCTTCTTACAGAAGAGGAAGCTCTATGCTTAGTGGGGGGATGTTTGGCCAGTGCAGAGGCTTCTCTGCCTGAAGTCACTGCAGGGAAACTGTAAGGTGTCTGGGGCAGACCTGCTGAGATGAGGACTTGAGGTAGACAGGAAATAGGTAATAGAGATTAGAAATGATTTTTAAATTTTTGAGAGTTTGTAATGTCTCAAGTAACCATCTTACAAGAAAGAAAATTTCCCATAAAAAAAACTTTGTTTCTTATCAATTCATTTGTTAAACGGACTTTTGGGGAAACGATAAAAAAGGTAGAGTTTTGTATACAAGTTGGTGCCAGAGTATACTTTAGCATACTACTTTGAAATAGTTGCATATATTTTTGGAAACCAAAGAAAAAGAGGGAAGCTGATATTGAGTAACAGCAAGATTTTTGATGTGGCATAATTTATCTATAAAATTACATCTCCCTTCATAGGAATTTAGAAAATGGAGAGTATTTTTCACTATATAATTAAAAGATCCATTGAGACATGTTTTTGAATGTTATTTTGCTTAGCAAATAATATTATAAAATAATAGCAATAGTAGTGACTAAAAGGGTTTTATCCCAAGATGCAAGATTGGCATAACATTAAAAAATCAATGTAATTCATCATATTAATAAATTAGAAAGGAAAACTAAAAAAAAAAATAATAGCAATAGTAGCATGCTTGTCAAATTACCAGGTATATTAAGGTAATTCTTATGAAAACCTAATTTGTTTCAATAAACAAAAGCACTATAAATGTTATCTAGAGTAAACATATGAATGCTTTCAGAAAAAATTCAATGATAAAATAGAAAATACAGATGAATAACTTAAACCTTTCTCTTTTTCAAAGTATTTCTTTTTCCTTTTTCTTTTCTTTTGTATTTTATTTTATTGTTGTTCAAGTACAATTCTCACAATTTTCACCTCACCATGGCCTCCTACCCCACCCATAATAAAGAACTCACACACCTCCATTCCAGGGAGACAAACATCCCAATTAAAAAATGGGCAAAGAACTTAAACAGACACTTCTCCAAGGAGGACATACAGAGGGCCCAGAGACTTATGAAAGGATGCTCAGCATTACTAACCATCAGAGTATAAATTGAAACCATAATGAGATATCACTTCACACTGGTGAGAATGACCATCATAAACAAATCACAAAACAACAAGTGTTGGAGAGGATATGGAGAAAAGGGAACCCTAGTGCACTGTTGTGCAGACACTGTGGAAAACAGTATGGAATTTCCTCAAAACATTTCAGTAGTGATGTTGAGCATAGGCAGACCAATGCTCTTGGATTCTTTGAAATGTACTGTTTGGGCTAAAGAAGGCATTAGAATTGAATTGTGAAGGGAAAGTTTATTCGAAAAATAGTATTAGCTGGCCTTTTTGAAAAACAATCCATAATCTAACTCATAACATTTCACATCTTATATTTAAAAAATCATGTCAAATCAAATAGTTTAAAAAATAAAAAAACTAAAAAATAAAATGTAATAATTATTAAATTTGTACTTCGAGGAGAAATTCTAGAAGCAACTGAAGTCATCTGAGACTTGACTGTCTATAACTTATATAAATAGGATTAGTATAAATAAATAGGGTAGACATAAAGAGGGTATAATTAAAAAATAATTTGAAGGAAGGAGAGTCCATTTTGGATTGCAGCAGTTGGGTAAGGCACCTCAGGACAAGATCTGGTACTTAAGGGAAGGAAAGTATTTGTTCAGAATAGGGGAAATGGACAGGAGGGTGAGTGTGAAGTGTCTTGGCGATATGCAACGCAGAGTGATCCAAATGGCACATTGGCAATAGAATGTGCTGTTGGGAAGATGAGAAGTCAGGTTAGGAAAGGCCTTGAGAATTAATCTGAGGAAATTGCCCTGATGCTATGAAATACTTTAGAAGGTGTAGTTGGAAATTAGGCATGACATAAAAGATGGAGAGAAATGATTTATTTTTTTCTTAAAAAAAAATATATATATATATATTTTTTGTTGATTAAGCTATTACAGTTGTTCCATTTCCCCCCTTTATTCCCCTTGGCCCTGAACACCCACTCTCACCCATATTCCCCCACCTTTAGTTTATGTCCATGGGTCATATATGTAAGTTCTTTGGCTTCTACATTTCCTATACTATTCTTAACCTCCCTCTCTCTATTTTCTACCTGCCATTATGCTACTTATTCCCTGTACCTTCCCCCCTTTATTCCCCTCCCCTGCTGATAACCCTCCATATGATCTCCATTTCTGTGATTCTGTTCCTGTTCTAGTCGTTTGCTTAGTTTGTTTCTGTTTTTGTTTTAGGTTTGGTAGTTGATAGTTGTGAGTTTTTTGTCATTTTACTGTTCATATTTTTGATCTTTTCCTTAGGTAAGTCCCTTTAACATTTAATATAATAAAGGCTTGGTGATGATGAACTCCTTTAACTTGACCTTATCTGGGAAGCACTTTATCTGCCCTTCCATTCTAAATGAGAGCTTTGCTGGATAGAGTAATATTGTATGTAGGTTCTCGCTTTTCATGACTTTTTATATGTCTTTCCAGCCCCTTCTTGCCTATAAGGTTTCTTTTGAGAAATCAGCTGCTAGTCTAATGGGAACTCCTTTGTAAGTAACTGTCTCCTTTTCTATTGCTGCTTTTAAGATTCTCTCCTTATCTTTAATCTTGGGTAATGTAATTATGATGTGCCTTGGTATGTGCTTCCTTGGTTCTAACTTCTTTGGGACTCTCTGAGCTTCCTGGACTTCCTGGAAGTCTATTTCCTTTGCCAAATTGGGGAAGTTCTCCTTCATTATTTGTTCAAATAAGTTTTGATTTCTTGCTCTTCCTCTTCTCCTTCCAGCATCCCTATGATTCAGATGTTGGAACATTTAAAGTTGTCTTTGATATTCCCAAGCCTCTCATTTTAAAAAAATTTTTTCTTTCTTCACTCTATTCTGGTTGAATGTTTATTTCTTACTTCCGGTCCAAACCATTGACTTAAGTCCCAGTTTCCTTCCTGTCACTGTTGGTTCCCTGCACATTTTCCTTTATTTCACTTTTCATGGCCTTTACTTTTTCCTCTATTTTACAACCATACTCAACCAATTCTGTGAGCAACCTGATTACCAGTGTGCATCTGATAGGTTGGTTAACTCTTCATCCCTTAGTTGTATTTTTTTTCTGGAGTTTCAATCTGTTCTTTCATTTGGGCTTTTTTTTTTTTTTTTTTTTTTTTTTTTTGTCTGCAGGAGCCTTAGGCATTTGCCAAGGCAAAGCAACCCATGCTACTGTGTTGTAGTGCTGTATGTGGGGGAGGGGTTCAAGAGGGAACAATGTCGCTTTTTCAGTGCTATGCCGGCTTTCAGTCACTTCTGCCACTACCCACAAGCAAATTGTCCCTTCTTGTGGTGATTCCTGGGTGGGTGGTTCTGTGAATGTTCTAGGACCCCGTGGGTTTCTCCAACAAACTCTCCTGTGAGGCTGGGAGTTTTTCCGGCCACCTCAACCCTCACAGGTTTTTTTCAGTTAGAGGTTTTGAGGCTTTATTTCCCCATGCTGGAACCCTGGGTTGCATTGTCTGTCTCGCTCCCCAGTTGTTCCTCTTGGTTTATCTGCATACAAGTGTGGGACTGCCTGCTCCACCAGCCACCACTTTGCTGCAAGTCCTCTCCATCCAGCTGCCCATCTTCACCCCTCCTATTGGTCTGGATGACTGTCTCTTCTTTAACTCCTTGGTTGTCAGACTCAATTTTCTGTCACTTCCGATTGTTTTTGTTTTTAAATTTCTTTTTTTTAATGTATTTTTTTTAAGATTTTTATTTATTTATCTTTAGAGGGGAAGGGTAGGAGAAAGGGAGAGGGAGAGAAATATCAATGTAGGGTTGTCTCTCGTGTGTCCCCAGCTGGGAACTGGCCTGCAACCCAGGCATGTGCCCTGACTGGGAATCGAACCGAGATCCTCTGGTTCGCAGGCCCACGCTCAATCCACTGAGCTACACCAGCCAGGGCTTGTTTTTAAATTTCTTGTCCTTTGGTTGTGTGAGGAGGCACAGTGTGTCTGCCTATGCCTCCATCTTGGCTGGAAGTCCTATTTTTATTTTCAATTATTCCCTTTCTGTTTGCTCACCTGGTGTTTTGCTTTTTCAGTATAAATCTCCAGGAAGGAAAAGCCAAAACTTTCTTTCCATGAAAATCTCTTTGTGACCCCTTGCTCTAAGTGAGTAAGGTGGGATCCATTCTCAGCAGTTAAATCAATGCTAGAGCCAAGTGAGAGGAGATGAGTAAGCTCTGGACATAATTGTTTGTGCCAGTCAGCACCATCTATTTCTGACTGAGGGCATTTTCAACTAATGATTCCAGCACTGTACAAGATGAAATTTGTGTTGCCACAACTTGTGATTTCTGAAATCTTAAGACATTCTCCAGCGTAATGACATAAGGGTTAACTCTTCACACTTACTCATTTGTTGGTTACAGTGCTCTATCTCCTTTCCTTTGTCCTTTCACTGATGATTCTAGCTCTAGGTCTGAAAACTCAACTTGCTCCTAACAGTTGCACTGAAACAAAATGGTTGGGGTGGTGAGATCTTGGATCCATTTTTATAGAAGGATTTGCTAAATTCTAGGGATTATCAATAAAAATGGCTAATATGTATAACTATATAGATAAATATAATAGCTAAACTAGCCATTTATATGTGTGTTATCATTTAGTTTTTAAAACAGCTCCCGGAGGGAAGTGTCCATGTTATGTATGAGAAACCTGAGGCTCCATGTTAACTTGCCAGGATCACAGAACTGGCTCATGGCAGAGCTGGCATTTGAGCCCAGACAGTGTAGCTCAAAACCCCAGGCCTCAGCCATGGCCTCATATTGCACCCACCATTCACCATGTGTGGAATCCTCCTTATTTGTTAAGGTTCAGTTAAATTTTACCTTCTCTCCGATGACTTCTCCAATCCCTCATCAGATTTACTCACTATTCTCTTTAGGCTCTCGGTCAATTTTACTTGTACCTTTACTATAACAAGCGTCCTACAACAGTTTAATGTGTCGTATAGGTTCAAAATGAGGATGGGTTGTAAATTGCAGACCGAACTGAGCCAAAACACCATTTTGATTAACTGGTACAATTTTTTTTTTGAAAAAAAATATTTTGAATGCCTCTGCACGGGGCATGTACTCTACAGTTATTCAGAGTTCCTACCACTCCATAATGCCTTTCACTTAGCTAGTTCCTGTTGTATTTCCTGCCTGTCCTCTCAAAGGCTTTTGTAGGTAAGTTTTTTAAAAAGATTTTATTTATTTATTTTTAGAGAGAGGGGAAGGGAAGGAGAAAGAGAAGGAGAGCAACGTCAATGTGTGGTTGCCTCTTGCACACCCCTTACTGAGGGCCTGACCTGCAATCCAGGCATGTGCCCTGACTGGGAATCTAACTGGTGATCCCTTGGTTGGTGGTCTGGTGTTCAATCCACTGAGCCACATCAGCCCTGGCTGCAGATGAGTTTTATAGCTTGTGTGGTTGACCCTCTTCTTTTTTTCCCTTTTATTCTTCCTCCTTCACACCTACCCAAACCTCACCACTAGATGAAAATATCTCTGAAGTCAAACCCTGGGTTTTACTCACCTTTTACTGTCGTTGCCATGCTCCAAAGTGCCTGGTGTATGGTAAGCATTAAGTAAAAAAATAAATTTTGCAATCTCTTGGCTTGTTTTTCTCAATACTTATGATTGTACAAAACTTCTATAAAAGTAGAAGTGCTGTAAAAGTTCCTAAGAAATTTCTAAAAGGACATTATTACCTTAATATAAATCATTTAAAAATGGCTTAAATGGCACTCATAATCATTCCCTTAGAACTAGCTTTTGTTTAAAAATACATAAACATTTTAAAGGAAACTTTGCCTCTCAGAAAAGCACTTAAATTTAGTTCAATGTCTAAATTTGACAAAGCAGCTATTCGAGGAGCAGTATTATTTTCAGAGCATTTTATGAGTCTAGATACAGTCATGATAGTTGCAAGTCATTATTTCCTATCTGACAGCATGTTAGTTGTCTAATCTGTAGTAACACTCAGATCGGAAAGTAACCCACACCAACAAATACCAGTCTGTTATCTGTAAAATAAAAGTCAAACCAACCCTTCAAAAATATCATGCAATAATTTTCACCTTTTTTTCTTTATTGGAGTTAAAACAAACATTTCAAATCTGAAAGTTAACATCACCTCAACTTCCTTGTTTTTATATGAGAAGCGGAATCACAACAGATTATAATGTTAAATTACTTGAAATTGCTTCTTTGACGAAAACTCAGCCCTAGGGTCAGTACTTACACCATTCTAACAGTATTTCTGTCCTGAAATAGATTCACTAAGTAGATTTTGTTCACGATCCAGCTGTACTGGAATATAAAACTACCTCAGTCAAACTAAATGTCTTTAACGTGCAACTTCTAATAATTATTACTTGATTCAAACTATTACTTAGTTATTGGGCAAAAATGCATTTTTCAAGATATGAAGGCAATAAACTGAAAGAGAAGAAATAGAAAATACTACGTGCACTAGAATTGAATATAGGCAGTAGTTTTTAATCATATGTTATTATATATAATGTGGAATCTACAAATACTTTTTATTGCTCCATGACATTTATTTGCAGTGCCTGGTACTGCCAGTTTCATTTGCCGTAAACATTTCACAAGATATTCCTCCAAGACGTCTCAGTTCTGTCAGGATATCGCAGAGGTTTTTAGTTCCAAAGGAAAGAATGCAAGTGTATATGACCTATGTTTTGGACATACTTTTAACAGTTCAAGTTTAGATTGGACCTATTTCATTGCACTTATGGATAGAAAGGAATCATAATTTTTCTTTAAATCTTGGGCAAATCGTTTAAAAATATGAAATTAAAGCTGCACAGTGATTGTCATGCATGGCTGGAAGCGGTAACCACTTCAGCCTTCAAAATACACAGCGATTGATGTTCATGTGGACTGCACTTTAATATTAGGCTGCAAGCTTAATTATAAAGGATTATTAGCAGATCACAAGAGGACTACAATGAAATAGGGTTATGCAGAGTGGAATATTATTAGCTATCTAATCTTCAAGTCACAACTTTCATTCAGGTTGACCTCTTTCTTCAGTGTGAACTATGTGGACTGGGCTTGTAAGTGCTACCAGTTTTTGTCTTTGACATAGTTAGCAAAATGTCTGTCTCTGTATTGTTGTTGGTTTGACTTTTTTGTTTGTTTTCTGGTTATTTGTTTGGTTGGATTTCTCCTAGAATTGTTCTGTGATAGAGCTTCATAATGTGATTTCTCAGAAGCTACTTGTGGACTTGCTGTATTGGTTAACCAGTGTGGGTTGATAATGGATGAGAAGGATATAAGATAAGCCCATCTCTATTTTGTTTCTTTGGCAAAGATAAAAAAAATGAAATAAATAGTTTTTTTTTTTAAAGCACTTCGGATGCCCATTTAAAATCTTGGATATTTCACAGTAAAACTGCAATTAGGCAAAGAATCAGTGCTGCCAGTTACACTTTTCAACAGATGATAGGAGTAGTCAGGCATCAGCAAGTCTGTCTTTTATAATGTGGGTACAACATTGTCTTAAAATAGCACTTACATTGACTTTTGTCATGTTAACTGTGGGAACTTGGGGGGAAATACATTTAGGTACTTGAAGACTATAAGTTAAAAGATAAGGCCAACTGATATTGTGAACAGTGTGCCTGAGAGGTAAATTGCATAGAGAAACTAAACATGACAGGCTTAGATAAAACACTTATTATGATTAATACCAGAAGTAGTAACAAGCTCATTTCTTTCTGTAGTCCCAGGAAACCTTACTTTTACCTGATAATGTTTATGGCTCCAGCTCACTCACCCAATGTCCCACACTTTCTTAATGGCAGGCTATTAATCTGCTAAACATCGGGACTTTGGGAATACTTACTTCCCTGATTTTCACCTTTCCTTAGAAGATTTACAAATCGTTACTGTCAAATTCCCACATCAAGAGCTTAAAGGAGGTAGGATAGAGGTCTAATACTCACTGAAGCAAAGCAAGATTTAAAATCATTTGTTTCCTTAAATATAGCTGTTAGTTCTTGGAATGTATACAGGAATATAGTAAAGCCATTTCACCTGAGTTATTGCCAAGTGGAACAAATGAGGTAGACTAATCAAATCAATATTTGGAAACTTATTTTGCACAAATATGAGAGGTAGAAAGACATGCAAAATCATAGGACTACAGAAAAAATATCCACAGAAGGCAATCTCATTTGCTCTTATTTATATCATACATATTGGTATCAATATCATTTTTGAACTGTAGAATTCTGAAGTTCGGAGAAAATGTGAAGGTCTTTCAGTCTGACCCACTATAAATCTATTATATCATTGGCATTTTCGCCCACGAACAGCTCATTATCACTTGAGGAGTTACTTTGATTTTCCAAATAATTTTATTCTTGTTCAGATCTAACTGGTATCGATCTATCATCTATTTGTTGCTATATATCTTTGGCCCGCTTGTTCTAGTTTGGAGCTTTCCAGAAAAAGTACAACTCTTATTTGACAAACAATTCTTCAAAACCTACCAATTACTCTAAGGTATCCCTTATACTTGTGGAAAATTTCTAGTTTGTTCAATTATTTCTCTAATAAAATGGTCCTTGGATGACCTATTTTTTTAAGAACATACACTATTATCTTAGTATCCTGCTTAAAATACAGCATTCAAAGTACAGTGGAAAGTGTATTTCACTTAATAAACTCTGTATTATTTATGGGTAGTCATTTCTTTCTTAAAATTTTTTAAAAATAAGTTTATTGATTGGAGAGAAAGAGAGCAAGAGATAGAGAGAGAGAGGGAGAAACATGGATGTGAGAGAGAAATATCAATCAGTTGCTTCCCATTTGTTCCCCAACTGGGGATAGAAACCCACAACCTAGGTATATGACCTGACTGGACAGCAAACCTGCAGACTTTTGGTGTACTGGACGATGCTCCAACCAGCTGAGTCACACTGGCAAGGGCAAAGGAAAAAAAAAGTAAGATCTGCTATTGTTAAAATAGGTCTCCATCTGAATTGTTGAATTAAAAAAATATGTATAGGATTTCAAAATTAATTTTATTAGTATGGTCCAATGAATGATCCAAATGTTCCAAACTAATGTAATCTTATTTAAAGTCTTCCCTTAAAGTTCGTATTAATGTATAAATGAACAGGTTTTGTAATTATGTACCTACATAATTTAACCAAGTATACATTATACTCCTTGGCATATATAACTGGCATTCAGTAAACACTGTGTGCAAAATACATGAAAATAAAGAAAACTTACTGGTTTTGGTGTACTTTTAGTTCTTAAAAAAGTGTTGGTGTATTGGCAAATAGTAAGCACTCAATACTTTCTTGTTGAATAAATTAATACTTAAAAGATGCATGAAAAACTGTCATTAGTGTCTGAATGTGGGAATAGAAACTCATGAATGGTGTTACAGGTAAAAGGAGCTAACACCTAGAAAGTAGATGTGCCCCTGTAGGTAGCTGTAATCTCTCCTATTCCCAGTGACATTAAATTTACTGAAAGATGGCAGCCCAGAGAGATAGTTAACAGAAAGTCAAGAGTAGGCTGTTGGTGTTTTTTTTTTTTTTTTTTTTTTTTCTGTTTATTTCCCCTTTCCCAGTTGTGGTAGGAAGAAAGCCAAATGTCTTAACTTCCTTCATAATTTCCCCTGGTCAGGAGTAGTAGGAAAATTCTCACATAAACAGCAGGGAATGGAAGTTTCAGGTAAAGCTAAAAGACATTAGACCATTTTATTTGGATTTCACCAGCTTTCCATCTATACTTTTTTTGTTCCAGGATCCATTCCAAGCACCACACTGTATTTAGTCATTTTGTCACTTTGGTCTCTGGTCAGTGACATTTTCTCGGTAGTTCTTTATTTTCAGGACACTGGTCAGGTGTTTTGTAGAATGTTTTTCAGTGTGCATTGTCTGATGTTTTCTTTATGATATGCAGGATCTTTATTTGTTTTAATATAAATATTTTTATATGTTTTTGGCAAATTTTATATGAATATATACGTATATATTACCTTCCCCACAGTAGGCTTATCCCTTTCTCCTTATAAACATTTTCTTTTCTTAGTGAAAATACAGCAATTAATACCTAGTCAATTAACCACCCAAACAACCTAACAACAAAACAACATACAACCTCGTTCTCCACATTCCATAATTATGTTTTTGTTCCTAACACTTTTCTTAGCTTTGATGACTTAGCTTTTCAAAGCTAAGATGACTTAACTCTGTCTGTATTCCACTGTTCTGCTCTTTGGTGTTCAAGAGTCTCAGGTCATGAGATAGACTAATAAATCAATATTTGGGAACTTATTTTGGATAAATATGAGAGTCCCCTTCCAACTTCTATTCACAATGACACTAGTGTATACAGATTTATTTATTTAGCTGTCTCCGATGTAGTTTACTTTTATGCCTATGTATAATTTTTATGGACTTTCATCTTCATTAGTCACTGTTTTAAAATTTCTAGTTTTATTTATCATTTAGCTAATGTAAGAACATGCAGTTTTAGAGCACAGGACACATTATTTATTATAGTCAGCATTATTATTTTCAGTTAGATGAATTCTGAGATGAGAAGCCCTCTTTGCCAACATTCTTTTTAATTTCATTTTATTCTTCTCTTCATTATATTCATTTCTTTATTCACCAAATAACCATTGGGTGGCAGGTGTGGATATAGTATGTACTAGAGCTATCAGGATAGAGATTATTTTTAATTTTTTAAAGTTTTTAATTGTATTTTTTCTTTTATTATTTACTTCCCTTATACCCACCTCTCCCCAGCAATCACCACACTGTTGTCCATGTCTATGAGTCCTTTTTCCTTGGTGTTCAATTCTTCCACCTCCTATCCCCGTACCCCCCAATTAGCTGTTCTCTGTGACTCTCTGTTTTGCTTGTTGGTTCAGTTTGTTTAATAGAGTTCCCATATTAGAAAAAGAAATCATATGTATGGTATTTGTCTTTCTCTGACTGGCTTATTTCACTTAGCATAATGCTCTCCAGGTCTATGCATACTTTCACAAAAGATTAAACTTTCTTCTTTTTTATAGCCGAGTAGTATTCCATTGTGTAAATGTCCTATAGTTGTTTTATCCACTCATTTACTGAAGAACACTTGGGCTGTTTCCAGATCTTAGTGATTGTAAATACCACTGCAGTAAAATAAGGGTGCTTATGTTCTTTCGAATTACTGATTTGGATTGCTTTGGATGTATTTCCAGAAGTGGGATCTCTGGGTCAAAAGGCAGATCTATTTTTAATTTTTTGAGGTATTTCCATACTGCTTTCCACAGTGGCTGCTCCAGTCTTCATTCTCACCAAGAGCGCAAAAGGGTTTCCCTTTCTCCGCATCCTTGCCAACACTTGTTTATTTATTTATGATGGCCTGTCTGACAGGTGTGAGATGATATCTCATTGTGGTTTTAATTTGCACTTCTCCGATGATTAGTGACATCAAGTATCTTTTCATATGCCTATTGGTCATCTATATGCGCTCTTTGGAGAAGTGTCTATTCACATCCATTGCCCATTTTTTAATTGGGCTGTTTGTGCTTTTGGTGTTGAGTTTTGTAAGTTCTTTATAAATTTTGGATATTAACTCTTTTATGTATCAGTGGATATATTCTTCTATTCTGTGGGCTGTCTTTTTATTTTGTTGATGATTTCCTTTGCTGTGCAAAAAGTTTTTAGTTCGATGTAGTCCCATTTATTTATTTTTTTCTTTGTTTCACTTGACTGGGGAGATGCATCCGATAAAACATTGCTACGAGCAACGTCAAGATGATGCCTATATTTTCTTCTACAATTTTTATGGTTTCAGGTATAACATTTAAGATTTTGGTCCATTTTGAATTTTTCTTGTGTGTGGTACAAGAAGGTGGTCTAGTTTCATTTTCTTGCATGTATCCGTTCAATTTTCCCAACACTATTTATTGAATAAACTATCCTTAGCCCGTTGTATGTGCTTGCTACCTCTGTAAAATATTAATTGACTATAAAGTTGTGGGTTTATTTCTGGGATCTTTATTCTGTTACATTAATCTATGTGTCTGTTTATATGCCAATATCATGCTGTCTTAATTACTATGGCTTATAGTATAGTTTCATATTAGGTAGTGTGATTCCTCCAACTTCATTCTTTCTAGGATCACTGTTGTTATATGGGGTCTTTTGTGGTTCCACATAAATTTTGGAATATTTGTTCTAGTTCTGGGAAATACATCGTTGGAATCTTGATAGGAATAGCATTGAATCTACAGATTGCTTTGGGTATTATGGATATTTAAATGATATTAATTCTTCTTAACACAGTATGTGCTCCCACTTATTTGTATCTTCTTCAGTTTCTTTTTTTGACTTTCTTTTTTCGACTTTCTTTTTTCTTTTTTTATTTAATTGTTGTTCTTGTACAGTTTTCTGTCTTTTACTCCCATCTCAGCCCACCGCCCCAGCCCTCCCCACCTCCCTCTCATTTCCAACCCCCTCTAGTTTTTGTCCATGTGTCCTTTATACGTGTTGCTCTAAACCCTTCCCCCTTTCCCCTGAAATTCCTTCCCCTCTCCCCTCTGGTCACTGTTAGCCTGTTCTCAATTTCAGTGTCTTTGGTTATATTATGCTTGTTTGTTTGTTTTCTTGATTAGGTTCCTGTTAAATGTGAGATTATATGGTATCTATCTTTCACTGCCTGGCTGGTTTCACTTAGCATAATGCTCTCCAGTTCCATCCATGCTGTTGCAAAGGGTAGGAGCTCCTTCTTTCTTTCTGCTGCATAGAATTCTATTGTGTAAATGTACCATAGTTTTTTGATCCATTCATTTACTGATGGGCACCTAGGCTACTTCCAACACTTGGCTATTGTAAATTGTGCTACTATAAACATTGGGGAGCATAGGTTCTTTTGGACTGGTGTTTCAGGGTTCTTAGGATATAATCCTAGCAATGGAATTGCTGGGTCAAAAGGTAGATCCATTTTTAGTTTTCTGAGAAAATTCCATACTGCTTTCCATAGTGGTTGTACCAGTCTGCAATCCCACCAACAGTGCACTAGGATTTCCTTTTCTCCACAGCCTCTTCAACACTTGTTGTTTGTTGCTTTGTTTATGACGGACATTCTGACTGGTGTGAAGTTGTATCTCATTGTGGTTTTTATTTGCATCTCTCTGATAGCTAGTGATATTGAGGATCTTTTCATGTGTCTCTGAATCCTCTGTATGTCCTCCTTGGAGACGTGTCCGTTCAAGTCCTTTGCCCATTTTTTAATTGGGTTGCTTGTCTTCTTAGTGTGCAGTTGTGTAAGTTCTTTGTATATTTTGGAGATTAAACCCTTGTCTGAGGTATCATTGGCAAATATGTTTTCCCATATGGTTGGTTCTCTATTTATTTTAATACTATTTTCTTTAGCTGTGCAGAAGCTTTTTATTTTTATGAGATCCCATTTGTTTATTCTTTCCTTTATGGCCCTTGCTTTAGTGGATGTATCAGTAAAAAATGTTGCTGCATGAAATATCTGAGATTTTCCTGCCTATGTTCTCCTCTAGGATTTTAATGGTGTCACGGCTTATATTTAAATCTTTTATCCACCTTGAATTTATTTTTGTGTATGGTGTAAGTTGGTGCTCGAGTTTCATTTTTTTTGCATGTAGCTGTCCAGTTCTCCCAATACCACTTGTTGAAGAGGCTATTTTTACTCCATTTTATGTTGCTGCCCCTTTTGTCGAATATTAATTGACTGTAGAGACTTGGGTTTACTTCTGAGCTCTCTGTTCTATTCCACTGGTCCATGTGCCTGTTTTTATGCCAGTACCAGGCTGTTTTGATTACAGTGGCCTTGTAATACAGTTTGGTATCAGGTATTGTGATCCCTCCTACTTTGCTCTTCTTTCTCAAAATTGCTGCAGCTATTCAGGGTCATTTATGGTTCCATATAAATTTTTGAAGTGTTTGTTCTATGTCTGTGAACTATGCCATTGGTACTTTAATAGGTATTACATTGAATTTGTAAATTACTTTGGGTACGTAAATTATTTTGATGATGTTAATTCTTCTGATCCATGAACACGGTATATGCTTCCATTTGTTTGTGTCTTCCTTGATTTCATTCTTCAGTGTTGTGTAGTTTTCTGCATACAGGTCTTTTACCTCCTTGGCTAGGTTTACTCCTAGGTATTTTCTTTTTCTTTTTTTTTTAATATATTTTATTGATTATGCTATTACAGTTGTCCCATTTCTCCCCCATCATTCCCCTCCACCCTACACACCCTCTCCCACCCACATTCCCCCCTTTAGTTCATGTCCATGTGTCATAAGTTCTTTAGCTTCTACATTTCCCATACTATTCTTGCCCTCCCCCTGTCTATTTTCTACTCACCGTCTATGCTATTTATTCTCTGTGCCTTCCCCCCCTCTCCTACTCCCACGCCCCTATTGCTAACCCTCCATATGATCTCCATTTCTGTGGTTCTGTTCCTGTTTCAGCTGTTTGCTTAGTTTGCTTTTGTTTTAGGTATGGTTCTTAATAGCTGTGAGTTTGCTGTCTTTTCACTGTCGTATTTTTATCTTCTTTTTCTTAGATAAGTTCCTTTAACATTTCATAGAATAAGGGCTTGGTGATGATGAACTCCTTGAACTTGACCTTATCTGAGAAGCACTTTATCTTCCCTTCCATTCTAAATGACAGCTTTGCTGGGTAGAGCAATCTTGGTTGTAGGTCCTTGACTTTCATGACTTGGAATACTTCTTTCCAGCCCCTTCTTGCCTGTAAGGTCTCTTTTGAGAAATCAGCTGACAGTCTGATGGGAACTCCTTTGTAGGTGACTGTCCCCTTCTCCCTTGCTGCTTCTAGAATTCTCTCCTTCATTTTCATCTTGGCGAATGTAATTACGATGTGCCTTGGTGTGTTCCTCCTTGGGTCCAGCTTCTTTGGGACTCTCTGAGCTTCCTGGACTTCCTGGTAGTCTATTTCCTTTGCCAGATTGGGGAAGTTCTCCTTTATTATTTGTTCAAATAAGTTTTCCACTTGTTGCTCTTCTTCTTCCCCTTCTGGGACCCCTATAATTCAGATGGTGGGACGTTTAACGATGTCCCGGAGGTTCTTAATCCTCTCCTCATTTTTTTGGATTCTTGTTTCTTCCTCGTTTTCTGTTTGGTTGTTAGTTTCTTCCTTCTGGTCCACTCCATTGATCTGAGACCCAGTTTTCCTTCCATCTCTATCAGTTCCCCATGCATCTTCCTTCATTTCACGTATTGTAGCCTGCATTGTTTCATCTAATTTGTGAGCAAAATCAACCAATTCTGTGAGCATTTTGATGACCAGTGCTTTGAACTGTGCATCTGATAGGTTGGCTATCTTTTCATTGCTTAGAGGAATTGGCTCTGGGGCTTTGATTGGTTCTCCGGTTTGAGCCATTTTTGGTGTTTTGTTTTTGTTTTGTTTTGGTTTGGTTTTAGTCTGGTCGCGGCTATTACGTAGTGAGGGGTGGAGCCTTAGGTGTTCCTCAGGGCGGGGCAGCCCAGTCGCTAGGTTGTGACGCTATAGGTGGGGGCGGGGTCCGAGAGGGAAGAATGGCGCCTGTTCCGCTCTCTCCTGGACTCCGGTCCCTTCCGCCGCTTCGCCTTCGCCTGGATTATCTGCGCACACGCGCGTACTGTTATGTAGTCAGGAGTGGAGTCTTAGGCGCTCCCCAGTGTGGGGCAGCTCAGTCGCTGGGTTGTGATGCTGTATGTGGGGGCGGGGTCTGAGAGGGAACAATGGCGCCTGCTCCGCTCTCTCCTGGATTCAGTCCCTTCCGCCACTTCCCGTCTGCCTGGACCCTCTGCGCACACGAATGTGGGACCACCTGGTCAGCCAGCTGCCTTGTGCGGTCTCACTGGGTCTGCACAGTTGCCCCCCTGTGCACCTGGGAAATGCCAGCCGCTGCTGCTTGCGCTCCCGCACCTCCACCTTCTCCCGCCGATACTCCACCCCTCCTACCGGTCTGGATGAATGTTTGTTGGACTTCCGTACAGTTCAATTTTCTATAAGTTCTGGTTGTTTTCTTGTTTCTAAATATTTGTTGTCCTTAATTTTGGTTGTGAGAGGAGGCACAGTGTGTCCGCCTATGCCTCCATCTTGGCCGAAAGTCCGGTATTTTATTTTTCTTTTTGCTATATCGAATGGGATTTTTTTCTTGATTTCTGCTTCTGCTGTTTCATTGTTGGTATACAAAAATGCCATTGATTTCTGAATACTGACTTTGTATCCGGCTATTTGGCCAAATTCATTTATTACGTCGAGCAGCTTTTTGGCTGAGTCTATAGGATTTTCTATGTATACGATCATGTAATCTGCAAATAATCATAGTTTTGTTTCCTCCTTTCCGATTTGGATGCTTTTTATTTCCTTTTCTTGTCTAATCACTGTGGCTAAGACTTCCAATACTATATTGAATAGAAGTGGTGAAAGTGGACAACCTTTTCTTGTTCCTGATCTTAGTGGAAAAGATTTTAGTTTTTGCCCATCGAGTATGATGTTGGCTGTAGGTTTCTCATATATGGCCTTTATTATATTGCAGAATGCTCCCTCTATTCCCACCTTGCTAAGTGTTTTTATCATAAATGGGTGTTGTACCTTGTCAAATGCTTTTTCCGCATCTATTGATATGATCATGTGCTTTTTGTCTTTGCTTTTGTTTATGTGATGTATTACATTTACTGATTTGTGAATATTGAACCATCCTTGCATCCCTGGGATGAATCCCACTTGGTCACAGTGTATGATCTTTTTAATGGTTTGTTGAATGTGGTTTGCCAATATTTTGTTTAGGATTTCAGCGTCTATGTTCATCAGCGATATTGGCCTGAAGTTCTCCTTCTTTGTTGTGTCTTTATCTGGTTTTGGGATTAGGATGATGCTGGCTTCATAAAAAGAGTTTGGGAGTCTTCCATCATTTTGGATTTTTTTGAAGATGGGAAGGATAGGGGTTAGCTCTTCCTTAAATACTTTGTAGAATTCTCCTGCGAAACCACCCGGTCCAGGGCTTTTGTGTGTTGGGAGTTTTTTGATTACTGCTTCAGTTTCATCTGCTATTATTGGTCTGTTCAGGCTTTCTGCTTCTTCTTCATTCAGTTTTGGAAGATTATATTTTTCTAGAAACTTGTCCATTTCACCTAGATTTTCAAATTTCTTGGCATACAGTTCTTTATATAAATTCTTACAATCCTTTGTATTTCTGTGGTATCAGTTGTAATCTCTCCTCTTTCATTTCTGATTTTGTTTATTTGGGTCTGCTCTCTTTTTTTCTTGATGAGCCTGCTTACAGGCTTGTTGATTTTGTTGATCTTTTCAAAGAACCAGCTCCTGGATTCATTGATCCTTAGAATTGTGCTTTTAGTCTCTATGTCATTTAATTCTTCTCTGATCTTGGTTATTTCCTTCCTTCTACTTGCTCTGGGCTGTCTTTGTTGTTGTTCCTTCAGTTTTTGTATGCATAGGGTTAAGTTGTTTGTTTGAAATGTTTCTATCTTTTTTAGGTAGGCTTGTATTGCTATGAACTTCCCTCTGAGGACTGCCTTCTCTGTGTCCCCTAAGTTTTGGATCATTGTGAGTTCATTTTCTTTTGTTTCCAGAAACTTTTTGATTTCCTCCCTAATTTTATTCTTGACCCATTGATTGTTTAATAGCATGCTATTCAATCTCCATGATTTTGAGGGTTTTGGGTTTTTCCCCTTGGGGTTGGTTTCTAGTTTCAGTCCCTTGTGGTCAGAGAAAATGCTTGGTATGATTTCAATTTTCTTGAATTTGTTGAGGCTTATTTTGCGTTCTATCATGTGGTCTATCTTTGAAAATGTTCCATGTACATTTGTAAAGAATGTGTATTTAGTTTCTTTGGGATGAGGGCTCTATATATATCAGTTAAGTCCATTTCATCTAGAGTGTTTCAATGCCACAGTATCTTTATTGATATTTTGTTTAGAAGATCTGTCCATTTTTGACAGTGGGATGTTAAAATCCCCTACTCTAATTGTGTTGCTGTCAATATCTTTCTTGAAGTCCTCTAAGATTTTCTTTATGTATTTAGATGCTCCTTGTTGGGTGCATATATATTTACAATGTTTATGTCTTCTTGGTGGATTCTTCCCTTGAGTATTATGAAGTGATCTTCTGGGTCTCTCTTTATGGCTCTTCTTTTGAGGTCTGTTTTGTCTGATATGAGTATTGCTACCACGGCTTTTTTTTTCCTGTCCATTTTTTTGGAAAATTTGTTTCCAGCCCTTCACTTTGATTCTGTGTAGGTGTTTTGTACTGAGGTGGGTCTCTTGTAGGCAGCAGATGTGTGGGTCATGCTTTCTTATCCATTCAGCTATTCTATGTCTTTTGATTGGAACATTTAACCCATTTACATTTAAGGTTATTATTGATAGGTACTTATTCATTGCCATGTTAGTACCTGTGTTCTTCTCTTCTTCCCCCGCCCCTTCCTTCCTTTCCTTAAAGCAGTCCCTTTAGTATCTCTTGCAGAACTGGTTTGGTGGAGGTGTATTCTTTTAGACTTCTTTTGTCTGGGAAGCTCCTTATTTGGCCTTCTATCTTGATTAAAAGCCTTGCTGGGTAAAGTAGTCTTGGTTGCAGGCCTTTGGTTCTCATTACTTGGAATATTTCTTGCCACTCTATTCTGGCTTGGAGTGTTTCCATTGAGAAGCCAGCTACTAATCTTATTGGGGCTCCCTTGTATGTTACTTCCTTTTTCTCCCTTGCTGCCTTTAAGATTCTCTCTTTGTCTTGGAATTTTGCCATTTTAGTTATGATGTATCTTGAAGTGGGCCTCTTTGGGTTCCTCTTGATTTGGACTCTCTGTGTTTCCTGGATTTGTGTGACTTTTTCTCTCATCAAATTAGGGAAGTTTTCCATCATTACTTTTTCAAATAGGTTTTCTATCCCTTGCTCTTCTTCTCCTTCTGGTATCCCTATTATATGGATATTATTACGTTTCATGTTGCCTTGCATTTCTCTTAATCTCTCTTCATTCTTTCTGAGCCTTGTTTCCTTTTCTTGCTCTTTCTGGGTGTTTTTTTCAACTTTGTCCTCCAACTCGCTGATCTGATCTTCTGCTTCATTGATTCTGCTTTTCATTCCTTCTACTGTGTTCTTCAGTTCAGAAATTGTGTTCTTCAGTTCAGAAATTGTATTCTTCATTTCCTCTTGGCCCTGGCTGATAGTTTCTATTTTTTTTCATGTTGATATAGTTTGCTGTGAGTTCATCATAACTTCCCTGTAGTTTATGGTAGCTCATTGAGAGCTCATGGAGCTTCCTGAAAACCATTGCTTTGAACTCAATATCTGATAGTTGAGTTGCCTCTGTTTCATTTAGCATTCTTTCTGGGGCTTCCTCCTTTCCTTTCATTTGGGGATTGTTTCTTTGTCTTCCCATTGTTTGAGACTCTTCTTGTTATCCTCAGCTTCTTAAATTGATCTGTTCTGACTCCCTGGGTTTATGGTGTGATATGAACTTCTGTGGTAGAATACCTGTGAGATTCAGTGGTGCAGTCTCCTTCATGTATCCTGGTGTTCACAGCTTCCACTGTGTCAGCTGTTGGGATGCTTCTTCTTTGGTACCAACTCTGGTTTTTTCACAGTTCCAGGGTTTTTTTGGTCTCACTCGTGGGTATTTAAAGAGACAAAAGAGAAAAAAAAAGAAAAAAGAAAAAAAAGAGGAAGGAAGAAGAGATAAAATTGGAAAGAAAGGAAAAAGGAATGAAACAAGAAAGAAGTAAAGAGAAGCAAAAGGAATTGAGGGGTAAAAAAGATAAAAATAATAAAAAAATAATAAAAATAATAAAAAAAACACCCCCCCCCCCCCCCCCCACAAAACTCTTGCTGTTTTCAAACTTGCCAAGCCAGTTTTTCTTGTCTTGCTGGCTGTAGCAGCTGAAGGGTGAGGGTATCGCTTTCTCTCTGTTCAGCACTCAGTCAGCTTTGGGCCACTCACTGTCCCCAGGGCTAGCCTGGCGCCTCTCCATGCAGGGCCTTGGGCCTGCCCCAGAGCGTGCGCTTTCCCTGAGTTTATGGGTGTGAGCTTTGTTCTCCCATGGATCGAGGACTCCCTGTGGATTATGGGTGCGTGTTCTGGGTTTCCTGCAGAGCATGTGCGCTGCCGGAGTTTATGAGTGTGGGCTCCTCGGGTTTCCCGCATTTTGCATGTTCACCTTGGGTTCACGGGGGTGAGCTCCAGGTTTTCCACGGATTGTGCGCACTCCCTGGGTTTACGGGTGTCCGCTCTGGTTCTCCTATGTAGCCCGCACACTGTCCAAGTTTACCAGTGTGGGTTCCATGTTTCTGCGGTGTGAGTGCTCACCCTAAGTTCACGGGTGTGAGCTCTGGTTCTCCCATGGATCTCTCACACTCCCTGGGTTCTGGGTGTGGGCTATGGGTCTTCCACAAAGCCCGCTCCTCTGGTTGGGGGCACCTCTGGTCCCAGGGGCTCTGGCAGGCACTCTACCCAAGGCTATGCATGGGTGCTTACAGCCCCAGCATGTTTGCCACTCAGACCTTAACTTCTCTCTCTGCGACTTCAAGCAACCAGGTCTCTCCCTTTGCTGCTCAACCCTTGTTTGGCTGGGGAGCAAGTGGTTGACCTGGCTCCCTCCCTAGAGCTCTGTGGCAGACCCGGCAAACACTGGGCCAGGGGCTTCAGACCCCCTGGTCTCCATGCTGATCTCTGGGCTCTTATTGTCCTAAGGAATTCTCCTTACTGTCTGGTTTTTCAATGTCCACTACAGATTTTGATTTCCTATTTTCATATATGCTGTGATACTGCTGACTGTCTGCTCTGTTCCTCTGTAGATCAGCTAGGTTTTTCTCCCATGTGTAGGGGAAGGCGGAATCTGCCTCCTCCTACCATGCCGCCATCTTCCTCCTATGTCCTCTTCTTCAGTTTCTTTCTTTAGTGTCTTATGATTTTCCAAGTACAGGTCTTTTATATCCTTGGTGAAGATTAGTCCTAGGTATTTTTGAAGCAATTGTGAATGGTATTATTTTCTTAATTTCCCTTTCCATTAGTTCATTATTAGCATATAAAAATGCAACTGGATATTTCTGGATATTAATTTTGTGTCTTGCTACTTTGTTGAATTCATTTGCCAATTCTAGTAGTTTCTTGATGGAATCTTTGGGGTTCTCTATGTACAGTATGATATCATTTGCAAATAATGATAGTTTTACTTCTTCCTTTCCAATTTGGATACCATTTATTTCTTCTTCTTGTCTGATTGCTGTGGCTAGGGCTTCCAGTACTATATTGAATAACAGAAGTGAAAGCAGACTTCCCTGTCTTTTCCCGATCTTAAGGAAAACACTTGTAGTTTTTCCTATTGAGCATGATGCTGGCAGTGGATTTGTCATATATGGCCTATGTTATATTTTGGTATGTTTTCTCCATTCCCACTTTGCTGAGAGCTTTAATCATAACTGGGTACTAATTGTTATCAAATGCTTTTTTTGCATCTATTGATATGATCAAGTGTTTTTTATCCTTCATTTTGTTTATGTGGTGAATCACATTTACTGATTTGTGAATGTTGCACCATCCTTGCATTCCCAGAATAAATCCTACTTGATCATGGTATATAGTCTTTTTAATGCATTGCTGTATTCAGTTTGCTAATATTTTGTTGAGAATTTTAGTGTGTATGTTCATCAGGGATATTGGCCTATAATTTCTTTCTTTATATGGTTTTGGAATTAGGATAATGATATCCTGAAAAATGAATTTGACAGCCTTCCTTCCTCTTGAACTTTATGAAATAGTTTGAGAAAGAGAGATGTTATCTCTTCTCAGAATATTTGGTAAAATTCACTGGAGAAGACATCGGGTCCAGGGTTTTTGTTCATTGGGAGTTTTTTGATGACTGCTTCAATCTTACTAGGTGTAATCTGTCTACTCAGATTGTCTCATTTGTCCTGATTTAGAATTGGAAGATTGTATGTTTCTAGAAATGTATCCATTTCATCCAGGTTGTCAAGTTTGTTGGCGTATAGTTATTCATAATATTTTCTTACAATCTTTAATATTTCTTTGGTATCAGTTGTTATTTCTCCTTTTTCATTTCTGATATAATTTATTTGGGTCCTTTTCTTTTTAAAGTTCCTTTAAGTGTAAAGTTAGATTGTTTATTTGAGCTTTTTCTTGTTTATTTTTTTGAGATAGGCCTGTAATGCTACAAATTTCCCTCTTAGGACTGCTTTCTCAATGTTTTACAGATTTTGGATTATTGTGTCCTCACTTTCATTTGTTTCAAGTTATCTTTTGATTTCTTCCTTGATCTCATTTTTAATCCATTCATTGATTAATAACATGTTATTTAGTTTCCATGTGTGTGTTTTTAGTTTTCTTGTGATTGATTTCTAGTTTCATAGCATTGTTATTAGAGAAGATGTTTGATATGATTTTAATCTTCTTGCATTTATTGAGACTTGTTTTGAGTCCTAACATGTGGTCTATCTTAGAAAACATTACATGTGTGCTTGAAAAGTGTGTATATTTTGCTGCTTTGGGATGAAATTCTCTGAAGATATAAATTTAATTCAATTGATCTAGTGTGTGATTTAAGGCCACTATCTCCTTGTTGACTTTCTGTCTGGAAGATCTATCCATTGAAGTTAATAGGGTATTAAAATTCCTGACTATGACTTTATTTCTGTCTATCTCTCCTTTTATGTCTATAAAGATTTGCCTCATACCTTTAGGTGCTCCTATTTACTTGGGTGAATAAATGTTTACTAGGTTTATTTCCTCTTGTTGGATTGTTCCCTTTATCATTATGTAGTGTCTTTTTTTGTTTCTTACTATAACCTGGGTTTTAATGTCTATTTTTTTCAGATATAAGTACTGCTACCTCAGCCTTTTTTCCCTTTCTATTTGCAAGAAATATCTTTTTCAATCCCTATACTTTCAATCTGTGTATATTTTGATCTCAGTTTTGTTATATGTATGCATCTTGTTTTCTAATCTATTCAGCTACCCTATGTCTTTTGGTGGAGTATTTAAGCCATTTACATTTAAGGTGATTATTGATAGATACATATTAAGTGTCATTTTATTGTTAGACTATTTTCCTCTGTTTCTCCTCCTCCTCCTCCTTCTTCTTCTCCTTCTCTCCTTCTCCTCCTCCTCCTCTTTCTCCTCTCTTCTTCCTTATTCTTCTTTGAAAGATTTTACTGAGGGAGTTTGTGACAGCATGGATGGACCTGGAAACTATTATGTTAAGTGAAATAAGCCAGTCAGTGAAAGACAAATTCCATATGATCTCACTTATATGTGTAACGTAAAGAATATAATAAACTAGTGAACAAAATATAAACAGAAGCATAGATACATGGAACACACTGAAAGCTGTCAGAAGGAGGGAAGGACTGGATGTAAGAAGGTGAAGAGATTAGCCAAAGAATATATGCATGACCCATGGACATGAACAACAGTATGGGGATTGTTTGGGGGGGTGGTACTGGTTGGAGGTAGGCAAAGAGGGAAAAGTGGGGACAACTGTAATAGCATAAACAATAAAATACAATAAAAAAGAAATCTTAAATTAGAACCCAGTTTTATCTGATGTCAGCATAACTGTTCTTCCCATTGTACTTTTGCTGGAGAGAAAAATTACTTTCATGTTTCTTCTGAATGTCTTACCTAATCAATTTATCCAGCAACTCTCTGACCTTGGCTTGACTTAACTTTATTACACACAGGACACTGTTGATTTATAAAACATCACTAGCCTCACAAATAGATTCTTTTCTAAAAGCCTTTAATACTAATGCCTAAGATGATCTCAGGAAACCTAAGGAGACCCAGTCCCTCTGCCTGCTTCTTCCCTGAGACAGATAGTTGAGGATTAGTTTATTGTTTTTCATTTAAACCCATATTTCTGAAAGATTCCACATTTACCTCTGGTCCAGAAAAACAGAGTTGTTTTAAGCTAGTAAGTCTCAAGAGCCAAAGCCCAAATCCCAAGACTAATCATTTTGTATTATTCAAGAGCCATGCTCTTCTTACACAACCATTGTATATTTCCCACACTACATTCAATCAAAGAATTTATGAAGATCAGGGACCATATGAAGAACTCTAAAAATACAAATTGAAGAGAAGAATAATAAAATCTTACTGCAAAAGCATCTTGATCAAGAAAGGTGTCAAAATGGTGAGAATACTACAGGCTCAGGCTTTAGAATTCTGAGCACCAGGCTTTTAATATGTTGGCTATGTAGGATAAGTATACACTGTTACCACAAGTACCACTATTCAAGCATTGTGCACATCATTTGTGAGTGATAAGGAGAAAATTCATTTTCATGAATGCTCTAAGTCAGGGAATGGGTCCCCAACGAAAGTGAATTCACTTATCAAGTCGTTATTGTGATTAGTATTTTTCTCCTCTTGAATGCTGATTTCTGGGAAAAAAACCCATTTATTTAGCTTGTCATTTCTGATGCCTAGCACCATATGTGGCAGATAGGAATTAATAACAGTATGGAGATGTAATAGATAAAGAAGTGAAGATAAAATTTGTCCCTTTAAGCAAAGGTTTTTTAAATGCATACTTTAATAATTTTGCTCTAGATTTTAAATATGTAGAAGGATTTTCTAGAATGGTAAAAATGGAATGACAGATTTTTAACTTTAAAAAAAGGAAGCTCTAGAAAAATGAAAGACATGCACAGATGACACTTCTGCTAGCTACCCTCCTTTTGCTGGCTTCTCAGTTCCTCTCTCCCATCCCGCTCTCCACCTACACTGCTGATCTGGAACAGACTACATGGGTGGGTTCCCTTGACACTGACCTCTGGTTAGATGAGACCAAGGCAGTCATAAGCAAGAAACCAGAGGGCAAGTAAAGAGTGAGTAGGTTTGTTTATTCTCTTTACTGCTTCCCTTCTGGGTCACAGTAGGTTGACTCGATGCCTTATTGAGGTGGACTTCATCTCTGTCTCCTGGTCCCTGCACTGCTCCTTCCATTCACCTCTACAAGCCGCTGGATTTTATGCACTGTAAAGCATATAATCAATAGTGGTTAGGCTTGTTTTCTCAATTTCCACTAATACGTTTATTATTTTTGAATTGTATTAACATAATTCACTAGGAACTCTTTCATTTTCTTTATTAATTACATTTCTTCAGGAAAAATAATGCAGTTAGTGCTAATCTGAAACCCTCAAATGCATATTTCACCTTCATGTTTCTGCATGTCTACAAGACAATGTTTTAAATGGATGGTTCCTTTGGGATACAATACTCTGCCAGTAGGACAGAATGCTTATTTCTGACATAATTTTACTGTCCAAATGAAGTGGAAACATAATATAATGACTATAAATCCAGAGTTACTCATTTTAGTTAGAGATTCAAGATCAGGGATTCTATAGTTAAACTGCCTGGGTTCCAAGTCTTGGCTCCACTGCCTAGTTGAAATTAAAAAAAAAAATTATATGTCTGCCTCAGTTTTCTCATCCATAATATATAAATTAGAATATCATATTTGTTGCACATTGGTAAGTCTGAATGCAAAGCATTTATCCTAGTTCCTGGCAAGGGGTAAATACCTAATATATGTTCCCTGTTATTATTTGCAGTAGCATCTTGTAATGATTAGGGAGTGTCAGTTATCTCTAATTTGCTAAAACCCCCAGTTTTTAATATTTTAATTATTTCTATGTAAATTTTTAAAAAATTTTTTTAAAAAAGAAGAATGGGAATTCTTCTTTGTCTGGAAAAAGTCCAGACATTGTTAATATAATAAGAATGGTTTGTATGACATTGATGTAAACTTGCAGCCAAGGAGAGCGGACTGGAATGCACATGTATGAACAATGACAATTTTACTATGTTAGTCAGTGGGGGTGGTAGATATCATTGAGTGAGCATGTGTACTGTGTGGCCATAGCATTTGAAATGACTGAGTGAGTAGAGCAACAAATCTGCATTAATTTTGCATTAAGCTTGAATATTTCTCCACTGAAACTATTGGGATGATTCAGAAGGCTGGAGCTATGGGCAACTGGTGATTGGAAGCTTCATCACAACAATGTGCCTGCTCAAGCATCACATCTTGTGCACAGTTTTTTGATGAAACATCAGGTGACTCAGCCCCACTGCAACCCAGATTTGGTGCCCTGTGACTTCCAGTTTTTCCCCAAACTAAAATCACCTTTGAAAGGAAAGAGATTTCAGATAGTCGATGAGATTCAGGAAAATACTGCAGGGCAGCTGATGGTGATTGGGAGAAATGTGTGAGGTTCCAAGGTGCCTACTTTGAAGAGGACTGAGGTGTCATTGTCCTGTGTACAATGTTTCTTGTATCTTGCATCTTCTTCAATAAATGTCTCTATTTTTCATATTTCATGGCTGGATACCTTCTCAACATATATATATATATAATCACATTACATGGCACATAGATATTATAGAATATATAAAATCTAGTACTCTTTAATTCTCCAAGTGAGATTTTGTAATTATGTTGACAGCTATACTACATGTTTTTTATACAGGCAATTTTGTTTATTTTTAAATTTTCAATGTTGCAGTTTGTTAGCCATGATGTTGATGCTGATGCTGATTTCCTGTGTACGGATGAGAAAACTGAGCCTCAGAGATTTTTGTCAGCTACTAAATATACTGAATAGAAGAACTGAGATATAAAATTGGGCTAGCTAATTAATAGTAACTGATACTATGTCTCTTTCAGTTGTGTATAGAGTGATCAGAATGGGAAAGGAGAAAGAGGAAAATGATTTTTTAAAATTTAAAAATAATTTTATGCTTTGAGCTCATTTCCCCAGTTCTGTTGTCCTGTGGTTAAAGTATCTTGTTCGTATCTCAAAAGGCTCACAGGCAGTGTGGCAGGGAGGAATATTTACGTGTTGAGTGTGTAGGAAAGCACATAAGGGGAAATGAGCAGGCATCCTCATTGCACCACTTTAAGGAATGAGACTTTTTACTGCTGCCCAGAGAGTTCTTAAAACACAAGGATATACCATATAAAATCCAATTTAAAGGAGCTATCCAGTCCTCCTGAGATAAGCAAATGGCTATAGGGATTTTAACCAGCTTAGAAGGCAAAGCCAGGACACTTTCATCTCATTTATATCCTTGAAGGGAACTGTGGAATAGGGCATTTATTTGGCTTCATTTCTGCTGGCAGGAAAAAAAAAGAAAAAGAAAAAGAAACATTATCAGCTTGAAAGGATTTTTAAGGTCTGAAGAATTAACCACTGAAAAGAAAGACAATTTTATTAAAACTTCTTCACTTTAACCATCTATAAAGAATTGATCTGAGCAATAGATTCCAAGAGGTTTTAAATTAGGTAGCAGAATTATTTGTCTTTACAAAATCAACCAGTTAAGGCATCAAACTCTAAGCTCCTTGGGGAAAATAATTCGTTATTACTTTTGGTTTAGTATTTCTACTGACAACAAGAAAAGTTATGCCATAGGTTAGGGTGAAAAACAACCCTTTTGTTTTACTTCATACACATAGTATCAACTATCCTTTATTTTTCTTCATCTACCTTGAGTATTTTTAGCTTATTATTTTTTAATAAAGAAAGAACAAATGCTTCTCAATTGTCTTTTACTTACAGATTTGAAATTAATTAGTTGTCTAGCATCCTCCAAAAGTGACCAATGCTTATGAATTTAAACAGGCAATCTGTTATAGTTATTATCTCATGGATATTATCCATATTGTCATACTTTTAGTCAGTGGAAGCTTTTTTGGGCTCCTTTGTCCTTTGGACATGCCTTCAATGGTTTTTGGTAGCTTTCTTCCTCTTGTACCAGGCTCATTCTTTACATTTTCCACTCCAGGACTCGAATCAGCCATTTCTTCAAGGAGCTCTGCTTCTTTTTGGTGGCAATGGTTTTAGATGCTGAAACTGAGTGTTAGAGAAATCAAACCTTTTTAAAACCCTTTGTCATAGCTTATCTCAACATTCTTTATATTATTGCAGTTAATTATACTTCAGTACCAAACCAGACTAATTTACACTAATAGTTTTCAGTTATGTGTACCTGTAAGTAAAATATTCTCATGATATGCTCATCAGAGGTATATTTATTAATTTAATATGTACAAGTATTATTATATTAATGCATTTCATAAAAAGTCAGCCAACAATGGAAATAGGCCTTTTATAATATTTTTTCTCACACTCCAATATTTTATGCTGAGAGTGAGGAAAGTGTGGGGTACCTCCCAGTCCAGAGAACACTGGTCTAGACTATGAAGGTCAAACATTACATATTACTGTTTGTATAATACTTTATACATTTATCCGATTGGTGACAATTGCTTCTTGTTAGTTAAGAAATAATGATATAGTGATGATTCATTACCTGTTTGATAAAATTGTAAAGTGCTTGAGGTTTAGAAGAAGAAAATTCTGAATGTTTCTGTTTAGTATTTTCTTTGATTCATAGATTCAACAAAACCCCTTTTTCTGCCTGGCATTTTAAGTGTTTTGCTCCAGTAATTTTTGGCAAATAATAAATAAAAATCCCTTATTTGTTAGTCTCAAATATTTATATACTTGGCACTGCTAAATATATAAATAAAACACTCTCACCCCTTTAAATACTAGTGATTACCTTCCATTGAAATCAGTGGTTTTTACAGTCCCGGGATTTGATGAGAATAAATCCCGGCAGCTTGATCAGAATAAAATTTGACTTTTAGTAATGTTGAATTTTCATTTATGATAATAGATGAAAGACCTATGGAAGAGAGTGTTTAGGGCTTTATTTTAAGTTGGCATCTATTCTATTATATTAATAATATCTAATCTCATTTCCTGGGTGTGTGGTAGAAACTGTTAGGTGAGTACAACTATTTGTTTTTCTTTGCTAGGTTTTGAAGCACAAAATAATATCATTGTTCAGAAATGAGTATGTAGTTCAAGTTGAACGATGCATACTCTTGATATCAAATACATATTTATTTTGGTTAAGAATCGTTCTTGCTATATTTTAAAATAACTTCATTGATTTAATTATGGAGGTAATAAACATCATTCACTTTTTATCTCTGAGTTTATTTTTGGTATGTAGTTTAGAGTTGAGAAACTGTGAAGAACCAAATAAAAATATTTAATTTTAGACTTTAAGGGCCATATGGTCTTTAATGTAACTAATTAACTCTGCTGTTGTAGTATGAAAGTGTCTATAGACAACACATTAGTAAATGACCTATACCAGTAATTTTCAACCTTTTCGTCTCATGGAACAAATAAGCTAATTACCAAAAGTCTGAGGCATACACCAAATATATTTTTTGATGATCTGATAAAAATCAGAGATAATTTTGATTCATTTTTGCCTGATAGCTATTGTTGTGTTGGCTGTTGTTATTTTGTTATTTGACAATCTAAGGGGAAAGAGGTCAGTGCCTCTGACTGAAACAGTCAGGTATTGCATGTTTTAAAAACTCTTGGCTTTAAAAATGGGTTGAAAATCACTGACCTACACTGTGTTCATAAACTTTATGAACACTGAATTTGCATTTCATCTAATTTTCATGCTCACAAAATACTTTTAATTTTTAAATAGGTGATGGGTTGGATTTGACCTGTGGGCCATAGTTTGTTTACAACTGCTGTAGTCCACAGACTGAATGTTCTACATGGTTGTTAATTTAAGGAAGCCAAGAGAAGCTGAAATTTTAAGTCCTTCAGAGTATAGGAACATCCCTCACTAGCAATCACTTGATGTTGTGTATTGGTTTAACATTTCAAATCCATTTGTTTATGACTTATGTGAAGTTGTTTCGATTCACTTATTTATGACATACAAGAAAAGCTTTTCAAAGTATAGTTGTTTTGATATAAGAATCAAGTAAGTTGTGTCAGTATGTCATCAATACATCTGTTGTCACTGATAAGCACCCAGAAACCTAGGTGCTGAGGGGTCCTGTTTGGGGCTTAGTGATAAGAAGACTGGAGGAGCAACCATGACAAGGGGACACCTAGACTATAAATACTGAGCGTTTGTGAGAGTTTCTGTCTGGGCAAAGCACACTTTGCTGACCTAAACAGCTCTCTGAAAACCTTTTTTTTTTTTTTTTTAATATATTTTATTGATTATGCTATTACAGTTTGTCCCGTTTCTCCCCCATCATTCCCCCCACCCTGCACACCCTCTCCCACCCACATTTTCCTCTTTAGTTCATGTCCTTGTGTCATAAGTTCTTTAGCTTCTACATTTCCCGTACTATTCTTACCCTGCCCCTGTCTATTTTCTACCCACTATCTATGCTACTCATTCTCTGTACCTTCCCCCGCCTCCTCCTCCCACGTCCCTGTTGCTAACCCTCCATATGATCTCCATTTCTGTGGTTCTGTTCCTGTTCTAGCTGTTTGCTGAGTTTGCTTTTGTTTTAGGTGTGGTTCTTAATAGCTGTGAGTTTGCTGTCTTTTCATTGTCATAAGACATTTGTTCCTACCGTGGCCGAGGCGACTCTGGTCAGTAGTGGTGCTAAAGCAACAGTGGTCCCTAGAGTGATAACGCTCAGAGCAGCAGTCTTGCCTGTCCACCGACGCAGGCTGCTGTGTCTCCCTGGCAATGTGCTGTAGCAACAGGAGACTCTTTTTTGGGGGGCTGGCAGCTGGAAATCAGCTCGTAATTAATTGATCAAGCCACCTCTCCTGAGAAACCAAACTCATACAAAAAGATACACCTCTGTCAAATTTGGATTGATTCCTTTTATTTTCTCTTGCCTGGAACAATATTGTGATTAATATGTAATTTTTTGAGTATATTATTTATTTATTGACCTCTTAAGAGATATTATCCTATATGCTATTGACGTGAACTTACTATAATTCCCACAACAAACTTGTGTTAAATAAATGTCTGGCAAAGAGAAAATCAGTCTCTGAGTATAACTTTGCCACCTCCCCCAAAACAAAAGCAAAACAATGGTCAAATTAAAAGGCTTAAAGATTTTAGAAAATGCAGAATTTGATATTCTTCTGATCTCAGCTGTATTATTAATATTCTCACTATAATGTCCTTGACTTGGAGGGGCTTGCTTTCCCTCTACTTACGTGCCTGACGTAAATTATACAATTAGATTCATGCCTGTAAATCAATTGAAATGGTCAGTGAGGGTAATTTTATGTTTTCCCAGGCATGAAATAACAAATCATATCCTGAAATCTATAGTGATGATTAACAATTTTATAGCACTTTATTTTAGTTTACTTTATCTAATTTGTCTCTGACAACAGCTTGGAAAGCATGTGTGATTATTATTCCATCTGCAGAGAAGTAAATGTTAGAAGAAATTCTAAAAATCACAGTCAAAAGGCATTGGAACCAGGACTTGAACCACTGCCTTTTGGATTCCAAGCCTGTTCTCCTCACCATAGTAACTATATGTGTCTTTGTACACACACATACCCACCCCACTCCTGCACACACATCCATGTGCATTCCAAACAAATTGTGTCTTTGTACACACACATACCCACCCCACTCCTGCACACACATCCATGTGCATTCCAAACAAATGGAGCCACTTTAGAGTGAAGCCAGAACTTCTGTGCCATGGGAATAGCCTAGTATGTCTTATGCCTCGAATCTTCAGAATGTTAAAATAGGGCAAAACTACCTTTGGACTGAACCTAATGAACCTTGAGCCTACAAAGAACTGTGTGCAAAAATAAGAAAGCAGATATTATGACTACTGAATGGATGACCACGGAACTGAAAATTAAAAACACTGTTTAGAATTAACATCACTAGGTTATGTTATGTGCATCAACAGCAATGCCTTCCTTCCTCTGATGTAACTGTTCCACTTTCACTTCTCATATATACCCATTGCCTTTGTCTCCTGCTCGGAACACTATTTGGGCCTCTGCCTGAACTAATGATTCCCAAATAGTTATTCTTACTGATGTCAAATAATGCTTGTTTGCCTCTCACTTTCAAAGGTCCTTTTATTTTTGGGTTAACAACATAACTAACATATTTACCAATGTAAATTTTTACCTATATTTTATATATTTGCAAAGAAACATTACAGATAATTTATTATATAAACCTGAAATTGATAATTTAAGTAACTTGCTTCTTCAATGATTTTAAGAAATCTGCTGAGAAGTTTATACATACAATTGAGAATCTTAAGTCAATGTTTGAGTCATCATCAATGCTAAAACTAGGATCTTCAAAGTTTACCATAAAAACCTTCTGTTTGCCTTTTCTCTCCTATTCTTTTTCCAGACTAGAAGACATTTATCTGAAGAAAAACTAAGCAGTGTTGAGAGAGAGCCAAACAGATCAGATAAAAGGAAATTTGAAAAATGTGAGATATAAATATTCGTTTCTTTCCTTCAGGAATTCAAAGGTAACACACTGGAAAATTATTTGATAAGGCCGTTTCTAATTTTATATTGACTTAAGGAAAATTATTATTTTGAACTTATATTGCTATAAAGTTCAATAACAACCTTATGATGTATGCTTTATGGCAATGATCTCCAGCCTGTGAGCTATGACACTTTAGTGGGTCATCAGATTAACATAACAAATGTGATCAGCTTCAAAAAATGACAGAAAAAAACATGAGGGTGCATTGCACACAGTAAGGGCTAAACTTCCAGTTGTGGACAGTCGGTTGGTTGTGTCTTCGTGAATGTGTTCTCTGGGCTCTACTGTGAAATGCATCTCTTACTGTGCGTGGTGGCCCCAGACCCTTGGAAGCCCCATTTTACGGTGAGGGCAACTCCTTTCCGCTTCTGCCGCAAGTGCTCTGTTGTCCCAGTCCAAACCCATTCTTCAGCTCTAATTACTGAGTTATCGAGAACTTGCTTTAGATTGTATTTGACTTAAAATGTGTTTGCCTTCTTTTGTCATCAGAACATTTAGTTGTGCTAAGCAAGAAAACTCCAGATCTGGAAGTCTGGGTGAAGTTGTTGTCATGGTATCTGTGAGCCGGTGCTTGGAGGAGTCGTGGGGATAAAAAGGAGAAACAAAAAAAATGCAGATGAAAACACACATGGATACAGAGTCGGAAACCATCACACACACAGAGCACAGTTTAGAGCTTTTATATTACTAGAGAGATATTAATGGAAAAAAAGCAATATTTGTTAAAACAGTAATATGAATCAAATATATTTTTTCAATAGGTAGCACATTTATTTCCATGTGAAACCCTGAACCAGTTGTTTCAAAACTTTGGGCTTTTAGAAACCAGTACAAATAAATAAAGCTGAAGATGCAGGAAGCATAGTTTTGACATTTTTATTTTGTCAAGATAAAGAGCAAAATTAAATAGCTTTCATCCTTTATTAACATCTTTTGATTATGTAAAGGGAATTTTAACAATGGAAAAACACGAATTACAAAAAAGGAATCAATTTTATTTTATTTAAAATCGCCATGCTGTTCTTTATTCTCATTTCACCAAACACTGAAGAAAGCTTAGATTTCCATTCAGTACTCACTGTTCTCAGTCTCTTTACAATACTGCGGAAAGGGAGTGTCTGCCAGTCTGCCTGTCCGTCTATGTTTCTATTCAAGAGAAGAAACATAAGACTGGGAGTATGTGGAATGTTAAATGAAAGCTGCACGTTAACAGGCTTTCCAGCATCTGAGAGAAATGTTGGTCCTGAAGTAGATTAGTATTTAAAGAGAGAAGCCAAACAATTGAGAAAAAAAAAAAGAAGCAGTGAAAAACAAAGTGGTGGATTGCTGGTTGGTTTTCTATTGGCTATGCTGCTCTATTTTATTTTTTAAATGGGTGTCTAGGCACTTCCCAGTATCTTTCTGATTTTTTTTTACCATAGTTTCATTAAAATGTTGAACTCTTAAAATGATTTGCATTACAGAAGTCAGATAAAAATTTCTTTTATGACATATATTGTATACTATTGACTAACCCATACATTTGCCTGCCATCATCTCAAGATAGCTGACATAATTAGGATTACTATCTCAACACTCTGAAAACTGTTTTCTTCTAAAATCATTTTTATGATCTTTTTGATGAATGCTCTCACAAATACTGAGGAAACTATTCCAGAGTTAGGTATTTAAGATTATTATTTGCTTTGGCATATTTAACTGTTCAAAACACTTGTTCTGGTCTGCCTTCTTTCTTCACCTAATTATGTGTAGAATTAATATCTATTATAGAGTTTTACATCTTTTCCTTTCACCCTTTAAGTTGGAAGATTGTTATTGTATGAAAAATTCCTAAAATATATTTTACTTTCAATGATTTTTATTAGAAACAGTATATAAAACATTCAGCCACAACATGTCAACAGCAACACTGTGATTCTTCAAATCCTTTCCTTCTTTGGAAAATCAATGATGGAACTTATTTGACTGGTATTATTCTGGTTTTCAGCAACATCACATCTGCATTCTTTCTGAAGATTGCAGGTTCCACCATATGAATTCCAAACATCTGTGCAACTGCCCAAGTGGGATGAAGTGGTCCTTGCCAATCTCACTCTGATGTGTTGATGGGTGTGCCCTCAGTTCTGATAACATGTCCTCATCCCAGCACTCACTGCCTCTGAGATCATCCACAAGTTGATGAGCATCATTTTCTAGATCTTTCAAAGACCTGTATCTATCTTCTTTCAATAACTGGAGCAGTTGTGGGTGGAAAAGTTTGTGCTGCAGATGTTTCACTGTAGCTGTCAACTCTAAGAAAAACCTGCTCTAGACTTTCAGCAATTGTTCAAAACCTTGCTCAGTCATTGGCAATTGTCGCTGTCACACTGTTCTTACATTGTCAGTAATAAATTAGAAAGAAAGCCCTGGGAAGCTTGTCACAAGTTCATTTGTCCTCTAAGTTTTAAAAGTGACTTTTAACACATAGTATATCTTAATTTAAATCCAAATGGAATCAACTATAGATCACATTTCTCTTCTTTTCACATTCATCCCACCAAGCTGTTCGTGGAGGGAAAATGATCAGGTCTAGACCTCCTCACTGACAATTGCAATGGTGTTTGAGTTTGAAAAGCCAGTGATTATGCATCAAAGGCGGTCTGACAGTTTGCGCATCAACAAGGGAAGGGTAATTTATAAAGGCTGTGGTCATATGCTCTTTCTTCTTTTAACCCATTTGAAATCCATCATTATCATTAATTTTTTCTCATATCCAATGACAGAAATCCTAATTTCTGGTAAGGAATCAATATGGTATCAAAAGAGTACAGGAATTTAGAGATAATTTAATGACTAAAAGTCTTACAATAAAAAACATATTTAAAAATCATTATAAACATTTTGTAAAAATCTTTGAAAACGTGGTTAAGAATGGAAGGACATACTCTACCTTAGGCATCTAAATTAATTCTCTTGATTATTTTGATCAGGTTGAATAATGTCTCTATCCGAAGATTTTAAAATTTAACAATATTAACAATAAAAATGGTAGTTAATTTATTGACTTATCTATCAAGACTACTGAGGGCCTGTAGTCAACAGACTTTAATATGGTCCTGGAGATACATATGTGAGTAAGAAGTATTCCTTTCCTCAAGACCCATAACTTGAATAATAGAGATAGGTATTAGACATTATAGAAGCTTTGGTATGAGGACTTAACCTAAGGAAGGAGTTTGAAAAATCAAGAAAGTTTATTTTATTTTTGTAATTTCCTGGAATTACTCCCCTTTACCAATTGCTCCTTTCTTTTAATCTTACGCACATTTTTCAAAGTAGTTCAAAGTGTGTGCATTACATGTGATGACGTATTCACTCAACATTAGCAGAAAATCTCATCCTGAGCAAAACATGGTGAAAATAATGCTGACCCAGGAGCCAGTAACCTTCATTTTTTAATGCAAATTTACTTACCTATAAGACAGAATTAGTATTTCCTGATTCATGAAATTCTAGTAAGATCAAAGAGATATAACATAAAAACAATAACAAATGCTACACACTATACAAAAAAGGTGTTAATTTAAAACTGTTAAGCAAGACTGTAAAATCTTAGAAAATGGGGAATTTGGTTTGTGAAATTTTATCAGTGAAAAAAATAGTTCTGAACATTGTGATTTTCCTTTTTTATGAAAAAAGAAGTAAATTTTATGATGTTAGCATTAATGTCACTGTTCAAAAATCTCTGTCCTCTCAATTTGACCATTTTGTTCCCTATGGAAAAAAATTCCCTTATATTTCTGCACATGTACAATTTACATTCAGTGAAAGGAACGGTTCTTTCGGTGTATTGAGTTTACTATTGCGAAGTCTCTATTATATTGTGGAAGGAACACTGGACTAAGAACTAATTTATGTTATTTTTGTCTGATGTTTGGTTTATTCTTCTAAAGAAAAATAGCAATACTAATTACTGTTCTATTTACTTCATTAATTATGTGGACCATGAGAAAGAATATATCTGCCAAGGTATATTCTGGGCCAAAATTCATAGGCAGAGTCTAGTAGCCATTTTTTACAGAGGCCTCTGTTCACCTTAACAGAGATTCTTCTTTTATTGCTCCCCAGGTTGGGAACTTCTGTTGGCATTGAATTGGTGGCAGTGACCTATTGTTGACACTAGAGGGAAAAGGTAATTGAGCAAAGTCTGAAATGCCATATAGATATAAGGTTGTATGCCTGAATTGAGCTCACAGGGCAGATGTTGCACTGAGAGTGTCAACATCGTGATAAACGCCAACTTTCTGGAATGTGGGATGACTCAAAGCAAGTGTTGAACCCTTAGTTCCATGCATCTCCATAATAGAACAATAAACTACCTTATAATCCTTTTGCTAGAACCTTGTATTAAATTATTGATTGCACTTTGAAATAATTATGAAAAGTTATTAATTTGTTTATTGTTGGTCTTCTTCTCTTTATTCATCATGCCCAGAATAGTGTCAGGTACTTAGATGGAGTTCTTTTATTACCTGTTGAGTGACTGAGTGAAAAAATTAACTCATAGCTCAATATTGATCTCACCTATGGCATGTTTTAATACACTTTTTATTACAACATCTACATGTTTACACAGCTCTCCTATTTGTTGTGATGTTTCTGAAGAAAGAGATAGTACTCTTCATCCCACATTTATATGCTACTTAGCATTGTGCTTTGTACTTAGTAAGGATCATAAAAAATGATAGTTAAACACAGGAATATAAACACATTTGTTTAAATATATCGCCCTGGCTGGTGTAGCTCAGTGGATTGAGCGCGGGCCTGCGAACCAGAGGATCGCTGTTCGATTCCCAGTCAGGGCACATGCCTGGGTTGCAGGCCAGTTCCCAGCAGGGGACGCATGAGAGGCAACCGAACATTGATATTTCTCTCCCTCTCCCTCTCTCCTACCCTTCCCCTCTAAAGATAAATAAATAAATAAATCTTTAAAAAAAAAATAAACACATTTGTTTAAATATAATTTGATCATTCTTTTTGGTATATAAATATATGCCAAGTGATAAAACATTAAATACATTTAATCATTATTTCTTTTTAAAAGAGTCTTGTAAGTGAAATTCAAGGAAAAATGACCTGCATTAATTATTTTGAACCTTTAGGTATTATTTTCATAAATGTAATGCTTTTTATAAATACTTCAGTTCTAAACACTTGGGCTTAAAATTATCTATTAACTTCATTACTATATAGCTTATCAATTTCTAAGATAAAACAGACTTTCGAAGTGAAAAATTTATGAACAAGCTGTTAGGTGACAGATAATGAAATGATCATCGAAGAGTTAGGTGGGGGCTGTGCATAGCATGTTCTGATTTTCTACACCTTCTCTCAACTCTCCCCAACGGCATAATTTCAATTTCACATCCTCCCACCCTATCATTTGGAAATTACTGACCATGACATCCTTTGTTGAGATGAATAATCCTAAGAAACATCAAAACATTTCTTTCTCTCTATGTAACTATCAGCTTAAATTTAAATTGTTTTCTTTCTATAGGCATGTTATTCAACAAACAATGTAATGATCACATTGTTTTTCTCTGGTACATTTTTTGGTTAACAACATAAGTTAGTTTAAAGAGCATATATAATTCTTAGTTTGATGATACTGTTTTTCCATCATGCTACTATGGCATAGAATACTGGAACAAAAGATCAACAATCCCAAATTATATTAAATGACTACCTCATAGAAGAAGTGGCATTTTACTTCTGAAGGCTTCATAAGGCAATTGCGAGATGTCAGGAGAGTAAGGATAACAAGAGCTCTAATGTGTACCAAAGGAAGCTTTATCTAAGTAATAGGGAACAAAATGCTTTTATAATCAGAAGAAAAATAAAAAAAAACTGTAGTATTTAATGTGTGTGTATATGCTCTTATGGGGGATAAAGAAGAAACAAACAAAAAAGGTGGTTATAAAATTTTCTTAATTGCTTGGCAAATAAAAATTGTGTTGTAAATTTAAACTCAGCCAACACTCAGCTTCTTACAAGGAAAGGAAAAAAGTAGGATGTGAAGTTTTAAAATTAGAAGATTGTGGTGAAATAGATTCATGTCCTTTAGGGAAGTAAACTTAGAAAATTCCGTCTCAGTCTTTAATATAAAGCCCCATAGTTAAAGAGTATTTTCTCTTACTGACCCTCCTTTGGCCACTTACTTATTCATTAACTTTTTTTCCCCCTAAAATATGGCAGATTTCAGTGTATTCTTTGGAGAACTTTGAATATGAGCACTATGCCTGGCAAAAGATGATAAATTACCTTGTTAAGTGATCTCCTTTTTGATAAATTAACCCATGTTGGTGAGTAAACAGTGAGTCACTATTTTCTTTTGAAGCCATTGTGGTAGCCAGGACCCCAAGGAGCCACATGTCATCCAGCAACGGGTGTCAAAGGCTGTGAGAGCGGTGAGAGAGACTGCCAGGCGGTCTGACTCATCAGCGTGGCCACGGAGGTGTGGTTTCTGGGCTTCATTTCATCTCTAAAATTTACTTTTCATAAAACTAGAACACAGTTCAGAAAAATTAAATACATTTTATTTCTATGTATGCATTAACTCTAGAACAGGACTATAATTTTCTTCTACAGAAAACTTGTATTCCCACATAATAGTCACTTCTATGTAATTTCTGTGAAGTGAACATTTCATTTATAATTCTCTTTTCCATTGTTTTGTTGCAGTAATTTTGTTTCTAGATTCCTCACCCTTCTATACATCAAAAAATCTGGTTTGTTTTCATCTTTGACCATATCCTTCAGTCCCACAACTTCTTTCCAATACAGCGGCCACATAATTCTTCAAACAGAGGAAAGATCACATCACTCCTCTGCTAAAACCCCCAACGTCTTCCCTTAAAAGGATCTTCAAAGCCCTGTTGTTTTCAATATTATTTTGAAATGGATATTTAGAATTAAGTGAGGCTTCCTCTTTTGGCTGCCACATAATCAGTTTCTGAAATAATATGTGTGCTTAAAAGAATATATATTCTGTGTCTGTTGAATGTATAAGGCTACATATATATGTTAGATATGTTATTGATTATGTTGTTTAAACCTACATTTTTTGCAAATAGTTTATGTGTTTGATAGAGAAATTTCAGAGAGAAGCAAATGAAAATCCCCTAAGGTGTTGTGGATTTTTAAATTTCTCCTTGTCTTAGATTTTTGCTTTACAGAGTTTGAGGTTATATTTTTAAATACTTTCATACTTATGATTGTTTTATCTTTTTAGACCACTGTTTCTTTTATCAATTTATCAATACCACCTATTTATTTTTTATCTTTTGTTAATATCTCTATGAAAGCATTCTCTTGACAAATATTTGACTGTTTCTCCTTCCCCCTTCATTTATGTTAATGTTTCTGTGTCATGGTCTTTTAAACCTGTCTTTGGTAAATATAGTGATATTGCAGGTATTCCAATAAAAATATTAGAATCTCTACTTTAACAAGTAAGTTTAATGAACTTTTGTCGAGTAGAATTGTTAATGTGTTTGATTATAATTCCATCATCTTAACATATGTTTCTTCTGATATTTTATTGATGTTGTTTTCACCTCTCATTTGTTTTGCGAATTGGTCTCCTTCACCCCATACATATGATTTAAAGTTTAAACAAACTATATCTACCTAATCTGTAAATACTTATACATTTGATTAAACAATGCCTGAAATTAATCAATATCTCAATCTGTCCACTGCTTTTCTTTATTTACTTGAACATTTTAATAACACTTATTTTAACCTCATTTTCAGGTTGCTCTAATATTTTTTGTGTGAGAGTTTTTGTGTTTTGAAACTATTGATTTTGTCATGGTATGTTTTACCCTCTTGTTATCTAAACATTTTAATTGTATGTCTTCGGCGAAAACTGTCAGCCTGTGGGAGTCCTGTGCATGACCTAGGTAGGAGAGGCAGCAATTTATTCCCAAGCTTATTTCTGTAATAATTCCCACAAGTTTAAATGCTTCTTGACCATTTTTTCTTTCTTCTTGACACAAGTTTCTCTACCTTATGAGTAAGTGTCTATTCAGGCTGTGTACTTTTTGTGTGGGGTGGATATTCTTTTCAAACTCATAGCCCCTAATGTGTGGCCAACATCTGTGTTTCTTTCCATGCCAGTGTTTATTTTTTTTCTAGTTCACTAACTCTAGTTCTCTTTTTATGGGAGAAATAACTTCTTTCTGGTTCCTGGATTTATGCATTAAATTCTGGCTTCTGTGTTTTGTCTTTTTACCTTACGAAATCTATAATGTTGGCCCTTGCTCTTTCTTGTTCATGAAAACCTCAGCCTCTATTTATAACCTGATACTGAATAATGTGATACACACATGCACTACAAGCCTTACGGAGTTCGGAGTGCATATGTGTCTGTTTGTACCTCTATCCATTATCCTCTATCTATCTATCTATCATCAAATGTAGATATCGAAAGTTGTTAGAAATTTGTCTATATTGTAATTATATATGCATTTAGTCAGCACAACAACAAACCTTGATTTCCTTGTTTTTGCTTCACATAATTACATTTTATTTTTTATTATTTATATTGAAACATGTTTTTTTCTATCTATATCTCATTCAAACTTTTTTGAAGGCAAAATATTTTAATTTTTGTTTTTTAATTTTATTTAAAGACTCATTCTTATTTATAGAGCATACCGTTGCCTGTTAATATGTTGTTTTTAAAATTTATGGTCACAAGAATTCCAGCTGAATTGAAAGAGACCACAGGTGCACACGTGAACACACAGTATCAGATTAAATGAAGTTCTGAACTTAATATAAAGATGTAAATTTTTATTGAAATCAAGAAGTTTATACAGAGCAGGCATCCATGGGACAAAACTGTCCTGAACTTCCCTGACTCACAGAGCAATGACAGTGAGTTAAAACTGCCAAAACAGAGATGGTCTGTTCCTTTCCCCTTGCACTCACCATTTGGAGTGTCTTGCACCAACAAACTGGGTATGTCTATCTCAGGGAATGTTTACACACACTTGATTTTCTTGGTTCTCGCACTGAGGTCAGTGTTAGCATGGCCACATGCTCCCTTGAAAAGACATATGAATCTGTGCACAGGTGTGTTGAATAATTTCTCAGCCTTCAGTTTGCCAAGGTCTTGGGAAACTCTTTCTCCACAGATCACTGCTAATTCTGATTTGATTATGATCTTATCTGGATAGTTCTGATAATAAGTCTGGTCCAAATTCACTATGCTAATACAGTCCAATCAGCAAACATTATTGAGCACTGACTATATCACCCAGGAAGACTGTAGATGCTGCGGAAGTAGTGGAAGAGATGTCATTCTATTCTGGGTGGAGTTCATGGTCTGATGCGTTCCCATGATTGTCTGTTTTTCTCACTTCTGTTTATTTTTGTTGCTGTTATTATTATTGTTGTTAGTGTCCTACAAATACTTACTGGGATATCAGCAATGACGAACAAAGTCTAGATGAGGGCCGTGTTAGACCCACCGTTGTGCAATGGTCAAATCATGCTCAACACACGCTGCTGTCTGGGGCATTACCTCATAAGGGAGACATAGACTGCCTTTTACTCAGAAATGACCAGGGTACTGGGGATATCTGAAAACAGGATATGTGAAAAATTGAAGAAGGGGTTGGAAAAATAGAATCGCCACAATAAAGTTGGGAAGACTTGTATTCCACAAGTCCTTCATTTCTTTTTCACATAACATGATGACATTCAGAATAAAGAGTCTGTTATTTTGTATATGTATCATTGGGGATGTCATATTAACTATTTTGCCAGAGCCGTGTACACAGCCCTAGGGCAGTGCTGTATTGTCACAGGCTCTTGATAACTATAGTAGTTATCAGGCCCCTCCACTCTTTATTATTCACCAAATACCAAGGCCAATGGCTGGCTCGAGTTCTGTTTACACGGAAGGATGCTAAAGCTACCATTGCGTACTAGGAAGGCACTTCACATTTGTTTCTGGTCAAATCCAAATGTGGATGGTCTTTAATTTATTTATTTACCAAGGAATAAATTATGGCTTTTCACACTGAAAATAAACTTTTTCCATCTGTCTGTTCTGAAAATTGTATTGTGCCATGCATGGAGCTTTTGTGAGCCATGGGCAGAATCACATTTCTTACTAACTGAAACAAGCTTGTAGTAAGTTAGCCATCAGAAAGTTAAATATTTGCTATGGGTTCTACAAGTGGAAAATATGAACATAAATTAGTTTTTATTTTTCTTGAAAATATGGTCTATCTGTAAAATGGTAAGACACCAATATGAAAATGATTTTGGTGCATGATAAATTCACAGCTCTCTACATCAATTTGGGGAAAGAAGGAATAAGAAACTGGAACTCTGGCCTGTTATCAAATTTAAATCGTTACCAGACAAGATCATGCTAAAGCCCAAATACTGTGGTTTGGGAACTATCTGAATCTATTCCAAATTACTCATGGACAACATCAGACAGGTTTAAATTCATTGATCTTATATAAGATATTACTCTTTGTTTGTCCCAGTTCCATCTGGTTTAAGCTGCAAGGGAACATGTTCACTTGTGTCTCCAGCCCCGGTAAAGGTGGTTCACAGGTACACATGGGAGCACTCGCTGGAAAGGGTCACTGAAATTTAGGTTCAGCTTTAGTCTTAGATTTAACCCCTTTCTTAGAGAATTGGAGAAAGAAGGATAAGGGAAAGGAAAGAATGCTTTATACCTCAAAGTAGAAAAAATAATCATTCAAATTCTTTCCTCCCCCTTTTCCCTGAAGTATTTAAACTTTCATAGACCATTCTATTCTCTGCTTCAAGGTTAACTTCAAACCATCTGTAGATACATCTTGTTTCGTGTCCTCTTGGGTATGTCATTTCAGGAATACAATGTTTGTGCCAGTTCTAGTGATGAAGATGAGGTTAAGGTTTTGCTGCAAGATATAAAGTCTGAGACATCGCAGTGCTTCCCAGAATGATGTCCTGGTCTCATTCCTTCACTCTTTACTGCCTCTTCTCTCCTTCCCACAAACATCTTCCAAGAAAAATTTGCACAGTGACATACTGTTGAAATACACATTCAGAAGTCCTTGATTTGCAAACAGTGCCTAGAATGTACTGAGCACTTAGGCCCCAGTGAAATATAATTAGCATATTGAAAACTTAAAAACCAATTTGTATTCCACCCAGAATCACCATAGTCTACTTTGCAAATACACTTTTACCAAACAATTAGGAATGCCTTTACATTTTTTCTCATGAAGTGATACACAAATATATATATATGTTTACTGTGTACTTATATATGTCACACAAAAGTTTTAAATTCCTATAAGTCTTTATATTGATGGATAGACTGAGCAAAATGGGACAAAACTTTCTCGGTTTTGAAATCTCCTTTTTTTTTGTTTTCTTCCTCTCAATGGCAGCTTTGATTCACTTTTATTTCTGTATTTGTTCCCGTTTCTCTCCCACAAGTGACCCAGGGCTTGCAAGAACACAGGATGCAGTTCCTTGCTCTCCTTCCAGATGGGTGTGGGCATGCGGACATCACACGCTCTAGTCAATGGACTGAAGACACTGCGGACATCACACGCTCTAGTCAATGGACTGAAGACACTGGCAGCTTCCAGGAAGTTTTTTGAGAGATGACATAGTCTTTGTTTCTCTAATTTTTTTTTTTCATTTTGCTGCTGGAAACATGGCCATCTTTGACCATAAGCAGGAAGCATCTGAGAATATTAGAGCAGTGATTGTAGATAACCTTGAGGGCTGCAAGTTTGCACAACTCCAGTGGGAAGTAATTCACATTTCAGACTCTGCTTCTTGGAGTTAGATAATATAGAGCCTTAGGAGCTGGGTCCCTTGTGACTTTGTGGGGCACAGTCAGTATATCAGTCCCCTTACCCCTAGAATTTATATATGCGAGAAACAAGCTTGTTATGCACATTGTGAATTTAGATATTAGTATTAACTGTAGTTGAATCTAACACTATTTTATATACTCTACCTAAAATAAGTTTACAGTCTAGTTGGAAAACATTATGCATACATAAGATGACATAAAACCAGGTTTGTGACAAAAGGCATAAATACACAATTAAATTATCACATGTTAATCAAGGCTATCACATACTAAGAAATACATACAAGGTGAGAATTGCATAACAAATGACCTAAAGACAAAAAGAAAAATATGTTGGTGATGAAAAGCTGATGAAGAAAATTAAATAAAAGAATAGAATTGAACAATATTGAGACAGGAAGTGGGTGACACATGAAAAATTGAGATACAGATACAGATACAGGTGGCTGTAATGAGGATGGGTACAGGACCAGTATTTTGCAATCTGAGATCATAAGTTGATTTTTGACTTATGTTCAAGAGTCATTATGTATAGGTGTCTTCTCATTAGATAAGTTAAAATCACCAACTTATAAACAATAGTGATTTTAATATTTTGTAATTTCCTTTAATGGCCTTACATTATTTTTATAGTGAAAAAAAATACATGAATTCCCTTTGTGTTGCAGCTGATCAAGTCCTGGCAGATCCACTCTCACTTCTGGGAGATGGAAGAAAATGTGTAGAGTCTTGAGGATGCTTGATATACCTTTATTCATGGGCGGGCGGGTGAGCCATGCACGGTGCAAGCTGCATGTCTCCCTGCATGCCACGTATCATGGCACATGTCATTGCCTTCGTTCCCCAGCATGCACCTGTCTCCTTGTGAGTCACTAATGGGAAGCTCCTACTGCTTTAAGTACTGGAGGTGAACAAAGCTGGTAAAATGCCAGAAAACTATTTAACATAACATAATTGTGCACATGCGAGCCCACTTCATGTTATGGGAACAGTTTATTGGACCCAGGCTCAAGGCTCTGAGAACACTGGTTATCAGGCCCCTACAAGGCTATGGGAACACTGCTCCCCTTGGTTACCCAGACACCTGGGTGAGGAAGCCAGCCTGCCTCCACTTACCCTATACCCTTAAAATAAGCTTTTATCTTTTTAAGTAAAATATCAGACTCATCTAGATTATGAAGAATATGAATCATTTACTTTGAGTCTTCAAAGAGATTTAATCTCAAGAGATTGTATGATGGCCTAGTAATTTCCACAGTAGTTTAAATTTTTTCAGTGTTCGGAAAATCTTTCATGTACTTAAGTTAAATGATATGGTTTTGGCCAATTTTTCTTGGTGGTCACAATATAAATGTAGTTTCATGTTCTGTACAAACAAGAACAATGATCATTTTAAAAGGGAATTCAACTGCACAATAATAAAAGTAGTATCTTTAAATTGTATAGCTTTACACATTGTAATACACTACAACATGTGTATTTTATTTAATTTTTACAACATCTGTGACAGAGGCATTCTTATTATTCTAAGTAATAGCTTATTATCAACTCTTATTAAAATTGCTGAATTGAGAATTAAACCCAGCTCTTACAATGTCAAATGTGGGGGTTCTGGGTGTGAATCTAGATTCTACGATGTGTGATACCTAAGTTATCCAAGCAGGTGTCCTCCCCACGAAAAATAATAAAACATTAAAATCTAAAATTAGATTTACAAATGTGTGGTTATTTAGAATATGAAAAAACATATCAAGAAATAAAAAAATCTAAGAAGCTAAGAGACACATTTCAAAATCCACTTAAAAATGTAATACTTTTATTAATTGCCTGACATATCTCTATAATAATTTTTATCCTTACTTTTAAAAAAATCTTCACCCAAGTATATATTTATTGATTTGAGAGAGAGATGGAGAGAGAGAGAGAGAGAAACATAGATGTGAGAGAGAAATATCAATCAGTTGCTTCTCGTATGTGCTGGACCAGGGATCAACCTGAGACTTACATATGTGCTCTGACCAGGAATCGAACCTGCAACCTTGTGGTGCACGAGAAAATGCTCCAGCCAACTAAACCAACCTGCCAGGGCTATTCTTAATTTGTTTTTGTTTGGCACTAATCTGCACACCCTTTGACTGTCTCTTTATGACAATGATTTTGTAATCTTTTTACATAGTCAATCTATTCTATTTTCTGGAATAGTTAATAAAGTTTCTTTTATTGATGAATCTGAAAACTTTCAACTCTACAAGTCATATTTAAGTAATATCAAGCAAAATTTTAGGCTTATTCTCAAATTTTACAAAACTATCAACTTTAATGTTTGAGCTATAGGATTTCATAGCAATTCAAGGTTACATAAGCATTAACCGATTTTATTCTGTACTATGTCCTTGCTGTGAAGGCTTATTGTGAGTTTTGTTATTTTGTGCATGTCAGTATTTTGTGTAAATCAACAAAGATTATGTTTTTACCAATGTATTTACAAGATTTACTCTTCTTCACTAATTGTATTTTTAAATATTCTGTCTATTCTACACTTTTTCAAAATTTGCCTCTTTTAATGAATTATTGCTTTTAGCATGGTCTAATTATTTGGTCATAATTTACTCCTCAGTGTCAGTATAAATTCTATTGCTTTCTTTGCTCATTTTATTTTGTTTCATATCTACTAATTTTTAATGAGAATTTCCTTAGTTGTTTTCATAAGTAAGTTTAAAGATTACTAAAAAGGTTACCCTTCATTTGTGTCCAAATGAAGAAACTCCAGCTGCATGATGGTATAACCAAACACTGACACTACATGCATTGATGCGGACACCAGCTAGCAGTGTCCACGTCATTATGGATGAAATAAAACGTACACACGGACTACCAAGTCCGGTGGAGGAAAAAGGATGACAGCGTGACTTTTCTCTCAAGGGGAGCAAAAGCTGCAGCCTCCACCAGGACAGGCCTTTGTTCTATATCTCTTCACATTACAAGATGGTTCTCACTCACTATGCCTGTTTACAACAAAAGGAGCCAATGCCCCTAATCACATCACAGAAGAAGGATATTAGCAAATGAAAAGGCAAAAGTGGTTCAGCCAGTTACACTGGTCCCTGCAAGGTTTAGCATGGATTTTAGGAAGTTACAAGCATTTGCAGGGTGAGGGAGTTTTCAGCAAGAAGCAAGACTCAAAACAGCTTGGGTATATTGCAAATTTGATTACCTACGAGAGACCCTATCTGTGGGCGTGGGTCCTGTGCTTCTCTGAGTGGGAGCTGGGCCCACACCATGCAGAAGGGTCTGCCACAATGCATGGCTTGATAAATGAATACGTGAGGAACTTTGTCACTGATCATTTGTTTCTTCACATTGGCTTACTGTATCTGTAGCAATTTTGTATGCCTTTTCATCTGGAACCTTCAGACTTCGTCAGGCCACAATGAGTCAGATACACTTAGACATGACCCAATATGTTGGCATGTAGAAAGCGGATGATTTCACCCACAAACTGTACTGCTGGGCTTGTGTTCTATAAACACAGGATTTCTGATAAAATTCTAATATAACTCCCATACAGAAAGAAAGTATTTGGTACTAAGTATATTCCTTTTCTGTTGAGGGATAACTTATAGTTTGTCTAGGAATTGAAGAGAAGAAAACGCTTAACTTATAACTTTACTGTTCAGTGATTAGAAAACTGTTCAAAGGATAGTTTATGGCTTCATTCTTTCCTTTCCCTTCCTTCTTTCCTTCCTTCCCTTTCTTCTCCTCCTCCTCCCCCTAGCCCTCCCTCTCCTCTCCTTTCTTCTCACTTTCTCTTTCTTTGATTTCCCTTTCCTGCTCTGGTATCCACATAATTCCAGTCCTAGGGCTTCAAAGACATGTTCATATCATGATACCACCTCTGGCTCTGTCAGTGGTTGGCAGGAGGACTTGTGGGAGATAGACTCTGGTTTGCAATAACTTAACTACACACAGAAACCGCTGCAAATCCTAAAACTATACTCCAGTAAATCTAAACTAAATGTTTCTCCAAATAATTTCCTCTTAGGTAATCCTCAAAAATATCCTTGGTTACTGTATTTTCACCAGAAATGAGAGGGTAAACATGAAGGGGAAGCTGGATTAGAAGGAGGCAGATTTCTTGAAAAAATTCAGCTAAAATGTTTATCTTTAGAATGTTTTGCAAACCAACATAACCTTCAGGATCCTGGAAGGACCTGGTAAAATGAGGGATGCTGAAATTTTAATAGCTTTGCGGCAAACATACCTCTGTGTGGTACTACCATTTTAAAGACATTTTGTATCTAAAATTGCAATACTTGACTTTCCATTGGTAGAAAAAAAGTGTAAAATCAGGCTTATGTCTGAGGTTATTTTTAAATCCAAATTTCATCTGTAATCTGTCAGCTGGTTGGCCATTCTGTATGGGTATTATTTATGTGCTCAGTTCTGTTTTGGTTTATCATGGTCTGCATGACAGCCACAGTTTGGAGATGATCTGTCCTTTGCTAATACTTTCCAATAGTGAAGAGCCATGCTATGCTACTTCACCCACCTTACTTGAAGTTTTAGAGACTTCCTTCTGCTTACTTTATTAAGTGTGCCAAGAAGGAACCCTATGACTGTTTTTCTGGTGTTTTCTTTTCAGTTCTGCTAAGGTTAGATGATTTTTGAAGTGAGCAAGCAAAAATGTTGGTGGGATTTCTGTTGGTGAGTTTGCAGTACTGACACTCTCATATTTTCGTATTGGAGTTCACTAAGTTGAATATTTTACATGTTGCAAGTCCATACATGCCCACACTATATTCATCTTTTCCTTTGTCTAAAACAATGTATACATGTTATTAGCTAAATTCCAAAAGAACTAATATCATCTCTTAAAATAGTCCTTCTTTTGCATTTATTGGAGATACCAGCTGCATTACTTTTCTTAGTGTAGCGTGTAAATAAAAATACATTTTCTTGATTGAACATTTTAACTTTAAGATTTGTTGCAAGTTGTGCTTGACAAGAAGAGTACCACTAGGTTAAGAATTCTCCACGTCAGGCTGGTACCATGACCTCAAATTTTACACATTTTTTATGTTGAAAAAAAAAAAAAACCCCGTGATCTTCCTGAGGATAGTTTATAATACTTGGTGATGATTCATGATAAGGGCTGGGTATTTATGTTACCTTTGTCAGGATTCTCTTAGGTCAATAATTAACATGTTTGCCAAATGCTATAGAATTAATTCCCTGATGAATGTACTCAGTCTTTTAACTGGGATGAGCCAAAGATATGCTATATCTTAATCTCTATGTGATCGTTACATTCACTTTTCCAAACATTTTATTTGTCATTTATCACATCCAGTGCTCTCCCATTCTTTTCATCTTTCTCGTTTTATTGATGAATAATGAGTATGTTAACACTGCTTATCTTGAGTCAGGCAAATGAAGAGTGACTTGTCTAAGAGCCTCTAGCCTGAATCAACTGGATGAATTCTGTGTGTTTGCTTCCAGTTTTAAGCTATAATTGCTTATACCTAACAGTAGCTATAAAACACACATTTATGGGAAGGCTTTAATCTCACAGTAAACGAAAGTAATCTTATTCTCTGATGTGACTATGAATGAAACCACAGTTACAATGATTTGTCTGATATCCATGTAAAACCAAATGGGCTTAAGACACAAGAAAATTCAGAAGAGAGCACTCAGAAAGCATCTCACCTTATAAACCATTTTTCCAATTCAGTCATTGCTATGGTGAATATTCTTGAAATGTGTTCATTTTCACCATTTTAAAAGGTTAGCCACCTTTGTGGAAAAAATAATTGTCTTTGAGAGATAGATTATATGGAGGAGTAAATATCAAACTCACAATGATGTGATGAATAACCATAAGAAAAAGGAGAGTTAAGGAGTAACCTCCAAGTGACATTTATTTTGTGGATGCTGAGGGGTGATATGGTGTGGGTATACAGGAGTTCGAATATAGAAACGTACCCAAGTGTCACACAAAGGCTTATGGCAAATCTCTCTTAGATTGTTGTAAAATGACTTTATAAGAAATATGCAGTCAATACTGTTACTTTAATTTGAAGTAAGCACTGTTAGTATCTCTTAATACTCATATACCTGGATATATAACGTATATACATAAGTACATGTTATATGATATGTGTATACACACAATGTTCTTTCTTCATCAGCAAAAGCCAAACTTTCAGTTGATCGAGGTTCAGCTCTGGTCATGTCAGCACTTTAACAGTTTTTAATTCTTACACATCCCTGAAATTTTTGAATTCATCTACAAAAAACAAGCTTATTCTTGCATTTTGTCTCTTAAATCTTCATGCTTCATTTATTTTTCCTGAATAAGATTCCAAGTAAGCGATATATTTTTAAGTTTTATTTTCTATTTACAGACTCAAGTCTTTGTCAGTTTGCTTAGAAACAATGGATTGATGTTTAGTTTTCACTGCAGATTTTGCTGAAGCAGGTTCAGCCACATATTCTTTTAATTTCTTTTATTTCTCACAACACTTTTTACAGAAGAAAGTAATAAAAATGAAATTGCATTTTTATGAATTAACTTCCACTTATTTTTAATATTATGTAAATTTAATTGCAAATAGTTTATGTAGCTTTTGTTTTAATATTGCAATTTTACTTCCTCTGTGAGACATAATAACATGCATATAAAATGTATCAAGTGGAAAACATGTCTTAAGAATAAAGAACTAAAGTAAGAAAATACTTCACATTTACTAAGATACAATAACTACTTCTTATGGCATATCTTTTTTTAAATGAGATAGTTGTTCCTTGCATAATAGTGAGATTTTTCAAGGGATTAAAAGTGAGTAGGAGTGACTATAGCAAAGCTTGGGCACTAATTGGATTAGGAATTGGTGCAATATAGTTGGAGAGAAAATCAGTTCTCCTCCATAAATTAAAATGTTCTTATCATCTCTGGAAGCTCTGGCTCTAACCTATGAGATTAATTTTCCTCAAAGGATCTGTGCTACATTTGTACTTAGATGAAGATATCAGTAAGAGTGTAAGTCCTTCAAAATGCAAATATTCAAAAATACTTTTATTTTTATGTGCAGTAAAATATGTTTTGAGTTTAAGACAATAGAAATAATTTCATAAAACATTTGTGACTCCTTTAAAAAAACTCTAGCCCTGACTAGGGTGGCTGAGTTGGTTGGGTATTGTCACACAAAGTGAAAGGTCGTTGGTTCAATTCCCGGGCAGGGCACATGCCTGTGCCAAAGTTGCTGGTTCAGTGCCCAGCTAGGGCATATGGGAAGCAACTGATCAATGTGTCTCTTTCACATTGTTCTCTCCCTTTCTGCACCTCTCTTAACACAAAACAAAACAAAACAAAGCAAAATGAAAACTTATAGTTCTCCTAAATGCCATTTCAATTCATTCCTTTTGCAAATTTACAGAGAAATTTTGGAACTTCTATCAAAGCAATTGAAATGCCATCTATCGCATGAATCCTTCAAACTGCTAGGTTGTAAAATTTTCATAAGCCTCTTCCGATTCTCTGAGTCAATGTTATAAACTGAGTTTGGGCTGATCATTAGGATATTTTACAGTGAAAATATATGAAGTCAAAAAGTCTGGATAGGAATCTTGGCTTTCTACTTCTCAGTTGTTTGACTCAAGGCTGGTAAATTTGACTCAATGAATTTCAATTTTCTCACTTCAAAATAAAGATAATAGTGTCTAATTCACAGGAAGGTTGAGAGAATAAAATATTACAGGTAAATTATTTTATATATAACTTAAAAGTGTTTATATACTAATACATTTTAGGCATCATTGTTATTATAGCCAATAGCTATAATACTAGTCAATAACTAGGGAATAACCCAACTCTGGCTTTTCTGTCTTGTCTACGAAAATAGCGAATTGTATGAGCAAACACTCAGCTGGACACTGTTTAACAGGGCTGAGAACACAGTGGGGAGATGTGATTACTATAATGAAAGGATAACCTCACATATTAGTACTCACAGCTGGTGAAGAAACAATAATGATAGATGCTGACTGCTCATTTTTAAGGGATTAAACTGGAAAGGGGAGAATATGTATTCAGATAAGAAAATGCACTCCCGCTGGAGGTCGTAATGACCGCAAACCTGGTTTTATTTTACAATTCATGTTGAAAACTATTATTAGTGCTAATAGTTCCACAAAAAGGTTCAAAATATTTCAGGAACAAGTAAAACTGTTAGGCACACCATAGGTATGGATGATAAATGTTTTATAGCTACTGGTATGAAAATGACAGTACTGCATTGAGCTTAAGCGGTGCTCTTTAGAAGTGTGTCAGAACTAGAAATCTTTCTTGAGAGTCCTGTTATATGACATTACATGAAATCAAACACTAGCAATTGTAAAAAGAAATAAACTTAAAGGGTAACTAGATTACTTCTATCATTTTTCCAATCTCTCAGCTTTGAGCTTCGTTGATATTTTAAAATACAGAGCAACACTTTGACAGGGTCTTTAAAATCAATTTGTAATTTCAGCACTATATTTCACAATTAATCCTAAAAGCAGTACAACCACTTGAATGACTTTGAAATATCTTTAACTTTAAAAAAAAGTGAAAAGAAAGAAGAAAAATAACAAAAGAAAAAGACAGCAGAAAAATGGTTTCTTTTTTACGTAATTATGTATAGAATGATAAAATATATCAGTGAACATTACTGTTCAACAGAGGTGAAATATATAGATTTAGTATGTAAAATTTTTCCTAAGGTATGTCTGTAAAAAAATGTTTTCAAAATGTTTGTTTTCATATTTGCAAATTTGTCTGTTCACATTTGCTTCTTGCTTTTGATGCCCTTCACAGATGGTAATCAGTTATTGGGTAACTTCACAAAGGGCTTTTGGCGCTCTTGATTCTTCAGCTGCAATGGTATTTATTTTTTCTTCTCACAGTACACTGTGATATCTTTAGAACTTGTTGGTCAATCATTTCTTTCTCTTCAGTAAAATTAATGGCTGATCCTTATCTAAAGATAAGTAACCCATAAGAAAAATAAGAACACTGTTTCACAAAAAGCTTCTCTCTTGCAGATATTAATTTCCATCAATAATTGCACTGTTAAACAACATTTCTGCACAAATCGTTGTCTTTGGAGCTACAAGAAATATAAATGTACGATAATGAGCATTATCTAGTTGAGGGACATGACAAATGACTGGGTACGGGCAATTTTTGTTTCCTAGGTGCTGACAAATGGAGGGCGATTTGTGAGACTTAGGCAGGAAAAGCTTTCATATCTTGTATTTGTCTGCATATTTTAGCCTGACTCCAACAGAAATTCCCATGTGTGCCAGAATATTTTTCAAAAGATTTCATGTGGTAAATAGCAAAACAAAGGCACAAAGTTTGCAGGAGCTCAGAGAAACCAGAGATCACACCTTGTTGATGGCAGAGAGAGTCAGAATCAGTTCATGGGCCAGACCCTGAGCTCCAGATTGCCATATATTAGGGGCTTAATATCTTCTATTAGGTGTTGATTAGAAATTTCTAATTTATGTCTTGGAGTTTTCTTCTACATACCCACTTTTTACTTTAGGATAAATAGTACCAGCATCTTCCTGGGTGTTTAGGTCCCAAATTTATCATTTTTCTTACCCCTTCCCCCACAACCCCTGCTCCAGCATCACCCATCCAATCCCTGACCGCCAGTTCCCTGCATCACTGCTACTGCCCCCACCATGTTAACATCATCGCACTCCCAGAGCTCTAACCGCCATTGTCCTGTTTAAGGCTTCCAACGGCTCCCCTTTTCATTTAGAATGCTTATTTGGGCTATTTACACAGATAGTCTCATCTTATCCTTCAAATTTTGGCTAAGACATCATCTGACTGGAGATGTCTCTTCTGCAGTTGCACTCTCTCACCTTCCTCTGTATTTCTATATACAGCATTGCCTGAAATCTGTACGTATGTAACTCATCTAGTCTAGAATATACGCTCCATTGAGGATGAAGAACTTGCCTGTCTTTTTTTTTTTTTTAATCAATGTACGTCTAGATCAATTCCAGGGTCTATCATAGATGTTCAATAAATTATTACTGAGTAATAAAATACATATACATGTGTTTGAGGGGGATGGCATTTATTGGGGAAAGCCAGAACACAAATGATGTCATGAAAATATTAAAGGAGTGATTTAGGTATGGGAAATAGAAGAATTCAATTTCTCTTAACTACAGTTAAAATTCCTGAAATAGAGTGATAAGAAGCTAAGCAGGAATCGGAGGTCAGGGCAGCTGGTTGAGTATTATATGCAAAGGAAAGTTGCTTGCGTTTAATTTGTACATTAATAGGAATATTTCAGATCGCTCCAGTTCAGAGACCACAGGGTACCACGGCAAAACTTACCATCCGAGAACACAGAGCACCTGGGTTGAAAACCTGGCTCTGCAGCTTCTGTCTGTGTGGCTTTGAAAGTTACTTCAACTTTGCCTAGTTTTCTTCATATGTAAAATAAAAATAATTTTGATACCTTGAAGTTTTATAAAATTTAAATAAATTAATATATATAAAGTGCTTGATATCATACCTCATTTATATTAAATGTTATCTATTATTATTTCACACTTCACCACAGGCAAAAGTTCATGAATTTTGCCTATACTCTCATAAAATATTCAAACTTACAGAATAAATAGTAGCGGAAAAAATATATTATGCCAGGTGTGTTGTCTGCCAGTTTTAAGATTCTTTCAGCAGAATATAGTGGTTTGGGTACCGTTTACTACTGTTATTTTGATGAGCAGCCAGTTCTTTAATATTTAACCCTCATTAAGCCCTAAAAGAGATGCAGGTCTGATATCTGTGTTGGGACCAAGGGTAGGGAAGACCATTGGGTACAAAGGATCTCAAACTGTCCAGGCAAATTAAGAGAACTTGAGCCCAAAACATCTTTGGAGGAGTCCTGAATTTCACAGGAACAGGCCTGCTTTGGCATCCTAAGTACCCTCAGTTGTTGGCTAGGGCTAGCCTGTGGGAAGTATGGCCTCCATGAAAACATGCAGGAGAACTGGACACAGGTCCAGCATCAGAGGCTGTCCACACAGCAGGAGACAGGCACTCTAACGGTGCACTTTCATGCCTGACACACAAACTGAATATACCTTTCTGACTTTTTCCCCTGTTACTACAGTCTAACTACCTCTTGTGAGTGGGATAGAAAGTGGCTAGGGCTTGAGAATGAGTAAAAAACTTTGTACTATGTCAGCATCTAGGAGGTGAGAGTATGCACAGAGCTTTGCATGAACTGGTATGAACCACTAGCGGAAGGATGAGCCCTGCTCTAGTAGGACCTATGGGCCCCTACTGCCTGTGAGGGAAGAGCAGGGACTAGTGTACTAAATGGCAGAAATATTTTCTACCTAGGGACTCGAAGAGCACTAATTAGAGTCCAGGAAGAAAAGCGGTTCTTTTTTGGTGTTTTGGGATAAAACTGAAGGCATGGAAGTCATCAAACTGTTGACTGACAAGAGCAGAGACAGTAGCACTTCTCATTAGAAGTGGGTTTGCTGTGTTGCAAAGTACTGTAGCAGCTTAATTGTAACTTCCCTGGAACAGACAGCCTGAGAGAAGGCTGTATAAGGGGGACGGGCCTGTAGCAAGGAGCATATAGAAACTTTTAAATCCCTTCTATGCAATATAAGAGCCAAGGAAACTTCAAAGGTGAGTCAGGCCTGCTCTCTGCCTAACCACAGTGTGCAGCTGATATAACTTGGCTGCATGTTTCCAAACACAAAGGGCAGCTCGCCTAGAATGATCAAGGGTGTTCAGCATTCAGATAGAGAAAGAATAAGCAGAATCACCAGGTTAATATCAGAAAGATCTTTGATTTTTCTATAGTAACATTTAGTGTCAGAAAATAGGTACATAGTTGGCAATTTTAAAGCAACAATAGAAAAATAAGATAACCTAAGGAGATTCAAATGCAGCACTGAAAAAGACAAATAATGATTTGTTAAGTTCTGAATTTCAATAGATAAATCCAGGAATGTTGTTCTTCAACTTCTCTTAAATGATTGGGTTCGGCCATTGAAACCTTTTTCTTTTTCTTTTTTTTTTTTATTAATAATGACTTATGGCTGCTGCATTTCCTGAATGTTTCATACTTAAAAATATGTCTGTTGCCCTTTTTATTTTTACAAAAGAACTTCTTGGCTGGGTGTTATGTTCTTGCATTGCCCTGGTCTCCATTGTGCAACTGTTTTCTGGCACTGCCTAGTTCTATGGGGAAATATGAATCTTGCTTGATTTTTCCATCTATGTGTTGCCATCAGTATTTAGCTAGTAAAGGGGAGCAAAGGGAACTAGACGTTGACCTTAAGAAAATGGGGAACATAGCTTGCTTGCTAGCCAAGAAGCTACAGCTTCACACCCCAGAGGATTATAGCATTTCTGCATCAAGGGAATAATACTCCTTCCTATCCACCCTGCACCCCCAGTACCAAATGACCAGGTTGGAGCAGAGGAAGGGAGGGACAGGAGCAATAGAAGTCAAAGTGCTGCAGGGGGAGGCCCTGGACCATAGAGTCCTGTCAAGGTAGCCTGGGGAAAGAATGGATTGGCTGCAGGGTGAACTCATCCAAAGACCATGAAAGTTTGGGAAGTTGATTGGTCATTTTGAGAAGTCACCTGGTCTGCCTCAAACCCAAGCTAATATAATCCCAGGGGAACAAAGAAGCACTCTCTGTTGCTCACCTGGTAATGCACTTGCCACGTTCATTCCTGTACTCTCTTGCCCTGGAGCATGGGACCATGTAGCCCCAGCAGCCACATGGCCCATGGCTGTGCAGACTCCATGCACAAGCTCTAGGATGGAACCTGAAATGGACAGCAGCTGGAAACACATGTTAAAGCCGCTGGATGTTGGATGGATGGTACTTTAATGTGAAGCAGAAACTCTGGATACTGGCTTTTTTATCTTGGCCTTGCTGAGGATGCAGTCGAACCTTTTCCATGGTTGGACTAATGGAGATAGGATATTGGAAACCCAGGGGAAGCTTCTGTCTCCACACGTCACAGCACAATATTCCGTGTGTGAGTGTGTGGAATGCTTTCCCTGTTATCCCGTGGAAGAACCTAATTCCCACCTACAACATATGTTGGTGATTTTTTTTCTCTATCTGAATGCTTGAATAATTCTTTCTTAATCACTGAAGTTCTATGGCTAAACTAGGACTGAGCATTTTGTCTCAAGTTTTTCTTATCTGCAAATTAATTATTTTTCTTTATTTCAACTTCACATAAATAACATCAGACACAACTTCTGGCCCATTTTTTTAGTTTTCTATTTCACCTTGTTAATCTGGATCTATCTTTTATGTGTATTATCTTCTCTTTAGTTTCTTTACCTTGTGGTCTTTCTGCACTTAGGCTGATAATCTCAAGAATTTTATCTGTGCCAACTGACTTTTGACCCGCGTGTATTTGTCATTCTGGTTTTATTACTAATTTTGCAACAAAGCTGTTTTGTTCTCAATTTGTTTTCTCAATATTAAATACCATTTTCAGTATTAAGATTTGAACTCTGATCTTATTTAATTTAATTTATGTTCTTGCTGTGTATTTTATACTATAAATGTCCTAGTCCGTTTGGTCTGCTATAACAAAAATTCTATAGTCTGAGTGGTTTTTAAATAATAGAAATTTATTTCCAACGTTGCCCATAAAATGTCTATGAACTAAGGTCATTGTTTTCTGTTAATACTTTGATATTTTAATGGAATAAAAATCCAAATGCTTTCATTGGATTTTGTTTTTACAAATTCTTTATATTACTTTGATAAGCTTTAATTAATTTGATAAACTTTCATGAAAACTTTTATATTATTTTATACAAGTTTATATTAACTAATATACACATTTACATTAATTTGATAAGATTTATTAAACATTTTAGGACATACAATGCATTTCCAATGATACCAATAGGTCATATATGGGGTGAAACCATTTTATCTTTTATTTCATTGTATGTTGTTATTTATTTCTGTATGAAATTTTACTTGCCTATTCTATCTCTTCTCATAGGTTTTACTTTACCTTTTTACCCAATTAATTAAGTAATCCTGGGAAATCGTTCAGAAGCATACGAAAGAGAAAGAAGTATGCAAGACAAAAGGAATTCATTCTATGGATCTGTTGTGGCATGAGTTGGCCCGAAACAGTGGCCTCAGTGCCTTCCTACTGATAAACCGCCCTCTGAGGAAGGGGTCATGTAGGGGCCCTGTGTGTTTCCAGTCATATTTCAGCGAACGTTTGATTTACTGAGGAGAGAAATGTGGCATCAAGCCAATTTGAGAATTCAGATTTCCTAATATTAGCTTAGTGATCTTTCTTCTATACCATAATTTCTAAATATATATATATTACTATAGATAGTCCTTAAAAATCAGTGAGAATTTTGAAAATGTTTTTTATGGTACTTAAGAAGAAATGATTTTAAGTAAATAAACATCTCATCAATGTATAATTCAAGATTTTATTATAGAGCATTTTAATTCTTTTTCTCAGATTTTATTTCATTTTATTTTTATTGTATTTTCCCATTACCATTTACCTCCCTTATACCCTCTTCCACTTTCACTCATCCCCCTTCCCAACCCCCACAATCACCACATCTTTCGTGTTCATGAGTCCTTTTGCTTTTTTGCTCAATCCCTTCACCCCCAACTCTCCCCTCCAGAGCGTCAGCCTGCTTTTCATCTATGAGTCTGACTATTTTGCTTGCTAGCTTATTTTTTTCATTAGATTCCACATACGAGTGAGATCATACAGTATTTGACTTCCTGTGACTGGCTTATTTCACTTACTTATTGTTCTCCGGGTCCATCCATACTGTTGCAAAGCATTAAATTTTCTTTATTTTAATGGCCAAGTAGTATTCCATTGTGTAAGGGCCCCATAGTTTTATCCACTCATCTATTGAGGGACACTTGGGCTGCTTGCATATCTTCACGATTGTAAATAACACTGCAATGAACACAGGGGTGTTTATATTCTTTTGAATTAGTGTTTCAGGTTTCTTTGAGTAAATTCCCAGATATGAAATCACCAGGTCATAAGGCAATTGTTAATATTTTAAGATAACGCCACACAGCTCACCACTACTTTGATTCTTAATAGTTTTTATAATATAACCATCTTTTAATTTAATGAATAAAAATCAGTTAAATTCACTTTAAATAGAGTAAAATAAAATTGTTTACCAATTAATTTGAAAATAACCTCATATTTCACATTATGTTTGGAACTTTTAAAATAAAGTTTAATTACAACTTACAGAATCAATACAGAAAAGCTGCTTACATGAAAAATGTTAGTTTTTTCTTTTCATTTGACAAAATAAACTATTTTCATAATTTTTAGTTACTTTTTTCTAATTCAAGAGAGAAAGCATTTAAGTGTTTAATTTCATTAGAAAGCTTTTCTCTATGAATGTGACATTGTCAATATGAGAATATTTTATAATTCCTCCTAAGTGAAAAGCCAAATTGTAGTAATTGTCACAATTTTTTAAACAGTGGATTTACTTTACAATATAAAAGCATCTTGATGTGCAATATAATATTGTTCATTATAGGGAACTAGTGAAGATTATCTTGAAGTGAATTTGCAGGGTTATTACTTCGGTTCTGTGCCGGAGATAGTAATGTCTGCGATTTTTCCATTGACTCCCCTGCATTTCTCAGCCTCCTTGCAGCTAGGCAAGGCATATGACTAATTTTTTGCCAGTGGCAGTTTGTAAGGAGAAAACGGCACATGTTATTCTGAGCCAAGGCTGCAAAAAGCACATGTTTGACTCTCTAGTCTTTTTTCTTCCCTTTCTGTGGTGAATAAGAATGTCACATCTCCTGATAGTACAGCTACCAGGTGGTGACACCTCCGTCATCTATATCATCCTGGCTCTTAAGTGACTATATTTAACACAGTACTTCTGTCCCCTGGGATATTGTGATTTATAATAAGAAATCTCTATTTGGCCATTGTCTGTGATTCTGGCATAGAGATCCTAAAACTCCTCCTAGAATTCCTGTGATGAGAGCAATAAAGTTGTATTCTGTTATGTTAATGAGATAATTTTGGACTAAGGATGGGGATTCTTATTTCCAGACAAACCCACCAAATGATTAGAAGGTTAAAAGTTTCAGTCCCATGCCCCCCACCTCTAGTGAGGGCAAGGAAGTGGAGACTGAATCAGTTGCCAATGGCTGATGATTTAATTCATCATTGCTGTATAATAAAACCTCTATAGAAATCCAAAAGGACGGCGTTCACAGAACTTCTGGATTGGTGAACATGCAGAGATTTGAGAGAGTTGACTGCTCAGAGATCATAGAAACTCCACACTTCTTCCCACATACCTTGCCCTATGTATCTCTTCACCTGGTTGTTGATTTGTATCAAGTAATATCCCCTGTAATAAATCAGTAATCTAATCAATAGACTGGTTTCCTGAGCTCTGGGAGCCACTTTAGCGAATCAATCAAATCTAAGGAAGAGGTCAAGGGGACCTCTGCTGTACAGCTGGTTGCTCAGAAGCACAAGAGACAACCTGGACGAGCAATTGGTGTCTGAACTGTGTGTGTATGTGTGCGTGGAGGGCGTGATGGTGGGTAGCAGTCATGTAGGACTGAACTTTTTTTTTTTTCTGTTAAGATAGTTCTTTTTTAAACATTTTTTTTAAATTGTTGTTCTTGTACAGCTTTCTGTCTTTTACTCCCATCCCAGCCCACTGCTCCAGCCCTCCCCGCCTCCCTCCCGTTTCCACTCGCCCACCTAGTTTTTGTCCATGTGTCCTTTATACTTGTTGCTCTAAACCTTCCCCGTTTCCCCTGAAATTCCCTCCCCTCTCCCCTCTGGTGACTGTCAGGCTGTTCTCAATTTCAGTGCCTCACCTTTAACAGGAAACTAATCAACAAAACAAACAAACAAGCATAATATAACCAAAGACACTGAAATTGAGGACTGAACTTTTAACCTGTGGAATTTGATGCTGCCTCTGGGTAGATAGTGTCAGAACTGAGTTGAATCATAGAACATCCAGCTGATATCCAAAAATTGTGTGGTGAATGGGTCAATCCCCAGACTGGAACTGGTGTGGCCAGAATCCTTACTCCTCACCAAACACCACCATCCCATGTTGGCAATGTTCTGTGAATAAACAAACAAACAAACAAACAAAAAAACCCACATGCATTTCTGGAAATTTGGGAATTATATAACCTATATAATCTAAACAAATATAAATAATGTATTACTTTATATTTAAATAAAGGTCCAATATGGATTAAAAATAAATCATTATGTTATAACCGAGGACAAAAATAATTTACAACAAAATGATCAAAACATCATAGTGGTTTTTGGCACACAACTGAGAGATTAAGATGTTGAATTACAGAGGTTAGATATGCTCACTTGATCTTCATTTTGCCCACGCATACTCAGTGTACCCAAGATTTCACATTCTAACTAACTTCAAAATTGAAATATGGTATTTACCACCTTCAATCACAAATCTTAAAACACCATAATGCTTTCTATAAAATGTTCAGAAGACAATCTCAAAAGCCAAATCTCAAAGACATCTTTAAAATTAGCAGTGCTATTCAAATATGTATATAGTATTTAAATAGTGTGAAGGGGAAAATACAAGTTGAAGAAATAAATTCAGGTTGGTATTATATCTTTTCATATCTAATGTTTATGCTTGAATTTCAGAAGAATTAGTTAATTTTGGTGCATTGTAAATATATATATATATTTTGATAATCTATAAAGACAATATTTGTTAGGAATCACTTCAAACTAACTTAAAAAAAGAAATTTTATAGAATTACATGAGAGTGCCAAGCTGCTTGCAAAGCATAAGTATATTTAAGCCTGAGAACAACTATGCTAAAATATAATTTAGATGCTGACAAACTTTGTGTCTCTCATCTGTTTTCTTCAAGTGCCCATTTTCTTCTTTTGTCTTACTATAGATTTGTTTTTTTTCTATGTAGGAAAATAACATAGATAGCAAATGTTGTGGATTTCACATCTATCAAGTCTTAAATGACTATAGAGAGACCAAGCCAACTTTACTGACCTCATATCAAAAAAATAGCGGGAAAGGCGTTCATTCGCTTAGTTCAAGACAGGAACCTATACTGTCTTCTATCAACTATAGATTTTTGGATTGACTTTGCCAATTCAAAAATCTCATATGTTTAGAGGTTCTTGGTTGTCAAGGGTTGTCAGGGAACATGTATAAAGGACACATGGACAAAGCCAAAGTGGGGGTAGGATTGAGGGTGGGAGGTGGGAACAGCTAGGGTGCAGGGAAGTGGTGAGGGGAAAGTGGAGACAACTGTACTTGAACAACAATAAAAAAAGAAAAAAATTAAAGGAAAGGTAACGATTTCAGATATCTTGATTAAGTTTTCTCTTTTGTGCAAGTAAGTATGTTCCTGGTGGACTTTCCCATAAGTAAGAGGTTTGCCCAGGTTTCTGGCTGGTTGTCAGGCCTTACTTTGTGGTACAAAGTGGCAGAGCCACACAATTGAACGAGGATCTCGTAAAAAGCAGAATTATCAAGACATTCTTGAGGCACTAATATCCACACTTGGACCTCCCCAGGCAGATGGCACGATTTTTCAGTTTGGAAGACCACTTTGTGAATAGAAGCTTGTTTGTGAATAGAAACTCCATGGGCAGGAGACAGTACAAAAAAGGCAACTGATACAACTTTTTAAGAAGTGGACCATTTAAGTCCCATGGTGCAACCCCAATTCTTACACGTTTTTCTTTCATTAATTCCGCCCCCCTCCCTGTCTCTTGTTATTGCAAACATGGAACCCTGGGCCTCTCTAACATTCTTCTTAAAAGAGTAACTTCTACTTTCTCTGAAAGCATCTCATTCAAATGGTCTGGGTAGAAGTTTCCTCTACTCTGTTTTGTCCTTCAATACAATTCCATACATTTTTCATTTTTTTAAATATGTGTCAGTATCTTGACTCATATCTCCTGACCAGGAATTTTAATCTAGGGTTCATATTCAAAATACTTAAACCCCATATGGCATAGGGAATATGAGACAAGGAACCGATACCAGTATTAAACAACAGTGACAAATAACTGAATGATAGACTTGGCTTACTGCTTTTTGTTCTAAGTTGTTACTATTGTGATAGAGTCTTAGGACAAAGAACGTATGGTAAAGGCATGCCAACTTAACTTTAGAATACTTTACATATTCTTTTCCATTCACTTTCTTCATAATTGCTTTGTGTGAGGCAAAACAAAACAAAACAAAACACCCCCCACAGAGTTAGAGTCAGGATTATACAGCTAAGTTTCTGACCTTTGATCTTATTTGCACATTAGTCCTTTTTAAACTTTAAAATATGATGTAAAAATAGAATATTAGATTAATATGGTTTTAATAAAATTATAATTTAGACATGGCTAAAACTGAGGAAGGATAATTACATCATAAACTATAACTTGTAAAGCTCACTTTTTCATAATTATGCATTCTAAGAGTAAATAAGTACATGTTTCAGATTTATTCATATTGAAATCATTAAATTATTCTCATTAATTTTTTTTAAATGATATATATTTGTTTCTACTTTTTCATTTTGTTCTTCATAAGAAATAGCAAATGTCTTCCTACAAAAGGTTCATGTTTAGGAAACATTTCCAAACCTGTACATTTGGGTCAGGAAAATAATGAAAATATTGTCCTTTTATCTCCATATTATATTTTATAAAAATAGAGTTAGTTTTACTTTGTATGCTATTGACTTTTCTCCTTTCAATTTATATTCTTAGTTAATATATGGTTATAGTCTTAAAATTACAGGTAATGCAGGTCACAAATTATGCAAATAATTTTAATACATTTGGTTTTAGAATAAATTGCTATTGTGTTGACTTGTCCATAGAAGACCATAAAATGGTATAATAACCACTGAACTAAAGGAAAGGTAGTGAATCATTTGATTTTTGAAAACTGTATTCAATTAATGTTGAATATTCCTTGCTACTCCACATGCTACTGAGGTGGCAAAGAAATCAGCGTGTTGACTATTTCCCCCCAAATTTGTTTTATTAAACTGCCCTTGGCTTTTATGCACTTAGCCTGTTCTTTTACACTCATTGTTTTATTTATTCTAAGGTTATTTGCTTATCTCATTACACAGTGTCTTTTTATGAAGATGTAGGGGTTTCTTTTTTAATCTGTATACTGTGGCTAATTCATTTTTCTAAAAAGTATTTATTTTTAAACTTTATGGCAACAGAGTAATTGAATTGATTAGGTTCCCACTTTGAAATGGCTATCAACAAACTCAGAGTTAAAAATTGTTTCTGGGCAAAGTGAACTAAATTCACTTTAGTTCACTTTGTGAAGGCTACTAGAGTAACAATTTTTCTTGCTACATATCATTATAAGATGAACTGGTCGAGAACTACTATATCAGAAGCTGTAACTAGCATTTTTCCTCGAGACTCGCGTAGAGAGGAATGTTTTCATTCCAGGAAAGGCACCTACTCGTCTGCATGGGTAGATGACAGTGTCAGGGACAACAAGAGTGTTTTCATGCATCAAGATACCAGAATGCAAGGGTCAACTGAATAGGAGCTAGAGAGACTTGCTTTGCTTCTAAAAGAGAGAAAAAATGAGAAGAGGAAAGGAAAGCAAAGAACCGGAAAAATGGTGGAAGGCTGCAGGCCTTGCAGTAGGACCTCACCATGTGTCCCTCTCAAATCTTAGTAACATCAAATAGAATTGTTTTCTTGTGTCACTAACAAGGTGGCTGACTTTCATGCCAAAGTTCATGGGCTGACAGACCCAAACAGCTGGTGGGAAGGAACAAGGACAAAGACAGGTGGAGCAGAGGACAATGGTTCTCTATTAGGGTTAGCTGAAATCTGGAGAAAGATTTAGAACTTCTATAGATTAAAAAAAAAAAAAACAGAAAAAAATTTTTATGGTTTGGGTCTAACATTTAAGTCTTCAATCCATTTTGACTTTATTTTCATGTGTGGCATTAGAAGTGGTCTAGTTTCATTTTCCTCCATGATACGTCAAATTTTTTCATAACCATTTACTGAGTAAACTATCTTTGGCCCATTGTATGTGCTTGCTTTCTCTGTCAAACATTATTTGACTATAAAGGTGTGGTTTTGTTTCTGGGTTCTCTATCCTGTCCACATTAAAAAAAAATAAAGGATAAAAACCACAAAATCCAATAGATGCAGAAAAAATTTGATAAAATCCAGCACCATTTATGATACAAACACTCAGCAAAGTGGGAAGAGAAGGAATATATGTAAACATAAAAAAGGTCATATGTGACAAATCCATTGCCAGCGTCATACTCAACAGGCAAAAACTACAAGCATTCTCCTTAAGTTTGGGAACAAGACAGGGCTGACCACTTTCACCTCTCTTACTCAACATAGTACCAGAAGTCCTAGCCACAGCAGCCAGAAAAGAAGAAGAAATAAAAAGCATCCAAATTAAAAAGGAAGAAGTAAAACTGTCATTATTTGCAGATGACATGATACTGTACTAGGAGAACCCTAAAGATTCCACCAAGAAAAAAACTAGAATTGCTAAATGAATTCACTAAAGTAGCCTATCCCATTCACAATTGCTTCAAAAGAATAAAATACCTAAGACTAAGCCTAACCAAAGATGTAAAAGACCTGTACTCAAAAAATTTTAAGACACTGAAGAAAGAAACTGAAGGAGATACAAATAAGTGGAAGCACATACTGTGTTCATGGATAGGAAGAATTAACATCATTAAAATGTCCAAACTACCCAATGCAATCTGTAGAGTCAATGCAGTCCCTATCAAGATTCCAATGATATATTTCACAGAGCTAGAACAAATATTCCAAAAATTTATATGGAACCACAAAGGGCCTCAAATAGCAACAGTGATCTTGAGAAAAAAGAACAAAGTTGGAGGAATTACACTGCCTAATATCAAAGTATATTTTAAAGCCATAATAATCAAAACAACATGATACTGGTGTGAAAAACAGATACATAGATCAGTGGAACAGAATAGTGAGTCTAGTTGTTTCAATTTATTTATTACGTGTATTGAGTTTTAAACATTTTATTTTTGTCTTCCTCAGATTTTACAACCTTTCATTAAACAAGATGTATACATGGAGATCTTAACATCTGGAAGTACGAAACCTATTTTGGATTATTTTTACTAACAGTTATTAAGGAAATTAATAGTACGCCAGTAAAAATGTACAGTCTTTGTTACTTTTCTTTAACAAAATGAAAAGATGATGATGATTTTAATAGAGGCTAAGTTAATGAATAAAATCAGATTTTACTTTTCCTTGTTTTATTCTAATATTGTAATTCTAGTCAATACCTTACCTCTGCTCTCCCCATCCAAAAAATTATTATGTAAGCATAGCAAACACAGAGGACATATGAATGCTGCATGAAAGATACAGAAGCATGTAAATATTCCATAAATGTTTATTAGGTGCCTCCATGTTCCAGATGCTTTCTATGTGCTACGAATATAACAGCAAATAAACGTACGTGCCTGTCTTCATGAAGCTTATTTTTAGTGAGGGAAACAGGCAATAAATATAGTAAATAATAAAATGTATACAGATTGTGAAAAGCTGTTAGAAGAAAAATGAAAATAGAAAAGCGGATGCGGAGGGATGTGAGGTGTAAACATTGAAATATATGGGCAGAGAACACATTGTAACAGGGTGCAGCCAAGAGGGGGCCCCAAATAGGAATTTGGAATAGGGTCCAGAGCTCAAGGTGTCCAGGAAATATTAGAAAGATATATAGGATGTCCTCACCTCCCCCCACCTCCACCACAGGTGTGAGTTGAGGGAAGGGACACATGGAGCAGGGACACAGAGCTGTTTTGCATAGCAACAGCTTTGCAGCTAATCTCTGGCATGGTCATTTAACATATCTATAACCTTTTTTAATTTTTATTTTAATTGTTGATCTTGTACAGTTTTCTGTCTTTTATTCTCACCCCAACCCACCACCCCAGCCCTCCCCACCTCACTCCCATTTCCACCCCCCCCCCATAGTTTTTGTCCATGTGTCCTTTATACTTGTTCCTGTGAATCCTTCCCCTTTAACTAGTTTCATAGATATGTTAAATGGCTGTGGCCACTGCTTAGAGCCAGGGGGACGGAAGTGACTTCTACCCCAGAGTAACTGGGAGGCAACTCCCCCTGGTTACAGCACCTGTGTGAGAGCTTGGAGATGATTGGCTCCAAGCCATGGGGCCATGCTTGCCCAGACTTACAATGGCAGCCCAGTAAAGCTGGAAGGTTACAGGAATGCTGGCAGGTGTAACTGATTGTAGGAGGAGTCAGAAATGGGGCTGCAGAGGAAGATCGGCACTGGGATTTAAACCCAGACGCGGAAGCCATTGGAGAGAGAACCACCTGGCTTTGGCGAGAGTGAGGACCACGTGGCTTTGGGGTGCTCCCTTTTGCCACATGGCTTAGGAAGCAGGAGAGACTTTGCCTGGAAGAAAAGGGGTGGACGGATTCTTGCTGGTGGACCAAGAGAAGTTGCCACATGCCTTTGGATTAGCTGGAGATCCTGGCAGTGACACAGCTGATGTTGCTGGGAGTCTGAATCACTGACTTCTGCTTCTTTTCCTGAGATACAGTACCCCAGATTAGGGCAGAGGGAGGAGGAAGGACTGTGTGCATCTGTGGGTATCCTAAAAGACTTTAACATTTTAATGAAGACATTTGGTCACTACTTTAAGTCTGTATAGCTTTAAATAAACATTTCCTTTCTTTTTCACAAATCTCTGGCATTGAGAGATGTCTTTCCTCTGGTGGTGGGCATAACGAACCTAGTGGGGGATGCTTTCGGTAACAGTATGTTGTACCCCACCCCTTGGTCCTGTTCTGTAACAACATCACAGAAAAGGTAAAATTGGAGTTGAGAACTAAAGGAGGCAAAGGGGTGACACATGTAGACACTCGAAATACCAGCAAACATGGAGTACGCATGCCCTGAAGGGGAGTCTGACCCCTGTGTTGGAGAAACAGCAGAGACCTATGTTGCTGGAGGAAGTGGGAAAGGTGGAGAGTAGAAGATGATGGCCAGCTTTTGCATAGTCTTGTAGACCATTTTAATGGATTTTATTGTTGTTTTCCTTTGGGAAGGAGCCCGTTTGTAAAGTTTTGAATATTAGGGCAGAACAGCTGTCTGTTCCTATGGAAAACAATATAATAATTACTAACACCACAAGAATAAAGTGTATGTTTCACATACTCACACCTGTTAATCTACTTTTGTGCCACCGAGTATAGGATTGTCATAATCTGAAGTGCTTTAAAAAGAATTACTCTGGCTGCACTGTTAAGAAAAGATATAAGGAAGGGAAGTAAATGGCTGAAGACTAATTAAGATGCAAACACAAAATTTTATTAAGAACACATAAGACCAGGGAAGTAGTGGTGAGGTGTGCACGGTTGAATTTGAGTTTTGAGCCCACAGGATCTGTTGAATGATTGGCTATAGAATGGAAGAAAATACTGCCAAAAGAGTGGATTTACTGGGATGACCCATAGCTCACTTTTGCTCCCTATTGAGTTTGAGATGCTTCACACCTTATCTCCACTTAGATGTCCCAGGGAGATGCTGAGCAGATTCAACATTATCCACAGTTGTTTTTTGGATGTGTGTATGTTTAGGTAATTGCATATTTATAAAAGTGCAATGATCCAGAAAACTTGGAAAGTTCTGTTTGCAGCTGACAAGGTATGTTTTCCGTCACTTATGCCTAGCTATTTTCGCTTCTTTTATTGTCTATTACAGTAAGGTTGCTGGTTTCTACTTGATCACCTAAAGTGCCTAATTCACCATTCACTCTGAAGAGATGTGCATAAGTAATCTTTCACAAAACCAAACAAAAGGCCTTGAGTAACAAGGCCTTTTCCTCTTATTCTCACATGGTTTTCAGGAGGTCAATAAGAAGTTCAAACAGAAGAGACAGAAATGTAAAATTAGCATTGGTCAAAAAATCAAAAAAACTAATCTTTCCACTGTGGAAAGTAACTGAGAATAAATATCTGTTTTTGACCACGAAGGACCTTTTGTATTAAAGGGGTTGAAAAAAAGCAAGGTGTATCTGTTGGTATGATTAGCAGGACACTTCTTTCAGAGAGTCTTGCTAGCTGAAGCTGTAAAAGGAGCAACAGATAAGGTGCAGTGCTCACAACTTAGCAACAGCTTGGAAAGTATTGTCAATAAAATGCTCCAGTTTGAAAGAGGGCCAAGTGATACGATGTGATAATATTGTACAAGTGAAGCAGCATTTCAATATCTAATCTTGGGATTAGAGAAGATCTGAGGTTCACATCACTGAAGTAATGTCCTGGTAGAATTTATAGCTCTTTTCCTTTGATATTAATAACAGCCACAGATTAGTGGAGACAAACTTTGATACAGTTTACTGCACATGTCTATGATAAAGTGTGGAAACTTCTTCTTTATACTAGGGGAGAAAAAAAACCACCTCACAAAAGTGTTGCAATAAAAACTAAAGCATCTGGTTTCCCCTATCACCATGCTTTGCATAAATGTTTCCAAAGATCTAGTTCTTTGATTATGGCCTTTGGTAAATTCACTTAAGAAAAATTTGGCTCCGTACCAGCACTTCCCCACACAACAATGACCGCACGCAGGAGAGAGCGGTCCACTAACCCAGCCTCTCATCCTTAGCATAATGCTGAGATCGTTTGCATGTAGCTCCTATTAGGAAGACAGGAAACCCCAGGGAAGTGCGTTACCACTTCACAAATAGCTGGCCAAGCAGCCAGGAGGGAAGGGAGGGGCTGACCAAGAGAGGAAGAAGAGGATGAGTGAAAAAGTGGAGCGAGGAGAGGAATGGAGTGTGAGAAAGAATACAAATTGGAAACAGGCTTGAATGAGAAAATACCATTTTAGAAAGTAATCTTTTGAATTCTGTTTTTTTAAGTCATGCCTAGAAGCTGTCCAAACTGCAGCCAAATAATACAATTGTGTCTGCTTCCCAACCCTAGCATTGTCAGGCTTGGTTAGTGTGATGTCTATAATGTGTTTGGTGTGGTTACTTTTAGTTTTGTAGCAGCAGCAGGAATCCTCTGCATTCAACATGAATTGTTTACAGGTTTTGTTTCTCATTGCTGAAATTGAATGGAATTTCAGAGTGAATAGTTTTGCTTTACAAATGCTTTTATTGTAAGCCCAACTGATAGATACAACTACTCCAACAGAAACGAAAACAGCTACATGCAACCAATAATTACCTTTCATGAGAGCTACTGGAGAGTTCATATTTTATAGTAATTTTACATCAGCATGAGAGAAATTTTGCTAATTTTTCTATTAAAACTGTATCACTATATTATTTCATAATTTTAATAATGAATAATAATAAAACCAATACCAGCAAGAGAATGAGGTTATTCTTGGAAAGCTTAATTTGATGCTTTCCTTATTTTTAAGATTATTTTCTGTCCTCTTCATCTTATCTCAGGAAATGTTTATTTATAGATTCAAAACACTTAGGTATGAGAAGAATGAGACAGACTTGGGCTAAGGCTTATGACATTGACATTAATTTTCAAACTGAAGATTTTGCTAACTTTTTAAATTTTTTCCTATTGTAGAAAATCTTTTTATTTTCTAAGAATGATTATAGGACTAGTTAGTAAGTGTTGGTGACTGCTAAATGGTTTACACTTTAATATTCGCTGTTATTAATAGTTCTAATAGTTGTTGGCTTGATAGTTCCATGGAGGAATGAATAACTCATTTTATGGGCCTATTTCTATGAATAGTAATTAAGACTAAATTCCATGTTAAACACAATTGGAGAATACAAAATTCATACTGTTGATGGAAAATGAAGTTTTAGGATGTATGTTTTGATTTCTATCTTAAGTAACTTAAAAAAATTCTCTAAAAATCACACTTGCATTGGGGTGCATACTCACTACCTGGGTTTGTTCGTGCTGCGGAACACCTGATGAAGTATCAAGTAGTAATAATGTCAGTTATTTTTGTTGCTACTCTTACTGATGTACAAAATACATTTTGATAAAAAAAATGAGAAAAATAAAAGAATCTAGGGATAAAATCTTCCTTACTTGCTCACTGTCTTCAGTGAAAATTCTAACTATCATCCCAAGTGTTCTGGCAGGATTTTGTAATGAATTAGTTTCCACCATTTCACTTTTTTAGAAGACTCTTGGAATTATAATCTTCTAGCCTGTAAATCCGCAGTATTTCCCTTTTTTTTTGTCAATAAGCATGCAAAAAGTCTTAAAGAGACACATTTATTTCATTTATGAGAAATTAAATCCAGATTTAAAGTTTTTCTCTCACACTCTCCTGTTGGCTCTGTTTGGAATGGTTCCGTGCTTGCGCTGGGCCCCGGGAAGCGCTGTAACATGTGTTGGCAATCTTGCAAACCAAGTTTAGAGTCCCTTAGATTCAATATCAAGGTATTTATTAGGAGTAATGCTTGCCTTGAGCTCTTTCTGTGGGTTGATGGTAAACCACTGGCAGTGCTTCTAGGGGGAGGTTTTCTTGCTTATTGCTGATGATGTTTAATGCAAAGCTAATCCACTTTCTAGGACATCCCCCTAAGGACAAGTCACTCTCTTAATAGCTAGCAGTCCTAACTCTGCTTTCCAATTTGGCTGTAGGATTAGAATTCATATTTTCTTGGTAGTTTTTATTTATACAAATGAAAGTAATCGAGACAATAATAAAAGATGAAATGGAAGGGTAGTTTTGTTATTTACGACATCTCACTGTACTTTGTTTTAAATGTGCATAATTTCTTCTGAATTACTCTTTGAAATAATTCCTACTATTTTGAGCTTGGAGTGAATCATAATTCCAAAACTGCAAAAACAGAGGACCTTTGTTGTTTAACAGTAGTAATTTACTATTCTTACTTAATGTGCCTAATGTGTTGACAAGTGTTTAACAACTGGCTCTCCATAAAAAAATATTTTGTATTATTTGCAAATACACACGCAGGATACAAATCATCTCACCATGATTAACTTCAACCTAACAGCCTGATGTCAACTGGCTTTAATATGACTAAAAATTTGACAGTAGGTTCTAGCAATGCTGGCTTTCACACACCACTGGAAAAATAACATGTTACATATAAACCTTCTATGTTTTTAAGTGTAATCTGCCCCTAATTAAAGGACTGAAAATTATGGTAGCCTTCAAGAAAACGTAACAGTATTCTCTATAAGAATAGATTGTTTGGAATGGTCAACACTCTGAGTTATGTCTTAAAATCCTGGAGTTTGGGAGCTGGGAGTACTTTTGAGAACCTCCATTTCTGTATATTCGTGTTGAAGAAACATAGAGCCGGAAAAATAGAGATTAATTTTTTCAAGGATTCAATGGCAACAATAGGACTTAAACATCTACTTCGTCTCAGCTTAGTGTTCGTTCCATTAACTTATCTTTGTTTCTTAATTAATGTCTGATAGAGATAATTTTGTTTCCCGGGGTTTCCTTGGTCTTGATATAGTTTGATGCTAAGTTGGTACAACCAGCTCTAAAATCTCAGGAAAGCTAAACCATGCATCACCAGTAATTTCTCACTTCTTTAGTGAATAGAAATAGTGATTGTGCAATCTAAAGTATATTCTGTGGAAGGGACATGTGCCCTTATAACTATGATGTGTCTATTTTACCACTTCAGATCTCAACCAAACATGCAAATGAAAGGAATACCTTTTAATTCACAGTATTTATCTTTCATAAGTTTTAATAGAAAGTCATTCTAATATTTCTGCTGTGAAGCCCCTACCTGGTATCTGCCTCTAGCTGTCGTTTACCCTGATAAGTCTTCCACTACAAAATGACTAGACTATTTACCTCCAGGTTAATTTTTATCACTTCTCTGTTTAAAATAAATAACAAAAAAGTTACTGCTTTTTGTCCAACCCAGTAAATTGAAACTCCTTACCTTAAACTGCTGATGACAAGGATCAACCATGTTTTGCTTACCTCTGTCCTTAGTGCCACCACAGTGCCTGGCCCAGGCCCATCTTAGTGATCACCTTACTCATGGTGTCTTATATACTCATGCGTGCACTGTATGTGGGAATGGCCAGGATCCTTACTTTATACCTAGAAAAATAAATGCGAGCAACTTTCCAGAAGATTCACAACCAGTTAGGATTTGTCCTCAGTTTCTCTGATTGCATTTCAGCCACTTCACCACACAACCTTGTTAAATGTTTCTGGCAGCCTGATCTAGCGTTGAATGATCCCCTTAGTTTGGCCCATTCCAGAACTTTTCTCTCCCTAAGCCTCTAGGTGAGGCTTGATCACTTGATCACTGTCTTTAACAACATTCTAAACTTCCTTCAGGGGTACTCACTGTCTACCTCAACTTTTCCTTCTCAGTCTGTTCTCGTCTCCTGAACTCCAGACCCGCTTTGTATTTCTGGTTGTCTTTTCTGGATGTCAGGCCTCCCAGGAAGTGTAGATCACTTTGAATGAAGACGGACGATGCATTATGTGTCTTTATGTTACCCACTGTAATCTGTGCAATTCCATAGCCATTTGTAATGTTTATTCAGTGTAAGTTTTATTTGTCAATGACAATTTTATTTGTCAATTATCCATATCCGTGCAGGCATTTCACTGCCCCCTAAAAGTGAGATACTGGAAAAGGGCATTGCATTTCAGAATGCCTTTGATAAATTGGATGAGGTCCGGTAGAGACAATAAAGAACAATTCATCCATACAGAGAAAACTACCCTAAGGACACAGACGGAACATTTCAGAATGAAGCAACAGAAGCAGAAACATAATGGGATCAGAGTGGATAACAAGCTAAATGGGAATCAGCAGCGTGCCTCTCTGAACCCTGCATAAATAAAATCTCAGAGAGCAAGAAGTCTGTGCTAATCCTCTTACTAGATTTTGCATAGAGCAGGCTTTCTTAGGAATATAATTCCCAGGATTCTGAATTGTTCTCTTTCTGCTGAACTGACGAGGAAGGGACTGTAACAGCAGAGATTTAGATGATGCATTTGAAAGATAACAGAAAAGAAAGGAGCATAAACTTATTCAGTTTTCTGCTCTTTGAAAATCATTTAACCCATAGCCTTGATTTTTCAAAGAACTGCTCTCAAACCAAACCAGAGTGGGTGTTACCCTTGTCTACAGGTTATTATTATTATTATTTTTTTTTACAGTTCACAAACTTCTCTGTCAACACCGGTAGCTGTACAAACCTGACAACCAGGCACATTCACACAAGACAGTCTCAAACTGTCCTGCTATACTCCATTCTCGGTCCAAAGGATGAGTCATTTGAGAGAGCAACAAGCAACACAGAGGGCTTTGGGAGTGCCTGGCTGAACACTATATCTACATGTTACCTTAAGGAAATTCTTGTCCTTTGTTTTCAAGTTGCTAAATCTGTTTTTAGCCTCCTGAAAGGAGTGCACTTAATGAGAAAGATTTACTGTGTTATTGTGACTCTTTCTGTGTTAGGAGGAAGCCTGGATGGGTTGCGTGATGGTGATAATTAATATTAAATATTTTGGATGATTAAGAATTTCTTCGTCTCACTTTTTCTAAGCATGATTTGTTATTTTATATAGTTCTATAATAAATATCTGACAAACCTTTATGGATTTGGAAACATTAGAGGCACTTCACACTCATTCACTCTGATAACAACCTTTTGAAGTGATATTATTATACTTATTTTAGTAGGTGAGGAAACAGAAGTTAGTGAGAAATAGCTAATAAATATCTATCTGGCTTAATAGTCTTTATTCTGTATTACTGAGCCCACGTAACCTTCTCTTAAGCAGATAGCAGAATTTGATCATAAATGTTTTGATTTTATCAAAAGTTAAGACTTGTAGTAAAAACTTTCAGCAAAGGTATTTCTTTCATGTACTTCCATTGATAAGTGGAAAGTCTAAATAAGACACAAATAACAACAGCTACAATGTATCTTGTCCTTTTCTAAAATAGAAAATGGGAGATATTAAAATATGCTGATAAAGTGTCTCTATAACAGAGGTGATTATTCAGAAAAAGCAGTCTAAAGTTACAATGAGGAATCTTTTTAGGAATCACATTTGGTAATTCACATTTGTAAACATTTGAATTACATAAGCATTATTGTTAGCATTTTTACTACCATAGCTTGTAGTTTTACCATTCTCCATGTTGTCACCATTTCCTTTTTCCATTAATGCTCTTGAGCTTCCTTGAAGTGCCCATCGATTCACTCCTGAGGGTTAATGGTAGAGTAACTTCACACTAACTCTCCTTAAATGGCTATCCCTTGACATACTAATTTTTCACAGGCTAAAACTGAAGCCTGTTAAAAGTAAATGCATTCCTTCCAGGCTCCAATGGTGGACTCAAGCTCAGATGACCCTTTGACATTTTACAGGCATTGATGAGGTGCTGTCCCTTTTTTGCAAATAATCTAAATTTGATCCCAATGAATGGAGGGCACCCTAGATAAGCAGGGAAAATGTGTTTACAGACATTTTCAGGTCACTCAGGCTGTATTACTGAAGACTAAATACTTATATTTTTAGAGAGCAGGAGATAGGGAGAAAAGGACTAGTTAAATATTTTTTTAAAAATTCTCACATATAAATGAACCCTTGGATACTCTATTAAGTTAGTAAAAGGCAAAACAAATTTGTTTCCTGTTAGCTGATAATGAAATTTATATTAACAGAGGTAGGATAACATTAGATTGTACCAAATAAGATTCTCTTTTCACTTTCTAGCTAGTTTGGCCATTTTTTCCTATGAAACTGATTGGCTTATAATTTTTATCGTGGCCATTTTTTTTAAAGAAATAAGAATTTGTTTAAAACATGTAAATGGACTAGACACTTTCTTTGCATTTGTTTAAACATTCTAAGTCATTTTTGAAATAAAGGGCTGTAATGATTTTCGTGTTAATACAAGGTTTTAATACTTTACAATTCATACACCGAGAGGTATGGTTTGACTGTTTATATATCTAGAAAACAGCAGTTCTTCATCACAATGTTAACAGGATACTTGCCAATTTTGATGGTATTACAAGTTCAAAATTCCCAGTAAGATGTAACTTTTTTAATACAGAAAAACAAAAGGAATATATGTATAAACATATAATAGTATTTTTAAGAATTTATTTTAGGTAGCTAAGCAGTCAGCCAGACACTTTTCATAGAATGTGACTTCCACTAGGATGAGCATTTTTGTCTCTTTAGATCACTGCTTTATCCTTAATACCGACATAAGCTTGATGTTTAGTCAATATTTTTGAATGAATGAAAATTCAGTTAAGGATCATTTATGCAATACATTCTAGGAAAGAGTATGTCTGCTCTGAACACTTACTAGCTAGGCAATAGGTACAACCTCCTTGCACATATTGCTACACAGGTCTCTATTACATAAATATTATTATACATTCAAATCATAGAAGTATCATTGTACCTATCAAGCTAGTTTTGATTATGATTTGGCTTCTCATATTGATTGTATATAGGTTAAAATTACCATAATGTAATAAAACCATTGTCTGGTGTTCAGTCACTTTTAAAATTACTGTTCTTTTATATAAATTTTTAAAAAGCATTACTATTATAGTCAGCTATTTCTAAAGCTTGGCAATCTTAGTGTGCCCCTGGAACATGATCTGTATGTGGAGCAGTACAGTATACTAAATACCGCAGAGGGGTAGAAACCAAATAGACTGTTGGTCTTCAAAGAGGAAGTTGGATTGAGACTTCGTTCTAAATAAATAATATACTATAGATATATATCAGTAAATTTGTGTGGTACAAAATGTGTATATGTGAGCCAAGGAATAATAGAAATAAAGTTAAGAAAAGCTTCCTGGAAGAAGAAAATGAAAATAGACTAGTTTCTAAGAAAGAAGGGAATATTACAGGTAGTAAATGTGCTATGGTTACAAGATGTAGAAATATGAGAAAGAAGTTCTAAAAAGGATAGGTGAACCAGATTTGCTTAAATAGTAAAAGTCTGTATTAGGAAAAATTAGGCACTAGGTATATATAAACAAACTTATCAAGAGTAGAAGGCAATGGGTAGAAAGCCTTAACTAGCATCTATGATTACAATGATTTTGAAGATTAACATGTAGTTTTGTAATTAATTGTAGGTGTTTTAGTTACTTGTTGGTACACAGCAAACCACCTAACCACAAGACATTTAGAATAAGAACATTTAATTGGTTTGCATGTTTCTGTTGATTGACTGAGACTCAGGTAGATGGTTCTTCTGCTGGTCTTACTTAGGGTTCCTCCTGTGGTTGTGGTCAAATGGTGGCCAGGACTAGAACATTCAAGATGGCTTTCAGTGCCTTAGGAGGCGTGATTGGAAAGGTTGAGTTTAACTGGAATGATAAGATGACCAAGCCTCTTTATTTCTTTATGGTCTTTCTACATTGTTTTTCTACATGGTCTTTCTCTACCAGGTCAGATGGACTTCTTACATGGTGGCTCAAGGGCTCCCCAAAATATTTGAGATAAAGCTGTCAGGACTTTTTAAGGCATGGGCCCTGCATTAGAATAGTGTCACTTCTACCACATTCTACTGGTTGAAGCCAGTCACAAGGTCAGCCCACTATCCAATGTGGAAGCAGATCATACAAAGACACGAATATTAGAGGCTCATTGCTTATTGGGAACCATCTTTGGAAACTAATCGTCAAGATTTTGTTTGTTGAAGCCAGAGGGCCGTGATGTTGCCCTGCTTCAGAAAATGGTGCACACTGTGGTTGACGTGAGTGAAAGCCCCTGGAGATGGGAAGTGTGTGACTGCCCACATTGACTGCAATCTGAACATGCTTCCCAGCATGTGCAACATGACCAATGGGGAATGTCAAATTTATAATTCATTACTTCAGACCTGGCATTTTACCCTCCATTTTATAAATTCAGCATCTAGGCATCTACCCTTTTTCTCTCACTTTGTTATTGATGTATTTATTTATATTAATACATGATACAGGAACTTCAATATTATTTTTTAATCTAAATATATACCTTATACTTTGATTGATTGATTTGCCAAGGAATTATACATAGTTTGGTGCCAGGAGGTCTGGATCTTAAGACAGAAAAATAAGGCTCAATCCCTGGATGCATACTGTCATTAATTGTGCTACTGTAAACAATCACTTGATTCCTCTAACTCTGAGTATGGCTGTGTAAACTTAACAAGTCATTTCATGGCATTGACATATTTCTTTGTCTGTAAAACAGGGATGATAATCCTTAGTTGTCATCTGTGAATCTGAAATTAACATGCAAATGCATATATGCTAAGTAGTTCTGTGTAATCAAACTTACATAAATACAAGGTAGTGTTAATAATTGAGAAAACCTATAGATGAATTGAGGTTTCGTAGTTAATGTTAGAAACCACTTCAATTATATCAACTGAACAGTATAATAATCTTCCTGGCATAGTGTATATATTGAAATATCCTGAAAAGATGAAGATTGATTGAGGTGACACCTTGAACTTGTAAAAAGCAGAAAAAAAAATTTATTTCCTTTGAAAACAGACAATCTAACTACTCAAAATGTCTTTACTAATTTATTGTTCTTAAAATTTTTATTATGCACCTATTGCATTCCAGACATTACACTGGGTCAACAAAGCCCAACAGGGCTTTTTGTGATGATAGTAACCTCTTACATCTGCACGGTTCAGTGGAACAGTCATCTGCCACGTGTAGCTATTGAGCACTTGCGATGTGGCTCCTGCAACTAATGAACTAAATTTAGTTTTTTTCAATTTAAATTAATTTAAATTTAGGTAATCATATGTAGCTGCCAGCTGCTGATAGTTCCAGACACTGTCACTGTAGCACACCATCCTTCAGATCCCGATTCTCTTTTGGAAAGAAGTGCACTTGGAGCCATTATCTTTGGATGGCAATAGATCTTGTTTGTCCCTGCTCTTTGATATGTTCGTCTTTAGCTAAGGGCACACAGCTTCAAGGCTACCCATGAATGTTAGGGAGGCCATTTTACCTAAAGAATGATGGTAATAACTGCTCTCTCTGAGCATGTGGAAAACATGAGTTTGAGTATGATTTTCGTAACAAATTAACTAACTGGATGCTCAATGGGCTACTTATAGTTTGAGAAAAATAACAGTGAGTAACAAAGGAGACATTCTAAGTGGGAAGAGCTCAGTGACTTCTTGAATCTACTGAGTGTCTTACATAACATAATTTTTAGCTTTGGCAAAATTCAAAATTCATTTTGCAATGTTTTTTTCATTTACTTTTTAGACGTTAGGAAAATTCAATACATGTGTTTCTGATCAGGATAGACATAACTCATCAAACTGTGTTTGGTAAGAGTTGTTTTAAAGAGGTTCCAGAAATCCTCTGACTCTTTTGAATAAGAAAAACTTCTTCAGTTTTACATAAAACTTCTATCTGTCCACAGATGCTTTAGCAGAAAGTCAGGTCATCATCCAACCAGGCTAGTTGAATGCTGAGACCATTTCCCCTTTCATAGCTAATATACTAATACATTAGTAACTTAGGAAAATGCTATGTTTGAACACACAGTATAGGACTTATCTAAAGGGCCTAAAATCACCTGGCTCTTTCCTGTCAATGTTAAGAATGAGGAAACTGTCTCAGAGGGCAAAAGCAACTTGTACACAGTCTTTAATGTAGTTTATGACCGACCAATCTGGAACTCAAACTCAGGCCACCTGGTTGCTAGTAATGGATAATTTTCAACACAGCACACAGGCCCATTCTTATTTAGAAGTCAATGTTGTGATACATTGAAAATGATTTTATTGTTATTAAGAACATATAAAGATATTTTATACAACTTTTTTCTAATCATGCATAATTTATTAACATTTCAATTAAATATGTTCCAAGTTATTGTTAAAATAAAATATATATTTTATAATTGACATAAAAATAGAGAAACTTACCTAATAGAAAATTCCTCTTGGCAGCCAGCTATTTTTCAATCAAAGGTAAATGAAAATAGTGTAAAATATTTTGCCTAATCACATCCCAGAGGAAAAGAAGTTGAGCCATATTCTATATGATTTGTTAACACAGAGGCTTATAGGGTGATGTGACATAATCCAAGGGATGAATTGTGCTTCAGTTTATATCTGATGCTATGAGATCCAATGGCTTTTTTTTGGTTTTGTTTTTTTGTTCTAGGGATTTTAGAGAAGAGGTGTCACTTAAACACTTAAGTGCTATCAGTTTGTCTGGGGAATGTCTGTTTGAAGGAATCTTCCTGTCTCTAAATTCTTGTCTGTTGCTGTCATCAGTTCAATAGCATTTTGGCTCTAAAATTTATAAGCTAGCAAAAGCCTGAAGCTGGGAAGATAAAAAAAAATGCCTATTGTGTTGTCTATCACTTGCCTGTTTCAGAGATATTTACACATAAAAGCTTTTTGTACAGTGGCTATTCAAACTCCTGAAAATTTACAAATGCCTTCCCAGATGAATTTAAAAATTAACCTTAAGGATACTGAGGGTTTAGGGAATGGAAATGGGAAATTTGGGTACAGCCCTCTCTGTGCGTTTGATTAATGTGGTAAGATTCTGAATGTCAGGATCTCCCTTCCAGTCTTCACATGTTCTGTGACTCTGAACATCATTCAATCTCCTGTGCTCATTCTAGTTTCTCAGATTTTAAAGACAGAGAGCAATTTCACAAAGATTAGGGCACTATTATTAGTTATCAACATAATTCATTGGAAACGCTACATACATTATTCATGAAAGATCAGATATCATTATGAGGGAAAATTTGGACTTAATCTTATTCAGAAAGCTTAGTTAAAATTTTTAAAATGAGGCTTCTAAATATTTTCATAATATAAAAATAGAAGAAACCAAAGATGCTACAGGTAGAATTAAGGTTAAAAATAATCTTATCAACAAGGGAAAGAATAGGAAAGGCTACAATAAGGGAAAAATATCTTCAAATAATAATAGTAGGCACAATGTATTTAATTTAAATTAAGAAGATGGGATGTTTAAGGAAAGGTGAAATAATATTATATTCAGAATTGTATAAACTATCATCAATGTACTGTTTTAAGTTAAATTTTAAAAAGATATAACATTTCAGGAAAGAAAAAAATTATATTCAGAATTATATAAATTACCATCAAGTACTGTTAAATTTCTCTGTGCTGATTAAAAAAAGATGTAAATGTTTTAAAATAAATATATTGTATTTACCAATATTAGTGGCATAATTAAATATATAGAGATTATACATGTAGTTTTGTGGTTATAATAAATCATGTTTTAATCAATCAACTTGCAGATTATTCAGGGTGGTAAACTATTCCTTATAGATGTGTTCTAGTAGGCCAGCTTTAATTCAAATACATCTCATTTATGATTTTTGCTGAATATTTATACTTTTTCAAATACTAGAGAACTGATTTTTTACATTTGGTAACTTGACTACCATGATTAGATTTGCTATAATCTGAACTCTAAGAAATAATACACTTCAGTAACTTCAAATAAAATAGCATGCTTATAAATAGCATGATAAAGTACTGTTATTATTTCATAGTCACATTTAACAATAACTATTCTTTGGAGAACTTTTCATTATGTTGTTTCTGTTGAGCTACATGTGATTTAGTGACAATGGCTTTCTTTTTTAGTGATTACAGATTTAAAGGATTACTGAATCCTTCAGATTTAAAACAACAGAATATCCTACAGGATTTTATTTTCAACTCTTGTTTACTTCCTAAATCATGCATTAGTGTGATGTTTGAAAAATGAACTAAATATTCCTGTGCCGAAACAGAGATGTGAATTACACAGTGAAAACAAATTGCCCATATGTCCTGGAAATGTTATATACAAATGTATTTGTAAAGAAAGCACATTAAAAGTGAGACTATGATGTGGAGTGTACATAAGGTTAGGAAATAAACCTAATTTTTCTCTTTTTATCCTCACTTAAGGATATTTTTCATTGCTTTGAGAGAGAGAAAGAGAGAGAGAGAGACATCTATGTGAAAGAGAAACATCAATTGGTTGCCTCCCATTTTCAGTCCTGACCAGGGATCAAACCCCAGCCCTGGGTATGGGCCTTGACCAGATCAAACCCATAACCTTTCGGTGCACAGGACCGATGCTCCAACCAATGGAGCTGCTAAGCCAGGGGGAAGTAAACCTACTTTTTGCGTGCATGACTTGATCTTACATAGATTAAAAGGATCGATATATGTAAAATACATAAAACAGTGCCAAGCATACAGTGAGAGCTTCCGAGTGTTTGCTCCCTTCTCCTCTCCTCATTTTCCTCCCTCTCCGTCCCTTCCTTCCCCTCTGCCTCCTGCTCCCCTCCCCTCTTCTTTGTCCTTCCTCTCCTTCTTTCTTGTCCTCTTCCTCCTTCTCTTCTTTTTTTCAGCATCATTATTGTCAGCATCATTATCATTATTGTTATTCCACCCTCCCTGTTTCTGGTCTCTTTGGCCTATATACTAAACTTTGGTTCCTGATTCAGCTATTTTAATAACTGTCTTAAAATCATTCTTTGTTCTTGTCCTTTTGTTATTCCACCCCAGACATGAGACAATACCAAGTCCAGATATAATTACCTCCAAAATTACAAGGTGCTGATGGAGAAAAACATTCACCTCTGCTGATTGGTTTGCCAACATTTGAAACTGAGTCTTAGGGACTGTGCAGCAGTCCTCTTATCTCTAGTCAACTTTCTCTACCTCTCAAAGAGGACATTTCAAACCTTTATCCCTATTTCAAACCTCTGCCCAGCTTGATTTCCCCTCTCTCTTTGGACTTCATCTCAGTCTTTACTAATAAAAGAAGCAAAATGAGTACACTCATGCCACGTAACCGTGCACGAGCATGCCCCTTCACATGCACACAGTGTTGGAATCTCTCAGCTTCTCTCTTCTCAGGCTCAAAATAACTCCTGTCTGCACCCAGTTTGTTTTCCTTTCTTTTCTGCTTCAGGTAACAGAGTGTTTGTATTCTTTTTGGGGCTTCCTCTTGCTTGCTCTTGATCAACGCCAGTTTCTTCTTTCCCCAAATTTCCTTCTGTCTGTCACTCCCTATGCAGGACGTTTAAAAATATGTCCCACTTCCTTTTGCTCTTTTCCTCTTACATATTAAAAAAAGTCTATCCTTATCTTAAAAAAAACTTAAAACCCCGTTTCTCTTAAGCTATCCCAATATTTTTCTTCACTGCCAACTTAATCATAAAAGTTCGAAATTTTGCTTGCATTACTTAACCTACCATTGAGCCACACCCTACTTTCTCCAAAAGGGATAATCATGCAGAAGAAATTTTCTAATTGCCTGGTCAATGGCTGTTCCCCCAGTTTTTCTGATGAATTTCTCTGCAGTGTTTGGTATTAATGAATGCTTCTGATTTCTTGAAGACATTCTCCTTGGGATCCCATGACTTTCTTCCTTGCTGTGTCTCCTCCCCTAAGTTTGACCTCTCTGTTTTCATGTCCTAATCTTCTTTAATACTTTTTTTTTATGTGTCTGTGCCTTATGTGAAACCAGTCTCCCAAAGGTCTATCCTTAGCATTATTATGTTACTTCATATTCTCTCCCAAGTGAGAAATCTCATTTTCTTCATTTACTCTTGTGGCTTGAACTTTCACACATTTTCATAGAGAAGTAATATATAGTACTTCCATCTTATATACATTACATATTCTTACAATAACATCAAAAATATATGATTGATGTACTACGAACTCTGGCCATCTATCCATCAATGGTCTATCACCTGTCCATCGTCTATTATTAGTTCTTGCTCTGTTCTCTCCCTGGGATTATGGACATGTTTCTAAATACTTACTAGCAATATGGCCTGGATATTTTTGAAGACCTCTCTTGTCAGGACTATTCATAACCATTGTTCCACCAAACTCTGTAAATTCTATCTCAGAGGGTATCTTGTGTCCTCCTCTCCTAGATCCATTCACACTACCAGTTTAACAGTTTGAACTTATTTCATTTTTTAATTTGAGCAATCTCTCTGTTTTTGTTTTTAATGTATTTTTTTGTTAATTCAAGAACCACCAACACTACTCTGTCTTTTACCTCTCTAACAATTATTTTTCTAAAAATTCAAATATGATTGATTATATGATTCCTTTGCATGAAGCCTAACCCATTTTTTCCCTCTAGGATAAAGTCTAAATTTCTTAACATGATACCCAGAGAGTTTTCCAAAACCTGGCCTTACCTTGCATTTCTAGTTTTATCACCATCTTTTCCCCTGTGTACACAAACATTGGGTACACACAACTATGACTTTCCTTCTCTCTGCTTTCTCAAATCTTGACAGTCTGATCTTTTTGCTAAAATATATTCCTTCACCCTTGTCTGTAAGTTGCACCGCTAAAGCATTAGAATCATGTACAGAATGATCATTTAATTTATATTAAATATTTTATTATTGTTCTTTTCCCTATTTTAATACACTTAGTGCCACTTCTTTTATTTTGCCTGATCTGATTCTGACAAATTGGAATTGATTACTCTTCTCAGTCTCACATAGTACTTAATACAATCTGTATTGCCTTATAGAGAATTGCTTATTTGTTTCCTTTTTTAATTAGATGACACCAGCTGGAGTTAGAAAACCTTTAGTTCAAATCTTAGCTTTACCGCTTATCAGCTTGGTGATATTTCAATCTACTTGGATAAGACCTAAGATTTAAAATATTGAAATAATGCCTGACATCTACTTAACATTTAATAAATTTTAACCTTGTCTCTTTCCATTTTTCCCTTGCCTTTGATTCTCTGTAACCTACCACATAATAATAGTAAATGCTCAATTATTATCTCTCTGTTGAAGTGAATTAAATGAAATTTATATGAGGACCAACTCAGATATCTGCTGATAAAGTTTTTGGATTTAGGAAATCAAGGTATCCACATAACAGAATATTGGAATTATTATTACCTTCATCTTTACTCTCAAATGACAATGTTGTCTTGTTAATTATAATGACAGTGTTTGCTGGGTCCTGTCAGGTATAGTGTCAAGAACATTTTATATATATTTATTTCATCATATTAACCTTATAAAGTAGGTGCTGCTATCATATCCAGGGCTCCACAGATAACAAGTAATGAAATTAGAATGTAAAATTAGGTAGTCTAACAAGTTAAATCATTTAACCAGTATATCACATTAGCATCAACCCTGTTTATGGCTCGATTCTCTCACTTTTTTTTATATCAATTGATTAATTATAAATAAAAATATTAGAAAGCCGAGATTGGCTACTTTGCAGGACTGGAAATACAGATCAGATGAAATACAAATATCAGAATATGTGGTGGATGGTGGGATTTGAAGAGATAATAGGACAAGGATATAATTAGATTTAATTTGAGCCACCACAACAGTATACCAAATAGCAAGGCAACTCTTCCGATGACCTGTAGAAGCACTACCCTGCCAATTCAGTGGAGTCTTTCCTTATGTGGCTTGTGAAGATATGAGTCAACTGAGGGATCCACCATGTGTAACTATATAACTGGATTTTAGTCCATTGGGTTTGTGGACTATGCTTTAGGAAGACAAATATATATCCTCTTTCTTAACTTTATTTAAATGTAGTTTAATTTTTCTTGCTAACAAAAATTTAATTTCAGAATATTAAACATTATTAGAGGAAAGTTAAGCATTATTTGGGATTGTACAAACAATTCTTTTTTGAGTCCCCAAAATAAGATTTAAGAAACAATTTTTTTCTTTTTACATAAACTGTTTACAATGAGGGTTATATGTGCCATCTTGAAAATAGAGTGTGCATTAAGAACAATTTCCACTCAGTTAAATTCTTGATTGCTGTGTAATTTTCACCTAAATGAGATTTGAACTTAATCTACCACTAGAGTAAGTCATTCATGCTCAAAAGCCCGTCTCTAGATAGCGAAGTGGAATACTTATTGAAGCACTGAAAGCACAGCTCACGGAGGATGACAGGGCAAAGAAAAGATTATGAAGGCTTTAAAATATTTGTAGGAAGAAAATAGAGGACAAAACTCATCTCAAAACTTCAGAAAACCAGGAATATGCTGCTATATTAAAAACTTCTACAAATAGGGTGTCTTTATTTTTTGGTTTAGATATGAGAATTAATTTTGGATTTCAAGCATTACTGGAACCTTCGGATCTTTTAGTGTTCTTTTCTTAAATCACATTTTGCTATCTGTCCTTTGTAACTATAGGATGCTACACGTACTTTGAGTTGTAAACCCCATTTACTTTTCAAGATTTTTTTCCTAAGAGACACTGCTAATGGTTATGTACTCTTGCAAGACATGCTAACTTGACATTCTTTCTGAGGTAAATTAGTTTATGTGTGAAAGCTTTCAACGTCTAGCATATACCTTCCATCTGAAAGATGTAGCATGAATTGGCATGTCACCACATGGAAACAGACCTAGGATGACAGTCATGTTATATTAGAAAGAGAAATTTGAAAGAGGCATGAAATGCCTCTTACCACCTACCAAGAAATCTATGTGGCAAATGTCATTTATCATTTTCTCTATCACACACTTTTCCTGTTTGGAGGAAGGCTAAAAGTGCTGTTAATATTATTGGGCTCTTTTAAACTAGAGAGAAGTATACTTTGGGTTTTGCTTAAAAATTTGTGACCAACTTAGTTCGCTTTAGTTGTGAAGTATGTGAAGTGAGGGCACTTCCACACTGACATTTGTATGAATGCTGCGGCAACTACATTCATATCTAAAGATACCCACAGGGGCTTTGACCCCAAGGGAATGAGTGTCCAGGGGATTCACTGTTTCTGATATATAACTCCAAAAATGGAGTAACTGAGGACAGTGAGTGTTTCATATAATAGTATTTATTTGTCTATCTAATTTTCAAAACATAAAAGAACTTTTCTAACCCAGACATTGGTAATGTTTCTGTTAGGTGTGTATTGTATATCAGTCAGAGAATATTGGCATATGAGTTTATTATTGAAAGAAAATTTATAGCGCTAGTTTTAAACTGATAATGTTTCGGGTTTTCCAACCTGAATGAGGAAAGCTGCACATTCATCACAATAACCTTTTGAAAAGGGAGGATCTCATTTTAGGTTCAAAGTGATTAAAATATTGTAAGCATGGAATTAGGAAAAATAGGATTTATCTAGATTTCTTTTAAAAACTGTCTGCTGTCTTCTGTATCTCTGTGGGAAAATGTTGTAGGGAATTATTGTACTATGAGGATGCCCTGGATAGGACAGTGAGGCCTCTTAGCAGACAGCAGACAGCCTACCTCACCATCATCGCCTTCTGTGCCAAGAAGGCCAAGGGTGTCATTTTCCCTGTTTGGAATTTTCATGGCTCAATAATTAAAAATGGGCCTTTGCTGTTTTCCACTCAGCAAATTAAAGTTAACAGACTACAATGATAACATTTTGGCAAAAACTAGACAGTAGGAAATATCTGATTATATGCAGCACAATTTAGTACATATTTATGTGGAACTGTATTGATGTCTCATTTACCCAGCAGCAAAGGAGGTGGTATTTGCTTAACTGTTATTTTCCTAATCACTCACTCTTAACCCTTTGCATGTCAAATAATTTATTTTTTACAATTTGGAATTAAATTTTTATAAAGTGTTTATACATTTCTATGCTAACACGCAAGCTATGGAACTATATTTAACCTTTTCTCAATTACTCATGCTCAACATCGTAAATGAACGTCCATTTCTATGTGACAATAGATTTCAATGTGCTCCTTTTTTGTCACCTTTCTTGATATCAGCCTGTCAATTGTCACTTCATTGCTGTCAGAGTAATTGCCTCTAAATTTCTATTCCCACCTCCCAATCCTTCAACCGTTTGTTACATTTTTTTTTAGTGTTTGGAAGCCATGTAACAAAATCTTAAAATATTTCTGATTATAAAATAAATACATGTTCATAATAAAATAAGAATAATAGAGCTAGAAATAGGAAATATCAATGTTTATGATTAACATTTGCTTTAACCCCATTTTCTATTTTTACTATGCATACAAAATTTGTTTAAAAATCACCAAGTTAAGTCTCTGAATAAAGTTCAGAAGAACGCAGTTTGGAGACACTGTCCTTTGCCTTGAGCCAGCTTCCTGGGGAACTGGGGTCGGTCTGCGGAGTGGGCATGGCCACGCCAAGAAAACCTCCAGTTCCATCTATGAGCAAGAATATTTCTGATCATCAGGGAGAAATCAATAAGAACGAGAGCAGGCAGAGTAGAACTATTGCTAAATATTGTACTCAGGCAAGACCAGTGAGTTGGTTTATTTTCTTCAGAGCTGGAGCCAGAGATAAACATATCATGAATACCGTGTAATGGCATGTTTCTCTTAATTTTAAATACTATGTAATTTAGGACCCTTTGGTTATGAGCAGGAAAAAGTGGATTCTTTATCCATTGTGCAAAGGAACAAACGTATTTTTCCAGGTTTATTGAGATATAATTGACATATGGCATTGTGTAAGTTTCAATTGTACAACATGATTTGATATACATATATATTGTAATGACTATCACAAAAACATTCATTAACACATCTATCATCTCACAAAATAAAAAATCTCTTATTTGACAGAAATAAGCTTCAAATTTGTAAGAATATAATTTGAGAAATATATTAATGTATCCTTTTTGACATTATAAAATACCAGTGATAAATACAGATAAGAAACAGTTTGAAGTAATAAATGTACATTTATGCATTTAAAGATGATATTTAATGATAAAATTGGCATTTCCATGTCTTTATTATTGCTAAATAAAGTTTTTCTGGAATCAGATTATGTGTCAGAGAATTCCTAAAATTCTGGAGTTGAAAAGGCTATTAGAAATCTTCCAGACTAGTACCTTTTATAGTTATGTGGGATGGGACAAATCCTTTGCGATACTACACTCCGCCCTCTCCCCCCACCCCCTGCAACACACACACAGCATTTTCTTTTGTCAAATAACTTAGAAAACATTGCAAACTCTATCTACCATCTTGGAGATTCATAGTAAATTCTGCAATAAACAAAATCTGTTTAATAGTGTTTTAAACAATTATTTTCAAAGTGAATATGAACACTGTGTACTTTTTATGTAGAACTTAAAATCTTATGTGGAACTGCTTGTGGGAAAGGCTGATCTCATCTTAATCCCTTATTTTGCATACTAAGAATTTCACCAAGGTAAGGTTCGTAAGAATATAGTAATATAGCAGGTCCAGAATCAAAATCTAGACTCTGTAACTGCCACACTGGTTCTTCCCACCCCACCCTACCCCACGCTACCTTTTCTTACAAGCTTGTCTTCTGACTTGTCAAATTTTGCACTCTCAATATCCTTGCATCTAGCTTCCTTTTTTTCTCTCTTGTTCTGGCATCTCTACCCTTTGAAAGTCCTTCCCTCACTCACTCTTGGGACACCTCACCCACTCACAGCTTCCTGTGTCACCTCACATTTTGTCTCCTCTATGTTTAGCTCTAGCTCTGCCTTCCCATTGAAGTGTCACTTCTGAACTATCAGGCACCAATTGGATTTATTTCTTACATATCTTGTCCCTGCTTCAAACTCAATGTATCTAAAACCAAAGTCATCTTCCTAGCAAACTGTCCTTTCAAATGTCTTTATGGTGACAAAGTTCTCCCAGTCTTGAAGGTCTTCTTTCTTGGTCAATTTCAAAGTATTATGTCCAGTCAGATCTCAATTTCTATTTTTCTTTTCTACATTTCAGATTTTCATATATGCCTGTAATACTATAAATTCCACAGTTCTTGTCTCACACCAATCTTTTTCCATTTTTGTCATAATTTATGTCTGACTCCCAAGCTATTCACTTAGAAACCATTCTTATCTTGCTACTTCCATGCCCAATAGCACTTTTAGTGAGTTAATATTTCTGTCTATTTTCAAGGCTCCCAAACCTGGCCTCATGCCATCTGGCTAATGGACATGACTTTAGACTTCACATGTTGGAGAATACTACACTGTTAGTAGGCCCATTGCCCTCTCAGGTGATGGAACATGAACTATGAACAGGAATAGGGCTGGTGAGGGGCTGATGTACCTGGACACCTGGACTTGATTCAAGTAGAAGATTGTACTACAGGAGTTTCAGCTGATAGGCTGTCATCATAGTTTCTGAGCAATGAAAACTAGGGAAATTAATGGAGTGTGTTTTATTCCCTTTCCTTCATAGCCATACTCTTCAAATGCAGCAAAGTTGATGGATGAGAGGCCACTGAGTTACTGAATAGTCTGGTGAAAGTCAGTTGGAAGAAAGGGGAAAATAAAAAGAGGATGTATTTATTATTATTTTATTTTTTTTAGAGAAAGCATGAAACATTGACAAACAGAGGAGTTTGAAATCAGGATACGATAAGGATGAAAATCGTGTGTGCACCTCTATTTAGGTCTGCTCTCTCATGGTGTTCTCTCCAAGACCACTTCTGCTCCAAATGACATTGTGATCATTCCCTTATGTTGGCTCACTACCTCTCATCAGTTCAATAAAATAGTTACTTACATTGTTCAAGTCTAAGAGATACATAAAGCATTTTAATTCAATTCATGTCTTTTGCTGAAATGGGGAGTGCTGCCCAAGAAGGCTGTTACCTTCCACTACTTTTCTGAGAATTTCTTTCACTGACTGGATTCCTTTCCATGTCTGCTGAGAACCATGGGGCCTTGGCTCCAGAAGCCCTTCATGTTTGATTTGCCAGGATAGAATCTTCTGTACAATTTTCATTGATATATAAAGTGGTTTTTCAGGCAAATTCAACGAAGTACCAAATGATTATACAAATAATGTATACAACGTGGTGTGAATATATGGACCAATGGCTTTTCAGTATGGGAAGGAGGTATAGAAAACTAGCATGAACTCTTTCTGTTTGGCTTAGAAATTCAAGGAACTCTTAGAGACCCCGTTCTGAAATATCTCAGTCCTGTTAGTTCTTCTGAGATGTGAGAACAAATGATTATAGACTTTCAACCTCTTAGATTTAGTGGTTCAGTTCAGTATGACAAGATGATTAATTTTCCTATATAGAGATGACTTTTTTCATTTAAAATAGTTATCTTGGTTTATATATTTTGATGTTTTAGACTATGACATTTTCAAAAAGTCAGTGAGTGCATGATAAAAAACAGGTTTCTTCCCTACGTAGTCAAGACAGGAAAAAAAAAGCATAAACATTACTCCCTTGCTGGTGTAGATAACAAAAATTGATGGTGCCAGTAGAGAAGAGACCATTTGACTCCATTTTGTGGATTTTTTGGAAAGAAGCGCTTTAAAATAAATCACTGTATGAGGATTTGAGCAAAATTGTCAGTCTCTAGGCTTCAAGAATAAGAAAAAAGCACTATGAAGTTATTTACTAGCAGAATTTTAGGTAGAAGAAAGAGAGACCTCTCAGCATTTCATCCTAAATGCTATCCTTGCTGTCCTTTTCCTTCTTTCAGACTTCACCTCCTTTCTCCCTCCCCTTCCTTATTGCCCTTTAATCCCTCTTCCTCACATGTGCATTTAATAGATACTAGCTTTCATTTTTTATTTGTGGTGGTTCATGTTTGCAGAACTACTTGGGAAAAGTGAAAACTCTATTCTTTAAAGATTCCCTTCTATACCAGCACCCACTCCGTTTCCCAAAACACAGAGAAATAAACACTAGTTCCTCATTTGTATTGTTGGGAGCTGACACTGAAACCCACAATTTCCTTAAATAAAAAAGTAAGCTACCTATTGACAATGATAATAAAAGAAAGTTGGATACTGGTACAAACTTTCTATGTATATTTATAACAAATAACCTATCATATATAAGACAGAAGGCTGAGCTATTGCACCACCTGATGTCTAATTATGAGGAAAGCAAATTGCCCTTAAAAGGTAATAGTGCTTGAGAGTGGGAGGAGCTACTTGCTCCCTGTGCCATAGTATGAATTTTTCTACCCTGATAATTGCTCCTATTTTTGCCCTCCTAAAGCAGCTAAGAAGGAAGCACCTTATATTGGCCTGTGTGCATTTAGATAGTGGGTGATACCAAATCCAATTAGCCTCAGCTGTGTGACCACCAAAGCTGTTTTCATCTTTGAGTGGTTCCTCACAGCCAGAAGAGAGCCAACACTAGAACTCCTTTCTAACAGGCAGGAGCACGAAGGAGTAGGGAAGAAACTGAAAGAGAGAGCATAATAAGAGGGCTAACATGTTAGAGCAAAACAGGACCAAATAGGAGGGAAGAAAGTAAGGCCGATGCTGAGCTATTATTGAATGAGAGGATTTTGAAGCTGGCATCAATTACAAATACCTTTTACACAAGACCGTGCCATAGTCTGCTGGGCAGATAAAAACTCTCTATTTAGAAGCTAAACATTTTCACTGGTCTCAAGGTGGACTCCACAAAAATCTTTACGTTTGTGATTTTCAACCTGACATCACTGAAGTCAAATGAGAATTTTATGTAAATGCTGATGTTCAGGTTTTAGCCCAGAGTAATTGTCAGATTCACTTTTCATGTTTGAAAAGATTCCCAGGCAATGTTAATGTGCAGTCAGAATGGGGACCAGTTAATAAGGGTGCACAAAAGGCAATGCAAAAGTCCATAGGGTGCAGAATTTTTCAGGCATTTGTATTTGTAATACTAGGGCTGAAATAACCTCTATTAAGGTGATTTCTTACCTGTGTACTCCATTTTGCCCTGCATTTTTGTTCCCAGCTTTATTGAGGAATCATCAAAAATGAAATTGTAAGATATTTAAAGTACACATCATGGTGATTTGATATGTCTACACATAATGAAGGAATTCCCATCTAGTTAATTAACGTTCATCAGCAACTGCACTTGTGTGTGTGTGTATGTATGTATATACATATGTGTGTACGTACGCATGAATGTCTGCATGCATATATGTAGGTACTTATTTATTTTGGTGAAAACATGTAAATTCTACTCTCTTAGCAACTTTCAGTGTTATCAACTACATGCAGTGTTATCGGCTTTAGTCACCATGTTGTACATGAGATATTCAGGTCTTATTTATCTTATTGCTAAAAGTTTGTACCTTTTTCTGCATTTTGTTTACACAGAATCTTATATAGTTCCCACAGATCAAACTGCACTCTTAAACAGCATTGTTTCTAAGTATGCCAATGAAATCAGTGGGCAGAAATGTTTGAGAAAGGCTATGCCTTGGGAAAATTTTCAAAGCATTTACTACGTGTAGTGGTGTGTGTTTACTTACTATATGCTACTGTAAATTTTTTAATATCCGAGGAGGATGTATATATATATTCTAAACATACTTCATCAAAGAAATATTTTGCAAGGAGAGAGGTTGTCTACCTAGCTTTGCATTTCATAAAATGTACTTTGGAGAATATCTGTTTAGTCTCCACCTACCCACCCCAACACCCTTCCTCCCACATTCCTATCCCACAGCTCCTGATGTTGACTGGCCAAAGGTAAGCTGGTTCTGCTTATAATTTTGAATATCAATAAAATAGAAAGTTGTATAAATGTGTAGCCTTCACAGTTCCTAAGTGGGCATGGTCTTTGGCCAGTGGGCTATTGATAGCTCTCTAAAGTCATAAAGTATACACCTTTTAAAAAGATGTTAAGTCCCAGAAAGTCACAGGATTTAACCAGGACTAGCTCTTTAGTGGGAGTCAATATTCCCATCTATAACAAAGCTTTGGGTTGTCAAAAATTTCCCATCAGTACACTGCTTTACCCTGGTTTCTATTGAAAAAGTCTGTAATGCATTGTACCCATCCCAGGTGTCAACCTTGAGACCAGGAAAGAAGTCTATGTGAATTCTCAGACCATTATCCATTCACTCTTTTCTCACATGGAGTAAACCACATTAAGGTGAGTGTTCAGTTATACAGAGAGAGATCAACATTGCTGTAAGAGCTTAAATTCCATGATGATGAATACCTGTGGAAAGAGAAAATCTCTCACTTGGGCTATTTCTTGGTCATCCTCTGCCTTCTTTTCTCAAGTCCTTATCCCCTTTCCCCACTTACAGTTGCCATGCCATTCTCTTTTGTATTTAAATCTTTACGATTTAGTTCCATTTCATGATCTAGCTAGTTCTATAGGCCTAATTGGCCATACAGATGACTACTAATTTATCAGCCCTACTCCCTAAGAAAGGTTTTTTGTAACAAAACTGTAGGGATTTAAAATTAAATAAGCTCAAACATTCCAAATATAAGAGTCATTTAGTTTTTAAAAAGTAATTTGCAACTTTAGTACGTTACAATTATATTTTAATTGATTTTAGAATTGTTTTGGTTATTTTAATGCAGAACAAATCTGTAAAAATAATGACATTATAACACTAAATGAATTTTTCTTAAATAAAGTAGTAGTCGTAGAGAGATAATAAAAAACAGTACAATTTTAAGAACCTATTTAGAAAATTTTCTTGGACACTATTTAGGGTTTTCTTTACAGATACTTTTAGACATTACAGATACTTTTCCAACTATCAAGCTCAAAAGGACAGCCTCTTGAGGCCCTCCCAAAATGGATTAAATTTTATTACTGTTCAGGGTCTTTTCATCCTTTCATCTTTGTAAGGTGAATAAATTGTTTTCTACATGGCATTCAATCAGCAGACCTTTTCTCTAGAGACTCAAATCTTCTTTTGCTCTTTGTAACCATATTTTAAAAATCCTATAATATTTTCCAGAAGAGTAAGCTTTTAATATACCCTCAATGGACTAAAATGTTAGGAATATAAACGAAAATCTGGAAAGTCAAGATTTTTGCTTATCTTACTGGTGAATTGTTGTTTAGGGAGATATTTTCTTAATTTACTTGCTTGAATTTGTAAAGTCCTTTATATTCTTAAAAGAAATTTTAGATCAATCATCTCATGAGAATCTTTCCTGTGGCCAGGACACAGCTATTTCCAGAAGCTATTATTTATAAAGAAGGAAAATATCATGAAAGAATTAATACAAAGTATCATGAGAGAATCACAATCAGAATTTATCTTGAATACTAGTTCTTTGTATTTACATTCATAGTCATTCTTTATTATTTTATGTTTATTGAATTTATTGTGGTTACATTTGTTAATGAAATTATATAAATTTTAGATATATAATTCTACAACACATCATCCATATATTGTGTGTTTACCACTCCCGTTCAGAAGTAAACAGTGAAAGGAGAGGAGCAAGGCATCCTTACATCTTAGTCTTGGAGTGAGTAAAATGATTTTTAAAAATGTAAATGAAACTCTCTTGGTAATGAGTCAAAAGAAATAGTTTAAAATAAGAATCAAAATAATAAAAAGCAATTCATAATGAAATATTGTTCAGTGATATGTACTATCATTAGCAAGTTTTGTTGGATGTATAATTTCAATGTTTTCTTTCCCTCTTATTTATCTTCTTTTTAATACCCTTCCCATCTATTCTTTTTCTTTCCTTCTTATTTTTTCATAATGTTTATGATGTGAAGTTGGTGAAGACAGAAAATTAAAATTGCTATGTCTGTTGAGAATTAATAATATTTTTAAAGCTAAAGTTAGATATCAGATTGTTATGAACTTAATGCTATTCTTGTCAACAAAGGGATCAGGAAAGATATTTCTCGTTTACTATGCAATGTTCCACAATGTCCACAATGTCAGCAATAAGTCCATTTAGTATTAAGTATTATCAGAAAATAATTCATGAAGAAACTGTCTAGGGCTTAATTGTTTTCCTCGGTAGAAAATCTTATCTCTCTAGTTTTCCCTCTGAGCTAAAATGCAAGATTTTTTAAGTTGCAGAGCAAGCAAGGTCAGTGAAAATGTCTAAATTTCATTCTCATTAACTGTAGTGTACTCTCTGACCCTTTAGGTCTGACTACACTTCATGAAGAGTTTTGAATCAGAGATGAACCATCGTTGGCTATTAGATATTTTGAAAATCTTGAGAGAATTCCAAGGAATTTCCCTCCAACCTAACATACTATCTCCCCCTCCTCCTACCTTCCTCCCTATTGTCTCATTAGATTTCTTAATCAGGAAGGGTGTATTAACTCACATATGTGCCTACTCCATGATATCCAAAAATCCTTGGATTAATCTGATTATGTTAGAAGTTGCATTTTCACGAAGAGAATTGTTTTGTTGCTATTTGTGTGTGTGCTGATTTTCACATCCATGATGAAGTAGGCTTGGGTGTTTTACATACATAGACATGTTAGCAACAATGGATTTAATAAGGCAATGAGCATAATATTCAGCAAATATAGTATCTGGGATAACTCTTTACCTCTTTAAGTAGAAACTACTGATTTTTCATAATTTACTGACCACAGCTGGATGATTCTATTTATCATGTGTAGGTTAGGGATTTTGAATTACACAAGGTAGGCATACATTTTGTGTTTAGAGAGAAAGCTATATGTCAGACTTTGAAGATTCATAGACTTCAAGAATCTCATGTTTGGGATGTTTAAAGGCCCCTCTTTCAACCTGCTATTTAATGCTTAAATCAACTCAAATTCCAATAGCTACCATCTGCAGGGCTCCATAATAAGTTCTTTAGACACATGTTCACATTTAATCTTTCTAGCAAGTATGGGTTGTTGAAAAAAATGTTCAGCTCAATAAAATGAAATAATTTGTCCAGAGATACATAGGTAACTAGTAAATGATGGATTCAAGATTTCAGCTTATATCTATATGGCTCCATGAGCTGTATTCTTTACATTGCCTCCAGATTATTTGAGCCTATAACACAACTTACATTGAAGAATCTGAGAACACTATGCTTTTTGGTCAGCTAAATGTAGACACTGCATACATCTGTTCCTGGACTGCAGCTGGAACAGTGTCTTCCTTTGTAGCCCAAAGATGAAGTGCACACCTCTACAAATGTTCTCTCCTATAGATAGACAACACTGATGTTGCTAGGATTTATATTTGTAAATCTAAATCCATTTTTCTTATCTGTCACTAAAGAGGCAAAAGAGTCTGTATAAGAGATGATATTACCTGAATGAGAACATCAACTTGTCTTCAAAATATGAAAAGCTTGAGTTACACCATTTCTTTCATCAAAAGAAAAAAAAATCAAACTTTAGAACAATGCATAGTTGGTTTGCACCAGTTCTTAGTAGTTTGTGGTAGTCTACATTCATACTGTCTGAAATGCTGGGTCCTCACAATTAATTGCCCTAATGTCAGTTTCTTTACTACAATAACAGAATGAGGACATAACCCACACATCTGAAAAAATGCCTTTAAAAGTTTAATATTAATCTACAAAGATTTATTAATTAACTGCAAATCCATTAAATCTATTTCTGACTCTTCCAATTTTAAAATGTGTATTTAATATTCATTGAGCCAGCACTGGCTAAATGCTGGAAACTGTTCTAAGCACCTTATGTGCCTTGTCTCGTTTGACCTTTATAATAACCTCATCGAATATGCACTGTTTTTACCTTTATTTTACTGTTTCAGAGAGAAATTAAATACTTTGCTCCCTCTCAGAAGCTGGTAAGTGGGGGAGCTAGTATTCAAACCTGAGTAGTAGAAACCTGAAGAACACAGAAGAGGTAAAATGGTGCAGAAGAAGTCGTTTGCATAGCTATTGACGGTGTCAAGTACTTGGCTCTATCTTGGGGACAAGCTCTCAAACAGAAATACTGCACAATAGAAAAAGTACTTTTGGAAAGAGTTAACATGTATGCTGTCATCTAAGACTTCTCCTAAAGGAACGTGTGTCCCAAGTAGACTGTGGAGTTCTCCACTTTGTCCTACGGCCAAGTTCCAACCAAAAACATCTATATGACTAATGACAGTGCAAGAGGCAAAGAGCAGGTTTATTTTCAGATTCCAGATGGAGTTCATGATGTTGTCAGATGAAAAGTCATTTGACTTACAGCCTCAGTAGATGCACTACGGTTGCTTTTCTGAGACATAATATACGTGGATTGCAATAGCATGATTTAGGTTTTGAAATATATTATTGTGTTTTAAATGTTAGCAGAACATTTGAAATGGAAAACCTGAGTAACAAACAGTTCTTAATAATAATGATGATGGTAAAATCATAATGATAAAAGCAAGAGCTCTGGAGTCAGACTGAGGCTTAAGTCATGGTGTAGGGTATTGCACCTGAACACATTAGAAATCATTTCATACCTCAGTTGCCTTATCTGGAAAAGGGTGATAATAACTCTTAGGTATTTGGGGATTAGAAAAATTAATACAAATAAAACATTTAAAACTGTTCTCCTAACAGGAAGTAATTCGACCAAGCTAGCTCTTAAAAATTCCTTTGGAAGGTGTTAGATTGAATGAAAAGAAACACTTCGATTTCTCACCCACCCTCTTCTTTTTCTTTAATTTACGGTGATTATGTTTACATTTTCCATTAACTCATCTAATACCTATTATATTCAGTTACAGGTGCATGCCCTCTTTGCCACCGCTTTGTGCTTACCATTGTTCACTGATGAGATGGTTCTTTTTGTCGCATAAAACGATACTTCTTCAAGGGGTAGAATTTTTCTAAAAAATAATATATTTAAAACACCAAATTGAGTATTTTTCTAACAGGGTTAACTTTTACGGAAATTTCTTTCCCCCATACTTTCAATAGCAATGTTTGGATGTGGAACGCTCAGAAGGCAAACTCCACTGTCAGAATGACTGAGTTTTATCCTTGCCTACTCACAATTTATCTGTCTTTGAGACAATTATTTAATCATGGTTAGCGAATCTTAATTTTCCATCTGTATAATCTTTACTTGCTTTACATACACACCAAATATACAACTTTGATTAAATTGATAATGATAAAAATTGTATAGTTTTATGTATTTTTGTATTGATCTTTGATTGGCATTTTACAGTCAGAAAGAACTAAGAGTAATAAGAAAGGTGGAGTAGTAAGATTGAATTCATGTTCTATAACTCACAATGGAGTATGAACCATGAAGTTGGAAAAGTATAATAAAATGTACTGAATTTTTCGTATAAATTTCAAAAAGCAGTCACAAGTGCCTAAATAGACAGAGGTATGCCTCTGTATTTTTACCTCCCTGAACAAGAAAACTATAAGTAGTTTGCCTCAAATATTATGAATTTATTTGGTTAGTATAGACTCTAAATATGAGATTATATCATTGGCTCTCAGGAAGACATGAAGACAGGTGGCTGTGCACAATGCACGGATTCTGTTAAATGTAAGGAACTTTTATACAGTCTTCTGCTCATTTTTCCCCCCAAAATTTAAACCTTAAGATTTCTTTTGATGGAATGCTATTATTTCAAAGAAGAGATAGTATAACAAACCCAAGAATAGTGAAGAGCAAGGGCTTTGATGGCAGAAAGAAGAGGTCTCCAGTGTTAGACCTTTCACTGACCAGCTGTGTGACCTTGGTCAGTTATCTTACTTTTTATTTTTCTAAGCTGAAACTTTTTCATCTCTAAGTCAGGATCTCTAATAGTATTCATTTCATTGGCTCGTTGTGAGAAGTACATGAGACAATGCATTTAAAAGCATGTACCAGTAATTAACATTTATTAAATATACATAATTCTTCAACATTATAATGATTTCAATGGTCGTCTATTAAAAAACCATGTGTATAAAACACGAACAGGATGTTCTGTGTGATGTGTGGTTCATTCACTAGGATCAGGATGGTCTGAAGCATGCATTTGTAAGGCACTGAAAACAACTAAAAGAATTAGGGCCAGGGAGAGCTGGTGTAAGGCCTGATTTTCACCCATGGCCTTAGAACTTAAAGTAGAAACACCTGGAATATTGGAGCAGCCTTTCTTACAGGTAATCACATCAGAAACAGAGGAAAAAAAAGATTCAATGTTCTTTCGAAAGAGGTCAGCTAGAACAGAGACTTCTGGGGGGAAGTTGGTGATTGGGTAATGGATAGGATAGAGTTTCCTCTAGGTAGAGGCCAGCAGGTAGGCTCATATGAGTGGAAGGGTACTGAAAATTGCCATAGGCTTGAAATTGGGACTCTCCCGAAGCTCCTGAGCATCCAAAAGGTCCTTTCTGGGATATAGTAGACTGGATTCCACTCAGATACACAATATGATTTATCTTGCCTAGCTCAAAAAAAAGAGAAGAACTTACCCTTCGAGACAGCATGGATGAACCTGGAGAACATTATGTGAAGTGAAATAAGCCAGTTTCTCTTTAGCTTTCAGTTTCCTTATGGCCAAAAGGAACTGACAATTTCTACCTTGAAATCTTCCTTTGATGATATAGTGAGATAATACATGTGGATTCTCTTTGTGAACTCTAAGTTGTTATCAGGTATTAAAATGAACGATAAGAGCTATTTCCATAATATTATTTATTAAGTAATTCCAGGCACTAAGATTTTAGTGCTAATCTTTTCAGTTTTCTCAGTGACACTTCTCTAATAAATGTAATGTAACTTTTAAAGATAAGCATTTTCCCCATTAAGTTCAGTAAATGTAATTTCCTTGTTAAAAAAATGTGTCTCGTGAAAAATGTTATTTTTTCCAAATTGGATCATATGCAAAAAATGTGTAACGTCTCTTGGTTGGTCTAATCCAGTCTTATAAATTTAATCCTTTTATGCATACTTCTATATCAATTATTCTGCAGGTCACAAGGAAGATAGTGTGACTCACTGATGTGTCTATGATAAAGTTGGCCAATTGCTATAACAAACAATAGCAAAATTACAGTGGTTTCACATAATAAAACATATTTTTTCTCTCCTATACCAGTCCAACCTGGATGTTTCACCAAAATTTTTCTGGTGGCTATCTTCCAGGTGATGATTCAGGGATCAAGGCACCTTTCATAGTGCAGCTCTGCTATACTCTAATGCTTTGGAGTCACCTCCAAGGAAAGAGAGAGAGCACAGAAGATTGTGGGAAAGAAGGGTTATGGTGTATGCCTGTGGCAGCATACAGCACTTCCATCCATATTCCATTGGCTGAAACTTCGCCATATGATCCCACCTAACATGTACATGAGGCTTGAAAATGTGGTTGAGCTTCATGTTCAAGAGAAAAGACAAAAATGGACATATTTGTCTCAGCAACAGGGGTATTTCTAAATTTTCATTGGTATATTTTAATGAATATTATGATTGCATCTTTATGCAATGTTCATTCAAAAGTGTGGCAAAAAGTAAATGATCACATACTCTCTGAATCTCCTTTTTGTGTATATGTGTGACATAAAAATCTCACTAAGCTGTGTTTAAGTACATAAAAGCTACTCTCAGAAAAACTTTTCTTAGCAACATTTCCTTATATTGTATTATTCATTACACATATATATTCATTTTATCTATTATTTTTCTTTTTTAAACATATTTTATTGATTGTACTATTACAGTTGTCCCATTTCTCCCCCCATCATTCCCTTCCACCCTGCACACCCCCTCCCACCCACATTCCCCCCTTTAGTTCAAGTCCATGTGTCATAAGTTCTTTGGCTTCTACATTTCCCACACTATTCTTGCCCTCCCCCTGTCTATTTTCTACCCACTGTCTATGCTACTTATTCTCTGTACCTTCCCCCCCTCTCTCCTCCTCCCACTCCCCTGTTGCTAGCCCTCCATGTGATGTCCATTTCTGTGGTTCTCTTCCTATTCCAGCTGTTTGCTTAGTTTGCTTTTGTTTTTGTTTTGGGTGTGGTTGTCAACATCTGTGAGTTTGCTGTCTTTTTACTGTTCATAGTTTTGATCTTCTTTTTCTTAGACAAGTCCCTTTAACATTTCATATAATATGGGCTTGGTGATGATGAACTCTTTCAACTTGACCTTATCTGAGAAGCACTTTATCTACCCTTCCATTCTAAATGAAAGCTTCGCTGGATAGAGCAATCTTGAATGTAGGTCCTTGCCTTTCATGACTTGGAACACTTCTTTCCAGCCCCTTCTTGCCTGGAAGGTTTCTTTTGAGAAATCAGCTGACAGTCTGATGGGAACTCCTTTGTAGGTGACTGTCCCTTTAACCCTAGCTGTTTCTAGAATTCTCTCCTTCATTTTAATCTTGGCTAATGGAATTATGATGTGCCTTGGTGTGTTCCTCCTTGGGTCCAACTTCTTTGGGATTCTCTGACCTTCTTGGACTTCCTGGAAGTCTATTTCCTTTGCCAGATTGGGGAAGTTCGCCTTTATTATTTGTTCAGATAACTTTTCCACTTGTTGCTCTTCCTGTTTCCCTTCTGGTACCCCTATAATTCAGATGGTGGGACATTTAAGGATGTCCTGGAGGTTCCTAAGCCTCTCCTCATTTTTTTTGAATTCTTATTTCTTCCTTGTTTTCTGTTTGGTTGTTTCCTCCTTCCTTCTGGTCCACTCCATTGATTTGAGTCCCAGTTTTCCTCCCATCACTATTGGTTCCCTGTGCGTTTTCCTTCATTTCACTTATTGTTGCCTTCATTTGTTCATCTAATTTGTGAGCAAAATCAACCAATTCTGTGAGCATCCTGGTCACCAGGGCTTTGAACTGTGCATCTGATGGGTTGGCTATCTCTTGGTCACTTAGATGAATTGGATTTGGACCTTTGATCTATTCTCCTGTTTGAGCCATTTTTTTTCCTTTGGTCTGGTCACAGCTGTTATGTAGCGAGGGGCAGAGCCTTAGGTTTTCCCCAGGGCAGGGCAGCCCAGTTCCTGGGTTGTGACACTGTATGTGGGGGTGGGTTCCGAAAGGGAACAATGGCACTTGCTTCGCACTCTCTCAGATTCCAGTCCCTTCTGCTGCTTCCCCCAAGCAAATTGAGCCCTTCTGGTGCTGATTTCTGCATGCGTGGGCTTGTGTACATTCTAAGACCCTGTGGGTCTCTCCAACAAAGTCTCCTGTGAGGCTGGGAGTCTCACCTGGCACCTCAACCCCCACAGGTGTTTTCAATTGGTGTTTTTAGGCTTTATTTCCCAGTGCTAGCGCCCTGGGTTGGGAGGTCTGTCTTGCTCCCTGTTTTCATCTGGATTATTTGTGTGCGAACGTGGGACCACCTGGTCAGCCAGCCACCTTGCACAGCCTCACTGGGTCTGCCTGTTGCCACTCGGTACCCAGGGTCCGCTAGCTGCTGCCTGTGCACCTGGGATCTGCCATCCACTGCCTGGTGCCCGGTCTGCCAACCTCCGCTTTTTCTTGCAGTGACTCCGCCCCTCTTACTGGTCTGGATGAACGGTTGTCAGACTTCCATACGATTCAACTTTCTATCAGTTCTGTTGTTTTCTTGTTTCTAAATCTTTGTTGTCCTTAATTTTGGTTGTGTGAGGAGGCACAGTGTGTCCACCTATGCCTCCATCTTGGCCGGAAGTGTTATCTATTATTTTTCCATTGAGAAAACTTTATTGGATGTGAAAATTATATTTCCTTTCACATATTTAAAAAACTGAATCACTTTTATTCAAATGTCCTAAGACATTTTCCTTGTGCAAAATGTAATCTTGAAAACTGTTACTCCTTGAAACGTGATCTGCAATAAAGGTAAGTTTAAATTTTAATTCACCTGTTAGGTCAAAATACTACAATTCATCATTTGATAAACTCACTTTATAGTATCTTGGAAGCCAAAATAGCTGAAGGTTGGGGTAATATGTTCTTTTTAAAAATTTTTTAAAGTATTTTTTATTGATTATGCTATTACAGTTTTCAGTTTTCCTCATTTCCTCCCCTCTGCCCTGCCCCCGGCAACGCTCCAGCACTCCTCCTGCCTTAGTTCATGTCTATGGGTTGTACATATAAGTTCTTTGAGTCCTCTGTTTCCTATACCATTTTTATCTCTCCCATCTATTTATCTATTTTATGCCTACTAATTATAATTCTTCTTCCCTGTATGTTTTTTCCCCATTCCTGCCTTCTCCTACCCCACTGAAAACCCTCAATGTGATGTCCATTTCTCTGATTCTGTTCCTGTGCTAGTTATTTGCTTAGTTTTTGTTTGTTATTTTCCTTTCCTTTTAGGTTCATTCATTGATAGTTGTGAGTTTGTTGTCATTTTACTGTTCATATTCTTAATCTTCCTTTTCTTAGATTAGTCTCTTTAACATTTCATAGAATAAGGGCTTGATGATGATGAACTCCTTTAACTTGATCTTATCTGGGAAGCACTTTATCTGCCCTTCCATTCTGAATGATAGCTTTGCTGTATTGAATAATCTTGGATGTAGTAGGTCTTTGCCTTTCATGACTTGGAGTACTTCTTTCCAGCCCCTTCTTGCCTGCAAGGTTTCTTTTGAGAAATCAACTGAGAGAGTCTTATGGGAACTCCTTTGTAGGCAACTGTCTCCTTTTCTCTTGCTGCTTTTAAGATTATCGCCTTATTTTTAACTTTGGGTAGCTTAATGATGATGTGCCTTGGTGTGTTCCTCTTTGGGTCCAACTTCTTTAGGACTCTCTGGGCTTCTTGGACTCCCTGGAAATCTATTTCCTTCACCAGATTGGAGAAGTTTTCCTCATTATTTGTTCAAATAAGTTTTCAGTTTCTTGCTGTTGTTGTTCTCCTTCTGGCACCCCTATAATTCAGATATTGGAATGTTTCAGGTTGTCCCAGAGGTTTGTAGTCTCTCTTCACTTTTTTAAATTCTTGTTTCTTCATTCTGTTCTGGTTGGATTTTTATTTTTTCCTTTTGTTCCAAATCTTTGCTTTGAGTCCTGGTTTCCTTCCTGTTGCTGTTGGTTCCCTGAATATTTCCCTTTATTTCATTTTGGGTATCTTTCATTTGTTTTTTCATTTTTTAACCAAGCTCAGCTCAATCAGATATGTGAGCATTTTGATGACCAGTGTTTTAAATTCTCCATCAGATAGGTTGGCTATCTCCTTATTGCTTAGTTCTCTTTCTGGAGTTTTGCTCTGTTCTTTTATTTGGGCCATATTTCTTTGTCTTGGTATATCTGATACGTTATAAGTGGGCAGGGCCTTAGGTAATCACCTGGACAGGGCAACCCTCCTGGCTGCGCTGCCTGTAGGGGCAGGGCAAGAGAGGGAACAATGCAGCTCGCCCGCTCATCTCTAGTGCACTTTCCAGGGACTCTTGTGTGAAACTGGGAGTTTCTCCCGCTGAGGTAGCCCCCACCATAGTCCACAGTCAGCTCCAAGCCTCAGTTTGGCCTTCAGCCAGCCCCACCTGCCTGCCCAGTCCACAGTTTTGCCTTGGTTTTTCTTAGCCTGCCCTGCCTGCATGGCCTTGCTACAGATTCTTACTGGTCTGGTTGTTCTGGTTGACCTTTTGTTTAATTCCTCAGTTGTCAGAGTTCCGTGCAGTTTGATTTTTCTGACATTTCTGGTTGTTTATTGATTTTAGATTGGTTGTTATCCTTTTGGTTGTGTGAGGAAGCAAAGAGTTTCTACCTAGGCTTCCATCTTGGCTGGAACTCTGGGGTAACATGTTCTTAAAAGCACACTAGACCCCTAGGGATATTCTAACTAAGAAGTGATTTGAATATAAATAATCAGGTTATAAATTATGATTATCTGTGAAAATTTTGTTTGCAAAATAACATCATGTTCAGCATGATTTGCACACAGATACATACATTGATCCTCAAAAAGCTTACCTTTAGAGCACCTAGAACTCTATAGAATAAACATGAGATGTAAGTATGATAAATATACATAGCCCTGAAAGAGATTTAGAAAAAATGTTGGGAGAGTTTAGAGAAAGCACATAGCTTGCTTTTAATTGGAAATCAGGGGCAGCTTCAAAAAGGAAATGGTATTTCAATTAGTTCCTGAATATAAAACTTGATGAAAAAAGTGAGGAAATGCATTTTTTTGCTAGAGGAATAATTTACCAGAAGAACATACAAAATTAGAAACAATTTGAGAATCAATGGTATACAAGAAATTATGTTGTTAAATATGTCCTCCACATAGAAGGCATAGAAAAAATTATGAACTAACAGGTTTGGAAGGCAGATGGGAATGGAAGAGTCTGAATTATTGGCCAAATCAATGTCTAATTAATTCAGTGAGAAGAGGTGTTGTATTTCTGCCACAAAACATTTTAAGAGAGAGAAAGAGAGAAATTGAACACTTTCATATTGAGTTTGAGCTTTGTAGTGTTCACCGTAATTTCTCCATATTGCCACTATTTGTTACAATTTGGTCTCATTAGGGTTTTAAGTTAATGGACACTACCTTATATCACTCTACTTCAAAAGAGTAAGAACTTTATTTCAAAATATGACCAGTACAGCAATTGTAAACTGAGGAAGCTGGGAAGGAAGATGAGGGAACGCTTCAGAAAGGCTTGATAATTTTAAAAAAATTAAGTGAGATTTTAAAATTCATAAACCTTTAAAAGTGAGTTACAAGAAATAATTTCAAAATTTCCTATAAAATCTTGCCCTGCCATGGATAGATGAACTGTGTCTTAGCTCTCTGTGTATCACACTAGCATTTAGAGGCGACTGTGACACATGGCATAACGCTGGCATTTACTGCGCGATGCAAGTGTGAGTTTAAGAAGGCAGTGCGCTGCTTCATCCCCAGTCCTGACACTGCACCTCACTTGTAAGAGCTACTGAATATTTAGTTGTCTTATAAACAAATGAAAATTTAATCTGAAACAGAAGTACACTTAGTGTAATTCCTATTCAGTTTTCTAGAAGTGTGAATAAATATTTAAGAAATTAAACCTTCTGAACATTAGGAGTTTCAATGTTACCCTTCTTGTACTGCTGAATGCTTTTAGAAGATGGATATTACAGGTTTCAAGCTAAAAATGTGAACTTCCCGGTTGCTATTCTTTACTTGTCATTATTCTTTAAAATTTTACTGGCTTCACAAGAAGCAAATATTTACAAGAAACTGGATACCTAAAAGGTCAATACCAGCATACAGCTAATGAGCGCTCGTCCATCTTCAGCCCACGTTTACCCCTTTCCTGTCCATTCCAGGCTCCCGACATGGACATAGTGTATACTGATTTTCAAAATTAGATTAATGCTCAGTGGTTCTAATAGTCTATTCAAACACAAACACACGGAAACAACTCAGGAAACTTTCCTCTTTCATGTTGTATCCTTCCCGAAAGGCTTGGTCAAGTCAAGTGTTCACGCTTCGGAGCAGGTGAAAAGAAAATGTTGCTTATTTTCAATAGGTTCAATAATAAATTTTATTTTCTTGTTGTGAAGGGCATTAGTAACCTAACTTTATCTTGAGTAAAAAGTATAATATAATTTTTGCAAGTTAGTTCTATGTTTACACATGCAAAATTTCTTTCACTATTATAATAGTTCACCATTTAAGTATCTTTTAAGTATAATTTGAAAGTAGTCTCATAAATATAGATTGAAAATGCTTTTAGTACCAAAATTACCAGTCCATTCATTCTAAACTGGAAGCAAAACAGTAAACAAACTCTTTGCTCTTAAGTAACTGGTTTATTTTATATAGACGGACCCTTTCAATAGTCGTAAGATCATAACAAAACATTTATGAAGAAAGTATTTTCCAACCTTAGTATACTTTTAAATTGAAGTGCAGTAGTGCTTTCTTACATGGCTCTTAAATATAATGGGCCAAGTTAAATGACAAGCGCTTTGCAAAGTGGACTTCATAAGCATCTTGTTTGCAAACGAGTACATCTAACATAATATTATACGAGATATCTACAGATGTTTTGTTCCTAGTGGAAATTATAACGAATAATTACTTATTTATCATTAATACATATTTACAATAAAATTAAAAGGGATTTTATTACAAATCACTCTGAATTAAAAAATGCCATCTTTGGAAGGGTTCCTCAAAGGAACTGAGAAGCCTGCAGAAGTTGAAATGGCTTTCAGTAATTGGATTATTGCCAGACTCTCACAAGGAAACAAATTTATTAACCACATCATTTATTCAGTATAAGCCCTGATCCAAAATTCTTTTAAATAGATTTTTTTACCCACTGTAAGACTATTTTACATTAAAATACAGTGCCTGAATTATTGTCATATGAATATCATAGTTTATTCATTTCATATTAAGATTCTGGAAAGTCTAGTGTTATGAAGAGTTTTAGAGAAGTGGGATTTTTCACAGAAATTTGATTTCTCAACCTTACACTTCATGAAAAAAGAAAGCATTTATTTATTTTTTAATTAAAAGAAATTAAAATTAGTTTTATTATGAAAATTCTGTCATGACGACTGGTAAAAGCACACACTAAGATTGAGCATTTGGAATTCAGTGCCTGTAGATTTCTTTCTGAAATCCACACTTTTATCGGGGAGTCCAGCAGAGGGCACCAGACGTACTTTCCAACCCATCAAGCCTTCTCTTGGCGGGCGTCTGATTTCGTAAGTCATGCAGGGGCTCCCTCTGCTGTCCCTTCTTGCTAGAGAACAGGAAAATGCTCCGACCCCAAATCTCACAGATGCCGTGCAATTATAGTCTAAAGATTAGTGCGTGATGTTGCAGTTGCACTATTCAACTCCACTATCCATAGGATTACAAGAATATATAGCGAACAAGTTGAATAAGGCTTAGTTAAATACTTCTGTAAATAAAAGCTGATGAGTGTTATTTCTTCTAGGATGACTATGTGGGCAAATAAAAAACTCAAATGGTACTTGAATATTATACAGTAAGAAGGAAGGATGACACATAGACATTGAACTTTAACTGTGATGAATTAAAGCATCAAAATAATTGTGTAAATGATTCTAGGTGAGTGAACAAATGTATATGTGCCTATGCGGGCACGTGTGTATGAGTGTGTGTGTTTGGTTGAGAAGAGAGGAAAGGCAAAGGAGACACTTACCTACTTGACCTTGCAACTACTTTTGATCCCAGTTATTTATTATAGTTTTCTGGATTATATTTTCATTCTAAATAAAGCTAGAGAATAGGTTTTGGCAAACTCTTAGTTTGTCCACTTATCTAAAAGAATAAAAATAAATGAGATTCTGTGTTCCTGCATATACAAAAAGCATACATATTGAGGCAATTGTGTTAATGATTATTTCTTTCTAAAATCACTTTCAAACTGAATAGAAAGGTAATTGACAAAAACATTTTTCTTGCTGCATACTGAATACTTTCTAATTGATGGCAAAGTAACTAACAAATTAGTAAAATAACATTGATTTTAATTTCAAATAAATACTCTAATTTTTTACCTTTTTACATGGATATGCCTTAATTTTATGTGTTAATAAACGAAATTGTGTTGATCTTTTATACATCGAGCGAAACACAGCCACAATTTCAAACAAATAATGAAAATTCTTGAGATTTAAAAATCTATCAGCTTTTTTAGTAATGAATCTTAATAAACAGAATATTTGACTTTTAATATTGCAATAGTGAAAGAGCTCTTTTTTACTAATTAGCCAAGTGAGTTTTCTAATTATTAATAATAAATAGTCATTATCTATGGTTTATTAGTTAGATGGATACATGGTGAGGCAGAGAGGAGAGATGATCTTTTCGCAATATAATAAGAAACAGATATGTGAGTTCTGTTGGGCTACGCTAGCCCCTACCAATGGTGGGGTTCTTTCAGAATTTTTTGTGGTATTTCTCCTGCAAGATTTTGGTTAACATGTGCAATGTGGTTTGACTACATCAAGTTGCTATCTTAAGTACTACTATATTTGTGCAGGAGTTCTGGGATCAGAATTTGGGAAAAATTACAAAGCCATTATTATTAAATGATTTTGTTTCATTTTTACAATCATATAAATCCTTTAGCTCATAGTCAGGCTATTTAAAAACAAACTCAGTGAGGTTATAATGCAACAAGAAATGGAATTACAATTTTAAGGTGTTAACTATTTGTTTAAGTTAGTCCATTTGCTTCATGATTGTTCCAGGTTTTGGTGACTGGTTGGAGTGTAGCAGGTAAAATGCTGAAATTTAATGAGTGATGCAATTTTAATGTTGAAGAAGCAAATCCTCAATATTTTAGAATGGCTCTTTGCTTCTGGTATATTTCAAAAGATGAGTTTTTTTTCTTTTTCCCAATTTGGAAAAAATTATCTAGGAAATTATATTTTTGAAAATTATTTTTTCTTATTCCACATAGTTTAGTTCTAAAGCACTATGGCAAATTTAGATCTCTCTCTCACCTTTACTAGCACCCTCATTGTTCTTCGAATTGGTGGGCAACCTTTCTCACCTTGATGGTTTAACCTCTGTCTTTCATCCCTACCGTTGGTGGTCTCCAAAAGGAATTGATGGTTCCATACTGAGAGAGCACAAAGCCCATGCCAAACTGAGTATCTATGTAATATTATGACTAAAATCACATTTTTTTCAAACATAAGAAAACTCATATCTTTATTTAAATTCCAATGAATCATCACTATAGAGAAGATTGTTCCAATAGCTGTAAGTGATTTCTAGTGATTTTTTATTAGAATATTTGATCAGGTATATTTGTCATCAAGGTAGAATTTGGTCTGTCTACATGTATATGAATTTTTTTCTTTAGAATTGCTACCATTGGAAAAAAAAAAAGAATGACTCAGATTCACACGACAGCCTTCTTTGCTGTAACTAATCCCTCCAAATCTGGCTGAGCTGTTCAGGCTGTGCTTCCTGCCTGAACCCGCCCATGTGAAATGAAGACAGAACAAAAACAAAATAAAAATTCGGCAAAGATCCTCTTCATTATTTTTTAGGAATTCCAGAAGTTGTTGTCAAATTGTTTGAACTTCAAAGTGGCTCCCTGTCTTTCTATCACTGTCTGTGTGTAAAATCCTGTTCATTCATTGTCTTCATAAACGAGGGCCAAGATCTGTTAGGGCGCTTTTCAAGTAACCACTCGCACTCCAGCAACGAGAAGGCACTGCAGGTTTGTGCAACTGGAGCATTCTGCTTGGAATAAGAGTGACTTACAGAAATACCACGGAATCTCAGGGGATTTTTTTTAAAGGAGAACCTATAAAATAATCTGCTTAAAATATGAGGGCTTTTTCTTCCCTATTTTTAAAGATAAGAGGAATTAGGACTATAGATAATTCATATGGATCAAAGTGGGTTAGTTATCAGTTGTAAGGTTTTAGTTGAATCTTTTACAAAAAGATTTTAGGTTAAGTCCTGTAGGGTCTCTGTTTTGCAACTCTAAGCTTTGTGTTATTTGTAATATTTTAACAGGGATTAGTGGAAGGGAGGTAAAGTGATAAAGTTCCACATTTAAATAACTATTCTGGCAAATTTTAGTTAAAATATCACAGACTCTATTTGCAGAGATGGAATGCACTGATAGAGTTCCAGTCTGCCAGGGACTCAGAGTCTTGTCTCTTTTGGACATTTGTCTATGAGAAACATTTCACAATATGGAACTTTCTAGACACTGGACCTCTCTGATCTAACTTAATTTTCCTAGTTCCTACATAGACCACCATAAAAATTTTAGAAATTTGGACTAAAAAATGTTATAATTCTAAATCCTCTGGAGGATATCCACGAATACATTCTATAGGGCCATGCATAACCTTTGAAGACCTTCAGAGAGGTGGACTGTAGAACTTCCCACCTTACTACAACATGACTTTTAGTTCTATAACAAATACACGTTTTGCAAAAAAAAAAAAAAATGTATTCTGCATACATTTTTTTCCTTCTAAGATGATCCCTTTAATAAAAGTGTCTGAGTTGTTGTGTTCTTACTTTAATTTTTCACTCTAGCTACGTTTATGAGACGCTTAAATCAGCTGATTTCTAGTGGAAATATAAGTCTTATTTTTCCTGTTTTAGGAAACCAGGCCTGTCCTGTAGTGATTCTCTGTATGAATAGTTTGTCCTGGGTGGTTTTGTTTCCCATAGAAATATGTGATCTGTTGCTCAGCTGATAGACTCTGATCTGTGAGAATAGCATAGATCTGTAGTTTTTGAGTATAACCAGAATCACATAATCCCACAGGATTCCACATACTAGCTATTGGGCATCTATACATCTATATGTTTATTTACGTATCATTTAGAACATCTATCAATTGTGGCCCATCCAGATTTCAAACCAACCATTTTTATATTATTTATATTCAACTTTGCTCCATAAATAACTTGGTATACTCAACAACAAACATGGACATCTAGAAAATATATTTGAATATATATTAAAGTTTCAGGGACCAATAAAAAAGAAAAATGAGAGTGTAACAACCCAAAGAGGATGGGATACATCTTGGGCTTAGCACACAAAAAGTACTCAATAATTATTTGTTGAAGAAATGAATGAATAGGAAAATTATAAATGTAAGAGCAAGATTCAAAGGCAAAAATGCAGTATGCATTTTGGTTTCTGGGTAGCCAACACATACACAAAATGGTAAAACTAATAAAATCAGACTTTTTTTTGGATCAAAGTTTTTCCTCTGCGGGTGTGAAGTGTAGTCACTGAGGGGAGAATGTGAAGTGAGTCACTCTGCCTTGTGTACGGTGCATGCTTTCTCCTCATTTCCAAGAAGCTCTGTAGTGCTCTCTAGAATTCAAATGAGAGAATATAGCTATGGTAGGAAATGGAAAAAGTACCATTTCCTATCCATTTTCTAATGGTCCAGACTGTCAAATAATGTGCCAGCTGTGAAATTCTTAATAACTTCTTAAAATTAAATACATGGAACCTGTAAAGTATTTATTTTCTAGATAGAAAAAAGAAAGAAAATGCCAGACTCACACGTCACTTCAGCTTACTGTAAGAATTGTCACGGTACGTTTCCCAGCTCAGCGCTCTCCCAGCCACAGCTCTGCTGTGTGGAGCTCAGGCTGTTTATCTCCCTTGGTGCCAACCTCAGAGTTTAGAGATAGGAAAAAGACCCCCTAGTTTCTGTGACTTACCTTTTGTTACTCTGTTATTCATGAATTCATATGAACTTAAAAATTTTCATTTTTAGAAAGGAGATTTTTAAATACATTAGTGGTTTCAAGCCCCAGAATATGAATAAAATATTCCCATTTATGCAAATGTACTCACACCACATACACACAGCACAGTATAGTTGTAGTGTGTCTCTGGGTATTTATTTTTTCACATATTATTATGTCTCTTTGCATATCTAGGGTAACTGGCCATAATTCTGCATGATTCATGGGTATATACCACTGCAGACACACCCATACACTTTCCCAATTGTCATCTTCAGCCTTGCACACAACCGTTTCCCAACCTTCATGGCCTCGAGCATAAATATAATTTTCCTCATGTGTTTACTGATTTACTCTTCATCAGATACACACAGTCCTGTGACCATGACCTGCCATCTTATCTTGCCTTCCTTGGCCAAATGAAGGAACTGCAGTTGCCTGAAATTACTGTCTGGGTAACATATTATCAGTGGCAAAGTTTGGGACTTGTGTAAGGAGACTGGCACTTCTGAGCAATCAGTCCAGTGAATATCTGGAGCCAGCAGATGTTACTCTGCACATTTTATGCTTCATGACCTGTCCCTCCATGTAAAGATTATAATGTTTCATTTCTCAGTAAACTTAAATGAAAATCTACTATTTGAGAAAGAATATAATTTTTCCTGGGTAAACAGATCAATCTCGGTTCTCTAGTTTCTATAGTTAAAGTAAGTGCATTTTTCTCATGCTTTATTTAAAAGGTATCCCTTTACACAAGTTAAGTTTAGATGGTTGACAAAATTTAACAGGGCAGCCTGAGTCTGTAAGACCATTGACAAGTGAAGGTTTTTACGCAGAGATCATGTGTATACTTTTCATGCATTATACTAAATTAATAATTGAAAAATGTGGTTGAAAGTGTTCATAGATATAGCCCTGGCAACCACAATGTCTATATTACAGATTATGTGGCTAGACTGAAAGCTATTGTATGCAAAGAATGCCCAGCACCAACTTGTTTTTCTGAACACCATGAAAGTATGAATTATCGTATATTTACAGCAAAAAAATAAAACTGTTAAATCAGAAGGAAAAATTTAACCTTTGCATGAGAAGAAAGGTCTAACATGTGACTTTTACACTACTGACTGGAAAAAAATGCCTTCCCTACTGGCATTAGCCATGTCTAAAACGTTGCTCTCTAGCAAGATGTCTTTTTTTGGGTATGTCTTTTTTCAGAACACTGCTATACACTCCTCTCTTTGAGTCTCTCCATTTCTAGTGTGAATTTCCAGCATAAAAACTTCACTGCTCCCCAGAGTTTCTGGCTTTTATGCTAAAATGTTTTTCACTATAATTTTTGGTAATTACAATAATCGCCATAGAAAAAATATTTCATTGTCAATTTCTTTAGCACCAGAGTTTCCAAATGGGTTAGAAACCTCATTTTTATGCACTCTACCATGAAGAGTGGCAAACCAAGGAAGGGTCACAGGAATTTCTTTTATGTAGAAGATCCATTTTTTGTCCACATTATTAGTTTTTAGCATTACACAGTAAAGCACCCCAATTAGATTCCAAATGAGCAACAAATTTATACAGACTCACCATGTTTTTTTCCAGGCTGTGCTCACCACTTCTTCCCCTCCTTGCCTGACAATATGTTGCCATGCGATAAAAGCCCTGATGCCCATTTTCAACGATTAGCTGTACATCAGCATTACCACCACAAATCCACAAGTTTCACATCAAGCATTAAATGGGATGAATATTGATCTGCTAAAGAGGATTTATTTATTTCTAGCTCTATCCAAAGATCAACTGCTAGCAGCTTTTGGGGGATCTGTGAAGCTCTCACAGCACAAAGCTACTGCATACATGACACTGGACTTGACATTTCAGTTCTGGAAGAAAACCAAACAGTAAATTCAGTGCAATAATCCTAGATAAATAAGATGATCACTGGAAAAGCTGAGATAGTTAAGTGGTCTATCAGAGAAGTCCAGCGGATGGTATTGAACAGTTGCTACATAGAATCCTCACTCATGTCAATATGGTCCCAAACACCATCATATCAGATGCCAATATAATCACATTAAAACAGACTCTACCTCCTGCTTTGATTTCTCTGCCTGGGTATTTTTCTGGATTTACAAGTGATTGTAAATAATGTACAATGTGACAAAAGCTGTAGCCTAAAGGGTATGCACAATAATTATTTTTAATATGTGTAAGCTGCATTATAATGTAGCATGACATATATGAAATGCATGAAATTGAATTGTGCTATATAGCGTGCAGGAAGCAGCTCCATGTTCGGACTGGTAGCACAAGGGATGAAGGGCCAGATCTGTGTAACTTAAAGGCAGTCGGTTTAAAAAAACAAGAAAGATCAAATTCTGTCATAAATTTTCTAAGACGTGTGGAGTCTCTTTCTTCCCCCTCTCAATTTGTAATACCTGTTCCCCTGTATACCATTTCATTGCTGCAATCGCCTCACACTCACAACTGAACACTGGCTGAGCCAAATGAATGTTCGGCTTTTGCATGAATTCAGTGTTGCTGACAGAAGTGTCCTTAACTTGAACACACCGTAAATTTTCCCCCTGCGTTTTTGATTACCACAGAATGTGAAACTTGCATTTGTCTAATTTTTTTGAATGAGTTAGTAGAATTTGGCCAAACAATGTTATTTAATTTTTTTCATCATCAAAATTATAAAAAATAAGATAATTAAACAAACTTTATTAAAAATTAAGTTTAATATGGTGACATTGGTTAATCAGATCACATAGGTTTCAAGTGAACATTCCTGTGATACATGATCTGTATATTGCATTGTGTGCCCACTACCCACAACGTGTCTCTAAACATGAAAAATCTTTGGATCAATTAATTAATGTAACTGGTTCAACTTATTATATAAACTCAGATTGGTGTAACCCATTGCATAAATTCAGCAAGCTTGGTGTTTACAAAAGTAATTTATAATTAAACTAATGTAGTAAGAATGGTCATTTATGTGTTATTTTATACTGCTTTATTCCTATTAAAATACATCAACTGGAAAGTAGTCCATTTCACTTGGTATGTAGGGACACTATTTTAAAGGAAATGTTTCTTAAATCCATAGAGGTTGAAGGAGGAAAAGTCTTAGCTTTTAATCTATTCCCTACTGCACTATAGTGCTTGTTGTTCAATTCTTTACATTTGTTTTAATTATTAAACTTGTTAAACTGTAGAGTGAGCAAATCTAAATACCTGAAGAAATAAAAAGTAAAGAAAGAAGTCATGTAAACTGTGGTTTTGCATTTCTAAGACACCAGAAGCACTGTCTCAATTTGTAACTTTACCCTTTTGGAAAGAAAAATACTTCTATATTAATCACAATGTTTCTGGAAGCTGAAAAATCATGCTTTGTTGTGGATATTTGAAACTTGTGGTAGCAGATGTCCCGGGAAAAGGTACCACTTAGCTTAATTGGGGTTTGCCTACAGACTTGAGGGTCTAGATTGCCAAGGCCAAATGATGTTTATCAATTTAAACAGTGTCATTGAAAGAAAGGGACACTAGAATAAGCACTGCAAACTTACTTTCTTCACTCTCTGTCTGTGCAGTTCATTATGATTCATGTTAGTCACCCAGAAAATAGGGATTATATGATCATTTAAAAATAATTAAAAAAGATACAAACTGCAGAGGAGAATAATTTGGGGTTAGGTTCTGAGGTTTCTTTCAATCGCTAAGTTTGAAGCTCTTTTAAAGACTGGACATTTTGTGCTTTTTGTTTTTTTTAAAGGAAAACTAAGAATTTAGTAACAATATTACATACCAGTTAATAGTTCCTTTTTGGGACGTGCACTTTCCGTTTTTCTGAACCACATACCTTTTGGGAAGGAGAACAATGTGCCCCCTGAAAGGGAGGCTGGGGGAGGGGTCGCGACACAAAACTGTGATCCTGTATTTAGGGCATTCTCACACCATGGGTCCTCAAGTCTTCAGAGTTTCAAAGCATCCATGAATCCATAAACTACGGATCTCTAGTTTTAATACAACATACTTTTCAGAGTTTCCTGTGCATGAACGGGTTCTCTTGAATCATCTTACCTGTTCTCTGCCATGTCTCATCTTCCTTCTAAGCATCTCTTCTTTGGCAGTTTTTGTCAGAACATCCTCAATGTACGTTAACATATCTACAAAATCAGATACTTGAAGAGAACAAGAATCTCTAACGTCAACTAACTAGCTGTTTATCTTTGTTATGTTTAAAACTTATGAGTAGACACATAGTGATCATTCAATAAATGCTTTTTTATTACGCTAAATTTTCGGCCAGATTTTCTTAAACATGATTTCAATCAACTGTGCTTCACAATTCTTATGAATCAATTAATTAAGAGGAAATTGACCTATTCTAAAAATTAGTGAGTGTATTTATAGATGGCTTCAACAAAAATTTAAAAATTACCTACATTTAATAATCTATGTGCTTGAGGTTCTAAGACCCTTTCACATGTGTCTTGGTAGGTGTGACTCCAGTGTACCTGAACAGTCACACCGAAGCCGAGGCTGCAGAATGTCTGCCTCATTCTTCTTGGACATAATGCTGTTACCGAACAATAACTCCTTTCTTCAGAAACACTTCATAACATGTGCCACTGAAGTGCACTGCAGTGTTTGCGGTTAGAGGAACATGGTACAATTTCAGATAGGAAGGAAAGCATCCCTCTCTCTCCACACTTTTAAAAAAATCCGACCAGTCACACCTTTTCCCTTTCTGCGGCATGTGTAAGACAATATCCATTCTCTTTTTGTTGTTGTTGTTGAAGGTAAACCAAGGCCATTTAGCTAAATTGCTGTTTTTTGTGTGTTGATTGTTTATGCCAGCTAGGAGCAAACACGATTTAAAGGTGCTAAAGGCAAGCTCTCAGGCCATTGTATGGAGAGCTGCACTGGAAATTCGAGCTGAATTACTTAATCAAATGTCTCAATGTAAAAAGAGTGTGGAAGCACCGCTCTGTGGTACCTTATTTCAGAGACAGATCTGCTTGGATCTCTGCTACTGCTTTTCCAATTTCCTAACAAGAGTAAATTGGTTTTGCTACATTATTGTTCTTTCTCACGTTTCAGTTGGTCTTACCAGAGAAAATGGTTCAATGCTGTAGCAATGATTTGGAGAATACCAATCCCTTGATTCAGACAACAGGTTTTTATTTCTTCTCACCTATTGTTCTGGAGGATTTTTCTTCTTTTTAGAAACAGACTAGAACAAAGGACTATTGTTCTTAATATGCACTGCATTTGCTAGTAATATACATGGGAAAACATAAAGGAAGGGTTTTCTTTTCCAGTTACATATTATACTACTGCCTAATAAAAGTGCTAGCAGCATAAAAGGATGCAGTAAACCTCTCTAACAGTAGCTGATTTGTATGCAACAATGACCATAAGGGTAACTCTTCAGCAAACCTGAATCTCATATATAATGCATAGCAGTTAATAAATCATAGTAAAATCAGATGGCTTAGAGCCAACAATACCTAACTGGTAATGGAAAGGGTGGAAAGATTTATAGAGAGACAGATTCTGTCTGGATTTTGCTTTTAAGATGCTCACCAACTGCAGTGGGGTATCTTACATGGCTTCTAACTAAACGTGTATGTGTGTTCTTTTGATTCATTCCGTCTTTTTTTTCTGAGGGTCTTTTACAGGAAGCAGCCACCCTTTCTCTTCTACCACCAGGTGGAGTGTTTTGTACTAAACATTTAAGCTTTTACACTTAACTAGGAAAAGCCTTATAGGGGGAAAATGTTCCTTTTGAACTTCTAGTTATTTAAATAACAGGTTTTTAATAAGGTGTTTCCTTCAAAGAATACATGCAGATAAATAAAATACACTTCACATACTTTGAAACCTTTGCTACAAACTCTTTTTCTATAAATAGCATTTCACATATCTTGACAGAGAAGCAGGGTTAGATTTTTGCTTTATACTTTTAGAACAAAGTGCTTTTAGATGTGCTCATTGTTTCTCATTGCCAGTGTTTTACTGGCTGTATGTACCACATGAATCTTAGAAATGCAAAATTTGCAAATTTGTCACATGTCAAGAGAAAGAATATTGAAGACAACATGTGCCATACAGATCTGAGAGAATCATTCACTTCAAATCTGTTTTTGGTTATTAGTAGGTCTTGGCTAATTTCCGGTGCTGACATGGGCTATTGAGATGTGTGGCAAACATGTCACCTCAGAGCTAGAAATATTTGAACCTACTGAATTATGACCTCTTACAAATTCTTAACATTAAAAAAAATGAAGATGAATAGCTGAAGTCGGTAGTAGAAATTATTAATGCCTTTGTTTAGTTGCCTACATAATTTTCCACCCTGTACAGACTCAAGGCATTATTTTAGATTGATTTACATTTTACCGTTAGCTTTTGATAAAGTGTGGAAAGGAGATCCTCTTGAATGTATAGTGCTAATGTACGTATTTCACTAAACACTATGTGTGTCATCGTGTCTCTTTAACGATGTGTATTAGAGGTAAGATAGAACATACAACAACACTGGCTGTTTTTCTCTTGCCCAGTGCATTAGGATTATTTGCTTTCAATTATGATAGCCACAAGATGGCAGTAATTCCTTATTAAATGGTCAGTCACCTCTGCTCTGGATAACAGGGCTGTGACTGACTCCTGGTGAGCCAGAAGTAGGAACATTAAGATAAGGACCTACTAGGGTCAAGGGCAAAAATAAAATGTTGCGTGGGTTAGAGATAATAAGAGTGAGTTAAAGCAGGGTAAAATTAGTTTTATCCTGCTGTCTTTTAGTTTTTGGGTGGCAGAAATTTCAGGTGAAATGGTGAAATCAATTGGAATGATCCTCTAGAAAGCATAATTATAAAATGACTACTTTGGAATGATCTGAGATGTTACTGGTTTCCTTTCTCTACAACACACAGTAATTACGTAATCTTCCAACGTCTGCACTCAGGCTTGTTGTGGCGGTTTTAGTTCTTGGTACTCATGCGACGGTACTGCAGTGATGCTCAGAGATTATCTGCAACGGTTAAGTAGAGATGTTTCACTATAAAAATATTCATGTGTCCTTGAAATAAAATATTAACTCAAAACAAAAATAACTGGAAGCAAAAATGCAGAATGAAGTGCTCCAGAAGTATGCTTGCCTTAGAGCTCTCTGAACTTGAAGGATGCAGAACAGTTTAAAATACACCACATTTTAAGATAGTAGTGGTACAAGTCCAGGTGTAGATAGCAAAACAAGTCTGAAAATAGTACATTTTTTCTGTTTATTCTCCAAAAATGATTCCAACTGATAAAAAGTGAGCTGTATTTTTGTTAACGTTAGCCAACCTGGAAAGAATACTTATAAGTTGGAGATTTACAAGTAAACATTGTTAGTAAAAATACTATTGTTTCATTATGTAAATAAGATATAAAGCTAGAGGAAGCAATGGTTCAGAAAGTTATTTGTCACAGAGATCCAAAAGGCTACATATGGTTAAGGTCGGAATAATACCACATACAATTAATGTTTCCATCTCAAATGAATTGGCTTAAGTTTTACATGTTTAATGGAAAGGAACTTTATTTTTTTGTCAATATGTGCAAAGCTTATTTCAACTCTATTTTGTATGAATGATCTCTAATTACCTGCTCCATGTTATGATTCTGAGGACAGCATTTCAGGATTCTGATGAGTTTTCTTTGTGTCTATGCATTCAAAGAGAAGAGTCAAGGGAGTTATATGGATGCGTCAACCTTAAAATGTTATTACTGGTAATATCTAAATGGAAAAAACATATTTGAAAAATAAGGCTTAATATTTTGATTCTGTTTGTTTGTATTATATATTTTGTTTGCACAGATCCAGTGACTGAAACAATATTTGATTTTATTCTTTCTATTCTGAATTAACTAAAATGGCCTTTTGTTTAAGAGAAGTTCAATGAATTTAGTTCAATTTCTCACTTTAAATATACAAGCAGAAGCTAAATTTAGTTCTTATACATACATAACATTTAATATATATTTAAAAATGTCTCCATGCATATTAAATCCATGAGTATAGAATCATCTTAAAGCCAGAATTAAAGCAGATATACAGTTATCATAGCAAGAGGACTGGGACTGTGGCTAATGTTTACTTCATGCAGATAGACTTTCTTTAAAAGGAGAGGGACCATATTTAGAGAAAGAAATTGAAGAAAAGGGTGGTTGAGGAAATCTGTTTCTTTTATTGGTTTGCTTATAAGCTTTGATTTATTCATGATATGAGTATTATAAAATATAACCTTGGAAATTCTGTACCAGTGAAATAAATTTCTCCTGAGAAGTAGATACTTCTGAAGCCATGAAACTTTCAAACAGAAAAGACTGAAGACTAATAATTTAGTTTTTAAATTTTTTTTCAAAAATCTATCTACATTAAATCATCAAAGCCTTTAAAAAGATGGTTAGATTTTAAGATGGAAGACTGGATATTTACTAATCTACAAGGAAATAATTTAAAGTATGCAAAATTACTTATTATGGCATAAAGAAACTATATAGTGTATAGTTCTACACAGGTAACATTTACACTCAAGTATTAGTAACAAAGTGCAATATTTTTTAACGAATGTGTAAATTTAATCCAATTTATTGTATATTAAAGTATTTAAATAAACTAAGCAAAATCATGACTGAATAAGACATTCCTCATTTTTGTCCCCTCCTTCAACAGCACCTCTATCCACAGTCAAAGATGCCCTTTTGGGAGCTGTGAGATGCAGTGGTACATGTCAAGGTACCTGGGAGAAGTCTAACCCACCCATGGGTTGGGTCTTAAACAATTACCTACAGATGAGAGATCCTTTGTGAAAGTCCAAGTTTCCAGCAAAGAAGTTCTAGCACGTTGTTGGAGTAAAAAAGTACAAGTTTGAATGCATTGCAGAGAATAGTTATGAAGACTGGAGGAGATGGCCACTATTTCAAATACAAAGAAGGCAATGCCAAACTTCAAGGCACATGAAACGTCAAGGGAATGTGACATCACCGAAGCATTAAAATAATCTTTCAGTAACCAATATGAAACACATTGAGATCTGTGATTTAACTGTTAAAGAAACCACAATAGCTGTTTTATGGAAACGCAATGAGCTACTAGAAGGTACAGAAATCTCAAGAAAGAAAAGATAAATACGTAAAGTGATAGATGTGTTAATTAACTAGATGGGGAAATCCTTTCAAACATACACACATATAAAATCACCATGATGTACACTTCAAATATCTTTCTATTTCCATGACAATTATACCTCAAGAAAGCTGAATTTTAAAAAGAACAACTTACAAAGAAATAGAGAAATAAACAACTTAACAAAATTGGGGAAATGATATATGAACAAAATGAAAAGTTAAACAAAGACATAGAAATAAAAAAATAATCAAATAAAAATGCTGGAGCTGGAAAATGTAAATGAAATAAAAAATGCTGAAATTTCCCCAAATCTGGGAAGAGATTTAGACATCTAATTTCATGAAATTCATTAGATAACCGAACAAACCCTCTGGAACAAAACCTTGGAAATCCTCTCCAAAACACATTATAATGAAATGATCAAAAATCAAAGAGGAGAATCTGGAAAACAACAAGAGGAAAAAGAATTGTAACCCATAAGGCCATCAGGATACTTGTCAGCAGATACCTTATAGACCATGAGACAGTGAGATGATATACAGGGTGAGGCAAAAGTGGGTTTACATTTGTTCGAATGGAAAATATTGCAGTAATGAATAAATAATAATACAAGAGTAAACTCCGTGTTTGCATACTCATAACTGTAAACCTACTTTCGCTCCACCCTGTATTCAAAGTGCTGAAAAAAATACCTTGCCAACCAAGAATACTCTAGCCACTAAAGTTATTCTTCAAAATGAAGGAGAAATATTTTCAAATGAAAGCTAAGGGAGTTCATCACCAGTTGATCTACCTTGCAAGAAATGCTGAAAAGAGTTCTTTAAGCTGAAATAAAGGATGCTAATTAGAAACATGAAAACATATGAAAATATACAACATACTGGTAAAGGTAAGTATAGTCACGTACCACTTAACAATGGGAGTAAGTTCTGAGAAGTGCACATGTTAGGTGATTCTGTTGTGTGAACGCCATAAAGTATATTTACACAAACCTAAATGGTCTAACCACTTATACACCTAGGCTATATGGTATATCATCACTGTATATGTGGTCCATTGTTGACTAAAACAGCATTATGTGGTACAGGACTGTGTAGTCTAATTCAGAACATTCTAATACTGTAACACAGTTGTATATTAAACATATAACTCTACTATAAAAGTTAAAGGATAATGGTATTAAAAATAACTATAGCTACAATAGTTTGTTAATAAATACGGAATGTGAAAGAGGTGAACTGTGCCATCGAAAACGTAAAAAAAGTAAAGAGTGAGGTTTTGTATGCAAGTGGAGTTCAGTTTTCAACCATGTAAAACACTGTTATATCTATGAGATATTTTATGTAAGCCTCATGGTGACCACAAGGCAAGAACCTACAGTACATTCACAAAGGAAAAAGAGAGAGAATCAAGGCATACTGCTGTGGGCAATATCAATTCATCAAGAAAGGCAGCATGAGAGGGAAAAAAGGAATGAGAGAATTAGAATATAGTCAGAAAAAATTAAGATGGCATCAGTATGTTTATACCTATCCATAATTATTCTAAATGTAAATGGATTAAATTTTCCAAATAAAAGACATAGATTAGCTGGATGGCTAAAAAGTGAGATCTAACTACATGTTACCTAAAAAAGAGTAACCTCGGCTTCAAGGAAACTGATAGACTCAAAGTGAAGGAAGAAAAAAGATATTTGATGCAAATGGAAACCAAAGGAGTGCAAAGGTAGCTGTATTTATATTAGACAAAATAGACCTTAAGCCAGTAACTGCAACAAGAGACAAAGTAGGTCATTACAGAATGATAAAGGATTCAACTTATCAAGAAGGTATAATAATTGTAAACATATATGCACCCAACATCAGAGCATCTAAGTATATTAAGCAAATACTAACAAATGTGAAGGGAGAAATAGACAAGAGGGATTACGTCAAAAGCAAAGATTAACAAGTTAGATTACATCAAAGATTTTGCACAAAAAAAGAAACCATTAACAGAATAAAAGGCACCTACAGAATGGAAGAAAATACCTGCAAATCATGTATCTAACATGGGGTTAACATCCAAATCTGTAAGAAATTTATACACTCAATATAAAACAACATTCCACTTTATAAATTGGCAAAGGAACTAAATAGACATTTTCCCAAAGAAGGCATACAAATGGCCAATGGGTATATAAAAATATGCTCAACATCATTAATCATTAGGAAAAATGAAAATAAAAGATATAACCTCACTTTTTTAGAGTGACTACTATCAAAAAGACAAGAGACAAAAAGTGTGGAGAATGTGGAACCCTTCCACACTACTGGTGGACACTGTATCCTGGGGAAGAAGACAGATTAGTATTACCTTAAAGATTAAAAAAAAACATCTCAAACTTAAACGGGATGGTGATCTCTATTCCATTTCTATCTAATCTATTGGTCTGCTACCAGTTTATCAACTGGGACCACAGCGCATGACAGCAGCCAAATTCAATCCAGTAGTAGCAGCAACTATTGCTGTTGGGACTAATAAAGAATTTTTTTTTTTTTTTTTTTTTTTTGCCAAAGTAGATTAACATAGTTTCTGGTATGTAGCATGTACCAATTTATTTGACAAATGCTCTTATCTTTATGTAGAGGAATACCAAAAAAACCTTGTACCCACATGGGATGAACGAAAGTAAACTTTATGACCTTACCCCAGGGCTCTAGTAAAAAGACTAGTCCTCCGTTATAACATAGCGGAAAGTGTGCTGGCTCATCTGGAAATCCTGAGGAATCAAACACTGGTCCCTGGTGTTGGTGACACTTAACTAATTTGACCAAATAATCAAGAAATGGCAAGTATATTGGAGGTCTTGGTAAGAAACAAGCTCTTAAGAGGGTGAGAGATAACAAAGATTTAGGGGCCCTCATGGATGAAGTTCTAACTGTCCAGTGGTCTTGGGCAGGCTCTTCTATCTAAGCAGAGGATAAATTATTGTAGCTTGTTCTTTCCACCACTACAAAAGTAGTACATTTCTTAATAACTCTTTCTGGATTCAAAGCATCATATTCTATACTTGGGAATACTGTTTCAAGCTGAATCCTCTGTGCCAAAAAAGTTTGTCAGATTTGAGAGAGGTGAAGAGTAGGAAAGTGTTCTGTAGCAGCTTCATAATGCAACGTGAGCAGTCTTTATGACCATCTATGCTGCAGTGAGGGTAGGAGCTCCTTCTTTCTTTCCGTTGTGTGGTATTCTATTGTGTAAATGTACCACAGTTTTGTCATCCATTCATTTACTGATTTCATCCATTTCATCCAATCATTTTTTTCATCCAATTCATTTACTAAGTGATGGGCACTTAGGTTGCTTCCAGCACTTGGCTATTATAAATTATGCTGCTATGAACATTGGGGTGCAGGGATTCTTTTGAACTGGTGTTTCAGGATTCTTAGAGTATAATCCCAACAGTGGTATTGCTGGGTCAAAAGGCAGTTTCATTTTTAGTTTTCTGAGGAAATTCTATACTGTCTTCCACAGCGGCTGCACCAGTCTGCATTCCCACAAACAGTGCACTAGGGTCCCCTTTTCTCCACAATCTCACCAGCACTTGTTTGTTGATTTGTTTATGATGGCCATTCTGACTGGTGTGAAGTGGTATCTCATGTGGTTTTAATTTGCACCTCTCTGATGGCTAGTGATGCTGAGCATCTTTTCATATGTCTCTGCGCCCACTCTATGTCCTCCTTGGAGAATTGCTTGTTCAAGTCCTTTTCCCATTAGCTGATTTTAAAGTAAATTATTAAATCACAAGGGATACTTAACATAAAGTGAGAATTATTTCTAAATTTGTAGGAATGTTGTAATGCTGAGTTGAACAATATTATAAATATCATTTCTGTATACCTTCATACTCTGTATTCCTACACAAATATACATTACATTTAGTTAACAAAACTTTTTCTTTATATTGTCACTTTATTTATCATATATATTTATCTTTTATGCATACATTTTTATATTGGTTAGTTTGTTCCAGTATGTTTCTCTCAAAATCAAGTCAACACATATCTTTTGTTGTCCTGTACATTTAAAAATAGAAAGTGATAGAAACATGTTTTGTGTCTAGTGGAAAGACTTCTACATCTTTTACCAAAGGTCAGTACTATTTAAATATTATTTTAATAATTTGTACATCCTTGAAAGGATACCAAAAGATAATTATTGCAATCCCTATGCATCTTACTGTTCTAATACCCTCAGAGAATTTATGAATGAGGCTGTGTTCACTATCTACTTCTATAGTCTACAGTTACTTTTGAATTACTGCGAAATTCCCTTTCCAGCTTTGTAACATCTGGTCAATTCTCCATTATTGTGTTATGAAAATATGGTTTCTACTCTAAGAAGACAAGCAACCCAATTAAAAAACGGGCAAAGGACTTGAACGGACACTTCTGCAAGGAGGACATACAGAGGATCCAGAGACACATGAAAGGATGCTCAGCATCACTAGCCATCAGAGAGATGCAGATAAAAACCACGGGGAGATACCACTTCACACCAGTTGGAATGGCCATCATAAACAAAGCAACAAACAGCAAGTGTTGGAGAAGTTGTGGAGAAAAAAGGGGACCCTAGTGCACTGTTGGTGGGATTGCAGACTGGTACAACCACTATGAAAAACAGTATGGAATTTTCTAAGAAAACTAAAAATGGATCTATCTTTTGATAGGATTACATCCTAAGAACCCTGAAACACCAATCCAAAAGAACCTATGCACCCCTATGTTCATAGCAGCACAATTTACAATAGCCAAGTGTTGGAAGCAACCTAGGTGCCCATCAGTAAACGAATGGATCAAAAAACTGGTACATTTACACAATGGAATTCTATGCAGCAGAAAGAAAGAAGGAGCTCCTACCCTTTGCAACAGCATGGATGGAACCGGACAGCATCATGCTATGTGAAATAAGCTAGGCGGTGGAAGACAAATACCATATGATCTCATCTTTAGCAGGAACCCAATCAACACATCAAACAAATAAGCATAATATAACCAAAGACACTGAAATAGAGAACAGGCTGACAGTGACCAGAGTGGAGAGGGGAAGGAATTTCAGGGGAAAAGGGGAAGGGTTTACAGGAACAAGTATAAAGGACACATGGACAAAAGCTATGGGGGGTGGAAATGGGAGGGAGGTGGGGAGGGCTGGGCAGTGGGCGGGGATGGGAGTAAAAGACAGAAAACTGTACAAGAACAACAATTAAAATAAAATTTAAAAATATGGTTTATAGTCCTTAATCATTCTCTGCATCATTTGTATCTCTACAAAAGTACACTTACATCACATTAAATCATTTTAATTGCATGTGAATAGTCTTTACTGATTAATATTACATAACTTTATGTTATTTATGTTGAAATGATTAATTAATTCTGAAATATGATTAATAATCTTAACAAACCAAATATAAGCCATTTATTCATATTATTAAATTCTGACTTTGCATTTTAGAGTTAATAATTGTATATTTATATACTTATTTGATCAATAAATATTAATTTGTTCTTGACTGTAATTTAGATCCCTGCATTAGGCAGGAAACAAGAAAAACATAGTTTTTGTGCACAGACAGCTTGTCAACTAGGTCTAGGAGACTCATAGACAAACAATTAGAATAAAATCTGTTATATGTTTGATAGGAAGATATGGTGTCTACTAGTCATATCCTTCTGTAGTTTGAAATCAATATTAAAATAAATTGTTGACTTTTCTGAATTGTTGGCCAAATTCCCATGGAATAATATTTCTAATTTCAACTTAGTTCTCAACTGATAAATAACTTCAGACAATCTCAGAAATGCAATCTCCTAAATTATTTTCTTTCCTGAATCTTATCAGTTTCTCCTAATGGTAAAAAGCTTCAAGATCATCCTTTATTTTATATTTTATGGCTTGGTATATATTTTTAACATGAGCTTTTACATAAGGTTATCATACTGTGTAATTGACCACTAAATTATTCATTCAAGACGCAATTCAAAAGATGGCTCTTTCAGAACTCTCTTTGTCATCAAAAGTTCATTTTTAATGCTATAAGCTCCTGTCTATGTAAAAGTCCCTTGTATAATCTATGATACATTGTGACCCATGCACACATTTCTCCTAACTGTCATAACTGTCACTTTGTTTTTTAATCTTCAAGGGCAAAAACTGATTTTTTTGTCTAGTATTGAACATTCCTTATATTTGGGTCAAGTTCTGAAATGTATTATTGAATCACAGTAATTGCTTGATGATGAAAATTCTAGAATTGCTCCCTGATCACTTGACCAGTTAACGACATTACTGACATTTATGATGTTCTATATTACATTTGGGGACTGTGAGTTTTCCCCATTTTTCTAATATTCTCCACTTCTTTCTTTGTAAATTTCTTGAAGGGACAGACAATACCTCATTCAGCTTCACAACATACAGCATAATGTTCTTCACATAGAAGGCACTCAATAAATACATATCTAATTAACCAATAATATATTATTATACTAGTCAACTGCATCTGCTATAATAAAATACTACAGACTGTGTAGCTTAAGCAACTGAAATTTATTTTCTCTCATTTCTAGAGGGTTGAATTCTGAGGTTAGGGCATCAGCTTCATCCGTTTCCGGGAAGGGCTCTCTTTCTAGCTTGCAGATGGCTGCCTTCCTACTGTTCCCTCACATGGTGGAGAACGAGAGGACTGGTGTCCTTTCTTCTTCATATAAAGGCACCAATCCTGTCAGATTAGGGCCCCACTCTCATGACCCCATTTAATGTTATCACTTCTTCACAGGCTCTGACTGCAAATATAGTCACATTAGGGCTTCAACATACAAATTTTGGGTAGGGACGCATACATTCAGTCCATAACAATTACTAATATAATCATTAAGACATAAAGTGCATATATGAACTTGTCATCATGTACACCACAAATCAATTATAAAATGAGTACAAATCATTTTTCTTTATTGAGTAAATGGTAATTTGGGAAAAAAACAACTACAATATAGTTGTTTTTGTAAACCCATGTATGCAAAAAACCTTATTTTCTCTCTCTAATAAGTAATATTTTTCAGAATTTCTCATATAGCTTTTTTTGATCATCTTCAGATAATCCCAAAAATAAAAAAGGAGCATCTTCAATTTCTCCTTTCTCTAACTCTCTTATCTAACTAGTCACAAAGTCCAGTCTGCTTACTTCCTACATGTCTCCTGAATCTCTTTCCCCTGTTTGTTTCCATGGCCACTGCCTCAGTTCAGGTACTTCATTTATATTTGATTACAGACTAATGCAAATGACTACACACTGGTCACCCTGGCTTGAGGGAGGAGAGGGGTTGTGTGGGAGAATGTTACCTGGTGTTGGCTGACTGAGTTCAATGCCCCATTCTGCCTTTCAGTGGCTGTGATGCCTTTTCAAATATGAAATATAATTATCTTCTCATATAATTTATAGTAATTATATTAAATGTATTTAGGTCGTCACTAAATAAAATAACACTTTCATCTAGTAGGCTCTTAACACATATTTTATTCTTTTTTCCATTTTCTAGTTTCTATTTTCTTCTATATTCTCCTCAATGCAGAAATTCCTGTAAAGCTCCTATTTGTACATAAGGTTCTCCTGCCACAAATTATATACTTATAGATGATATATCATGAATGGTAGAAGAAGAGGGCATATCAATGATAAAAGATGGGATCTTGGTAGTTGAGAAATGTAAAAGTATGCTATTAATACTTGGGAGAAAACAGTAAAAAATATGTGAGTGTGCATGTGTGTGTCACAATTCTTATTAATTTGAAGAAAAAGATAATGTGTGCTTGTATAAATTTATCAATTCAGCATATAGTTATTGAGTACCTGCCTTGTGCCACATACTCTCCTACAGCTATGAGTAAGACAAGACATATTTCTACTCTAAATTAATAGAATAATAAACATAGGACCATAGTGCAATGTGTTAGATGACTAAATAAGACATTAACATGGTGCTATGGAAGTAACAAAGACATATTCCTAGAAAAGTTGCCATATGATCCATAGTAAAGGATGACTAGGCAGAAGTACCAGTAAATTAGTAAAAAACAATAAAAATAAATAAGATATCTATCCAGAAGGTATTCAGACATGTAATATGAAAAATAGAGACATTTATTGAAGAAGGTACAAGATACAAGAAACATTGTACACAGAACAATGACACCTCAGTCCCCTTCAAAGTAGGCACCTTGGGATCTCACACAGTTCTCCCAGTTGCCATCAGCTGCTCTGTTGTATTTTCCTGAATCTCATCGACAATCTGAAATCTCTTCCTGTTCAAAGGTGACTTTAGTTTTGGGAAAAGCCAGAAATAGCAGGCCACCAAATCTGGGCTATATGGGTGCTGACTCATCTGGGTGATTTGATGTTTCACAAAATGAGATGTAATGCCTGAGTGGACATGCTGTCATGATTAAGCTGCCAATCACCAGTTGCCCATAGCTGCAGTCATCTGAATCAGCTAAATAGTTTCCATGGAGGAATGTTCAAGCTTTATGCAAAATTTGATGCAGATTTGTAGCTCTATTTGCTCAGTCATTTTGAATGTGATGGCCACACAGTACCCATGCTCACTCAACAGCTTATACTACCCCCACTGATTAGTACTAAGAAGTCATCATTGTTCATGCATGCACATTCCACTCCACTCTCCTTGGCTGCCAGGTTACATCAATGTAGTGCAAACAGTTCTTGTTATATTAACAAATGGCTGTACTTTTCTGGGTAGACTATATACACACACGTGCACACACATATATTTACAAGGATTAGCATGTTCCAAGATATGGCATCATCATCATCATCATCATCATCATGTAATAGTAAGATAACTTACAATGTAATGAATATATTCTAGTAATTTTTTATGTGTTTTATATATTTCTATATATTAGAAAGTAGTTTTAAAGCTTCCTGTACCTTAAGTATCATGTATATTTTTTAGATTTGGGGGGCATTTTTGAATAGGGCTTGCATATTCCATAATTTAGGAATTTTGTCTTTTTAATTTAAAAATTATTACTAGTATTTTTCTTACTTTATATAATTATGTCTATATTTTGCTGTTTTGATAATTTATTCATATGTAAAACTGTCTGTGCTAAGGACTTTTCAGAATATGGGCTATATTACATAACTAACAACAGAATAGAGACTACAGTTAAATAAACACACACACATATGCATAGAAGATTAAGGGAAAGGTTAGAATCAGGTTCAGGGAAACAAAAATGCTAAAAAATTTCTATAAAACCTAAGTGGTATAGGTGGAGGATTTAAAAATGACAGGTTAAAACACTGATAATAAAACCCATTGATCAACAGTAGTAAAGGCACAGACAGAATAATTGCTAGGCTGTCCCACAGTACAAAAACGTTACAAATAAATTTAACAAGTGTATGTTAGAATATTTTATTGAAAATATTATTTCATTTCTGTATTTGTTACTTCAGATAAATAATTTTCAACAAACTTATATGTAACTAATTTTAATGAACCAGATGACTACGTGTATTGAGAATAAGATTGGAAATATAGAAGTACATGTAGGTAAACATGACTAGCCTCCTTGCACAACCATTGCCAAAATTACGACTACATAACAAAACAACTATTGCCCAGAATCATCAGAAAGTTGAGCTGTATGGAAGCCTGTCAACCAAGGAATTAAAGAAGTCACATTCATCCACATGGGTTGTGGGGTAGAGACAGAGACACGGAGATGCATAATGGGCTTTCCAACATCCACATGTGGTGGATAAAAATAGGGGAAGGATACCTCAGGATGGAGGGATCCCAGCCACACACCAGACCACCCAGCTCTGGGTTCCAGTGCCAGGAAGATAAGTTCCCATAACTTCTGGCTGTAAAAACAAGTGGGGGTTGGGGTGGCAGAAGAAACAGTGGGATTCTCAGGCATCTCCTCTTAAAGGGTCTGCAACAACATGACTTATGCAGACTCACTCCCTCTGAGCTCCAGCACCAGGACAGCAGGTGGAAGGGCACCAGTGGCATACAGAGAATAACTGAAGTGTGTGGCATCACAGCAAGTGCTGGGGGGTCAGCTCCCTCCCAGAAAAAATTCCAGAGGCAAGGCAGCAGCCATTGTCCCTTTGCTGAGCTGTCCCCACACAGAACCACAGAGTGGCAACGCCATATCTTAGACTCCACGAATCTGGTTCACACAGGTTGCCCCACTCTGGCAATTACCTAAGGCTCTGCCCCATCCAACTTACCGGTGAGCTTTTCTACCATAGGCCACACTACTAAGATAGGGAGTCAAATCAGCATTACCTAATAAATAGAAACAAACATAGGGAGGCTGCCAAAATGAAGAGGCAAATGATATGGTCCAAATGAAAGAACAGAACAAAACTCCAGAAAAAGAACTAAACAGAATGAAGATAAGCAATTTGTCAGATGCAAAATTCAAAACACTGGTTATCAGGATGCTCAAAAAACTCATTGGGTACTTTGACAGCATAAAAAAGGCACAGGCAGAAATGAAGGTTATATTAAGTGAAATAAAGAAAAATTTATGGGGAATCAACAGTGGAGTGGATGAAGCTGATAATCAAATCAATGATTTGGAACATGAGGAAGAAAAAAAACATTCAATCCGAATGATGAGAAGAAGATAGAATAAAAAAATCAATGATAGGGTAAGGAGCCTCAGGGAAAATTTCAAATGTACCAACATTCGAGTCATAAATGTCCCGGAAGGAGAAGAGAAAGAGCAAGAAATTGAAAACTTATTTGAAAAAATAGTGAAAGAAGACTTCCCTAATCTGATGAAGGAAATAGACATACATGTCCAGGAAGTGCAGAGAGTCCCAAACAAGATGGAGCCAAGGAGGACCACACCAAGACACATCATAATTCAAATGCCAATGGTTAAAGATAAAGAAACAACCTTAAAAAGCAGCAAGAGAAGAGCAGTTGGTTATCTACAGGAGAGCTCCCATGAGACCATCAGCTGATTTCTCAAAAGAAACTTTGCAGGTTAGAAAGGGCTGGCAAGAAGTATTAAAAATGATGAAAAGCAAAGACCTACAAACTAGATTACTCTATCCAGCAAAACTATTGTTTAGAATTGAAGGGCAGATAAAGTGCCACCCACACAAGGTAAAACTAAAGGAGTTTATCATCACTAAGCCATTAGTATATGAAGTGTTAAAGGAATTTATTTAAGAAAAAGAAGAAGAATATCGAAACTATGAACATTAAAATGACAATAATTTCACAACTAGCATCACATTAAATGAAAACAAACTAGGTGAACAACCAGAACAGAAACAGAATCAGAAATATGAAGATCCTTTGGAGGGTTATCAGTTGGGAAGTGGAGAGGGGAGAATGGGGGAAAAGTTTTGGGGATTAAGTACAAATGGTTAGGTTCAGAATAGACAGGGGGATGTTAAGAACAGTATAGGGAATGGAATAGTCAAAGAACTTATACACATTACCCGTGGACATGAACTAAGGGGGATGATTGAGGGAAGAAACGGGGGTAGTGGGTGGAGGAGGGCAAAGGTGAAAAAATTGGGACAAATGTAATAGCGTAAGCAATAAAATATATTTTAAAAAAGAGAATAAGAATAGACTGACTCAGTAGTGTCAGGTATTAAATGCCATGCTACAAAGAGGGTCTTATTTCAAATCAGAAGGGAATGAAGATTTCCAGGGCCTGTGAAAAAACAGTTTTTTTATACTAGTTTTAACCAAGCCAGAACTTTTAGGAGATGATCTAACTTCAATTACAAAGCTCATAATACACTAGCAAAGTTTTTCTAAGTGTTCTCACATATATTTTTATTAAATTCTCAGAACTATTTAAAGTAGGTAGGGTTTTGATCCATTTCTTCATTTATATATAGATAAAAATGTTGAGATACAAAGGTTGTTTATTGAGAGTCTTTTCAAATGCCAGTCTCTGGTGCTTCTCCTACCAGTCCATTGAAATCATGTCTGGATCTTACTTGTCTTAAGAGTGATCTCATATGTCAAAATGCCTTATGTTAAGGACTTTTTACTATATTATAAGTAGATCATCTTGGATATTTTCTAAGACTTTCCTGCTCTATACTAGATTCTACTACAATTGTGAGGAATATTATATTTTCATTTAAAAAGTTGCTACACTGTTTTCCCAAATAACATCACTGTCGAAAGTATATTTAAACATTCATTGGATTTCCATCGCTAATGACAAAGATCCATGCCCAGTTTTAATAAAAAATGAAGTTAGAAAAGAATTAGAACCATAGCATTTTATTTATTTTTTTAAATTTTGTATTTTAATTTTGATCTTGTACAGTTTTCTGTCTTTTACTCCCATCCCAGCTCACCACCCCAGCCCTCCCCACCTCCCTCCTATTTCCACCCCCCATAGTTTTTGTCCATGAGTCCTTTATACTTGTTCCTGTAAACCCTTCCCCTTTCCCCCTGTGAACCATAGCATTTTATAAATAGTGTTGTGTGTTTATTATTTAAAATTGCTTATAAAAAGTAACCAATGACATTGTACATCCAGGGGTTAATACATTGTGTTCATTACATAGGCAAACTTCAAAAAATAAAGAACCATATCCATATGATACAGAGTTAGTAAAATAAATGCTGTTCAATTTAAGAATTTGCCTTGAGGTAGTCCATAGTGTCAGTAGGTTAATTTATTTATGTATTATCTTTAAGATGCAAAATTTTGCAATCTTTTAAAACATGAGGTAATTTTTAATATACCTTTATGATATTTTTGTTTTTGTAGCTTCTAGTATTTTATGTAAGCACTAGCTACATTTTTTTTTATGACTTGTCAGTTTCCTATTCTAAAATCTAAAACAAGAAAAGGACAGGAAGACAAAGAAAAGGTAAGAAAACAGGTGTACTCAGGGCATTGAGACATAGTGGACAGTATTTAAAAGCCCACACAGAAAGCAATTGCTGTTAGTTCAAAGAATAAGTAAGTGACTAGCAGTTTGGACTTTTCACGGCAGAACAATGCACGGATGAGCTGAGGGCATTAGTCTCTGAAAGAAAGCTGGCCCATTACTAACTAGTAATTATAGTTAATCAGCAACAATTGTCTTGGCCAAGATACAGATCGACACTGAGCACTAACCTAACAGGACTAATGAAGGTAATGGGGGATGAAGAAAGCCTGATGGAACTCAGTAAGGCACTGAATAAATGAGCAGATGATTCCATCTCAGTTCACCCTCGGCCTGTTGTTTCAATCCAGGAGGCGCCAGCTTTCTTCAAATCAGGGAATACAGATGTAATTTCCAGCACTGACATTGGGAAGTGGTTAATGTTCAGCACAAGGAGTAATATTGATCTACATAGCCCGCACCGCATCAGCATGGTGGTGTGTCTTTTAATCTTGGTACTCAAAATGTGGTTTGAGGACCAACCCAATTGACATATGCAGACTCTCAGGCCCTATCCAAGACCCACTGAACCCAAATCTGCATGTTGACAAGATCTCCAGGTAATTCTTGAGCTGCTTGATGTTTGAGAAATGCTGGCTTTCTAAACTGAGGGAATGCCTTGACCCTAGTTGTCATGTCTCATATTAGCTCTTCAGGGGTAGTAGTTTCTTAGAGAGGGATGAACTTTAATTGTTGTTTAATAATAACAATTTAATAATACATACAATACTCTTCTCAATAAAAGTATTGTATTTGAGAAGAAAAAGCTTTTTTCCCCTAGTGTTTTTTAATCTAAGACAGTACTCACTTTTGCAAAAGGAGAGGTGAGAGGTCTCCTCTGGGAGGGAAGAGCTAGGCCAGCCTGTATAAACAGAGCATACAACACGAAGCCTTCCAGTAGATTAAAATACACTTTTGTTTGTGCTGCAACACTGTATTCCAAGAAGCCAATGCACTTCACACAGATAATTCATTTTTACAGCTCCAAGTAGGTAATCAGCATCATCGTTCCTGTTTCATCCAGTGACGAGAGGGCTTTTGAATGTGAGAAAGTTACATGATTTGGGCGACCCATTCAGTGGAAGCTTTGGAACTAAAAATAAACTTCCTACTTTCTGGCCATTTCATGATATGTATTATAAATATCATATGAATGTCAGGGTCTATTTTGATGTACTAGACATTTGCCTTAACTGGATGGATTTAATGTCAAATTCTTGGAATTGTATGTATTTTAGCTTTGGCTTTGTGGATCCCAGGTATTTATATTGTACACTTAATTTTGATGAACATTCTTAACAAGTACAAGATATTTAGGTACTTACCCAGATAACTCCACACACTAAAGGTAGGGAAGAAGTGAGCTCATAGACACTAGGACTTTGCTATACAATAGCTACTTCACAATTGTTATCTCAATCATTTATGGCAACACTACAAGGAACATATCTTTTTTTCACATGAAAACTGAAGCTAAGAAATGCTAACTAAATAATCTAATGAAAGTAGTAAGTGGAAGAGCTGAATATAAATCATGTCTGTTTGACAGGAAAACCACCTCTGTATTCACCACACCAAATTTATTTACTCACGTGGCTTGAAGAGGATTTCTGGAATATTATATGCCTCTGGAATGTGATTACTTGTTATGTGAACAGAACTAAAAATGTACCAGAAAACTTTATTATTGCTCCTGAGGATAATAATTACTATGTTAATCTAATTTGCATAGTTTACATGGCCTTTCACGTTGTCAAGCTTGATAATTTTCTGTCAAGTTCTGGTAGAGTTTATAATCCTAGGGCCTTCTCTCCCTCTTTGCAGTGCTGGATTCCATGTTTGCTGGATCTTCTATTTCTCTCTTTCTTGGCTGACCCATCATGTTGCTAAAATATAACTTATAATAATTTTCAAAGAAATGATTTTGGGAGGCTCATATTCAGAATCAATGTGTGTCTGAAATGTCAACATTCAGCGTGGTGTGTAGTTATGCATTTTTGTATAACATATCACCTTGAAACTTAGTGGCATAACATAACAACCATTTTATTTATTTATTATTTATTTGATCATTAAAAATATATTTTATTGATTATGCTATTACAGTTGTCCCATTTTTCTCTCTGATTTATTCCCCTCCCATTTATTCCCCTTTGCCCTGCACCCCCCTCCAAACAGCATTCTCCTCCCACTCAGTTCATGTCCATGGGTTGGACATATACGTTCTTTGGCTTCTCTATTTCCGATACTATTCTTAACCTCCCCCCTGTCTATTTTGTATCTACCATTTATGCTGCTTATTTCCTGTACCTTTTCCCACATTCTTCCCACTCCTGCTCCCTGCTGATAACCCTCCATGTGATCTCCATTTCTGTGATTCTGTTCCTGTTCTAGCTGTTTGCTCAGTTTGTTTTTGTTTTTGTTTTTGTTTTGTTTTTTAGGTTCAGTTCTAGATGATTGTGAGTTTGTTGTCATTTTACTGTTCATATTTTTGATCTTCTTTTTCTTAGATAAGTCCCTTTAACATTTCATATAATAAGGACTTGGTGATGATGAACTCCTTTAACTTGACCTTATCTGAGAAGCACTTTATCTGCCCTTCCATTCTAAATGAAAGCTTTGCTAGATAGAGCAATCTTGGATGTAGGTCCTTGCCTTTCATGACTTTGAATACTTCTTTCCAGCCCCTCTTGCCTGTAAGGTAGGTCTCTTTTGAATCAGCTGATAGTCTTAATAAAAGCTCCTTTGTAGGTAACTGTCTCCTTTTCTATTGCTGCTTTTAAGATTCTCTCCTTATCTTTCATCTTAAGTAATGTATTTATGATGTCCCTTGGTGTGTGCTTCCTTAGGTCCAACTTCTTTGGGACTCTGTAAACTTCCTGGACTTCCTGGAAGTCTGTTTACTTTGCCAGATTGGGGAAGTTCTTCATTATTTTTCAAAAAAGTTTTCAATTTCTTGCTCTTCCTCTTCTCTTTCTGGCACCTCTATGATTCAGATATTGGAACATTTTAAGTAGTTCTGGAGATTTCTAGCTTCTCCTCATTTTTTTGAATTCTTGTTTCTTCATTCTATTCTGGTTGAATGTTTATTTCTTCCTTCTGGCTCAAACCATTGATTTGAGTCCCAGTTTCCTTCCTGTCACTGTTGGTTCCATGTACATTTTCCCTTATTTCACTTTACATAGCCTTCTCTTTTTCCTCTATTTTGCAGCCGTATTCAACCAATTGTGTGAACATCCTGATAACCAGCGTTTTGAACTGTGTGTCTGATAGGTTGTCTATCTCTTTATCACTTAGTCGTATTTTTTTTTTTTTGGAACTTTGATCTGTTCTTTCACCTAGGCCTTTTTTTTTTTTTTTTTTTTTTTTTGGTCTTGGCAGGACTGGTTGGTAGTAAGGGGCAGAGCCTTAGGTGTTCACCAGGGTGGGACAACCCACAACCCACCTTGCTGCGTTGTGGCACTATATGTTGGGGAGAGGTCCAAGAAGGAGCAATGCCTCTTGTTCAGCTCTCTGCCAGCTTTCAATCACTCCCATTGTTACTCACAATCCAATTGGTCCCTTCTGGTGCTGATGGGTCAGTTTGTGTATGTTCTAGGACCCTGTGGGTCTCTCCAATGAGCTCTCTTGTGAGGCTGGGAGTTTGTTCTGCCACCTCAAACCCAACAGGTTTTTTCAGTCAGAGGTTTTGAGGCTTTATTTGACTATACTGCAACCCTGGGTTGAGCAGTCTGTCTCATTCCCCAGTTATTGCTCCCAGTTTATCAGCACATAAATGTGGGACTACCTCCTTCACCAGCAGCTGCCTTGTCTGGTCCAGCAGCTGCTGCCTTGCCTCAAGTCCTCTCTGCCCCTGCTGCCCGTCTCTGACCCTCCTACTGGTCTGGATGAATATTTTTTCTTTAACTTCTTGGTTGTCAGGCTTCCATACAGTTTGATTTTCTGTCAGCTCTAATTTTCTTTTTGTTTTTAAATTCGTTGTTGTCCTTTTTTTGGTTGTACGAGGCAGCACAGTGTATCACCTATGCCTCCATGTTGGCCGGAAGTCACAACAATTTTATTATGTTCAGAAATTTACTGGGTCAGGAATTTGGGCAGCACACAGTGGGGATGACCTATCTCAGCTCCACATTGTCTAGGGCTTGAGCTGGGAAGATTGAAATAGCTGGGAAAATGTCAAATGTCTGTGCTGAAATCACTGGGAGCTTCTTCATTCCCATGGTGGGAACTAGACTGAATTTAGCTGAGTTTGTGGACTGGAGTGCCAGCATGTGACCGCATGTGACCTCTCCCTGAGGCTGAACTTCCTTACAGCGATTCAAGGTTTTAAAACCCTCAGAGCCAATATAAAATTCTCAATTTAAAGATCATTTTCCCCCTTACAGAATTTGAAGCTACTCAATGGGAATATCTAATCTGGAGACTAATGATTTTCAGTTTTATCTTTTTTTTTCCATTTGTGTTTTTGGCTTTCTCTTTGCCTAATTTCTAACATTTCTTTCTTTTGGCTGTAGAATAGCTTTTTAAACTTGATCTAATTCTTATATCTTCCTCCTCCAGTTATCTATCTTTTTGTTATTTTGCTCAGCTTCCTAAATTTTCTCAACTTTATCTTATATTTTTATTAAACCTATTTTTAACATGCAGGAATTAAATTTTGTCCTATTACTAGTTTTGTTTGTAGAGTTCTATTTTTGGATCATAGATTCAATGTTTTCTTATTTATTGACAGCATTAGTTTTTATGCTATCTGCATTATCTTTATTTCATCTAAGTTATTTTCTTTTTCATTTGCTTTAGTCTCTCTCCTTGACCCTGAATATCTTTCCCAAATCCTCAACAATCTTTTACCCTCAAAAGGGTGAGATAAAAAGATGATGAAAATAATTTATGCATGTTTGTGGTGGACGTGGTGATGGTGCATTTGATTCTAGACACATTTTGGAGGCAATTTTTACAGAATCGTGCCAGATACTTGTCATCAGTTTCTCTAAGGAAGAACCCACCACTCTCTCATATTAGAAATGTATGCCTAGACAGCAGTGTTCCAGGAGTAGCGTGGAGGAAGGTGGCTGGGAGTCTTCATCACTCATGTGCAGTCCTTAATTAATCCCATTGCTTTCCGTCACCCCTCACTCCTTCCGTTCATTGTATATGATATGTCTCTAGGTCAGTTTTTTCCTGAAAGTAAAGTTATGGTATTTCCCAAGATTTAAGAGCATTAATAACAATTGGGGACAGAGATCTATTATTGTGTATAATAGTCCTCCTAATTAAGACTTTCAACCAACCTTCTCTTTTGAACTCCTACCTATCTATTGCCTTTTATGTTTTTTGGTTGCTCTAAAAACTAAGTCTTTTGTGAGTTCAATGAAGATTTTCACAATTTCTCTTTATTATCCCCTTGCATTTTAGCTTTGTCTACTCTGCTATGTAAGTTGTCTCTCCTGGGTCCACTTTCTAACTTCAAAATAATAGGTCAAACATTTGTCTGCTTATAATCACCTCTCTCATTTTTTGTCCTTTTGGTTTAGGTATTTTTCTTTAAATTGACTCTTATTTTAACACATTTTATGGAGGCAGTAGAATAGAAACATAATTTTGCTCCATGGAGTGCTCTTCATATTATAATAAACAAACTCCAAATCTCATGGGCTTAACAACGTTCGCTGCTACTTTCCACAGAGGTAAATTCATTAGTCTAATGGAGGCAGGGTGGTGAGGCACAAGGAGGTATTTTTCACCCTGTGGTCAATTGTGAGTCCAACCCCCTGTCAACTTAACGCTGCACCATCCTTATAGTCCCTTGGCAGCCTCCTGGGTCCTCTACATATTAGGAAAAGAAGATCAGAGGACTCCAGAAGGAGGAGCTATATACAACATTCGCACAAGTGGCTATGACTAAATCCAAGGAAGGCTCAAAAGTGTAGTCTGGCTCTTTGCATCTAAATTTCTTTGCTGAACACCTGTATTTTCTATCTGCCATTTAATGAGAAGTCTCTATTATATAGTCTTTCCAAAATGTTCTCATCAGTTAAATACATAGAAAAAGAGTTTAGTTTTTATATTTTCTGCATGTAATTTATCATTTAGGATATTCATGCAAAATCTAATTTACAACCAATATGTTTACAACTTTATATAAAACCTGATAACTCTTTCCTTAATCTAATTGGGAAAAAGAAATCTAATTTTAATTTCAAATCCCATGAATATAATCACTCCATCTATAAAATAAAGGTGGTTTTTAAAACCCTTTTACTTGCAAGTTCTTTTTGAAGTATACTGAAAGAATTTTTCATTCTAAGGTATTCTCTAAGTATGTTGGAAGAAGGGTTCCATGAGAATGGAGAAGGACAAAACCTTTATTAAGGCGAGTAATTTAAAAAGTAAACAAAATTGTTCTTTTTCACTGATTTAATTGTAAATTATGGTTTCTACTACAAAAATCTTAGACTGGGCTACCTGGGTGGTTAGTTCATCTGCTATTTCACCCATAGCTGGTTCTCCAGCTTTCACTGATTTCAAGTTTTAATGTCAAGTACTATAATTTCATTTTTTTAGACAAGCGGGTGTGACTGATTCTGTATCTTTGTGAGAAGTTCATTCTGCAAACATTAAAAGCTCATTCTATACAACTCATGTTCATACATGTCTGGCTACAGAAGTTTTGTGTTATGTAACCAAAGTTAGTAATCTGTTCATATGAACAACATTTTAAATGATACACTTTCTTGTGCCTGAAGAACAGCCTTCCACTTAGTGCCAATATCTCCCTGCGGCAGAAAGTTGAATGTTTAGATAGACAACAAACAATTTTTCACTCGCGGGTTTTCAAATTGTTCCAAGAAGGACAGCCCAATGACAGAGAACAGATTTGGGGAGACCCGTTCTACTTCCTGTGGAGGTGGGTTCTGAAGGCATAGTCAGATGCAGTCAGCTGCATGTAAATATTTTAGGTTTTTATCATTAAAGTTTATGCACATTTTGCATTATATTCAAAATATATTTTTGTTTTAATTGAAGTACTATTTCCTCCAACACTTTGCAATTAAATTTGTGCTTAAGCACATACCATTTTTATTCCTGTGGCCATACTAGGTGTGTATCATCTGGGCTGGGAAAAGTAGTAGTGAAAACGCATTACAAATATTCAACTTCCCTTCTCTTGGGCAAGGGTGGTAAAAACCTGGAGCTTTTTACTTTAAACTTTGTGCTCTTTATTTCTGTGCCAATGTAAATAAACTACTGTTTATTTGCTGTGCCAGTAGAACTTCATACATATTTAGTGACTGATAGCAAAAATTTTAGCTAGTTGCCCAGTTATTTGTCTTATTCTCTCTTTACACTAACTGGAACAACATTATTTCATGTCTTCTCCTCTATACTAGGTGAGATCATAATTATTGTATGAACATGTGAATCCTGCTGAGATATGCAAGTGGATAGGGAAGAGTTGAATGGCTAATTGCATAGGTTCTGCATAACGGGGGATTTTGAAAATGTTTTGTATTTCTAATACTACAATATTATCACTATCTTTATAAAGAAAACATAATGGAGTTGAAATGTTTTATCTTTTTAATCTCCTTAAACTATAGGTTATATCCTACCAAATAAGACAGCATGAGATTAAATACCAGCTCTCAAAATAATAAAATATCATTTCAATAATTACAGTTCAACTAAAGAAATATTTGTAGAAACATGTCATAACACTTTAAAAAATGTATAGACATAGAAAATTCCATCTTAAATATTCTATTGCAAGTTTAAAAACTGAGCTCATTTGCTCATGGCTTTTCCATCACCCTTTTAAAATGTTACTCTTACTGAAAAAATATTTTCTTTATAAAAATCCTTCATCCATATTTTTCTCCAATATCTTTCCAGTTCCTCCTGAAACTTTTCAATTATCTACTCTTAGCCTCTTCAGTATCTTCTTCCCAATATCTCTTCCCCCATCTTGTTTATGCCAGATCCTCTCTAAAAATAAACAGATCATTTTTTAGTTTGAATCATGCAAAATTGATGATAAATGACTCTCTTTTGAACTACAAACATGACAATTTCATATGATTCAGTCTAAACTTGACAACACTCTCCTACAGGCTATGCCCATCCTTTTAATGGCAGGTTTCTCGAACAGGGCCTTTAGTTTCTCACAATTATATTAATTCCTAATCTCTTCTATCTCAAATGTACTTCGCCTATATCCCAAAGGCTATCAACATGACTGAATTCACAAATGTATTACCTCTTCTGAATTCTCTTTTTTTCCCCTTCTTTCCACACTGAACACACTGGCATTGCTTAGAGCGCTCTTAATAGTCTGATATTTTCATAACCCTGCATTTCTTCCTCCTTTCTGACCTCTCTTCTTTACCTCTCCGCATAGCTCCTCTTCTGGCTTTATTTTAAGTGCTGATCTCCAGGTTAGTCTTTGGGCCCAGTTTGTCCCTGATTTAATCTTTTTTCTTTTGAGACTTCCACCTATACTTATTGTGTTGATGACTGTTATGGGCCATTTCCTATCTCCCAAAACTCATGTTGAACCCCAGCCACCAGTGCCTCAGAATATGACTGTATTTGAAAACAGGGCCTCCATTAGTATGAAAGTGCTAATTCAATCTGACTTGTGTCTACAGAAAGAAGGAAATTTAGACCCACACGTTGATGAAGTGGTGTACCTGCACAGAGAAAAGACCCTAGGAGGACACATCTGCAAGCTAAGGAGAGAGGCTTCAGAGGATACTTAACCTGCTGACGCTTTGATGCTGAATGTCCAGCTGCCAGAACTGTGACAAAATAAATGTTTAAGCCATCCAGTATATAGTATTTGTTATTATGACTGCCCTTGAAAACTAAACAATGATCTGTGTCTTCTTTACTTTTATTTTTCTGTGGAATTGGAGTTCTGACAGATGTTTTGTAATAAATAAATGATTCAAATAAGTTTGGGAAATTTATAGATGTTAATTCACTGTATTGATAATTATAATGCACATAAAATCTTAAAGACTCAGACATCCTGCAGTAAGCAAATTTTTGACTTGATACTTCTCAAATTTACACTTTTTGGCCATGAAAACTTTTTCTTTATATATCTTGCTCAGTACCTTATAAGATCCTATGGAACACACTTCAGAAAATGTTAGTCTATGTCTCCCACTCTAACCTAAAACCTTATTTCCAGTTATACAGCTCCATCTGCCTAATAGTCATTCCTTTTTTTTAAGTTTTATTTTAATCGTTGTTCAAGTACAGTTTTCTATCTTTTACTCCCATCCCAGCGCACTGCCCCAGCCCTCCCCACATCCCTCCAATTTCCACCCTCCCTAGTTTTTGTCCATGTGTCCTTTATATTTGTTCCTGTAAACCCTTCCCTTATTCCCCTGAAATTCCCCTGAAATTCCCTCCCCTCTCCCCTCTGGTCACTGTCAGCCTGTTCTCTATTTCAGTGTCTTTGGTTATATTTTGCTAGTTTTTTTGTTTTGTTGTTTAGGTTCCTGTTAAAGGTGAGATCCTATGGTATTTGCCTTTCACCACCTGGCTTATTTTGCTTAGCATAATGCTTTCTAGTTCCATCCATGCTGTTGCAAAGGGTAGGAGCTCCTTCTTTCTGCTGCATAGAATTCCATTGTGTAAATGTATCATAGTTTTTTGAGCCATTCGTTTACTGATGGGCACCTAGGTTGCTTCCACCACTTGGCTATTGTAAATTGTGCTGCTATGAACATAGGGGTGCATAGGTTCTTTTGGATTGGTGTTTCAGGGTTCTTAGGATATAATCCTAGCAGTGGAATTGCCAGGTCAAAAGGCAGATCCATTTTTAGTTTTCTGAGAAAATTCCATACTGTTTTCCATAGTGGTTGTAATAGTCATTTCTGATGCATATCATTATTTTGTCTTGAAACCTGCTGTTCATTTTGTTTTCTGTTTTTCTACTAGTTCAGTTCCACTATTATTAAAGCTCAGATACTATGCCATTTCTGATTCAGTCTTCTCCATTTATCATAGTAAGTTATGTTAAAAGTCCTGTCAGTTCTTCTGTATGTATTGATTCATTTATATTATTCTAGAGCTATCTATCATGATATGTTTGGTTTATTGCAATAGCTCTCCATATGGTTTTCTTCTTTTTGGTTTCTCTTTCCCTCAGGTAAACCATACTACATGACTCAAATTCCCAATGTTCTTTTATTCTTAAAATTACTTTTACCTTAATACCCTACTGATCAAAAACCTTTTGTCATTTTTTAAACCATTACTTTATCACAAACTTCTTAGTTTAACATTTCAGGTCTCATTGAATCTGATTACAGCTTATATTTCTATACATTAGTCCTTGGTTATAGCTCTCTGGTCTGTCCAGGATCATCTGATACTTCCTTAACTCAGCTGGTTTCAACGAATATTTACTGCGTATCAAATAGGCTGAGAATTTATGAATATCTACTATGAGTCAAATACTGTGCTAGTTCTGAAAGTACTACATACCATCCACTTCCCCTCACCTTTGATATTTCTCCTTTACCAGCAATAGAATATGATTTAACAGTAATTGTGACTCATCCATTTATCTCTCAATTACTGATGAGAAATACTTGGCCAATTCCATGGAAATACAGCAGTAAATAAGAGCTCCCAGTAGTGGAGAAAGACACATAAAAAGAAAACTATTGCATATTTTAGACAGTCATATATGCTATGAAAAAAAGATACTGGAGAATGACAGTTGGAGAGAAGAAAGTGGTAAACAGACATTAACCCTGAGAAGGAGCCATCCTGGGAAAATTTAAAGTAAAAGGATTGTTGGCAGAGAGAATAATTGCAAAGGTCCCGAGGCATGGTAGGACTTGAATGTATGTATTGGGAGGGGAAAGCAATAAGTGAAAGACAGAAAGTGATTTTGAATTTTGAAGCAGAGTTTTTCTAACCTTCCAAATCCAATACACACCTAAGGCAGGGGTGGAGGTTGGGGGAAAGGAAAACGTGGAAAGGATCCATTTCAAAAGGAAGACAACACAGGTTCCCTTAAGTGCATGAGTCACAGGATACTATTAAGAGAAAAAATTATCCAGAGAATAAAGGAAGTGAAAGAAAACCATGAAGACACAGGAGGTACTAATCAGTTATGTATGACTCACCTACCACCATCCTCTACTTCACAGCGTATCTTTTATCTAAACCCTAGTGGAGTACTTAACCAAACAATCACGAGGCTGTAGAATAGAGTGTCCTACTTCAAATGCAATCATTACTCCTCAAACATAGTGTAAATTAACTTCTAATGCTTAAAAGTGGTACAATCTGGATTTATCTTGCTTCTTCACTCACTCGCTGGGGATGTTGGGTTGGTTACTGCTCACTGGTCAATGAGGATGTTAATTGTATCCTCTCGTGGGGTTGATGTGAGCCTTATCCAAACACAGGGCTTAGTACATAGCAAGTGCTTAACAAATTATTTGCTATTATTATTATATAATACTTCTTTGAACACAAAAATAAAACAAAATATGTTATGGAATTATAATTTAATATTTATTTCTTAAGCACTAAGAACAACAGGTTTATCTTGTTATTTAAAAGTCATGTATTTGTAAAGATAATTGCATTTGTTTTGAAGTTGCTTGAATATTTTCTTAAATGACAAATACGTCTGGCATTTCTGGAGCATGGATTAAAAGAATATGATATAACACCTAGCCTTATGATGCTATAGAAAAATTAGCCAATATTTACTCCCAATTCAATGTGATGGTATCATATGACTTATATCATCAAATGTAAATAGTAAAAGGAGTCAGTAATTAAAACAAATCTTTCAAAGCAGATGTTCCTGAAATGTAAGCGCTAATTCTGGAGATTTATTTATTCATTCATTCATTTATTTATTTATTTTTAGGTATTTTAAGACTGAATGACAATTGTATATTTATTTTTTAATTTTAATCATTGTTTATTGTTTTTCTATTACAAAGTCCTAATTTCCCCCCTTTGCCCTCCTCCACCTATCCCAACCTCCTCTCCCACTTAGATAATCTCAGTGTGCCCATTTGAAATATCAGCTAAGAGGGTTCATTTTGCAGAATAAACACAACTCAGAACAAAAAACATCAATTAATTAGGTTTCCCACTTTAAGAAAACACTAAAAAAAGTAGATAGTCCTAATAGTATGTTGTGAGGATTTATTGACTTCTCATTCTTTTTTAAAATTATTTTATTGTATTTTTCCATTATTATTTAAGCCCTATTACCCTCCTCCCCTCTGCAATTGCCACGCTGTTTTCCATGTCCATGAGTCCTTTTTCCTCTTCTCATTCTTAATGTCTTTAATGCTGTTGCATTTTTAAGCTCCTGAGTAACTCCAAACTTAAGTAAAGATCTAACAAATAAAACCTGATTCAAAGCTTATGGAAATAATGACATGTAGATAAAACACGAAGTCTGTCCAGAAAAAGTCCAGCCATTGTTAATATAATGAGAACTGTTTGTGCAACATCGATGTAACCTGGTAGCCAAGTAGAGTGGACTAAAATGCACATGTGTAAACAATGACGACTTCACTGTTCTAGTCAGTAAGGGCGGTAGATGCCATTGAGTGAGCATGTGTACTGTGTAGCCATGGCATTCAATTTAAATGACTGAGGGAGTACAGCAATGAGTCTGCATCAAATTTTGTGTTAAGCTTGAACATTCTTCTGTGGAAACTATCTGGATAATTCATAAGGGTGCAGCTATGGGAAACTGGTGATTGGCAGCTGTTCACCAAGCACCTGCTCGTGCATCACATTTCATGCAGAATTTTTTGTCAAAACATCAAATCATGCAGGTGACTCAGCCTCTTTACAGCCCAGATTTGGAGCCCTGCAACTTCAGGCTCTTACCAAACTAAAATCACTTTTGAACAGGAAGAGATTTCAGACTTCGAAGGAGATTTGGGAAAATACTATGGGGCAGCTGATGGTGATTCGAAATATGTGAGTTCCCAAAGTGCCTACTTTGAAGGGGACTGAGGTGTTATTTTCTGTGTACAATGTTTCTTGTTTCTTCTTCAATAAATGTCTATTTTTTATATTACATGGCTGGATACCTTCTGGACAGACCTTGTATAAAACCTACCTATCACTAATTAGCTACATAATAAAAAACTGTTAAAAACCCAAATTTACAAAACATGTAATTTATGGATGATTATTTCCTTTGTAAAGGATTTTTACATTTTAGAAAGAATAATTTAAAAGTTTTAGATGCCAATCTCATCTTCTGCTTTTAAAATAGTATTCAACTTAGATACACTAAAATTATACAAGTATTTTTAAAACACACCTACTGTGAAACCGAGACTCATAGGAAATATGTGAATCTTCGATCATATACATATTTGTTCCTTAATGGGTAGGGAGAAACATTTTATACTACTTATATTTTTTTCTCCTAATTGTATCTTAGGCTTCTTTGTGGGCATGTGAGTTACTTAATCAAATAAATATTAAATTTCTAAGAATAAAAAGTGCATTTTCTCTTTTATTTTCAGCACAATATATCATTAATTCAAATAAAACAGGTACCAATTAAAGATATTAATTTTTTAAAATTTAATTTATTTTTTGATTAAAACTTTATTGTATTTTCCATTACCATTTAGTCTCCTTATACCTACCTCCCCCCAGCAATCACTACACTGTTGTCCATGAGTCCCTTTTTTTTTGCTCAATCCTTCTATCCCCTAATCTTCCCCACAGTCCCAGCTGTCATCCTGTTCTCCATCTATGAGTCTGTCCCCAATTTCCTTGTTAGTTCAGTTTGTTTGTTAGATTCCACATAAGAGTGAAATCCTATTGTATTTGTCTGTCTCTGACTGGCTTATTTCATTTAGAATAATGTTCTCTAGGTCCATCCATACTGTCGCAAAGGGTAAAAACATCTTCTTTTTTATGGCCAAGTAGTATTCCATTGTGTAAATGTTCCATAGTTGTTTTATCCACTCATCTATTGATGGACACTTGAGCTGCTTCCACGTCTTGGCTATTGTAAATAATGCTGCAATGAACACAGGGGTGCTTATGTTCTTTCCATTTAGTATTTTAGGTTCCTTTGGACATATTCCTAGAAGTGGAATCACTGTATAAAAAGGTAGGTCCATTTTAAAATTTTTTGAACTATTTCTATACTGCTTTCCACAGTGACTGCATCAATCTGCATTCCCACCAACAGTACGAAAAGGTTCTCCTTTCTCCACATCCTTACCAGCACTTGTTGTTTGTTGATTTATCGATGATGGCCTTTCTGACAGGTGTGAGATGGTATCTCATGGTTTTAATTTTATTTCCCTGATGATTAGTGATGTTGAGCATGTTTCATATGCCTATTGGCCATCTGTAAGTCCTCCTTGTAGAAGAGTCTGTTCAAATCCTTTGCCTATTTTTTGATATTTTTTTGGTGTTGAGTTTTGTAATGATGTTAATTTACTACACTAAAAGTAAATGGACTTTCTTAACATTGTCCTATTTTTATGTTGATTATTTTGAGGTATTTTAATATTCTGGAATTCAAAAGCATTTAGGTAAGACTTCTTTAACTAAAAGCTCTGTAAAACTTATTTCTCTGCTGTCAAGTTTTGTATACATTAATATAAAAGGTAAGTTCCTAAGTATTTTATTATTTGTTTTTGTTCCATTCACTTAAAATACAGACAAAAACCAAGTATTTATAGTTCAACATTGAATGTCGGGGTTTCTTAAGACAATCTCTGTAAATTTTTTTTACTGTATTTTTTCCTAAAGAAGTAATTGGAGCTACTTTAACAATTCTTACCTGTTTATACATGCCAAATAATCCTTAAAATGAATTGTGGGTTCAAGCTGTCTTTGTTTTCATTAACTCTCCTTGGTAACCACAGAGACAAATTTATAAGACTCCAGATAAATTAGGATGCCACAGAGTATAGTTAATAATTACTGGTTATAATACCTCTGTTCTCTCTTTCTCATGCTAGACTTCATGCTGGATCTATTTTTTCTAATTCAAGAAAGGATATACATGTTACTTTCCAGAATAAATATTTTAAATATCTTAATGCCATGGGACATTAATTCCTATTATTTGATCTCCAACACAGAAAATAATGTGAGGGTATGAGGGGAGAAGAAGGGATGGATGTTAGAGTCTGGTGGAACTGCTGGAGTGCCAAGATCAATAATAAATTAGGAAACAATTTAAAGTTATACTTTGGAAAATGGAACTAAAATTTTAAAGATTGGTAGAGTCAATGTAGAGTCAGAGTAGAAAGACGATTCCCAATTACCGTATTTTTTTGGACTATAAGATGCACCCCCCCCCCAAATTTGGGAGGAATAATGGTTGTTAATGCTGCTGTTGAGTTGTTTACATTTACATTGGTGAAATACTATGTTATTTATGTTATTAAATAGTTTACCACATATTTTGCTTCAAAACTTTTTTTCTTATTTCCCTCCTCTAAAACCTAGATGTGTCTTATGGTCTGAAAAATATGCTAAATAGAATTATTGTAATAGCATACTTTTAGAATATACGCTTTTATCTTATTTTTAAAAATATGCTTGCTAAATATTAAATACCTCTTCCCCCAAATTTTCAGTTTGTTTAATTTTAAAAATAAAATTAAAATTGAAGAAACTATGCTTTCACAGGGATAATGTTCTAACTCAGGACTGAGAGACATTTTGAAAACATTTAGCTGTAACTAAACAGGTAGAGATATTTTCCCCAATGCATTCTTATAGTTCAGTACTCTATTTAAAATAAATATTTTCTTACTCATGAAAGCTTTATATTTCAAAATTCTTACGTTCATTGCTACATTACTCATGGTGGCCAAGACACAGAAACAATGGAAGTGTCCTTTGATAGGGAATGGCTAAGAAAGATGTGGCCCACATTTAGAATGGAAACAATCGGAGTGTCCTTTGATAGAGATTGGCTAAGACAGATGTGGCCCATGTTTAGAACGGAATACTACTCAGCTGTAGGGAAAGACAAAATACTGCCATATGTGACAACATCAATGGAGCCTGAGAATATCATGCTAAGTGAAATGAGTCAGACAGTAAATGTTAAGAACCATATTATATTATTTCGCTCGCACGTGGAGTATGAAACTGAAAGCAAGAAATGAATAAACAAGAAAAAGAAACAAAAACTCACAGACACAGACATAGGTACATACAAACTATTATGTATGACAGTTTATATATTCTCTATATAAAATATGTGTGCCTGAGAAAACCAGTATTTAATAATAGTATTAGTAAACCAATTTGTCCATAAAGTTTGAACCATACCTAAAGGTATTTTATATCTAAAAAAAAATTTAAGAATTTTAAGGCTGAACTTACAAAAAGAATCCTTGAATGAGATATTAATAGAAAGTAACTGTACTCATCACAAACATATTTCCAAAAAAGGAAAAAAAATTAAAAAGTATATTTTATTTAATATTTATGTTATTTCATTCTGATGCTAAAGTCATGTATTTGGGGAATGCTTTAGAATGCTTATTGCTTAAACAGCATGCAACTATCAAAAAAATTATGGAAGGCACTAAACTGGGAATTGGGAATACCTAAAAGAAAATCTTTTTGAAAGCTATTCACTTCACCATCACCTGAAGTTTCCAACAGGAAATTTCCCTTCGGATCAAAAATATGTCATTGAATTAGATATAATTAACATGTAAATACGCTGAGGGGAGAGAAAAATTTAATGGAGAACATCAGATTTTCAATCTTGAAAAAAATTATGTACAATATTTATTAAAGTTTCCTAATATATTTTCTCTTATTTTTAACACTTTGTGAAAACTTCTTCTCTACCTTGTATGCTGTAAAATGTGAGAAAAAACTTTAATCTGAGATCTATTTTGCTACTTTGCTACCAATGGTATATTTTACTTGAGTAGTTGCTTACTTGGAAATTATTCTGGAAAGCATAGATCTAACCCGTGTTTATATTTTTTATCATTTAAAGTTAAATTTATTGGGTGACATAGGTTAACAAAATTGCATGTATGTTTTAAGTGTACAGTTCTATAATACAACATCTACATATTGCACTAATGTGCCCACCACGCAAAGTCAAATCTTCTCACATGTAAATAAATGATAAAAAATAAGTGGGTAAAACTTTAGAAGTCAATTGGTTACTCCATTGCACTTAGTGGTTCTAAATTTTCAGAATTACAAATTAAAAATTCAGGTATAATTTTCTGAATGATTTCTTTGAGATAACAGTTGAATTTGAATTTGCATTCAAATGCAGTTGCAATGTAACCTTCTTATTTCCTCCTGCTATCAGGGAACAGTTTATTTTTTATTTTTTTTATTTTTATTATTTTTATTATTTTTTTAATCCGTATTTTTTTAATTGTTGATATTGTACAGTTTTCTGTCTTTTACCCCGCCCCCATACCCCGCCCCCAGCCCACCACCCCAGCCCTCCCCACCTTCCTCCCATTTCCAGCCCCCATACTTTTTGTCCATGAGTCCTTTATACTTGTTGCTCTAAACCGTTCCCCTTTCCCCCTAAAATTCCCTCCCCTCCCCCTCTGGTCACTGTCAGACTGTTCTCAATTTCAGTGTCTTTGTTTATATTATGCTTGTTTGTTTATTTTGTTGATTAGCTTCCTGTTAAAGGTGAGATCATATGGTATTTGTCTTTCACTGCCTGGCTTATTTCGCTTAGCATTATGCTCTCCAATTCCATCCATGCTGTCGCAAAGGGTAGGAGCTCCTTCTTTCTTTCTGCTGCATAGAATTCCATTGTGTAAATGTACCACAGTTTTTTGATCCATTCATTAACTGATGGGCACCTAGGTTGCTTCCAGCACTTGGCTATTGTAAATTGTACTGCTATGAACATAGGGGTGCATAGGTTCTTTCAGGGAACAGTTTTTCCATGAATAGTTTTATTTAGTTTTTGTCGTGAAAACTTTCATTTTGACACTATCCTGCTGCAAGTTCCTGGTGTATCCTTTGAAGTGCAATTTCCACAGGACTTGTAAATGTGAAACAGATTTAGAAACACAATAAATCCATAGTATTACACAATAAACATCTTTAATTTTGGTATAAAATATATGTATGACATACTCTAATCTTGAACTTCTTGTATTTATGCATAGAAATTTAAAACATTCAAGGTAGTAGCAAGGATAAAGAAAGACATGAGATCACTAGTTAAATTTATTTCCTCTTTTCAAAGATTTTCTTGATGAGTGCTTTATTTACATCAACATTGATTTCATCTGCATGAAAAGCAGAATCATAGGAATCAAAATATTATTAAGTTAAAGATACTATATGACTTTCAAGGACATATGTATATACATATATATATGTATACACACACACATAATATATATTTATGTTCTGGCTAATTTACCATTTTTTTTAAAGAGCATGTTCCACAGTTTTCATCATCTTTGGGGATAGGCACAGGATGGAGAAGAAGGTGGGGATGTTTTGGTTTGCATTCTATATGGTAATGGATTTTTCTTCACACTGAGACAAGTTTTCCAAATCATTTTACACTCCTGTATTAGCTTACTATCGCATATTTTCTCTTATGTAAGTTCTGTAGATAAGTCTTAGAAATCCTAGGCAAGAATTTTCCTCAGCAGAGTGACATATTTTATGTGTCCAACTCTTGAAAAATAAGAACTGTTTTGTGTGCTGTGTCTTTGGATTAACAAAACCTTTCAAAAGCTATCATGATAAATGAAGTTGTTTTATTCCAAATGTGTTACCCAAGTGATCACATACCATAATAATATGAATTTGACAAATTGAGCCAGGGAAGGCCAAGAGTAATAAGGTAAGCTTTGCTTTCACCATTAAAAGGGAGTACTTATTTTAAATTAACTTTAGCCCTTCTGTGAAAAGCTATCCAGGTATATTTTGACTTATTCAGTATAACAGTAGTATATCGAGAAAGTGATCACATTAGTCTCTAAAGTCTATACAATGAATTCTCTTTTAACCTGGTGACTCAAACAACTCCTCACCATGATTCGGATTTCAGGAACATTCACTTTAATGCTCCTAACTATAGGTTTGGAGAGTAGTCTATAATTAAGGGGCAGGTGACTGAGAATCATTGATAAATCAAAACAACCCCCTTATTCAGAACTCAGTGGTATGGAAGCCATTTACACAAATAACTTCTAACTGCTCTTAATTGATGTGCAAGTGTGTAATTTATACTATTTTCCTCTGGACCTGCTCAACCAAAGCACTCATTTCCTGTTTAGTAGTGGCATTTGGTGAGAGATTTAAGACATTGGTGAAACACGTCCTGCTATTGATAGTGAAATATTGACTGATATTTCAAAACCAATCACATGCAGTGATAAGAAAAAAGAAAACAAAAACCTATGCCTTTGGATAAAGTTTTGATACCCAGCTCTAAGTATATCTTCCGAATAATTTGTGAAACAAGGTGGGAAGTACATAAACGGTTAAATGAATAGATATTTTACTCTTGCATAATAGTCTCTCTCTCACTCTCTTCAGAAGTTTACTTAAAAGTTTTTGTATAACTTACTTTTATCTGTTTGTGTCACCAAAATTCTTACACATGAAAGTAATTATTCCATAGAAATGTGCTTTCTTTTAGTTGCTTCTTTTCATATTCTTATTCTTCCTGAATTGTTCCCTTTATTTTATCTCTCCCTTTGTTATTATTTGATAAGTAGCTTGATGATATTTTATTATTCTTAAAAAGTTACAAATATCTTGTGGGAAATTCTTAAATTAAGGTATTGCATGCCATAGAGACTATTTTTTCAGATAGCTAGCTCCATTCTCTCTCAGAATCCGAAAAATGATTCTGCATAATGCTTGAGAGAACATGTTGAGGATAGAGGTGTTCTGGACTCTCCACTTTTCTCATGAGATTAAAACTAAAACAAAAAAGAGTGAATATTATGACTTGGATCATATACTACCAGGTACTGATTTTTAAAAAATTAAAGAGGAAAACTAAGAAGAAACTAAAATTTAAAGTTTAACGGTAAAGATCAATTAATAACAGAAACAGTATAAAGTAGGAAGGCAATATCAGTGTTAAAAAGCTCCTGTTTTCTCACTTCCAAGCTTGTCTCACCATGGAGAAGTATTAGCTAGCTCCCTGCTTGTTGAAGATAAGATCCCTAGATTTAAAACAGATGTTTTTTTCTTTTTTAATCACCACAAAACTTCACAGTTTGCCACACCCTGGGAAGGAAATGTAGCCCCTAGTTTTCCCATCAACCTGAAAGAATTAGGATGATGGCATTATTGTGCTAGAAATATCGCTTGGCAATTTAACTACATATTTGGGTAAACCACTCCCATGAGTGTGGATTGAACTAGTCAATTAGCAAATGAAGTCACGCTGTTTGCATTTGTTTAATGTTATTTCACCAGAAATTACACTGGTGTTGCTTTAATTAGTATTTTCTTTCTATTTTGGTTTTCCAAGTATGAAATATTACTGGTTTTAACAAGACTTACATTTCTGAGTAAATATGTTAAGTATAGGCAAATGAAAAAGAAAAGCACAATAAATAAAATATCTGAGAGCAAAAGCACAATTAAGATTCAGAATATGTAATTATGTTAAATGGATGTGTAAAATCATATCACATACTAAAATTGCATAAAGGCTGAATGTATAATTTCCATTCCTGAGGTTCTTTCATTTCACTCACTTTTCCACCTCATCAAACACACATCTACTTATTATCACAGTAAAATATTTTTGTCCCGGAGATGTAAATACTTAAATAGTATGATAAACAAAAAGCTTAAACGTAACTGATGCATACATAATCAATTTCTACCTACCTAGATATATCAAAAGCAACATTCTCTAATTTTATTAAAGAAGGAAAAAAAGAATTTTTAAAAGATAAGCCTCTAAAAGGCAAATATCCCTAACATCTATTATTTGAGACAGGACTATTTCTATAGCTATCAGTGCTCTGGGGAAACAAATCTGAATGTCATATTTACTTACAAGCTGCAGAGTGTATTGAAATCTGTATCGAGTCAGGGCAAAAAACAAGACAGTCGTGGCATGGGGACTACATGTGGCAGCAGCTGGCTGCATTAACCTTTAGCCTCATGCTACCTCAGGTTAAAGTGTGTTTTAAATCAGAGATGGAATGCTTGTGGTATCTCAGTTCTAAGCTAGTTAATATTTGCCCACATCTTTGAAAACTAGCAATTGAAATATCACACATTAACAATGACTTGTATGAGTTACAAGTTAGACAGGAAAGGGCTCCTGGGAAGAAGCGCTCGATGTGCGGGAGGAGGGACTAACCTAGAAGTTTTAACCCGTCAGGGGATGTCCAAGGCTGATTCAGTCACTGTGAACAATCAGTGGTGTTCACAGTGACCGAATCATAATAAAGTCAAGACTATTTTGTTATAAGTGACTCTTAACAATTTGGTCTTAATTTTACTTATGTTAGTTGGGAGTACTTTCTCTAGTTATATTGGTAATGATCAAAAGCTGTTTTTAAAAGGTTTTCCTTCTAAACATCAGAGCTGTGGTCTAGGGGAGCAAAAGACAGTGTTCCCGCTGTTACAATGGCATAAGCTATCTATATCATGGGTATCAGCTATCTCACCTTTAAAGCAGGTATAAAACATTGTATTGCTTCAGTGATCACTTATATCTTCTGCGTAAGACAGGTGACCTCCTTAGGTCTCTGACAGATCCACACTGTAGCATTCCTATGATTCAGACCAACTGAGTATTTGACATAAATGTCAAATTCCTCATTTCTTTGTGAAGTATTAAAGCATATGAAAACTGACTTTCATTAATTCTAAAAATTCAGACTTATAAACTCTTGAAACTCACAAAGATTTATCTAGGTTATAAAACCTGGATACCAAAAAAACTTCAATTGTTATAATTTTGAAAAATAACTGTATAAATATAATATTGATTTAAATAAAACTCATTTTACACTCATTATGTATCAAATGTTAACATTTTTGATAGTTTAATAAAATAAAAACCATTAAAAATACTAAATATTTATATCAACAACTTTGTCCACAATTAGTAAAATTAAACGATAATTTTGTCTTTTTTTTATGTCAACCAGTGCTTAAAACATCCCCACATTTTTTGAATTTAACGTGAGGGCAATCAGTTCATAGTCAAGAAGAAATGTTAGAAAATAAATCAGGGTGAGAAAGGAGTTGATTTGTAATACAATTTTTCTACATGTAATTGTTAGACCTAATTTTCTCAGCTTCTCTTAGCCCTGAGGATAGAGAGAATTTATTCTTGTGAGATTATATCTTCTTCATTTTTCCCCTACAAAATGTGTTAAGTGATATTTCCTTATAAACACAATGGATGGAGTATATGTGTTTATCTTCCTCCTAGAACACCACCACAAGACAAAGAAGAACAAAGAAAAAAAAGAAGAATATAATGGTAGAACATACTGTAAATTTTATTTTAATTTATTATTTTACTTTATTATTGTATGCTTTTCCATTACCATTTAGTTCCTTCATGCACTCACCCCGAAGAATCACCACATTGCTGTCCATGTCCAAGAGTCCTTTACCCTTTTTGGTCTAGCCCCCCATCCCTTATGTTCCCCTCACTTAGCTGTAACTCTGCTGTTTATCTATGAGTCTATCTCTATTTTGCTTCTTAGTTCAGTTTTTTCATTAGATTCCACATATGAGTGAAATCATATGATATTTGTCTTTCTCTGACTGGCTTATTTTACTTAGCATAATATTCTCAAGGTCCATCCATACTGTTGCAAAGGGTGAATTTGAGTAACAATTACATGAGAGCAAAGGAAATTTTAATCTAACTGTTTACAGAAAGCTGATGTCTGTGAAACTAGGGCAATTTGCTTGGTAGAACCCTTGAAATGCCTGGCACTGGGAGGAACCAGGGATTCATGGGACTAGAATAGACAATTAGGTTAAAGTCTATAGAAAACACAGTTCCACTTCTCCACTCTGCTAAGGAGGCTGCCACCCACCCATACTCACCTACTCACAAACCTGGGCACAGCAAGTTAAATATTTATTACCTGAAAATTAGGAGGCAGGTATAGCTGAAGGCAGGGGTAAGGCACGGGGCTGACAAAACAGGGATTAGTTAAAAGCTTGAATCCTGACAAGTCCGAACTCCAGTCTGCTTTCTCCCTGCCTTGCTCCAAGAACAGTAACTAGGCATATATTCTGTGAGGCTAGAAATAAGAATATTCTGAAGGACTTACAGAGGGCCCAGAGACATATGAAAGGATGCTCAATATCATGAACCATCAGAGAGATGCAAATTGAAACCACGATGAGATACCACTTCATACCTGTCAGATTGGCCATTATAAACAAATCAACCAAAAGTGCTGGAGAGGTTGTAGAGAAAAGGGAATCCTAGTGCACTGTTGGTGGGAACGCAGACTGGTACAACCACTATGGAAAACAATATGGAATTTCCTTAGTAAACTGAAAATGGAACTGTCTTTTGACCCAGCATTCCACTGTAGGGACTATACCCTAGGAATTCAGGGACTATACCCTGAAATGCTACTTCAAAAAACTTATGCACCCCAGTGTTCATAGTAGCACAATTTACAATAGCCAAGTGTGGGGAGCAACCTAAATGCACATTGGTAAATGAGTGGATCAAAAAACTATGGTACATTTACACAATGGAATTCTATGCAGCAGAAAGAAAGAAGGAGCTCCTACCCTTTGTGACAGCATGGATGGAACTGGAGAGCATTATGCTAAGTGAAATAAGCCAGGCAGTGCAAGACAAATGCCATATGATCTCACCTGTAAGTGGAACCTGATCAACAAAACAAACAAGCAAGCAAAATATAACCAGCAAGCAGAGACATTGAAGTAAAGAACAAACTGACAGTAACCAGAGGTGTCGGGGGAGGGAGATAACAGGGAAAGAAGGGGAAGGGTCATCAAGGAACATGTATAAAGGACCCATGGACAAAGCCCAAAAAGAGTAAGACTGAGGGTGGGAGGTGAGTTGGGTGGGGAAGGGGATGGGGGTATATTGAAAAACAATAAAAATAAACAAAAAAAGAAATGGAGTATGTCAGAGGCATATCTAGACAGTCTGACACTGGGGGAACACCTCTATACAGCTAGCCAACAAACATTATTCAGAGAAGGACATGGATCAATAACTCTGTTTTCTCCACTACAAAGAATTTTAGAAGGCTTCACTCTTAATTATAAATGGAGAGCCAAAATCTTGAGATACTTAGGAAAGCCTCCAAAAGAAAAGACATATATAATATATTATAATATATAAATTAATATACAATATATTATAATATATAAATTAATATACCATATAATATATTATATAATTATACATCACATATAATGTATATATCAATCAACATATTAATTAATATATAAATGCATAGATGCATTATATGATGTATAATTATATATTATATAATATATTAATGTACATATAATGCGTGATGTATACATCATATAATGCTTATATACATTATATACATCATATATAATATAATATAATATAATATAATATAAGCCATAACCAGAGCAGGGAGGAGGTCCCTGAAGGAGAGCGATGGGAGATTAAGAAGACACAGACATAGACAATTTAAGGAAAAGTGGGAAGCAGGTGGGGCATTGTCCTCTGATGGAGAGACAATGACCCTGAACATGGTCTCTGTGTTTATTTTATAAGGGTTAGATAAAGCTCAAAGACATTTTACAGACTCAGGGAAAAACGGCAGGCATAATTGCTCTGTTCCCAGGCTATATAAGTGATAAATATTCCTTCTGCAAAAGTTATAGCCGCATTCAGCTGAAGCTTGTAGTTAAATAACTCCTTCTTAACCCCTGTGGGTTCCAGCTGTATGATGCCAGTCTTCCCCATCCTCCACAATAATAACTGGAGAGCATTATGCTAAGCGAAATAAGCCAGGCAATGAAGGACAAATACCATATGATCTCACCTTTAACAGGAACCTAATCAACAAAACAAACAAACAAGCAACATATAACCAAAGACATTGAAATTGAGAACAGGCTGACAGTCATCAGAGGGGAGGGAATTTCAGGGGAAAGGGGAAGGGTTTAGAGTAACAAGTATAAAAGACACATGGACAGAAACTAGGGAGGGTGGAAACGGGAGGGTGGTGGGGAAGGCCGGGACGGTGGGCCAGGATGGGAGTAAAAGACAGAAAACTGTACAAGAACAACAATTAAAATAAAAAAGACAAAAATCATACATAATATACATTATATATTATATAATAAATATATATTATATATGTCTCTCATGTATGTGTGTGTGTATAAATAAAATGAGAGAGATTTATATTATCCTGTCTCTAATCTCTCTAAGAGACAGGATAATATAAAAATATTAAATGTTAAATTAATAAACCCCATAAGAGATGAAGTTGTACTAATAGTGGAAGACAGACCAGGAAGCTAAAGGAAAAGAGTAAAACACCTCTGTGTGCCCCCTCAATGTCTTAGAAATTGAAAAAAATAAAGTTAAAATTAAGAAGACATAAATAGAAGGTTCGGAGGATACAAAGAAGAAAATATTCCAGAAAGTAGAACGAAATGCCACAAAGATAAAACTTAGGAAACAAGCTATTAAAGAAAACTTTGAGGGTCAATTCATATGGTGCAGCATCTGACTGATAGGAAATCTGAAATAGAAGAACAGGGCCAAGGAAGAAGAGGTCTGCAATCAAGAAAATGACCAAAGGATTGCTCGCAGAAGCTTCAGTGCAGTGGGCCTGGAGAGGAAACCATCTCCATCAGAGTAGGAAGAGAGGCTGGGGTTGGGATCTCTAGCTTAAAAGCACATGTAAATTGATATATTGTCTGATGGAACTGACCATTGAAGAAATGGAGCCTATAGCAAAAAATATCATGGGTTATTGGAGTATGTGAAAAAATTAAGTATCTAACCTAGGAAACCAAGTAAACGAAGAAAAAGGAACTCAGAAAAATAATTAAAGAATAAAGGAAAGTAACCAATGTCATGATACTTGGCTCTGCAGTACACAATAGGAATATTACAAAATTTAAACAAAAATTGTGAAATGAGCATACTGTCAAAATAAATAAAAAAAATAGGAGAAGTGATTATGGGACAATGCATTTGAAACCTGACCTACCATGACAAGAAGTCAAAGGACCTTGTCTGAAATTTGAAATGTGCACTCAACACCCAGAGCTCGTACGAGAGTGGCAAACACAAGTGCCTGACCCAGCAGTGGCTCAAAAGCAAGCTTTGTATAATCATCCACAATAATGGAGTATCTACAAAGCAGAGAGACTGGTGGTCTATTGGAAAACCGATTGCCTGTTTTCGTTTTTACAGTTTATTCATAGGAAGAAGTTGCTCTCAAAGTAAGATGCTCTCCTAATTTTAAATCTAAAAACTTATCATGAGCTGGACCTTCTATACTTCAACATTTTAAGAAGGAAAGGCACAACAATGTTCTTTACAAGATAACCTCTAACACACAGTTAGCTTTCCTTGGCTCATCTAAACTGAGTAAAATTTACACAATCACAAAAGAAAATTTCAGAACTCTCCTCAACTCAGTGAGAACTTTTGTTTTGTCTCTTGGGAATATTTGCATATTTCTATTATATTTAGCCTACTGATCATATTTATTTTGCATTCACTTTTGCATTTTTATAATCTGTTAAATTGACCTAAACATATTAGGGATTTATAAAAAATATACGACACATAAAATGAACTATCTTCATAGAATTGTTTGATATGAGATAATTTAATATCAAAATATAAGATAACTATAAATCTAATTTACATACTGAAATTAAAATTATAGGATTATGTAAATAATAAAATAATATGAGGTTGGCCATGTTCTTTACAGCATACTAAAGTGTTTTTTATGTTTTTTTTTTTTTTAAATAATTGGTTTTTTTTTTTTTAATTTATTTATCTTTTTAGAGAGGAAGGGTAGGAGAGAGGGAGAGAAATATCAATGTATGGTTGCCTCTTGTGTGTCCCATGCTGGGAATTGGCCTGCAACCCAGGCATGTGCCCTGACTGGGAATCGAACCGCGATCCTTTGCTTCGCAGGCCCGCGCTCAATCCACTGAGCTACACCAGCCAGGGCTGTTTTTTATGTTTTAAGCTCTTTTTTCAGTTAAGTGTAATACCTTTCCTATGTAACACTGCTTTTATTGAGGATCAAAGCATATGAGTGCTCTCTAAAACTACAATATAACATAAAAATGTGAGATTTAACTGTCCCACTTAGTTAATGAAAATATAGGAAATCAGTTACTGTATTTTGCTATGTATACTGCACATCCATGTTTCTGGTCCAGGCTTTCAGGGGAAAAATTCATTTAAATTTTTAATTAAATTATTTATTTATTTATATTTAGAAACAAAACCAATTATCATATTCCAGGGTATTATTTTGCATATGGCTATAATTATTGCTTTCTAGAGTTACATTTTAATGTATAAGCATAAATAAAAAAATTAAAAACATTTATATAGATAGGGAATTAGTACTACCTGTGTGTAATACACATTCTTATTTTTCACTCAGAAATCTGGGGAAAAGTGTGCACATTATACCTGGCAAAATATGGTAATGGGTACATGAATAAACACAAAAGCACAAAAACCTTCAAACAATGTGGACATTAATATTACTTTGACAAATATTAAGAAATAGGCAATATGAAATAGTTTGGAGTTATAATTATTGGAAAAATAGTTTAAAAATTACTTACATAAGTTTATTGTAAACTTCACTGTAGTTTGTATGCTGCTGTTGTGTCTAATACTCACATCCAGACAATATGAGGGCCAAGCTCATCCATGGATGTTCCAATAGCAATTAAGTTTCAACTACTATAGGAGGGAAAACATAAATTGCAAAAGAGACACTCCTGGAGCACCTGGATCAGGGGATCGGGGAGTCTGTGCTATTGGTCCCCACATACCACCCATTATATAAAGTCATCTCACCAAGCCTGGGAGATATAACAGATCTGTATAATATATGGAAACAAAGACAGAGAGGCAGCCAAAATGGGGAGACAAAAAAACATGTTTCAAATGAAAGAATGGGAAAAATCTCCAGAGAAAATACTATATGAAATGGAGGCAGCAGACTACCTGCTACAGAGTTCAAAACGATGATTATAAGGGTGCTTATGAAACTTAGTGAGAACTTCATCAGCATAAAAAAACAGAAATCATAAAAAAGAAAGTCAGAAATGAAGAATTACAGTAACTGCAATAAAGAACACACTAAAAGGAATCAACAGCAGATTGTAGAACCAGAGGATTGACTCAGTGAATTGGAAGATAAGGTCATGAAAAGCACCCATTCAGAACAACTAAAAGGAAAAGAATCCAAAAAGAAAGAGAGTTTAAGGAACCTCCGGGCCAATATCAAACATGGCAACACGTGCATAATAGAGGTACCAGAAGTAGTAAAGAAACAGCAAGGAATTGAAAACCTATTTGAATAATAATGACTGAACACTTGCCTAACTGGGTTAAAAAGAAAGACATAAAAGTCCAGGAAGTACAGAGAGTCCAAAATGAGATGAACTCAAAGAGGCCACAGCAAGACACGTTAACATTAAAATGGTGAGAGTAAGGACAAAAGGAAAATCCTAAAAGTAGCAAGAGAAGAACAGTTACCTTCAATGGAGCTCCCATAAGACTGTCAGCTGATTTCTCAAGAGAAACATTTCAGGCCAGAAGGAACTGGCACAAAACATTCAAAGTGATGAAAATAAGGACCTACAGCCAAGATTGGAATTAAGGCTATCATTTAAAATTAAGAGCAAAATAAAGAACTTCCTAGACAAAAACAACAACAACAACAACAACAAAAAAAAACAGCAAAAGGAGCTCATTACATCAAACCACTATTAAAAGACATGTTAAAGAAAATTCTTTTATAAGAAGCAGGAGCAAAATGGAACATAAATATGAATAATAAAATGGTAATAACTATGAACCTATTAAATAATCACTTTAAATGTAAATGGATTGAATACTCCAATTATTAAACAGGGAACAGAGTGGATAAGAAAGCACAATTCATATATAGGCTGTCTACAGGATACTTCAGATCTAAAGATACACACATAAACTGAACATAAAGAGATGGAAAATATTTCATGCAAATGGAAATGAAAATTATCTGGGGTGGCAGTACTTATATGAGACAAAATAGAGTTTAAAACAAAGGCTATAAGAGACTAAGAAATACATATAAAGTGATAAAGGGATCAATTCAATAAGAGAAAACACTTTTTCAACATTTATGCAACCAATATGGAAGCATCTAAATAGAGCAAATCCTGATAAACATAAAGAGATAGATTGTCAGTAATAGGTCATCTTGGGGAATTATCATCCCCTGCCACCAATGGATAGATCTTCCAGACAGAAAGTCAACAATGAAATAGCGGCCTTAAGTGGCATGTTAGACTAGACGCATTAATTGATATTTTTAGAGAATTTTACCCTAAAGCAGCAGAATACATATATTTTTTCCACGTGTACATGGAAGATTTTTTTAGGATAGACCTCATGTAAGGCAAATAAACGAGTCTCAATACATTTAAGAAGGTTGAAATAGTATCAAGCATCTTCTTTGACCACAAAGTATGAAACTGGAATTCAACTGTAAAAAAATGAAAAAAAAAAACCACATGAACACATATAGGCTAAATAACATGCTACTACACAATTATTGGGTCAATAATGAAATTGAGGAAGAACTAAAAACTACCTTGAGACAAATGAAAATGAGAACACAACAAGCCAAATCTATGGGATACAACGGAAGCTGTTCTAAGAGAGACACAAGCTATCCTAAGAGAGTTCTGTTCACAGCAATAGAGAACTACATGAAGACATAACAAAAATATCAAATAAACAATTTGAACTCATGAATAAAAGAACTAGAAAAAGAACAGCAAAGCTCAAAGTGAATAGGAAAATGAAATAATGAAGATGAGAGCTGATATAAACAAAATAGAGTCTAAAAAACATAAAAGGTCAGTGAGTTGGGGAAAGGGAAGTGAGTATAAGGAGACTAAATGGTAATGGAAAAATACTATAACAATTTAAAAAATAAAAATAAAAGCAATAAAAAATAATATAAAAGATCAGCTCCAAAAAAGATCAATGAAAACAAGAGCTGCTTTTGTGAGAAGATAAATAATATTGATAAACCTTTAACCAGATACCTTTTATAAAAGAGAGAGGACCCAAATAAATAAAAAACAGAAATGAAAGAGAAATGACAAGTGACACCACAGAAATACAAAATATTATAAGAAAATACTATGAACAATTATATGCCAACAAATTGGATAATCAAAAAGAAATGGATAAATTTATAGAAACATTCAATCTCACAAAACTGAATCAAGTAGAAACAGAAAATCTGCTTCTTACATATCTCAACTAATGAAATCAAAGAGGTAATTAAAAAAAAACTTTCAACAAAAATTTATGACTAGCTTCACAGTTAAATTTTACCAAACATTGGAACTAACATCTATCTTTCTCAAACAATTCCAAAAATTTCTAGTAGATTCCTAAGTTCATATTATGAGGCTAGCATTATCCTGATTACAAGACAAGAGAAAGACATAAACAAAGAAGATTATAGGCCAACATCCCCAATAAACATACATACAAAAATTCTCAACAAGATATTAGCAAATCAATTCCAGCAATACATTAAAATGATATACCACAATGAAGTGTGATTTATTTCTGAGATGCAGGACTATTTCAATATCTGCAAATCAATTAACATGATGCACCACATAAACAAAATGAAGGGGAAGATCACATGGTCATATCAATAGTATCAATAGATGGAGAAATTGTATTTGCTAAAATGTAGCACCAATTTATTAAAAAAGCTCTCAGCTGAGTGAGAGTAGAAAGAATATACCTAACATAATAATGACCTTATATGACAAACCAATGGCCAATATCATACTAAAAGGGGAAAAAGTGAAGACATTTTTCTTAAGATCAGGAATAAGACACAGATATCCACAAGACACAAGACACTTATTCAACATAGTACTGGAGGTCCTAGCCACAATGATCAGACAAGAAGAGGAGCTAAAAGGCATCTAAACTGGAAAAGAAGAAGTAAAACTGTCATTATTTGCAGATGACATGATTACATACATAAATAACCCTAAAGATTTCACCCAAAACTACTAGAACTGATAAATGAATTCAGTAAAGAAGAAGGAAAAAAATATTAAAAAATCTGTTGCATTTTTATACAATAACAAACTATTAGAAAGAAAAATTTAAAAAATCTCAATTACATTTCATGTAATAAGGCCTTGGTGATGATGAACTTCTTTAGCTTTACCTTGTCTGGGAAGCACTTTATCTGCCCTTCCATTCTAAATGATAGCTTTGCTGGATAATCTTGGATGCAGGTCCTTGCCTTTCATGACTTTGAACACTTCTTTCCAACCCCTTCTTGGTGATAAGTTTTGTTTTTTTGAGAAATCAGCTGATAGTCTTATGGGAACTCCATTGTAGGTAACTCTCTCCTTTTCTCTTGCTGCTTCTAAGATTGTTTCTTTATTTTTTTGTTTCTTTATTTTTAATCTTGGGTAATTTAATTATAATGTGTCTTGGTGTGTTTCCTCCTTGGGTCTTATCTAAGAAAAAGATGATCAAAACTATGAACAGTAAAATGACAACTAAGTCACAACTATCAACAACTGAACCTAAAAAACAAAACCAAACCAAGCAAACAACTAGAACAGGAACATAATCATGGAAATGGAGATCATATGGATGGTTATTGGCAAGGAGGGGAACTGGAGAGAATGGGGAAAAGGTACAGGAAATAAGCAGCATAACTGGTAGGCACAAAATAGACAGTAGGAGGTTAAGAATAGTATAGGAAGTGGAGAAGCCAAAGAACTTTTATGTATGGTGCATGGACATGACCTTAGTGGGGGCAATGCTGGAGGGTAGGGCCGCTGCAGCATGGAGAGGAATAAAGGGGAGAAAAAATGGGATAACAGTAATAACATCACCAATAAAATATACCTAAAAATCTCATTTACAATTACACAAAAATACCTAGGAATAAATTGAAACAAAATGGTAAATGATATTTACTAAGAATATTATGATACTAAAGAAAGGAATTAAAGAAGTTTCAAATACATGAAATCTGTATTGTGCTCATTGATAGAGAGAATTAACAGTTAAATGTTTCTACTACTCAATGCTATGTATATATTAATATGACCCTTATTAAAATATCAATGGAGCTTTTAACAGACTAGAACAAATAATCCAGATATTTACATGGAACCACAAAAGACTTTGAATAGCCACAGGAATCTTGAAAAGAAGAAAAGTGTTTCTGGTATCATGCTACTGAATATCAAACTATATGACAAATCTATAATGTTGGAGACAGCATATTACTGGCATAAATATAGACACATAGATCAATGGAAGACAATAGAGAGCCCAGATATAAAACCACACCTATATTGTCAATTAATAGATGACGAAGGAGGCAAGAACACCCCATGTGCTATACGCAGGTTACTCAATAAATGGTGGGAAAATTTGACAGATACATGCAAAAAATAAAGGAGAGAAAAACTAGACCACTTTCTTACACCATATCCAAGAATAAACTTAAAAAGGAATAAAGATTTAAACTTAAAATCTGAAACCATAAAAGTCCTGGTAGAAATATAGGTAATAACTCTCCGATATTTGTATTAGAAATATGTTTTTATATATCTCTTTGGGCAACAGAAACAAACAAACAAAAAAAACAATGGAACTACATCAACAGAAATTTTTGCACAACAAAGGAAACCATCAACACAACAGAAGGATGATTTACTGAATTGGAGAAGTTATTCACTAATGACACATCTGATAAGGAGTTAATATTCACAATTTGAAAAGAACTCATACAATTCAACACCAGAAAAACAAACAATCCAACTGAAAAATGGTCAGAGGACCTGAATAGACACTTCTTTAAAAAAACCTGTAGAGATGGCCAATAGATAAAAGAAAAGATTCTCAACATTACTAATCATCTGAGAAATGTAGTAAATTAAAATCACAATGAGGTACCACCTCACACCTGTTAGAATGGCCATCATCAATAAAGCAACAAACAACAACTATTGGCAAGGATGTGGAGAAAGGGGAACACTTGTTTTTCTTTCGGTGCAAATGTAAATTGGGGTAGCCACTACAGAAAAATGTATGGAAGTGCCTAAAAATTTTAAAAATGGAATGGTCTTATGACCCCATAATTCCCTTTCTGGGTGTTTTCCTGAAGAAAACAATAAGGACTTGCAAAGATATATGCACCCCTGTGTTCGCTGCAGCATTGTTTACATTAACTAAGATACGAAAACAATTACATCCAATGATAGTTGAATTAATAAAGAGGTGGTACATAAATAACATGGAGCATTATTCAGCCATAAAAAGAAGGAAATCTTGCCATTTAAGACATGGATGGACCTAGAGAGTATTTTGGTAAGTGAAATAAGTTGAACAGGGAAAGACAAATACCATATGACTTCACTTACATGTGGACTTGGGCTCTAAAATAAACAAACAAACAAACAAAATAAAACAGAAACAAAATCATAGATACAGAGAACAGACCGGTGGTTGCCAGAGGAAGAGGGGTGGAGTTTGCGTGAAAAATTGAAGGGGATTAAGAAGTACAAACTTCCAGTTATAAAATAAGTCATGGGGATGTAATGTAGAGCATAGGGAATAGAGTCAATAGTATCCTAACCATGTATAGTGACAGGTGGTTACTAGACATTGTGGGGATCATTTGTAAGGCATATAAATGTTGAATCACTATGCAGCACACCTAAAACAATATGATATTGCATGTTGTAGGTCAACTGTAATTAAAAATTAATTTTCAAAATATTTTTAAAAAGAGTACATTGAACATTGTGCCTTACATAGCTTAAGATACAAAGTAGCTACTTTTCTATGCCTTGGTGAACTATCATATTACTTTCTAAGTTTATCAGCATCCAATATTTTGTCCTTTGCACTTTTAATGCCATAAAATATCTGAGAGTTCCATTGATGTGACACTTTCTTGCCAGCATCATTTCCTCTGCGATGTTGTCATTCTTTTCATTACAACCACTATTCCTATTTATGTTAGTATGTTTGCTTTCCCCAAGATTCTCTGTCTGAACATCTAGGTTTCCTGAATGGCAGCAATGTCAACAGGCATGCAGAAAGCTGTTTATTCTATAAATCATTTTATATTTGATACAAATTTCATTTACAGTATTATAACTTTATTTCTTTGCTGTAGTTTCATCTTCATTAACCAATTCCTTCTTTTGATTATACTTCTTTCTTTCTTTTTCGTAAAATGGCACATTTTGTAAAATGGGTTTGTCACTAGGAGACAAGGAGGGAACACAGCCATGCACTTTGCTGTTTGAGTATGAACTGAGTAACAGATGCATAGTGGCCAGTCCCTCGCAGAAGTTAAACAAACTGACATGCTTGGTCACTGATTATGATGGACATCTGTTATTATATAGTGATTTGTGAACTGAAGAGCTAGCAGTGAAGCGTATACTTTTTGCAATTACGCACAGTTAATACACCATGGTAACTGAAACTTGAACTGTATTGTAGAGGAATGGATACTATTTAGCTACACCGTAGTAAGAGAAATTCATGAAATTTGGAACCATATGAAGCAAGGACTGGATTTTTATTGATTTATATAATCTACATAGTTACTTTGCCACTTTTTGATAAAAAGATGAAACCTTGCCAGTAAATCACGTTTAATTGCTATTTGGATAACACTCAGAAATAGGTTTATGACTCAAGAGATAAACACTTTTATTAATATGAGAAATGGGTTGGAAGGTAAATAAATTTTGACTGTTTGCATTCTATATCTGAAGGAGTCAAAACACAATGTTTTCTTTTACAATTATGTTTTTAAATTATGGATTGTTTTAATCCCTTTTAACTTATCATAGTATAAAAAGTATCAAAATTTAGCAGTTTAGAGTTTGACAGAAGTTTCAATTTTTAAAATTTTATTATTCTTAATTGAGCCTTTATTTCTTTTTTAGAATTAAATTTATTGGGATGACATTGGTTAATAAGATTATATGGATTTCAAGTGTATAATTCTATGATACATCCTTTGTCTATTGCATTGTGTGCTGACCACCCAAAGTCAAATCTTCCCTCGCCATATATTTAACCTCCTCCTTACCTCCCTCCTCATACCCATTTCCTCTGGTAACAAGTATACTGGTGTCTGTGTCTATGAGTTTGTGTTTGCTAGTTTTTCTTTGTTCATTTGATTCTTTCAGTTTTATTTTCCACATATGAGTGAAATCATATGGTTCTTGTGTTTTTCTGTGCCACTGATTTTGCTTAGCATGATATTCTCAAGATTCATCCATGTTCTTACAAATGGCAGTAATGGAATACTATTCAGCCACAAGAGTTTCAATTTTAAATCCATGCTGTGCCTGTAATTGTACTACTCTCCCATAAAAGACAATTGTCCCATTTGAAATTCAAGAAAAAAGCAGTTACTTAACATAAAATTAGCCCGTCAGTTCTTTCTTTAAAAAAGTGACAAGTGGTCTTTATTGAGCAGTGGGTCCGGTTTAGATTGTGCTGTATAATAGGTTTTAAGAAAGAGTCTGAAGTCATGCAATGGAATGAGAATAGTGCTGATGCAATAGAAAGTTAAGTTAAATAACAGTAATGGCAAGGAGTGTTGGCAGAGATTGATTTCAACTAGTGCACTGGCACTAGTTTCATATATTACAGGTCATTTTCCAAGAGCTCATTTTTTCCTACATATATTTCCTTTCAGTGTTTATTTTTTATTTTAAAATTCATCTTTTGGTGAAAATGAGATATAAAGGCACAGAGGCTTGCATCCTAATTTTTTGTTTAGCTTATATACTGTGGCCTTAGAAACTTTCTAAACTTGATTATTTTAAAAAAGTTATTGTTGTTCAGTTACAGTTGTTCTGCCTTTTCCCCCTTGCTCACCCTAACCCCATCCCCCCTCACTCCCACAGTCAACCACCCCGACATGGTCTGTGCCCATGAATCCACTGTTCCTGTTCCTTGTCTTGCCCCTTCCCCTTCTTTCTCCCATTATCCCCCCGCTTCTTCCCCTCTTGTCACTGTTAGTTTGTTCTTTATTTCAATGTCTCCTGTTGTATTTTGCTTGCTTGTTTGTTTTGTTGATTAGGTTCCAGTTATAGGTGAGGTCATGTGGTACTTGTCTTTCACCTTCTAGCTTATTTCACTTAGCATAATGCTCTCTGGATCCATAAATGCTGTTGCAAAAGGGTAGGAACTCCTTCTTTCTTTCTGCTGTGTAGTATTCCATTGTGTGAAAGTACCAAGAGTTCATTTTTAGTGGGAGAACTACACCACTGTGATTTTGCAAGTTTTTTTTTTAAATTTAAACATCAGACACCACTAAGGAGGAGTATGAAACATTCCAAATCCTAGTTACTTCATTTTGAGATGTTAGGTCTCCTTCTTTGGATAATACATAAAATTATTCTGATTAAGAATTAGGCTTCCTTTCCCATTCACTGTTATTTTGCAGTGCCAATGGCATTCTCTTTCATTTTCTGTTTTCATGCTATAATTGCATTATACTATTCGGAATACTCTTAATATATTATTCACTTTATAATTACTCTTGAGAAACAATTTTGTCCATTCTTTGGCTCAAAGTTACCAAACTCTCACATGTATTTAAGAGTTTTTGATCTCTTCTTCTTACACCCATTTCTTCCAACAGAGTTTTTGGAACCATCATGTGCATATTGGTACATTCATTAGTACTAGTATTGAGACTTACTTTAGGGATGCTCCATGTATAAATCGATCATCTTTTCTTAGGTAATTACTGAGAACATAGGCACTTTCTTTGCCTCAGAAATTTAGGGCTATTTCTCCAAAAAATATCTAAACCAATTTTCCCCTACTTGGTTTTGTTATGTTCTGCTGTCACCCATTATCACATTCATTCCTTATGTTACATAGAGAATAGGTTGACATTTTATCATTTAATATTTAAAATACCTAAGCAGTACTCTCCCAGAACAGATATATAATCTTGACATTGAAAAAATAATACATATTTTTACATATGCCCCCCCAGATCTCTCTCTTTCAATATAACTGTTGTTTGCATTCTGGAAAAAAATGTTTAGATGTTTCTAACTGAAAAAATCAGAAGGAAATATTTGCTGACATATTTTTATAAATATACAATTTGTCAACAGTCAAAACAAAAAAAACTGACATGCGCCATTGAGATCCTATAGCAACTAGTAAAGGTAAGAAATCTAATAAAAATAATTATTTTTTGAAAGGATAAAATTGAATGTTTTGGGATTGAAATGTTTTTTTATTCAAGATTAGTTTTTATGGTAGTTTTTTTCTCCCCTCCAGTCCTGCTAAATGCAAGAAACTTCTCAGAGTATGAACAAAACAACAAGAAAAGTAATGTAAACAGGTAGCTAAAAAGCCTAAAGATAAATTAAAATGTCTAAAAATAAATTTAAGAACTCCCCCCAAAAAATGGCTGAAAGGAGCCCTGGCTGGTGTGGCTCAGTGGATTGAGTGCCAGATTGCAAAGCAAAGGGTTGCTGGTTTGATTCCCAATCAGGGCACATGCCTGGGTTACAGGCCAGGTCCCTGGTCAGGGGTGTGTGAGAGGCAACCATACAGCATTGTTTCTCTCCCTCTCTTTCTCCCTCCCTTCATCTCTCTCTGTAAAAATAAATAAAAAATATCTTTTTAAGATTTTTATTTATTTATCTTTTAGAGGGGAAGGGTAGGAGAGAGGGAGAGAAATATCAATGTACGGTTGCTTCTCGTGTGTCCCCTGCCGGGAACTGGCCTGCAACCCAGGCATGTGCCCTGACTGGGAATCGAACCGCGATCCTCTGGTTCGCAGGCCCGCGCTCAATCCACTGAGCTACACCAGCCAGGGCAATAAAAAATATCTTTAAGAAAGTGCCTGAAAAGATAAACAAAAGGAAAAAAAAAAAACAGGAAAAAAAAAACCAGAGGTAGAGGTACTAAACAGAGAAATAAAATATAATAGTAACCCTAAATTCAATGTCAACAATAATACAAATTATTAACAGAATAAATATGCCAATAAAATGCAAAGGTTGTTAGAATGTATTAAAAGGACAAGATCTAACTCTAGGTTGTCTACAAATATGAACTTTAAATCTAAAGACAATAGTCTAAATAAAATTGATGGAAAAGATACATGGGAGTAAAAGACAGAAAACTGTACAAGATCAACACTTGAAATAAAAAATTTTAAAAAAGATACATGAAGAGTAAACATAAGAAGATTGGAGAGGCCATATCAATATACACTTTCAAATAAACATATTGCCATATATAAATAGGGATATTTTATAATGATAACTCTGTTAAATCATTAGGAAGAGACAAAAATTTATGCACCCAATAATAGAGCCTCAAAATATATGCATTAAAAATTGCCAGAAGAGGAAAAATAGACAATTCCATAGTTGAAGATTTTTTAACACCTCTGAGCAATTGAGAGAAGAGTAGAAAATAATTTAGTAAACACATAGAAAATAAAAAAAAGCTATCAATCACTGTTTATAGATAACTTCACTTAAAATACACATTCTTTTATATTGCATATTGAACATCAAGCAAGTTAGACTCTACATGGGCCATAAAACAAATCTCAGTAAGTTTTCAATAAAATTATACAGAGTATAGCATCTGATCACAATGAAAAAATGACAAATTAATAACAATAAGATAGGTAGGAAACCCTATATGTTTGGAAATTAAAGAATACACTTCTAAACATCCAAGGATCAAAAAGATATCATAAGGTAAATAAGAGGCTATTGTAAGTGAATAATATGAAAAATTCAATGTGTCAAAATTTGCACTATATCTGACATAGGACTGGTATCCAAAAATTAAAATGTTGAAAACTCAAAATAGACAAAATATTTGAACAGGCATTCACAAAATAGATTTATTAATGGTTAAAAAGGACATGGAAATATGTTCAGCATCATTAGTCATCAGGAAAATGCAAATTGGTACCACATTGAAATACTTTTACATGTTCAACTAGAGTGACTATAATTCAAAATCTAATAATACAAAAAATATTTGTGAGGATGTGGAACAACTGGTTGAAGTCTTGTGCATGATTAATGTGAATGTAAAATGATACGACCATATAAGACAAAGCTCTGGCTATCAGTTATAAAATTAAATTTACACCTAAATTTTAATTCAGAAATTTTACTCCAAGAAGATAAACCCTATTTTCACAAGATGATTTTAAAACCCAGTAGTCAGAAAATAATTATAAAGAATACTAATAGTGGCTTTTTTTAATAATAGTCCAAAATGGAAATAGCCTAGATGTTCATCAAAGGGAAAAATAAATAAACACACTGTGATAAATTTATATAATGGAATATTATTCATCAATAAAAAGGAACAAAACGATAACAAGTAATAGAATAGATTGAACTCAAAAATAATTATGCAGAGTGAAAGAAGTCTTACACAAAGTGTATACATATTTTATGAAATCACTTATTAATACTATGGTCCAGAGCCAGCAAAACGGTGGTGAAAAAATCAGAACAGTACTTGCCTCAGGGTGAGGGTTGAAGTGGGGATAGGGACAGACTAATATACTAGGGTACAGGGATTTTTTTTGAGAGGTGACAGTTCTCTATAACTTGAGAGGGGTTTTGTTTAACCGAGTGTACACATTTGTCAAGGGCACATGACTAAGAGTTGTGCATTTCATTGTAAATTTTATAAAAAGGTAGTTTAGACAAATATTAAACTCTGAGTAATGATACACATGCTGAATTATTTATCAGTAAGTAAACAAAAGTTTGCAATTTATTTAAAATGCATTAAAATAAGATGGATTAATAGAAGGGTAATAGAATGGCCATAACATGTGCAATAAAATGGGAGAATTTGGGTGGTGGACACATAGTGTTCACTCTAAAATGTTTTCGTTTTTTGAAAATTTACATGTTAAATTACTGGGGAAAATATAGTATAAAGGAAATTATTATACACTGTTGCTTAGAATATAAATTTATACAACTTCCAAAAACATACTGCAGATGTATTTTTAATATTCATGCTTTGATGTAATAATTGTACAACAAAAAATAGTCCAATAAAAATAAAAAAATTAAAAGTTACATGTTCATATTGATGTTTTAGGAAAAAAGTTAAATGCCTAGTTTACCAATGGTTCAATAATTTTTGAACATTTTTACTTAAAGTCATTTGAGATGTACAGTGAAGGTGGGGAGATAGTACAGAGTTCCTATAAAACCTGCACTCAATATCCTACATTATTATGATACATTTGTCTCAACTAATATAGTTAAAGTGTATAATTTATTTAGATTTCTTTAGTTTTTTGCCACTTTATAAGATGAAATAATTTACAGACATGAAAATGATCTTAAATAGTTTTAAACAAGAAAGTAAAATGCTTGTGATACAATGTTAATGGAAAACTCAACATCGTTATCGTTAGTTAAAGCATAATTGAATAGACCTTTAATATTTTTACTTAAAAATGGTATTTTTCCTCTGTCTTCCTTTCTCTGCCTCTTTACCTCTTCCTTTGCAACTTTTCTCCTTTCTTTTTCACCTTTTCTTTTTCTCTTCTTTCTCTCCTTTTTAAAATTCTTTCTATTTAAATATTTGCTGCACAAATACCCATTTTCATCTTTTGAATGGGATGAAAGTAAAGCTCTAGTTAAATTACATTTACTTAAGCTTGGCTTTTTAAATTAACTTGAAATATAGACCTTGGTTACAGATACCTAAATAACAATTCAGCAACCTATTCCTAAAACAATATTTAATGTAAAATAACTGTCATATATGCTTTTCCAACTGAGTGATACTAATGCAAAATATTGTAATAGACTTCACCTGGTACAGAACCCATACAATATGCTCAACATAAGAAAACAGGATGCAGGCTGACACGTAATGACACCCATCAAAATGTTGGAGAAAACTGGAAACAGATACTGTGTAGGGGAGTAGTGGCTGTTCTCATGTTATACGGTGTGATTGAAAAGGTTACCCAAAATAGTATGCGGAGCTCTTTTGCTCCAGGATCACGACTGCTGTGCTCATGATTTATATAAACATGTGGCATTCTATAATGCTCCTCCTCCGTGAAAGTCATCCTTTGCCAGCTGGGTGATGTTAAGTAGGAACTAATCATAAACATCTGGTTAGTTTACATACATGTTGCTTTATTACCAGATTTTCGCTAAGTGAAGTATCTGTCTAGTTTCATTCAAATTATTTTAGCTTTTTTTTATTTTCTCATAATGAAAAAGGAAAGAAAAATATATTTTTTTGGCCATATTCTTAGTCCCAACACATTTTTGTTTGCTTACATGTTGGACTGACTCAGTACTTAACAAAATTAGTTTCTGTTCTAAATACACAGTATCTGTCTTAACATTACATAAAAATCTCTAACATTTTTTATTCAACTTCGTAGTGCAGTTTTTACTTATGATATAGTATTCTGTTAGAGTTTGATTCAATAGTTTTTCAAATCAGTCTTGTTTAAACTTTTTCACCCAGGAAAACAGTTAAAATACCTTATATAATACCCAAGTGTGTAATTTATGAATACTAGCAAACACTTCCCACATAACCATTTATTACCTATTCTCTCTCTCTCCTCATTGCCCGCTCCCTTTCTTTCCTGCTATCTCTCTCTTGAATTTATCTGCAGATGTCTGCTACAAATGAAACCTTTTATTATATTTTCTCATACTAAGTTACATCCTAAAATTTGTGAATACCTAATTAAATCCTTTATCTCTTCTGTCTATTTGTGCCATACCTTTGTGGAGGGAGTATGCTACCATGAAAAGCCGGACAATCTGAATATCAAAAAGTTTCTCTTTGAAATTCTTAAATTCTGATTTGATCCACATTATTTTATACAATCCTAAAGAAAAGTACATACCAGGGGGGAAATTTTGCTCGCAGCTCAGGTTGAGGAACCTTCCTGATCAACAAATATTGATGTTCTGTAGAAAAAATCTTCACTTGATCTTTCATGTTATCTTTTTACTTATTTTCATTTTTTCTCTGTGGGTTCCAATTAATTATCAAAATTGCACATATAACTATTTCTAGTGAAAAATTTCACCTATGTTTTTCCTCAACTTTCCCCACCATGTAAGCCATGAGCCAGATTGACTTTTGTGGGGGTTTTTTTTTTGGCTTTTGTATGTGTTCTGTTTTAACTTTCCAGATAGATTTTAGAACAACGGCTGTTTTCTACTGATAAAATATTCTGCACAAAAGCTGCTTCCTAAAAACATGGGCCTGTGTTATGATGTGCTATAGAGAGAGACATAAGCTCTTGTCTTTTCTATTGGGACACTTAATTTAAGCTAGTTTTATGTTATTCAGCTTTCAGTAAAATTATGTTATCATGTTATAGTAATAACTGTACTCAGCAGGCAGTCATAGTACCAACTGTAATATATAAGAATCAGGTTTAATACTTTTGCAAAGCAGTGGAATAATAACTCTTTGAGGTTAGATGCTAAATTTTATATTAAAGAATTATAAATTACTTCACCAAAGTAACATATACCACAGATATTCTAAGATAATTTGAAATAAATAACCTGCATTCTTAAAAAAAGAGGTGAGATTTGATTAATATCTCCATTTGTGAAGTAATGATTAGTACCAAATACTGATTTAAGTACTGTGCATATACTATCATACTGCATCCTATTATTGGTTGTTATCTTTATTTTACAGGTAAGGAAACTAAAATCCAAGAATTTAAGGAAATTGTTTAAGGTTATCTGGAAAAGTGTTGGCTGAGTCTGTGTTTGAACTGAGGCCTGTATGAATTAAATTCTTGTACCTAATGTGCATTAATAGCATACAAACTTAAAACTCAGATTCCAAATATATATAGTAGTTAAAATGAATTTCTATTCTTTTTTGTTACTCCCACTGTAGTTTATTTACAATGAAAAGTTAGTGTTAAATATCTAAAGCATTTTGCCAGCCTTATTATTTTTCTGTTCAAAAATTTCTATGACTGTTTTATTAGAATTATTTGAAAAACCAATCTTAAGGCTCTTCCTTGGAGATGAACCTCACTAATAGGCAAATTGCAAAGTTACTTGACAATTGTGTTGCAACCTGCTACATTACATAGAAGAGCTACCTAAGAACTCTGGCAACCTCAAATTCAATAGAAACTGGTATTTTTGTTAAACCTTAGAAAGGCAGCTCTACCACTAAATTGATGTAAAATACATCTGAGGCACTCTCAGTATAGATTTTCAAATGCAATTCATAGGAACTCTGAAAGTATGCTACAAATTTTGCCTTGTTCTATTTGTATAAAGTAGCACTTTATAATCATGGTTGCTGAATGTTTGGGTTGAAGCAAAATCATTTTATTTTCTTGGTAGGGGAATTCAAATGGTTAATAAGTTTATTTCTATGTTTCTGTAGTGTGTCTCCAAAACTGTATTACAATTAATCTTTCTATCTTAAATTGTACACCATGAACCCGAGGGATAAAAAATAGAGAAGATGGGAGATGGGAAACAGGGACAGACAGTGGATTAGAAAGAAAGCAGAGCCAAAACAATAAAAAAAATTTTTTTCAGCTTTACCCGGATTGGGAAAAATCCTTCCATAGAACATCCAAAGTGCTATCTTAATCAAATGCAAACTGCAGCACTATGTCATTGTATTTCAGAAAGATAATAGTTGTACATTGCTTCAAAGCTGTGATTTCATGGAATTTAACTGGCAATTTTTCCTCAGAATCTTTGCACCATATGAAATTTCCTCAGGAAATGTGTGATTTGTTAGGGACGATTAGACATGGATACAAATAACCACAAATAAAGGCAGAAAATACTGAGTTATGCAATAGTTGCACAAGTGCTATAGATGAAAGTTGAGTAAGATTCGTAAGAGGAAATGATTTTTGAGATAAATCTCAAAGAATAGATGGAATTGATCTGGATATATGTGGAATGGAAAATATTTCAGGAATGAGAGATACAATGAGATGATGTACAAAAATAGATTAACACTTGGGCATGTTTGGTGATTAGCAAACATTAGGATAAGACTGGAACAAGAGAGTTAGTTCAAAGTGATATTTATGTCTTATAGAGCAGCCTCTGAAGAGGTTGACAAAGCCTTCCTTTTGCTAACACACCCAGGAACAAATTGTCAGGCTAGACAAGTCACCTGTGTCCTTGTACCCAAACAATGTGTGCACATACATGTATGTAAGGTAAAAATCAAGTAAAATTCAGTGTCTACCTTCTACCTGAAAAGGTAAAACTCTGGTCAGCAGAATGAAGAGTGGTCACGAGAAGTGGCAATTGGAAGGATGGTGGTTCAGCGGTCCTCCACCCTAGTGAAATACAGGGTGGCTTGGCTGCAGCCCTCCTGGAATCTCCACTGACATAAAGGGAGGGCCACCAGAGCATACCTCCAGCCCTGATTTGGAACTCCTCCAGTGTGACAGGACTGAAGAGTGGCTCTGGTTTTCTCTGCATGAGGATGGGCAAGACAGGAGTTATCACATAAAGGAAGCAAGCAGGATGCTGCTGCCCCAGTCTCCTGGCTAATTCAGCATCTTTTCAAGACTCTCACCAAGGAAAAGTAGCCAGACTGCAGCCTGAGCCCTGAGACTTTTCCAGGCTCCACCTGCCCCCACCCCACGGAAAAGGTAACATCCCATGGATATAATCACATCTCTCTTTCCCATGTTAACATTCCCCCCTCACTTCCTCTCTTGAGTTTGTAAGTCCATGAAGAGTGGGAAAATGTCTCTCTCCACCCCTGAATAGTGAATGCTTTGATCTAACATGTTGGAAGTACAAAATATTGGATATTAACTCTACTGTGTGACCTCGGTAAGCCTCCATTTTCTTGCATGTAAGATGGAGACAATTTAAATACTTACTGTGTGGGTTTGCTATAAATGATAAAGGCTCAAACTCATTGTACAAATTAACAAAACCAGTAAATTTGAGATGGAAGGAACTTTGCAGTAGGGTTGGGGAAAGAAGGTTAATGAGTGGATGATAAGTGTGGTTTAGGTCTTGTTGCATTTTAGCTATTGGCAGTAAAACTCAGTGGAAATACCTTGCAAACAATTATAAATGTGATTGAGACTGAATTTGAGTAAATATACATAAAGTGTGAATTTTTTTGGAAATTGATAGGTTAGATAAAGCAGAGGATTTATTCAGTGATCTAGAAGACTAGGCAGAGAAAAACACCCAATATGAAGAGCAAAAAAAGAAAAGAAAAGAAAAAGGAAAAAATGAGGATTGTTTAAGGGTCTTCTGGGACAACAGCAAGCCTACCAATGTTTACATCATAAGTGTACCAGAAAATGAAAAAAGAGAGTAAGGGATTGAAAACCTATTTGAATAATGACCGAAAACTTCCCTACCTGCTGAAGGAAATGAGCATCCAAGTTAAGAAACCACAGAGACAAATATGTTCTCCCATATAGTCAGTTCTCTTATCATTTTAATGATGGTTTCTTTAGCTGTGCATAAACTTTTTAATTGGCTGTAGAACCATTTGTTTATTTTTCTTTTATTCCCTTGCCCTAGGAGATATATCAGAAAAATATTGCTACATGGGATGTTTGAAATTTACTGCCTATGTTTTCCACTAGGACTCTTAAGGTATCACAACTTATATTTAAGTCCTTTATTCATTTTGAGTTTATTCTGGTGTCTGGTGTAAGTTGGTGGTCTAGTTTCATTTTTTTCATGTATCAGCCCAGTTCTGTCAACAACATTTATTGAAGAGACTATTTCTACTGCATTGTATGCTTGTTTCCCCTTTGTCAAATACTGATTGACCATAGAGACATGGGTTTTTTTTCTGGGCTCTCTATTCGGTTCCATTGGTCTATATGTCTATTCTTATGCCAATACCAGGCTGTCTTGATTACAGAGGCCTTGTAATGTAGTTTGATATCAGGTATTGTGATCCCTGCTACTTTGTTTTTTATTCTCAGGATCACTGAGGCTCTTTGGGGTCTTTTTTTGGTTCCATATAAATTTTTGGAATATTTTTCTAGATCTTTAAAGTATGCCATTAACTTATTTTCCAATGATACATTGGACAAGGGTTTAATCTACAAAATATATAAAGAACGCATGTGACTCCACATCAGAAGACAAACAATCCAATTAAAAAATGGGCAAAGGATTTACATAAACACTTCTCCAAGGAGTATGTACAGAGGGCTCAGAGACATATGAAAAAATATTCAACATCATTCACTATCACATAGATGCAAGTTAAAACCTCAATGAGGTATCACCTCACACCTGTCAGATTCACTATCATTAATAAATCAACAAACAACAGGTTCTGGTGAGGATGTGGAGAAAAGAGAACTCAAGTGCAATGTTGTGAAAATGCCAACTGGTGCAGTCACAGTGGGAAACTTAATTTCCTCAAAAATTTAAAAATGGAACTGTCTTATGACTGCTGGGAATATACCCTAAGAATCCTGAAACACCAATTAAAAAGAACTCAGGCACCTCGGTGTTCAAAGCAACATTATTTACAATAACCAAGTGCTGGAAACAGTCCAAATGCCCATCAGTAGATGAGAGGATTAAAAAACTGTGGTTCATTTACACAATGGAATACTATGCAGAAGAAAGGAAGAAAGAAGTCCTGCCTTTTGTGACAGCATGGATGGAACTGGAGACTACTATGCTAAGTGAAATAAGCCAGTTGGTGAAAGACAATTACCATATGACCTCACATATAACTGGAATCTAACAAACAAAATAAACTCATGAGAAACATAGAACCAAAGACATACAAATGTGGAATAAATGGAGAGCTGAAGGAGGGGTAGGATGAACGGGGGAATGGGGGAAGAAAGCAGAAAGGACTAGTCAAAAGAACATTTATGAATGACTATGGACATGAACAACAGAGAGGGGATTGACTGTGGGCTAAAGGGTGGGCTGGATGGAAGGGATTAAAAGGGGGGAAATGGGGCAACTATAATAGACTAAACAGTAAGAAAAACACAGATAATACTGAACAAGATGAACCCAAAGAGGCACATGCAATGGCTCATCATAATTCAAATGTGAAAAGTGAAAGACAAAGGGAGACTCTTAAAAACAGCGGGAGAAAAGCAGTTAGTTAAATACAAGGGGGCTACCATAAGGCTGTTAGCTAACTGATTTCTCAACAGAAACTTTGCAGACCAGAAGGGATTGGCACAAAATATTCAAAGTGATGAAAGCAAAGAATACAACCAAGATTACTCAACCCAGGAGAGTATCATATAGAATCAAAAAAGAGATAAAGAATTATCCAGACAAGAAAAAGGTAAAAAAAGTTCATTATCGCTAAACCCAGTCATGAAGAATGTTACAGGGAAATCATTAAAATATTTTTTAACGTATTTGAGTCCATGGGCATTATCTCAAATACTTTGGAGAATAACTGCTTCGCAGCTTCTTTTATGCATTCAAAGTTAAGGAGGGAATGTACATGGAGGTAGGAGAAAGCAAGGCAGGGACTGGATTATAGGATACTTAACAAAGTTACATCCTCTCTCGAGGGTTAATAACTGTTTGAGGGGTATTACTCCTGGCGTTTAAAAGGTTTGCTAACCTAGGTGCACAAGAACAATGCATAGGGCTGGCTTGAAACTTTTCACTGAAGAATTTATAGGCTAAGGGTGTAACTATCCACCATGATTTACTCAATTAGGAACTTATGATAAGGTCACCCAGGGAGCTTCCTTTTTTCCAAAGGAACTTCTACAAGTAGAATAGTAAAAATAAAAAATATGAATAATAAAATATAGAAAAGAAAAATTTGTTAGTGACAAAAGCAAACAGTAAAAGCTTGGATCAACCAACTATGAACTAAGTACAAAGCTTAAAAGGCAAAATTAGGACGATCATGTGTAATTGCAACAATAATTAAGGATGCACAGAAACACACACATACATACAAAAAATAAAAAATGACAAAAGCATAAATATCTAGGGCGTGAGTGAAATTGTAGTGATTTTATAATTTTATTTGAAGTCAAGTGACCATGAACTTAAAATCGACTGCTATAAACATAGCTTGGTATATAAGAAGCACATTGTAACCACAAACCAAAAATCTACAAGATATACACAAAAAAGAAAGGAATCTAAACAAAACATTACACAAAGTCATTAATGTACAAGAGAAGAAAGCAAGAGAGAATCAGAAAGGAAATTCAGTCAGAAAACAATTAATAAAATGGCAATAACTACATACCTATCAATAATTGTTTTAAATGTCAATGGACTGAATGGTCCAAAGACACAGGAGTTGAATGGATTAAAAAAAAAACCAAGGCCTGTACATATAATGCCTACAAGAGACCTACTTCCAATGGAAAGACATATGTAGACAAAAAATAAAAGGACAGAAAAACATTCATTCTAAATGAAAATTTAAAAAAAGCTGGGGTAGCAATACTCATATCAGACAAAACAGATATGAAAATAAGGGCTGTAACTAGAGAGAAGGGCATTTCATAATGATAAAGGGATCAATTCAGCAAGAAGACATAATTCCTATAGACATCTATGCATCAAATTGGAGAAACAAAATATATAATGCAAATATTGACAGATATAAAGGGAGAGATCGATAGTAATACAGTCACAGAAAAGGACTTTAACACCTCCTTGACATCAATGGATAGATCATTCAGATGAATAATCAACAAAGAAACAGTGGATTAAATGTCACATTAGACCAGATGGACTTAATTGATATTTTTAGGACATTTCACCGAAAAGCAGCTGAATATACATTCTTTTCAAGTGCATTTAAAATAACAATAAAAATGATCAATAAAACCAAGAGCTTTACCTTTTAAAAAATAAAATAAGAAATCTTAAGCCACATTCATCAATAAAAAAAGGGAGGGCTCAAATAAATAAAATAAAAATGAAAAAGAAGTGACAGTCAACACTACACTAATACAAAGAATGAGCAGGAAATACTACAAACAATTATATGCCAACAAATTAAGCAACCTGGAAGAAACTGACAAATTTCTGGAAACATACAATCTTGTAAGGTTGAATCTGGAAGAAACAAAAGTTCTGAACAGACTGATAACTACCAATGAAATCAAATAGTAATAAAATAACTGCCAACAAAAAAAACCCTGGACCAAATTGCTTAACAGGTGAATTTAACCAAACAGTAAAAAAGGAGTTAATACCTATCCTCACACTATTTCCAAAAATTAAAAAGTAGACTTCCATAGTTATATGATGCCAGCATTACCTTGATACCAAAACCATACAAAGACACTACAAGCAAAAATTATAAGCCCATATCTGTGATGAACATTGATGCAAAAATCCTCAACAAAGTACTAGCAAACCAAATTCAGCAATATGTCATAAAGTTCATATGCTATGATCACGTGGAATTTATTCCTGTGGTACAAGTTTTGTACAATATACACAAATCAATTAAAGTGATAAACAAATTCAAAGATGAAACCATATGATCATATCAATAGATGTAGAAAAAACATTTGAAAAATCTAACATCCACATACGACAAAAGTTCTTAGCAAAGTGGGGACACAGAGGATAACTCAACAAAATAAAAGCCATATCTGATAAACCCACAGCTAACATCATACTGAATGGTGAAAAACTGAAAGCTTTTTTCAAGAAGAATAACAAGACAAGGATGTCCACATTCTTCACTTTTATTCAACATAGTATTGGAGGTCTTAGCCACAGCAATCAGACCAAAAAAGGCACCTGAATTGGAAAGGAAGAAGTAAAACTGTCATTATTTGCCGATGACATGATACTGTAGAGAGAGAACCCCAAGGAATCTACCAAAAAATCTATTAGAACTAAAAAATAAATTCAACAATGTAGCACGATTCAAAATTAATATTCAGCAATCAGTTGCATTTTATACACCAATAATGCACTATTAAAAAATTAAAAAACAATCTCATTCTGGCTGGTGGGACTCAGTTGTTTGGAGCATTGTTCGATAGCCAAAGCACTGTAGATTTGACTCCTGGTGGGGCATATACCTAGGGTGCATCCAATCCTTGGTCAGAGTGCACATGGGAGGCAACCATTTGATGTTTTTCTCTCACATTGATGTTTCTTCTCTCTTCCTCTTCCTCTCTCCCTTCCTCTGTCTCTAGCAGCAATGAAAAAAATGTTCTTGTGCGAGGAAAAAAAATCTCACTTATTATTCCATCAAAAAGAATAAAATACTTGGAATAAATTTAATCAAGGAAGTAAAAGATCTATACTCAGAAAAATATAAGATATTGAAGAAGGAAATTGGAGAAGATAGAAATAAGTGGAAGTATATCCCATGTGTGTGGATGAGAAGAATTAACATCATTAAAATGTCCATACTACCCAAAGTGACCTACAAATTTTATGCAGTCCCTATCAAAACACCAGTTTCACAGAACTAGAAAAAATAATTCTAAATTTACATGGAACCAGAAAAGACCTGAATAGACAAAGCAATCATGAGAATGAAAACCAAAATTGGGGGTATTGCCCCAGCTAATATCAAACTACATCACAAGGCTACAGTAATAACAATGGCATGACACCATAATGAAAACAGAAACACAGATCAATGGAACATATTAAAAACACCAGAAATAAACCCACAACTATGTGGTCAATTAATCTATGAATAACAGAGAAAAAAACTATACCTGGGATAAAAACAGTCTCTTCAATAAATGGTGTCAGGAAAATTGAACAGGCCAATGCAAAAATATTAAACTGAATTATTTTCTTATAATATGTATAAGAATAAACTAAAGATGGATTAAAGACTTAAATGTAAGACCCCAAACCATAATGTGCCTAGAAGAAAAGATAGGCAAAAAACTCTTTGATATTGCTCTTAGTATTGTTTTTTTCATGTCTCTCAGTCAAGGGAAACCGATAAATAAATAAATAAATAAACAAATTCAACTACATCAAACTAAAAAAGTTTTACACTAGCAAAGGAAACCTCAACAAAATGGGAAAAAACCCTACTTAATGGACAAAGATATTCCCTGATGATACATTGATAAGGGATTAATATCCAAAGTATATAAAAAATTTATACAACTTAAAACACACACAAAGCCAAATAATCTGATTAAAAAATGGGAAAGGACCTGAATGAACATTTCTTCACAGAGGACATATATATGGTCAATAGACTGTGAAAAGATGCTCAACATCACTAATCATTACAGAAATAAAATTTAAACCCCCAACGAGATACGATCTCACAACTCTCACAATGTTTATCATCAATAAATCAACAAACAACAAGTGTTGGTGAGGATGTGAGGATGTCGGTGAGGATGTCTTATGCCCTGTTGGTGGTATTGTAAATTCGTGCAGCCACTGTGGAAAACAGTGTTGTGTTTTCTCAAAAAAAGTAAAAATAGAGCTACTTTATTACAGAACAATTTCACTTCTGGGTATTTATCTGTACAAATCCAAAACAATAATTTGAAAAGTTTACATATCCCTATATTCATTGATGTATTATTTACAATAGTCAAGATATATAAATAACCTAAGTGTTTATCAATAGATGCATGGATAAAGAAAATATGATACAGGACGTCCTGGTAGTCTATTTCCTTTGCCAGATTGGGGAAGTTCTCCTTTATTATTTGTTCAAATAAGTTTTCCACTTGTTGCTCTTCTTCCCCTTCTGGGACACCTATAATTCGGATGTTGGGACATTTAACGATGTCCTGGAAGTTCCTAAGTCTCTCCTCCTTTTTTTGAATTCTTGTTTCTTCCTCGTTTTCTGTTTGGTTGTTAATTTCTTCCTTCTGGTCCACTCCATTGATTTGAGTCCCAGTTTTCCTTCCATCTCTATCGGTTCCCCATGCGTCTTCCTTCATTTCACGTATTGTAGCCTGCATTTTCTCATTAGCCAAGATTAAAATGATGCAGAGAATTCTAGAAGCAGCAAGGGATAAGGGGACAGTCATCTACAAAGGAGTTCCCATCAGACTGTCAGCTGATTTCTCAAAAGAGACCTTACAGGCAAGAAGGGGCTGGAAAGAAATATTTGAAATCTTGAAAAGCAGGGACCTACATCCAAAATTGCTCTTTCCAGCAAAGCTGTCATTTAGAATGGAAGGACAGATAAAGCGCTTCTCAGATAAGGTCAAATTCAAGGAGTTCATCATCACCAAGCTCTTATTATATGAAATGTTAAAGGGACTTATCTAAGAAAAAGAAGATCAAAAATATGACAATGAAAAGACAGCAAACTCATAGCTATTAAGAACCACACCTAAAACAAAAGCAAACTAAGCAAACAGCTAGAACAGGAACAGAACCACAGAAATGGAGATCATATGGAGGGTTAGCAACAGGGGTGTGGGAGGAGGGGGGGGAAGGTACAGAGAATGAGTAGCATAGATAGTGGGTAGAAAATAGACAGGGGCAGGGTAAGAATAGTATGGGAAATGTAGAAGCTAAAGAACTTATGACACAAGGACATGAACTAAAGGGGGGAATGTGGGTGGGAGAGGGTGTGCAGGGTGGGGGGAATGATGGGGGAGAAACGGGACAACTGTAATAGCATAATCAATAAAATATATTTAAAAAAAATTAAAAAAAGAAAATATGATACAGATATACAATGAGATATTATTCAGTCATAAAAATAAAATCTTGCTATTTGTGACAATATGGATGGACCTATGTGGTGTTATACTAAGTGAAATATGTCAGAGAGAAAAAGACAAATACTATGTGATCTCTCTTATATGCAGAACCTAAAAATCAAAATAAATGAACCAGCAAAACAGAAACAAACTCAAAGATATGGAGAATAAAATGATGGTTGCCAGATGGGTGGGGGTTTGGATGGCTGGGGAAAAAAGGTGAAAGGATTAAGAAGTACAAATTTTCACTTAAAACAATAATCACAGGAATGTTAAGTACAACATAGGGAATACAGTCAATAATATAGCTGTATGGTGTCAGATGCATACCAGACTTGTTGAGCTGATCACTTCATAAGTTATATAAATGTCTAATCAATTTGTTGCACATTTGAAACTAATAAAATATGGTAAATCAACTGCAATTGAAAAGTTAAAAAAATTAAAAGGGATGTATAAGTAGAAAGTGAGTTGAAAAGCTGTATTTCCAGATATATGTCATACCTGCCTTTCTTTATAATTCCCGTGATTTTCAGTTATGGAGGCAAATTGGGAGTCCTGTGTACTAAAAGCTGATTTACATCATCATTCAGTGATTTTTAAACATTAATTAATTAATTAATCAATCGTTCTAGTGCAGTTGTCTCATTTTCACCCCACCCCACCCATCCCTGCCTCCCACCCTCAAACCTACCCACTTTGGCTTTGTCCGTGTGTCCTTTACACATGTTCCTTGATAGCTCTTCCCCTATTATCCCCTATTATCCCTCTCCTGCTTCCTCTCTGGTTACTGTCAGTTTATTCTCCATTTCAATGTCTCTGGTTGTAGTTTGCTTGCTTGTTTGTTTTGTTGATTAGGTTCCACTTATAGGTGAGATCATGTAGTATTTGTCTTTCACCACCTGGCTTATTTCACTTAGCAGAATGCTCTCCAGTTCCATCCATGCTGTCACAAAGGGTAGGAGTGCCTTCTTTCCATTCCATTGTGTAGTATTCCATTGTGTAAATGTACCACAGATTTTCAATCCACTCATTTACTGATGGGCACTAAGTGATTTTTAACAGATTTCTGTCTATGTTGAAGAGATTTTGTTTAATATTTAAAATAAATATTAACATACCCACAAGAATTGAATCTTTGCTTTCAAGGAAACTTCATGAAGCTTTAAATCTAGTTGGAGAGATAGACATGTGAAGAGATGTTTTCAGTGAAATAATGGAGTAAATCTGGTAACTGATGTATATTCTAGGTGCTGTGGGAGTGCTTACAATGTGCACTTGGTCTAGCCTCAAATTTCTTAAAGAAACCAATACCTAATTTAATACTAAAGCATGATTAGGAGTTTGTCAGATAAAGGGAAGGGAAAGAGTATACCCAACACATGGGAGAAAATGAGTCAAATCTGAAAAGTATGCAGAACAGGACACACCGTGGAGGGAACAAGAGTTAAAGTCGTCTCAAAATATTCTTTCTGATATCAGGTGATAATATTAAAAGCTTGACAGAGAACTTTTTTTCAAGTAGAACATTTAGTTTGCACTAATTACCAATTAATATTATTGTTGGGATTTGGGTATGCATATATAAGAAGCAAGCTTGTTTGTTTAAGAAAGCCATCAAGGACTGTTTCTTTTAACTATTTATTACTTAAAAAATTCTCTATATTATTAATATCACATTTTCAAGTATACAATTTGCTAACTTTTTCTGGAAGAAACAAAGACAATAAAATGTATGCAATTTTTTTGTATGCAGTAGAAGGATAGTCCAATCAAAATTTAGTAGAGAAAGAAGACAAATTTTTCAAAATGGCATTGTAATGGCAGCTATAACCCAAATTTATTTAATAAGAAAAATAATTTCTTCATATACAACACTTAATTATAGATGTGAGCAATATAAAATTTTTCCAGAGAGTTTTATATTTTATTATTGTAAATTATTATTTAAAAATATCTGAATCTATTTTTGATAATATGGTGGTTACATGTAACTCTTGTCATGATTTCTGACCTCTCAGAGTATGACAGAAATAGTCCAGCAGCAGAAAAAAGCACAAGTATAGACCTATTAACATTTTTTTAGGGTAAGGAGTCATTTATTTGATTCATTCATACAGTTCACTCATTCACTCACTCATTCATTCATTCATTCATTCAACAAATAGTTTTAGAGCACCTCCAATATGCTGAGTAGGAATGTGTAGCTGGATAAGAGATATATTTTTTTTCTTAATAAATCAGTGGTCTGTAATAATCTAAGCCTTTCCAATTCTTCTGGAAAACCTCAGGGTTGATGTGCATCACAGATAATGAGAGACAAAATAGGCCTAGAACATATGTCTCTAATGTCTAAGCAGTGTCAAGAAATACCAGCCACTGTAATCAAACTCTGAAATTAAGGAGGATTGTGCTAAAGGTTCTGTACCATTTCAGAAAGCTCATATTTCAGTGGGGTACCAGGAAACACCTGCCCACTCCAACCCCAAAACAATCCTCTACCAGGGGTGTCCAACATTTTGGCATCTCTGGGCCACACTGGAAGAAGAATAGTTGTCTCGGGCCACATATTAAATAAACTGTGACAAGTAATCACAAAAAATTCTCATAATGTTTTAAGTAAATTTACAATTGTGTGTTGGGCTACGTTCATAGCCATCCTGGGCCGTGTGCAGCCTGCGGGCTGCAGGTTGGACACTCGTGCAAGAAAACTTTTTCTGTAAAGGATCAGATAAAAAAATATTCTTGATTCTGTGGGTCATACAGTCCCTGTAAAAGTTATCTGACTCTGCGGTTTAGCACAAATGCAGGTATAGACAGTATGTAAACAAATGGGAATGACTGTGTTTTAATAAAAAAATGTTATTTACATAAGCAAGCCTCGAGCCAGATGGGACTTTTATAATTTAAAGTGAAGTAAAATAAATAAAAATAAAAGCTTAGTTCCTCAGTCTTACTAGCCCTATTTCAAGCACTCAATAGTCACGTGCGACTAATGGCTACCATACTGGATAACGTAGATGATAGAACATTTTGGCATTGCAGTAAAGCACTGCTCTAGACTTTATTTATGGTATCTGACTATTCCATCCTACACATAGAAAGGTAAGAAAAAGGTGGCTGGGCTTAATCTTCCTGAAACTCTCAGGAGAAATAGGGCAAAACACATGGCTAGAAAGTTCTAAGAAGTTTTAAGATAACATATATGTATGTATTGCCACTGGGGCTTCACCATAATCTTAATACAGGTACCAACACACTGAGAATCAGTGCATTAAAAATATCCCCTCTTATCAACTTTAGTGCATTGATCCACATATTGTTGTATTTGTGAAAGCTGACATTAAGTGACTAAATAGTTACAAACTCTATAAAACTATGTATTCTAGAAAAATATAGTTTCTCTGTATGCATAAATTTTATTTCTCACTAAAGATTATTGAAAAAGGCAGAGGCATTAATATTTTTATTTATTTTTGCTGGTTCTGATTAGTCAACGAGAAAAAAAAGCCTATGTAAATTTTTTCTAAGTTTAAGCATTTGTCAATAAAGCATTATAAAATAGTTTAAGTCTTCTAGACAAATAGATGAATCATCTAGATAAATATAAGGAAAAAGAACACTTGGCTGTAAAGCTGGTAAGAAATCAAAGAGCAACCCAATACCACAATAAAAGAAAGTGAACAGGCATTCAATGACTTTGTTTTAGTGTAAACTATTCTTGAAGAATTCTAATTATTGGGTTAAATTAATCAAGCTGTGAAATTTGAATATGATGAAGAACAATGTAAACAATTGTTATTGAGAAAGATGCCTCAAAAAGAGAATCTTCCATAGTCATTTGTTAATAAGTTGGATATTATTATGTGTGATGATAATTTGGCAAACATCTGTGGCTCTAAGTCTAATGTTTCATAATGACAGTTTCTTTCAGAAGTGGTAATAATTACTTTAAGCATGTTTTCTTGGCAAAGATATACATGCTTAGGCCACCAGCACTTTCTGTGTTAGCCAGCTTGTTTTGTATCTTTCTCCTTTGTTTCGAAACTTCTGATGACACTTTGAGCAATTAAGAAATGTGTGAAAGAAGTCTCCTCTAATAATAGGCAATGCTGTTGCTTGCTCTTGCTTTCATTAATTACATATGAAACTGCAGTTTAAACTTCCTAGAAATAATCAGGAGCTTCTCCTCAAAATCAATATACACTTTAATATTAAGTAGTACTGTGAAAACAAGCCATATTTCAGTGAGATCCTTGGTGTTAATGGGTTTGAATATTTAAAATAAAACTTTCTATTTTCTAGGAATAGAAACCTCTCCTGTGGCTCACTTTCTCTGATCTATGAGTTTCAATTTGATGGTAGATCAATGAGGATCTCAGCATCTCCTCCCACTGCTGATATTAACTCACAGATATGGGTAAATATGGGACTTTTGTGTCGCACCAAAGTAGAACACGGAGGCAGAGAACAGCAGGCCATAAAAGGAAAAGCACAGTTCATTGCAGAAATTGAGTTTATCTACCACTGATAGACTGTACTAACCACTGGGGGATTTAAACCAAATGTCCAAAGAAGTCTCAAAATGTCGAACCTGGCACTTACACTGTGAGCCGTTCTCTCATGTTTATCCAGTGTGCTGCTTACACTGACCCCTGGATATTAGAAGGACCCTATGCCCTTGCGGAAGCCTTTCCATACTCTTCCATTATTAAATGAGTTTGTTTAGCTCTGACTTCAATTGTGATAGTAAATAGTATTTCCTACGTTAAAAAGTGAGGATGAACTCCAGAGGGAACATAGTCAGCACACTTAATGTCTCCAGTGGTTTTCCAGTTTGGGAATGGAGTGTGGATGTTATAAGAACTTAACTGTGTTGGACAGAATGATTTAAAACTCTCTTGGTCCTGATTTCAATAGCACGTTTTATTTTGCCCTTTGATTTTAGCAAATTCTCTGGAGCCTATTTCATGGGGTTTTTCCTTTGTTTTCTCTTTAAAAATCATTTCCTCCAGGAGAAATCCTCAAACATGTGAAAAATTTGTATTCAATTCAAGCCCCAAGCTTTTGTGGAACAACACTTAAGAGACCACTCAGAAGCTTCAGACCTTGAAAATGCTGTGGCCTGCTTGCTTAACTAGATAGGCTACAGGAAGCATGATACACCTGTGCTCTGCCATCAGCACTGATTGCCTTTTAACTTCTGAGTGCAATTCAAGGTGATCATTTTAATCTCTAAGGCCCTGTGTGGCATGGGACCCAGTTATCTGATAAATTGCCTCTTTCCTTGGGCATGGCAATTAATATCAGTCAGAGTGTTGCCACTAACAGTTCTCTGTTGTTAAACTGAGGGACTGAAGGCAGGAGAGTGAGCATGTGCAGGAGGTACACATGTAGGTGTATAAGATCCGTGCCACTGGTACTTCTTGGCACTTTTCAGGTGAGCAAGTATATATACACACTTTTGGGTTAAAGTTTGTAATTGGCAGTCTACTCTTATTGATAATCACTTTTAAATTGTTGTATTTCCAGGACTTTACTTAAACCTTTCCTTTTTTAAAATATCGACATTTTGCTTTGATAATATATCTTTAACTCTTCAGTGGAGGAGTGGCAATTTTTAAAGTAAAAGTCCCAGCATTACTCACATTCTTAGAAACATACCATATTCTGCCATGTATAATGTGCACCCAGGTTTTTGTGTATATTGTACATGGGCATGTACATGTAATTATTATGTCCCATTATTGTACACATGGTATGTAATTATTATACCCATGTATAATGCACATCCTTATTTTCCCTCAAAAATTTTGGCAAAAAAGTGCACATCATACACAGTGAAATACAATAAATCATTATTGGATTCAATGGAAAGGTGAAGTGTCCCTAAAACAAACACACTAGCTCAATAAACATTTATCACAGGCTCGCTATGTGCCAAAGACTTCTTTCTCCAGATATAAAAGAAGCTTTTATGATGAAGAAATATATCACTGTTCAAGAATAACTGGTGCATAAAGTCAGTTGCTGATTTCTTGCATATAAAGCTAGAAATGGTGTTTGAGGAAATTAGTGGTGTATTCTGATCATACATGCTTTAGTCCATACAATTCTAAGCAAGGATATTAATGAACATTATTTGACATTGGGTGTTATGATTACACATGAGCCCTGGCTGGAGGGCTCAGTTGTTTGGAGCATCACCTTGCACACCAAAAGAGTTGCAGGCTCAATTCCAATCAGGGCATGCACCTGTGTTGAGGGTTTGATACCCCATCAGGGTGGATATAGGAGGCAACCAATCAATGATTCTCTACCTTTTTCTTTTCCTCTCTCTATAAAGATCAATAAACGTATCCTTGGATGAGGATTAAAAATTAAAAAATAAGCCCTGGCTGGTGTAGCTCAGTGGATTGAGCGCGGGCCTGCGAACCGAAGGATCACGGTTCGATTCCCAGTCAGGGCACATGCCTGGGTTGCCAGGCCAGTTCCCGGCAGGGGACATACAAGAGGCAACCACACATTGATGTTTCCCTCTCTCCTTCCCTTCCCCTCTAAATATAAATAAATAAAATCCAAAAGGAAAAAAAAAGTACTTAAAAAAATCTTTAAAAAAATTAAAAAATAAAAGATTACATGTGAGTTGGTGATATTTGTTCATATCTGTCCAATTCTAGTTACCTTCATGTAAAATGAACGTATTAAAAGGGTATAGCTAGCTTACAGAATCAGTAAAAGTAAAAAATCTAAGGGAGAACAAGAAGCTGGGAAATATTCAAGATGTAGGGAAAGATTATAGGAAAACCTCTCAGGATACTTTTCTTAGAAAGCATCCATTTCATTTGTTTCTACCACTGCATTCATATACTGAAGATTCAGATGTGGGGCAGTAAAGGAAAAGAAAAAACAAACTTTTTTTTTTTACAGAATATAGCAAAAAGATGGATTTTTCTGCATACAATTTGGCAAAAGAAAGCTTCGTCTAGTAGGTTTATTTGTCTACTCTGGTCATGGTAACAAACTCTATTTGTCCCCCGTTGCAAGCTAAGCTCCAGCCCAACCTCTGAATAAATGTTGTCTCTAGTTTGGGAAGATATTGAATTTCTTACTCAGTATCCTGACCTTGCTGCCATGGCCCACATAATTGGATTTCTGCATCATATACAAGTGCTCAGTAAGAGAGCCTTCTGCTCTAGCCCAAGTCCCTTAGTGATCCAGAATCTGACAATTTTAAAAAATATATTTTATTTATTTATTTTTAGAGAGAAGGGAAGGGAAGAAGAGAGGGAGAGAAACATCAGTGTGAGAGAGAAACATTGATTGGTTGCCTCTTGTACGTGCCCCAGCTGGGACCAAATCCTCAACTCAGTCATGTGCCCTGACTGGGAATTGAACCCATGATCTTTTGCTTTGCAGAACAGTGCCCAAACAACTGAGCACACCGGTCAGGGTCAGAATCTGAGCATTTATTATTGAGCCTCCCTATCTCTCACCAGCCTTCTTGTACCAGCCTTCTTGTAACGGTCTCACTGATCCTTAGTAACTGATTATCTTACTGCTGCTTGAAGGACAGCATGAAGTTGAGCTCTCCTTTGACTTTGGTTAATAGTACTTACTGCCTTGTCTCCCTAATGCCTGCCTAGTCCAAAGGAAACAATCTAACTTTAAATCCATTGCTTGGACTCTTGTGGCTGATTTTACCTTTCTGATTTTATTTTGGTTTTCTGCATTTAGTTCTTACTGTCATACATGTATTTTTGAAAATGTAATTATTTAGTGGCCCAAGGCCCAAGGTTTACTTGTCCCTTGAAGTCTTCCTGGACACATGGTTCTTTTCTTCCCTGGTGTGACTTTCTCTTTTCTCCATAAGTACCAACTATGATACTTCTAAAAGTAGGCATCCCTCCATGGACATGCACCTTTTAGTAAGGAAAAGAATGAATTCAAACTTTTCAGTTACTTATAGTCTAGTAGAATAAATAGCACACACTGAACACGGAGTCTACAAAAACAGTGCAAAGTCACACATGATTTAGTGTCTAAGTAAGAGTTTCAGAAATAAATACTAGAGGTTCAGAGATGTTAGGTGACCATAATCAGAGAGGGAGGAAAAATGAGAATAGTTCTTGAAGCAAAAGTGAGGATAGTACATGGATAAATGGTTCAGAGATAATAAGTGGGAGGGCTTCTTGAATAAATGTTTCCACTAAAGTGTTTATTTCCTTCGTTCAAAGGACAATTACAAAGTTGGCTGAAGCCAAGAACTAAAATATCGGAGGAATAGTTGGGAGATAAATTTGCAAAGAGAAAGTGGCATCAGATTTTGAAGGCTCTGTTCTTTGATTTTCTTTCCTAGAAGCAATGTAGTGTTGGTAGCTTTCTGAGCAAGGCAAAATTCTAATGTACTAACTATTTTTTTTTTTTTTGAGTTTGGCAGTAGAGGGTAGGAAGAAAAGAAAGCAAATAAATTTGTTTTCTTTTCTCTTCTTATGCAAAGTTAAAGAACCATGTCTACTTTTAAAATATTTTATTATTAAAAAATTAGATCTGTGTAGAAAATGTAGAAAAGTAGAAAGAAAATATCTATATTTATATTTATACTTTCATATCTTAGAGGTAGCTTTTGTTAACAAACATATGTTACAATTACTCTTTTCAAATAATTTATAATACTGGCATATTTCTTTATATAAAGTTACTTTTCTTTACTATTGCATCAGGCTTATTCATATATGTTCTTTGGCTAAGCCCTTCATCTTCTTTCAAACATGAGAAACTCCTTACCTGATACATTCATCACAGAGAATTCTATTTTTTCTTGTCTCTGTTTATATTCATAGCATCATTAAATCAGGATGCAAAATTACAGTTTACCAGTAATTAACAAAATACAATAGGACCACTAAATTGTGTACTTTAAAACACTAAATTTTATAGGGCCTGAATTTTATCTTAATAAAACTATTGTAAAGAAAACCCCAGTAGACTTTCTTTTTGCTTTAAATCTATTTCTGTTTCAACAATCAATTTCTGTAAGATAAAATATTTATAAATAAAAAATTTCAACAAAAAATTCGGTTGCATTGGGGCTTTAAAATGTGAGCTTTATTCAGAATTAGGTTTTTTTTTCCAGCATAGATTACTGAATGGTTTCTGAAAACATTTCCTGTTGGAATCTTGGAAATTAAATGTGTGTTCTAATATTACATGCACTAAAGGAGGGATCAGAAGAAAATGTTCATTCTAGTTACATACAGTGTGACTCTGAAAATCATTTCATCTTTCGAGATTCAATTCTGTAAAGTGCAAAAATGGAGGACTTTCTTTATAAAAGGTTTTCTGATTTTTAGCAATTTTCTATTTGACTTTACTTTGCTCAAAAGGTACCTTCTTAAATGAATGATGACAAATACTCATAAATATAATCAAGCCAATGTTAAGGTCAAAACTTCCCATAAAAATGAAAAGAAGCTAAATTTATAAACTAATGTTAGAAAACAAAGTAGAATATGTTAAATCTGTATCTTACAGAATAATTTTTTTTCTGTGTAATTTTTAATTGTATTTTTTCCATTATCATTTATCCCCCATACCCTCTTCTACTGCCACCCACCCTCCCCCTGCAATCTCCAGACTGTTGTCTGTGTCCATGAGTTCTTTCTCACTTTTTCCCACTCCACCATCCTATCCCCCATTTAGACCTGTCAGCCTGCTCTCTATCCATGAGTCTGTCTCTATTTTGTGTGTTAGTTCAGCTTGTTCATTAGATTCCACATATGAGTGAAATCGTATGATAATTGTCTTTCTCTGGCTGGCTTATTTCACTTAAAAATTTGATGTCATATAGTTTATAATTTGAAATAATGTTTGAAATTCATTTCATATTAAGATACTCAGTTTTTTTCTGGACAGCCATTGTTTTTTAATTCCTTTAAAGTCAAAGGAAACAACAAAAATATTGAAGGGACTGTCTCCCTTGGACCTGTATGGAAAACTGAGACCAGATGACACCCCTGTTATCTGCCCTCCCATTCTTTAAAATCAACAGGATATGTGATTTTTCAAGAGAGCTGAAAGACTCTAATCAATGCTTTATTTGGGAGTTAAGATTACTAATGTCTAGTAATCATAGAGTACGGAAATCTAGGGCTCTCACATCAGCTATTATACTTTCCACTATACCGTGCTATTTAAAATACAGATTTAGAATTAATTTTACCGGAATGATCCATGGCATGGGTTAATTTGCAAACTTTAATCCTCATAAAAGGAATGTATGCTTTTGAAAATGGTGCTATTAAAAGAATGTAAGTTTTCATTTAAAAAATGTTTTGGGTACACTGAAACTGTATCAGGTCTGCTGGCACCTGTTCTTGTCTCGCAAACTGCCTGTGAGTAATAGTTGGGTGGTCCCAGTCACCCAACCCAGGACAAATGTGAATATCATTGTATAACAATGGTGTTATAAACAATTCAATCATTTACACTCATCTCATCTGCAAGACAACTTTCGAAATATCAATTATTGGAAATTATTAAATTTTATCACTATAAAGTTTAAAAATGAGATCTTATCAATTTTATATAAAAACAATTATTTAGTGGCAATATCTTAAAATGAATCAAATTGTAGTTGTTTGCTCTCTGCTATGTTTCATTGATATATGTACATGCTACTATGCACATAAATATGAATACATATAAATAAATATACATATGTATTTATGAATAATTTTAGTAGCATTGGTGTTGTGAAATGACATGTAGGATATTTTTAAGTTGGAATTCTTACTGTAAGCAAGAGATCAAATTTCCCTGGAAAATTTATTTGACAATGGTGTAGAATTATGAAAATTCTACTGGTTAACAAAAAATTACTAATTTCCAAAAATGGAAATAATTTAGGACCATGGAAGTTGTATCTGTGAATCAACTTAAATAAATTTTGAGAAAATTTTATTCTTTCAGAAGTATTAAAGGTGATTACTACATTAATTTATTTAATTTAATGACTTTTTACAGCTTCTCTTTCTAAACATAAACATTTTTATCGCTGGCCCTGCTCTTCCCTGCCTTTCCTTGTCTCATTTCTGTTTCTTTCTCTTTCTGTCATACATCACCTCTTATTGTAATTAGATCATATGTTGTAATTAGAACCACATTCTTTATTTAAAAACTCTGTAAGATGACTCAGATAAAGGAAAATAATCAGTTTAAAAGGTAACTGTATAAAATGTAACTGTATAAACTGTTACCCATATCAGAACTAAGTTTATTTTCTAGGCCCATTGAATAAAAAATATAATCCATTGATTGCTGAGTTATATGATATCACAGTTAAACTTGTATTTGGCCCACAATATTATTGTACAGGCTTTTTTCTTGGACTTTCTAATTTTCTCTTTTCTCTTGCTTATGAAATGCAGCTTTTAGCTATATCCTCTCATTGTAAACACAGGCCTCTTTAATTATACCAGTTACTAATTGGAATACACTTTCTTCCAAGGACCTTCATCTCACAGCCTCTGATTTTGTGCTTTAGTACTGATGGAACTTTCACTTTCCAGACTTGCTGCAACCTATCATTTGCATCTCATATACTAGAGAGTCAGGATATACTATCCAAAATGATGGATCAAGAAAAAAGTGGTTGAACACATTATTTAAGGAAATAAATACTAAAATCAAAAATGAAAAAAGTATCTGCATGCATTTTTAGAAGAAGGAATATAGTGGTGTAAAATAATAAAATCCATAATTTTTTCATGAAAGTGAAATTGTTGATAGTATCTAAATTAATATGTTTGTAATTTAAGATGTAAGTGTACTTTTTGAAATTATTTAAATAAACACCAAAGAACAAAACAACAGAAGTGGTAAAAATGCCTTTGTTTAGGAAAAAGACTTTTACTTGCCATTGTCTAAACACCTATATTTTGGAACTTTGTTACCCTCCATTTATGTACTCTTAAAATAATAATAAAAGATTTGAGATAACCACTATGGGAAGAAATTAAAGTATTTTTTGCTATGACCTGAAACTAAAATACTTAAAATCAGTTATTATTTATTAGTAAAGGGCAAATAACAATAAATATTTAAAAAAATAAAAGTTCATATGATTTCATATTCAAAAATGTTTATCGAGGGCACCTATGTGACTGGGACTATATTTAGTGTTGGGAAAACAAGGAACAATAAAGACATGCCCTTATCCCTCATAGACATAGAAGTTCAGAAAAGAAACATAGAGATTATCTTGGGGAAAAAATTAAAAAAAAAGAGTATTCTGAAAACACTTGAAAGGATGATCAGCCTAGATTTTGGAAAGGCGGAAAGCCTGCACAGGAGCAAGGCATCTGAGCTAAGGGCTATAGACAGACGGCTGATACTCAGAACAACACCTCTCACATATCTCCATCCTCGCCTCATCTCACTGTCTCTTGTCCAATTCTTGTCAATTAAGTATCAGAGAAAATACGCATCTTTCCTCTCCAAAATAAAACCAAACCAACCACACACACACATAGGCAAACACGTTCATAAAAGCCTTCTAATTTTACACAGCAGACCAATCTGATTTACCCTTCTAAAGCATCAAATAATGACTCTATAGAGACATAAACCAATGAATAGGTTATGGCACTACAGCCATACTTCAGTTGCAATTTCCAATAAAAACAATATTACTGACCATAATAATGCTGTGTTGCAAACTACCACAAGATCTCAGCAATCTACGATATTCAACATTTATTTAGGTGTTTATCCATACAGCTGGAGTCAGCTGATCTAAGCCCGGCACAACTGTGTGACTCTGCTCATCTGAACTGGCTTTGCTCAAGTGCTTTGGGATCAGCTTGAACTCTGGTGATATAAACTGGTCTCTGTGTAAGCAGTGTGACTAGGCTTCATCTGACTAGTCACCTGACTTCTGGAGCCTACAACCTAGCCTAGCATATTATTTTAAAGTTCATGGCAGGGATCTCGGAGAGATGAATATACAGTGGCTCTCAGAGCAGAGTTTCAATGTGAGAAAGAGTAAAGAATTGTGGCAGTCGATGCCCGTATGAAAATGCTAAAACATAATAATGTCCTACAAAATTCTTGCACTATACTTACTTTATAGATTTTTTTAAGTAATAGACTGAAATATTTTCAGAAGCCCTTATTTTCCTGGTGGCCCTAAGCATGTACTAAATTTGCTTAATAAACTATGCCACCCTTAGAAGATTTTATTTAACTGGTTTTACATGGTTAAATGCACCAATAACCATGCATATTACTCAACTCCCAAACAAAAAAGATAAAAAATAATATCAAACATCATATCACAGGTATACTAATAAGAAGAGCATTTATTGAGTATGTGCCACAAGATTTTTGTGTTATGACTTTTTACAAGTCACATAAAATATCATTTTTTGTTTATATGACAATACTTTGTAGTTAGTATGGCATAGAAAAATAAAGTAAACGACTTAACAGAATTCCTGGTTGATGCGGGCACCGGCTAGCAGTGTCCACGTCATTATGGATGAAATAAAACATACACACGGACTACCGAGTCCGGTGGAGGAAAAAGGACGACAGCATGGCTTTTCTCTCAAGGGGAGCAAAAGCCTCAGCCTCCACATGACAGGCCTTTACTCTATATCTCCTCACATTACAAGATGGTCCTCCTTCACTATCCCCAGTTACAACAAAAGGAGCCAATGCCCCTAATCACATCACAGAAGAAGGATATTAGCAAATGAAAAGGCAAAAGTGGTTGAGCCGGTTACACTGGTCCCTGCAAGGTTTAGCATGGATTTTAGGAAGTCACAGTAAGCATTTGCGGGGTGAGGGAGTTTTCAGTGAAAAGCAGCTTAGGTATATTGCAAATCAGATTCCTCACGAGAGAACCTATCTGTGAGCGTGGGTCCTGTGCATCTCCCAGTGAGAGCTGGGCCCACACCATGCAGAAGGGTCTGCCACACCTGGTGGATAGTAGATGTTCAGTAAACTTTTGTTGTCATGCCACTGTTGAACTCTAGTTTTGTGGGATCTGGGGCAAATTATTTAGGCTCTCTTACCTTTAGTTTTCTCATCTATAAAACTGAGATAAGAATATGAGTAGTTCTGATGGTTATATTAGCTAATTCAAAAAAGAGTTAAAAGAGTGCAGGAATACACTACGAACTCATTAAATGTTATTTCTTAATATTATAATTTATTACCATTGTTATTACTATTCACATTGTAATTGAAATAAACTTAAATAGTATGTGGTAAATACAATCAGTAAGAATAATTAGCAATTTCTTAAAATACAAATCAATAAATTTCATACAGAATGTTAAATTGTCTTTTGATAGATATTAAAACATGCAAAATTATTCTTTTACTTTTCAAAATGAATTATCATCATCAGTTATATATTGTGCTCATGCCAAGGAGTAAATTGCTTTAAAAAAAATGAGTTACTATATTGTACCAAGCCCTGGTTGGTGTGGCTCAGTGGATTGGGCACCAGCCTGTGAACCAAAGCGTTACTCGTTTGATTCCCTGTCTAGGGCACAGGCCTGGGGTGCAGGCTAGGTCCCTAGTAGGGGATACATGAGAGGCAACCACACATTGATGTTTCTCTCCCTCTCTTTCTCCTTCCCTTCTATTCTCTACAAATAAATAAATAAATAAAATCTTTAAAAAAAACTGAGCTATGTAAACAGCCATGTAAGTAATTCCAAAATCATAGTTTTTTAATAAGCTCTACAGAAATTGAAGAAGAGAGACAATAAATAATTAACAGGGGCAAGAAGAGAATAGAATGAAACTATAAATTTTATTTAGAATACAGTACCCTGAATGAAAATGACATTTCAGTTGGGAAATGGTAAGCTTGAATTCAAAGGGCAGTGGGGAGATCAGGCTGGAAGCAAAACTTCTGTTTAGGTTGTATTGTTAGATGAATTTAGAAGGTTAAGGTAGCATCAGATTCAGGAAAACTCTGAATCAGTTAAGAATTTGAATATCTAAAAAGAAGATAATCAAAACTATGAACATTAAAATGACAACAAACTCACAACTATAAACAACTGAATCTAAAACAAAAACAAAAACAAAAACAAACAATAGAGCAGGAACAGAATGATAGATACAGAGATCATTTGGAGAGTTATCAGCTGGGAGGGGGATGGAGAGAATTGGGGAAAAGGTACAAGGGTTAAGAAGCATAATTGATAGATACAAAATAGACAGAGGGATGTTAATAATTGTATAGGAAATGGAGAAGCCAAAGAACTTATTAAATGCATGACCCATGGATATAAACTAAGAGGGGGTATTGCTGTAGGGGAAGGAGGTATTGGGCAGAGGGGCAGAGAGGGCAAAGGGCGGAAATTAGGACAACTGTATTAGCATAATCAATTAAATATACTTAAAATTTTGAATATCATATGTAAACTTAAATACCAAGTATAAATAAGTTTACTTTGTTTCTAAAAATATTTTGATCATTATTCTTTATATCCATAAACCCAACATATGTATAACAACTAAAATGAGCAACAGTGTAATAACTTTCTCACACTCATATAACACTATAAAACTATAGAGGATTTTGAACATTTATGGGACATTAAAACATTGATTTCTTTTGAAATCAGCCATTCTGATGGGAAATCCCCTTTGATGACAACTGGAACTTTTCTTGACTTCGGAAAATAACCATTTAGATAGCCAAATTTGGTGTTTGTCATAATTGTAACATATTATTTTTATATATCTCTATTGGGATAATAAAGGGAAAGAAAGGGGATCAATTCATTGGGATCATATTGGAGAGCTAATACAAACTCATTGTTCGGAAAGCCTGAGCTGGTGGTGGTAGAAAAAATAAACTAGAATACAGAAAGAGAGTTTTAGGAATATGACGTGAACTTGGAGTGACTGAGTGAAACACTTGTATAGTTTACTGATATTGGTTTATTAGTGTGAAATTTAAGAGCTAATAACATTATCTGTAAAATTTCACACCATTTTAATTACTAATCAATTAATCCTATAGTAAATGATTCTTGCTCATGCATTATCAGTTTAGGGCTTTGATGGACAATGTGTAGATTATCTCAGACCTCAAGGAACATGAAGTCATTTTGGAATTTGTGGAGAATATATGTAATTCAAAATAAAATATTAAATTCTTTGGAGCTGATGTTAAGTGCATAGTAATTCCTAGGAGGGAGAGATCAATGAAATTAGAATAGACAAAAACAATTTCTGGGGAGAATGACACTTGTATTATAACCTTAACTAATATTTAAGATACAAATGTATGGAAACTAAGGGAGAGGGATTTACTATGGGACAAGATTAAACAAATACAGAAATGTAGGAAGGACCAGGATGTGCTCCACTTTCAAAAGAAACATAAGCATACAGAATGATTCGATTGGAGTTGGAAAGTAGAGGGGCCGAAACTGGTCCAGAGACTTTGGGCAGCATGTTGAAGACGAGAGAAAGTTGTGGTAGCCTGAGGGAAACAGTGTTATAAGAAGGTAAGTCGGTCTGTGGTGGGAAGACTAATTTGCAAGAGAGAATTGGATGGAAGAGAGAGAATTAAGAAGATATTTATTTAATCTAGTTAAAGGAACTGTCTGGGTCACAGAGAAAGAAGAGAATATAAAAAGAGATACTTTGATGGAAAAAGGGGAAAATCAATAAATCTCAAGAGACAAAAAGTCATACCACATGAACTTGATGACTGGCAGGAGGATCAAAACTGGAAAAGATGAAAGTTCAAATGAGAATAAACTTAACACTAGAAAAGATGAGGTTAAATGAGAATATACAGTGTTGAAAGTAACTACTGAATAGCTAAACAGACCAAAAAAAAAGGAAATCAAATATTAAAGTGGAGATGAGTGTGATGAGTGGACAGTGCTGGAATTAGAGATTCCAGAGCCAATTGAATAAAACCGAATAGCTGATACCATAAATTGGCCTTATTTATTTTTTACTTTTTTCTTAATATTCAGTTTAATAAGATAAACCTTAATTATCATATCATGGTAAGTAAATAATAAATAGCTTTTCATTTAAAACAGCCATATCATATTACTAGTACATTATTTTGGGATATGTACATATGAAGGATAAGGGGGGAAAGCAATTCTCAAATGTTGAACACAAACATAACTGAAAGAGCTAATATATATGTAGAGTTCTAAATTCTTATGCATGTACTCAGTAAGTCCTCACAACAACCCTGAGACATAAATATTATTGTTTCTATTTTTATAGGTATGAAAACAGAAGCACCAGGAGTTTAAGGACTGGCCCAAAGTCACCCAGCAAATAAGTGGCAGAGCTGGGATCCAAATGGAAGTACTTTGGCAACATTTTGTTTTCTTAGACCATCCCCAATATACTTTTTCTGGAGCAACAATGTTAGCTGTAAAATGTCATGTGATTTCTTACATATTTATATGACCTTCATTGTGTTAGGACATAGAAAGACTAATAAAGGTCACAATTAGACAAGATGTGGGTTGTGTTTCTCTTCAACCTCATTGTTTTTGCTTCACAGATGACTCACACAACCAGTAAATCCCCAGATATATATAAAGTCATGTATAGAAAAATTGGCACTCCCAAATGATATGAAAATAAAATACTATTTTGCAATTAGATCCTGTTTTAAATTATTTTTTTAAAAATATAGATTTATATTTATCATTTCATAATATCAATGCAATAGATAGCAAACAATTACATCAAATCCTGCCTAATTAGACAACAAAAACAACAAAATAAAACCCTACAATAGAATCTTGAATAAAAATCAACGGCTGATGTTTAATGTTTCTACATTGGTTTTGAGCAAGAGTTTTAAGTTTTTTCCATATTTGGTTTTAAAATTTCCAGCGTGACCACATCCTATTCCACTTATTTCTTATGTTAGCACCGTTCATTAAAGAGGAAATAAAAAATCTAAGAATATCACTTATAAGTTCCTCAAGCACAGAGGGTGGTTTGGTCTCAGAACAACTACAGTGCACTGTCTGTAATTATAGAGGCATTTCAGAATTAGAAGCACCTGGAAAGAAAACTCTGTGATCTGACTGTGACTGAGAAAGACAGAATGCTTCAAAGAAACTAGAAACTAGAAATATTTTGAGTTTTGAACTCATTGTGAGAATTTAGAGGTAGAGAGGAGTTGCTTAACCTTGAACGACATTTTCTTTCTGAAAACACAGATTCAAGTATTTTTTAAAAAGAAGTCTTTTATAATATCAATTCCTACAAACACCATTTTGATGAGTAAAGTGTAAATTATTCAGATTATAGAGATTACATTTATTTTGAGATGCTTGAGGATTTGAATAACCAGAGGATGTATGACTGGCTCAAATCATTTGGGGTTCTATAGACCTCAAAACACTGAAAAGTCAAATCGAGCTCTCAGGACGCTGGGATGTGGCTTACTGCTGCAATGATGGTGTCTAGCCTGAAGCCTCAAGAAAATATTTCCGTTTTTTCCTCAATATAATTTTGTTTGTAGTCAGTTAATAGGTTACATAAGACAAAGTCAAGAAACATCCCCCTGATATTTTTTGACAAAATCTTGAGCCACTTTTGTCTGGTTATCAATATAGCTAATTTCCCTTTGCATGTATTGTTAAACTTTGCTTCTTAATTAGAATTAACTTAATTTTTCCAGGATTTGGTTAAGCAAGGGTGATGAGCTCCATAGAGAAGTGTGTAGGTAAAGTACCTGGAAATTTATACCCTTGAGAAGCTCTGTTTTTGTTTATTTTTTTAATGTTTTATTTATTTATTTTTAGAGAGAGGGGAAAGGAGAGAGAAACAGAGGGAGAGAAACACTGATGTGAGAGAGAAACATCAATCGGTTGCGTCTCATAGGCACCTCACCAGGGACTGAACTCACAACTCAGGCATGTGCCCTGACCAGGAATCGAGCCAGCAACATTTTGCCTTGTGGAAGTTACCCAACCAATTGAATCACAGGGTCAGGGCAAGAAGCTCTGGGGTTTTAATCATTGATGATGACAACATTACGCTCCTCACTAGTGATTTGCAGGTGGTGGAACTAGTTCAAACTTACCTCTTCCTTAAATTTTCAAACATATGTGTGCATGTATGTATGTGTGTATATGAATACAGGATTTAAAAGCTAGCAAAATATATCTTATTTGTGTTATTCATCTAATATGCGAGGTGTGATTTTCCAAAGAAGTATCTCACAAAATCCCTTTGCCAGGCAGATCAAATCAAAAGCTTGCTCTCTTACCTCCTCAGACCATGTGCATACACACACACACTTCCCTCAACTTCAGGATAATGTTCAATAATATCAGTTTGATGAATGATGCAGCTAGCTTTTTCTCACATACAATTAATACGCAGAATGTACATTTGCAGCATATATGCCTGTATTTTTATAGGACTGTGAAAGGATGATATCAGACAAAACAAAACATAATTATAAATCATAAATGACCTCAACTCTGTTATCTTATTATGATTTGTTAGGTGTTTTATGCAAAAAGCTGATGACAGAAAAGATGCAGACCTGGCAAGCTGAGAGAAGTCAGAGGTACCTTTCCCATATTTTCCCCGCACCGTGTGATCTGTGTTTAGGTAATTCATTTCCATTTGAGGAGAAGCAACTCCCATTCTTCCTTCTCTTCTCATTGGTTTAAAAAAATTCTTAAGGTCTTTTTAATTAATAAGAAAATACAGCTCTATTACACTTAAAATTACATTAACAGCGAGATAAGTATAACAATGTCTTAAATATATATTGTGCTATTATTTTTCTTCACTACATATGAAAATAATGCTTCATTTTGCTTCACTATAAAATAATGAAGGAAAAATATTAATTCTTCATATTAATAAATGTGAATGAACCTCTCTCTGAAAAAAATTTGGATATAGCTTCTAAATCCTTTTAATATGTTTGGTCATTTGTAGAAAAAAACTTAATAATTTCTCTAAAAACAACAGTTGGGGAGTTGTTTCTTACTAAATTAACATGATTATTAAGGAATATATGAATCGTTCTATTTTGTCAGGACTTATTTAAGTAGATTGATGGTTATAGTTGGTATATAAATTATAATATAATTTATTATATGTTACATCAATACATTATATTTTTTAAAATATATGCTCTATGTAAATGCACATATAATACAGATATAACTAATTCATTAAAATTATTTTCTTTATTATCACAATTTACATTATGCAAGGAAGTGATTTAAATAATTCTGTTCATATATATTACATGAATATATGTTTATATGTATATGTATATGTATATGTATATGTATATGTATATACATGTATGTGTTATATATAGCCATAGGTAAAAGATAAGTCTAATGAAGATCAGCTAAATCATAATTTGCTACAAATGTAGCTGTATTATAAAGAGAAAATGCAAATTTTATTTATACTTTATATACAAGAGCAGGCAACAGTAGGTTTACAGTTGTAAATCAAATAAATAATACAGTAAGTATTAAATAATTATTAAATAATAGTACAAGAATGAACTCTGGGTTTTGCAGACTCAGAACTGTAAACTTACTTTTGCCCATCGCTATATATCACTTATATAGCATTATTATTTAATAATAATATAGACATATGACCACAAAAATATGCTGAAAGCATTTGCAAGTTATTCACCCCAGAAATTACCATCTGCAGATATGTTTTCAACATTAGTTATACAAATGGATAAAAACCATTTAGACTTGTTAATTCTGTCTTAAATATTTTAAATCAAACTGTTATATACCTGCTAGTTTTAACATATTTGTAAGTATGTTAAAAACTTTTTATACGTTGTATGTTTTTGAAGTTACTTAGCAAATGCACCAGTCAGATAGCATTATCTGCAACCCTTGCTATAATATGTTATATTTGAGATATATCTGTTTGCTTATGCTTCCCTTATTTTCTCCTCTGTATTTATTTCTGGATATATATTCATTTGAATTTCTACAGCTTGTTTTTTAATTCTTACCCAAGGATATTTTTAAACAAATTGATTTTAGAGAAAGGAAAAGGGAGAGAGAGAGGGAGGGAGGAAGGGAGGGGGGAGAGAGAGAGAGAGAGAGAGAGAGAGAGAGAGAGACAGAGACATCAATGTGTGAGAGAAGCATGGATCAGTTGCCTCTGTATGTGCCCCAACTAGGGATGAAACCGACAACCTCGGAATGCGCCCTGAGTGGGGACCTGCCATATTTTGGTGTATGGGATGACACTCCAATCAACTGAGCCACCTGGCCAGGACTGAAATATACAACTTTTATGTTCTTTTCACTCTGGTAAGACTCCTTATAGGAGGGTGAGGATGGGGAGGCATTATCCTACAATGATAGCTTAGCCATCTTGAGCACATTCTGTAAAGTTTGAATTTTAAGTGATTAGAAATTTTCAACATTGCTAAAAATCATCGGGTCAATTATATGGTTAAAGAAATATATTTGTTAAGGACATGTATCTTTTAAGCAGAGGTATTTTAAAATTGGAATGTGCTTTGAAATTGTTGATACTTCTTGAATAGCAGTTAGCTCAGAACCTGGAGCATGCAAGGGCCTCAGTTATAACCAGGCTGCTAGGGCATGGGTGGAAGAGATGCACAATCGTGAAATTTAGTGAATGTGCCTTGACCTTTAATAATATCAAGTCATCCTCAGTTCTTCAACAATCTGGATTGCTTCAAGCTCTTATCCCTGGTTTTTCTATGTCACACAAGACCCCTGTGAAGATCAACAACCCAGCATCCACAGATAATTTCTTTTGTTTAGAACCCCACCTGGTTATACAAATGTTCTTACTGGAGAAAGACCAGAACCATGGGTCCAAATGCGTGGCTTAGGTAGTGCAAGTACTTCTTCTTATGTATGGTCTCCAAAAGCTGTACCTGGCTAATTTTGCATTAAAAATTGCAATGACCTTGTAACAGCAGCATAAGCCCTCTTGAGAAAAGGAGGTGAAAGCCAAGGGAAAAGTAAAGAAGAAAAGTGTGGAAATCCATGCTACGTGAAATAACTCAGTCAGACTAACACAGGTAGTGCTCTTTCTGACAGCACCTGTTAGCCTGACTTAGTGCCCAGCTGTTTAGCCATATTTAGCATTTACTTTTATTTAAAAAATGGACTTTTTCACACTATTTATAGTGTCAGATAAAAATTAAGCCATTGAACTTTTAGAAAAAAATAAGAAAATGTTTTTCTTATCTTGAGAGTAAAGAGGACTTTATAAAAATTCTTCAACCATAAAAGATCAATAAATTCTACTCTATTAAACTTAAGACATCTTCATAAAAGTTATACAAAGAAAGTGGCAGTGATGGTTGAGGCTGGGGGATAGGCAAAGCACAAATTGCAAATTGACAAAAGATATTTGTAACATTCAAACCTGATAAGATTTAGTATGCTGGAAATTTAAACAATGGCATAAATAAAAAGAATGACAAATATAAACAAATAGTAAAATAGACAAAATAAAGGATTGAGGATTTAATAGAAACCGGTATGCAAGTGTCCAGGAATAGTCAAAAAGGTGCTCAACTTTATTTGTAAACAGAACACTATGAAGATGAAGAGAAAGGAGAAGCTGCCTGGGGTGATTTTTTTAAAAACATGGATTCTGCCACAGAAGAAATCAACAGACAGGTATGACCTTGGGACTGGAGGCCTTTGGGCATTTAGGAGAAATAAGAAATTAAGGAAGAGAGGAGGAGAAGAATTTTGAGTAACTGAAATAGCAGAAAAAGAGAAGAAATATTTCTTTGGCCACTAGACTCCACGCCCATCTGAGTATCAATTACTTTTTGCTACTGTTTGATTGATTAAAAATAGAAATTGGACTTTGTAAATTGGGGAGATACGAAGTTGTCCTATCTATAATTCTTTCACTTATAGTTGCAATCTTCTAAAAATTACACTATTTCTTTATATTCTCTTTTTCTAGATGGCCAATTTTGGTTTTTTACTCAATAACCTCCATGAAAGTTTCCCTGACAATGAACTCTACAGGCTTAGGAAATCTCTCTGAACTAATACACTACACATCCCATCAGTTTACAAAAACCCCACACAGATTTTATATGCTTCTTGAAAGGTCACATCTTGGATTTCTGCATAAAGACCTCATACCTGAAATATTTTTGATGTCTCTTTGTGTAACTCTTTCATCTCATGCACTTAATCAATGAGAGTTCATCAATTCCCTAACATGTATTCTAGGATAAGGAAACTCAGTTAAATAAGACCAATTTCTCACTCTCATGGAGCTTACAACATAGTTGGGAAGACAAAGAATTACATTAATGATGATACTAGTGCGATGAGTGACCGGGTAAAGATACCCCAGGATTCTGTGAGGGTGCAGTCTCCTAAACTAGATGGAGCAGTCAAGGAAGCATTCCTGAACTTGTAGAGCCTGTGCTTATGATGGCATACATTTTGTACTTTTTGCATTTCAGATGACTGGCATTCCCAGATAGTTGAGTACTGCTGAAATTAGCTTTAATGATCAAATGAAACTGATCCTCAAACTTCTTTTTCCTCAAATTATTAATGGTTTCTTAATTTGAAACATGTTTTCATTCTCACTCTGACCTTATCACTCTAATCTTCATGAATTTTCCCTCAGTAACACATCATTCCACGTCCTCAGACTGTTTTATATTGTCAACTTTTCCTTTAAGTTCCTTTAGTTTGGCTTTTCAGGAGATTTCAGGCATTTAAAAGATATCCACATTTCTATTAGACTGAGCATTATCTCCCAAGAAAAAGTAACCTGAAACTCTGGCAGCACTTTTGCAAATGAATAAGAAAGTTGTAGACCTGCTAGTGCCTCAAGGTCATTTTTTTTATTATTTTAAAGAAAAAACCTAATATGTTTCCAGATAAATTAATTTGCTTGATAGAGCAATGCTAGAAAGGTGTCAAATAGAGGGTAATTTTGAAAAGATCAGTACTGGACTAAATATATCAGATTAAAATGAGTTCACTCAATCACTCTGTTCTTATTCCCCTTTCAAAAACAAGAATACTTTAATCCTATAAATTGATATATATTATTATTATTTTTTTTAATTTTTTTTTTTTTATTTATCTTTAGAGGGGAAGGGAAGGAGAGAGGGAGAGAAACATCAATGTGCGGCTGCCTCTTGTATGTCCCCTGATGGGAACCGGCCTGGCAACCCAGGCATGTGCCCTGACTGGGAATCGAACCGCGATCTTTTGGTTCGCAGGCCCGCGCTCAATCCACTGAGCTACACCAGCCAGGGCAAAATTGATATATATTATTAAATAATAAGTAATGGAATGAATACTAGTTTTATGAAATGAATTTAAATAAAAATGTGCTCAATATTAAATTTTATTTTGTTAAGATGTACATCAAAAAGAATATTTTGTACATTCAACATCTGGGAAAATGGAGACAACTGTACTTGAACAACAATAAAAAATAAATTAAAAAATAAAAAAATTTAATTAAAGAAAACATATAAATCTAGTTTTGACTCTCCTTTTAACAAACACTCATTTAATCTCTCCGGTTTTTTTAATCTGATCATGAATGGGTGAATTAGATTCCCAGAATGCCTTTTTTCCTTAAAACTGTGATTCAGTTTTATCAGAAAATTCCCGAACACTGAAGTTTTATTCCAATTATGATTGTTACATATCAGAGCAGAGGCATATTACTATGGGGGAAGCTTACACTTGGATTTTCAAATAGGAAAATGTGAGAAAAAACATTATAGAATACTTTTTATGTATGTTAATATAATCTTATCTATATCACACGAAGACCAATCAATTTCGATTCTCCAGAAAAGAATTTTTAGAAACTCTGAAAAATCAGATAGCTAAACTACATAACAAAGTACTTTTCAAAGTTTGGCTGTGGAAGTTCAATGATGTATAGACAGGGACTTACACGATATTACTGTTCTTAGCTTCTGAAATGCATGGAACACCGCCTGATACTGTGTTGAAGATCAATGAATTTGTTAGTCTAGCATAGCTGCACCGCTGGAAACAAAGCAACTATCCGACCATTGGCAAGACCATAGTTGCTGCACAATGGTTCCATCACACAAATGCTGTTCGCTTTGCTTTGGTGCCATGACAAGAAGTATGCATATTTTCATACACAATAAAACAAGCCTATTATTGAAGGGAAGACTATAAATAGCAAGGAATCTTATGGTACAATGTGAAAATTACAACTATTTATCCTTAAAGAAATTTAGTAGTATCAATGTGAAAGGAAATAATTTTGCTGTGAATTTGACTCATACTGTACATTCATGAATGATTGCTCTATATGCAGAAAGGACCCCAAATAAAACTACTAAAATATTTCCTTAGAGTCTCAGTTGTTATATCTTCCTTTTTCTGACCTGTTCATAGACTGAATGCAGTGAAAAGATAATGCATGCAGTAGTTATTGGAATGATTCAAATCCCTTTTCAATTTGAAAGCACATTATGTCTTCTGTTAAATAGGAACATGAATAGTTGGAAATGCTTTGGATTAATGTCTAATTTACTCTATTTGCCTTTCTTCTTATGGTTGGACAACTACTTGTAGTCTCAAATTTTTTGAATCATCATCCATGAGACTTAGGTCTTTAGAATGAGCTTCCTGACTCTTGGTTATTCGTTAGCAAATTTAAAGAACAAGGTGCATTGGCCAAATCTCCATATACAAACCAAGTGGAAATTAAATAATCTAATGTAACAAAGGAACAAAATGAAATTATTTCTCACAGTATCCTTTGTTTGTCTATTCTTAACCACCATCTTAAAGAAGTGTAAATTAAAAGTTAAAATGATTTATTTCAGAAACTAAATAAATAGAGCATACTGCTGCTTTTTCATTTCATTGTGTACCTTCACTTCTGGTATTTTTTTCCTCCCTCTGAAAGCACTATTTCAACAAGACCATGTAAATGTCTATAATTGCGGAAGAAAATGTTAATATAACATTTACACAGTTCAACAGCTTCAAAGCTGTTTCATTGACTATGCTTAAAAGAAAACTTACACACAGAGGCCCCCAAGCCCACATAAATGCTAGGTTAGTGGGACATTCTGTGACAGAGCCTTCAAAACAGAGACAAAAAGGAAGGGAAATCAAACAGCCCCATCTTCCAGCCTAATTCAAGCCATTTAGAAGCTCTGTCTTTAAGCCAAGGATTACCAGTGATACTATCTACATCAGCTTTGCTGTTAAGGAAGAAGTGTCCCTCTTATTAAAGAAAAAAATGGGGGGAGAATATAGTTTAAAGCCAAGTAATTCAGGCTTGCATAAATCTTTAATGGGTCCTGTCTTCATATGATTGGCTCTGCGTTCTTTTCTCTGCCCAGGGGAAACACTGTATGTCTTAGAGGAGAATAATAGTAACTCCATCTTGTGTGTTATATGATATCTTTGGGTAATCCCAAGGATTTTGGCTTTGTCTGCCGTAAACAAAAGGCCACCCATACATAATGTGTCTGGGCTATTCCAGACTCCTCACCTTAGCAGGTGACACCCATAAGATGGACGTGGGTGATTAAGCCCATATGTAGCTGGAGGCAGTTTGCTCCCAAGACAACTCAGAAAATGTAAAAACAAATGGCATATTTCTCTTCTTATAAGAACAAAGTGCAACCAGCACTTTGCAGTTGTGTCAATTTTCTGGGCTTTTCTCAGGAGTAAGAATGAAATGCCAAATAATAGGCTTTGCTTAGTGAGCTGAGGAAGAAAATGCCAGGATATAGATTTATTTGTTGAAAATATATGGATAATTCCAAGCTCTGTCACATATAAAAACAAAAGAGAAATTAAAGAATAAAAGGATCTATCATTTACATGTGAAGATTTCAATAAAAATTAATTTTGTCTGTTTTATCGTTGTTCATTTTTATTTTTCCTGAGTTTCTGCACTGTTAAGTATACTGTTGGACTGACTGATTGATAAGCTATCTGATAGATTGATTCACTCAACCAACATGCATTTATTACATGTAAGAGAATTTCTTTCACTTGGATATTAAAAGAAAGCATGGTCTTTAGATATACTTACTATACAAGCTAACTTGGTAAAATTTTAAATTTGAAAGAGGGTCAGACTTGAATCTGCTCTATTACTTTATTATCTTTGATACAATATTAATTCTCAACAATTCCATGTTTGCTAATTACATTGCATATAAATAGCATGCTTTTATGTCATTACTCACTTAAGCAGTACCAGCAAATGAAGTGGAAATTCAAAAGGATTGGATAAAATAAATTATTTAAAAAGCTAGAGATATAGCAAAACTTATTTTGAGTTAAAGGCCAAAATATGCATGGTTTTCATTCTTCAATAAAATCACAAATTGTCTCCAGAATACATTCAATGTTACATCTAAGCGCATGTTTATTTTTATTTCAAAATACCAGTTAAAGGTTTTGTGTGAGGTAGAAAGGGAATATGCTTTTTTAAATACCAATTCAAAGTGAAAAGGTAAATTATAATTTTGAGTCAATAAACTGATATATTGTAACAAAGATATTAATCAAGAAACATATAATAATTATAATATTGAAGTTCGCTGCAGTATGAAATATGTGGTGGAAAGTATAGTAAATGGAAAAGGAAGTGGTTACTAATAGAGAAAATGTATCCACAGAGATACTATTATTGTTTTAACATGGATTTAAAATACCAATTTCACAATATGTTTCTAAACATAGGTAATACCTTTGCACTATGCTTTCTTAGTTACCATAATTATATAGATAATGTATTCTTAGATTACACATCATGAACTAACAAAAGGTAAGGCCAATTCAACTGATGAGGCTGTCGCTTTTTCTTGCTTAATCTCCCACATGTAAATTTCACAGAAACAAAGTTTTAAAAATCCAAAAAGGGGAGAAAGAAATCAATATAACCCAATCACATTATGGTTCTATGGCTAACATGTTAATATATTTTATTGTGTATATGACCCCTAATTAGATATGAAAATGTATAGAAACTCTAGCACATATTAGTTATTCAATAGCAATGAAATGCTTCAAACTTGGGCCATATAAATCAGTATTTAATGAAAGATGATTAAACAATTAAGAAGTCATTGTATATATCCTAGGTCTTGGCTTCTTTCACTGTTCAATAACATATTAAAAAACAATGGAGTTTCCAAGATGGCAGAGGAGTAAGTGGAAACTACACTAACCTCATCCCAGGATGAATCTGGAATAACAAGTAAATTGTAGATAATTCATCCTGAATAACCAACAGTAGCTGGAGAGAAGCTTTATAATGAAGGATAGACAGAAGAAACCACTTCATCACAAGACTGGTAGGGAGTGTGCAGGAGGCATGAGAGGTCTGCTGGGCTCCCACTGGCAGCAGCTGAAGTTCAGAAGGGATATTTCACTGGCTGGGAGGGGTTCCCCTGAGAAGTGTGAGGTCTAAACCAATATTCATGATGAACACAGACACTAAAATCGTCAAAATATTACCAAACTGAATACAGCAATGCATCAAGATCATACAGCATGATCAAGTGGGATTTATTCTGGGTATTCAAGGTTGGTACAACATTTACAAATTAGTAAATGTGATACAGTACATAAACAAATTAAGGATAAAAAACACATGATCATATTGATAAGTGCAGAAAAAGCATTTGATGAAATCTAGCACCCATTTATGATACAAATTCTCAGCAAAGTGGGATTAGAGGGAATATATTTAAACAAAATAAAGGTCATATATGACAAACCCACCACCAGCATCATCCTCAATGGGCAAGTACTCTAAGTGTTCCCCTTAAGATCGAGAACAAGGCAGGGATGTTCAATTCCACTTCTCTTACTCAACGTAGTACTGGAAGTCCTAGCCACAGCAATCAGACTAGAAGAAGAAATAAAAGGCATTCAGGTTTTAAAAGAAGAAGTAAAACTGTCGTTATTTATGGAGTACATGATACTGTACATAAAGAACTCCAAAGATTCTACCAGGAAAATACCAGAACTGATAAATAAACTTAGCAATGTAGGAGGATACAAAATCAATATCCAGAAAGCAATTGTATTTTTTATATCCAACAATGAGCTAACAGAGAGGGAAATTAAGAAAATAATCATATTCAAAATAGCTATAAGAAGAATAAAATATCTACAAATAAATCTAACCAAGGATGTAAAAGACCCGTACTTGGAAATTTGTGACACTGAAGAAAGAAATAGAAAAAGATACAAATAAGTGGAAGCACATACTGTGTTCATGAATAGAAAGAATTAACATCATTAAAATGTTCATACTACAAAGCAATCTATAGATTTGAGGCAATTCCTATCAAGATTCCAATTACTTATTTCAGAGAACTAGAGCAAATATTTCAAAAATTTATATGGAACCACAAAAGGCCCTGCATAGTAATAGCAACCCTGAAAAAAAACAACATTGGATGAATCCCACTACCTAATATCAAAGTATACTGTAAAGCTATAGAAATCAAAACAATATGGTACTGTAAAAAAAAAACAAAACAGATATAGATCAATGGAACAGAACAGAACCCAGAAATAAATCCATACCTTTATAGTCAATTAATATTTGACAGAGGAAGCAAGCACATACAGTAGGTTAAAGATAGGCTATTCAATAAACAGTGTTGGGAGAATTGGACAGAAACATGCAGAAAAATGAAATTAGATCACCTTCTTATACCACATACATGAATACATTCAAAATGGATCAAAGATTTAAATGTTAGATTTGAAACCATACAAATCTTAGAGGAAAACATAGGCAGCAGAGCTTGGATATTATTAGTAGCAATATTTTATTGGATACATCTTTCCAGGCAAAGGAAACAAAAGAAAAACATAAACAAATGGGACTACATCAAGCAAAAAATTTTTTGCATAGCAAAGGAAATTATCAACAAAATAAAAAGACTTCTCACAGAACAGGAGAACATATTTGCCGATATATAGCTGATAAGTGGTTAATATCCAAAATGTATAAAGAACTTAAAAAACTCAACATCAATAGGAAAAAAAAACAACAAAACAAAAACCAAATGACCTAATTAAAAAGTAGGCAATGGACTGGAATAGATACTTCTCCCAAGAGGACATGCAGATGGCGAATAATCATATGAAAAGATGCTTAACATCACTAATCATCAGAAAAATGCAAATTAAAACCACAAATAGATACCACCTCACACGTTTCAGAATGGCTGTCATCAATAAATCAACAAACAACAAATATTGGTGAGGATGAGGAGAAAGGGGAACAATTTTGCGTGGTTGGTAGGAATGCAGGTTGGTGCAGCCACCGTGGAAAGCAGTATGGAGATACCTCAAAAAATTAAAAATGGATCTGCTTTTTGACCCAGAGATCTCACTTCTGGGAATATATCCTAAAGAATGCAAAGAACTAATATGAAAGAATGTAAAATCTCCTATGTTCATTGCAGCATTATTTACAATTGCCAAGACATGGAAGCAGCCCAAGTGTCCATCAGTAGATGAGTGGGTAAAACAACTATAGGTCATTTATATAATGGAATACTACTTGGTCATAAAAAGGAAAATTTCATCCTTTGAGACAGTAAGTATGGACCTGGAGAACATTATGCTAAATGAAATAATCCAGGCAGAGAAAGACAAATACCATATGATTTCACTCATATGAGGAATCTAATGAACAGACTGAACTTAGAAGGAAAATTAGACAGACTCATAGATGGAGAGCAGAAGACAGCTAGTGGGGGTGAGGAGGTAGGGGGATTGAGCAAAAAGGAAAGAGGACTCAGGACATGGACAACAGTGGGGTGATTGCTGGGGATGTAAAGAGAGTAAATGGTAATGGAAAAATACAATAAAGATTAAATTAAAAAACAATGATAATATTATCTGATTAGCTGATTTTATTAATAGTTTAATACATTAAACTATTTTATTCAAAGTTATTCTCTTACTTTGCTTAATTAAAATGAATTGGACTTAGTATTTACTCTGAATAACTTTAGCCTAAGGAGATAAGATTTGACATATGATGCCACATTTATAGTGAGTGTATCAGTTTCTGAAACATACCTCTTAAAAATTTGTTTTTGGAGGCACAAGTTTCACATGAGCCTTGGCCAGATAGCTCTGTTGGTTAGAGCATCATTGTCATATGCCACGGTTTTGAGTTTGATGTCCAGTCAGGGCACATACAAGAATCAACCAATGAATGTATAAATAAGTAGAACAACATATCAATCTCTGTCTGTCTCTCTCAAGTCAATAAATTTTTTAAAAGTTTCACACCAATTCAAAAGAACCTATGCACCCCAGTGTTCATAGCAGCACAATTTACAATAGCTTAGTGGGGAAGCAACCTAAGTGCCCATCAGTAAATGAGTGGATCAAAAGTTGTGGTACATTTACACAATGGAATACTACACAACAGAAAGGAAGAAGAAGCTCCTACCCTTTGCAACAGCATGTATGAAACTGGAGAGCCTTGTGCTAAGTGAAATAAGCCAGGATGTGAAAGACAAATATCATATGATCTCACCCATAAGTGGAACCTGATCAACAGAACAAACAAGCAAGCAAAATATAACCAGAGACATGGAAATAAAGAACAAACTGACAATAACTAGAGGGGATGGAGAAGGGGGATAACATGGCAAAGAAGGGGAAGGGTCATCAAAGAACATGTATAAAGGACCCATGGACAAAGACAACGGGGGTGGGGAGGATTGTATGTGGGAAGTAGGGGTGGGTATGGCAAGGGAGAATATGGGGCAAAAATGGGACAACTGTAATTGCACAACAATAAAAAATGAACAATAAAAAGTAAATTCAAAGATAAAAATAAAATTAAATATCTATTAAAACAGCAAGTTCTACATTCACATTAAACATGATGTAGCATTTGAAAGGAAAAGTTTCAGCATGGTCCATATTCTCCTAGACTTTGCTATCACTCCCTCATTCATATTATTCTACAAATCATCTTTGAAATCACTTATATTTTCTCCCTCTGTTACTGTCTGGGACTGTTAGTTTAGTACAGTTTATATATAAGATTTTGTCACTCAGCTTACAAAAGATGCTCCTTCATGCAAGCGTAGTTTATAAATATATTTTCAGCATTATTTTTTGTGGTTTTAATCATAAATAAAAATAAGGTTATACTTAAAGCAAAACAGTCAATTTTCCTATATATGTGTTACATAAGATTTGCAAACCTGAATTAATATTATATGTAATAAAGAAGGAAATTTTGATCAATTGAGGAATCATTGTGTCTTCACTTTGGAAAGTAGATCTCAAAGACACCAAAGTAGTCCATTTTATTGTTATTTAATAAAGTTAATACATAAATGGTTAAAATATGTTTTGGTAAGTAGTACTTTTAGGTCTGATATTAAAAAGAACGTGGGATATAATTCACATCTTCTCATTCTTATTTCTCTACATCATCCTTTCACTGAAATATAATAATAATTAATGTCTACTACTCATTAAAAATCTAATATTTCCAGACAGTCTATCAGACATGTTGATTAAACTAAATGTTGTAATGTATTGAATACTTACTATTGTTGATAGATGTTAGCAAATGAAATTCAAGATTCCAAACGTAATACAATAGGGATTTTTTCTCATATATTACAGTTCAATATAGATAGATGTGCCTGCTTAGTGTGGGTTTTTTACTAGCAATTATATAGGCTTTGAAGCTTCTAACAACTGAAGGCTTCAATAATTCTCTAGGCTACAATCCCTTAGTGCTCTGCACCTAGCCACAGAAAAGGACAGGGAGGTTTAAGGAGGACACTAGTGTCCTTTAAAAGTCTTCAGCGCTTCTGTTATTTCTCTGTCACACACCTAGTGCCCAGACCTCCCTGGATGTGAGTCATCTCTGGTTTACAGCTTCTGGCTGATAGCTGCTTCCTGCTGACCATTTTATGCTATCGATATTTGGAGCAGCTCTATGTCTCTGGCACATAAGACATGGTGATGGGAACTCTACGTTTATTATAAATTTTATACTTTCACAAACAGTTTGAACCTGGCATTTATTATTTCTTATTTTACAGATGAGAAAACTGATGTTCAGAGAAGTTAATTATTCACACAAGTAAAAATTGAACCCAAATATGTTTAACTTTTAAAAGAAATCAAGCTCAATAATTATGATATATGTTACTAAATTATAATATATATATATAATTATTCCCAATAATATTAGTTAACTAACATTTATTGAATTTTAACTCTTTCATATATTTTAACTCTTTAATATATTTTTTCAAAATGCTTTTCATGCATTAGCTAATGTTACCTTCATAACAGCATATGATGTAGGTATAATGTCATCCACAGGTTAGAGCTGAAGAAACTAAAGCAAAACCAAATTCACCCAGTTCAGAAGTTAGAAAGCCATTTGAAACCCTGGTTCCAGGGCCTACCCTTTAACCATTGCACTAAACTGCCTTTCTATGTGGTAGCAAATGCCATATATAATGCTGCCTGTTTTGGATTGTTCTCTAGCACATGCAGAAATGGTTTACCTACCTGAGAACGTATTACTTAACCTGGAAGCTACTCAGTAACTCCTTGCAAAAACATGAGTCCTCACTGCCTGGCACTCTCTCTTCTTGCAGCTGTTACCAGCAATTTCCTCCAAATAGCATTACCATTTGTTAGGCAGAACACTAATGGCTTTTTGTAACTTTGCAAACAAAAGTTAAACAAAAGTAGGATACCTATTGTAAGCATAATATAAACACAATATGCCACTTCTATAGCATACTTTCTGTAGCACATGTTATTAGCATATTCACAAGCACCTCATCATTTCATGTAGGCAGAAACCTTATCTATAGTCATAGCTTCAGATACAGGGAATCTTAAAATCAATTTGGTCTTAACATCTAAATATTTTCAGTAACAAGGAACATACCATTTCACAAAATAACCTGTAGGTTTTAATTGGTAGCAAATACTTAGAATCATAGAGTCATAGTAATTTGCACAATCAAAGTATATTCTACACGTATGTCTACTATGCTATTCTTACACATTGAGATCTACATGGTCAATTCCCATATTTTATATCTGTGAACATGAAGGCCATGACAGTTTGCAAACTGATTTGCCAAAGTACCACATAGCTGGTCTTTCTATGACTGCAGTCCATTGATTCTAGCCTTACCCTTGGAATGACTCAAAACTTCAGATTTTTCATCTCTATATATATTTGACACTCTCATATATATTTGAAAACACTATTTTGTTTTATCTTAATGTTTCTGTTCTCCAAAAAATCAACAATTTAGCTTTCTTCATAATTTCTAATATAAAATTCTCTCAGGTATTGATACTTTTGGAGTTTTTCATTTTTCATGTCTCATAAATGCTCTTCTGCATAACCCTGGACTACATGTGTGGTCTGACCAGTGCAAGATAAAGAGGAAATTATTTCAACTTACTGCTTGCTTCTTTGCTCCTGTTAATTAAATTCAAGATTAAATTAGGTTTTTTGCAGCCACGTTACTGACTTACATCAAACTACTAAATTTGCCATTGTAAAGCCTTCCAGGTCTTTTTCAAATGAGCCACTGCTGAATACAAAGTAATATAAGGTCAAAAGGTCAAAGATGCCTTCTCTTTTATTTAATCAATGTGAAAGTTGTATGTGTTTAAGGAGATATGACAAAAAGCAAGTATGCTTGGATTAAATTTCATTATTTTTGCCTCATGATTTTTCCTTGTTGCATATTTTGAGTCATATATATTAACCTCCTTTCAGCTTATGCCTTCTGAAAATTTGATTCATACAACTTCTATCTGTTCACTGAAAATGCTAATAAAATCAGAAATACTGAATAGCACATAGAGGGAAAAAAACTCTGTTCTTAGAGCCCATATCGGATTTACATGAATAAGAACTAAGTTTGATTTTGCATCTTATCTCATGAGTCCATCTAGAAGCATTACCATCCATCTTAAATACATTTTGTACCCTGTTCATATGTGTATTATGCATAGTTCTCTTCAATTCTTCCTTGGAATTCAGAGATATCTATGCCATTCTGTGATCTACCTATCATATCTTTTCCAGGAAATGTCTTGATATTAATTTGGTATACCCTGTGTTAGTAAACCAATCATAGTTTCTAGGAATTATTGCTTCCTTCTTCAAGATCTTAAATGCTGGACTTCCAGGCAAGATGGAGGCATAGGAAGAGATACTGTGTCTCCTTGCACAACCAAAAGAAGGATAACAACAAATTTAAAAACAAAAAGCAATCAGATCTTCCAGAAAATCGACCTGTACAGAAGTCTAACAACCAAGGAGTTAAAGAAGAAACATTTACCCAAACTGGTAGGAGGGGCAGAGATAGGCAGCAGGGCAGAGAGGACTCTTGGCAAGGTGATACCTGAAGGACCTGGGTGGGCAAGGTGGCAGCTGGTGGAGTGGGTGAGGCAGCGGTTGGTGGCATAGGAGGTCCCACATTTGTGTGCAGATAAACTGGTATGAACAACTGGGGAGCAAGACAGACTATACAAGTCAGGGGTCCAGTGCAGGGAAATAAAGCCTGAAAACCTTGGACTGAAAACACCTGTGGAGGTTGAGGAAGCAGGAAAAAATCCAAGCCTCTCAGGAGTGTTCTTTGGAGAGATCCACAGGGTCCTAGAATGTACACAAACCCACCCACCTAATTAACACCAGAAGGGCCTAATTTGCTTGTGGGTAGCAGGGGAAGTGACTGAAAGCCAGGGGAGAGTGGAGCAAGGTCTATTGTTCCCTCTTGGACTCCTCCCCTACAAACAGAGCCACAACACAGTGATGTGGATTGCCCCATCCTGGCGAATACTTAAGGTTCTGCCACTTACAGCATAACAAGCATGCCAAGATAAAAGAAAAATATGGCCCAAATGAAAGAACAGATCAAAACTTCAGAAAAAATACAACCAAGTGATGAAGAGATAGTCAACTTATTAGATAGACAGTTCAAAATACTGGTAATCAGGATGCTCATAGAAATGGCTGAATATGGTGAAAAATAGAGGAAAAAATGAAGGCTATAAAAATGAAATAAAGGAAAGTATATAGAGAACCAACTGTGAAGGGAAGGAAACCGGGACTCAAATCAATTGTTTGGAGCAGAAGGAAGAAATAAACATCCAATCAGAACAGAATGTAGAAACAAGAATTCCAAAAAATGAGGCGAGGCTTAGGAACCTCCGGGACAGCTTTAAATGTTCCAACATCCAAATCATAGAGGTGCCAGAAGGAGAAGAGGAAGAGTAAGAAATTGAAAACTTACTTGAAAAGATAATGAAGGAGAATTTCCCCAATCTGGCAAAGGAAATAGACTTTCAGGAAGTCCAGGAAGCTCAGAGAGTCCCAAAGAAGTTGGACCCAAAGAGGAACACTCCAAGGCACATCATCATTAGACTGCCCACGATTAAAGACAAGGAAAGACTGTTAAAAGCAGCAAGAGAAAACAACACAGTTACCTACAAAGGAGTTCCCATAAGACTATCAGCTGATTTCTCAAAAGAAACCTTGCAGGCAAGAAGGGGCTGGAAAGAAGTATTTGAAGTCATGAAAGGCAAGGACCTATATCCAAGATTATTCTATGCAGCCAAGCTATCATTTAGAATGGAAGGGCAGATAAAAATTTTCCCAGATAAAGTCAAATTAAAGAAGTTCATCACTAAGTCCTTATTATATGAAATGTTAAAGGGAGTTATCTAAGAAAAAGAAGATAAAAAAACATGAACAGTCAAACGACAACAAACTCACAACTATCACCAACAAAATCAAAAACAGAAACAAACTAAGAAAACAACTAGAACAGGAACAGAATCACAGAAATGGAGATCATATGGACGGTTTTCAGCAGGGATGGGGGTGAAAGGGAGGAAAGGTACAGGGAATAAGAAGAATAAATGGTAGATACAAAGTAGGCAGGGAAAGGTTACGAATAGTATAGAAAATAAAGAAGCCAAAGAACTTACATGTATGACCCATGGACATGAACTAAGGAGGGGAATTCTGGTGGGAAAGGGGAGATGCAAGGCAGAGGGGAACAAGGAGGGGGAATGGAACAACTGTAATAGTATAATCAATAATATATATTTAAAAAGATTTTAAACATCAGTTGTTTTCTATTCTATTATACATTTTTTGCTGATTATTAATGTTAAATTTTCCCTCTTTGGGGAAATTAGAACAATAAATGTCAATCTTGTGGTGTATTTCTAAGTTAGCTAAGATTTTTAAAAGTTTTTATTGTTATTGTATTACAGTTGTCCCAATTTTTCCCTTTGCCTTCCCCCAGCCACCTGCCCCATCCCACAGTCAACCCCACACTATTGTCCATGTCCACAGGTCATTCATACATGTTCTTTGATTTTTCAATGATTGTAATTAGTTATGCTAAGGTTAAGGAGACATGAATGGCATTGTTCAAAAATACTTAGAAACTAACATTTTAATTAAATAGTGAAATTAAAATTTTTAAGATTTTTGAAGATTTTACTTATTTATTTTTAGAGAGGGAAAGAGAGGGAGAAAGAGGTAGAGAAAAACCAATGTGTGATTGACTCTTGCATGCCTGCTACTGGGGGCCTGGCCTACAACCCAGGCATGTGCCCTAGGCTATGAATTGAACCTGTGACCCTCAGTTCACAGGCTGGGACTCAATCCACTGAGCCACACCAGCCAGAACAAATTTTTATTGTTTTTGACATTTGATTTTATTGAGAATTTGGCACTACATGCTTTCAAATTGTATGTCACTGATGGCAATCTTTTTTCATAATAGAAAAGAGAAAAATAGATAATAGAATCTGAAAAAACACAATATCTTGTTAGAAGATTATAACAGAATAGTGCTGAAACTTTTTGGGAGAGTAGAATGTAATAGTTAGCTAACAGTTGGAATGGAATACTGAACAGCTTTCTGGTATAATTCTAATTTAGTTTTCATACTGTTATTTACCTATTCTCTTTGTAGTAGTTTAACAATTTTACAAATTTCTGTGAGAATTTTACTTCAAGTACAATATATTTTAAGTTATTTATAATTTTATATTTTAGATTGCCCACATCTTAATGTAAATGCTTCATATGTCAGACAATATTATAAGATACACATTTCAATCACTGTTCTAGATTTTCATGTCCAAAAGTATTGATTGTGTATTCATTGAAAGAAAAATCAGTCTGAAGAGATTGTGTGTAAAGAACTAATAATAAATTTAATTTCCTCTTCATCTTTTCTTATAGTATACATGTGCTGAGATCAATTAAAATTTAGATGTTTTAAAAGCAGATGATAGCTATTTCACTGTCTTGAAGTATTTTTCTTAAGCTTAACTGTCAAGATTATTATTAATAAAACCTGTTCAGGTCAATATTCACTGAAGAACATGGACAGACAGTATATATTAAATGCGGGGGAAAATAGCATTGCCAATGAATTTAAAGCACTTTCAGAATGTGCTGAATTTTGTTGAATTAAAGTGTTGAATAAGTATGTGATAATTTCAAGAAGAGTCTACCTGTCAGCATTGGACATCATCCTCCCTAATGTGGAAAAAATACATTTCAACGGAATGTTGACTCCTCCCTCTTTGCTAATCCTGTGTCCAGTTGATCATCAAGATCTATTCATTTGATCTCTTCAGTGACTCTTGAGTCTTTGCTTCCATGTCTTTCAACATCTGTTTAGAGATTCTTCTAGAAGTCTATGAAGGTCGTCTGCCCCAGACATCCCCCTTCATGCAGCTGTGTTAATCTAGCAGTCACAGAAACAATCATAGCAATTTTTGCTAAAAGGCATTTGACATTTCACAATTCTCTTTGAAAGAAAGTTCATCACTTCAAAATCTTAAAAATAGAATGACTGTATGATCTAGCAATTCCAATTCTGGTTATAAATCCAAAGAATTGAATCAGGGACAGATATTTCTATACCCATGTTTATAGCAATGTTATTCAAACAGCCAAAAGGTGGAAACACCCCAAGTGACCTTCAAAAGTTAAATGGATAAGCAAAATTGATATATACATGTAAAGGAATATTATTGAACTTAAAAGGAAGCATTTTGACACATGCTGCAACATGGATGAACCTTGAAGACATTATGATAAGTAAAATAAGCCAGTCACAAAAGACAAATGAGGAACTGATGGTAGTGAAATTTGTAGAGACAGAAAGCAGAATGACAGTTGCTTGGGGCTGAAGGGAAGGAGGAATGAAAAGTTATTGTTTAATGGTTAGGGAGTTTCAGTTTGGGAAGAAGAAAGATTTCTGGAGATGGGCAGTAGTGATGGTTGAAAAACAATGTGAACATACTTAATGCCACTGAACTGTACACTTAAAATGGTTAAGATGTAAATTTTATGTTATGTGTATTTTATGTTATGTGGGCCAACAGGAACTCTCATCCATTGCTGGAGAGAATGTGAAATAATAAAATCACTTTGGAACTCAATTTGATAGTTTTTACCCAAATTGGAAATACTGTTACCTTATGATCCAATATTTGTATTCTTTTGTATTTACCCATTGTTTTTAGATGTTTATTTCCCACACATAGGCATATGTGTTTGAGCTCCTGCATCTGTTTGAACTCGAAGTAACATACAATTATAATAAATAGCAGTTAAGCATCTAATTATTATTTTGTCTTAAAATTGAGAAAAGTTTTTGGAAGATTAGGATGATGTTTTGTTTGCCCTTTTTTTGTTTTGTATAAGAAATCATGTGTTATTGCTCCCTTTCCTTTTACCCAAGGAAAAAATATATGTGTAAAACTGTTCCAATTACTTAGAGCTTTGATTATGAGTACAATAGCTATTTAGCACAAGTTTGTAGTGAGAATGATGGAATTCTGCTAACAAAAACAAATTTATTAAGTATTGGGTTGGACAAAAAGTCCATTTAGTTTTTTCCATAAAATAAAAGACACATTTTTCATTTTCACTAATAACTTTATCGAGTTGGATATTTTGAGTATGTTGGCTATCTGCCACTATTGGCTTCTAGTGGGTAAAGGCCAGAGGTGCTGCTAAACATCTTCCAATGCATAAGACAACCCCACAGCAAAGAATTATTTAGATAAAATGTCAGTAGTACCAAGAACTTTGCAAACTTTTGACATGTTCAATCAGTCACAGCACCTTCTCCACATACTGCACATTTTTTGTGTGTTTCAGTTGTGTTTTTTTACCCTTTTTGACACCAAGCATAACACCAAGAATGTTGCATATTTTTTCCATCTTCAATATTAAAATGACTGCACAACCAGTTTTGATGTTTTTTTTAAGTGCACACCTGTTTGATAGCTGTCACAATCCAACAATTGTTTCAAGTAAAGTTAAAGACAACTAAGCACTACTAAAGCCATCATACAGAAAAATCTAAATGAACTTTTGGCCAACCCCAAAACGGTGACCATATTTATCCATTTTAGTTAGCAAGAATTTATGGACCAAGTGCTATGTCCATTCTTTATACCCAACATAATAAAAGTTAAAAAAGAATAATTAGAATATTTGTCTCCCAGTAATCCAGAAACTGATAAAAAATTAACATATATTTAATTCACAATAATATAATATAATAAAGTTTGACTATTTTAAGACTTGTTCGGTGTTAATAAAAATATCTCCCTCAAAACATGACCTTTATAATGCATAGGAAAACATTAAAGTGGCCAACTTAGGCTGATTATAAATTTATTTAATAAATGTGCACACTTGGACAAACCATCAAAGGATTTAGATACTTTATTCTCAGTGATTTCATTTGTAAAATATGAGTTCTCACAATTTTTGTAGAGACATCATTTTAAACCACTCTGGCTTCCTGTTAAATGTTTAATATATGTTAATATATGTTATATATTATATATAAATACCTATTTTATACATATATCCCTAGCCAGTTTTACATTATTGACTTCCTATGTGCAGCAATTGACTGAAGTATGTAAAGCAGTTCAGATTTCTCATATGTTTTTCTTTATATACATATGCACAGAAACATGTATTTTCTACTTTGATAATAAATGTGTTTTATATCTTTTTAGCAATTTTATAGTGAATAAAAGCCCATTTGTATCATAATTATCATCTTGGAAAACTAATTCTTGTTCAAATTTACAAATTCCTTTTGTAATCCTTCCTCTTGATTTTTATTCCATTAATTATTGACTCATTTGAGTTTATTTAGTTACCTTATTATCCAAATACACGGTATCCAAAGGACCTAGAATTCTTTACATGGTAACAATAACTTCTGCCATGAGTGCTTCAATCTGTGACCTGACCAGTGATCTTGGATGCATAAGAGACAAAAAAGAGAGTACCATTGATTAGATCAATCATTTAATCAACAAGTACTAAGAGCTGTGGGGGAGGTAAAAAAACACAGAAGATAATTATGTCTGCTATCAAAGAGATTACAGTCTTATTAGAAATGTAATGTGTGTAAGAGGCAATTAGAGAATAAGTCTGTATATAATGAAGCATTTAATTGGGGTGGATGTACTCTCACCTTCTTTTGATATAAACCAAAGAGTTAGACAAGATGGGCTGATATCCTTTCAGAAGTACAATCTCCATAAAAGTGGAAGGAGTGGACATATTTGAGGTAAGGCCTTAAAAAGCTAATTTATGTCTTTGCCAACTTGTCTCTTTTCTCTAGCTCATTTCCACTTCACTCTGGATACTGAGAAAATCTTATCTTTATAAGGTCGTCCCTAAGAAGTATAATTTAATTGATCATATTTCGTGATTATAAATACAAATTCTCTATGTGAATTTGTTTTAACTAAACTAGTTTAACTGAAATTGAGAACAGGCTGACAGTGACCAGAGGGGAGAAGGGAGGGAATTTCAGGGGGAAAAAGGAAGGGTTTGCAGGAACAAGTATAAAGGACACATGGACAATAACAAGGGGGGGACTGCAGGGAGGTGGGGGGTGGCCTGGGATGGGGGTAAATGGCAGAAAACTGTACTTAAACAATTAAAATAAAAAATTAGTTTAACTAAACTAGACTAATACACAACTAAAAAATTCTAGTGTCTAAAATTCTTTACTGTTACTACTTTTGTTGGAAGTAGGACTTCCAAAATTCTAATAACAATGTCTGCTTAGGGTTGAGCCTCATTAATTAGAAAAACAAGAGGCTGGTTGTTATGCAGACATAAAACTCTTACTAAAATCATTCATTCACAGGCAGCCTGGAAAGAAATACACATTGAAGCTCAGGCTTTGGCACATCACCCTTGGCTTCAATTAACCACTGTGGAAATAATGGCAAATTTAAAAAAAATTGGTTTAAGGCAGCTGATTCTAAATATGCTAGCTAATTGAAAGACACAAATTAAAATTCAGGATTATAAATTCTCAGATTGAGATGATATAAAAAATTCACTATCATTCATGGGTGTAAAAAATCGTTATTATCTCTAGTTGAAATTGCCTAATGTATTGTCAAGTCTGACTGTGAGTTGCTAAATTACAATATAGGTTATCTTCTGAAACTCTGCAAGAGTCTTGTACATTTTAGAGTATTTATTGGGAAATAGCGTGACCCAATACTGACGTTGAGAACATGCCGACAGTGACAGTGATAAATTGAAAGAGGGGTGTTACAAGGATTCAAATAAGCCTGAGCCTCATACCCCAACCTAGACTACAAGGCTGGGCATCCTTTGTTTAAATACTTTATAAATACTTCACATAATAACAAATGGCAGTTTATCCCTAAAATTCTTAGGAAGTAGTAGGTTTTGGGGTAGTGGGCACGCAATGGAATATATAGATGGTGTATTATAAAATTGTACACGTGGAAACTATATAGCCTTATGAACCAATGTAACCCCAATAAATTTAATTTAAAAAAGTAATAATGGCAGGGAAGAAGGAGAGGGTCAATTCTCAGTCTCCCTCTTACTCCTAGATTATTACATTTATTTATTTATTTTTAGCTCCACGCTCAGGTGTACATGTAGTATCAAACCATGAGGTAATTGCCATTCCCTCTGCTCAGCAGTGGTTTAGTCAGTCATGTGTTAACTCCATCGTCAATGAGTAGCTGTTCCAGAAGCTTTCTCTTTACTGAAGAACATCCCCCAAATTTCTGGCACCAGGGATGAACAGTTTATCTAGCAAATATAGCTTTTCTATCCCAAGAAGCACAGAATCCCAGAAGTGACTAGCGCTCAGCTGCCAGTGACAGCGGTGTGCTATGACCGCTACTGCAGCACTGCAGTGTGCCACCTTCCTGTACCGTTTACCGCCACAGACCCGGATCATCTCGCCGTTGCGCAGGGAAACAGGCTGGCCACTCTGTAAAAATCTATGTGCTGATAGGAGATGGTGGGCAGGAAAGGCCTAATTATGGTCTAGGTGCCTAAGTAAGACACACACATGCAAGAGGATGCGAGCTGTACGCTCCCCAAATTCAGTGAAACTTGCGGAGATCTAATAGTGTGCGGTAGGTAAGGTTAAAGTACCTCTCGAATGTTAAAGTACAGTTGCAAAAGTATGCATCAACGAACATTCAGAAAATGGCATAATGTTTGGTGGGCTTCTTTCAATTCAGAGGCAATTTAAACCATACTTGTGGGTGTTTTATAACCCATTTACTGAGCATCCCTTATGGCTGCAAACTTGGAGTGGTCACAGAGAAAAAGCGAACTCTTAGCTTGTCTGGGCTGCAGCCTACTCAAATGTGCCTGATAGCCCAGCGGATATAATGGTGCTTGAAGATTAGAAAAATGTAAGAGCACTGGCAATGTCAGATAGCAGAATCACAGCCCAGGCCTCTTAGGTTTTGGAGAGGAAAGCTTTCTGTGGTAATAATTACTCCGCTGGCATGCTACTAGAATAATTGAACTAAAATAATCGCACATGTCCTGGGCAGCCTATTAGTAACAGGTGTTCTTATGGCAAAGCCAAGGAGGTGAAAGTGGGCAGCAGCAGTCCTTCGTCAAGCTGACATTGTTTGTACAAGATCAACCTTGAGTATGTTTTAAAATCACGAATAAGTTGCTTGAGGAGATGTCTTATGCTACATCGTACCTACTTTTTGCTACGGTGCTGCCCTTCCATTCATTTATATCTATAGTCTCATAGAAAATTTCCATAAAACCAGTCTAGTAGTTTACAGATCTTTGAGAATGATATGCTTCCCCAGCCAGAAATGGATGATTCCAGCATCATAACTGTATTCAGAAAAATGGGCTTAAAGGGCAAATCTTCCTATCAGGCTGAACCTTTAGCAATGGTTTTCTAGAAGGAGACGTGGCCAGAGCAAAGACTCTTTACAGGATAATATTTTTGCTAGGTGGTAAGGTGGAAGATTAGTGACAAGAAAAGTCTGAGGATTTTCTTAACCATATTACTGATGTACATCCCAGGCAAGGAAGAGTCTGTCTCCATGTCAGGGGTCCTCTGAGGTACCGGCTAGGATTAACATGCCATGGCATAGTGCACATTAACCTATGAATGTGAAGATTGATCAGGAATGAAATTTTGTGTTATTCTGCTCTGTATAAGACAGTGACCAGCTGGGTGTTATGGCTGAGAGCAAGGGGAGCATGGGCTGGGGATATTAGAGAAAGATTTACCGTATTCCAACTCCGAATTCATTGTAATTTACAGAAATAAGGACAACTGTTGGTATTGATGGTCTATACATTTATAGCAGAGAAAAACCATGAAGAACTTCCCTGCGTTAAAAGGATTTCAAACATAATGAAATTGGCTCTTGACTCCTATCTTCCATCCAGTCCCAGTTTTCAAATGAAGTAGAAATACAGTTCTTTTCTTCTCTGTGTGTGGAAGGGTAGGATGCACGGTGTGGAAAGGTAAGGCCCAATAAGGAAACAGCGAACAGCTCCATCTCAGGAAGCATGGGGTGAACGGTTAGTCCCTCTATCCCCAGTGTTCCCCTGGTCCAGTGTTCCTATATCTGGATGAGTGGAGTCACCGCTGAAGTCCTGAAAAATCACAGTCAGGAACATGGCACAACTTTTCCCCAGTTATATTTAGGGCAGAAAAGATATCCACCAAATGGTTCCTAACACAGTGGGGTCAGAATGTATTTGGCCTGCATAGTTGGACCCAGTGGATCTAACGTGCAATACAGGTTCACTCTGGTCAATTCATTAATTTTGCCCTTACCCCACATTTTGTGGGATTGAATGTTTCAGTCCCACTTATTCCTTCTTCTCCTCACCCCCTCTTATATAGTGTATGATTATGATTAAGTTTATTAGTGCATGGATTATAATATAATAAGAAAGGACTCAAACTCAATTAGAAAATAAAAGTTGACCTAGTCAGAGATAAGTGCAGTAGTGATAGAACTTTGTGTCCACACTTTGGGAGGGGGTTGGGCATTTTTATTTCTATTTGTCATGGTTGTATGATAGGTTGGAGAATGCTGTTCTCCTTGTTGTTATTAAGCTTTTATAAGAAGTATACACATGGATGTTAAAATGCAAAGGGATAGACTGTTCACCTCTCTTGTCATGTTGTCTTATATTGAACAGGCTGAATAGTAATATGCCATATTTCCCAGGGTCCTTCTGTGGCAGGTCCTGGAAGTGACTAGGCTCTGCCAATCTAAGGCTATCAAGGGAGATTGAAAACCAAAGTGAGGCAGAGGCTGTGTTTCTGAAATATTGATTGTTTCTACTGACAAGCAGTATCAGGAAGGCATGTTATTTCTCTTATCAACATTAGTAATGGACTAATGTCTTGTCTACTCGGTGGGTATTGAAAAGCAGTCTCCAGGATATCCACTGGTTGGAGCAAATCATATTAGACATGGCATGTTTCTGGAGCTGGTCGAAATAGCCGTTTATTTAGCCAGTTCATTGAAAAAATACCCAGTGAGCACCTATCACATGCCAGACAATCATCCTGAAGCGTGTATGAAATTGATCGGTGAACAGAGCACACCATGGTTGCTGCCCTTGTGGAGCTTGCATGCCAACAGTGGCTTCCTGGTCACGGGGGCTGATACATCATTTCCTTGACAGGGAGTATGACAGTGCTTTCTTGGGCTGGGAGTTCCTGATTGTAGAAAAAATAGCAGTTTCTTGGTGGCCTGGCTGTGTAGTATGACTTTGGGAGCCATTTCTGAAAGCCCACCTAGAAGCCTTTCTTCCAGTCTTACTAGAGATTTGTAAGTTAAATAGCACCCTATTTTAAATTTCTTCTTGCTTAAACTCTTTAGAAAGAATTATGCTCTCAGCAAAGGGATGCTGACCAATTGCCCCACCTTCTTGGAGTTTTCACAAATTCCCACCTTGGCCATCTTGAAAGCCCCACACATTCTTTTACATCTATCCAACCAAAATGTTACCTCTGGCCTTCTGACCATCTTCTGTCTCCCATACCTCCTCTGAACTTCCATAGCAATTTATACATGCTTCTTTTGCAGGGCTTATCAAGCTATGTGACCTGATTGCCTCTGCTGTTCTCCTGCTGTTAGCCACAAACACAGGAGACAGGCACTTGGTGGTATGTGACTTTGTCTTCTGACTCCTGGCAGTGTTTGGCAAATTATGGTCACCCATGTTTCAGTTACTCCTATATCAATATATAAATCACAAAGTTTTATACTACAAAATGTTTTTAACTGAATTTATTCCTTTCTTTGCCATATAGATTTATTTGTATTATTTTAAACATTATATATGAAATTTTGATTAAAGTTCAGGTTTAGGAATAATATCATAATTCCTTTTTCAGGTCAGAAATTTCAGGCCAGAATAATCTGGCTGCTTGTTTCATGTTTAGTGTTTTTTTTTTTTTTTAATTCTACAGTTACTAATACTAGATTAGATTGACCTTGATCTAGTTTATAATTTCAATGAAAACATATATTGTTCTTGAAGCTCCTCAGGTTTCCCCATGCTTTGCAGGTGACAGGATAATTGGCGACTAACGAGCTCCTCGTGCTCCCTTTAAAAGTGCCTCATGGAGACTTGTAGGGCAGATGTAGGGTGTTCTCCATTCAGAACAAGTGATTTGTCAACGAACAGGTTCATGGACACTAGATAAACTGTCAAATATTTGATTCTGATTTCATAAATTATCTATCACTGTCTTCTACATGACAGTTTTCCTCTGTGGGTTTACAAAATGATTCTAAAATTTGAAGGTATGTGCTTTGATTTACAAAATCAGAGTGCAAACTAATAGTATTGTCAACCATGTATTGAAAGAGGCTGTTGTACTAATTTTTCTTTTAATACATTTTATGTATTTAGCTGTTTTGTTGTAAGCATGTCATTCTACCTCTGCCAGGCCAGTGTGGACTCCATGACAGCAGGCCTCATGTCTTCATGTTACTTCTTTAACCCTAACAAGGTGCTTGGCATAGGTGATGCGTTTTACGTTTGTCTGTGGAGGTTCTTGAACAGAAATGTGCCACCTATAAGATAATAAGCTACTGAATGTTCCAAATTAAATGAAGTAAAGCCAGTTTCTTTTATTCCCTTAAACTAAGAGGGGTGTGTGTGTGTGTGTGTGTGTGTGTGTGTGTGTGTGTGTGGAAATTGGTAGGTGCTTCCTACTAGTTCACAGGTGGCAATTGGAAGGCCCCTGGGCTGAATCCAGCCACCCACCTTGTTTTATCTGGCCCAGCACCTTGTTTCTACCTGGGGCAGTGCCGAGCTCCTTGCCTCTAGTTAAGGAGTAGTTACATTTATGCAGTCCTAAAATTACATTTGGCCCTTTGAAGGCAACCTTGAGGCTGATGTGGCCCCCAGTGAAAATGAGTTTGACCCCCCTTGTACTGTTCATGGATTGTCCGTTTAACTTCAGCAATTGCTAGAGTCCATTACAATCTCTGAGGAAGAGGAAAATTTTCTTTCTCTATATTAATTTGCAAAAGCAGCTCAGTTTTCTTCCCAAAATTGCTTCACATGGCATGGAGTATATAGAGTAAAGGCATGTTAGCACTTTGAAATGACCCCAATTAACAAACTTGACAATTGCTTTAGCAAATATAGTCAAGAGTGGAAAAGGTTCATTTTTAAGTGGTACTCCTGAGAAGTGTGAACTCATAATGAAGAATGTACTCACATAATCACTTATGAACAAATCATCTTGAAAATTAGACCAACACAAGTTAGAAATAAAATGCTGTGTTTTTTACAAAGCACACGCATGCGAACTCTAAAGAGTGTAATATGATTCTGTTCCATGTTAACAGTTGTGGTTGATGAGCAGGTGCTGTGAACGAAGACTGATGAACAAGAAATACAGTTGTCCAGGGAATCTTCAAGTGGAGCTTGGTGACAATGATTCCTATATGGTTCAGAATATTAAGAGTAAGCTGTAAGGCCATTTCTTGATCTACTTTCAAAGACATTGAAAACTGAAGTTACATAATGAAGACAGGAATCAAATTTAGGACTTGGGTACTCAGCTCACTCACTCATTTTGTTATATTTTTCAAGTGAGTTAAGAGTAGCTAATAAGCTGTTTGAGGATTAATTTTATATATCTCAGAGAAAAATAAACTTTTTACATCTCAGACTAGCAAAACAAAAGACAGGAATCATTTTTTTCCCATAAGAAGCTCAACTTGATTACAAATATGTGTTCACCATAAATCAGGGCTCCTATCTCTTAGGACTCATATTGGTGAAATAGGTACTATGAGCAATTAATGTGTTAACTTGATTCGTTAATGCAGAGAATACTCAGTTTTGCACCTTGGAAGAGACCGATTCTGTCATCACTTTAATAGAACTCTGCTGGAAATCAAACACAATTTTTATTCTAGGGAATGATTACTGTGTCTTGTTTAATTCTCCCCTAACAAATGTCAGCACTAATGTATTACAGATTATTCAGTCAATTTGATGGTTCCAGGTGAAAGAAAGGAACACAAATCTCTTCTTTTAGTGTAAAAAGGGTCAGCCGGATGACTTCCCCTGCAGGAGCGGAGATGAGGCTTGACATGAATCAATCAAGAAGGCTCAATTTTACAGTTCTAGCGCCTAATGCCTAAACATGAGCGTACGGGTGGAAATTAGCACCCGATTATGAGCATACATGATCTTCCCCTGGAAGACAATAATATTGGCATTAAGCTTCTCAAGAGGGAAGATGCTTCTGGTTTTTAATATGTCTTAAATTATGTCAGGAAAAACACTGGAACATCACACAAAAGCCACAGTCAGTGTCTATTGCTATCTCATAAAGCTGGAGATCTTTACAACAATATTGACACAGGAGCAGGCAAGCAAATGTCAGCCAATATAACATATGAAATACTTAACGTAACCAATTTTCAGCTGTCAATCAGCAGGGAATAATGACTGATGCAAGGAATCAATACACCACAATTGAATTCCAGCTCACAAACTTGTTTCGTTCTGTGCTATAAAAGACTGTCAAATGTCACACCCCAAGAGATGCAACAGGATTCCAAAGATTTATTTATTTCAAGCTCTGAAGTCTATTAGCAATAGTGCTTCTTTGCTATTGGAAATAGAGCCTCAATGACATTAAATTTTCAGAAATGAAAACTAGTTTTTTTCTGACAAATTAATGTAAGTCTTCCTTGGTCCCAAATTTATTTATTTTTGACCAATATGAAGTACAATTATACTCAACCAATTCTCAGGATTTCAGAAAGCAAATATTTGACATAATTCATCAAGTAAACTGCTTACAGAGTCAACTATTTTAAACAAGTTGTCTCATACATGGTAAATAAATGAAAATTGCACATGACAAACCTTGAACTTATCTTAAATCCAACCTGAACATCATGCAAATTATTGATAGAAAATTAAATCTATAAAATTTTGTCTTCTTCAAATAACAATATTAAATTCTACTCTCTCTACTGCATGATAAACTTTAAGAAAAAATAATGAGCTTGTGTGAAAAAGTCTGTGTTATTCAGAATGCAAGTACAATATTTTTGTCTTATTCCATACCAGCAATTTAAGAGTTTGCTAAACATATTTTAAAAAATCATTTTAGTATTAATCAAGCATTTTTAAAAAAAGGTAAGTCTGATAATGTGTAGTAAGTAGAGAGATGCCTCCTGTAGGTGGTGAGAACAAGAAAACAAAAAATTACTCTCTACCCATCCCTAAATATTCCCACAGAAAATATTTTTCTTCCATATTCTTTTATATCTTGCTAAATACTTTTCCTAAATTATCAGGGAAAAATGTAAAATGTTAGTTTTATGAAAGAAAGACAGATAGGTCAATGGTGATCTCGAGGAAGCATTTTTTTTCCCTTTTGGGTCAAGGAAAATGTAATTCACATGTTATCCTAAGCCAGTTGAAGTGACCAGCCAGTTATCCCTCAAGACTCCATTATACATGTCAGAAATGTAGGAATTTTCTGCAGTTGCCAGTGGCTGTATAGATAGGGCAAAGTCAAAGCCTGCTACTCTTTGGGCAGGAGCAACCTGAGGCATATGCTAAAGGAGCACAATTATTACCAGTACTTGTATTTGAAAAACACTTGTGTGTTGCCCTTTTCTACACAGAATGCCAATATAGTGGAACCATATATTGGAAGAATTTGGCACTACCAGAGCTAATGCCTAGGCTAGATTTTATGACCTTTTGCCAACTCCCATTATAAAGTAGATCTGAGTTAGTATTAAATGTTTTAAAAAATTATTTTTTCAGATGTATTTGGCATAAAAAACATAAAACCTAGATAAAGCATATTGGGAATATGTTTGTTTATGAGCAGGGCAGCAAAATGTCTACATCATTTATAAATGGGAATAAAATACTGTTAAGGCACAGTTACTCATGTGGTTGAGTGGGTTGATTAAACCCAGAGAAAATAACCTGGTCAGAACTGTAGTATCCTTCATTTGTTCTTCACTGAAAATGATAACATTGAACTGTAAAAGTTGAGATTGAAAAACCACTAGTGTGCTGTCTAATTTCAGCTGCAGAAACTGCTGTGCTCTCTTGGTGACTTTATGAGGGAATAAGATTATAGGTCACAAGAGCTTCTTTATTTCCCACCTGTAGCTTCTAACAACATTTTATTAAGGATTTTCCCATCTTCTTTCTCTGACCTATAGGGGTTGAAATTCTAACAGCAGTTATAGGACCTTGACCAGATAGTATTAACATAGATTAGTGATTCTGAAGTGAGATATCATTTTATCAGAGTTCTATTTATAGTGGTTACTAATATTTTACAGTGCTAACAAGACAAACATGATATATCTTTATGTAAATAGAAAGGAGCCCTTAATGCAGTTAAATACTTAGTGCTTCATGTTTGCTTCACAAAAAAATCACACCAAGCCATTATTATTTGAAGGTTTAACATTAATTTGTAAAACAAACATGTTGGAGAGCAGCCTATAAAACTTTCTTAAAATGTGGTTGCTTCTTGGCTTGTTTAGATGTGTGTGTGTTTAAATGCTCACTCATTGACTAGCTCTCCAAAATAAAAACTGGAAGAAAGGGAGAGGGAGAATTTTAAGTGCACCTGCACTCTTATTAAAAGATAGAAATTCTTCCTTTCAAGAATTGTTTTTGGAGATGAGATGTATGATTTCTTTTCCCGATTGCTTTCAAAAGTAATGAGATGATATTACTGGGGCACTTGGAATGCAAGGGAAGGTGCGATATACCCAGTACTATCATTGGACTTCACTTAGAGATATACATTAACTAAATAAATGTTAGCATGATAGAACACAACCACACTGCTCACAGTTTGGTAATGATTGCAGGAAACACATGGGTCATTGGAATGGCTGAGGTTTATATATTTTTAATATTGCTTTATGCCAAAGCCAATGAATTAAAAAAACTGAATGGAGGACCTCCAGTCAAGATGGCAGCATAGGCAGACATGACTCACCTCTTTGCATAACCATTTCAAAATTACAACTAAAATATAGAACAATTATCACACAGAATTGTCAGAAATTGAGTCTAATAGAAGTCTGACAACTATGGAATTAAAGAAACCTTATCCTTCCAGACTGGTAGGAGGTGAGGAGACATAGAACCAGAAGGTCCCTCACCCATATGTGGTGGATAAAAATTCAGGACGGATATCTCGTGAGCAATGCGTCCCAGCTTCACACCAGGTTCCCCAGCCCAGGGTTCCAGTGCCAGGAAGATAAGTTCCCACAACTTTTGGCTGGAAAAAAACTGGGTATTGAGTCAGTGGAAGAAACTTCTGGAACCCCAAGCAGTTCCTATTAAAGAACCCACACACAGACTTGCCTATGCAGACTTACTCCCTCTGAGCTCCAGCACTGGAGTAGCATCTTGAAAGGCACCAGTGGTACACAGGGAGAAACTGAAGTGTCTGTCATCAAAGTGAGCAGAGGCCAGTGTCCCTTTTCTAAACCCTCTCACTACTCAGCCAGTAGTGACTAACTGGTGCCATACCTGAAACTCCATCTACCTGGCTAACACTGTTTGACTTGCCTTGGAGATTCCTAGAGATTCTGCTCTACCCAAATTATGGGCCCACTTAAGCTGTTTTTCAATATGAATGACTTGTCTTGGCTCATACTTCACAAATTCCCAAATTCTGTTAAACAAGCAACAGCTGGCCTCAGGGAGCCCTAGCCCAGCACAAACAACTGCCAGCCTAGATTCACAGCTTCGCTTCACCTAGAAATCTCCAAGCCTGGCGCAAGTAGCAGTCTTCTTAGATTGCTTTATAGCTCAGGCAGGGTGGCCCCAGGCAAAACATGCAGGGTGGCCCCAGGCAAAACATGCATGGGGGCTGATCTTGGCCTGCACCACCCAGGAAACCGCAGCACCAGTGTACAGGTGGACAGTTAAAAACCACATCAAAGCACCACCACCCTGCCTCTGCACAGTATATCCTCCACAGAGGGCAGAGGTAGGTGGTAAGTCATCACAGCCAATCCTTTCCTGGATAAATCCCTCCCATTGATCTTCCAACAGCAACCAAGCCTCAGCTACAAGAGGAAGTTGTACTCAGCCTGCATGAAGGGCACACCTCGAGCACACAGCTTGTGTGAGAGGAGAGGCTGTGTCACTGGACCCTATAGAACACCTACTACATTAGGTCACACTACCAAGACTCGGAACCAAAGAAGTTCTACTTAATACATAGAAACAAACACAGGGATGCTACAAATATGAGGAGACAAAGAAACATGCCAAAATGAAAGAACATATCAAAACTCCAGAAAAAGAGCTAAATGAAGTGGAGGTAAGCAATCTATCAGATACAGAGTTCACTGGTTATAAGGATGCTCAAGGAACTTAGTGAGGACCTCAGCATCATAAAAAAGATACAGTCAGAAATGAAGGATACACTAATTGGAATAAAGAACAATTTATAGGGAAACAACAGTAGAGTGGATGAAGCTGAGAATCAGATCAATGATATGAAATATATGGAAACAAAAAACAACCAGTCTGAACAACAAGAAGGAAAAAGAATCCAAAAACAATGGAGATAGTATAAGCAGCCTCCAGGAAAACTTCAAGAGGTCCAACATTTGCATCATAGAGGTACCAGGAGGAGAAGAGAAAGAACAAGAAATTGGAAATCTATTTGAAAAAATAATGACAGAAAACTTCCCTTACTTGGTGAAGGAAATAGACATACAAGTACAGGAAAAAGAATTCCAAACAAGACGGATGCAATGGGGCCCTCTCCAAGACACATCATAATTAAAATGCTAAAGGTTAAAGATAAAGAGAGAATCTTAAAAGCAGTCAGAGAAAAGCTGTTAGTTACCTACAGGGGAAATTCCCGTAAGACTGTCAGCTGATTTCTTAAAAGGAACTTTGCAGGCTAGAGTGATTGGCAAGTATTCAAAGTCACGAAAAGCAGGGACCTACAGCCAAAATTGCTGTACCCAGCAAAACTATCATTTAGACTCAAAGGGCAGATAAAGAGCTTCCCAGACAAGAAAAAACTAAAGGAGTTCATCATCACCACCATTATTATAATGAAATGTTAAGAATACTTACTTAAGAAAAAGAAGATCAAAACTGTGAACAATATAATGGGAAAATACAAATCTATAAAAAATTGAATCTAAATACAGACTAAGCAAACAAGAACAGAGACAGAATCATAGATATGGAGAGCATTTTGATGGTTGCCAGGTGGGAGGGAGGTGTGGGGGAATGGGCAAGAAGTGGGGGGATTAAGAAGTACAAATAGGCAGTTTCAGAATAGCCATGGGGATGTAAAATACACTATAGGAAATGGAGTAGCCAAAGAACTTATACCTATGACCCATGGACATGAATAATGATGGGGGGATTATCTGAGGGAATGGGTGGTGCTGGGTGACAGGGGACTAAGGGGGAAAATCAGGACAGTTGTAAGAGCAAAAATAAATAAAATATAATTTTAAAAAGTAACTGAATATATTTTTCAGACATTATCTCATTCCTTTTAAATATAAGTCACAACACCATAAAAGTCCTAGAGGAGAACATAGGCAGGAAAATCTCAGATATTCCACATAGCAATATTTTCACTGATATATCCCCTAGATCAAAGGACATAAAGGGAAGAATAAACAAATGGAACTTCATCAAAATAAAAACTTCCACACAGTTAAAGAAAACATCAGCAAAATGAAAAGGGAACCAACTATATGGGAATATATATTTGCCAATGATACTTTGGACAAGGGTTTAATCTCCAAGATATATAAAAGAACTCACATGACTCCACACCAGAAAGATAAACAATCCAATTAAAGAGTAGGCAAAGGACCTGAAAAGACACTTCTCCAAGGAGGACATACAGAGGGCCCAAAGACTTATGAAAGTATGCTCAGCATCACTAGCCATCAGAGAGATGCAAATTAAAAGCACAATGAGATACCACTTCACACCAGTCAGAATGGCCATCATAAACTAATCAACAAACAAGTGCTGGTGAGATTGTGGAGAAAAGGGAACCCTAGTGCACTGTTGGTGGGAATGCAGACTGGTACAGCCGCTGTGGAAAACAGTACAGAATTTCCTCAGAAACTAAAAATAGAACTGTCTTTTGACCTGGCAATTCCCTTGCTGAGATTATACTTAAGAATCCTGAATCACCAATTCAGTAGAACCTATGCACCCCAGTGTTCATAGCAGCACAATTAACAATAGCCAAGTGCTGGAAACAATATAAGTGCCCATCAGTAAATGAATGGATCAAAAAACTCTGGTACATTTATACAATGGAACACTACAAAGCAGAGAGAAAGAAGGAACTTCTACCCTTTGCAACAGCATGGATGGAACTGGAGAGTATTATGCTAAGTGAAATAAGTCAGGAGGTGAAAGACAAATACCACATGATCACCTATAAATGGAACCTAATCAACAAAACAAAGAAATGAGCAAAATATAACCAGGCACATGGAAATAAAGAACACTTGATGGTAAGCAGAGGGGAGTATGTACAGGGATATGGGGGAAAGAAAAGGAAGGGGCATCAAGGAACATGTATAAAGGACCCATGGACAAAGCCAAAGGGGAGTAGGATGTAGGGTGGGAGGTGGAGGTGGGTAGGGCAGAGGAAAATGGTGGCATGAAAGTGGGGACAATCCTACTTGAACAATAAAAAGAAAAAATTAAAGAAAAAAAATAAATCAACTTAGTTCCAGACACAGTCAAGTAGAACTATGCTAAGGTTTTTGTGGCTCTGAGGTTTAATTCCTAAAATCGTTGGCTCAGATTTTTAGTACTATTAGGCAAATTGAGTGTAGAATTCACTTTATTTTTAGCTGTTAGTAATTTTTTTTAAGTTTCCTTTGCTCTGCAGTCAGATGAAGGATTTGAGAATACTTTGAAAATAGTAGTGTTTATATGAAACAGATAAAAAAGAGTCAATCTGGTGTTTTCAGCTGCCTTAATGACAAAATCAGATTGTCTGCACAGCCAATCAATAAATAGTGAAGAAATCAGTTGATATGACAAAGAATGATTGGAAAGAAAACCATTGGATTCATACAGCTATGGCCTCTTTATCTAAGGACCGAATGTCTATGTGTTGTTTACATTGAAGCATTTCTTCACTCTGTATTTTTCCTTATGAATGCAATTATGTCTAGTCAAGAAACAGAAACCCATTTCATATGCTGTTTTTTTTTAATTAAAATAAATCAAGTTGAGAAACTACCAGAATTTAGCCAAAATTTAGCCAAAAAATTTGGATTATATGTTAGTAGATTCATTAGGTGAGAATGGTAGGAAATACGTAATGACAGTATGGCTACATGTCAGTAAAATAAGAGTATTCGAAACAAAGTTGATTTAATTTTAGATCTTTTCTTGGGTTCCCTGTATTTTTCTGCTCATTTTTAAAAAATATAATGTAATCCATATAGCAAAATCCAAGTATTATAATCTGTGCCAACTTCTAAGAGCTTAACAGGATTGAAATGCAGATCTCTGGGTAGACCCAGTGTTAAGAGTTGAATTGTGTCCCCTAAAATGATATTAAAGTTATAACCCCTGGTTCTGGTGCATATGACTTTTTTTTTGAAATAGGATTTTTGCAGATGATCAAGTTAAAATGGGGCCTAATCTAATCTCTTCTGATTTTGTCTTTAGAAAAAGAAGAAATTTGAACACATCTAAGACAAGGAGAATATCTTGTGAACATGAAGATAGAGATCAGGATGATGTGTCTATGCCCCAAGGAATCTGAAAGTTTGCCACCAAACACAAGAAGCTTAGAAGAAAGGCATAGAACAAATCCTTCCTCAGAAGAAATCGACCCTGATGACACCTTGATCTAGACTTTTATCCCCAGAACAGCAAGACAACAAATATCTGCTGTTTAAGTCCCCTAGTTTGGGGGTCTTTGTTATGGTAGCCTTACCAAAGTAATACACCCAGTAATCACAGACCAATAAATACCATCAAATTTTTACTTTTCAGCCTCTGATTTACGATGCATAAACAAAGAATAAAGTCATCTGAGGAACTTCAAGCTTCTTGTAAATTGCATCTTCTCCTTGAAAGTCTGACATACAGGGTATAATGCCTGGAAATTACAGAACAGTCTAGGCGTTGCACTGTGTAGGATTCTACACATTCTTGAGTAGTATTTTTTAAGGAAGAGAGAGAAAAGTTTCTTTCTTGAGGCTTGACATTGTAAATATATTTCTCTTTTAGCTGCTTTATCAGTAAAGTCAAAACAGAACAGAGGTTCCCACTGAGAGGCAGTGTTGTAGCTGAGTCAGATAGTAGTCTGAAGTACACAGGTCTAGCTCCATTAGTCCCCTCTTCGAAGATACTAAATCAACTGAGTCACAGTTACTTCAGAAGACAGTATAGCTAAATGATTATATTTGTACCTATGAAAACAAGCTTCTTTGGCTGTTACATGCCTGATGCCAATGCCTTGATGGACTTAATTTATTATTCCCCCAAATATTTTTCTTCCAACACTAAATACACAAGTTAATATTAAACTGTCAAAAAAGAAAAATATACAGTGAACTCTCCAGATAAAAGAATATTTTCTCATAGGTTAATATTTTCTGAATGTTATTATAGGAGAATTGTATAAACACAGATTTATTTAATATGCCCATGTCTCTCATATTTGATTATTATTTTGAGGTCAGACACCCCAAAATTTGGGAAAATGTGAATTCTACTGCTATTTAAATAAAATACTGAAGTATCTTTACTTCTCTTCGTGTGTTTATTTCTAAGTAACCATTTCTCATAAGCGAGAAAACTTGGGGTAGCACAATAAACTTGGAAAAACAATGATGTCAGTGAGAATGAGAACAAGCACATTTAGCCTTCTGATTGGTAGGCTGATATGATTATTCTGCAAACTAAATTTCCTGACTATGTACTTAGTATGCAATATATATTGGGTTGAAAATGATATTTTCAAAGTCTCTTTGTGATGCCAAAAACTACCATTATGCAGCCTATTCTAGTTATTAAATGATAATACTAAAAGGTTATGTAAAGGGAAAAGGTTAAATTGTTTAAAGTAAAACTAAGGGCCTTTCACAACCGAATTCTTGCCTGCATTTTATAAAACTAAAATGAGTTCATTTTGCTAAGTTAAACAGTAAAAGGAAGGAAATACTTCTCTTGTATAATCGTTTACCTTGAAATCCACTGTCAGGGATTTTTTGGCACTAGTATTTTCAGGCTGCAGAAACCAAAACTGTGCAGATAAAGTTAGTCTCAGGGATGACTCCACAGTGAGAACAAGCTGAGAAGTTTTGGGGTGTCACTGTCCAATGACTTGTGCTGGTGGGGAAGTCATTTTTTTGTCTTCCAAAATGAAAATAATATATAAAAGTAAAATCGAGATATTGTAAAATAAATTTTTAAATAATATTTTTCCATTACAGTTTAGATTTAATATTATTTTGTATTAGCTTCAGTGTACAGTGGTTAGACAATCATATACTTTACAAAGTTTCCATCCCCCAGTATTTCCAGTAACCACTTGATACCACACATAGTTATCACAATAATATTGACTACATTCCTGTGGGAGACCATTCTGCATGGCATGGGCCCAGCTACCACTCGGAGATGCACAGGACCTGCACCCACGGATAGATTCTTCCATGGGGAATCAGGTCTGCACTGTGCCTGGACTGCTGTGAGACTTGCTTTTGCTAAAACTTCCTCACCCTGAATTGAGATAGCAAGTGCTTACTGTAACTTCCTAAAATCCATGCTAAACCTTGCAAGGATCAGTGTATCCAGTCCAACCACTTTTGCCTTTTCATTTGCAAATATCCTTCTTCTGTGATGTGATTAGCGGCATCATCTGCTTTGTTGTCTGTAAAAGGTAACCACCTAAAGCAAACCTGTGCATAGTAAATGAGGACCATCATGTACTGTGCTGAGAAACCCAATGAAGGCGGGTCATGACAAGAGCCAAGGCTTTTGCTCCCCTTGAGAGAAAAGCCATGCTGTACCTTTTCCTCCACTGGACTTGGTAGTCATGTGAATGTCTCATGCCTCATCCACAATCCATGTCATATTCCCTATGCTGTACTTTACAGCCTCATGACAATGCTGCAATTACCAATTTGAAATTCTTAATTCCTTCACCTTTTTCACCCAATCCCTGAAGCCCCCTTCCCTCTGGCAACTAACAGTCTATTCTCTGTATTTGTGAATCTGTTTCAATAAAATTGAAAGATTATAAAGATTATCATCAATACAGTCAACATGTTCTTCTTTGTCCTTTACCCAAAATACAAACCATCTTTCTAACTGGGAGCCAGCCTACACCCCCAGGTCTGCATAGACACACTAGTTGGTATCTAAACAAACAGCCATATATGTATACATTTTCTTGTTCCTGTAAGATATGAGAAGTTTGCCTCCTAAAACACATCCAAGTATTGTAACCATGACTAGACAGCCAGCTAGCCAAATGAGTTTACACAGTCATCCTTAATTTAGAGCTGGTGTTTTCTAAAATGCAGAACATATGTCTTATGCAGAATTTAATTTTCTTTCTTCTCTTAAGGAAATGTAATGCCGTGTTCCCATGTGCGAGTTCTGAGGCCAGGGCTGGTTCTGAGAAAGAATTCACAAGTTCATGACTAAATGAGAAAAAATGAGGAAATGTACGTAAAGATAAAATTAACCAATTTGCCTTCTGAACATAAACAATTTAGCTCAAAAACTTGCTCTTAATATTTTTGTGATAAAGTCACTTTTTATAAAATAGTAGTTATGTGGGATAATTTTTTTAAAAATAATTTCCTTACTTGGCAAATTAATGAGTTAGTCAAATTATATTGCTCTTTGTATTCCTTCATTCTAGTTTAAAAGAAAAAAAGGATTGACCTCTGAAATCCAAAAGTCTAAGATCTTCGGTTTTAAATATCCTCATAATATTTTAACACAGCTAAAGAAAGCAAGGTTTGTCATATCATCATATGTATAACTTAGAAAATTTTGTCATTATTTAGAATACATTATTATAAAAAGTAATAAATGGTGTATATAGTATTTATAATATTCCTAAAGAGGAGTTTAAAATGAGCAAATTTGGTAAGTAATATGTAAATTAGGTGCCTCTTTTTTTTCAGTCATTTAGATGTGATTGCTTTTAATCATACATAATCTGTGTTTGATAAATGAAATTTCTTTAAAAATACATAAGATAAAAAGATTATCTCATGACAAAATATAAATACTACGTTGTATATTAATCAGAAATTACTCCAACAAGTCAAACCAACTCAGACAGAACAGGAATGTCATTTGACCACTACCAGCCAAATCAAAGGTCCTAGAATAGCTGATTAGAGTATTTGCCAAACATCAAGATGTTCTTTTCGGAATGGTATATTTTAGAATGAGGGAGCATACCAATGTTATGACAACTCTGTTTTTGGTAAAAGAAGAGAAGCTTCTGTGGCTTTTAGAAAAATTCTGGATACCTTAGATGCTTAACAAATACCTGTTAGAATTTGAGCAAGTTTCTTCTAATTTTGTTGTATATCTCAATTGCAAGATTTTTTTTTTCTAATTTCTTTCAGTTAGCAAGTTGCCATGCATTCCACAAAAGCCTGTGTAGAACTATAAATATTTTTATAGGAAAAAGGACCTACTGCAAGTCCTCATAGCTTTCTGGCTAATTACTATGTTGACAAACATCTGCCCAGAGTTGTTAATGTCCCCTAATAAGTAGATAAATCAGAGTCCTTACTGGTCTCTGAATGACAGTTTTATGAAACCACATTTTTAGAAGTTTATATTAAATCTACATGTTTGATTTTCTCCTGTTCATACAAACTTGGAGATGTCGTTTAGCTCCATCCAGAAAAATGGTTTGTATTTTTTGTAAAAGAGCAAAGAAGAACATGTTGACTATATTGATGATAATCTTTAAAATTTCTCAACTTTGTATTTATCTTTAGAAAGATAAGTACTTTTGAAAGACTAAAAAAATAAATCCCTTGCACTGACAGTCCTTGCAGAGGAAATGCCCCCAAACTTTAAGAATTATTTTTTAATAAATTTATAGATTATGTTGTTTTAAAATTGCATTTGCTTTGGACTATAAATATAACATGTAATTCTTCTGATTTCTGTAGTCAGGAAGAAAACATGAGTATATTTTTCTCTTGTCTTTTGGCATTGTTTCTTTCACCCATTGAGAAAGAAATAGAGCAAATATATGTACTTTGTACATTTTCCTCTTGATTTTCTTCTTTATTATGTTTCTGAAATAAGGTAATAGAAATGTGCAAGATGTGGTTTCACATATACATATGGTCCTAATATAAAGTACAATAAGAGTTCTTTAATATTTAAAGTAAAATGAAGATATGTTGATTAAATAGCTAACAGGTTGGCATTTCATTCTAAAATAGCAAGATTAACTCTTGCTTGCATAAAATTTTTGATAATCTCATTCAAATTTTAAAGTTACATGTAAATTAGTGACAAGTGAAAATCCATGAAACATAAAATTTATAGCATTACATATAAAGTATCATAAAAATTTGTTGTATTAAAATGTTTTTCTTTATCTTATACAGAGCTTTAGCAAAGTAGTTTTATAAAATGCAGGGTGACAGAATAGATTTTTGACTTAAATTATCTTACTTTTGTGGGTTTTAGTCAAGATCTTAATATTATTTATTCAATGTGGTAAAAAAGAACAGGCACATTTGTTCACTGGAGAAAGTTTTCTTTTTCAATATTCAGCTCATAAAATTGTGCTAAGAGATGATAGGGGTTTGAACTGATTTTGAACTAAAATATTTTAAGTTGAACCTAATCAACAGAACAAACAAGCAAGCAAAATATAAACAGAGACATTGAAATAAAAAACAAACTGACAGTAACCAGAGGGGAGAGAAGAGGGGGATAATGGTGGAAAGAAGGGGAAGTGTCATCAAGGAACAAGTATAAAGGATCCATGGGCAAAACCCAAAGGGTACAGGATTGAGGGTAGGAGGTGGGGAGTGGGTCAGATGGGGGAGAATAGTGGCGGGCGGGAAATGGGGCCAAGTGTACTTGAACAACAATTAAAAAAATAAGTTGAAGTTGAAAGAACTCTGTCGAGCATGCATGTATTATTGGGCCACAAATATTTCAGACCCTAATGGTTATGTGAATCCAGTTTGATAGCAGTGATGCTGAAACTTTTCTCACCCCTCTGATAACATGATAAGTGTGAAATAATGCTAATAGAAGTATTTTATTACATATTCTGTAATATCATAGTTCTTTCCAAGAATAATTTACTGGATCTGTAAGGTAAAAAATAGCAGTGATACTTGGTAGTCTTCAAGAGTCTTTCAATCCAAGAAGAAAAGGTACTTTATAAACTCTGGAGCTCATTAACCTTCACAAAATACTGCTGAGTTAGGTGGCAAATGTTACTCTTTTCAGTTCATAGATGAGTGAACTGAAGCACTGAAAGGTTAACTGATTTTTCCAATTCACAAAGCAAGTCACGGCATGAGGAGAGGTCACGCTGAATTCTTGACTATTGGTTCACATGGGTCTCTACTCTCTGGACACATAATTTATTAAATAAGCACCTATTGATTATAATTTACTGGATAATGCCATTCAGAATTTGTCCAAATAATTCACTCATGACACAATTATCCACTCTCTAAACAGACAAAATTGCCTGATTCACCCAAATACTGCAATAGTTTGGATCACTACAGGTGAATAATTGAAGGAAAAATTTCAGGCTGCTTTTATACTAGTGAAGCTATAAAAAAGTACATGAATATTTTTAAGGAATGAGTAGTTGTTTTCACTGATAACTAATATAAACACCCCCTTAATGTACATTATATGAGGAAGTCATCAAATATAATATAAGAAAGAAAGTTATATGCATTTTTCTTTATCTTCTCTAATACAAAACCAAAAGGTCTATATTTCCTTTTTACAATCAAGGATGTAAAAAAGTGTGAATTTAAGTTTACTTAAAAATATTTGCTTTGATGTTGTTAAATCTAGGTGATAGGTATATAGGGGTTTCATTTTATTATTTTTTATTATTGTATGTATTTTAAATTATATGTAATAAAATATTAAAATGTGTATTTTGCACAGTTCCTGGAACATATAAAATAATTATTGAAAATAAAAGGTAAAAATGAAGAATACATATTTGACAGTGGAAATAAATTTGATATATTTTGGCCAGTGATCTAGAATGTTATTGTATACAAAAAAACTGTTCAGATAAATAAAATATTCCTAAATTGTTGAAGAATAATTTTACATGTCAGTTTCATTTTTTAAGGTGAAACAGAAAGAAATAAAACAATCTTCTCAATATTAAATAGTCAGTATGGTTCTAGAGAATTCTTCAATAATGTGTCTGGAAAATTTGGGACCCTGTTGCACATACAGTTTCAGACAAAAGTAGGCTGTCTAAAGAAATCCCCAACCTCATTTACCCTAATTAAAGTAAAATTTTTATTAGTTTAATTATAATCAAAAGAATTAAACTAAAGGAAAAAGAAAAGGAGGGAAAAAAGAGGAAAGAAGGAAAGAAAAAAGGAAGGAAGGAAGTTAGGGAGTGAGGAACACAGGGCTAATGCTGGACAACAGAGAGAGTCCACTAAACTCAGAAATTCCAATCTATCTGACATCTTTCATGCTATCTTCCTTTGCGTCTAATTCACTTGCCATTGCTAGAGTCATCTTCCTAAGTGCAAGTTTGGTCATAAAGTTAAAGTCCCTTATTCACAAATTTTCAAGGTTTTCTCTTTTCCATCAAATTAGGGGGAAAAAATCTCATTTGAGAATCAAAAGTCCTTCACAGTTTACAATAGCCAAGTGCTGGAAGTAACTGAAGTGCCCACCCGTAAATGAGTGGATTTAAAAAACTACAGTTCATTTACACAACAGAATACTATGCAACAGAAAGAAAGAAAGAGCTCCTACCCTTCATGACAGCATGGATGGAACTGGAGAGCATATGTTAAATGAAGTAAGCCAGGTGGGGAAAGAAATATATCATATGATTTCACCTATAAGTAGAACTTAATCAACAAAACAAACAAGCAAAAAAATATAACCAGAGACATTGAAGTAAAGAACAAATTGACAGCAATCAGAGGGGAGGCGGGAGGGGGCAATGGGGGGGGGAAGAGGGACGGGCCATCAAGGAATATGTATAAAGGACCCATGGACAAAGGGGATAGGTTTCAGGGTAGGAGGCAAGGATGGGTGGAATAGGGGATGAAAATGAAAACAATCTTACTGCTGTACTTGAGCAATGATGAAAAAAAAAAAAAAAGTCCTTCACAGTATGATGACTACCTACTTTTCCAGCAGCATTTCTAATTTTTCTACCTCTCAATATTTTATATTTTAACCCAACTTACCTATTCATTATTTTCTGAATATGCTTGAGCTCTCAGATAATGTTTATATGCATTATCAAATTCAGCTCTCAGATAATGTTTATATGCATTATCAAATTCAGCACGCATCATTCTATGTGCCTGGGATAATATTTTTCTCAGCTTCTTCCCTGGCATTTGTCTTGTTCTTTGGACTTTGTAGTCATTTCTGAGTATCAGATCACAGAGATCATAGAGTGATGTCTCATTAGTAGGTATAAAGGGTTATCTCTTTTTGTGGTAACCTTGACTTTATTTTCTCTACTAGGCCTATTCTAGAAAAACCTAGAAATCCATCATTTTTGTCTGTGGAGATGTAGTCATGCCTTTCAAGTAACAGTATTTCAGGTTTTTTGAAAGGAAACAATTCTCCTTCTCAGTTATGGGGATGATAAGACAACCAAGTATGTAATATGGAATAGAGTGAGCTGACTTATGTGTGGGGGAAATGAGGATCCCTCTGTTCTAAGCTGGAAAATATGCAATTCTGGTTATGTGGTAACAAAACATCTGTTAAATGGTATTTTTTTTATCAAGGAACACAGATAATATGAGAAGCAAGATAAGAGTCAGAAACTTGGTAGAAAAAATTTAAAAGCTCCTCGCCTATGTGGGCAAGCACATTACATGGCTTAGAGTCTAATGACACTGATCCTTTGATTAAAAATATTGAAATATATTTTTCAAGCTACAGTTAGTTTTAACAAAGGCATAAAGATGGAAGTCAAATTATGAGATTGTCCTGGGACCTACAGAAAGCCTCTCAATTTTTTTCTACTATTTATTTCCCCTTCCAATCAAAGGAAACAACTGCCACCATTATACAGAGTCACAAATTGAAATACAAATTGGTATAAAGGGTCACATTGACCATGTCATCACATCCCATGCTATGCTTGTATATTGCTCTGAGGCTAGGGGCAAGCAGAAAGCACTCCACCCTTAGACACTCAGACACTGACACTCCTGGGACCTAGATTGAAGACTGATGATAATAATGCAAGATCTCTGTCTTTAGCTACATAGAAAGCTCATGAACATATAGAAATTTGTATTGTCTGAGAGATTTCACTTTGATTTTCTTTCCAAAATTATTTCCATGGTCCAAACTCCATGTTTGGGGTGGACTGACTCAATATTTGGCCTCCAGTTCAGATGCCTGATTGACCCAGAACTGTTCAAATTTTCACATCACTTTGACCACAGGGGTTGGTTCACATATCAACCAATAATATGAGAGGTACAAACTTTTTATTTGGCTGTTATTGTTCTGCTAGAAGAACTCATGTTTAGAGTTTCCAGATGCTACACAGCAAAATTTGCTTGAAATGAAATCAACAGGAAAGTAGAAATGAGACACTGAAAAATGGAAAAAGTTCAAGAACTAAATATCTTATTAGAATTCATGAACTATCCACACATGAAAACCACTCTTTTCAAGAACTTTTCTATTATACCAAGGGATATATTTCCTTTTTCAATTATGTCAATTTTCAATTCTGTCTCTAGTAACAGAAATATAGTAATTACCACATAAATAGGATTAAATTGAATTAAATTAAATTGAGATTGTTTCCAATGCCACAATTCAGCAGATTAAAATTTTATCCACTTGATTAAAGATATATCTGACAAAAATAATTACAGTGTAGATTCCAGTTTGGGATGCTTAGTATCCCCTGACATAATTATTTCCAATTCCCATTATTAAGTTTAAGAAGCACCAAAATTAGTGAACTCAAAGTGAAACTGAAAATTAGTACTGAATTTTATTCCAGTGCCAGATTCTGGGCAAAAAATTCGATGTGTAGCAAGGTTGATGGGACTAGACTGAAAAACTTCAATTATGATGCACTAACAAACTTCCTTACCTGAATTTGAATGGAAATATTTATTTCCCACTATTCATTCCCTGTTTTCAAAAAAGTTCTGAACCAACTTGAAAACTCCAGAGTCATCCACTACTGTATGGTACCTTTGTTCCTCTCTTTCTTTCTTCTTTAACCCCACACATCTCTGTTAGTGTATTCGGTGTGAATAAATATTCTTCAGTCAGAAAAGAAGATGAAATGCTGGGCATTTGTTGTTAATCTTAGTTCTAAGAAGTAGGGTAAGAGAAACTCTCATGTCAGGACATCATAACTTCACAAGACTTCTGCCCATGAAGGATAGATTTGGAATATGAGCCATGTATTTCTGCTCAACTTTCAGATTGCAGTATAGGGAGAAGTTAAATGTGTGCAGAGAAAGAACAACAATAAATCTTCATATTCCGCTGACTAGCACATTTATGTCTATTTGGATTTGGTATTTTCTGAGGATTGGGCTCATATCTTTAACAAGTTCTCTAGTTTTAGAATAAGTAAAAAAGAAATAATGCAGCATGAAAAAATTATTTAAACATACTCCATCATGAGAATAAGGAATTACCAATGGTATGACTTAAAGGAGGAATAGACCTCACAAAATAAAGTGACACAGGGATTGGAGAAATGTTTTATAAAAACATTACGTCTTCCTAAGTATAAAAGAAGAATCTGTAGTCCCCTGAAATAAAAAAAAAATAATAAAACAATAGCTGGCAGAGATTAAAAATAAACTGATAATATACAATAGAGTTTGCTATAGGATTACATGGAAACTAAAAAAATTAACAGCAATATAAAAGTATAATTGAAAGTATTAAAGAGTAAGTTTTCTGCATTTTCAAGTTTTGGCTGACCTTTCAAATCTTGAAATCAAATTTTCCTAATACTGAAAAAAAATAATACAGAGCTACTAAGAGTAATGGATGGTGGAGGAAAAGGGAGAATCAGAATTTGAAAAGTGTGAGAGAAAAGTGACATTTTTTGTTTTGTATGTGAGTAGTTTAGTTTTTGTTTTTTAAGTATATTTTATGCTATTATAGTTACCCCATTTTTTCTCCCCTTTATATCCTTCTATATTGCACCCCTCCTCCCTCCAGCATTCATCCCCCTTAGTTCATGTCCATGGGTGATACATATAGGTTCTTTGGCTTCTCCATTTCCTATACTATTCTTAACCACTTCCTGTCTATTTTGTGCCTATAAATTATGCTTCTTAGTCCCTGTACCTTTTCCCCATTTTCCCACTCCTCCTCAACACTGATAACCCTCCATGTGATCTCCATTTCTGTGATTCTGTTCCTGTTCTAGATGTTTGCTTAGTTTTTGTTTTTTTTAGGTTTAGTTGTTGATAGTTGTGAGCTTGTTATCATTTTACTATTCATAGTAAATGAATGGTAAGAAGCCCTTCTCACCTGTAAGATTTCTTTTGAGAACTCAGCTGAGAGTCTTATGGGAACTCCTTTGTAGGTAACTGTCTCCTTTTCTCTTGCTGCTTTTAAGATTCTCTCCTTGCCTTTAATCTTGGGTAATGTAATTATTATGTGCCTTGGTGTGTTTCTTCTTGGATCCACCTTCTTTGGGACTCTCTGAGAGTCCTGGACTTGTATGTCTATAGGTGAGATCATGTGGTATTTGTCTTTCACCACCTGGCTTATTTCTCTTAGCGTAATGCTCCCTAGTTACATCCATGCTGTTGTGAAGGGAAGGAGCTCCTTCTTTCTCTCTGTTGTGTAGTTTCCATTGTGTAAATAAATATACCATAGTTTTTTGATCCATCTATTTCCTGAAGGGCACTTAGAGATGCGAATTAAAACCACAATGAGATACCACTTCACACCGGTCAGAATGGCCATCATAACCAAATCAACAAACAACAAGTGCTGGTGAGGTTTTGGAGAAAAAGGAAGCCTAGTGCACTGTTGGTGGGGATGCAGACTGGTGCAGCCACTGTGGAAAACAGTGTGGATTTTCCTCAGCAAACTAAAAATGGAATTACCTGGCATTTCCATTGCTGAGATTATACCTTAAGCATCCTGAAACACCAATTCAAAATAACCCATGCACCCCAATATTTATAGCAGCACAATTTACAATAGCTAAGTGCTGGAAGCAACTTAAAATATTATTTAAAAATAAAGTGTCACTAGTATAATTTCTAAAAATTAAAAACATGTTTATAAGAGCACTAAAGACTTAAGACATAAGACTTAAGAGCACTAAAGACATAAAAACAAACACGTCAAAAACAAGCGAAAAGCAAGAAAACATTAAAACTAAATTTTAATGGTATCAGAATACTATATTATGTAAGGAAATCAGAATGTGAAAATAAATATAGGCTTAACTGTTAACTTAAAAAGAAATAACTAAAATGTTAGTAGTGGTTATCTTTGGTAGCAGACTTATAAATTTTTAAAATTGTCTATGTATTATATATAAAGCATAACCTTATTTTTATAATTAAAAAATAAGCTAATATTAAAAAATAAATGTGTCTACTAATGTAGACTAATTCTAGATTGTGTGGCAGAGAAACTAAGAGATGAGAAAACTTGAGAGCTTAAGGGGTTGAAACAAGAATTTAGAAGTGTATAGAAAGTTATACATATTTGCGGGGCAAGAAAAGGATTAGCTTGTATTTGAAGCTTTTCTTTTTCACTCTAAGAACTACTTCTGGGAGCACAATTTAAATGAAGAGAAAGCAAGATTGGCCTTAATAAAAGTCTGTCCTCTAATTGCAGCAATTCTTTTTGTTTTGTGTTTTTATGCTCTATACTGTATACTGGGGCACTCAATGGCCAAAAGCCCACGATATAGCTTAAGCAGCTTAGAAAACACAGAACCATAGTCACAGTCTAAGTAAAAATGGTGTTAAACTATGAAACAATTTGAACAATTTCCATAAGTATTGAATTTTCCCAGTTCTATCTTTACCTGGAAATATTATGTGTTGGATAATTAAGGAAAAGCCTCTGTCTTGGCTTTGCCAGTGCCTTGACAACTGTTTAACAAGAACAACAGTTTCATGTTTTTCCACAGCCAAAGTTTCTCTTACACGATTCATTTACCAGCATTAAGATTTAAGTGACTGATCAAATGTTTCAAACAGCCCTTACTAGAGGTAATGTCAGTTAACAATGTTCAGTGTCTTAAATTAGATTAATTTGCATCATCTGGTAGGAGGGGAATGCTCTTGCAGAAATTGAAGCTTTCTATGAGTCACACCGAGCAAGCAGTTCTTCCCACCCCATTTCCCTTTCTTTGTTCTTATGAAGCTAGTGAAGGTTTATGGATTCCTTCTGAAAAAACAAAAATGATCAAAGTCATTCCAAGGATGGACATATAGGGGTCAGTGATTGGGGACTGTCGTAAATAATCGTAGCTACTGTCTGCTCCACGGGGCTTCTTTTGGTTCTCTTCTCAGGCTCAGGGATTCTCCTGCACCCCTTGTTCTTGGTGGATGTTCGGTCAACATCCTGGCATTCTCCTACGTATGGGACCTTGTGCAATTCACATAAATTTTGTAGAATATAGGAATTAGTCCTGAATTATTAATTTGTTCATTTAATCTTTCCACAACATTTTATTTAGTAACATGTATCAGACATTTGCTAACAGATGAGAATATAAACATGAATAAAACAAATCTCTATACTCATAAAGTTAATGGTCTGGAGGTGCACGATTTCCAAAATTTTTATATTTCACCATTTATGATTTTACTAGGTCTTCTACAAGTAAGTTTGAGAGTATGGTGGGAGAAGTTGGAGAGGAAGGTGAGATACCTAATGGAATTTGCCAAGAATGTCATCTTTTCATGTCAGACCTTTACCTAATGTCTCTGAGAAAAAGAAAAGGAGTATCTGGCCAAAAGGGCTCTCTCTCTGCCTCCAGAGGTCAGTCTCTCCTTGAAAATCCTTTCCTGAATCTGCTAAAGCCACTTCTAAGGATCTCACACTTGCAGGTAGGAAGAAGCCTTCAAGAATTTTACTTGCATAGAGAAACCAGTTCTAAGGTTTTGGGTTTTTTTCCCCAAACGTGATCTAAATCTCAAGCAAGTTTTTCCCTTTGATTGAGATAGAGGGGCTTGTGTGGGTGCGTGTGGTTTGTACTTTTACATTCACTTTCATACGTCTTTGAAACATACACAAAGATTTTTGCCTTAGGCCACTAAGGGAGCGAATATCACAAAAGGGATTAGCATGCTGTACTTCATAGCATCAATTCTTGTATTGGGGTATTAAATCATACTTTTAATTCAAATAACTTTAGTATGCCCAATTCAAGTCAGAATCATGAAGGCACATGACTGAAGAGAGAAAAAAGATTGGCTTTGATTTGAAGTTGAATCAATGTAACTAGTATGGTTTATTTGAAAGACCTCAAACTTTCACATTCAACAAGCTAACACTCTAGCCCTACTAGGAGACTGCTTCATAGCACCAAGCAGGTGGCATTTAAAAACAACCTGCTGATTAGGAACCCCTCCTACATTCTACTCTGTTCTGAAAATGCATTTAGCAATTAACAAAATGAAAGCATTCTCTTTCTGGAATTTTGACTTTAGAAGCAAGAATTTAATTTACAAAACTGTCTGCAGCTAATTAAAATGAGTAGTCACTACTGGTTTGAAATGGGTTATCTTTGAGAAAAATCACACTTTAGATGGTCAAAAGAGGGTTCATATCCTGGTTTTGAACAATCATCTTCCTCCATTGCTAATGCTTTCTCTGTTCAGCCAACTGATGTTCATTCAAATTAATGGAATTTGAAATCTGAAGCCACACAGTGAAGATGGTTGATAACTGAACATTAGGTTTGCACAGAAATGCTTTATTTACATTGGGGTATTTTTGAAAGGAGTCCTTATTCCTTTAGCCCATTACCTTATTTCTTTGACTTCTGATGGCTATTTTTATTGTGTAATATACAACCAGAGAAGTGCTGTTTTGTATTATTTAAGTCAGTGAAAAATTTAAAATATTTTTAGTTAATCAAATTTTATTTATACTGAACATTTTCATCAAGATGTTCCACAGGTAATTTCACGGTAGTGTTCAATCTGATAACATTTGTGCCATAATTGGAGGAGCTATAGCTATAATGCTGCCAACTTTCAAACCAATTTCCATATGCCTGAATGCTAGAATAATTTAAGGCAATCTAACTTTTTCGAGTTTAATCAGGAATTAAATTTTATCCCATTTAGATACTTTTATGGATTTTATTTTCATCAGATAACCAACTTGAATTGATTTGGTTAGTCTAATTGAAATAAAATAGGTCTACTAACACTTATATTCTTCAGAGAGTTGATAACATGAAGTGCTCACAATACACCTGTTTCTATTTTCTACACCCAGTACTCAAAATTTCTTTTTAAACAAGTCAATTAACTAAAGGATCAAGAAATAATAAAATTAAAGGAATTTTGTGTTTTAAATACAAGTATTTTTAAGCTACTCCTGATGAAATATAGTGATAATCTAACATCTGTTTCCATGAATTTGAATAGGAATAAATAATAAATACTAAATAAATTTCAACAATACAAGAAAAGACAGAGAACAGAAGGAGCATATTATATTATCTTATAAGAGGATATTCAGAAATCAAAATAGTACTAATAATACTTTGGAAATATTTGCTATGAGTCATCTATCTAGATCATGCTACAACATGTATATAGTTTAAAAGAAAAATAAATACACATCATATAAGACTATGCTTAAAATAGAATATTGTGCTACAAAATAAAGAACATTCAGAGATCACGAATAATTAAAGAATACATAAGAATTTATTTTATAAGTATTAAAGAAGAAATGTGAACTATATCAAGAAGATATTTAAAACTAAATCCATTTTGAACACACAGAAACAGGCTCATACATCAATACCTACATTTCGTTTTCTGGCAGTATGCTGCTATCATAAATAACATTGATAGTTGACTTAGCTAATTTATGGGTTAACCTAGGTCATTCTCATTAATTTACCAAAAGCTTTAAAGCCGTTAGCAATGTTCCTCTTTGATCACTTCTTACGTTTGCCCCAGGATTCTTTTCTGAAAACCGTTGGTTTACCTTTCCCATCTTTTATGATATAATCCTCAAGCTCGCAATCACACTGTGTGTTCTTTAGGTGTTGATCTGTGTCTCACTAAATCACTTAAATTTTCCCTAATGGGTCGAGATTAAGAATTTCTACCTTGAACACACACACTTGCCACTTTTTTGTGTAATTTCTATTGCCTACTGTGATAAGGGCAATGTGGAGCAAGTGACAGCACTACAATTTATGTTTTTTATGTCTTTGGAAATCACTGTTAAGATAATTGGGGAAAGAATGACAATTGCTTGGAGCATAACCCATAAGAAGCAGCAAAATACCCACGTCTGCCCCATAAAAATATCCACAGATTATACTATCAGATGGAGAAAGTTTGGCTAACTTTTAATGGATTTCTGTCTCAGAGGAGGGTGCAGTAAACGATTTCACTGGGCAGAGAAACATGTGCTCCATTGCTGGGAAAAATTGTACTTACTTCACACACACCATGCCTGGTGACATTTACTCTGTTTGCTATATCTCAACCCTTAAAGAATAAGTTCAACACAAAAAATTTTAACCCCATACCAAGACATATACCATAATCTTTCAATGATCTTTGCAATCATAATCATAAATCAGAACAAGCAAAAGGATAAGATAATGGCATGGGATGCTCATGGATTTTTGGATCAAGAAAGAGCTGTATTGAGATATCAGTTCTGTCATTAAATGTCTTTCAGTTTCTGTTTGTTCATCTATAAGAAGAAATGACAATACTCTGCATGTTGAGCTGAGTTTATTAGAAACGATGTGTGTACTGAATCTAGCACAATTCCTAGTACTCAGGAGATGCTTATTCATTTCCATAATCCCTCCACCTGTGGGTTGGAAGTTCTAAAAGGCAAATAAAAATTTATTTCAATATTTCTAATCATGATAGGCCCTTGGCACCCTGAAAGATATATTTTAAGCACAGATAACAAGTGGTCATTCTATATCTTGTCATGATTAAGGGCCATGGATTCACGTAAGCTAGCTTTACTGAATAAAGCTGTGACAGGGAAACCTATGTTGAGAATGCAGACAGCCTTTCAAAAAGTATTGCATCTCTGTTTTCTTTATTGGAAATTCTTGGTTTTAACTGTATGGACCTAAGGAGATCATAGTCCAGTGCTCAGTCTCCAGAAGAGTACCTATTTGCCTTGTCTTTGTTCACGTTGGCTGGCAAACTCTTTTTCCTAGCTACAAAATTCCCTCTTAGATTGAAAAATACAACTCAGTACTAGCACCTTAGGAGATTTAGATTTTACTGAGGCTCATGATCAAATGGTTGATATGTTGAGTCACAATATTATACATCTGAAACTAAAATAATCAATACAAGATTGTATACCAACTATATTTTAAAATACTTCTTTAAATGATGAATCATTTTTGAAATGCTCTCTTAATCTATGTGTCTAGTAAACTTCTGAAACATAGGGTTAATATTAGTTTGAAAAATTTCTTCTCCTATTAGCATATTCAAGTGATATTTGAGTAACTGCTGTATTTAGGTACTCACACACCATTTATTTTTTTTAATTTTTTAATTTTTATTTTTTATTGTTGTTTTATTACAGTTGTCCCAGTTTTCCCTCGTTGCTCTCCCCTGCCCTGCCCAGCCACTGCTCCCATAGTTAATCCCCACCCTGTCGTCCATGTCCATGGGCCATTCATACATGTCCTTTAACCAGGCCCTTCCCTTCTTTCCTCCCTTATCTCCCTGCTGCCCACCTCATACCTGTCAGTCTGTTCCTTGTTTCCATGACTCTTGTTCTATTTTGCTCCTTTGTTTGTTTTGTTCATCAGGTTCCACTTACAGGTGAGATCATGTACTATTTGTCTTTCACCTCCTGACTTATTCCCCTTAGCATAATGTTCCGTAGCTCCATCCATGCTGTTGCAAAGGGTAGGAGCTCTTTCTTCCTTTTTGCTGCATAGTATTCCATTGTGTAAATGTTCCACAGTTTTTTTTTTTTTTTTTAGTTATTTATTTTTTTAGAAAGAAGGGAAGAGAGGGAGAAAGAGAGGGAGAGAAACATTAGTATGTGGTTGTCTCTTGTGCACCCCCAACTGGGGACCTGGTCTGCAACCCAGGCATGTGCCCTGACTGGGATTTGAACTGGCAAGCATTTGGTTCACAGGCAGACGCTCAATCCACTGAGCCACACCAGCCAGGGCTTCCACAGTTTTTTGATCCACTCATTTACTAATGGGCACTTAGGCCGTTTCCAGTGCTTGGCTATTGTAGATAACACTGCTATGAACATAGGGGTGCATAGGTTCTTTTGAACTGGTGTTTCAGGATTTTCAGGGGAACTGCTGGATCAAAAGGCAGTTCTATTTTTAGTTTTTTGAAGAATTTTCATTTTAGAGTTTTTCTGGGAAGAAACTGACATTATTGGATTCAAAGGAGATCTAATTTAGTTGAGGCAAACATCATTTAGTTAATAAGATTTATATCTCTCTTTCCCAAGATATAAATTTTTACCTCTTGCTGTGTATTAAAAATACCTATAGTTTTTAAAAATGCTAAAACCTGAACTCTTCCCCAGGAGACTCGGATTGCATGGTTTGCGATGGGGCTAAGTTACCGATAGTTTTATTTTTGTTTTTCTAATGTTACACAGATAAAGGCTTCCACTCCTCAGAAGAATGCAGTAGGTTGTTGTAGAACAATGATCCCTCTACCGCAGATAGAAAAGTACAGATAATTTATTAAAAAGATTTTTGAAGACATTAATTTGTGGTGGAATATTTAAATAAAGTAAAATTCCAGGTTTGAAGAAGTCTCTTGAGTCTTTCTGGGCTAAGAAAACAGACTAACGTCAGGCTCACAATTAAAAGTACATGTCTAACCACTATACTGTACACCTGAAACAAATACAAATACAAAATAACGCTGAAAGTCAACTCTAATTGAAAAATAAGTAGTAGTAATAATAATAATAATAATAATAATAATAAAAAATTACAGAAGGAATACATGTGGTTAGGACATAAAGAATAGGGGAACCAGAGGTAAATGGAGTTCTACTAACACTCAAACCAGCCATAACACAGTTTAACCTCTGAGTATAATATGGTGATCAGATTATCATCTTCTCTGCCTCATACACTCTCCTTGCAGAAAATGACATCATCTGAAGTTTATGAAGGTCTTTTATACAAAATGACTCACATTAAAGAAACCAGTAAGCATGTAAAGAGAAAAGACAATATAACCAATAGTCAAATGAGTAACCAAATTCTAGAACTTAGTTCACATGACCTTGATATTGGAGTTAGAGGAAATGGGGGAAATGTTTTTGTTTTTTTTTAAATAGGTGAAAACATGAACACTTGCAATAGAGAATCAAAGCATACGAAAATAAAAGGAAAAAACTGAGTATGCTTGAACTGAAAATTAGAAAAATCTGCAATTAAAACTCAGGGTTTTAATTTGACTAAAACTCAAAATTTAAAAGCATATCAGATAGAGCAAAACACAAAACTAGCAAATTGTAGTATAATGGACTATAACAAGTTTGTGATTTTTTTTACCTTAGAAACTCACAAGCTAACTTGTTGCTGTTCCATGGATGCTGGCAGAAGACACAAGTTCCTTGAGACAGAGCAAATAACTTTATTACTCGGAGCCAAGCTGGCAGCATGAACTACATTTTTGTGCTGGTTTCTGATGTTCACCAAGTTGTAAGAATAACGCAAAGTGGATCCCTACACACGATCCACAATACCACACTGTATTTCAGGAAGCAAACACTGATCTGAAAAACTGAACCACTTTTATGGAGTGCACACATAACCTTGATCTTTGTCCAGGAGTAGATGATACTTCAGTTCCCAAGTTTACTTACTACAAACACAACCTGGGGATCTGTCTAAGACAAACAGCACTCTGGATCTCAAATTCTTGGCATATCCAGCAAGAGTATGCAGGGACACTCAGGGCCAATGGTGGATATGTGGAAGAACAGCAGAGAATAAAGCACCAGGAAGAGTAAATATATAGTGTGGGTAAACATAACTGAATAAAACCTCTATAAAACAAGAATTGCAATATTTTTATAATTTTTTAACTTTCAAACGCATTTTTATTTTGTCATTCACAGAAGTTTGTACATACACATAAAATATTATTAGTTATATATATGGAATGATTTCTGGTATGTTTATGGATTTATGTTCCCTGTAAGAATTCTGGCCCAGTGATAGGAAACCACTACCAGGGGTGTCCAACCCATGGTCCACAGGCTGCATGTGGCCCAGGATGGCTATAAAGGTGGCCCAACACAAAATTGTAAATTTACTTAAAACCTGTTTTTTGCTCATCAGTTTTTGTTAGTGTTTGTGTATTTAATGTGTGGCCTGAGACAACTCTTCTTCCAGTGTGACCCAGAGATGCCAAAAGGTTGGACACCCTTGCTACGTCTGTATCTGACTGTTTCAACAAAGATTTCATTTCTCTTTATTTTTTTATAAACTTATTTTGAAAATTACAGTTGACATAAAATATTATATTAGTTTCAGGTGTACAACATGGTGATTAGACATTTTATAACTCATGAAGTGATCGCCCTGATAAATCTAGTCTACATCTGACACCATACACAGTTATTAAAATATTATTGACTATATTCCCTATGCTGTATTTTACATTCCCAGGACAATTTTGTAACTACCTATTTGTACTTCACCCCTTCCTGTTTTTCACGCATCCCCATCTCTCCTCCCATCTGGCAACCATCAAAATGTTCTCTGTATCTTAAGTTTGCTTTTATTCTGACAGTCTTATGGGAGCTCCTTGTATATAACTAATTGCTTTTCTCTTGCTACTTTGAGGATTCTCTCTTTGTTTTTAACTTTTGGCATTTTAATTTTGATATGGCCTGGTATGGATCTCTTTGGATTCACTGTTTTGGGACTCTGTTCACTTTCTGGACTTGTACATCTATTTTCTTTGCCAGGTTAAGGGAGTTATCTTCATTATTTCTTCAAATAGGTTTTCAATTATTTGCTCTCTTTTTTTTTCCTTAAGGTTACCCTTATGATGAGGATGTTTTTACACTTCAAGTTGTCCCACAGACCCCATAAAATACTCTGATTTTTTAAATTCTTTTTTTCTTTATGCTGTTCTGATTGGGTGTATTCTACTACTTTGTCTACCAAATCACTGATTTAATCCTCAGCTTTATTTGTTCTATTGTTGATTGCCTCTAATGTATTCTTCATTTCAGTTATTGTATTCTTCATTTCTGACTCCTTCTTCTTTTATGTTTTCTATCTCCATTTTTATGTTTCCTATCCCTTTTTGAAATTCTCACCAGGATCAATGAGCATCCTTAACACCAGTGTTTTGAACTCTGAATCTGGTAGATTGCTTGTCTCCATTTTGTTTAATTCTTTTTTTGGTGTTTTGTTCTTTTCATTCATTTGAGACATGTTTCTTTGTTTTCTCATTTTAGTATTAGGTAGAGTTGCTATGTCTTCCAGTCTTGGTAGAGTGGCCTGAAGTAGTAGGTGCCATATGGGGCCTAGCGGTGCAGTCTCCCTGGTCACCTGAACTGGGTGCTACAAACACCCCTTGTGTGTGTCATGTGTGCCCTCCTCTTATATTTGATGTTGGCACATCAATTGGAGGGATTAACCCTTAGGCTGATTGGCTGTGAGGACTGTCCATGACTACTATGGAGTGACTGTTGTGTAGAGACGGATCCTACAGAGCAAAATTTGTTGTAACAGGGCTTCGGTGCCTGCTAAGTCTTCCCTCTGAGTGTGTCCTCTGTGGAGGTAGTTGGGTGGTACTCTGGTGTGGTCAGATGCTGGCCACCAGGTATGTTGGTTCTGGGGCTTTTGGGAGACACAGGCCAAGGTCAGCCACTGCCTGTGCCCTGTCTGTGGCCACTTGGTATAAGCTATACTGATCTGCAGATGGTTGCCACTTGTGCTAGACCTGGAGGTGCCTGGGAGAGGGTAAGCTTTGAACTGAAGCTGGTTGCCAGGTTTAAGGCTGCTTAGAAAAACATACAGGGCATGCAGAGAGCAGATGCTGCTTTCTTGGGGTTTTGTGAACTATCGAGAATTTTAAGAAAATCTGCAGCAGAGCCAATAAGACCATTTGTATGAAAAAAACGCTAGAAATGGTTTGCTTGGGTCTGAAAGTTGAGTCGTGTGGGGTCTCAAGAAATCACTAAGGTTGGGGAGGGGTACGGTGTTATCCATACTGATGGAGACCTGTATACAGTGCCCACCTGCACCTGCAGGGTGAGGGCTCAAAAAAAGAACATTGCTTTTGCCAGCACTTCTCTCTGGGAGAAGGCTGCCCTCCAGACCTTGCCCCCAAACCAGACAATTTAGTACCTCCCCAAATATCCCTGGTGCCTCTCAAGGTGCTGCCGCAGTGCTAAAGCTCAGAGTAAGTAAGTCTGTCAGCAAGTAACTTGGTGTGTATGTGTGACATGTAAAAGGAATGCCAAGGACTCTAGAAGTCCTCCGTCTCACTAGCCACAATCTCAGCTGGGTTTTACAACCAGATGTGGGTTCTCCTCTTCCTGGCACTGGAACCCTGGGATGTGGACCCTGTTGTAGGGCTGAGACCCCTTGCTCCTCAGAAGGGAACTTCAAAGCCAAGATATTTCTCCTGATTTATTATTGCCATGCATGGGTGTGGGACCAGCCCTTTCCACAATTCTGTCCCTCCTCTCAGTCTTGATCTGGCTTCTGTATATCTTTAGGAAATGACTTATGTTTAGCTAGACTTCAGGTGTTTCTCAATAATGGTTGTTCTATAATTTAATTGCAATTTGTACGTGGCTGTGGAAGGAGGCAAGCACAGCTTTCATCTACTTTTCTATCTTGACCAGAACCTCAATATTTTATGAGTTTTAAAATACAGAGTGGGACAAAAGTAGTTTTAGAGTTGTGAATACACAAAGCACAGAGTTTATTCTTACATTAATATCTATTAATTATTGCATTATTCTCCATACCAACATCTCTAAACCTACATTGATGCTCAGTGAAAGCTTTGGTCCTTAGAGCAGGACCATTCTGAAGCCTTTTAATAGCCAACTAGTAGGCGGTTATATCAGATTGGGTTCAGTCAAGACAGGGAAACCGCATGGTAATTAGAATAAGAAAGTTTGATATGAAGAACAGGAGATTGGAGCAACAAGGGCTTGTTATATAATAATGGAAGTCTATAGAAGCAGCAGACTGAGGCAGAGTACCCAAAGAAGAGCCCCTGACCCGTGTTGAGGGCTTCAGTTCAAACTGTGTTGGGAAGAGCACAGCATGCCCACTGATGACAGAGAAGTCATTGTGGTGCCATGCTGGCAAAACTTGTAGAAAATCTACTCTCTGGGATGCCAGGGAAGGTTATTCATAAGGTGACATCTCTCCTGAGGCACTCTGCTACAAAACCATCCAAGGTAAAGAGAATGCCTACAAAAACATTCAAAGTGAAGAAATACTGAGGGCAAGTACTTGCGTGTGGGTACTGCTGGCTAACGTGCAGAGCAAGAGCCAGGCATGGGAGAAGCAGGAAATGCTGCAGAAACCTGGTGCTTAGGGATCCAAGCATGCTGGAGGAGGCTGCAGACAGAGCAACCCAGAACTGGGAGCAGAACCTTAACTTCCCGCAGTGATTCTTCTGATCCCTGTATTGACAAAGCATCAGTGCCAGATGACAACAGAAAAAGTGTTTTAAGGGCCCAGAGTCATTTCCACAGAGCAGTCAAAATGGTGAATTTGGGACTGAGGGGCAATAAACTGAGAAACCATATGGCGGGCACACACGTCAGTCATTATGAGATTCATTCCACCTGCCAGTCAAAATGAAGTCATGCTGATATTGTGAAATATAACCAAACAAAAAATTAGTTCTTTACACTGATAAGGAATTGTTCATTTATATCCCTTAGCCCTCATTCTGTTAACAAAGTTATAACATTTTTGTTAGAAAAATAATTTAGAGCATTTATTATTCCCAAGTTCTTCATATTTCTTCCTTTTGCCTCATAGCCTTTAGACATTGTTCTGATGGGACAATCAAGCAATTGGTGGTCACCGGGATTAGCGAACCTTGTCAGGATTTATACCACAGAACACACAAAATATTTCAAAAGAGTGCGCAATTCCATATAGGCCGACATACTGCTGCTTCTGTGCTACACAGCAGGATGTGTCTGCCACGAGAGCGCATGTCTTCAACTGGGCTGTGACAGGTCCGCTGACTTTGTGATAATGACCTCCAGGCTTGTCTGTACTTCTCCTCAGGGCCTGGCTTTATCTCTGGGAAACAATCCATATATTTATTACAAGCAGATTCAGAAATGCAGATTGTCTTCTTCATCTCTCTTCTCTGTATCATGTTCCTTCCATCAACATAAGTTTAGCATTTGTTTTAATTCCCTTCCATTTATATTTTCTTTTATTTTTTTTACTGAGTGATTTTGTTCATTTATCTAAAACTGACTTGATCTTAGGAATAACAAGGGTTTAGGAAATATTTGAGTTTAAAAAGAAAGTCTCCCCAGTTCAATGGAAAACTCTTAATAAAAATTTTTCTACTTTTAATTATTATTATTATTTTTTTTGCTGTTCAAGTTCAGTTCTCTCCATTTTCATCCCACCACAGCCCCCCCGCCCCACCCATCCCTGCCTCCCACCCTGGAACCTTATCCCTTTGGCTTTGTCCATGTGTCCTTCATACATGTTCCTTGATGGCCCTTCTCCTATTATCCCCCATTATCCCTCCCCCTCCCCTCTGGTTACTGTCAGTTTGTTCTTTATTTCAATGTCTCTGGTTGTAGTTTGCTTGCTTGTTTGTTTTGTTGATTAAGTTCCACTTATAGGTGAGATCATATAGTATTTGTCTTTCACTGCCTGGCATTTTATGTTTTCTTTTGATTAAGATTTTCTCCATGCTGGGCAGAATATTATAGCATGATCAACATGAAATATAAGACCATTTGCTTCTTCTTCTAAATCACTTGTTTAGGTATGAGACAATACATATTTTGTGTAGTTTAGTGTGAAATGCTTCAGTACAGACAGTTTTACAATATGTCTTCAGCTACAAAATAGCAAAAATTCAGAAAATAAAACTCGTAGTCTTTTTTAAATCACTTTTATTTTTTGATTATGGTTAGCACACATTATTGTATTAGTTTCAGGTGCACACCTCACTGATCAGACATTGTATAACTTACTGAGTGATCATCCAGATGAATCTCGCACCCATGTGACACCACAGGTGGTTGTTAGAATATTACTGACTATATTCTCTAGGCTGCACTTTCCATCCCCATGATGTCTTCCGAAGTGTTTTCTCACTGGTGGAGAGCTGCTTTTGGCCTTGGATCTCCAACATTGACTTTCAGGGAGTTTAGGTAGGTTTCTCAAAAAGACACCACCCTGTAGATTTAGAAAATTAGTGCAAAAAGAGTAATCTTCACTGATGTTCATTTTGTATGCATTTATAAAATACTTTCCATAACCTTAGTCTGTCACTTTGTACCTTAAAAGCTGCCCAATTTATCTTAATAATTGCCAAATGAAGCACTATAACTTTACTGCTGATGAAAGCAAGTGACCAATTAAGGTAGGGAAAGGCCTTATTTTGCATTGTCAGTTCATGAACATCTAAGACAAAACTAATGTCTTTCTGAGCATGGGCTTAATTTGTCAATTCCGTTGCACCTTTAGGCTAAGACCTGGAAAATATTTTTAAATACCTTGGTTTTGCTATTCACCAAAAATTTGAAGTTATGTATTTGGGTAATAAAATTACACACACGCATGTTCGCACATACATGCATGTACACACATATGCACACGAGGGGTGGAAGTTCATGAAGTACATAATAATGAATTACATGACAGCATTTTTACTAGTTCTTTCTTTAAATAAATTTTGAATACAAGTAAACAAACTTTTCAATTCTTGTTTGTTATTCTTTTGTTCCCAATTCTTTGCATTTATTGCAAAGATAAGATTTTATTTTGTTGGCATTGTGTTTTATTGTCCTGAGAACAGCTGCTGTGAGACTATTTAAAAAGCTTCAACTAGTTAAGATTATATTTTAAAAATAGCTGTGTCATTCAAGTCTTTTCATTTATAATTTAGAGTCTTTGAGCCTCAATGAATGCCCAACTCTTAGCCAGTCCCTGAGGATAATATTTAGTTTGACTCAAGAGTAGCCTAACACACTTATTGGCAGGTATATGTTTTGCTAATCAAATTTGCACTTCTAATCTAGAGGACTCAAGGGATAAATTTCTTACCTGCTATTTTACTTCTCTTACAACCCCAAGGGCAAGAACAATTTCCATTATCAGAATTTCATTCATGATAAGCTACAGCAAGAATAGTAAAGAGTAGAAAATAAAGTGCTCTTTTGCTTATGAATTATAAAGAGTTATGTTAAGTGGATCTCTTTAAGAAATCATATTATGCTACATATTACATCATTTACATATTATAAAATTTATTTACCTTGCTATTTTAGTTTAAACATCTTGAATGTAATTGTTTTCTATTTTCAGCCATTGTATATTGAATGTATTTCTCCTAGTAATCATATAGTTTTATTTCCTGATTGAAAAAAGTATTAAACTATTTATGCTCTGATTCATTTATTTTAACTAATGTTTTAAGTTCTGATGTTCAAATTTATGTGGTCACGAGCTGAAGTTATTTTAAAAACAACACCAAGAGCTTTGAATATCTTCTTTGGCAGATACAAACTTCATGTCTATTGAATTCCTAACAAGTGAAAAATAATATCCATATAAATCTGTTCCCAATATCAATAATAAATGCCTATAAGAATCTGCCTTTTCCAAAATTTGTGTAATCAATAAATTTCCCTTTATATTTTATTATTTAATTTTTAACATATGCAAATTTTGATATATGTGAAAATTAATAATTATACAATTTTGACACTTATTTCAATTATTTTAGCTTTAAATAGTTATTTTATTTCATTTCATTTTTTGCCCTTATTTCTACACTTTTGTAATAGTTCTTTACAATTGTTTTCTTTTCTGATTTTTAAATAATTTTTGAATTTTGACGGTTCATATTTTTTTCTCTACTGCTTTTTGTTTATTGAAAGTGATGCACTTCTAGAATCATCAGCAACTTCTAGTGCCTCTGCTTACTCCTAGATGTTCGTTTTGGCTGTTTAATTGCACTATATTGCTCTAGGACAGATAATTTTTTATAACACTAAGATTCACTCAGACAACTCTGTTTATTTTTTCAGCTGTTCTTTCACAAGAATTTTAATAAAAAGTGTGAAATGACTCCAGTCCAAGAAGGCAGCTGAACCAAGAAGAGAACAATAATGCACCAAAAATGCTCTGGTGCGATCTCTCAGATGGGTGCTGTCACCGAGCAGGGCTTTTGTTTCAGTCAGAATGACTATGATGAAGCAGGAACACCACGGCTCTGAACTCCCTTTGGACAATACTTCATGACATATGGAAAATGTTTCCTGACTTAGGAAAACTAATATCAGGACAGAATTTACCAAAAGGCTCAGGTCACTGGGGTGAAAGAAGCATTAACACAAGCCTTAAGTACAGTCTTTAAGTCATAAGTATCCTACTAATACAAGAAACATAATGACTTGTTTTAAGAAGCTGGAGGGAAAATAATAATGTACTTAATAGTTAATATTTGATTTTTAAATGAATAATTTTATTTTCTCAAAAACAAGCCTACATGTAGGCTGGGATGGAAGTAAAAGACAGAAAACTGTACAAGAACAACAATTAAAATAAAAAAATTAAAAATGAACAAACAAAAAACAAGTACATGTACTTAAAATGACAGTAAATTTAGTATTCTGCATTGATATAGTTTTTGTGTGTGCAGTAGTGGAAATTTTAATCTGATCATTTGTTTATGTAAAACTGTGCTGTTCTCAAGTGACATCAAATGAAACAAATGTAATGGCTATTTGAGTTGATATATGCTATGTACTTGTGCCACTACAATCAAGCTCACTAGCAAGATATCAGCTAGTACCTCATTTAAAATTCTAGGGACCATTCATATGTCAGAAATTCAAGTTAGCTGTCGCTAAACAGTTATAGTGTTTTATTTATGCACAAAGCAATCATTGGTTGGGCAGAAGCTGTCCCTCAAGCCAGGAAATCTGACATGTTGGGAAACAAAACTGAAATCCATCCTTCCAGTTTTCAGATAAAGGCCTCCTCACTGACTTAATCAGCCATCATCACTCTCTATAACAAGTCTTGTGCAGACTTCTAAAATTATTGAGAATTAAATCCAAAGTGCCTTCATAATGGCAACATCAAATACTGGGTTGATTATTAGATTACCTTCCTGAGGACAGCTTCTAAGAAGTAGCAGTGTGGCTAAAGCTCCAGACACTTTTTAAGCACTGGGCTTTTGTTTTATTCAACTTTATTTTTCTGCTTATTTCTAATGTAATTGTGTTTATTTCCTCATATAACAAACCTATTCGGCATCAGCATTAAGAACATTTGCAAACATTAATTAACAACATGCAAGTTATTAGCTCTTGATATTTTGATCTGGTTTAACTCAGATGGTGGACAGGTGCTGTCTCAGACGATGGACAAAGCTCTCCAGGTGGTATTGGTGCCAATGAAGTGTTCACCGGGGGGCTATATAGGTCATCTGAGAGACCAAGTAGGAATACCACCTAAGAAAATACACTTTACCCCAAAATAACGCTAAACATTACAATTTTTCTCAAATGAGTGGTACAAGACTACTCCATTCAACTGTCATGGTAATATTGAAACCCCGACCCACGATTGGGCCATCCAATGCACTTACATATCTAACTTTAAAACAGCACCACCTTATAATTGGTGGTCACAAAAAAAGGTTCAACATCTCACTGTATCAATTTTGTATTTCTCCTTGTTCAAGATGTGTTTCTCCACTTATTTTATATGTATATAGATATTTTATCTTTTCTTCCTTATACTACTATAAAATATTCATTATTGAACTTTGCTTTCTTCTCTCCTGTACTTAGACAATCTTTAAATATTCTTTTGACATTTTGTGTCTGACTTCACAAAGATAGATACATAGATAGATGGTGATGATAAATAAATAGATTGATAAATAGATGATAGATAATAGAGAGATGGATACATAGCTATATGATGTTGTCTTATAACTTCTTGATGTTTCTCTCCATGCTGCTAATAACTAAGCAAGATTAGTCTGCCTAGGTAAATAATTTTTTTAGCATGAATACCACTTCTTCTGATAGTGTGCAATATATGGATTAAGACTCTAGGATATAAAGTAATAAAACTTGGAGTTTGATTTCAACACTTACTTGGTCTGTGATCTTAACAATGCGTACAGAGGGCCCAGAGACATATGAAAAGATGCTCAGCATTGCTAGCTATCAGAGAGATGCAAATTAAAACCACAATGAGATACTACTTCACACCGGTCAGAATGGCCATCATAAACAAAGTAACAAACGACAAGTGTTGGAAAGGTTGTGGAGAAAAGGGGACCCTAGTACACTGTTGGTGGGATTGCAGACTGGTGCAGCCACTGTGGAGAACAGTATGGAATTTCCTCAGGAAACTAAAAATGGAACTGCCTTTTGACCTGGCAATTCCACTTAGGGATTATACCCTAAGAATCCTGAAACACCAATTCAAAAGAACCTATGCGCCCCAGTATTCATAGCAGCACAATTTATAATAGCCAAGTGGTGGAAGCAACCTAAGTGCCCATCAGTAAGTGAATGGATCAAAAACCTGTGGCACATTTACATTATGGAATACTATGCAGGAGAAAGACAGAAGAAGTGCCTACCCTTTGTGAGCATGGATGGAACTGGAGAGCATTATGCTAAGAGAAATAAGCCAAGCAGTGGAAGACAAATACCACATGATCTCACCTTTAATTGGAACCTAATCAACAAAACAAACAAGCAAGCAAACTACAACCAGAGACATTTAAATAAAGAACAAACTGACAGTAACCAGAGAGGACTGGAGAGGGGATAATAGGGAATAATAGGGGAAGGACCATCAAGGATCATGTGTAAAGGACACATGGAGAAAGCCAAAGTGGGTAGATTTGAAGGTGGGAGGCAGGGATGGGTGGAGTGGGTGGGGTGTGGTGGGGTGAAAACGGAGACAACTGTACTTGAACAACAATAAATATAAATACAATGGAATTCTATGTAGCAGAAAGAAAGAAGGAGCTCCTACCCTTTGCAACAGCATGGATGAAACTTGAGAGCATCATGCTAAGTGAAATAAGCCAGGCAGTGAAAGACAAATATCATATGATCTCACCTTTAACAGGAACCTAATCAACAAAGCAAACAAACAAGCAAAATATAACCAAAGGCACTGAAATTGAGAACAGGCTGATAGTTACCCCAGGGGAGAGGGGAGGGAATTTCAGGGGAAAAGGGGAAGGGTTTACAGGAACAAGTACAAAGGACACATGGACAAAAACTATGGGGGGTGGAAATGGGAGGGAGGTGGAGAGGGTTGGCATGGTGGACTGGGGAGGGAGTAAAAGACAGAAAACTGTACAAGATCAACAATTAAAATAAAAAAAAACAATAAAGATAAATAAAGAAATAAATAAATAAAGAACCAATGGAAAAAATGTTATATAATCTCTCTGAGATTTGTATTTTTCTATGTGTGGGTGAACAGAGAAGCATTTGTTCTGCTGTCTAACAGGGCGCCTGAGAGAACCAGTCAGAGCAGCACTTTTCACAGTGTCTGCAAGGGAAGTACCAGGCCTTTATCCATGTACATATGTATATATGTTTTTATTCCAGTACTTCACAGACCATACTTTTATAAAATACAATTTATGAAAGTTAATTACTAGAAAATTGAAAGAAACAAGTCAAAACATACAAAACTCAGGCCACATTTTTTAAATCATTAAGTTTAACTGTATAAAATTGCTGTGTTGAATTGCCATAAAAGTTTGTAAGCATTTACTCAATTTTGGTACTTATTTTATTGAGGACTAAAAGCAAACAGTTCTGATTATTCTTTTCTGTTTTGGCCGTTAAATATATAATCCATATGATTATTTTCTTAAGCAAGTCTGTGGTTGCCTTTTATTAGTAACAGGGCTTGTTTACTCCACAAACATTTTAAAAGATATAAATATGCACAACATAAAACAGTTCCAACTCGAAAGACTATTATTATATTATAGACTGCAGGGTAAATTATTTTCTTTATCCTCCTCTCCAAATTGTCAACTTAGTAATTACTTTGTATCTTCTACTTCTAGTTTTCTGTGCAATAGTCCATTACACATGGCTGTTTTCAACTAATATGATACATAATAAAATTTAATCCACTAATTTTATTTTAAACCTCTGTATCTAAGTATGAAGGTATAATTTAGATAATGCTAACATGCCAAGGGTTGTTTCAAGGTCCTATGATGACCTTACTGCAACAATATAAGTTGTCATGGGAGTGAAGTGTGAAAAATTTCTGCAGCATTAACAGATTAATTAATTAAATAAGCATTTAATTGCATTAGTATGCAATTAAGCATTCCATAGCATTAATTAAATTTATTCCCTTAGTACTATGGAAATTTTTAATGAATTAAAATAATTTAATTAATTAAATTATTGGGGTGACATTGGTCAATAAGATTATATAGGTTTCAAGTATATAATCAACAAATACAGTAAGGTTGTAGGATACAAAATCAATGTACAAAAATTCCCTGCATTCCTATAACTGACAATGAAATTTCAGAAAATGAAATGAAAAAACAATTTAGTTTGCAATTGCAACAAAAAGAATAAAATGCCTAGGAATAAACATAACAAAGGAGGTGAAGGACCTAATATACTGAAAACTACAAAGCGTTATCAAAGGAGATGGAAAAAGACACAATGCAATGGACTGTGTTCATGGATTGGAAAAATTAGCATAGTTAGTTAAAATGTCCATGTTACCTAAAGCAATATACAAATTTGATGCAATCCCCATCAAAATCCCAACGACATTTTTTAAAGATATAGAATGAAAAGTTGCTAGATTTGTACAGAACCACAAAAAAACCCAAATAGCCAAAGCAATCCTCAGACAACAGAATGAAGCTAGAGGAGTCACATTACCTGACTTCAGGTTATACTATGGAACAACAATAATCAAAACAACATGGTATTGGCAGAAAAAGAGACAGACCAATGGAACAATGCTGCTTTCTTAGGACAAGCAGCATTCTGTGATGACAATGATATCCTATGCTTTAAAATAATTATTTGAGTAATACACGTTTTGTAAATGTCTCATGAGTCTATGAATCTAAATGCTACACACTAAAGTGAGTTAATATTTCAACCTGAGAAAGTATGTTTGTGTTTATGAATGTTTTGTGCTTCTTTTAACATACATTTATGCAGCTTTTGCAGTCAACTAAAATAAAACACAAAATAATAGTGATTGCATAGAACTTGAAACATCTCATACAGACAGAAATCATTTTTGCAGTATTTTAATAGTTTGAATCTTGAGGGGATGGAGGTACTGAGAGTCAAGAATGTTGCCTCAGGTCTCCAGCACACCTGTGGCACTGCAGGTCCTGAGTGCAGTGTGTCAGTCCGAAGAGGCTTCTCAAATACTATGCCACGTGTAATTACAGTAGGATGTTGGATTTATAAGGCCAATTTCTCTAAAGAGTTCAGAGAAAATTTCTATCTGTTATTCTCTTTATTCTTTCTTTGGAGAGTTCAAGGAGTGAGTTTTCTATTAGATAAGCAATGGAAACTAAATTTAAGCTTACTTGAAAACTCAAGAAATTGTGATATAGCTCTGTGGAGTGATTTGTTCAAGATTACAAAGCAAATCAATAAAAGAACTAGAACTAAAACATGTTTTATACTTCTCCTCTTTCATACCTTTTCACTGGAATATTTATGACTGGTTTTTCTCTCTCACAAAAGCTGGAATACCGCAAAGAAATGAAGATTGTCTTTAAAGGATTTATTACATATGTTCTGAGAAAGTTAAAACATATGAAGAAAAGTGCAGAGAAACATGCAACCTTTTACACCATTTAAAATTCAAGGTTAAAGATAAGTTTAAATTTACAGTTAGAAGAAAAAAATACAATTAGATTATCTTCAGGACCACATGCAATCAACCATGCATTACACATAGCAGTTTCTTCATCAATGCTTGCAGAATAAATACTTTTGTGAATGGGTAGAGTAATAAAAATTATATTTATATTAAATGAAATAAATCGCCATGTTTAAAAATACTCATTCATTTGTGTACAGTATGTGGTAAACAGTAAATTAGTTGCTTGGAATACAAGGCTTATTTGATGACCTCGAAGAGCTTATAGTCATGCCAAGGAAACACAAGTGAAAAGTTCGTTTTCCAGACTGTCAAGTGCTGTGACACAGGTGGACACATGTCCCTGTGGGGTGTCATAGTGTCCTGGGAGAAAGCAAAACCCAGTTATGCTTGGCATTCCAGGAAGTAACATGCATGTGTTAGCCAGGAAAAAAACCCAATTCATTGGGAAGAGAAAACAAGATCAAGAAAAGTTTTTATCTCATGGACATTCCTACACTGAGTATTTTTTTATTTTAATCAACTAAAATATTTTGAAGAAAAATTTGAAAATTTTATTATAGGTGCAGTTTGTGGCAGAGGTGGTGTGCTGGTATGTGGTAGCTATCTCCATCTTCTTCTGGTGGACATTTCTAGATTCCAAAATCTGAAAGGCTGAAAAGTTTATTTATTAGATTTCTTCAAAGGTAGAGCTCAACATACAAATAAATCTTACCCACTTAAAGCTGGCACTTGTGTGAGATTTTGAAGACAGAACTGATGGATAATATTCATGCTGCTTCAGCTGGTGCTACTAACAGACATGCACTTGGAGTTACTGAGTATATTTTGCCTGAGAGTTTGAGTGTCTAGTCATTAGATCTATGGGATTGAAGAGACACTGGCAGCAGGGGTGGCAGGAGCCTCCTGAACCCCAGAGAGCCTCTACGATGGAGTCTATTCGACCCAGCGGTTCCCCTGCAGCCTACCTGTGCCCACTTTCCTCCAGAGTGTAGTGAGCGGCTCCCTTGGCCAGTGTGATGATGGTGTTCCGGAGACTTTCCTGGAGGCCCTTTCAAAATCTCACTCCTCTCGCTCTAGAAGGAACACCCAATGTCCTGAACCATATCCCTTTCCATTTTCAGTAGCTAGAGAATTGCTTATTTCTTGCAGCCGAACTGGATAGGTGCTTGGTCAAACATGAGTTTATGGAAAATAAGAAATAAATGAAACTGTCACCATTTTTAGGAAGCATTGATTTATACATTTGGATTGTTCCTAAATGTATTTTTAGGAATTTATATGTCTTATTCAACTCTAGTGTCCATCATTTCATATGGCATCTAAAATATAATGTAGCTGCTCAGAAAATGACTGCTGATTGAATAAAATAACAATTTTATCAATATATCCAAATTTATTTTTCTCTAAATTTTAATTTAAAAAAAAATTGTTTGGTACAAGTTAATTATTGATTAGAGAATACAAAATTTTTCATGTTCAAGTTAATAGGTTTTACCTTTAAATTTTCTTGCTATTCTGTGTAACAAATTGACTAGTTAATTCTTTCCTTTCAATTGTGATATAGACACTAAAATATAGTGATTTTTGTCATACCCAAGGCAGCTATTCCAACCATACCATGATACTGGCCATAGGTTTTTAATATATTGCCTTTATTATGTTGAGGTGTGATCCCTGTATTACCACTTTGCTGAGAGGTTTTTGTTTGTTTGTTTGTTTGTTTGTTTGTTTGTTTTACCATAAATGAGTGCTGGATTTTATTGAATGCTTTTTATGCATCTATTGATATGGTAATGTGATTTTTACATTTTAGCTCTCCTTTAAATATTTATAAGATTTGCCTGTGAAGCCATCCAGTCCAGGACTTTTGTTGCTGGGTTTTTTATTACTGCTTCAACTATGTTGGTTGTTATAACTCTATTCAGGTTTTCTGATTCTTCCTGATTCAGTTTTGGAAGACTGTATGTTTCTGGGAATTTGTCCATTTCACCGAGGATGTTCACTTTGTTGCCATATAGTTTTTCATAGCATCATATTACAATCCTCTGTATTTCTGTGATGTCAGTTGTTACTTCACCTCTTTCATTAGTTTGATTTGCTTGTGAGGATATGGAAAAAAGGGAACCCTTGTGCGCCGTTGGTGGAAAAGCAGGCTGGTGCAGCCATTGTGGAAAACAGTATGAATTCTCCTCAGAAAATTAAAAATGGAACTGCCGTTTGACCCAGCATCCCCACTTCTGGGACTATACCTAAAAAATCCCAAACAGCAATTAGAAAAAATATATGCACCCGCATATTCATAGCAGCATTATGTATAATAACCCTGATCTGGAAACAGCCCAAATGCTCATCAGTAGATTAGCAGATAAAAACCTGTGGTACATTTACACAATGGAATAGTACTTGGCCATAAAAAAGAAAGAACTCACCCTTTGCAACAGCATAGGTGGGTCTGGAGATCGTTACGCTAAGTGAAATAAGCCAGTCAGAGAAAGGCAAATACCATATGATTTCACTTATATGTGGAATCTAATGAACAAAATAAACTGACAAACAAAACAGAAACAGAATCATAGATATAAAGAACAGACTGACAGATCTCAGACAGGAGAGAGATGGGGAGGACTGGATAAAAGAAGGTGAAGGGATTAGCCAAAGAACATACATGTATCACCCATGGACTCAGACGATAGTGTGGTGAAGGTCAGGGGAGGGGGACAAGGGCTGAGTGGAGGTGGGCAAACGTGGCAGTGGGGGAAATGGGAGCATCTATAATAGTATCAATAATAAAAAATAAAAACAAGCAAACAAAACCACTCTCACCTGACGCCTTGGCTAGTTTCAACATATTTATTTGTGGGCACGTGGCTATCAACAACAGCAAAGCTGGTTCCCCATGTTGGGGCTTCACATTTGCTCTGCTGAGCGTGACATTTTGAAGAAATTAATGATTTCAAAGGCACAACTAGTGGGCTGCCTTCATCTTCATCTGCAGACATAGTGAGTCCAGGCTCATTAGCATAGATGACGACAAAAAAAAATGTGTTGATGGGAATATGTAGTCACTCTGGGTGAAAAAGTGCCAGAAGCCATAATATGAAAGGGACTTTTAAAAATAGAAATCACCCTATGTCTCTATTCTTTGATGTATCTGCAGGTTGAGACCATGGGAACAGCCAAGAATGGGCTTTACATATAGAATGGGTACGCTCTGGGGGACGTTGTGGGAACTTCGGTACGACTGGGTGAGTCTTGTTTTTTGGTTGGTGAGAATTATTTGACAATGCTGCACTTCTATGGTTATAGCAATTTTATTTTTTATCTTCTCCTTTAACAACGTCTCCATCTCACATATTTATTAATATTCACATATTTTGGGATGACCCAAATTAATAAAAAGAAGTTTGATCTATGGCATGTCTAAAATGATATGGTCTGGCAAGTACAGTGAGTCAGCTGAAGGTTTTGATTCATGGAGTGATGAACTATTCTTGGAGTGATGTTGGTAACCCAAGATCTCTTTCTAAATGGCAAGAAGTTAGATTAACAACAAAACAGTCGGTGCACGTACAGAGACTAAGGGAGAAAGAGTATGAGAGTGACCCACTAATTCAGCACAGACACAAAATGTTGGGTTCCACATTGTAGACAAGTCAATGCTTAAAGACAGGACAGCTTCCTTTAGTCAAATAACATATGAAGACATACAGGCAGAGCAGATAAGGCGACAGATTCCAGAGCATCAACAGGCCCTGCCAAATAGCTTCAGGTCAAATGACGTCATATTACCAGTGGTAAGAGAGTTCAATGTCAGTACAGTCAGGTGAAACATGAAAAACATTCTTTGCTTTGTTTACATGTTATTAAAATGTCTCTGTCATTTTCTCACAAATTACAGTAAGTGCCTTATTGAACTACAGACTGTCGAGGCTACTTTCATATAAATAAAATTTTATAAGACTTAGAAAGTCTTGAAGATATGCCATCATCTTAAAGAAATCTCATGTATTTTGGGGTCCACAAATATTCACACGAACAAATAATTATTTGGCCTGCCACTTAATCATTCGTGTTTGTTCTAAAATGAAAATGCACTTAAATAAACCAAAAATATCTCCTATATGTCTTCAATATTTAGACTTTGCTGTATGTTTCGATCACACTTTAACACAAATCTGTTTTCTCTAATAAGGAGTACAGACCTGATAGCAGACCCACCTGTTTGTAAGATATTATCATTTTATTTCCAGATCAGATAAAATGTTGTTTGTGAGATTCAATTTCTCAATTGCCTTTTTGCAAAAGGTTGGAACTGTTTTTATATCTTATTGTTTGTCCATTGCACCATGTGTTATTACACTGTATATGCAATTTATATATGCATTTGTTAGGTAGAGTCCAGCAAAGAGGAGGAAAAAGGAGCAAGCTTTATAGAGGTGATTTTTAGTTCTATATTTTCCTCAAAAAGCAATATGGGGAGGGATGCTAGCCTCTTCGTGAGATTGCATTATGATCTAGTGACCCTGAAAATAAGGTCAGAAGGATGTCTCCCTGCTAACTGGAAAACTAATCAATATAATTCAATATAAGGATTGGTGCCCCCAAATCACCTAACTTCTTTCCTTTTCAGTTCCCCTTCACTACCAACCCTGAGATCCTAGCTTTCTTCAACTCATGCCCACCCCATTGCTTGCATACCCATAATCCTGCGTGTAAGCACATGCTAATAAAAATTGTAAAACTCTTATATTATTGATCAAGTATATAAAGTAAAAAACCTTTCACTGAATGTCATTTTCATGAATTCAACTTTTTTGAACTGAGATTTACCTGTTTGAAATTAGATTTAATTTATTTCACTTAAAATATGAACTTGAAGATATAGATTTTACAAATAATATAAACGGATAGAATTACGTTTTTTCCTAAGAGATCAATCCTATTGCTTGTATCAAAACCCAATTATTTAGATTTGTAGCAGGTTTGCAAAAAAGCTTCTCTGTGGACTGGTCTGCATTTGATTCTGATCAGGTAAGGTTACTGAGAAGGAGAGCAAGACAAAGGGTAAAAGGTCACTGGTGACTAATTTTCTGAAAACTAGCAGCTTGTGTAAGTAATAGAACATTTATTGCCTTTCAGTGTTGTCCCAGCAATGAGCTAGAAAATCCATAAGAATTCCCAGACCTAGCCTTTATTAAGGCATAGCCCTGGATTAGTTTAATGCGCAATTTAAAGTCACTGTCTGCCAATACTTCCAATACTTTGCTTACTCTTCTTAAGTAGGGCCATTTTCTTCCCCTACCCCCAATCAAGTAAAAATGCAAAAAAAAAAAAAAAAAAAGTGCATTTTTCTTATTCATTTAAGAGTGAATCTTTTTTTCAATTTAAGTTATACATTTACTTCTCCTATACAGAAGAGTTTCTGATAAAATTCATGAAAGTGCAAACGGTAAGATCTGCCCACTTTGTGCCCGTCTGCTTCCTGCCCAGGTGTGTGTATCAAGCCTTCGTATTTCAGTGCTTATGAAACACTCAGGTATCCATGGACTGCTTTATAGGATTTTTTTAAAAAAAGAATACGATATAATTTTAAGATTCGAAGTGTATTTTGACTAGAAAGTAACTTTAAGTATTTATAAAAATGAGTCTTAACAGAGTAACACTATCAGGTACCAGATTAGAAAGGAAAACTACATTATTTGATGCTAAGAATTATGTACATTTTATTTCAGAATCCTCTAAACAATTTCATAAAATAGGCTTCAACATCGTCTTTTTTAAGGATGAGGAAACTGTAACTTAAGAATTTTAGTGAACTAGCCAAAGTCACAAAACTAAAGAATTAGTAAATTTTGTTGTTATGTAAATGTCCCTAATTCTTTTTACACAGCTCCATATCTGAACATCCTTCAGTGTTTCTAGTGAGAGGCTTCTGAGAGGTTTCTTACTTGGTATACGCTAGACCTTTCCAAGCCTTTGAAACATGTTTTAAAATGCCAACAGGGTTTTCACGTATTTATTTATTTACTTATTTTAAGTTTTATAACTTATTAGGGTAATATTGGTTAATAAAATTATACAGGTTTCAAGTATACAACTCTATACGACAATCATCTGTACATTGCACCATGAATTCATCACCCAGGTCAAGTCTCCTTCCAGCACCATTTTCCACATCTTAGTTTGATGTAGTCCCTTTTGTTTATTTTTTTTCTTTTGTTTCCCTTGCCCAAGGAGATATACCAGAAAAAAATTGTACTAAAATGTCTGAGATTTTATAACCTATGTCTTCTTCTAGGATTTTTATGGTTTTGAGACTTAGATTTAGGTCTTAATTCCTTTCAAGTTTATTCTTGTGTGTGCTGTAAGGAGGTGGTCTATTTTCTTTCTTTCTTTTTGAAACATTTTTGCATGTATCTGTTCAGTTTTCCCAATACCCTTTATTAAACAGATTATCTTTACTCCATTGTATGTTCTTGCCTCCTTTGTCAAATATTAATTGACCATAAAGGCGTGGATTTATTCCTGGGATTTCTTTTCTGTTCTGAGTCCAGGCTAATAGAAAGCAGAAGGGGGTTTCATAAATAGAGGAATTTTAAAGAAAGCTTATTTTCTTTGGTCGTTAACCCTATAAAATGAGATTCAGTGTAAGAAAACAGGTATCATAAGAAGCAGAAAAAGATACCCCAAATTATGCTGGTGCTTTCTTGCTAGTTTTTGATAGAAGTTATTATTTTTAAATGTTCAAAACAATATTTCAGAATTATATTATTATTCCAATATTTGTTTTGATTTAAAATCATAAAATTAACTATGGAATAGAAATCTGGTTAATCGCATTGATTCTTCGTTATCTCCCTTATCACATAGAAGATGCTTCTTAAATGTCTGTGATTATACATAATGGCCAAAGAAATACATACTCCCACCAAAATTCTTCTACATTTGAAAGCTACAACACAGTATATTAAAATAGAACAGAACTATTTCTCCTTCAGTTTGGATTAAGGTGCGAATAACATAGATATCAGGTATCCAAGTAAGACAAATTTCCAGTACAGGTTTTTTCAGAAGAATGTTTTAGAACGGGGCCCTGCAAGGGCCCGGAAGCAAGAAGATGGTCTTAGTAAAGACTACTTTACTAAGAGTGGAGAAAATGGGTCACAAATGACCATTAGGAATGTAAATGTGTCTTCCCTGGTCAACAGATCTACATATGAAAAGTATCCAATGAAGAATCCTACTAAGAGCCCAGATCATTACACCTCAAGACAATGAGTCATGTTTAAATCCTGGTTAGGTCTAGAGAGAACAAAGCTGGTAGAAATATTGCCTGATCAATTATGAGCTTACTTCTCTTTCTAGCACTCTTTCTTGTCAAACTCTCACCTTGGAGAGGTCTGAGAAAGCTAGTAACTGAGAGGATGAGGGAGGAAGAAAAATAAAACAGAATAAGCCCAAAACACCACCCTCTTCCATTTCAGATTTCTAGTCCAAATCAAGCTTTGCTTGGGAAATGGGTTGATTTGATATTGAATTGGTTTTGGGGTTTTTTTTTTTAATATTTATTTAATTTTAGAGAGGGGAAGGGAGGGGGAAAGAGGAAAACATCAATGTGTGGTTGCCTCTTGAGTGCTCCCTACTGGGGATGTGGCCCACAACCCAGTCATGCGCCGTGCCTGACTGGGAATTGAACTGGAAACCTTTGGTTTTCAGTCAGGTGCTCAATCCATTGAGCCACACCAGCCAGGGCTGGTTTTGGAGTTTTGATTGATATTATCAGTTTAGAGAAACTGATTTTTGAAGTGAAACAATATTTATGACTTGTAAGGGCAAGGCTGTCTGACATCAATGAACTGGAGATTTTGAGCAGGTACAAAGGAAGATTAAACCCTCCAAGGCCTAATTCAGCCACAAGAAGAGCAGGGTAAATGTAGATTTATTCTGGACAACCATTTGTCCAGCTAAACTTCTATTACTTTGGACAATGGGGAGAACAAATCTGGGTATTTGCCACTGACATATTCTGAAAAGAAATAAAAAGCACAACCAACTTAAACAAAAATGGATATTTAATTCAATGTATAGAATGGAGGATCCATAAATACAGCCAAATTATTTCTTTTCAGTAGAACAACGAGCTTTTCAAAACACATACATGATTTATTTAGTAAATATTATTTGGAGGAGCAGTTTAAACAAATGATGCATACACAAAAGTGTACTTGAGTATGTCAACTTCTCCCCTGCAGCCCTGCTAAAGGCAGGGGCAGTCAGACTTACAGCCCCCAAAAGGCCCAGAGAAACCTGAAACAGCTGGCTATAACTGCAAAGTTGATTGAAGTTTCTTGCTCTACATTAAATATTCATACATATTTTACATTCTGGCACATAACACATGCTTGTTTCATAATAAAGCAATATTTTCAGTTATTTAAAAATCAGTATAAAGCACAATAAATTTTTCATTTGAGAAGCCACACACAAGCCACAAAAATTAGTGTAATGAATACAATCTAAGTGACAAAAGGTAATTATCACATGTTTTGATGAGGAATAAATTACTAATCTTCGAGTCGATCACCTAGAAGTTGACTAACAGATTACCAAATTTAAAACACTAAAATTGTGTATGACAAAAAAATCAAAATAAGGAAAATCAACCATAGTCTAAATAGGTATATAAACAAACATAAAATGTAACAAAATATAAATATTAAACAAATTATTTGTAAATATCCTTGATAATAATCAAATACCATGCACATTACAATACACTGAAACACAATTTTATGCATACAAGACTGCCAAAATGCTGTTTAAATTTATACCATTTTAAGCTGCTGACTTTCAATAAATATATACTTTCAAATTCTTGATAGTATTGTAGATTTGTGCAACATGTTTGAAAACCAACATAGGTATATTTTATAAAACAACAAAGACTTTCTTCTCCTTTACTAACTAAACACACTAATGGAAAATTACATTTAGGATAAAATTATGCATAATTAAAATATGTTGTTTTTTAAGTAAATCCTTAAATAGAGAGATTTGAATACAATTTAAATGTCCAGCAAAGAGAAATGCTTTAATAGCTTATGATACATACAATCATTAGAGATTATAGTTATTTCTAAACTATTTGTACAAAATTAGAAAATACAATAAATATTTTAAAGGCAGACTGTAACTATGACGATTCAATTTTGTAAAATATGTAGATAAGTTCCAGAGGCACAAAATTGAAATAGAATCTGTTTTGTTAATAATAATAATCCATTATGGAAAAATTATTTTCTTAATTTTTTAAAGTGATCTTTTCATAAATTCTGAAAAGTTAGTTGTGGTTGATGTGTCGTTCATAGTTGCTCCGTATTTTTATTAACAATTTATCTAAATTGTGATTGTTCCTCATCAAATTGTGATTCCCATATTCCCAATGTAGAACACATAAATAATACATATAAATTAAATATATTATTTATTACCTGTTGGCAACCAAGGCCTCATATGTTATTGATAGTATCAAAACCATGAGTTAGATGCATTCCTTACTCTGAACAAATTATATCTGGAGTTAAAACAAATAGGTTTCTGATACTTCCACACCTAAAATATGACAAATTCTGCTCTTAGTAAAGTGTTTATTTCCCACAATTCTGATTTCTGTGAAGTAGGATTTTCCCTTGACACTGCTAATTATTGCTTCACTTCATGCTCCTCCTCCCCAGGGAGACAGAATGAGTTAACAAGTTTGTGAGTTTGGTAAAGAAATTGTACATGCATAACTCAGCATTTTTCTCCCTTCTCTCAGAAGCCAGCTGCTTTTTAAAAAACAAAGAAAGTGCTCATCAGAGACCAACTTTTGTTCAATACTATCTGTAACTGAGTTGGTAACTCAACATAACTCTGGAATTCGGCATTAATTTGGAAACCCATTGCTGTTAAGTCCTCAACTTCCATTCTTGTCATTATCAATAATAAATATGATGCTATTCTACCCTTGTCTTTTATTAAATTTATAATCCAGTCAGGGAACAAAAAGAGAGCTATTTTTTAGCCTTTTTGAATCTTATCTTCTTAAAGTAGAACAAATGAAATACAGTGAGAATTAGGATTTTGAGAAGATCTTTGCTGCATCAGAAAATATTTAGTGGGGTAAGTAAATACCATTTTAGTTAGTTTGAAAGTTTGTATGGATATTTGGCTGGAGGAACAGTGGGGGATGCAGGAAGTAGTAACAGCATGACAAAACGGCATAAAGATAGAGAAGGAGATAAATGTAATGCTCATTCTAAGGAAGACAAGACTTTCTGGCTTGCCTACAGAAGTTGACAGTTTGTAAACTACGTTCCTGTTAACATTTTAAAAAATCTATTCTACTGTTGATGGGTATTTGGATAGTTTCCAGCTTTGGCTAGTGCAGGGACTGCTGCTGTATCAGAGAATATGTATGTCCTTGGTGAACATGTGTACAAACTTCTGATGGGTATGAACCTAAGAATATCTGAAGCATAAGGTACAGATATGTTACACCTTAGTAGATATATTTATCTACAATTCTGATATATTCTTTTGTAAGTGTATGTTTAGAAGGAACATTGCCCATTTTCTATTGATTTTCCTGTTTTCCCCCCATTGACTTATAAAAGCAGCACACTGTCAGAGGGCTTCTGAAAATTGTCTTAGAGGGACTGTGAAAGCTACGGGGACTACTTGAAATTTTGTATAGCTCTGGGAAAGAAAGTGTCAATGTGGTAAGTTTGAGTGGGAATGATGACAGAGAATCACTGACTTTTTTATGTGCTTGAATCTTACTAATCCCGACTCATTTAGGAAAATAATTATCGTTGAACACATTTATATTTATACTAAATATTTTATTTACCAAAATGAGGTTGAGTTACCCACACCATTTTTTCAGTTAATTTTCATTATTTTATGGACATCTTTGCAGCTAAATACGCATGGATATGTTTCATTATTGTAAAGACTTAATAGCTGGCTTTATCATAACTTATGCCACCATTTTCTTATTGATGACAACTCAAGTCACTGCCCAGTTTTTGTTGCTCTAAGGTTCTTATCTATCCCTGTGTGTATATGTGTGCATATACTTGGACCATATCTATAAAATGCTTAAAGCAACAATGTATTTTGCTGTTGTTAGTACTATTGTTGTTGCTGTTATTAGTTGATGCAGAATAAATTCCCAGAGTCAGTTTGTTTTAGCAAAATTTATATCAGTGATGCCACCCTTGGCTCAGACACAGTGTTTAAGTGCTGTGATTACACTGCTCACTTAGCCTCTTTTATATTATTAAAAAATATGCAGAATAGCTCTCATAATGATTAATTCTCATGCACTTTCTGATTTTCCCCCTTATGCTCATTTTTTTATACTTGTCTACATTTGAAAAGCCTTTTGTGATTGTGCTAAACAGGAATCTTAGCAGGCCTGAAGGTACATAGTCTCAGTGTACATTAGGAATGCATTAAGTGTGGTCTGGCAGCAAATTTACTCTTCTTAAATGATTTCTAGGCAAAACATATAACATAATAACAACAGGTTATACTTGTTTCTGACTTGACAGCTAGTTGAGACTGGTACTGGCTGGAGGATTTATTTGGAATCAGCCCATATCTACTCACTAAGATTAAAAAACCAAAGACAAAGTCTTACACTTCAAAAATCTTTAAGGGGGTTCTGGTCAAGATAGAGTAGGGAGACACTGGATTCACTTCATCAAATGACCACATCAAAATTATAACTAAATCGTAGAACAGTCTGAAGACTAGCTGAACAGAAGTCCTATAAAGATATTAAAAAAAAAGCTACATCAAGACTGGTAGGAGGGGCAGAGATGCAAAATGGGCTGACCTCACACCCTGTGAGAAGAAGAACTACCAGGTCCAACATAGGTAGTTAGCAACACCACATTACTTTGTAGCACCTAAGAGGTAACCTCCGGTCAGTCACTTGCAGTGTCTGACATTGGCCTGCTCCAGAGGTCCTCCAAACAAGTCCAGAACTGCCACATCTGATGACTGGCACCATCCGATTAACTCAATTAGCACCCTCAAAGGTAGCCATGGCAGGTACCATATCCCATTTGGGCAAATCACACTTTATGGGATCATGGTCAGTCCTCACAACCAGTCACTTTGATGTCAATTCCACCTGTACACGTATCAAAAGCAACCAATACTCAACTACAATAGGGTACACACAACCCACACAAGGGATACTCTAGAGCATCTGGTTCAGGTGAGCAGGGAGAGAGTACCACTGGGCCCACTAAGTCACTGAGGGCATAAAGTCATCCTTTATAAGCTGGGAAAAGTAAAAGATTTACTTAATACATGGAAACAAACACAGAGAGGCTACCAAAATGAGGAGACCAAAAATGTACCAGATAAAAAGAATTAAATGAAATGGAGGCAAGCAATCTATGGAATAGGGTTCAAAACATGGGTTGTACGAATGCTCAAGGAACTTAGTGATAACTGTAAAGAAAGAGATGGTAAGCATAAAAATAGACATAGAAGTTGTAAAAAATAACAATCAGGAATGAAAAATACAGTGACTGAAATAGAGCATACACTAGAAGGAATCAGAGCAGATTAGATGAAACAGAGGATCAAATCAGCAATTTGAAAGACAAAGTAGCAGAAAACAACCAATCAGAACAGAACAAAGAAAAAAATGAATGAGGATAATTTAAGGGATCTCTGGGACAACATCAAGCATAACAACAATCTCATCATAGGGGTACCAGAAGGAGAAAACAGAGAGCAGTGATAGAGAAATCTTTGAAGATATAATGAATGAAAACTGTCCTAACCTGGTGAAGAAAATACAAATACAAGTTCAGGAGGTTCATAGAGTCCTAAACAAGATGAATTCAAAGATGCCCACGTCAAGACTCATCATAATTAATTAAAATGGCAAAGACAGAGAATTTTAAAAGCAGCATGACAAAGATGGTTACCTAAAAAGAGCTCCTATAAGATGGTCAGCTGATTTCTCAACAGAACTAGGAATAAAAGAACAAATGGAGCCCAAAGCAAGAAGAAGGAACAAAATAGTATAGGGATAAATGGTAATTGAAAAAAATCCAATAAAAATGAATTAAAAATAAGAGTGAAAATAAACAAAATAGAGTCAAAAACAATACCAAAAAAAAAATCAATGAAACCAAGAGTAGGTTCTTTGAAAAGATGAACAAAATTGATAAAACTTTAACCAGACTCATACAGGAGAAAAGAGATAGTATAAGTAAATAATAGCAAAAAATGTAGGTCACTGAATTAAGAAATTGAAGAAGATAGAAATAAATGGGAGCATATACTATGCCCATGGGTAGAAAGAATTAACATCATAAAAATCTCTACTACCCAAAGTAGTCTATGGATTCAATGCAATTCCTAACAAAATATCAGTCATTTTTCATAGAAATAGAAAATATAATAAAAAAAATTTATACGGGACAACAAAAAATCCAATTAGCCACAACAAATTTGAGAGAGATAAATAAAGTTGGTGGTATCATGTGACCTGATATTAAATTATGCTACAAGGGTATAGTACCAAAACAGCATGGCACCGGCGTAAAAACAGACACTTAGATCAATGGACCAGAATAGAGAACCAAGAAATAGACCTATTCCTACATATTTTTTAATTTTTAATTTTATTTTAATTGTTGTTCAAGTACAGTTTTCTGCCTTTTGCCCCCATCCCAACCCATCCCCCAGGCCTCCCCCCTCCCTCCCATTTCCACCCGACCCTTGTTGTTTTCCATGTGTCCTTTATACTTGTTCCTGCAAACCCTTCCCCTTTCCCCCTGAAATTCCCTCCCCTCTCCCCTCTCGTCACTGTCAGCCTGTTCCTATATGTTTAATTAACATATGACAAAGGAGACAAGCACAATACAATGAGGTAAGGATAGTTTATTCAACGAATGGTAATGAGAAACTGGACAGATACATGCAGAAAAAATGAAACTAAACTGCCTGCTTACACCATACACCAGAATAAACTCAAAATGGAATTAAATGTAAGTCATGAGACATTAAAACTACTAGAAGAAAATAGGCAATAAATGCTGTTATACTGTTTTTAGGAATATTGTTCTTTAATATGTCTATTTGGGTAATGAAAACAAAAGAATGAATAAACAAATGGGACTACATCAACTAAAATGCTTTTGAATGGAAAGGAGACCATCAGCAAAACAAAATATCAACCTATGGAATGGGTGAAAATATTTAACAGTGATACATCTAATAAAAGGTTCATATCCAAATTTATAAATAACCCATATAACTGAACACCAAAAAAACCCCCAAACAATCCAATTAAAAAATGGGCAGAGTATCTCAATAGGCATTTCTCCAAAGAGGACATACTGATGGCCAATAGACTTTTAAAAAGATCTTTAATGTCACTAATCATTTGAGAAATGCAAATTAAAACCACAACGTGATACCATCTCACACCTGTTGGAATGGCCATCATTAATAAACATGGAGTGCTGGCGAGGCAGTGAGCATGGAGAACAGAGAACACTCACACACTGTTGGTGGGGATGCTGCCCAGTGCAGTCACTGTGGGAAACACCACGGGAGGGGGCTCCTCAAAAAATCATAAATAGAACGACCTTGTGATCCAGGAATTCTGGGTATAAATCTGAAAAATAAATAAAAAAACAACTAACTCAAAAATATGTACCCCATATTCATTGTGTCATTATTTAAATAGCCATGATATCTAAGCAACCCATGTGTCCATCAGTAGAAGATTGGATAAAAAAGAGGTGGTACAATGTAATATCACTCAGAAATAAAAATATAAAACCTTACTATTGGCAAAACATGGATAAACCAAGAGGGTATTATGCTAAGTGAAATAAGTTTGACAGAAACAGTTAACTACCATATGATTTCATTTATATGTGAAATCTAAAGAACAAAATTAATTTACAAACAAAACAGAAATAGACATAGATACCTAACAGGGAACTAACAGTGTTTAAGAGCAGGGGCGTTTTGTGGGGTTGGGTGAAAAAAAAGAAGGGATTAAAAAGTACCAATTGGCAGTTACAAAATATTCATGGGGATGGAAAGTACAGCATAGGGAATACAGTCAACAATGTTTCTACAATTATGTGCAGTACCAGGTGGCTCCTAGAGTATTTGGGGGATAAATTTGTAAATTATATAATTGTCTGAATGCTATACCGTATACCTGAAACTAATGTAAAATAATATTGAATGTCAACTATATTTGAAAAGAAAAATATTAAAATAAAAATAAATTTTTTAAAATAAAAATCTTTAACTAGCTCCCTGTTGAACTTCAAAGCAAGTTTTTTTTTTCTAGCTAGTTTTCTTTCCCCATGTAAAATCAAATTCAATATTATTACAAAACCAAAGCAGGGATTTGGCTGCCTGCCGCCACCAACAGGCAAGCTCTAGAGGCCAGTGAGGAAAAAAAAAAGGAGGTTTTTTATTCAGATGCTGCACAATCTGGGGTAATGGAAGACTCTTATCTCAAAGCCCATTCCCTTCCGAAGAAAACGTGAGGGAAACTGTGCTCTCCTCAGCCAGGCCATATCATCAAATGGTATGTTCAGATTTCTTACTCCCACTGAAAGTACTGTCCTTTGGGAACCATAGGCAACGGCTGAGCGGTCATCCAGACAGCTCAGCTTCTTCCCCACTGCTGTCCAGCTTCAGGCTCCTTCCTGGAACCTGCGGTTGGGCTGGCACTGCCATTGGTCATGTGGCTTCCAGGGCAAAAAGATCCCATGAGTGCACCAGCCAGTAGATTTGCTATGTAGACAAGACAGCGTCCCTTCTTTCCCTGGGATTTATATTAATTTCAGTGTGTGACAGACTGGATGCTTTCTCAGACTGCCCAATTAACTTCCCAAGCTTCCTCACACTCTGGGAAGGTCCACCTCCTGATCAATCCCTTCTTTTCCCAGGCTAAACTGACAGACCTCTTCAGTCCAGAACCGCCCCCTGCCGCTATTCTGTGTTCCGCAGTGCACGTGCTTACCTCCTGCCTTCCCCTGGTCTCATCCCCAATCAGGTACTGGAAGTGGTAGGAGGACTTTCCCCCTATACAATGATCTTGCTAGCCTTGTATATGCACAATGCAATACTTCCTCTTCCGACCATCCTGCCTGAGGGCAGGGGAATCTGCCACTAGGAGTAGGATGCTTTGCACTAAGGATAGAACCTTCACAAGGCGGGAGCTGTGTTACCCAGGCAATGTGGCCCCACCCCATTGCCTCACCAAGGCCTGGAGGTTCAAAGTCTCCAGTGGTGGCCCCTTTTGTTCCCTGACCTCTATCAAAATTTCATCAAGTTCACAGACTTATCTTGGAAACCTGGTCTTTTTCTAATATTCTACCATGGTTAATGGCAACTCCACCTATTTAGTTTAATAGCTGGAAAAATGAATGCATTGTTAACAATTTAATCTTGTTTTACTTTCTTTTTTTATTTTATTTTATTTTTTTCTTTTATTTTAATTGTTGTTCTTGTACAGTTTTCTGTCTTTTACTCCCATCCCAGCCCACCGCCCCAGCCTTCCCCACTTCCCTCCCATTTCCACCCTCCCTAGTTTTTGTCCATGTGTCCTTTACACTTGTTGCTCTAAACCCTTCCCCTTTTCCCCTGAAGTTCTCTCCCCTTTCCCCTCTGGTGTCTGTCAGCCTGTTCTCAACTTCAATGTCTTTGGTTATATTTTGCTTGTTTGTTTGTTTTGTTGATTAGGTTTCTGCTAAAGTTCAGATTGTATGGTATTTATCTTTCACTGCCTGGCTTATTTCGCTTAGCATGATGCTCTCCAGCTCCATCCATGCTGTTGTGAAGGGTAGGAGCTCCTTCTTTCTTTCTGCTGCAAGTTTATCATCAAACAGTATTGATTTTATCTTTGCATCATTTCTTGAACTTATAACCTTATTTCTATTTTTCCATCTTAATACAATCAGTCTCAGGTTTATCCTGGTTCACCAAAATCCTATAAAACGCTTCTTCATAATGTGGCCAAAGTGCTCTTTTCTTTATTTTTTAAAAACTGTATTTAATTTTTTATTTATTCATTATACAGAGAGAGGAAGGTAGAGAGAGAGAGAGAGGGTGAATCATCTATTTGTTTTTCTACTTATTTATGTACTCGTTGGTTGATTCTTGTATATGTGGTAGGTGCCCTGACCTGGATTGAACCTGCAACCCTTGGCATACTGGATGATACTTTAACCAACAGAGCTACTTGGCCAAGGCTAAAGGGATCTTTTCAAATCACAACTTTAGGCTCCTTCCCTCATTAAGACCTTTACATGGCTTTAAAAATTATGATAAAGGCCAAGTTTCTTAACATAGACTGCAGAGCTCTGGGTGATCTGCCCCCGCCTGTTCCTTTAATAGCATCTTCCACCAAACTTTCTTTTTCGCCTGGTGTCTGTGGCACATTGGTCTTTATTCTGCTCATACCAAACTCTGTAGGTTCACGGCTTTCAACACATGTTATTTCCATGCCTGGAAAGCTCTTACTCTTTCTATCTTCCTAAACGCCCCCTCCATCTAATTAATCCCTCTTTACCTTCCATACCTTAACTCAGATTTTACTTCAAAGTAAAGCTTTTCTAAACCCACTATTTAGGCCAATTTTCTGTTATATTCTCTCAGGTCACATGGACCTTTTCCTTCATAATACATGTTTCAATTTATAATAATGTATGTATTTGTGTGATTATATGATTCACAGCTCTCTCCTCAATAGGTACATAAGCTTCATGAGAGTTTTCTAGTTTTCTTTACCTGTATATCTTAGTACCTTTATACACAGTCTCTCATATGGTAAGGACTCAGTAAATATTGGCAGAAAAACAAAAGAATATATTTAGACTTTCTCTGGATTTTCTAGATCTGTTTTGAGACAATGCTATCTAAATGGGATGCACAATATAGGGATTTATGCAGATTCTGTGTTAAGGAATACTTTTTTATCAGTACATAATGGAATAAAAATTGATATCAGAACAGTAACTTATGTGAGGGAAAAACTCTATTTACAATTCACTCAAGTTCTCAGGGATGTTCTAGACTATGGCTAAAGGCCAATATATTCTAGGGGTCACAGACATTTCACTAGACTTCCTGACCTTGACACTGACTTGTAGATCTTAGTTGAAACATTGGGATATTATAATTTCCTATGGCAGCTAGACAGAGAAAGTCTTTCTCAATTCTTTAGTGAATAGGTTTACACTCTGGACAAGGGAGAAACTTGGTTCGTTGGAGAAAATGAACATGAGTGCACTGAGCAAGGCAGAGTGTGGCATGAGAGGCAGCAGGTGCTGAATCATGCATAGCTGCTTAGGCCATTTAAGACGTTTAAATTTTAATTAAAGGTCTTACAAAAACATTGAAGGTTTCAAAATAGAGAAGTGAAAAAAATAGAGAAGTGAATGATGATATTTATAATTTTAAAAATCTTTAGTTGTACTCTGACCAAGGATTAATTCAAGGCTTTATTAGTCATCAAGGTGAGTGATAATGGTAGATAGGACTAGTGGGGCCACACTAAAAATGTATAAAAATAGATGTTTAAAAGGAAGTTATCAAAGATGAATCTCAGATTCATACCTGGCACAAGTGAGTGGATTAGGTGACTGACACCACTTACCACAGTGAAACTGACTGAAGGATAAATAAGATGAGAGGAGAACCAAGAGTAGTTTTTTTTTGGACAAGATAGCCATCCAAGTGGATATATGGGAGTGAGGCACAGAAGAGCCATTTAAACTGGAGATACAAGGATAAGTACCACGCACAACTGAGCATCATTCAGAATGATAGAGCCACATAGGAGACTGGAATGGTGGTGGAGTAATGGGAGACAAATTAAGAAAAAAAGTTTTTACAAGGAAAAATGGTCATGCTTGGCAAATGTCCCTGAGTAAAAAGTAAGATGAAGATATAAAACAATTTATTTTTTTTTCCTTTTTTCTATCTTGTCTTAGCTAGTGAGGCTATAAAAGAGTAATGTAGACTGGGTGGCTCAAACAATTATTTCTCACAGTTCTGGAGCCCAGAAGTTCAAGATTATAAACTGTTCCTGATGCAAATTCTCTTCTTGACGTTCAGATGGTGATCTTCTCACTGCAGCCTCATGAGGCTGAGAGATCATCTCTCTTGTGTCTTTTATACTGACACTAAATCCATTTATGAGGACTCAGCCCTCCTGACCTAATCACTGCCCAAAGATTCCACACCTAAATAATATTACAGTGGGGATTAGGACTTCAACATATGGAGTTGGGGAAGAAATACTCAATTCATAGTAGAGCTGATAACCTAGATATCATAGATAATTTTCAATTGAATGGAACTGCTTGGGAAGAGATTGATTAACTATTCTCACTGAAATGAATTGAATATTCCAGGCATATACTTTAAAATTGTGATTGAATTTTTAATCCTATATGCGATACTCAGCCTCATGATTTTTGGCATTCATTTTTTTAATTGTCAATAGTTAAAAACGATACTTCACATAAAAATGCTCTTGAAAAACCCCAAGATCTGACAACACTGAATATGTATTTGTGCATGCGATAATGAGCTGGAGCTAAATAGCTCACTGCTTATCTCCTTGATGGCTGCCTCTGCTCTTCCTTCAGTCTCAGCCACTTCAAGAATTTTCACAGCCTACCTGCTTCCTTTCCTCTGCCTAACCTAAGGACTTTGACTTTGCTGCAGGCAACTTAAGGAAGGACCTATGCAGCCCTATTTTATTCTCTAAAGTGACCAACACAGGATGTGGCACAGAGGAAGTATTCAATAAAGTTCTGTTAAATTGAGTTCCCTTAGGTTTTCTAAAATTGAGTAGCTTCAAGGAAGTACTGTAAACTCACATTTTTTAAAATCTTCAAGAACAAACTAATTTTACCATATAGTTAATGTTTGAACTATTTTTTACTCTTGTGGATAGCTCTGCTTATGACATTTGAATTTTGTGTTTTATATAGTTATTCGTTCAATTCATACTCAAATCCTGTATCATTCATAAATGATATAAAATTATTTGAAAATAATTTTATTTAAATAATTACTAATTTATAAAATTTGTTATTTGTTTATACTAAGGTATATGTCAAATTCTTATTCCTTGTTATCCTAATTTGAAATAGGGGAAAATGTAATTACTTGAGGGGGTGAGATGGGTTGTGTCTTTGAGGACCAGAAAAACGTGGCATCAATACACTTGGGTAAGAGAGAGATCTTTTGTGTAGCCCATCTTAGTAGTGTAATTGCTGGGCCAAAGACAGATCCTCTTCTGCCAACCTCCCACCACAGATGTCCTGAATTTGCTTCCACACTGTGGAAAGAGTATGCACATTTACATCTCTCACAGTGACTCTGAGCACTGAACTTGGAAACACGTGATGCTACTTTAGTGCCTAGCACTATTTTATTTAACAGACTTCCTGTTATTCTTTTAAATTTGACCAATTAGTCATTGGCATTGTTTTATGAAATGTCAACAGTCTTGTGATATAATTAATAATTCTCACTTTAGAGTGAATCACACACGTGGTTTTTCTCTTGACACCTAACAGTGGTAGAACACAATGCTCACTGGAGTGGAGAGCAAAGACTAAACCTGGATAACTGATTCAACACAGACCACAAAAGATGCCATAAGACTTCAAACAGCAGAGGAGCAGAGAAAGATATGGATGGACAACAAAACAAAAGTTCTTGTACAAAATTTCTTTCTAGGTTTGCATACCATTTTAGGTAATGGAAAACCATTACCTAAAGTCTCTCCTTCTAGTATTGTCCATGATTAATCTGATTATTTTGGAAAACGTAGATGTACTTTTCCCTTTTTAGATCTACTAATTTCATATTTCTCTAGAGATGGCTGCATTCTAGGATGTGATCTAAGTCGTGTGTGTGTGTGCAGTTTCACCTTAAATGGGTGAGACATAGGTGAAATTTTGACATTCTATTCATGTCCTATAGAAAATTGTTTTGAGTATAATTTTCTCCATGTGAGCTATTAGTTGTTTACTCCTGATATTGAGACAGATTTAAGAAATATATAAAATAATCTAACCCTACAAATTAAAGGAAATACCCACATAATTTATTTTTAAATAGGCAAAGAATGTAAACTGGCAATATACAGAAGAAGAATCCTAAATGATTAATAAGTATATCAACCAACCTCATTAGTAAATAAGAAATTTACATTAAGCAGCATATTACCAAATAAATTTAAAGGTCTTACACTACCAACTATTGCTAAAACATGGGAAAAATCATAGTTTCATACTCAGTGTGAGTAAAAATTGTTAAAATAAATTTGGAAATTTGTTTGTAATATCTGGTAAAATTCAGAATTTGCCTCTCTTGAAACACAGCAATTTCACCCTTAAATAAATACCTTAGACATAGTTTTGTTCTGGAACTATAGATATGGAAATGCTTATAAGGATATTCATAGTAGCTTATTTGTAATAGCACAAAATTGGAAGCAACTAGGAATTCATCAACTGGAAAACTGATTAGTAAATAGTGGTCTATTTACACAACTAAATGTTTTCAGCACTTCAAAATGAACGAAGTATACTCCATGTACGAATAATTTAATTTCTCAAACATAATACTGAATGATAAATAAGTTGTGAAAGATTTTTCAAATGCCTAGTCAGAAGACATGTTGTTTCTAGATATGAACAATGTATCAAAGTTTTAAAAACATGGAGAAAAGTAATATAGTGACTTCCTATATTTACTATCTTCAGTAAAAAGGGAAAAGCAGTATAAAAGTGAGTTCAAGATTACTATAATGTATTTATTTTAAACATTTGACTTAAAATGTTAGAAATGTCTAATAGTCAAATCATAGGTAAAAATGTAGGTAATATATAGTCTATAATTTCCCTTATGTATAAAATACTACAAAAATATACTTTAAAGTATGTTATCCACGCAAACTTAATGTTTCCATAACACGAAGCATAAGCATCTGTTAGAGCAGCCATCAAATGCATTTAATTATCTCCCTAGGACACTAACTTCACAAGTTTAGGACTGTTTATTATTCATTTTGTGTTCATAGTGCCTGTGAATTTATTGTTTCAGTAATTGTTATTGAATGATTATAACTTATATCATTAGAAATAGAGGTTACAAAATTACATGTAAAACTAATAGCATACCTGTCAATATCATAGTAAAGAGATTGTAAATGAGAGTAGTCTTTCATGAAGATTTTCCTCTTCCCTCAGTTTCACCTCAATTATAGGATCCTAAGTCATTACACTGACTTTTGCTGATGGGAAGAAATGACTTCATAAAATATCATGTATTTGATATATTCATATGAATGAATTAAGCAATGCAGTTCATAGTCATGGTTGTAAATGAGTATGAATATGTTTTAATATGTATTTTTTCTGACCAAGGCCAATATTATTTTAGGAGTAGGAAATAAAGGAATCCTTCAATCATTTTATTTTTTTATGTCTATACATAAAATTAAGTTTTGGCTGTGATAAACCACTCATATTAGTTAACTTTTTACATTCTATATTTAATGTGTCTTTTTTCAAATCTCTGTGAAAAACTCATAACATGCACTTCTAGTTATATTTCAATTTTTTAAGTATATTTTATTGGTTATGCTATTACAGTTTTCCTCCTTCTTCCCTCCTCCACCCTGCATGCCCCAACCCTCCAGCATCCCCTCTCCCTTAGTTCATGTCCATGGGTTGTACATATAAGTTCTTTGACTTCTCTGTTTCCTATGCCATTCTTAACGTCTCCCCATCTATTTTATGCCTACCAGTTATGCTTCTTATTCCTTATACCTTCCCCCCATTCTTCCTCTCCTCCTCCCCACTGAAAACCCTTCATGTGATGTCCATTTTTATGATTCTGTTCCTGTTCTAGTTGTTTGCTTAGTATATGTTTTCATTGTTGTTGTTTTTAGGTTCAGTTGTTGATAGTTGTGAGTTTGTTGTTATTTTACTGTTGAGTTTTTGATCTTCTTCAATTTTTTAGATAAGTCCTTTTAATGTTTCGTATAATAAGGACTTGATGATGATGAACTCCTTTAACTTGACTTTATCTGGAAAGCACTTCATCTGCCCTTCTATTCTAAATTATAGCTTTGCTGGATAGAGTAATCTTGAATGTAGGTCCTTGACTTTCATGACTTCAAATATTTCTTTCCAGTCTCCTCTTGTTTGCAAGGTTTCTTTTGAGACATCAGCTGATAGTCTTATGGGAACTCCTTTGTAGGTAACTGTCTCCTTTCCTCTTGCTGCTTTTAAGATTCTCTTTTTATCGTTAGTCTTGGGTAACTCAATCTTGATGTGCCTTGGTGTATTCCTCCTTGGGTCCAACTTCTTTGGGTCCAACTTCTTTGGGACTCTCTGGGCTTCCTGGACTTCCTGGAAGTCTATTTCTTTCACCAGATTAGGGAAGCTTTTCTTCATTATTTGTTCAAATAAGTTTTCAATTTCTTGTTCTTGTTCTCCTTCTGGGACCTCTGTAGTGTGGATATTGGAATATTTCAAGTTGTCCCAGAGGTTCCTAGATCTCTTTACATTTTTTAAAAATTCTTGTCTCTTCATTCTGTTCTAGTCAGATGATTATTTCTTCCTTTTGTTCCAAATCATTGATCTGAGTCCTGGTTTCCTTCTTGTCACTGTTGGTTCCCTGAATGTTTTGCTTTATTTCATTTTGGAAATCCTTCATTTCTTCTTTCATTTTGCGACCAAGATCACTCAGTTCTGTGAGCATCTCCATTACCAATGTTTTGAATTCCACATCAAATAAGTTGGCTATCTCATCACTTAGCTCTCTTTTTGGAGTTTTGCTCTGTTCTTTCATTTGGGTCATGTTTTTTTTTTTTGTCTTGGCACATCTGATAAGTTGTAAAGGGGTGGGGCTTTAGTAATCACCCAGGCAAGGCTACCCTCCTTGCTATGCCGCAGCATTGCCTGTTGGGGGAGGGGTCAGAGAAGGAACAAGGCAGCTTGCCTGCTCAACTCTAGCCCCACTTTCCAACAAACTCTTGTGTGAGACAGGGAGTTTCTCCCACCATGGCAACCCCTGCTATAGTCCACAGTCAGCTCTGAGTCTCTATTTCCTGTTCAGTCAGCCCCACCCACATGGTCCATTGCCTTATCACAGGTTCTCTCAACCAGCCCCTGCCTCACTGCATGGTATAGTCAGCTGTCTTGTCCTGGGTTCTCTCCATCTGTCCATCTGCCTGTCTCCCTTCTACTGGTCTGGTTGACTGTTCCTTTAATTCTTTGGTTGTCAGAGTTCCATGCAATTTAACTTTCTGGCACTTCTGGTTGTTTATTGTTTTTAGATTGGTTGTTATCCTCCTTTTGGTTGTGCTAGAAAGCGAAGGGTTTCTATCTATGCTTCCATCTTGGCCAGAAGTCTATATTTCAATTTTTATTATGATCAGATAAGCATTTTGTTATGGTTAATCTTTAGCTAATTTTGAAAATTTTAATCAGAAAGAGGGTTGGCCACAATTGCTTATACTTAAAGTATAAACAATATCATTACAGAAAATGAAAATTTAAAAGTTGCTGATTAAACATTTGATGGTTTGTTGTACATATACTGAGAATTTAAATTTGTTAATGGAGTCCTTTTGCAGTCTGAAATGCATTCACCCTCTCTCCTTGAGACCCACCATGGTTTGCTGGTATTGGCTTGATAACTCTAAGATGTTCTAATAAGGCTCAAACATTTAGAACCAAGCAACATTAGGACCAACAACATTTCTGGGCAAACCAGGAGAAAAGCAAATGAGCAACATTCCCGAGGTTCTGCCATAATATGATCTTTGTAAAATACTGAATTTTAAAAATCATATAAAAATAATTTTGTTTCCCAAACTGAGAACTAATCCTGAGACTTAAAATGTGACTTCTAAATAGTGGAATATTTTTCAAGTAAAATGTTAAGAGAAAACTCAACATGTAAATGGATTAATTTAAAGCTACACAAATATAAAGAGAGAGTGGTAGAAAAACCTTTTACCAGAGAGCGGCATATTCTCTCAGAATCTTTGATTGAAGGGCATATGTTTCTAAATCACTAAAACAGAAACAGAGTGTCTGTTCCTGGTAACGGTAGAAAACTTTATTGGAATAATCCTCTTACAAATAGTGATTATAAATACAATTATACTGGACAGAGTATAAAACAACTCTTTGAAGGTATCAGAAACTATATTCTGCATATCTCTAAAAGATGGAAACCACAGTGAATGAGGCATAAATTGTACATGGCTTTTTCTGAGAGGGTGTTTTTCAACACAATTACACAGAAAACCACAGTTTTATTGGCTGTAGAAGCGAGAGGAGATACATGCAACTGTAGAAGCAATTAGAAATTGAGGAACAAAATTTACTATAGGCGGGAGTTACAGGAGAGAGAGCTCCAAAATGTATGTATCATTCCTTTTCAAATCCGAGGCTCCCCCTTAAATTATGCATACTTGGGCAAGCGTTCAAGAAGTGCAAAGAACTAACCAGATTTATTAGCAACTGCCTACTCTAGAGGAGACAGAATTTCAAGTCTGAATTTTGTCAAATGGGAGAAGCTTGGTAAGCACAGAGCACTTTTCTGTTTAAAACTTGGAAGGACCACCTGTAGAAGTAAAATCTATATCCTAGGGATAGGAAATTTCCCTTAGAACTATGATAAAAACCAATGACCCAATTTAATAATGTTTAAAACCAAGTATTTACAAGCTCAAGGCCATGTGCTAGTAATTTAACTGCCTATTAGAATGAAATTATTCAGAGAATAAGAATATAGTCAAGAATCTCTACAATGTATCATCTTCACTGTCCTGTACATTATTTTAAAAATTGCTAGATTGTTAATGAAAGAGAAATATGTGAACTATAGTAAAAATAATCAGTAAAAATAAACAAACCCAGAAACATCCTAAGTGTTGGAATTGGTGAAATTTTAAAAAATATATTTTTAATAAATATTTTATAAAAATTGGAGAAAAGTATGGGTGAATTGATAAAAAGAGGATGACTGGTCAGGATACACTTGAAAATTATAAAAAAAACAAAATGACAATTACTAAACTGAAAAATACAGTGTATAAAATAAAAAGTTGTATGAAGTTGACATTAAAAAGAACAGAAGGGGGAGAGGGGAGGGAATTTCTGGAGAAAGGGGAAGGGTTTAGAGCAACAAGTATAAAGGACACATGGACAAGAACTGGGGGTTGGAAATGGGAGGAAGGTGGGAGGGCTGGGGCAGTGGGCTGGGGTGGGAGTAAAAGACAGAAAACTGTACAGGAACAACAATTAAAATTTAAAAATTAAAAAAGAGCAGAAGGATGGATCAATACAGTTACATACATATCAACAAAAATCATATAAACTGAAACATGGAGAGATAAAAGATTATTAAACCATAGTTACAACCAATGACTTCTGAGGTAATATAAAATTTTGTGTAACATTTGTATAATGGGTGTCTTAGAAAGTAAGAAGAAAAGGAATGATGCAGAAAATATATTTTAATAAATATTGGGCAAACTTTTTCACATTTGATAAAAACGCTATCCTAAACAAGCAAGGAGCTAGGTAAATCACAGTGGGACAAATACAAAGAAAATCATAGCTCTGCATACTGTAGTCAAACTGCTAAAAATAAAAGATGAAGAAATAATCTTAAGAGCAGACAGAAAAAAAGGACAGGTTAAGTCAAAGACACAAAGAGTAGGTGAAGGGATTAGCCAGCCTATAGACACAGACTGCAGTGTGGTGCTGGCAGGAAAGAAGGAGAGAAGGAGAGGCTCACTTCTCATCATAAATAATGGAGAACATAAGAAAATGGATTGACATTTAAGATGAAGAAACTAGAACCTATCAGAATAAGATTATTTACCCTAAAAAGTATTTAAAATGAATGTGAAATAAATAAATTTTCAGATTAATTATAGTAGAGAAAAATTGTCAGCAGCATACACACATTACAAAAAAAGTACCAAGTAATGTCTTTCAGATAGAAGAAAATGACACCAGGTAGAAAATGAATTTATAAGAAAAAAGGAAGATTATTAAAAATAAATAATAAATACCCCTTAACTAATTTTCTTCTATAATCTTAATCGTCTATAAAAAGCAAATGTATAACAAAGCATATGGAGTATATAACAAGTAGAGAAATAAAGTAAATGACAACAACTACAGAAATAATAAAAAGCTGTGAAAGGGAAATGTAGTACTGCTGTTTCTTATATCAAAAATTTGGTGCTACATATTATTCAATATGATATTGTATTCCTGTCATAAGTTAGAATTCCAGGTACAAGTTATAGAAAAATAGTTAAAAATAATAGAAAGACATATAGTTAGGAAGGTAATAAATTTAAATGGAGTAATAAATTTTTTTCAATTATCTCCCCAAAAGATAGGAAGACAAAACAACAACAACAACAAAATAATGAAGAGGCCAAACAGAAACAAATGCGAAGATGATTTGCAAGAGATACTTTAAACCTAGGGATACTAAAAAGTACACCAATATGATGTTAAAAGACATACCATGAAAATAAGCTTATGAAAGGTGAATTGCCTATATTTGTATCAGTTTGGTAGACTTCAAGAAAAAGATATATGACCAGAAAAAATTATTTTATAATGATGAAATAATCAATTCTTCAATGAGACATATTCAATTGTGCAGAGACCTAATCACAATGCTTCAAAGTACATAAGACAAAGTTAAAAGAACTAAAAAAAATCATAGAGAAATCCACAATGATAAAAATTTCAATTTCTCTCACCTAGTAATTGTTAGAACAAAACAAAAGAAAGTAAATAGATAAATTTGGATAAAATTTTTAACCAACAAAAGTTAACTGATATTTATAGACTTTCTATTAAAAAGAAAAAAATAAATATGTAAGTATAAGAACAGACACATAGGCCAATGGAACAGAATAGAGAGCCCAGAAATATACTCAAGTCTCTATGGTCAATTAATATTTGACAAAGGGGGCTGATGAATAAAATGGAGTAAAAATAGCCTCTTCAACAAATGGTGTTGGGAGATCCAGACAGCTATATGTAAAAATGAAACTTGATCACCAACTTATACCATATATAAAAATAAATTCAAGGTGGATAAAAGACTTAAATATCAGTTATGACACCATCAAAGTCCTCTAGGAGAAAATAGGCAGGGAAATCTCAGTTATTCCATTTTCACCAATATGTCCCCTAGAGCAAGGGACATAAAGGAAAGAAAAAACAAATGGGTTCTCATCAAAATAAAAAGCTTCTGCATGGCTAAAGAAAACAGCATTGAAATGAAAAGAGAACCAACCGTATGGGAAAACATATTTGCCAAAGATACCTCAGACAAGGGTTTGATCTCCAAAATATGTAAAGGACTCACATGACTCCACTCCAGGAAGACAAACAACCCAGTTAAAAAATGGGCAAAGGACTTCAACAGACACTTCTCCAAGGAAGACATACAAAGGGCCCAGAGACATATGAAAAGACACTCATCATCACTAGCTATTAGAGAGATGCAATTAAAACCATGATGAGATACTACATCACACTGGTCAGAATGGCCATCATAAACAAAGCAATAAACAACAAGTGTTGGGGAGGATGTGGAGAAAAGGGAATCCTAGTGCACTGTTGGTGGGAATGCGGACTGGTACAACCACTGTGGAAGACAGTATGGAATTTCTTCAGAGAAGTAAAAATGGAACTGCCTTTTGACCAGGCAATTCCACCACTGGGACTATGCCCTAAGAACCCTGAAACACCATTTCAAAAGAACCTGTGTACCCCAGTGTTCATAGCAGCACAATTTGCAATAGCCTAGTGGGGAAGCAACATAAGTGCCCATCAGTAAATGAGTGGATCAAAAAGCTGTGGTACATTTACATGATGGAGTACTACACGACAGAGAGAAAGAAGGAGCTCCTGCCCTTTGCAACAGCACAGATGGAACTGGAGAGCATTATGCTAAGTGAAATAAGCCAGGTGGTGAAAGACAAATACCATGTGATCTCACCTTTAAGTGGAACCTAATAAAAAAAAAAAGGCAAGGAAAATATAACCAGAGACATTGAAATTAAGAACAAACTGAGCCCTGGCTGGTGTAGCTCAGTGGATTGAGCGCGGGCCTGCGAACCAGAGAATCGCGGTTCGATTCCCAGTCAGGGCACATGCCTGGGTTGCAGGCCAGTTCCCGGCAGGGGACACACGAGAGGCAACCGTACATAGATATTTCTCTCCTTCTCCCTCTTTCCTACCCTTCCCCTCTAAAGATAAATAAATAAATAAATCTTTAAAAAAAAAAAAAAAAAAAAAAAAGAACAAACTGACAGTAACCAGAGGAGAGCTAGGAGGGATAATCGGGGGGAGGGAAGGGGGAAGGGTTTTCAGGAACATGTATGAAGGCCACATGGACAAAACGAAAGGGGTATAGGATCAAGGGTGGGAAGTGGGTTTGGCTGTGGTGGGGAGTAGTGGGAGGGAAATGGAGACAACTGTATTTGAACAACAATAAACAAAAAAGAATATCCTCTTATTTCAAATAAGATTCCAATTGCTGAAACCACTTGAATAGTATTTGAAAGGGGTAAAAACACCATGAGCTGAGAGCAGGGAATACTATACAGTGATCTTTGGGTCTTCCTCCTACATACCTAGTACACATATGTGGGGATTTTGATGTTAATTAACTGAATTGCACTAATAATCACATAGAATTCTGTCTGCCTACTTATAGTATTATTCATACATTATCTTACTTCAGATTTATAATAACTGAAGAAAATCAGTTTTAGGGGTTCTCTTCTACAAATGGAGAAACTAAGGCAGCAGGTATGTAATTTAATCACTGACAGAACTAGAACTCTACTTTAGGGTCAACATCATTTTTACCTGTGCAAACTGTGTGGGCACAATCTTGTGAGGCACCCATCTTTTAGAAATCTAGAAGCTTTTGGTATCTATAATTTACCTAGTAGAGAAGTTCAACAGATCAACTGTATTCAAAATTTTTTCTCAGGAATTTAATTCAATAATAAAGCTTTTAGTGATCTGCCGCCTGTACATAAAAACATTTTTTCCTTGATTGAGGATGCAATTTTTTAAACATATGCTTAATGATTTTATGATGTTAACACCACAAATTCTGAATTAATTTAATGAACATATCTTCTTTATAATAATTATTCTGTCAATTTATTACTTATTATAATTATGATTTTGACACCACAAACACTTGCTGTTATGAGTTGAATTGTGTCCTGTTGCAGACTGTTCAGCTTGGTTTCAGGAGTTGTAACCCTCACCCCATGGTGGGCTGAGTAAGAGCCAAGGGACCCACTTCATCTGGGTCTGTTCTGTCACAAGGACATGAGCTACTAAGGAGACAAAGCTTATCTACCTGGCAGGAGTGCTGCTTCTGCCTCATCCATGTCTGGCCCCAATGCTTAGTCCGTTAGTCAATGATGGGTAAGACTCCTCACAGGAGGGGCAACCTAAGCCAGACACGACCTCCTTAGGGAGGCCCTATGGAAGGACTCGGGGGGCTGCAGCAAAGAGGGGGTGATGGACCCTTGCACCCCGGCTATTCTGACTTAGCTGGAGTCACCATTTCCATCTGGGAGTTGTCTTCTGCTTCCTGGGCCTAATCTGCTTAAAGCCTGAAACTATGACTGCAAGCAGTGCAGCCCTCTGTGGACCAGAACAGTTCCCCAGGCTATCGGGCATAAAAAAGGATTCGTAAACTACTGTGAAACCTGCTTTGTTTGCTAAAAGTGCTCTCATTTAAATGATAAGCGTCCCAGGAGGAGATGGATATGTCTCCCAAAGTTTTGCAACCCCCTTTCTTGACAGACACTGACTCAGATTAAGCCCTCAGATTTCTTTGAAATGTTAAACCTGTATTCCTGTGTATTGGAACCCAATAAAATCCCAGTGAGGAAGGGGCTCTGAGTCATTCTCCTTTGAGAGTTTGGCCATCTCTCCTCCCCAAGCAGATCATGTCTTGGTAGTTTTATTTTCATCCGTGACAGAGGGATGGGGCTCTGTGGGTGGAGTCCCCCCACAGTGTCCCCCTAAAAACAGATAGGTTAATGTCCTAAACCCAAATACCTCAGAATTTGACCTTATTTGGAAATTGAAGTGATGCAGATATAATTAAACAGTTAACTGAAAAGATGGTAAGATGAAGTCATAATGGAAAAGGGTAAACTCCTAAACTCTATGATGAATGTTTCTGTAAGTGACAGCAATGTGAAGACAAAGACACACAGGAGACACCATATGGTGATGATGACAGAGACTGTAGTTATATAGCTGAGAACCAAGGAACACGAAAGATGGCTGGATTCCTTTTCCATTTTTCTATTGTTGTTTGGTTTTTATAAAGTCATATAACTTCTGCTTATATTGAAACTTGGAAATATTTTCTATGTTTAGTCCTTTAGCATGCTCACTGCTAGTTATGATAGAATATTTTGTTTGTTTGTATTGGAAGTGCTCACCTGAATGTAGCCAATCCAAATTCTCTCTTTCCACAAAACATTTATTTTCTAAATAAGATTTCTAGGGTTAAATAGATTTTTAAAAATTAGTTTTAATTATTCATTTTATATATTTTAATTGTTTAGAAAACCTTCAGTTGACATTTTCTTAGCTTTGCCCAGTGTCGTAATGCTGATGTTATGAACTTCTGACCACTGAATGGAGTCAGCTACTTGGCAAATCTACTTAGGATCTGTTTTCACAACGTGGAACTTATTTCACACCACCTTTCTTGTTCAGGTTTGCATTGAAGCTTCCCTCCCCTTGGGCATGAGTAACAGCATTGTGACACTGGCTTCAATAAGCAACTTTTTATGGTGTCTAATCATGTGCAAATGTGTTAAAATTGGTAGTTTTTAGCAAACAGTTATGGAACATATTACCATAAGGCATCTGTTCATGGCGTGACAATGATTGGCCCTTGGCCACTTAAATGTTTTATTTAATAATGTGGGCATTTCAGTGTGTTTTCCTTTCATTATTTTAAACTTGAAAACAGAAACAGAAAGCCCCTTCTTTAAAGTTAAAACTTTACCGCCTACAGACTGTCAAAAGCAATATAATCATCTGGATTTTGGAGAGGGGCTTTTGCAAGATGTTAATTTAATACACTGGCCTATTTTGTGATGCTTTTTATATTTTAAATGCTTGAAGCTATCTCTACAGTGACCACCCAAGAAAAATAGACTTATTTTCGAGTTTGGAAACTGAAGGGGAAAAACCCTTGTCCAAATAATATTGCAAATATTGGATTCAGATTAATATACTTCCTCTGTACACAGTATTTAAAATACCACATAATTATTGATGTACACAAAAGTAAAATGCTAATTTTTTAAAGATCAAACTTTGCTTTTCCACAAACTACATTAAAATTTCCCTCTTTGTACTATATCACAGAAATGATTTTTCTATGAAATATAGGATAAGCTGCAAATACTCTATGAAGTAAATTTTCAAATAATTGCTGAAAATGATGTTTTAAAAAAACTAGAATTTTTAATTAAAATGGAATAATGTAATGTTCTGCTTTATGTCTTTATGGCAGAGCACTATATATTTTAACATTTACTGAGATTGGAGAACGCAAATATTCTTTATTTTCAACATAGTGTAGCACATTTATTTAATATCCATAAATACATCTTTCAATCTGACATCAGAGACATTTCATGAAACTTAGCTCTTAAGTAAGTTTAGAATTAGCTTCAGCTCTATTAAAAATAATGATTAAATATAACAAACCAAATTTAATGTTTAAAATTTATATTAGACTTTCTTAATTTCAAATGTTGAAAGGTCTGTTAAAATGTTATTAACATGGAAGTTTTAAAATTGCTGTTCAATTACAGTTGTCCCAATTTTTTACTTCAGGAGTCTGCAAATTCATTTACGGAAGTAAGCTATGGATCCAAAAGGAACAAATGGGAAAGGAAACTTTTACGGTGGGGCTATTTGGTTTCAAGACTAGAGTACTTAGAGGTCTTGATCCAATTAAGTGTGTGTGGGTGTGTCTAAGGGAGTAAAATGAGAAGCTCTGTTGTAATTTTTAGACTGGAGAAGTTGAACATCAAGAACTCCACATGGGCATCAGCTGTGGTAGCTTTGGTAGACACTACTTTACGTTCTTGACAATTGTCCAATAATACCAAACCCACGTGACTCTACTAAACTGTGAAGACAGCTGCTGCCAGGAGGACTGAGAGAGACCTCCTTGTATCACCTGTAGGTAGTTACCTACCACAGAAGTTTAGTCTTCAAATGGAGAACAAGGGCTACCTCTCTTTAAACATGTAATGCAAAATGTAAAATATTGTAACCAACTCATATATACATTTTGAGAAATTGTTTAAATATTTAAGCTCTTGGAAATTTTTGAATTAGATTTTAAAGTTATTCCTCTATTGACACTTTTACCATAAAGATTTTGAATATTATGGCAAATGGTACATGAATTAAAGCAAATTCTTAGAATGATGCACTGATGTTTTTGTAAAAATTTATTTTTTGTTTGATAAATCATTTATATGGTAATATGTACTAATTTTAGAAAATTTAGAATGTATAAAAAACACAAAAGAGAAAATAAAAATCATTTAAGGTATTAGTACTCAGATTGATTAATGGCATATTTTTTGCATTTTATAAAGTATAGGATGTGTATAAATATAAAATGCAAATATTTTATATTATGCATTTCATAATTTACCAACATGTTATGCATGTATGTGCATTCATATGCACATGTAAGTATGCCTCTATATAATAAGGCTAATGAAATTTAATTGTAAATGATGTGCTTTAATTCTTAGGAATCCCTAGGTTTTAGTTGTCTTGCTACATTGATGATAAGAGCAGCACCTATCTGTTTAGGGAATGAGGTCTTTTTATCATTAGGGGCAAAATGTAAGCTTCAATGCCCCCAAGGAGGAAGGAATGCCCCTTCTGGAGAAGAAGAAAAAGTGTAAAGCTCACCTATTCTGGCCTAGAGTAGTACAGAAAGAGGAAATGAAGAGGCAAGAGGAATTAGGCAATAGCATTTTTATTTCCATCCCACTTTGGACCAACTTTGACGACAAATGCCATATAGCCATCCAAACAGATATGAGGATGATCATGAAAATATTGCAGTTCATGTCCACTTTCCTAGGCAAATAATGGAGATGTACACAAACTGCTAGAAGTCCAGCTCCAGCTTAGTGGCACAACCAGCAAGGTAGCACCGCATTGGTCTAGGAGGTGAGTCTGCCATGGGACTTTTGGCCTCCCGTGTCCTTTGCAAGGCTAACTGGTGTCCAGAAATCTCAGTGATCATCCTTGAAGGGACACAGTTATATGGTTGGCTGAAGAGCCAATAGAATTAAGGGACTTTAAAACTAGGCATGACTAGCCAAAGCTATAGACATGAATAGTTGGTACCAGGATAAAACTCCAAGAGAGTAGATGAGATTAGTGTTTCCTTAATGAACACCAAAACAAAAGCAGGAAGAAACTAGCTACAGAAATTAGCACAGAGGAAAGGTTATCGTGGGTAAAGAAAACTTTTTCCCACAACAGTAAGAAAGTCATAAATATTCTATCCACTTAGATGTCATCTAGAGAGAATCAATGGTCATGGGCATGTGAGGAAGAATAGGGAAGTTCCAAAAACCATTTCCCCAGAAAATACTGAATAGTTTGAGTGCATTACTAAACTGGAAAAACCTGACTGTTGTTAGCAAGTTCATTTATCCCCATTTATCTGTTGTTTCCAGCCCAGCAGCAGGAAATTGTGAAGAAATGAGATCAGTTATGGAAAATAAAGAAGCCATATTATTTTCCATCTGTGCTAGCTACAGAGTTTAAATATGCAAACCTGTTACATGCATGTGAATCTCTCAATCTTGTGTGTGTGTGAAATAAATAATATGCCATTATTTAAATTGGTAAAATACCACAGTATTTCCATGCCTCTAGTTTTATGCCTATAGGCTTATATATTAAATGTGCCATAACTTATTTACCAATCCTCATTTATTACATGTACATATTATTTACTTTTTTGTTTTAAAAATATAAACATTTGAAATTCAGCACTTTTCAAAAGCTGAATTAGGTGATATTTCATAATATAAAAGGATTTAGTTGCTTAAAAGCTTTTTATTTACAATAATGATTGATATCTTAGCATTGCCATTTAAATTCAGATTTCCATAGGGCTTCATTATTACATTGTTTTGCAAATGCTTGCCCAGAAATGCTTTGAATAAAACATCCTCTCAAAACATTAGAAAATAGTATCATTGAACAGGGTCCAGAATAGACATGTATTATAGTGTACTTCACCATAATATCAGGAGTAATGTGGTACTAACAATACGTTTTAGCAATGAAGAGGATGGGAAATTGACTGTAAAGTGTTGGTCATTATCACAATAATGTTATCAGTTCTAGTGAGAATAATTAGGACAATTCTTAGATCATGCTTTAATAGTTAAAATAAGGGGGAAGTGAATAATTCAGGGAAAACTTGTTTATACACACATAATTTCTAAGTTTCAGTTCGAAAGAGGACCTGTCTTTTATACACTTTTCTCCTTTTCTTTTCTGCATTGCACATCAACTGTCTTAGTTTACCCCAGAGATAGTTGGTGGCCACATGAGAAGCATTGCTTTGATTCACGCACTTTAAATCTCATTAAAGCAAGTGTAAGTTTGGTTATGGCATATTGCTTTGAAAGCAGTTGGGGTTGTGGGGGACAATGAGAGAGTGTAAAAGAAACAACTGGTTCATATTCTGGGAACACTGCCAGAATTTGATTCAAAACCAGAACAAGTGCTGGCTGTCAGCTGAATCTGTGCTTAAAATAAAAGAAGGTCCATAAGAGCCCAGATTAACAGGAAGAAGGAACAATCTAACGCTGAAATCTTAGAACAAGTAGCTGAACATTGTGGGTGCCATCTCTACATTTTTCATTGCTTTCAATGTGATCGCAGAAAACTTAGCTGATAAAATAGGATATGGGATGCCCATATCCCAAGTACCCTATGAAATATTTGATAGCATTTATGAAAACTGTGAATTTATAAAAACTAAGAAGGATCACAAATACATTTACAACAAAACACGTAAAGCAAGTTCAGAAATGGGTGCCAAGCCATAATTCATAATACTTTACTGCATGTGAAACTGAAGAACTGTAGGTGGCTGGTAACTACATTTTTAAATTCTGCTATAACCTTGTTAATTCTGATGTTTAGGGATTAAAATACGAGCTGAGGACTCAGGTTCCTTTACACACTCTTCAGTCAAAAAAAATCAGTTTGCTATACCAATAATTTTGCTACAGGCAAGTTGATAAAGGGAATACTAATTCATACCAGATGATAATTATTTTTAACACTTTATATAGCAGGTATATAAAATTGAGATGATAATTATAAATCATTATATGGACACATGAAAACAACATACAATAACACATCTGACCACAGTTTGCTAGATTATTTTAGGTTATTCATTATACGCACTTGGAAATAATCTATATACACATTTTAAAATATTATGTTGAGATTTAATTGACATATAAAACATTATGTTAATTTCAGGTGTACAACATAGTTTTTACTTGAATGTATTGCAAAATCATTACTACAGTAGATCAACATCCATCACCACACATAGTTACAATTTTTTCTTGTGATGAGAATTTCTTAAATTTACTCTCCTAGCAACTTTTAAATATATAAAACAGTATTATTAACTATAATCCCCATGCTGTACATTGTACCTCCAAAATTTATTTATTCGATAACTGGAACTTTGAAACCTTTTGATATCTTTACCCATTTCTTTTCAAATATTATATAAATCAAGTTGTCTAATTCAAAATGTCTCCCCCACTAAGTCCCAGTTAGTGAACATTTACAATATCAGTTACATGATTTGATTTCACAGGTCTACAATAGTACAGTGAGAAGAAACCACTTTGAGCCCATTATTACCAAAGAAAGCAATGAAAAGAGTCAACTCTTTGGGGACATAGTCAATGATGAATGTATTCAATGATTCAAACTAGCATGTGCATGGGTGGGGAATCCCACACAATTTAGCCATCACAAAGTTGACCAAGATGCAGAATTGCTTTGTACTGTTCTGCTTTAAATAAATACAGATAATTCAATAAACTTCTGCAGCATGAGAATAAAGCATAAACCTAAACTTTGCCCAGCCAAAGGCTACCTTGGCAACTAGCCAGAAGCCAGAGGACTAGAGCTAATTTGCATAAAATTGAACAGATTGCTGCAGCTGCCATCCTTATTAATACCAAGACAATCAGAATCAGGAGACATTCCATCCACAGGAGAGCCACCTCCTACAAAGAGCCACCCATTGCTTTATGTGACCTATAGTCGATATGTGATCCTGTTTTAAAGAGAAAAGCTATTTCTGAGAAAAAACACGTGCACTGCTTTTTCAATTTACTAAAAGAAATCCCAAGTTCTTTCACTGAGTACACTTACCAAGTCTCTTGATCCTTTGACCTATCAATATAAAACATTACAGATTATTTCTGTATATTGTCACAGCTTACTTGAGTAAAATCAGTGTGTGGAAATTAGTGAAACTGTTGATTTCAAATTTTCTTCAAAGGAATTGTGGTGAGCTTTTCACAACTTAATTTTTTACACGTCTGCAAAGTATTATTTATGATACAGTGACTGCTACCAGTTGCTGATGATGTCACACTTGGCTCTTTACATTCGGTCACCCTTATTTCAACTTCAGGAAACTCTACACGGCAGTGAAATGCAGAAAGATGTCAAAAAGCATGTGCTATGACTTATCACACCCAAAACATGCTGAGAACACAGACACTATGTAATGCCTGATAGAGTGCTTTTGCATCAGGATATCAACAGCTCTCTCTTTGTCAGTACTACTAAATGAATTGGAAGATTACTGTTGTACAGTTTCTCAGTCAGAAGTGCTGTCAGCAGCTTCATGAAGGCCATCTGGGGAAAACAAACCCTTGGCCCACAGAAAGATGACGTAACATACAAGGAGCACTGGCAAGGACGGGTGGATTATATTAAAAACCTATCATATTTGTTAGCTAACTGCAGATGACAGCATGGAGTGCACAATAAAAAGCTTTTATGGTGCTCTGAAAAATCCCGAGTTACCACACGGAATACATCTTGAGCTCATCTATTGTTCTGCAACACAGCAGAAGTAGAGTGTTGTTCTTTTCTGATCATAAAAGTTTAGTGGTATATTGAGAGAAACACTAAATATAATTTAGTACCAAATTTTGTAGATAAGGTTTAAGGTTTTGTATACATTCTTTCTGCACCCCTATTATTGAAGAAGGTTTGATTCTATGGTTAAGAATATATATTCATTACCACAAAATTTCCAGTGTTCAGAGGGCTGTATATCTATCCTACTTCCTAAACCAAAAATTAGAAATTTTTAGCCATAATCAAATAAATAATTAAAATATAGTATATGATTTATTCACTATTATAGAGAAATAACATCTTATATTTTTTCTCTTTCTACTCAAATTATTCATTCCTATGTCTTCTATCATCTTTATGTGAATAATTTCTAAACTTCCATCTCAACTTCTAATTCTACTTTTTTATCCCTTATGCATATTTCTATTTTAGTGTTACAATGTCTCCACAAATATCATAGAAAGATGTCACCTGTAGGACCATCTCTCAAAACTTACCTTGAGGTCCAATGACATCTCTATTTTCTAACTACTTGCCTTAATCCTCTACATTTAAGCCTGTCTGTTTACCCCCATGGTTCTTGCTCTTATGTCAATAAAAATAAGCTGCAAATCCTATATCTCCACTCACAGCTTACAGTTGTTTCCTGGTCCTTCACTTGCTTCTTTCTGACGCACTTCTGAATTGATTACGTCTCTCTCTGGCTTGTGTCCTCTCAGCCTCATTTCTCTTTGGGTTCTGAAGGCTGAACTTTGAAGCTTAAATTTAAAAACTTACTAAAAACTATAGGATGTGCTTGTACCTTTGGCTTTCCCTTTCTCAGGTGCTTGGGACTTCTCAGTCAAGGTTACTTGATTCTCAAAGGAAAGTCTCTGATATTTCAAGAGCAAGAGTACTGATCTGTAGAAAACTGAAGGTCAAGTAACTATTAAGCCGTAGTATTGGTATTGAAACTTGGTTCTGATAATTAAAAGGTATATTAATAGCCCTGGCTGGTGTAGCTCAGTGGATTGAGCGTGGGCCTGCGAACCAAAGGATCGCGGTTCGATTCCCAGTCAGGGCACATGCCTGGGTTGCCAGGCCAGTTCCCGGCAGGGGACATACAAGAGGCAACCGCACATTGATGTTTCTCTCCCTCTCTCCTTCCCTTCCCCTCTAAAGATAAGTAAATAAATAAATAAATAATAAAAATAAATAAATAAAATATTTAAAAAAAATTAAAAAAAAAGTTCACAGGAATAACGTTTAAAAAAAAAAAAAAAGGTATATTAAGAGCCCTTGTAGTAATTTGTCAATGTGGTTTTACTTACTTCTTTGAGCCCGCTTTTATTTTTGCTATATATTTTCCATTTTAATTCTCTCTTTGGAAATATGTGCAGTTGATATGATGAGGCAAACTTGGAGATAATTTCCACTCAGAACAAGTTACCGCCCTGAGACATTTGCAGTGTGACTTTAAATAAAAGCATAATCATGTAACTAGTTTAGTTGTGTGCTTAATCTAAGCCAGCCTAGAGAATCCCACAGGTTAATATATATGCCCTATAGCTATTTTTCACATAAGGGTTTAATCCTAATCTGATCCAGTAACAAGCAACTTCAGCTTGCCTATTTTTTGTATGTTTACCTTCGATAGAAAGTTTGAATATCTAATGGAAATAATGTCAAGTGGTCTAAGCAGATTCAAAGATTTTCCAAGTCTTACGCTAGCAATATTCATCAGAGCTAGATGATTTTTGATTGTCACAAGATTAAGATAGTGTTTTAGTTAAGCTTCCCCCAAACACTATATATTTTCTTTACATCAACCAAATTAACAAACCAATGGGAGTGTATTCGAGTCCCCCAGATGACCCTGTAGTCATCCTCACTTCCCACCCTCCTTCATTCTCCACAGGTATGGAGTAAGATAGATTCCATTTCTAAGATTTGATCATCATCTAAATTTTTATTATCTGGGTTATTTCAATAGTCTCTTAATTATTCTTTTGGCTTCTAATCGGTCTTCTGAAAACTTCAGCCTTTGGCTAAAGATGAGAATGGTCTTCCTGAAGTATCTATTTTTCCCACTTGCCAGATCAAAGACTGTTGCAATCCCCTATACCTACAATATCAATTTGGATGATAGTCAAACAACTGCATCATCTGATTTTAGATTACGTTTCAGCACTGAGTTACTTTTCTTGTGATCTACATTCCAGAGTTCATATTACTGTGTCTCTTGATCATTTGCACATGCTCATCCCTCTGTCTTTTATCCCTCTCCTTTGTCTAGATGTCAAAATTCATTAAACATAAATATCATGCAATGAAGGCATTACATATTTCTCCCTGATTTTATAATTAATCATTCTCTTAGGTACTAAGTGTACAGCCACGTGCTTATGGAAGGTTTTGTGCTGAATATTATCTAGTATGAATCATCATTCTGCAAGTGAGGAAACATTCTGGTAACACTAGGTTGTTGAAATCAGGCAATTTGCAGTTTATACAACTAATATGGCCTTACCCCATCATAGTTAATGATAATGTTAACTACAAGTTGACATTCATTAAAATGTGCATGCCTATATTTCACTGATTCCATTATTCCCCACTGCATAAATTCAGGGCTTCAAGCCACTTCCGCCTTATAAAGTCTCTCCAGTTATCTCTGAGAGTTCATGGCAGGGTCTTGCGTATTCTGTAGCACACCTATGCCTTTAAACTCTGTTTTTCTACTTACTTTCTGCAGTACATGTGCCCTGTTGACTTGTTAACCGGTTTATTGTAACTATCTCTGAGCAAACCATATTCAGGACTTCTCACTATTATAGTTCTTATCTATTTTGGGACCATTGATTGGACAGAATCTTATGGTAGTTCCAGGTAAAAGGAAATAATCAGAAAAGACTGGCTTCTCCTAACTTTAGATCACATTTTTACATCTGTGCCCATACCAACATTAGTTTATCCCAAACTTCCCAATTCTGTCTCAAAAATATTTCCTTTGGCTTCTTCCTGTATTCTTTATCACCACAAAAACTCAAATCAGCTCCTGGTATCTATAGGTAATCAGGAAGTAAGCTAACTTTCATTTCTTTTTTTTTCTCTTTCTCCCAGGCATTCATGTATCAATGTTTTTTTCCCACCCTACCCCCACCTCTAGTCAAAACATAAAGTTCTCAAGTACATCAACTCAGGTAGATGACATCTGGGTGATTGCAGCTGGGCACATTTGTCTTGGGCATGAATGTTTTATACATGGTCTCCTCCACAACGCTGCTGACTACCCGTGGGTCAAAACCATGTCACAGTCACATCTGTTCTCCCCAAGGTAACTGGAGAGTGAATAGTAAAAAGTTGGAGCTAAACAAATGTTTGTACTTTGAATGAAGAACAAATGCAACATTATTTAAAATTCTAAGGGTAAATGATCTAATATAAAGCATGGGATCATCTCATGCTTTGTTTTGAATTAAACAGTTTTGTAAGTAACCACACACAAAGGTAAATTACCCTTACAAAAATGTCACATATGTTGATTAAATGGTATGTGACCTAGATTAACATTGTCAGTTATTTTGGTTCATTCTTTGATTTAACCATGACTTACTAAATCTTAATCCTTCCTTTCTATGGAAAATAAATCCAAAATATAAAATTAACAATGGTACTTTAGAGATGTATTCCCACTCTAAAATATTCTCAAAATCTATTTCTTCCATACATTATTATTTTGCCTTGATTTTAAAATAACTTTTTAAATGTCATTTCCCCCTTTTCTTTTAAGGTTATTTCTCTCTTTTAATGTCATTTGTGATTCTTACTGCACCAAGAATATTGGGAATAAACATCCCAAATATTTTTCATTCCCTGATTTAAAATATTGTTTTTATTAGACAAATGTTTTAAGAGCCTATGATCTATAGCTATAGATTTGCACCTGTTCATGTTTAAACTGTCTTGAAGGAAATAAGTAAATCTTCAGAAGGTCCTTTTCTCAGTCTCTTCATTCACTTTAAATGAGGATAAAAACTTAGTAAGTGCTCTGTGGCTTACCAAACCTCCCTGAAAGCCAGGAGGGGCCTTTGGCTCAATTCTACATTTCCTTCTATTATAAAGGTGAACTGCAAAGTAGATTCTGAAAAGTTAATCCTTATAATTTAAACCCTTATTTGTTCCACATGAACTAACTTCCAGATTGTTACTGAAACAAATTTTCTTTTCCTTGTGTATTCAAATAAGTATGATTCACTTAAAAAGCAGTCCCACTGAACCACATTTGCATATCCTAATTAGTTTAGCATGTACATTTTCCACTCACATGTTTTTCAAATAAATGCTTTTGAAGAATAGTAAAACTGAACTAACATCTGAGGCTGCAAGTTCACAAAAAAGAAATATAAAAAGCTGACATACATACTAGCTAAAGAAAAAAGGCAAAAATTTCAAATGTGTGGCACAGAGGATGTGGATTTGATTCATATTTCATAATGGATAATTGATTTGTGTTTAGTATGTACCAGGATGTGGGTGGCTTCAATGCTAGCTCATCCATATATTTGTAAAACAAAAACAGGGTAGAAATTGAAGAAATAGTGTAAGACCCTAATGCATATTCAGAGTTTATCAGTTTTTGAAGAATATTTTTATAACCTAAAATAAGCTAATGATAAATAGTTGAGATATATCAGAGAGAAACTACTAGGGGAATGTTATCTGTAGAAAGAAAACACCATATTCTCAAACATTCTATCACAAACCTAGGTACATATTTTATTTATATCTTATAGAAAAACAAGTCATTGATTTAGAAGAAATTTCTCTTTGTTAAGCATGACCTGTGATTGTCTTTCAATAAAAAGAAAGAAGCGGGGGGACTAGTTTCTGTGTCACAAGCATGATTTCAAATACACAGTATTTGCCTCAATTCATTTCTAAAACCCTCTTACTCAGAAAAATTAAAAGAATACAAAATAGAATGATTTCAGTTATGCTTTCTAGTCATGTTGCTGAATTCAGATTCTTATGTGAGTGTTCACTGTTAATTTTGGAAATTGATATTAATTAAACCCACCCACTTAACCACTCTTGTAACTTCTTCCCCTTAATTATAAAATATACGGAAAACAGAATCTTTTTGCATTCTTTCTTTTTTAAAAAAATTATTGTTTTTTTTTCTTAAATTTTCAGTTCAGCTCAGGTCATGGATCAAATCTGGGGATCTACTGCTTGTATATTTATTTTCTTCTGCACAGCATCTTTGGATTTGAGTAATTATTTCATGTATCTATCTAGTCTGATATAATTAATAATACTTTCATAATGTTTGATTTCAGAAAGCAGTTGTCACTAGAAGGCTATTCTACATTATCCAACCTTTAAAAGACAAAAGCAGGAAAGTCAAGAGCAAGAATGCTACAGAAGTTACTTTGTATTGGAATATTTTATTATTCTTTTGGCTATTTTGAAATGTAAAGGTATTCAACAAAAAAAATCAACAAATAATATTTGGGAATGGCACAGATTGCAAAGAAGAGAGTGCCTCAGATATGAGGAACAAAAAACTGAGTTACCCAGCCCTGGAGTAGTCTTGCCCACTAGGATGCTTTACTATTCCACTTCCAAGACTGTGCAGGCTACTTACTACATTTGGAAGTGCGATTCTACTAAATAGTCTCAGATTTGGGAATCAAAAGGGAAGGTTTGAGACTAGAAAAGTCTCACTTCCCCTTTAGAATCAAGATAAATGGGGTAGGCCCAACACTAATAGCACATCACCTAGAGTTATAAATTTGGAAATAAATTACAGTAATACTATTTTTTTCATAATCAAAATTGACCCCACCTAAAAATATTCAAAGTGATATTTTGTTTTGTTTGTGCAAGTTCACTCTCATATTTTATGTACTAAAATGTTAAAGAGAAAAAAAGAAACACTCAAGTCTCCAAAAAAAGTATGAGTTTTAGTATGGAATGGATGACATATGTTTAAAATGGTGTCACAGCCACACATTTCTTATTTTATTTGTGTTTCCTAAAACTAGAGGAATGTTGAAAAACTCTGTGAGTTAGCTAAGAGGGTACGGATGGGAGAATATCTGTGCTCCAGCTGAAAAAAGTATAAGCGGTGTCATGTTGAGGATCATTCCCAACTCTCTGTTGCTTTCTTGTCTGAGAAATGAAGTCGAGGTGCTTGGCAGTTCTTGTCAACAATATGTCCAGGCGGTGATTGTACTACGCTGTGGCACAGAGCTTTCAAACAGAAACACAAGAACCTGTGAAGTATGTGTCTGTGATTAGTACCTGATGCTATCTGTGTGCAGCTGATGCCCAAGCTCATGTTTTTAATGGGATATCTTCTTTATAAAAACTAATGGTGTTTCTCCTCTGTTAATCACATTAATGTTGAAAAGATCATATGGCTACAATCAATTCTTTAGCAGGAAAAATTTTGTTTCTTTCCTTTCCAGATCCATCAACAAAAACACATGAAATGCCTAGCTATAAGCACTGACTTCCACAACAAACATAAATAATATATATATATATATATATATAAATTGAAAAGCATAACAGAAATGCTTATAACGCCTTTATTCAAAAATAGCAATAGCATTCAAAATGCTGCTTCACTCCCACACCCAGAGTCATTCCTGAAAGACTGTAAATTTTAGAAGACAATCTATAATCTCTAATAATAGCTTCTTTAATTTATTTTCCAAATGAATACCAGATGCACCCTTCTCTTTCCACTTCCAAACACATATACTCTGATTGCACAGTTCTAGTTATAAGAAGATATACTTTGGTTCTGTGTAGAGCATATTTAGTTACATCATGTCCAGTACTTACCTGATTGCCAATCTTAATTATGTTTCTCAATAAATCATGTAGCTCTGAAGAAAGACTGTGTTACCTGGTAAAATCATTTATGGGAAGAACAGCTGATGCATAAAGCAGGATGAGGAAAATCAAAGGAAAACTGCTTTCTTAATATTTTAAACTCTGAGTGTTTGTGTATGTATGTTTTGGGGCAGGTGATACAAATATATAAGGTCTGCATGTGTTTTTTACATATTGTACATAACACTTTTTAAATTGGTAGTGTTTATGCAAAGACCAATAAAATAAAAATAATATGAATTTTAAATGTTAACAGGGCAGAACTTTACATTTCAATGAGGGGTGATGCTCTGTTCATGTCTGCCAAGTACTATACTACATTCTAGAGAAAACAAGTTTAAGCAAACAAAAAACATACACAGTGTCCCTCCAGGAACTTGACAATCTATCCGAAGAAGCAAACATATGTCAAAACCATTATTGGTAGTCATATTTCCCTCTCTGCTCTCTTATTTTAAGGCTCAAAGCTCAGTCTGGGTCTGTGGGAGAAAATACACAGGATTGGAGGCCTTGATCTTTACCCCTGGCTTCAGGATATTTTTGTTTCACTTCAAATTCTTTATTTTTGTGTGTTTTATTTTCACATTTTTGTGAAGGAGCTTAAATACTTTTTGACTCAAGATATAAAATCAAGACAAAATTTGTGGGGGATTATTCAACATAAAACTTACATAATTGAATCTATGTTTTAGGAGATAATTCTGGCAGCCCTGGGGATTGTGCATTAGAGACAGTAGCCAGTAGACATTTGAAATATTCTTATGTCCAGATGAAAGAAAATGAGGACCTAAACTTGGGCATGGACAATGAAACTAAAGCAGAAGTGACACATTTGAGAGACATTTAAGGGACAGTTTCTACAGGGCTTGCTGACCGTTTGCACATATAAGAGTGAAGGAAAAGAGAGAAATCATATATATCTATCCAGCTTTTCATCTAAGTGACTTGTCAAATATGATAGCCTTAGAATAAAGTAAGAACACTAGTTTAGAAGGCATGGGGAGGGTAGAAAGATGATGAGTTCATTTTTAGATGATGGAATGGGAGTGCTTGCAGGACCTTTACGTAGAGGTATCTAAAGACCGTTGGAAATACAGGTTAGTAAATTAAGGGCAAGCAGAGAGACATACATTAGAAGAGAATAAAAAGAAACTCAGAAACAGAATCTCAAAGACAATAGCAGCATTTAAGGGGCTGGATAGAGGAAGAAGTGATAGTGAAAAATTATAAGCCAAAGTTGAAAGTAAAATAAATAATAAAAGATGTGTCAGTGGAAGAGAATTGGACTTTTAAAGGGCTACCATTATGTCTTATTCAGTATCTTCTACATTTATCATAAGATTGGGAAAGTAATAGGAGTCAAAGTATTTGAAAGATGATAAAAAGTATTAAAAACTTAAAAACATAAATCACAGTCAGTGAAGACAATGATGGTGAAGGAAACGTTAACTTGGCCATCAATAAGTTACTAGTATCATTTATAAGAACACTTTGGAAGCATAGGAGAGGGTGATAAAATATATGAAGATATATATGTGGGGAAATACGTGGAGATAGGAAAATTGAGGAGAGTTCCGTTCAAGTGACAAGGACAGAAATGCTTGATGGATAACTAAACAATGTTGCAGTGCTTTTTGAGGATAATGATGTCAACATACAAAATGGAGTAAAAGGCAAATGGAAGTGGTGTTGAAAAAGAAATGTATATGGAGAATCAGATGGGCAAATTAATGATTGGGGTGTATGCAGAATATTCATAGTGGAAAAAAATGCTGGACAGGGAATCAATTGGCCTAGTTTCTGATGCATTGCTGTAGAAACTAACTAAAGAATCTTAAGGTAAACAATCGTTATGGGCTCATCTGTAAAATGAGTAGTTTGTATTAGAAGGAAAGTTCTTGTTCTGGAGAACCTGGACAACTGTATGCACTTTTAGCCATAAGTCTCTATGATTCTTGGGCTCTATGGTTAGTGAAAGAGAAAGAAGTGTTATATATAGAGATTCTGGATAAGCCATAATGAAGCCATGGGTTATTTGATCCAATCAAAAAAGACTATATGTTGGAATGGAAATAAAGAAAAAGTAATACGTTTATCAGATATAGTGTACAAAAAGTAAGGGATATCAGCAACTCATTTAGCTCAATCTCCTACCTCTTTTGCTAAGGTATGTATCCTCAGAAGCCACACAGTGAGGATAATGGATGCAAAGACATTGTATTCTGATGGCTCAATGGCATTATTTCTCTTTCAAGGTTCTCTCCAAGAGACAATCAAAAGGATCCAGCTGGGTCTCAGGGGAGCCATTAAAAAGGTCCCAAATTGAGTAGGGAATTGGTTGGTCCTCTGTGGTGCCCTTTCTACCATTTTCTTTCTCCTTACCCTAATGGAGGCAGGTCTTACTAGTCCAAACTTCTTCCAGGTTCTTACCTCAGATGCAGAAACTATGCTAGTGGCTCATCATTCATCAGAAACGTTAACTAGAGGAGGAGACCTTATTATGATTGGCTCAACTGTTCTATCCTGCCTGGGGAAACAAGGTTTAGTAATACCAAAAATTAAAACTTTTTGCAGTGGTCTTGCAATTAATACACATTAAATTTCTGATTTTTTTTTTATTTTAAAGTGTAGTAGTTTGAGTCTTGCTAACTTTTTGTTATGTCCTGATGTGAAACAATCACAAACAGGTTTTAGAAATCTTATTCGAGGGAATGAAGGCCAGACAATTGTGTTATATGGCCCAAGACACTAGCAACACAGGCTGAAAGCCAGAAAATTTACACATCAGAGTTCAAAAGAGTTTAAAAAGCTGTGTTTCCAAAGATATAAAGATGACTAAAGTTATCAGGACCCAGGACTGATGGGTATAAGATGGGTGCGTATGAATAGAACATAAGATAGGATGTTTTTAATTTTTAATACATTTACCTTTAAATTTTTTCATTGAAATAAAGAAAAATTATAACACTATTTGTTTTAAAAAGTTGCCTTTGCCCCATTGAGGAATGTCATCAAGTCTGTGAATCACTTTGGCTAGTACTGACATCATACAATACTATGTCTTCCACTGAAGCTAGCCAGTTAGCTCAGTTGGTTAGAGTGTGATGCTAATAACAATACTAAGTCTTCCAATATATGAACATGGAATATTAAAAAGATCATACACCATGATCAGGTGGCATTCATCCCAGGGATGCAAATATGGTACAATATTCACAAATCAATAAACATCATACATCACATAAACAGGTGGAAAGACAAAAATCTTTTTGTATATTTATTTCTTTTTAATTTTTCATCATGTTTTAGAGTTTTTATTGTAAAATCATTTTATCTTTTTGGTTAATTTCTAAGTACTGCATTCTTTTTCATGCTATTGAATATGGGATTGTTTTTTTTTCTTCTGATTGTTCATTGTTAGTGTCTAAAAATGCAACTGAGTTATGTGTGTTGACTTTATATTCAGCTACTTTGTTGAAATTGTTTACTAATTCTAACTTTGTGAAATCCTTAGGATTTTCTACATATGAGATTATGTCTGTGAACAGATAATTTTACTTCTTCCTTTCGGTTTGGATATCTTTTTTCTTTTTTTTTTCTTGCCTGATTGCTCTGCCCAGAACATAGTGCTTTGTTGAATAAAAGTGGTGAAAGTGAACATCCTTGCTTTGTTCCTGACATTAGAGGAAAAGCTCTCATTCTTTCACCATTAAGTATGTTCACTGTGGCTTTTTCACATATGACTTTTATTATCTTGACATAGATTTCTTCTATTTTTACTTGTTTAACTACTTTTTTCATGAAAGGGTGTTGAGTTTTGTCAAACTCTTCTGCATTGGTTGAGATGTTTATTAATTTTGTTAATGTGATATATTGCACTGATTGATTTTTGTATGTTGAATCATCTTTGCTTTGCAGGAAGAACCCTGACTTGATCATGATGCATAATTCATATAATATGTGTCTGAATTTAGTTTGCTAGTATCTGCTCAGATTTTAGCATCAGCATTCATCAGAGACATTGGTCTGTAGTTTACTTTTCTTAGAGTGTTTTTGTCTGGTCTTGGCACCAGATCAAAGCTGGCCTAAAAGAATGATTTAGAAAGTGACACTTCTCTTCAATTTTTTGGAAAAATTGAAAAGAATTCATATTAGCTTTTTACATGCTTGGTAGAATTCATCAATTAAGTCATCAGTCAGAGCTTTGCTTTGTCAGAAGATATGTGATTACTAATTCAATCTCATACTAGTTACAAATCTATTTGGATTTTTAAACTTTTTTTCAATTTACTCATGGTAGATTTGGGATGTATATGAATTTTTCTGTTTCATCTGGCTTATCAATTTTTTGACTCACAATTGATTATAGCACTCTCTAATAGTTCTTTTTATGTCTGTAGAATTATGGATAATGTTTCCACTTTAATTTCTGCTTTTAGTAAATTGAGTCTTACTACTTTTTTCTTAGTCAATCTAGCTAAAAATTTATCAGTTTGTTGAGTTTTTTAAGAACCAACTCTTTTGTTTCATTAATTTTCTTTTATTTTCTATTTTATTTATTTCTCTTCTAATTTTGTTTATCTCCTTCATTCTGCTAGGTTTGGATTTATTTTATTCTTATTTTGCTAGTTCTTTAACTTATAATATTAGATAGTTATGATATTTCTTTTTAAGGCATTTATAGCTATGGATTTCTCCCTTCCATTGTTTTTAATGTGAAGCATGCATTATAGTGTATATTAGTCTCTAAGCAATTTTCTAATTTCCTTTATAATTTTTCTTTGATTCATTGGTTATTTAAGACTATGTTTTTAATATCTATAAATGTAAATTTCCCAGTTTTCTTTCTGCTATTGATATCTAAAACCATGCTGTTGTGGTTGAAGAAATGCTTTGCATAGTATCTGTTTTTTTTTTAATCTCTTGAGACTTAATTTTCAATCAAATGTATGGTTCATCCTGGAAAACGTCCCATATGCATTTGAAGAGAATGTTTATTCTCCTGTTGTTGGGTAGAGTGTTTTGTACATGTCTGATAGATCCAGTTGCTTTAATATTGCTCAGGACCTCTATTTTCTCACCCATTATTGAAAGTGGAGTAGAGTTGTCTATTTTTTCATTTCATTCTGTCATTTTTTGCTCTCTATATTTTGAAAGTCTTTGTGTAAATGTTTATTATTAGTATATCTTCTTGCTATATTAAATGTTTTTATTAATATGTACTATTTTCCTTTTTATCTACTTTTGTTCTATATGCCTTACAGCTTTTTTGTCCATCATTTGCTTGTGCGTTTAGTTTATGTTTGTTTAGTCTAATGTTTTAACTTTTTTCTCATTTCCTTTTGTGTGTATTCTTTACCATAGATTTTCAACCAGTGTGCAACAAGAATTTTTAAAACATGAAATATCTGACTATTAAGGTCACTGACCTTTTTTCCCTTAGATTATCAAACAAAAAATGACAGCAAAAAAAATTACACAACAATAGCCAACTGGTAGGAATGAATTAAAATTATACTTATTTTTTGTCAGATTGAAAAAATATATTTTTGGTGTTTCACAGAATTTTAGTAGTTAGTTATGTGTGCCAGGAGATGAGAAAGGTTGATAATCACTGTTCTGTACCTGTTTTTTGTGGTTATCAATTTACATCTCGAAATTATAACATTCTAGTTGAATTTATATCAGCTTAACTAAAATAACATGCACATTTGTTTAGAAAATATGTAGTTACAAACCAAATTTATAATATAACTAGCATTTTAAATTTGAATGCATTTACTTTCATTGTAATTTTCATTTCTTCATATAGCTTTGAGTTATTTTCCAGTGTCTTTTCATTTCAACCTGAAGAACTCCCTTTAGGATTTCTTTCAGGGTAGGTCTCATTATTTTCACTTTTGCTTCTCTGAGAATTTTTAAATTTTCTCCTCACTTATGAAGATCAGTGCCAAAAATAGGATTTTTGCCAATTTCCAATTGCTAAAAATAGGATTCTTAGTTGGCTTTTTTTCTTTAAATATATTAGCCCACTGTCTTCTGACTTCCAAACTTTCTGATAAGAACTCTGCTGAAAATCTTATTAAGGATCATTCATGTGGGATGAGTTGTTTCTCTTTTGCTGTTTTTCAGTTTTTCTTCTTGTCTTTTAACAGTTTGATTATAATGTGTCTCAGTATGGGTCTCTTTGAGTTTATCATACTTCTTGGATGCTTATATTTATATCTTTTATTAAATTTGGGGAATATTCAGCTATTATTTCTTCAAATGCTCTCTCTGGTATTTTCTCACTTTTTGCTTCTGAGACTCCCACTCCCTTGTGTATAATTATCTGTTTGATGGTGTCCCACAGATTACATAGGTTCTGTCTGCTCTTCAGCTTTCTTCTTTCTGGTCTCTAAACTCAGTAATTTCAATTTTTCTATTTTTAAATCATTGACTTTTTCTGCCTATTCAAATCTCCTTTTGTATTCCTCTAGTAAAATTTTGAAATTTAGTTATTATACTTTTCAGCTCCAGATTTTCTTTTTGGTTTCTTTTTAGGGTTTCTACCTCTTTACTGATATTTCCATTTTGTTCATCTATTGTTTTCTAGGTTTTTTTTATGTATTCCCTTATTTCTTTCAGCTTCTTTAAGCCTACTATTTCAAATCCTTACTGAACTATAATTGGTCCTTACTAAAGTCAGTTTTCTTTATCAATAAAATGGAAATGATAACATAATTCTCATTGGGCTGTTTTTAAATACTTAGGAGTTACAGGAGGTAATTAAGATAGATTGCTGATGGAGACTTAACTGTGTTTCTGTGCATATATACACCACACCTTGATTTGTTGAAGATGGTTTCATTGACAGTGTTCATAATCCAGTAGGGTCTATTGAACTAAAGAGGTGACTTTCGACAATCTCTTTGTGACTAGCACCACATTTACATTCTTTATTCTTGTACATAAAAAATCTAGATGTTCAGATTTTCCTTCTACAAAACATGATTTCTTGAGAATATACCTTCAAATGAAACTTTTCTTTCAAGTTACTATTTACCAAGGCAGACTTCTAAATATATTCTCTGTATCAGTTTGTGGTCAGGTAGACATCACAGTAAGAATTTAGCTTTGTTCTTTGGTTCCACTAACTATAGCGACCCAAGCAAGTTATACCAACTTTTGTAGAAAGATCAAAATTATTCAAGTCCTAATTGTATATTGCATTTCTGCTTATAAGCTATTTGTCAAGTTGACATGTGTGGGGACTTGCTATTGTACTCATTATAATGAGTTGCTCACTTGTGTAAAATTATTGATTGTTCAACTTTTGTATGTTATATTCTTGGCTTTTCTGAGGAGTTTCACAGCAAGGGATCAATTTAAATGAAGAGGTAATAATGATGTCATTTGAAAGGGTATAGCAGAAGTCACAATTATCAAAATAAGCTCAATGTAAGTCAGGCTAATAGCTGTGTTTTTAGTGTTGAAAATAGTAGCAACAACTTCACTTAAACCAAAAAGCAAAAGTTATGTAGACCTAAAATATAATGTTTATTCTTACAAATGTATTTCTTCCCTTGTTACCCTACTGGTGGCAGAGGTTATAGTGCATGGTTTTCCCTGACGTAAGAAAGCTATTGAATATGCCTCATTGTGAAGTGCTATTTTGCAGTCTACAGCAGGAAAATTAAAACATAAACTTTCAACATGTTTTCTGGTGAAGGTATATTAAGACAGTGATTCAATTCTCTAAAACTAAAGGATTATTAAATAAAAAATAGATATTTTGAAAAATAAATTGTATGCAGTATATACAATTAATATGACAAATAATATAGTGCATAGTAGTTAATAATATAATAAATAATAACTAAGAATCTGAGAAATAAATATGAAATAAAGAATGAACTGATACAAAAGTTGGGCAAATATCATAATAAACATACTCTTTTCCCTTATATGTTTCTGAAATATTTAATATCATTTTAAAAATACACTCCCATATTTAAAATTAATATAAAACATTATTTTTCTATAATTTTAATATGCATTTTCAAGTACAAGTCATTGAATTATTTTTAACCTACTTCGTTCTAGAAACAATTTTGGTGCCTTACAAAATAATCTTGAACGTAACAGAATATAAAAGAAACCAGGTCATTAGAAAGAAAAAATAATGGTTTAAAAATTAAGTGAAATAAAGGACAAGTTTACAGGAAGCATACACACATTTTGTATATCTGCATGTAAACATCCTATGTACCAAAACAAAGAAAGAAACATGATCAGTTTCAAAAGTCAGTCTTTTTTTTTTTTTATTTTATTTATTTATTTTTATTATTTATTTATCTTTAGAGGGGAAGGGAAGGAGAGAGGGAGAGAAACATCAATGTGCGGTTGCCTCCTGTATGTCCCCTGCGGGGAACTGGCCTGGCAACCCAGGCATGTGCCCTGACTGGGAATCAAACCGTGATCCTTTGGTTCGCAGGCCCGCGCTGGATCCACTGAGCTACACCAGCCAGGGCTCAAAAGTCAGTCTTAGTAGGGTTAAATTAGGACAATTGCTCTGTAGAGTAACTTTTCCTAGTGCTGAGGCCATAAATATATCATTGAGTAAAGTATAGGTGTCAAATCTAATACCATTTCTGTAAAAATATTACTGCACTTTGAAAGATTTCTTAGACCTGTTCCTATAATATCCCTCAATCCACCAAAGTATAATGAATTAAAACTAATGTTATGAGGAAATCCAAGTAAGAATAGCCAGACATTTGCATTGTGGTCCATCTTAGGCAAAAGATGAAATATCTAAAGCAAAATAGGAGGGTGAGAAGTGGAAATTGATTTTCTATCTTTGAAGAGTGGGAGTTAATAATAAAATTATTGTTATTATATTTTAGAAGATTTTTATTAATTTATTTTCAGCGAGAGAAGGGAAGGAGAAAGAGAAGGAGAGAAACATACGTGTGCAAGAGAAACATCAATCAGTTGCCTTTCGCACACCCCCAAATGGGGACAAGGCATGTGTCCTGACAGGGAATCGAACCAGCAGCCGTGTGGTTCACAGGCCAGCCTTTCTCTCGCTGAGCCACACTAGGCAGGGATAAAATTATTATTTTAGCAAAACTTTGCAAGGATTCTTTGTTTCTTGTAGTCAAACAATTATAACTAGTCCAATCATGTAGCAAAATTTATATTTTAGTAGTGTTCTCATAACAGCTAAATATTTATTATAACCGAATTTAGTGATATGGCATGATAAAATGTTTTTTTTTTTTTTTAAGAAAGTCACTTTATTCTAATCCATTCACAAATAGTAACATCACAGAAGCTGGTTTAAGGAGGCCATACAAACATTTATCCAGCCCCAAACTCAATACCATCTCAGGGAGCTTCTATATAGTATGAGCATTCTGTTTCACTGCAATTCTGTGACAAGGAAACTATTAATGATTGGAGAGGTTTAACTGGTAGTCTTATACTTTCACTATCAATTATATCTTTATACTAAATTAACTTGGTCATGATTTTCCATTTCTTCAGTATGAACTTCTCCATTAGGCTAATCCATTTGCAAATCTGCACTGTTTCAGCACCTCACTGAAACCCTCGCAAAGCTTAAGGTCATTCTGGTTCTGTGCACGCTCCAAAAACTGTTTCATCTCATAGTGGTATGGGCCAAACTTCTGCTGCTGGTGGTATTCTGGCTGAGTTCCCTGAGGCTCCTGGTAAGTGATGTCAGGCCTTGAGCTCTCAGCATTGCTTCCTCCACTGAAGCCCCCAGTGATGGCATGATCTAAAGTGTGGCCAATAGCAGAGCCCACAGCCACACCAGCTGCCATGGTTGCCATCTGGGCCATGAGAACTGGCTGCCTCGGGGCAGCCAGAGCCCACAGCTGATGGTGGTGCTGGCGCTGGTGGCTGAGCTGCTGGAGCTGGCCTGGGCGCAGTTCTCATCTGAGATGCCCGGCTGGCCGGAGGCGCGACTATGGTTTCCACGCGGAATCGCTACTGTGCTGTGGCTGTTCATCTACAAGTGCCAATAAAATGTTTTTTATAGTAAAAAACAAAAGTCTCATTACAAACAAACTATACTTTTACTGTATTTTTATACCTAGAATTTTTTATCTTAAACTTTTGTGCTTGTTTTCAGTGTCTGTCTCTAACAATTTGTTATGTTTCGTGATAAAATGATTTAATAGAAACAAATATGGGGTAGAACAATAAAAAACACATTTTTTTATTCAATAAGTTATTATTCTTGCCCTTTTATAACATCATTTATTTTTACTGTCTACTTGGGATTTATTTCCTTAATAAAAAATTACACAGTAGAAAGCAAAAATAATCTCAAAGTCACTTTTTTTAGTTTATTTTTTCCTTTATTTTAATTGTTGTTCTTGTACAGTTTTCTGTCTTTTACTCCCAAAATCACCTTTAAATTGGCAAACTCTAAAAATCATTAAATTCATTATATTTCTTATCCCTGAGACAATATAAAACAAATCAAAGAAGGCAAAGAAACAAACAACTAATAAACACACTAATTTGGCTAACATCTCTATGGAAATAATGGGAAGATACTGGGGGAAGAAATTTCTTCTGAGACATTATATATACTACATTACAATTGTTAAATTTTTTTGTATATCAAATCAGTAAATGGTGGGGACAGTGGCTCTGCCTAATTCAGATAGATAACCATATAATTTATTACCCAAACTGGGACACTTATAAAAATGAAAAAAGATGCAATAACCACACAGAAGAATGTTATTATAGGACTTCACAATTAGAGATGTATGTTCAAACCCAACTGAAATGAACATGAAAAAATAAAATTTAAATTGGCAAACATATGCTCATATTCAGTGATAAGAGCACTTGTTTTATGTTTTTTATGTTTTTTGAGATTTTTTTCAACTTGGAAATCAAACATAGATTAATAGCTTTCTTCTGACATGTGATTTCTAATTATTTGGGGATTTAATTTTATTGTGGCAACAAATAAAATGTAAGATAATAACCATGCAATATAGAAATCTCTCCCCAGTAATTTAAGACAATGTCATTCTAGAAACTAGAGAGAATTTACTTTAGGAAATATAGTTTTTCTTTCAAAGGTAAAATGCATAAAGAAAAATATGATGTCTAAAATATTGTACAAATGAGTGAAAACTTAACTGAAGAAGTAAAAGTCCAAGAAATAGTTTTCTGGAGATATTTTATCTGCATTTCAATTTATCTTATGCTTACTATTTGATCACTGAATTTTGTGTAAACTTTATGAAACTTTTTAAGATCAGCATCTGCATTATAATTTTTCTAAAATCTGTATTGTAAATTCTCTAAAATCTAGAGTACAGGGCCTGGTTTTAATGGGTTTTTAAAAAGTGAATTAGTACAATTTTATGAAGTTCAAATTGGCCTTTATAAAATATATTTGTATATATTTATATGTGCATGTATATCAATTTAATGTATAACTATATGTAGTAAACAAATAAAAATATATAAAGATTTTTCTGGATTGTATTCTGCTTAAGTCATGGATAAAGTTTCTCTTTAAATATTTTTTATCATTTTTAATGACTGTTCATGTTTTCACTGTTTCTGTGCACTGTAGATTATTAAATTCAATTTTGTCACAATGTGTCCTGTAAAAATATTAGTGCATAGGTGTTGTGGATATATTTTGTGGTTAAATACTTTGAGAAAACAATATAGTATATCGTTTTCTTAAGAATTCACAGGATATAGATTAACTCATTCATGTAGTTCTGTCTGAAAAAATCTTTTAATTTTGGTTAACTCAGACTTTCTAAAAGTTATTTTGTCAAAGAATGTTTTATTTGAGTCCTTTTAAGGTCCCATGGAATTAATACATATTTAGAACACATGTTGGGTAACGCTGATTTTTTTTTAAAACTCCCTTAGATGGACATTTAGGCAGTTTCCATTTTTTAAAAAATTTTATTGTTGTTCAAGTACAATTGTCTGCCTTTCCCCCCGCCACCACCCCCAAACCCAGCCATCCCCACCTCCCTGCCCTGATCCCAGCACCCCTCGGTTTTGTCCATGTGTCCTTTATTGCTGTTCCTGAAAACCCTTCCCTTCTCCCTCCATTATCCTCTCCCATCTCCTTCCTCTCTGGTCACTGTCAGTTTGTTCTTTATTTCAGTGTTTCTGGTTATATTTTTAATTGACCAATGCTCACATTTTATGGTATTTTAAAATGGTAAAAATAGATAGCTAAAATGTTATATGGTTTAGGAATGATTAAGAATATATTAAATCTAGGGGTGTAATAGTGGGTAATGTGGTTTTCAAGTTTCCTTCTAGTTTTAATACCTCACAATTTGTACTATTATTAGTTGCTGTAATGGCAGAAACAGTTTTAAAGCATCATAGTGTCTTTAAGGAATATATATGTAGACACAGAGATATTTTCTTACTGGTTGTTTCACTATTTTAACTGATTCACAGTAAGGAAAGAATAATCAAATTTATAGTTTATGTGTAGTTATAATTACAATAATTAAAATTCAAGTTCCATGTTTTGTCCAGACACTAAATTGGGCTAAAATACAAGGTCTGTCCAGAAAGTATCCAGTCATGTGCTATGAAAAGTATGAATTTATTGAAGAAGATACATGATACAAGAGACATTGTACATAGGACAATGACACTTCAGTCCCCTTCAAAGTAGACACCTTGGGACCTCACACAGTCCTCTGATCTTTGTTGACTGCAGCCCATACAAGTTCAGCATTCTCAGCTGTTCTGCTTATTGTAGGTTTTCCAGAATGTGAATCACTTTCAGCAAATTCTCAACCATCTTTGAAGCATTTGTACAACACTTTTATTTGCACTGCACTCATTACCTTGTCCCTGAAAACTTTCTGAATCATCTGAATAGTTTTCACAGAGGAATGTTCAAGCTTAATACGAAATTTTTAAATATATTTTATTGATTATGCTACTACAGTTGTCCCATTTCCCCCGTTTTATTCCCCTTCACCATGCACAACCTTTCCCACCTGCATTTCTCCCCTTTAGTTCATGTCCATGGGTCATACATATAAGTTCTTTGGTTTCTACATTTCCTATACTATTCTTAACCCCTCCATCCAGTCTGCTTTGTACCTACCATTTATGCTATTTATTCTCTGTACTTTCCCCTCTTTCTCCCCCTCCTACTCCACCACTAATAACCTTCCATTTGATCTCCATTTCTGTGATTCTGTTCCTGTTCTAGCTGTTTGCTTAGTTTATTTTTGTTTTAGCTTTGGTTGTTAATAAATGTGAGTTTGTTGTCATTTCAATGTTCATAGTTTTGATCTTCTTATTCTTAGGTAAGTCCCTTTAACAATTCATATAATAAGGGCTTGGTGTTGATGAACTCCTTTAACTTGACCTTATTTGAGAAGCGCTTTATCTGCGCTTCCATTCTAAATGATAGCTTTGCTGGATAGAGTCATCTTGGATGTACGTCCTTGCCTTTCATGACTTTGAACACTTCTTTCCAGTCCCTTCTTGCCTGCAAAGTTTCTTTTGAAAAATCAGCTGATAGTCTTATGGGAACTCCTTTGTAGGTAACTGTCTTCGTTTCTCTTGTTGCTTTTAAGATTCTCTCTTTATCTTTAATCTTGGGTGATGTAATTATGATGTGCCTTGGTGTGTGTTTCCTTGGGTCCAACTCTGAGCTTCCCGACAGTCTTTTTTTTTTTTTTTGCCAGATTGGGTAAGTTCTCCTTCATTATGTTTTCAAATACATTTTCAATTTCTTGCTGTTGTTCTTCTCCTTCTGGCACCCCTATGATTTGAATGTTGGAACATTTAAAGATGTCCTGGAGGTTCCTAAACCTCTCCTCGTTTTTTTGAATTCTTGTTTCTTCTTTCTGTTCTGGTTAAATGTTTCTTTTTTCCTTCTGGTCCACTCCACTGATTTGAGTCCTGGTTTCCTTCCCGTCACTGTTGGTTCCCTGTATATTTTCCTTCACTTCACTTCGGTAGCCTTCATTTGTTCCTTCATTTTGTGACCAAGCTCAGTCAGTTCTGTGAGCATCTTGATTACCAGTATTTTGAACTGTGCATCTGATAGGTTGGCTATCTCTTCATCACTTAGTTGTATTTTTTTGGAGCTTTGATCTGTTCTTTCATTTGGGCCATTTTTGTGTGTGTGTGTGTCCGCATACCTGTAACATAGTAAGGTGCTGAGCCTTAGCTATTCACCAGGGTGGGGCAACCCATGACACTGCATTCTGATGCTGTATGTGGGGGAGGTGTCCAAGAGGGAATAATGCCACCCGCTCTGCTTTCTGCCAGTTTTCAGTCACTTCCCCGGCTACCCACAAGTAAATTGGGCCCTTCTAGTGCCAATTCCCGGGTGGATAGGCTTGTGTGCATTCTAGAACCTTTTGAGTCTCTCCACTGAACTCTCCTGTGGGGCTGGGAGTTTCCCTTGCCACCTCTACCCACACAGGTGTTTTCAGTCAGAGGCTTTGAGGCTTTATTTCTCTGCTGGAACCCTGGGTTGTGCAGTCTGTCTTGCTCCCCAGTTGTTCCTCCCTATTTACCTGCATGAGAATGTGGGACCACCTGCTCTGTCAGCTGCCACCTTGCCTGTCCCAGTCCTCCAGCAGCTGTCTTGCTGTGAGTCCTCTCCACCTGGCTGCCCTTTTCTGCCCATCCTACTCGTCTGGATGAATGTTTCTTCTTTAACTCCTTGGTTGTCGGACTTCGATACATTCAATTTTCTGTCAGTTCCAGTTGTTGTTTTTTTTTTAACTTGTTGTTGTCCTTCTTTTAGTTGTGCGAGGAGGCACAGTATGTTTACCTACACCTCCATCTTGGCTGGAAGCCGCTTAATACACAATTTGATGCAGATTTGTTGCTCTACTAGCTCAGTCATTTTGAATGTGATGACCACACGGTACACATGCTCATTCAATGGCATTTACCACTCCCACTGACTATCATAGTGAGGTTATCAGTGCTCCTGTGTGTGCATTCCAGTCTACTCTCCTTCGCTGCCAGGTTACATCGATGTCACACAAACCATTCTCATTATATTAATATTGGCTGAACTTTTTCTGCACAGACTGCATATAAATATATGAAAAATTTAGAGTTACATCTTAGTATAAAATATATTTATTCTTCCTACTTTAAAACCAGCTAAGATATTTGGAAACCATAAATACCTCTAAAATAAATTTACTTTAAAATATGGGATTATTTTTATGTGCCTTGTCTATAAAATAGAAGAAATTTCTAGATGATCAAGACAAACTATATTTTAAACCTGAAAATTGAAAAATTACTTTTGAGTGCTAAGGAAATTTGGTGATGTACATTTATAATTATGTAGGTGTTTCTACTATCATAAACTATTGTAAGTACTTTTGTGGTTAGATTTATGGGTAAATTGGTTTGTTTTTGTAGTTTCAGAGTGATAGGAAATAAGGTAGATATTTAGGTAATTCTTTCCTCTACTTTTCGTTTTTCAAAATAAAACCTCTATAGGTGACAGATTGAAAAATATTTTGACTATATAAATACCATAGAAAACAGTATAATTTTCATGTTTTTGAAGATCTAGTAACATTTCATGATGCCTAAGTTTTCAATGTGATTTAGATTTTCAAATAAATTATTTAACTGGTTATATTTCCTGCAGTGATAGTTTGATCTTATATTCCTTAGTTTTGTTTGTTTAAATGTGTAACAGTTATATTGAACTGTGTAGTTTATGTGATCCAAAACCTGTCCAGTTCTCTGATACTAATGCCCTAAAGGCATAGAAAGATTTAATTTTAAAAATTATTTTGTGTAACTAAAGTTTTATCCATATTCAAGAATGTTCTGCTACATTTTTCTTGGTTATGCTGTGAATTATTTTATAAAATTCTCATTCAAAGTGAATTGTAAACTATACTCTTTTCACAGAAATGTTTCCTTCCTTCATTAATATATAGCTACTTCAAGGTTGAGAGGAAATAACTGTTCAAAAGTGCAAAGCTAGAGTTCTACAAGGTCAATCTCTATTTCTTTCTAAATCAGATTACTTTTTTATGGAAGTCACATTTTCATTATCTTTTTTTCTATTAATCTCATGCAGAATTCCATTTCAACCTCATGTTTCTTAAATAGAATGAGCCCGCAGGGTTACATTAGCAATCTGAAAACTTGCACATATACATTATAGACAATATTTCAGAAAAAATAAAAAAATTCTGCTTTTATTGAATGCCTCACAGATATATTAGTGGTCACATCATGGCAATTTCCCCCTTTCTTCATAAATTTTATGTTTATATAAATTTACATATCTTCAAAAACTCATTTTTAGTGTGAGTACTATTCACAAAATAATCAAGTGTGTATAATATTCAAAATATTATTTATGACTTTTTTGCTAAAAAATGAGATATCTCACTTTTTTGCAAAAATGAGATATTTGAACAGGGCTATATCAAATGCCTTCATTCCTTGTGCCCCTTTCAGTAAATCACCATAAATAACATTATTTTGTTTTCCTCTGGCCAAATCATGGTAGTCATTCAAATTGAATAGAACTAATTTCCCAGATTATATGTTCATAAGGACATATATTTAATAAAATAGGTTTTAGATATTTCTGTGCCCAGATAGCATATCATAGAGGAAATTAGTTTTATATTGTTGGAAGTATATAGAATTGGAAGCAAAATGCTTACACTAAACTTCTGACTCTGTTATTTTTTATTACAAGTGATTTTAAGTAAGTGTTGAAACTGTTTTGTATTGTTAGAGAAAATAAAGTTAAAATATAGATTTTTGAATTGTCAGCAATAGAAGGTACCTGAATACTGGTCTTTTTATTAATATTAAAAGATGTAAATATATAAAATATAATTTAGAATGTTTTATACATAGCAAGTGTAAGCATTCTTAAAGATACAGTTAATTCATGTTATTTTTCTATTACCATAAATCTTAAAAGTATATCCAAAGTGTAACTATAAATTCCTCTTTTAAACTTGATTTCTCTTAGGTTAGCAATTATGAAATTATATTGTCATTGAACACTGATAGTTCTTGATTAAAATTGAATATAAACTGCATAATAAAAGTCATTTCAATCTGCTGAAGAAACCAAAGTATAAGAATTCTCAATTATATTTTGTATAATTTCATTTGTATATTTTTCTGTTAAACCTACTCCATTTATTAGTGCTTTATTGTTAGTAATATCTAACAGATGAGTAAATGAATGAATGACAAATACTAATAAAAATGAGGAGCATCTGAACATTGGTAGTTAGAGCTTTTCCCTCTGATTATATGTAGTCGTTTTAATTTTTTGAGACTTGTTTTTGTTTATGGAATCATACCAATACACAGCAAAATTAGGAAATCAGTTCATCAGTAATTTCAATATAATACCCCAAACCACTTTTTCTGTAAAGGGCCGAATATTAGGTACAATCACAAAACATGTCAACATCCATCAAAACGAGAGTCATATAATTCCCCCAAGAAAACATTGAAATTATTCTATGAATAGCATATTAAGCTTGGGGACATACAATATTTGAAAAACCATTCAATAAATGGAATACTAAATATACAACATTAATTCTTAATAAATTTGTTATAATAATACATTATAACATTATATCAGTAATGTTAATTATTAGCTAGTGAATTACAGAATATGTGGTTTTAATTTTATATCCCACATGGATAACAGTCACACTTTTGTGAGAAAATCATCCCTATTTCATTCAAAGGTGATATACACACTTCATACGTTCTTTGGTCCCGCGTCTGGAAGAGAATAGTACCTGGAGAACAGTAAATGCCCGATATAAACCTTTGAGTGAATAAATAACTGAATGCTTTCAAGAACTACACCTTCCTTGTACTTGCAGACTTGTCGGAGATGCAATGGCAGATGGTAGGACAGGTTAGCGGAAGTGCTGTGGTACCAGACGGGGATGTGAGCCGGACCTACCAGTCCACAGCTGTCAAACACTCAGAGGTTCATACCAGGGGGAAGTAGGGCAGAGTTCTTAAACTTGGGTTGTAATTAATTAATTTAATTAATATCAGCTTTGGCTTGTTGTAGCTAAATGGGATTAATATTACCCATTTTATAGAATTTAAAGGATAAATGAGTTCATTTATTAAAAGTCAGATAAATAAGATCTTAATACATACTAACCACTCTTTTAATAGGAGCAATTATTAATTTCATCACCGTATACTACACATTATAGACCTATCTGGTTAGCTTTGTAAATTTACTTAGCCTACCAATGATTTTTCTCAACAAAAATATGACATAGTAAAACATTTTACCTTCTTACAGAAGAGTGAAATTATTTGAATATGTAACAATACTTGTTTGTCGTAGTCTATTCAGGCTACTCTAACAAAATGCTACAGAGTAGGTAGCTTTTAAAGAAAAGAAAGCTGCTTTTCACAGTTTTGGAGGCTAGAGGTTCAAGTGCCAGGTACTAACACGGTCAGGTGAGTGCCCTCTCCCAGGTTGCAGATGGTTTGTAATATCCTCACATGGTGGAAAGGCCTGGAGACCTCTGTGATTTTTTTTGTTTATAATAACAGAACTAGTCACATTCATGAGGGCTCCACCACCATAACCTACCCACTAATGCTGTCACTTTGGGGGGTCTGAATTTCAACATATGAATTTTGGAGGGACACATTCAGATCACAGCACTGATGAGCAGTGGGTTTGAAAACCATAATTCCCATCATGCATGTAATACTTGTAAAGGTGGATTTGCATTTCAGGTTGTACAGTCAACAACTGTTTTTGGAACCCAGAATACCATCGTGGCAAAGCCATTTGGACAATTTTATATCGCTTTTCTCAATCATCTGCCTTCCCTTCTTAGTTTAAAATTTTATTTTTTCATTTTGAATACTTTTAGTGCTAAGAAAATTGCAAAAAAATCTAATTTTCAGACATGTCCAAGCTTTGGGATTTTACATAGGTAGAAAATAAAGGCTGGACACATGACAGTGAATAGTTGCTATTTTGCTTGCTATTTCACATGGCATTACACATAAACTGCATGTAGTATTTTTATTACATAAAATACAGCTGTCACAGGTCCTGCTCCTTAGGTGGTTAGTTTTCAGACAGGTGGTGAATACTGAATTTGTGAAAAAAATGAAAAGGGTAGTGAAGAATTCCACAGATTAGAATATCAGCAAACATATATGTTGTTTAAATGGTTTTAATGAGTTTGAGGGGCTAGCAATGGGTGGTAATAGAATGGTTTTGGAAGGAAAATCAGACAAAAAAGTGGGAGCTATCAAGCCATGGAAGAAACCTTAAATGCATATCCCTAAGTGAAAGAAAACAGTCTAAAAGGGCCACATACTATAGTACTCCAACTATATGACATTCTGGAAAAGACAAAACTATGGAGACAGTAAAATATCAGTGATTGCCAGGAGTAAGGGGATGAGAGAGGGAAAAATTGGTTGAACACAGATGTTTAGGGCAGAGAAATCATTCTGTATAATAACTATAATGGTAGATACGTTTGTCCAAACCCACAGAATGTGCAACACCAAGAGTAAACTCTAATGCAAATGAACAACTTTGGGTGACACTGATGTGCCAATGCAGATTTGTCAGTTGTAACAACTATACCACTTTGGTGAGGGATGTTAATGATGAAGGAAGCTGCGTGTGAGTACAGGCAGGGAGCATATAGGAAATTTTTGTACCTTTTGCTCAATTTTGCCATGAACCTAATAACTGCTTTAAAAATATATTAATAAAAATTAGGAAAACAGATGAACAAAGTATGGTCTCTAACTTTGCAGAGCTTCCCATTAGTATAGCGGGAAGAACACTGGTTGTGAAGCGAGCTCTGGGTGTTAGTTTTACTTCTACCACTGAAGTCTTCTGGGATCTCATATAAATCATTTAATTTCTCTGGGAATCTTCCAGGATAATCCAATTCTCCATCATCAACATCATCATCAGCAGCAGCAGCATCAATCATCATCATCATTATCATCCTATCTTCACCACCTTAATTCAGTCCCTCCCTCATTTTCTCCTACTTGGATTACCACAGTTATATGAATTTTATGCCTCCTACACTCAAACTTAATCAAGACCTATTGCCAGAACAATTCTAAATGTGCATATTCTGTTTAAAATTCTTTAATAATATCTCAACTATAAGTGGAACCTAATCAACAAAACAAACAAGCAAGCAAAATATAACCAGAGACATTGAAACTAAGAACAAAATGACAGCAACCAAAGGGGAGGGGGAGGGGATAATGGGGGAGAAGGGACTTTTAGGAACAGGTATAAAGGACACATGGACAAAACCAAAGCAGGTAGAATCGAGGGTGGGAGGTGGGGAGGGCTGGGGTGGGAGTGAGTGGTGGGAGGAAAATGGAGACAACTGTACTTGAACAACAATAAAAAAAAGAAAATAAATAAAAGATATAGTGGTATTTCTCAAAGATCTAAAATAAAATTCTTTAATAGCATCTAATATCTTCAGTATCGATCCAAACTCTTTAACACATTCTTGAAAGTCCTTTAGGATCTGACTACTAAACTCTTGTTTTTCCAGCACTTTATGGTGAATGTCCTGTGCTCCAGTCATCCTGAATTTCTTCCTTACATATCCTTGAAGATACCATGCTCTTTCATGTGCCTGGATCTGGACACATTTGCATTTCTCTGCCAGAAATTCCCCATTGTATTTTTCTTGATCAAGAAAACTCTGCAAAAGAATTTTGGAAGACTTCTTTGATCCCTGCAATTTAAATTACTTATCTCTCTCTCTTTTTTTTTTGCCTCTAGCCAGAGATTTCTCACGTGGTATTTTCAAAATATATTCTAGACTAATTCAGTTACCTACCTATTCATCACCTGAACCTAAACAACTAAATTCTGGCTGGAGAAATACCCCACAACCAAATCTAAAGCTTTCATTTTGAAGTTAACATGAGTATCTTCAGATGGGCTCTCAACATTGCCTATAAGTCCAAATCCCTGTTACATTTCTCTAGAAAGGTCATTTTTTTCATATAATGATAACCATTAATTACATTTTTCTTCTACTTCTTAAGCCTCTTGTATTCCTCTCATTTGCTTCATATTTCATTGATATCATAGAGGCCCTGATTTTTGGCCCATGTCAAAATCTAGTCCTTTACATAGACTTAAAATACAATTTCTAGACTCATTCTCAAGACCTTCATTTTTCTTTATAATCTTTTCATTGTTTTCTTGTCTATTCTTCCCACCAATTTGGAATGCTATTATGTAGATGCATATTCTTTTATTTCCTTGTTCCTGGAAAACACTAATTATTTACTATATGTAACAGATTTATGGTAGGTTCAGGTAATGCAATTTTGACTTCAAGGGCTGTCAAAGGAGGAAATACAGATGTTTAAACAATAAATAAAATTAAATGCGATATGATCCATGTAAACTTTAGGTCAAGTAAATCTTTTTCTTAAACTTACATTTAAGCTGAAATCCAAGATGTTTTGGATTTACCCAGGAAAGGAAGTGAAATTGTGTGTTTCCACATGAGAAAACAGCATGTACAAATGTCCAGAGGCCATAGGGTATATTCACTATTTAATGAACTGAATGAATCAACGTGACCAATACGCTTTTGAAGAGAATGACCGAATTGGGGAGTTAAGGTGATGAACTTCCCAGAGGTTGGTTTGGGAATTTAGGTTTTTACCTAAGATCAATGAAAATCTATTTAAGGATTTTAAGCTTGGACTAACGTGCTTGAATTTATTTTTAAAATGTTTCTTTCAACACAGGAGCTGAATTGCTTGCATCAGATCAAAAGTGAATTTAGGTGGATCAGATAAGAGTTTCTTGTGATAGTCCAGGATGAAGTAATGTCCCATTAGTATGGAACTGAGTCTCTTTACCAAATAGAGAACAACTGAAGAAGCCATGTTAGTGAAGAAGACAGTCTAAGGAGAGGACAAAAAAATGACGGGAGATAGAAACGACTTTCTTTATGGGAAAGTCAAAGAAGAGAAGTCTGGAAAATAAAGTAAGAAGGAGAAAACAGAGATAGGAGAATCTTTAGTAGAGTAAATATTACTGAAGATTAGAAAACTTGTTGCAAGAGTAAAAACTTGATTATCAATAGGGTCACAAGTTTCAAGAGAATTATAAGACCCCAAAGAAAGTGATTTTAAATAGAAAGGTGGTCAAAGACTACGTTCTGTAAAGTTCTAGGAAATGAGGTATCCCAGCACCTTTCACGAGTATCAGCCTATTGAACACCTACTTTATGTTGAGTTGCAACTTTGGATGTTTATAAAGGCAAAAAGACAGGATATTCAACATATCAGGATTTGCTCAGGACAAATTTCACACTTGGTTTTGCAAAAGCAGTCATGGGGGAAGCACTCAATTTTCTAAAAAAATAATAATAAAAAATTCAGTGTGTATTAGAGGCCTTGTTTATAAATTTTAAAATGAACTAAATTACTCTTAAGATAAATGACATTTTTTTCTGACTAAGAAGAGCCTGTGAATTCTGAAAATCAATGGGCTCTTTTGAAGCCTATATAATGTTTAAATTATAGCTTTTGGTTAGCTACAAAGACTTACTCAAACACGAAATAAAAATTATCAGATAAGAAAGCTTTAATAACATGGTCACAATGTGAATGTTTTATGAATAAATTTATCTATCTGTGCGAAGACTCTTAGTAATAAATAATTTATAATAAAATTTCCTTGGTATGTAGTAGGAATAGCTAAATAAATTCAGTGTCCACGTTGCTAATGATCACTTAATGATCATAGCCTTTTTCAACTAGCAGCTTCATAAATGTTTGGTGAGTATAGTGTAGGATTAGGGTATCTTTATGCATACTAACTTAATGTTGTGCCTCTACAGTCAGGTTTAGTAAAATATGCTTCCAACTCATAATCTCTGGTTTCTGTGTAATTAGGGCAATGCCAACCAGATGCCCCAGAGACTCTTATCCATGTGAGTAACATGACAGAAAGCTGAGGGGGAAAAGTAGAGAGGCATCAGAGGGGCCCTTCACAGGGGGCTCCAGTTTCAGAAGCACTGACATTTCAAAATGAAGATTTCTAAAATGTATATTTTCCAGGCCGTTGGATCCAGCACAAATTCTCTGAAAATGTGGTACATTTCAAAACCTCATCCAAAAGGGAAAAAAGACATTTTGCCAATTACATCAAATTCTTGCCAGTCTGGCACAGCTTTAATTTAGGCCAGCCCAATGTAGCACCGTGCTAATCCCATACATCCACTATATGAAAATCGCTTAATAAAATAATTGTTTTAAAAAACATTAATATAAATGACCAATTTAGGAAACAGATGAATACCATCTTTTTTCTTGTAGCTTTACCACAAACATCTTGGAAAAACATGGGTTTTCCCATCTGCTACAAATTAATGTGAATCAGATCCTACTAGTTATATTGCCTTTTGTCAATTCTGGATGCATAAAACACACAATCCGAAGTGAAGGTAAATAAGATGCCCTGCCATTCTCTGTATGCTAAGGAGCTCACTCTGTTAAGTAGACTGCAGTGCACCCTGGGAAATGTTGGATCTGTGCCTGCAGTTCTATTTGTTCAAATAGCTAATGTTGAAAGCCTGCCCAACCTCAGATGTAGATTGGAAGATACAAAGCAAGCAATTTAGATTTTCCAAATCATCAGTCTCTGTTAAAGCAGGGAGGAGTCCAGCAATGACAGATTCCTCTAATTCTTAAGTAAGTAACCCCATGGGACCAGGATCATTTGAAGAAACTCAGCCTCTTCTCTAAGCTAATTTGAGAAAGAGAGAGAGAGAGAGACACTCCAGGGGTAACAGGAAAATGCTTGCTATCATCATTTCCCAACATCTGTGCCTATTGCTGCCTCTCCAACACGAACTTCCCGATTTTGTGTCCCAGCTGCGATGAAGCTGGCAGTTGTTATGGCAAGAACTCTCATGTATACTGCATAAAGCTCCCAGGACCGGTGCTAAGAGTCCAAAGCCTTTCACAAAAGTAAACCTTCACAGGCAGCACCCTAATGTTTTCAAAAGTATAACAACAACTGCAAATCCGGGCAGTCCTATGGGCAGGTACAGCTGCATCTGAAATAAAACAAATCACAGATAAATGCTATTCTTGTTTTGGAGAGCAACACAAACTGAGATAATATGCCTAGAAATATTATTTGATGGGATTTGTATTTATATTTGGAAATTCTAACAGCGATTTGTTAGGTATAAGTATTCTATGTTGACATGTGTTCTCAGGAAAATTTTTTACCAGCATAGGACTGGACTGCTCAGGGTGTGCTTTATTTCCAAGATATCATAAAAATGATTCAAGTCGGGATTAGTAAGAAAACATTAATTTGTCCTACAGTGTGTTATAACATATATCAAAGATATGTTAAATTATTTTAAAATAGATATCTGGACAAGCATCTCAGTAATTTTCAGGTGTGTTTGTGAGAAAATACTTTAGAAAGCTAGCAAACTTTACACTGTATATGAATTGTCTCCAAATAATTATTTCACATCAATCCAGAGTTTATGAAACAGACAAACACAAAAGCACCAAGGCTTACAGTAACTAAGCCAGCATACAAATCCACTTAGTTAAAATAATCACTCATTTATACTAATTGCACACCTGATTCTAAAATAAAACTCACAAATTAAAACTTGAAAAGTAGAAAGTTAAGTCACTGCTGGCAAGGAGTGCAATGTATCTGTCATGATGGTCTTCTGACCCTAAGTTTTACACATGTACTTGTTAATATCAGAACTCTCAGGTCCATTATTTTTCCAGGACTCTCTGTTTTCCATATAGTGTTAAATGTGTCAGCAACTTGAGTGACTACTTTCTAGAACTCTCTGCCCAATATTAAACACCTTATATCTTTTTCTCTATTCTATTATTTTGCTCTTCCCTTACTTAAAAAAGTATTTGCATTTGTACATGATGATAGGAAAATTAATGAATATATTGAAGAAAAATTTTACAGCTGGGCTATTAGTCAATTCCAAATGCATACACTGACTCTGTGCAAGGCATTTTGTTGCATGTTAGTAGAGTTTTTAAGAAAAAGTCAAGTGTATATCTGTCCCTTGATCAGTTTGAACTCTAGAGGTATTGGAAAAATAAGCATATAACTTATTTATGCAGCACAGTGCATATAAAAAGTTCAGAATTTTTAGGGTGGTCAATTAATAGTTTTGAAAGATTATAGACTTTATACTTCTAATCACCATGTTCAAATCAAATTAAATGACTATCAGCTATGTAATGGTGGAAAAACCTGGTGAACAATTATCATCTTTGCTGTGTGGAATAGCCCTCCTCTTATTTTGTGTACATGCTCTTCCTGTGATTTTATGGTGCAGCCCTGCAATCTCAGTAGGGCAGCATCATGGGTCACAGGGAGGGGTACATGATCATGTCTGGGCCCAAAAGTAATTCCCTAGTATTTTTTAAAAATCTGTGGCGTAGATTCCTTTTTTAATAGGCAAAATGCCATATAAAGATTATAATTATAGTCACCTAAAATCTCAAATGCTCTGGTCCTGGCTGGGTAGCTCAGTTGGTTAGAATGTCATCCCAACACACCAAGGTTGTAGGTTTGATCTCTGGACAGGGCACATAAAGATGGAGCAACCAATGAGTGCATAAATAAGTGGAACAACAAATCGATGTCTCTCTCTCCCTCCCTTCACCCCTCCTTTCTTCTTTCTCTCTAAAATCAATAAATAAAAATTAAAAAAAATTAAAATCTCAGTTGCAAGCATATACAGACAACTGGCATGAACAAAATAAGACAGTGTTTAGAAAGGAGAAGAAATAAGAAAGAATCTTACAGTGCATAGGTCCCGAGTTACAGTTATTTCTCAGCTAGTTTTCTTCAACTTTTCACAAAGTTTAGTAATGTGAACCAATTAAGTCACTTTTTCCATTAATACCAGCGTATTTTGTTTCTCTTTTACTTCTATCCAAATAACTTTAATACAGGCATAAATGATTTATAACTTTTGATATGCTAAAGTCTGTTTTCTAATTATTACTTGAATAAAGCACACATGTGCACACACATTTTTAAACTTAAAATAACCCACTCATAGAAAAAAGTGACAAAATAATTCCTAAATAACTGCTGTGAAACAGAATTAAATTCAATAGAAAACATAAAATTCATGTATGAAAATCCAGAGGATTAGAAGAATACACAGACAAAGAACAAAAGTCAGAAATTATGTATCAAGATGATTTTGGAAAGACTAAACACAAACATTTTAATATAAATGTGAATCAGTAAAACAAATGAGCTAAAAATCATTTACTTTGGGCTAAAATATCAAAATCCTAACATTATATTCTATTTATATCAAAGTCACCTAATATATAAGATGATTAAGATTCCTGCATTTATCTCTCAAATGATGTGTATTTCTCTTGAATAGACTAAAAGATATAATTGTTTTTCAAAGAAAATTCTTGTACTGGCTCTGAAAAGTGGAAAAGATAACCATTAACATGTAAGAAACTTCAATTTCTACAAGAAAAGTTGGGACCGATATGAAGTGCATATGAATTTCTGTGTTGTTAATGTAATACAACTTTCAGAGCAGCAACCAATATTTATTGGGCAAAGTAATTGGAGGACATTTAAAAATGTTTCAGGATTCCCGGAATACACTAACACTCTCACCTAATCCTCTTGAAAATTTTTAGTTATTTATTTGTGCCCAAATAACAAGACTTTATTTTATTTCATATTATTTCATTTTATTTCTTTATTTTTAATTGAATTTATTGAGGTGAGTCTGGTTAACAAAATTATACAGATGTCAGGTGCACAATTCTATAACACATCACCTGCACACTTTGTTGTGTGTTCATCACCCCAACTCAAGTCTCTGTCCATCACCATTTACCCGACCCTACACTTCCTCCAATCTCCAACCCACCCTCCCCTGGCAAACACCACACTATTGCCTGTGTCCCTGAGTTTTTGGGGTTTTTTTTTCTCTTTTTTTGCTCAGTCTTCCAGTCCCCTCAACAGCCTTCAGCCTGATCTTTATCTATGAGTCTATTTCTAGAAATAAAATTTTAATAAGTAATCCAGAAACTAACAGTGGGATCATAATTAAGAAGCCGAGAATGAGGAGTAGTTCCAACAGAATAGTAGCTCAGCCAACACACAGCAATTCCCTTCTCTCTGCAGTGGTCCACAGAAGAGTTCTGTGACTCCTCTCTGTTTTGTGTTTCTAACCCCTATGTTACAGTTGATTGGTCATGTGATAGTCACCTGACTCAATATAGACAAAATACAGTCTATCAAAAGGCACTCTCTAGTAGACAAAGTCCCCAAATAGCCCCAGATTTGTTGATGACACTGGTTTATACTCTTGGAGGAGTCATCTATGGTAGGAAAGAAAATAGGTAATCCAAGAAAAAGATAAAGGATTATAAAAAGGGAGAGTCTCAGTATCCTCTAAGTCCCTCAGCTATGACCCTGTATTAACAACAATTCTGCAGGACTATATAATATCCTGCCAATAAATCCCCTTTTATCTTTAAGACAGAGTTCTGTTCTCTGTTGTACCCAAAAAAGTCTTGCCTAATACATGGTATCACAAATAAAAGACAGTAAATAGTGCAAGTGGCTGAGATGAGGTAGGATAAGGGACACTGAAGCAGTGGAACAGAAAATAACTACAGGTACTTTTGAGCATTTATTTAAAACTGTTTTCTTAAGCTTTATTTGTTTATTTTTATGAACACTAGCGTTATTAACTTTTATTAGAGACTACTATTAGATGGGTTGAAATGAGTTTAATGGTCTGTGGACAAATGGAGATATCTATTACAGTGGTAATATAGTCGTCTCTCAAAAGCTGATTAACAGTGCCGGAAAAGTCAAATAAATTTGTAGTAGAATAACAGACTTCAAAATTTTTATACAAAAGTTCACGTGAAAAATTTTTATAAAACTATATTTTGTACCATTGTAACTTGTTTGGTTTTTGACGGATTCTCCTCACAAAAGACACATGCTCATTTGGATCATTATACATGTTGGTTATAACATCATTACCTCCCTCAACCCCCTTTCAGTAACTTACACATAATTTGTAGTTTTTTAAACCCAATTTTGCAGGGAAATACCACAACTCCCTTTCAGTAACTTATAAATAATTTGTAACCTTCTAAATACCAATTTTGTGGGAAAAGTGTTTCCCTACAAACACACACACATACACTCTAAATGATGATTTATAACTATAGCAGCCATCGGGGCAAGCATCCAAGCATTTTATAAATTAAAACACGTTATCCTCAATTTTACTTATACCACCAGAAAATCACAGTCACTTTCTTCTTGTTGGGTAGAATCCAATAAGATCTCCAAGTATGATAGATATTTTTTCTTTGCCAAAATTTAAACAGTCTTGCCAGGTGTGAGCCTTCTGCTAGGATGGGGCCAAGGTCAATAATTTATTCTTAATTTTCTGTGGTATGTAGTGAAGGAGAAGGATGCTAAGAATGCCACTATATTTTTGGCATAGGGTCATTCTGTAAGTTAAGGAATACTGAAGAAAGAAAAATTGTAGGAGAAAATATGATGTTTAAATATATGGAGTAAGTAATTTGAAATATTTTGGAGGTCACATTCATCCAGTTTACGGAGTTCCTACTTAGTGCAAGATCACACATAAAGTGTGCTGTTTCATAGTCTTGAAAAAGCCATTAACTTGTCTACCTGAGTTCTGTTCTTGGCTCCCTGAGTGACACTGGTAGAAATTTAACATTTTTTTTCCTAGCCACAATTTTTTTACTGTATCTTTTAACCTTTTAAGGTATAAGGTAACTTAAATAGGTCTATATAGGGATATATTACTGTATTTGCTCAAATATCTTATACACAGAAATTAGGGATAAAAGAAAACATGGAGAGTGAAACAATTCACAAGTCTGACATAAGTGAGAATGGGAAAAGCAGAACCAGTTATTTGGACTTTTCATTGGTTTTACTGAGAAAGAAATGGAAAACAATTGTTCCCAAAGTAATTAATTTGATTTGTCAAATTCTAGGTATAAAACTATAAAATGTGGTTGTAGCCAAATGAGGAGCAAAAGTTTTATGCAATGACTATATAGTATTAGAATAAGAATTAGAGTAACTAGGTTCAAATCCTGACTCCATGATTAATTATAGTTGTGAGACCTTCAAGATGGTGCCTAATACCTTGGTGTCTCTTTTATTCTCATAGGGTTGTTTTGAGGATAAAATAAAATAACACATATAAAATGCTTAAAATAGAACACTAAATGCACTGGAAAAGTCTGAGTGAAGTTTGTCATTTAACTGCTTGCAATAACAATAAGTTGTATGGTTAAGAAATATTTGGCTCAGTAAAAATTGTGTAACTCTTAGCCAATAAAAGTCAGATTGCTTTAATTAATGTGTACATAATAATTAATAAGTTTACACAAGACTCAAGCATAATAATACAATAAATGTGATTTAACCAAAGTACACACAAAAAAGTCTCCCTAATAAGGCATGCTATTATAAATATTTAACAACTGACCAACTCAGAACATATGCCAAGCACTTCACTATAGTGGGGCAAAGGGCTGATAAGCCCCAGCCCATAATCATAAAAGAAAAGCTCAACTGTAAATGAAGATATTGATGAAGAGAGACAAAAATGAACAGAATAAGCAATATTGCCTATGAATAAAAAGTATGAAAGCTGTGTGTGTATAAAATTAATTTTAGGCTGCCATGCTAGTTCCTTGGTGTCCTGGTGCAAAGTGACTTCAACAAAACAGACATCAAATAAACAGTTAAGCTCTTCCAAATCACCTTCAATTTCTTCAACACTCCAGGCTCTTTACCCCTTCATAGCCTTCAAACATGCTGTTTTTCATCCCAAGTAATTTCTAGTCATCTGTCAGAGCTCACTTCAAATGCCAGTCTCTAAAGAAAATGGTTCCCAATTCTTAATACCCAAACTCCAAAATTCCCCCTGTAATCCCTCTGCAGAGACCTCTATGGTATGAAACATCCTCTCATAATGATACCTTTGACACCATGGATGCTCTTCTTTATGTAAGAGGGTCTCACACCTGGTGGTGGGGGCTTTGGAATATGCTAGGGCAAGTTTGGTGATCAAATTTCACACAGCCAGAACTTAGCAAGGCTAGAGAGTACTCTGCAAAGGCAACCTGCTGAGTCCATAAAGCACCAGTTCAAATTTTGGGTCTTACTTTAAATTTTATGGGGTGATAAAATATATAATCTCTCCTGCTACCTGGTTTTGTAAATAAAGTTTTATTGGAACACTGACATGCTCATCCCTTTCTGCATTATTTATAGCTGTTTTCATGTAATAAAAGCAGAATTGAGTAGGGCCCACTAAACCCAAATACTTGCCCTCTGAACCTTTACAGAGAAAGTTTGCAAACTCCTTTAAGCCATCACAGAAACTCTCTGGTTCTCTGACTTAAACTGAATATAAAGTCCTGAGCTTGTTGTTTTCTTCCTAAAAACTCTACAGAGCAGACAGAAGCAACCATATCACTAGAGAGCATCTGAGGAACCTATTTTCACCATTGTAAAACCACCTGACAAAGCCTTGCTATCCATAGACACATCCTCTCTGATGTCCACAGATAATAATGTAATTTTTTGACATAATATGCCAAGAATACTAGTATCACATTTTCCATTGGTAATTAAGTGCATTCAAACCTAATTAGACAGGGAGTCTCAGATTCTAATCACCAAGTTTTAGTTTTGTGGTAGCTCTTAGAACCAAGTGATCTTTTAGTTAGGGTTTCATTAAAACCACAAAAATGACACTAGATGTTAAAAGAGAGGAAATGAAATATAACAAAATGTTTACAAAGATACTAAGAACTAAAGGAGCAACAAGAAAAAAGTTTTTTAGGAGAAATAGTTACTAAAAATGGGTTTGGTATTTTTATAGGGAATACCCAGAGCAGCCTGAACAACCATTGGCACGGCATGGTCCTACATCATCCCTGCTTCTTACCCTCCCACCAATGTCAGAGCCTAACGGGAAACCAGCAGACAAAAAGTCTTCAAAATGTCCTTTCTCGGGCTTCTCACCAGGGAATGAAGAGGAACCCGCTGAAAACTTAATGTGAATTCATGGAGGTCAGTGACAGTGGGCCTGGTCTGCCAAGAACACTACTTGTTCTATGTTTTACTTAATAAAAATGCTAGATGTGGTTTCAAAAGTCTGTAAAATGGAAATAATAGTTTCTATACTTAGAATTTTTATGATAGTTAAAATGTTGAAATAGTAATATTTCAAGCAATGTCTACCATATAGTTAGTATTATATGTGTTGGTTTTATGGTGATCATAATGGTGATTTGGTGGCCATTGTTACTTGTTCTCTCTTGAACTGTTATGATTGGGTGTTGACTGTTTTGGATTAGACCTTTATTTGTTTAATAAATGTATTTCTGCTTTTAAATCTCTAAAAATGTAGTTTTTAGTTTTTTGGGGAAGTTTTCTTCACCTTGTTGCTTTTGTTTGTCTTTTATTTTGAATTGTTTTTCTCATAGACATAGGTCATCCTTGATTGTCTCTTATATTTAAGAATAAGATATAAAAAACTGGCAGATTTGAATGTATGCGTGGGGCTTATCATTTGCAGTACTGTCTGACTGGCCTCTACTGTTGGAGAGTCCTATTTCCATGAACTTTAGGAGCATTCATTTAGGCTAGTCATATTCTCCAGATAACAATCTTTTCTAATATAGAAAATACTCACTGGCTGCCTGCCTTTTCAGAGCCAAGTCTTGGCAGGAAGCTGGATATTCCAATATTTATCATGTATAATTTTACTTAGTTTCTTGTTTTTAGTACAATACCCTGCACACCTTTCTATGCCCACAAGTCCAAAGAAACAATTCGAAGAATGGTCTTTTCTTTGCTGCCAGGTTGGTAAAAGGCATCATGCAGATACATGGGGTAGAGGATAAAACAGCTTCTTAAACTGACTTTAAATTCCTTTTATTTATTTATTTATTTATTTATTTATTTATTTATTTATTTTTTAGATTATTTATTTATCTTTAGAGGGGAAGGGTAGGAGAGAGGGAGAGGGAGAGAAATATCAATGTATGGTTGCCTCTCGTGTGTCCCCTGCTGGGAACTGGCCTGCAACCCAGGCATGTGCCCTGACTGGGAATCGAACCTCGATCCTCTGGTTCGCAGGCCCGCGCTCAATCCACTGAGCTACACCAGCCAGGGCTAAATTCCTTTTATTTTTAGTCTCACTTTTACTGTCATATTCAAAGACAACCAGTATCTCCAAATTCTGAAAATGTAAAGAATTCTGTGGCTGTTTCATGGTTCCCAAATGTCTGCCAAAAATTTATTACTAGCTTCAATCTCATTTTCTGTATTAATCACTCATTCACCTGGTTTCCAGTTTTCAACAAATGTTGTTTCCTTTTTGTTCTCTTACTGACCTATGCGTTAAAAGTACTGTCATTTTTTTAAGTATTTGGGAGAGAATACAAATTAAATGTGTATCCTAAATTCATTGTTTCTAACAAAAGTTTCCAACAAAAACTGTGAGTATGTGTGTAATGTAAGTCCCTGCATCTGCCAGTATTTGCCAATATTTGTAACAATCTCCTTCTGAGTCAGTGTGCGGGGGCTCCACCCCCAGAGCCCCATCCCTCCAACACTGATGAAAGTAAAACTACCAAGACATGATCTGCTTGGGGAGGAGAGGTGGCCAAACTCTCAAAGGAGAATGACCCAGAGCCCCTTCCTCACTGGGCTTTTATTGGTTCCAATACACAGGAATACAGGTTTAACATTTCAAAGAAATCTGAGGGCTTAATCTGAGTCAGTGTCTGTCAAGAAAGGGGGTTGCAAAACTTTGGGAGACATATCCATCTCCTCCTGGGACGCTTATCATTTAAATGAGAGCACTCTTAGCAAACAAAGCAGGTTTCACAGTAGTTTACGAATCCTTTTTTATGCCCGATAGCCTGGGGAACTGTTCTGGTCCACAGAGGGCTGCACTGCTCGCAGTCATAGTTTCAGGCTTTAAGCAGATTAGGCCCAGGAAGCAGTAGACAACTCCCAGATGGAAATGGGGACTCCGGCTAAGTCAGAATAGCTGGGGGAAGGGGGGGGCAAGGGTCCATCACCCCCTCTTTGCTGCAGCCCCCTGAGTCCTTCCATAAGGGCCTCCCAAGTGGTCGTGTCTGGCTTAGGTTGCCCCTCCCGTGAGGAGTCTTACCCGTCATTGACTAACGGACTAAGCATTGGGGCCAGACATGGAAGAGGCAGAAGCAGCACTCCTGACAGGGAGATAAGCTTTGTTTCCTTAGTAGCTCACGTCCTCTTGACAGAACAGACCCAGATGAAGTGGGTCCCTTGGCTCTTACACAGCCCATCATGGGGTGAGGGTTACAATTCCTGAAACCAGGCTGAACGGTCCGCAACAAGGCAGCATCCTTACTGCAACAAGTTTCAAAGGAAAGAGGGCATAGAAGCAACTTTTTTCTTCTTATTTTTATTATATTTTTTCATTACCATTTATCCCCCTTACACCCTCTTCAATCTCCACCCCACCTCTCTCCAGAAATCTCCACACAGTTGTTCATGTCCATGAGTTTTTTCTCTCTTTTTTTTGCTTGATCCCTCCACCCAACACAGTCCCCCATGAGCTGTCAGCCTGCTCTTTATCATTGAGTCTCTAATTTACTTGTTAGTTCAGTTTGTTCAGTAGATTCCACGTATGAGTAAAATCATATAGTAACTCTCATTCTCTGATGGGCTTATTTCATTTAACATAATGTTCTCTAGGTCCATCCATGCTTTTATTAAGGGTAACATTTTCTTCTTTTTTTAAGGCAAAGTAATATTCCGTTGTATACATATACCATAGCTGTTTAATCCATTCATCGACTCATAAACACTTGGGCTGCTTCTAAATCTTGGTTATTGTGGATAATGCTGCAATGAACAGCAGGTGCATATATTCTTTTAAATTACTGTTTTATATTTCTTCAGATAAATTACCAGAAGTGGAATCACTGGGTCATAAGGCAGTTCCACTTTTAATTTTCTTGAGGTAACTCCATACAGCTTTCCATAGTAGCTACACCAACGTATAATCCTACCAATAGTGAAAGAAGGCCCTTCTTTCTCCACCTCCTAGGCAACCCTTGTTGTTTGTTGATTGATGATAGCTATTCTGACATGTGTGGCGTGATATTTCATTGTGATTGTAATTTGCATTTCTCTGATGATTAGTGATGTTGAACACCTTTTCATGTCTGTTGGCCACCTATATATGTCCTCTTTGTGCTCATTTTTTAATTGGAATGTTTGGTTTTTCTTGGTGATGAGTTTAAAAAATTCTTTATAAATTTTGTATATTAAACTTTTATCAGATATATTGGAAAATATGTTCTCCTATTCAGTGGTTTGTCTTTTCATTTTGTTGATGGTTTCCTCAGCTGGGCAAAAACTTTTTAGTTTGCTGTAGTCCCATTTGTTTATTTTTCTTTTGTTTCCCTTGCCTGAAGAGATATATCAGAAAAAATATTGCTATGAGCAATGTCCATGATTTTACTGCCTATGTTTTCTTCTAGGATTTTTATGGTTTCAAGTCTAACATTTGTCATTAAACCATTTTGAGATTATTCTTGTGTGTGATGTAAGAAGGTGGTCTAGTTTCAATTTGTTGCACATATGAGGTCCATCCAGCCATTGTTAATATAATGAGAATGGTTTGCATGATATTGATGTAACCTGGAAGCCAAGGAGAGTGGATTGGAATGAGCATGAGTGAACAATGATGACTTGACTGTACTAGTCGGCAGGGGTGGTAGACACCACTGAGTGAGCATATGTACTGTGTGGTCATCACATTCAAAATTATTGAGTGAGTATATCAATGAATCTGCATCAAATTTTGTGTTGAGTTTGAACATTCCTCTGTGGAAACTATTGGGATGACTAAGAAGGCCACAGCTATGGGCAGCTGGTGATAGGCAGCTTCATCATTACAATATCCCTGCTCATGTATCACTCCTTGTGCAGTGTTTTGGTGAAACATCAAGTCACCCAGGTGACTCAGCCTCCCTACAGCCCAGATTTGGGACCCTGCGACTTCTGGCTTTTCCCAAAACTGAAATGACCTTTGAAAGGGAAGAAATTTCAGACTGTAGATGAGATTCAGGAAGATATGACAGGGCAGCTGATGGTGACTGGGAGAACTGTGTGATGTCCCAAGGTGCCTACTTTGAAGGGGACAGAGGTGTTATTTGCTTTATGTACAATGTTTCTTGTACCTTGTGTCTTCTTCAGTAAATGTCTCTATTTTTCATATTACATGGCTGGACACCTTCTGGACAGACTTCATATGTGTCCACTTTTCCCAACATCATTTATTGAATAAACTATCTGTAGCCCATTGTATCTGCTTGCTTCCTTGGTCAAATATTAATTGACTATAAATGCAAAGGTTTATTTCTGGGTTCTCATTCTTTCCCATTGATCTATGTGTCTTTTTTTATGCCAGTGCCATGCTGTTGATTACTATGGCCTTTTAGCATAGCTTGATATTAGGTAGCATGAATCCTCCAACTTTGTTCTTCTTTCTCAAGATTGTTCTTGTTTTTTGGGGTCTTTTGTGGTTCCATATACATTTTTTGGAATACTCATTCTAATCCTGTGAAATACATCATTGGTATGGTTGATAGGGATTGCATCAAATCTGTAGACTACTTAGGTTGTATGGATATTTTAATGATGTTAATTCTTCTTACCCATGAACAGGTATATGCTTCCACTTATTTGTACCTTCTTTGATTTTTTTCTTCAGTGTCTTATAATTTTCCAAGTATAGATCTTTTACATCCTTGGTTAGGTTTGTTCCTATGTATTTTATTCTTTTTGAAGCAATTGCAAATGGGATTGCTTTCTAATTTCCCTTTCTGATATTTCATTATTGGCATATAAAATTCAACTGATTTCTTTGTATCCCAGTACTTTACTGAACTAATTCAACAGTTCTAGTAGTTTTTTTGTGGAATCTTTGGAATTCTTTATATATATGTATTATCATGTAATCTTCAAATAATGATGGTTATTTCTTTCTTTCTTATGTGAATGCCTTTTATTTCTTTTCCTTTTCTGATTGCTATGCCTACAACTTCCAGTACTATGCTGATAAGAGTGGTGAAAGTGGACACCCCTGTATTGTTCCTGATCTTAAGGGGAACACTTGTAGTTTTTCCCCAGTGAGTATGTTGTTGGCAGCGGATTTGTTATATATAACTTTTATTACATTAAGGTAATAAAATGTGCTCTCTATTCCCACATTACTGATCATTTTTGTCATAAATTGGTGCCAAATTTTGCAAATGCTTTTCCTACATCTGTTGATATCACATGGTTTTTATCCTTCATTTTGTTGAATCACATTTACTGATTTGCAAATGTAGTACCAGCCTTGCATTCCTGGGATAAATCCCGCTTGGTCATGGTGTTTAATCTGTTCAATACATTGTTATATTTGATTTGCTAATATTTCGTTGAAAATTTTAGTGTCTATATTCATCAGGGATATTGGCCTACAATTTCTTTTAGGTGTTTGAATTCAGGCATGGTGTGCCTCTCCTTAACTTGTCTTTCATTTCATCTCCACTTGCAGGATAGTTTGCTCCTGCAGTCAGACTTCAGTTCTTTCTTTTGAACTTTTCTAACATAACAAATTAGCACACACCAAATTTGGGATTTTATCTAACATTTTGCCTGAAATTACAACAAATAGTGTATTTCAACTATAGCTACATAGCAAACTTTGTCAGATTTAATTTCAACTCACAGTTATTAGATACATAATCCAAGCCAATTTCACATTATCATTTATGTTATTTTTAGTTTCTAACTGCTGTTTCCAAATTCTGTACAATTTAGGATTATGTTTGCTCATTTTATGTAACTCAGATAACTAGTGGCTTAAACTAATTAAGGAGTCATCTTTCTCATAAAGTTAAAGAATCAAGAGGAAGGCAATCCAGAACTCCTTGCTATTCTTTGATTAACCATACTGAGATCCTATCCTTGTAGCTACCTCATGAACATGATCTTCAGTTATCATATCTACATCCTATTAGGAAAAAAGGAGAAGACCAAGGTACAATGCACTCTGATATTTTTGTATGTGTTGGATATATGAGAAAGCCCTTAATGCATCATACTCATATCTTTGGCTAAGATGATCCCTTAGTACAAGGGATGCTGGGAAAATTGCTACCCTAGACAAAAATGAAAGTTCTTATAGTAAGAAGAAAGTGAATTTTTCATGTCCTAACTGTACTCATTATTATTTCTCTTGTTTGCCCTTATTTGTTGTCCACTCAGCTATCAGTCTGCTTTTTAAAGAAAAAACATATTATATCAGTCCTCTTAAGAAAGCTCTTCAGCCCTGGCTGGTGTAGCTCAGTGGATTGAGCACGTGCCTGCGAACCAAAGAATCGCGGTTCGATTCCCAGTCAGGGCACATGCCTGGGTTGCAGGCCAGTTCCCAGCATGGGACACACAAGAGGCAACCGTACATTGATATTTCTCTCCCTCTCCCTCTCTCCTACCCTTCCCCTCTAAAGATAAATAAATAAAAATTAAAGAAAAATAAAAAATAAAAGAAAGCTCTTCGGTACAATTCTATTGAACTTAGTACAAAACGAAGTTTAAACTCTTTAATGTATTTGTCAAACAAGGACCCCTGCTTTACTCCCAAGCCTCATCTCATGTCACTGTTTCCAGTCACATGGGCTTCCTGTAATTCAGTAGTTAAACATAGCATGCTTTTTCTCACCTCCTGGTTTTCACCCATGCTATTCCTTCTGCCTGGTATAGTCTTGCCCCCACTCATCACCTGAATAAATTCTCATCTTTGAGATATCTATTTTAATGTTATTTAGTTAGAGGTAGCTTCTCCAACTTCCTAAATTAAATTAATTCTCCTATTTCAATCTCTTATAATCCCCTTTAATTTTCATTTATAGCACTTGCAAAAGTATGTTATCATAAGCTTCTTGTTTTATGCCTGAAATAAGCTTAAAGTAATCTAGCCTGTAGCTCCTAAAAATTGAACTGACAAGGAAACAAGTAACATATATAGCTAGCATTTTATAAAATTTTTAGGTACACACACATCATAACTCAGAGTTTGCCTTAGAAAACTATAACACTGTGAGATCTTTATTTCTTCTTAATCAGTACCGAAGCAGGAGCTCAGACAAATTTCCTTTATTTTTTTCCAGTTTCTGTCTGATGTGATGATCTCTGAGGCAGCCATTTTTCTTCTCCTGATGGTCTACTTTCCACTATAAAAACTTGGTAAAGTGACAGCACTGGGAACTGGGGTTTGAACAGGGGATATACCTGCTGGGATTGTTTTTTTCCCCCCTGTTCTTATCCTTGTGTAGGTTATAGGTCTGGTGTGAATAACAGTTGAGCTGTTTTTTTGTTGGCATGAATCTTTTCTCAGCTTTACAGCTCTTTACAAAGGGAAATGCAAATTATTTACAAACTTTATGTAAAGATTTCTTCTTTGATCAACTATAATGCTACTTTTTGAGTGTCTAAGTTTAACTGACTGCTGCTGTGAGATTATGTGCAATTTTCACTGAAGGTTTTCCAGTACACAAATCCTGTAGGTAACAGAGATGAGAAGTAGCATATACTGGTTGAAATGATCTTTGATTTTAACAATTTTTTTCCTCATGAGTACTAATTGAAAGAGAAAAGATTGGGTTAAATCATGTAGAGACAGCATATGCCATCAACCTTCTGATGACTCTTTAAGTATATGGGCCCTCTTATCATATTTGATGTCACTAGAGGAAGAAACAAACAAAAAAATCCTAATAATAAGAATATACATATTTATATATTTTTATTTTAAAATAGTAATAATAAAACTCATTTATATAATGTATAAATTAGGCATATGTTAAAGAAAAACTCATGGGTATGTGTCTTACACACAAAAATTATACTTAAGATATCTTGGAATTATAAATTAAACTTTTCTGTAATTATTGGCATTAACCTCTTCTACCTTGGTGAAACCAAAATATTATGTATTTTATCATAGTACCTGTAGCATATTATTTTGTGTAATCATTTTTTTGTTTGTATGTCTGTTTTCCAAACCATTCTGCAAGGTCTTTCTGTGCAGAGGAATAATACATATTAAATTTTTGTTGAACTATTTAATTTTCAAATTATATTTTAGAGAAATTTATATTTAATAAATGAAATACATGTTTTTACAAAGTCACTTTTTATTTAAAACAATTTTATATTCTTGTAATACTTTATTTATTTGAAAACATAACTCAGTGATCTTTAAACCCAGTGAGTTTACCAAGTACTAAATATTTCATTAAAATGCTAAATACATTACTTATATCCCAACCCATAGTCAAATATAGGGGCAATTATTGGAAGAGGAATTTGATGACAAATTGGAAGCTATGTATTTGTTACAGCAATTGAAATTTTGCAAATTTCTAAGCTTTCTTTTCCTTTAGGATGTTCCTGAAAGGTATTGTGAGTGTTATTGTTGAGTAGACATTATGAAGCTTCTCTAAAGTTTTCATTTATTACTTCAGAAATACTGATGTTAATATTCATCTACTCTACAACCTTGTACTTGCTTGTTACCAGAAACAGAGTTTGTGAAAATTAAACTATTTTTTTAACTGTCTAGGAACAGGTTGGGTCCATGTTAAGTAAATTACTCAATGATATGATATATATATATATATATATATTTTATTATTGTTCAAGTATAGTTGTCTCCATTTTCCCACAACAACATTCCCCCTCCCCATCCTCAATCCTTTCCCACTTTGGCTTTGTCCATGGGTCCTTTATACATGTTCCCCGATGACACTTGCCCATCTTTTCCCCGTAACCCCCCACCCCCTTCCCCTCTGGTTACTGTCAGTTTGTTCTTTATTTTCATGTCTCTGGTTCTATTTTGCTCGCTTGTTTGTTTTTGTTGATTAGGTTCAAGGCCTGGTTTATTTCACTTAGCACGATGCCCTCCAGTTCCATCCATTCTGTTGTGAAGGGCAGGAACTCCTTCTTTCTTTCTATTGCATAGTATTCCATTGTGTAAATGTAGCACAGTTTTTTTATCCACTTATTTACTGATTGGCACCTAGACTGTTTCCATCACTTGGCTATCATAAATTGTGCTGCTATGAATTTTGGGGTGCATAGGTTCTTTTGAATTGGTGTTTCAGGATTCTTAAGGTATAATCCCTAAGTGGAATTGCCAGATAAAAAGGCAGTTCAATTTTTAGTTTTCTGAAGAAATTCCATACTGTTTTCCACAGTGGCTGCACCAGTCTGCATTCCCACCAACAGTGAACTATGGTTCCCTATTCTCCACAACCTTGCCAGCACTTGTTGTTTGTTGATTTGTTTGTGATGGCCGTTCTGACCCATGTGAAGTGGTATCCCATTGTGGTTTTACTTTTCATCTCTCTGAAAGCTAGTGATGCTGAGCATCTTTACGTATGTCTCTGTATCTTTGGAGAATTATCTGTTCAGGTCCTTTACCCCTTTTTTAAATTGGATTGTTTTTCTTCCTTGAGTGGAGTCATGGGAGTTCTTTACATATTTTAAAGATGAATCCTTGTCTGAGGTATCATTGGCAAATATATTTTCCTATATGGTTGGTTCCCTTTTCATTTCTTTAGCCATGCAGAAGCCTTTTATTTTGATGAAGTCCCATTTCTTTATTTTTTCCTTTATGTCCCTTGCTCTAGGGAACATATTGGTTAATGGAATATTTGAGGCTTTCCTGCATATGTCCTCCTCTGGGACTATCACAACTTACATTTATGTCTTTTATTCATTTTGAGTGTATTTTTGTGTATTGTGTAAGTTGGTAGTCGAGTTTCATTTTTTTGCATATAGCTGTCTGGATCTTCCAACACGATTTGTTGAAGAAACTATTTTTACTCCATTTTATGCTTCTGTCCCCTTTGTTGAATATTATTTGACCATAAAGACATAGTTTTATTTTCGAGCTCTCTATTCTGTTTCATTGATTATGTGGTTGTTCTTATTTCAGTAGCAGACTGTTTTGATTACAGTGGCCTTGTAATGTAGTTTGATATCAGGTATTGTGATTCTTTCTACTTTGCTCTTCTTTCTCAATGTTGCTGCATTTATTCAGGGTCATTTATTGTTGTATATAATTTTTTGAAATATTTGTTCTATATCTGTGAATTATGTCATTGGTATTTTAATAGGGATTGCATTGAATCCAAAAATTACTTTGGGTAGTATGGATCTTCTGATGATATTACTTCTTCCAGTCCATGAACATGGTATATGCTTCCATTTATTTGTTTCTTCCTTAATTTCTTTCTTCAGTGTAGCATAGTTTTCTTAGGACATGTCTTTTACCTCCTTGGTTAGTTTTATTTATAGGTACTTTATTTTTTTTTTGTTGTTATATCAAATGGGATTTTTTCCTGATTTCTGTAACCTCTATGCTTCTCAGATTACTCCAAAAAATCCAAGCAAAGAGAAGACTCCCAAACTCTTTTTATGAGATGAGTATCATCCTAATCCCAAAACCAAATAAAGACACAACAAAGAAATAAAACCACAGGCCAATATTGCTGATGAACACAGACACTGAAATCCTCAACAAAATGTGGGCAAACTGCATCCAGCAATTCAGTAAAAAGCTCGTACACTGTGATCAAGTGGTATTGATCCCAGATGTGCAAGGATGGTACAATATTCACAAATCATTAAATGTAATACATCACATAAACAAAAAGAAAGATGAAAATCACATGATCACATCAATAGATGCAGAAAAAGCATTTGATAAGGTACAGCACCCATTTATGATAAAAACATTCAGCAAAGTAGGAGTAGAGGGAACATACCTTAACATAATAAAGGCCATATATGGAAAACCTACAGCCAACATCATACTCAATAGGCAAAAACTAAAATCTCCCACTAAGATCAGAAACAAGACAAAGATGTCTGTTTTCACCACTTCTATTCAACATAGTATTGGAAGTCCTAGCCACAGAAATCAGACAAGAAAAAGAAATAAAAGGCATCTAAATGGGAAAGGATGAAGCAAAACATTCATTGTTTGCAAATGACATGATAGTGTACGTAGAAAACCCTATAGACTCCATCAAAAAACTACTTGACCTAATTGAATTTGGTACAGTGGCGGGATGCAAAATCAATATTCAGAAACTGAAGGCATTTCTGTACACTTACATGATACATATATTTTTCCCTTTTTAAAATTTTAATTGTTGTTCAGGTACAGTTTTCTGCCCTTTACCAACATCCTAGCCCACCCCCCAGCCTTTCCCACCTCCCTCCCATCTCCATGCCCTCCTGTTATTGTCCATATATTTTTTAAATTGAAGATAAGTTAAATGTACATGTGAGGGCGTAAGATTAATATTAAACATGGTGATACAAATGTTATTTTTAACATTTGCTAGTTCATATTCTCCAAATGTTTCATAATTTGAAGGTATTAATGGAATCCTGTTTATACATATTTGTGAAAATATATACACATATGGTTTTATTTATTTATTTTTCCTGCTTTATTTAGATGATTGAAATATAAAATTGTGTAAATATAAGGTGTAAAATGTATATATTTAATACACTAAGTGATTATTACCGTACTATTAATTAACACCTTTAACACATTACACAATTACCATTTATTTTTTATGATGAAAGCATTTAAAATATAGTCTTAGAACTTTCAAATATATAACAAGTATTACTAACTCTAATCACCATAACATACATTAGATGCCCAGAAGTTATTCATCATAAAACTGGAAGTTTGTATTTTTTTCAGTCAGCATCTCTCTTATTTTCTCATCCTCTCTCCTCTGGTAACCACCATTCTAGTCTGTTTCCATGAGTTTGGATTATTTTTTTTAGTCAACATTTTATTTTTTTTATTTTTATTTTAATTGTTGATCTTGTACAGTTTTCTGTCTTTTACTCCCACCCCAGCCCACCACCCCAGCCCTCCCCATCTCCCTCCCATTTCCACCCCCCCATACTTTTTGTCCATGAGTCCTTTATACTTGTTCCTGTAAACCCTTCCCCTTTTACCCTGAAATTCCCTCCCTTCTCCCCTCTGGTGACTGTCAGCCTGTTCCCAATTTCAGTGTCTTTGGTTATATTATGCTTGTTTGTTTGTTTTGTTGATTAGGTTCCTGTTAAAGGTGAAATCATATGGTATTTGTCTTTCACTGCCTGGATTATTTTGTTTAGCATGATGCTCTCCAGTTCCATCCATGCTGTTGCAAAGGGTAGGAGCTCCTTCTTTCTTTCTGCTGCATAGGATTCCATTGTGTAAATGTACCACAGTTTTTTGATCCATCCATTTACTGATGGGCATCTAGGTTGCTTCCAACACTTGGCTATTGTAAATTGTGCTGCTATGAACCATAAACGACTAGGAATAGCTGAAGCAATTTTGAGAAAGAAGAGCAAAGTAGGAGGGATCACAATACCTGATACCAAACTGTATTACAAGTCCACTGTAATCAAAAGAGCCTGGTATTGGCATAAAAACAGGCACATGGACCAGTGGAACAGAACAGAGATCCCAGAAATAAACCCAAGTCTCTACAGTCAATTAATATTTGACAAAGGGGGCAGCAACATAAAATGGAGCAAAAATAGCCTCTTCAACAAATGGTGTTGGGAGAACTGGACAGCTATGTGCAAAAAAATGAAACCTAAGCACCAACTGACACCATACACAAAAATAAATTCAAGGTGGATAAAAGACTTAAATGTAAGCATGACACCATTAAAATCCTAGAGGAGAACATAGGCAGGAAAATCTCAGATATTTCACACAGCAACATCTTTACTGATATATCCCCTAAATCAAGGTACACAAAGGAAAGAATAAACAAATGGGATCTCATCAAAATAAAAAGCTTCTGCAAGGCTAAAGAAAACAGTATTAAAATAAAAAGAGAACCAACTGTATGGGAAAACATATTTGACAATGATACCTCAGACAAGGGTTTAATCTCCAAAATATATAAAGAACTTACATGACTCTGCTCTAAGAAGACAAACAATCCAATTAAAAAATGGGCAAAGGACTTGGGCAGACACTTCTCCAAGGAGGACATACAGAGGATCCAGAGACACATGAAAAGATGCTCGATATTGCTAGCTATCAGAGAGATGCAAATTAAAAACACAATGAGAGACCACTTGACACCAGTCAGAATGGCCATCATAAACAAAGCAACAAACAGCAAGTGTTGGAGAGGTTGTGGAGAAAAGGGGACCCTAGTGCACTGTTGGTGGAAGTGCAGACTGGTACAACCACTATGGAAAACAGTATGGAGTTTCCTAAGAAAACTTAAAATGGACATACCTTTTGACCCAGCAATTCCACTGCTTGGATTATATCCTAAGAACCCAATCCAAAAGAACCTATGCACCCCTATGTTCAGAGTTTGGATTTTTTTAAATTCACATATAAATGATATTTTATTTGTCTTCCTCTGTCTGGCTTATTTCACTTAGCATAATGCCTTCAAGTTTCATCCATGTGTCATATGGAAGAATTTTTTAATTTCTCATGGCTGGATAATATAATTGTGTGTGTGTGTGTGTGTGTGTGTGTGTGTATCCTTCATCATCTTTATCCATTCATTCATTGATGGGCACTAAGGATGTTTCTCATAAGCAGGTCAAGGTCTCAAATTTTCTTACCTTTCTCACTTTGAGAAAGAAGATATAAAATGTTCCCACTGATAACCTGACTTTTTAATTTTCCTAGCTCTCTTATATACACACACATATCTGTGATTAAAACTAACCTGATTTTCACATGTGATAAATGTAACAGATTTCAAACGTCCATAACCCTTAAAATATAGGTGCTAAGATGTGTATGTATGCTCCTTGACCCACTCTAAAGCAACAAAAATCTTGCTGCAATTTGTCTATACTTGTTCTTAATTACCAAACCTGTATCACCATTTTGCTTCACAGAGATCATTACTATCATTGGAGTAAATCCCTTTATATACTTAGAGAAACTTCAAATTATTCATTCATCTCTATGAGGTTAATATATAAAAATTGAAACATATAGGCAGCTGAAACCAAAATGAAACATTTTTAGAAGAGTGTGTTTATTGACCTGAAAAACCATTCAGTCATTGTGAATGCAGGGGTATACAATATTATGAAATTGTTACTAAATTTTAACATTAGCAATTATGAGAAAATCTAATGCCACATTTTATTAACTACTATAAATATTTAACAATTTTCTTCTTTGTGGATATACTTTATAAAAACAAATAATAAAAGAAATGCTTAAAAAGAATGCTTAAAAAGAAAATCAGTATTTCACAAAATCACTAGCCCTAGAGAAGTTGGTCCCTTATGAAATAGCTGAATAGTATTTATAAGAATGATTTGCATATTGTTTTGGTCTGCAATCAAAAACAACAGAGGAAAAAAGGATGAAATGTCTGTTAGAATTTTTTTATTTGAGTTTTCTTACCTGTATACTATAGCAATTGAATAATATAATTTTTTATTTTCTCCAACATTTTAGGAATATGGCTCATTGTCATAACATGTACATGCTAGATACTTATAAATTATAAATGAGTACATGTTAAATTATAAAACAATGATAGTTAAAGTGATACACTTCCCTACATCCTTATGGGGAAAGGGAGAGTTCCAGATTACCAGCAGGTGAGGGTAGGCTCAGGAATCTACAAGGGGGGATGAAATAATTTGCTGATATCATCAAACTGTGGATTGCTGTGAAAAAAAGTTGCTGCCAAAGACTTTATTCCTTGCTTTTCTGGGGAAATGTTTTTTTTTTTTATTTAATTTTTAAAAAATTATAATAAATTGCTTTAAGTATAAAACAGAGCCAACCAGACCAAGAGTACTTTTGACCTATAATGCAGCAGTATTAATATATAAAACTGAGTGTACTTTGAAACAATCTTGGTGTTCATGAAATTAATATGTTTGAGATTTAGATCTGAACTTGCCAGTAATTGATTGTGTGATGCTCAACAAGTGATGTGCCCTTCCTGGTTTTCATTTTTCTTGTCTGGAAGTGAGAGGTCAAAATTCTTCATCTATATGCTGCTTATTCTTCATCAGCACCCTCTTATGAAGCTATGATTTCTGGATGATAGGGCCTCTGTTTATTCACACTGAACATAGATAGAAGGCCTTTGGTAAAAGGTTGAAATAAATCCTTGATCGTAAAGTATTCACCATGCCTTTTTGACATAATTTAGTGGGGTCATTTAGAAGGTTTAACATTCTCTATGATATAAATATTTGAAATTATTTCATCTTAGTGCTGTTTTGTATTCCATTTAGTCTCGCAGGTATATCAGAGATCTATTTAGACATAAATAGATGCAAGACTTTATAATAAGTTTTGTTTATAAGGACAAAGTCCACCTGGTCAGCGATAGAGTGTTATGTCTTGACAGGGACATTTTTCTTTTTTTGAGGGCAATGGAAAGGGAATGTTCATTCAATCGCAGCAGACTGAACATACAGTCTATTTCTGGCTCTGTGGCCAAGGCTTGCCCCTATTTCTTCTGTAAATGTCATAGGAATCTACACCAAAAGTTTTGTTTGATTTTTTTCCTTACCACAGATCAAAATAAGACATTTCTTTCATGATAAAATGTTTATTTTTGATTTTATTAATCCTTAATTTTTAGTCCAAGTATTATAAATTCCTTTTAGTACCACAACTTCTTATTTTGAGAACTTTTGACTCAAAATAATTGCATCATTGCATAATTACGCAGTTGCTACAAAATGAGATACCAACTCTCTTTACTTGGGATAAGAATTATTTCATTAGCCATATATATTTTTAATTTTTTAATTTAAATTATTTTATTGTTGTATTTTCTCCCCACCCCTCCCCCCTACCTGCTCCAAACTCACCTCCCTCCCTTGCTTCCACCCTCCCCATGTGTTTTGTCCTGTGTCCTTTATAGTAATTCCTGAAAACTCTTCTTCCCATGGTCCCCTCCCCGCTTCCCTCTGACTATTTTTAGATTATTCTTAATTTCAGTGACTCTGGCTATATTTTGTTTGCTTTTTTTTGTTGTTGATTATGTTCCAGTTAAAGGTGAGATCACATGGTACTTGTCCCGCACCACCTGGCTTATTTCACTTAACATAATGCTCTCCAGTTCCATTTATACTGTCTCAAAGGGTTAATACTAAGCAAAATTTAGATTTTCATGAAAGCAGAATATAATAATTTCTTACTTAATGTAATAATTATTTTTATCATCATCATAAGAGCTACTGCTTTAACACATTATATCCTAGATTATATGCTGGGTGTTTTATACTCATCCTCCAATACTTTAAAGAGATAGATTAGTTATATATAAACTTGTATGAAGTTTATTTATAAGTCCACTGTTTCAATCTTTCTATAATAAAAGAGACATAAATAAATAAAACATTAAAATGTGCTTAATTATTAAGTGACTAGTCAGGTTATACAGTTGATTCATTTTTAACAGCATTTGTAATAGTAATAAATGAATCATTGCATATTTCAGAGAGAACTCTTAAGACAATTACATTTCTTTTAATCAAGATGATCTTAATGCTTATTAAAAAAGGCAATGGGTTTTCCAACTTTAAGACTCTTCATTTACCTCAGAGAAAAATTCTTAGAGTCAGGTGACTTTTTACATTTTAAACCCTTGAAATAAATACAAAGTATCTAATAAAACCCCTTTTTCCTGAGCTACTAAACTACTAACCCTATCCTATCTGTAATGTAAAATAATTTTCTAAATAAACATGTGTTGTGTATGTATGTATACATATTGTCTACTGCATCCGTATGTATTAAAGTAATAACATGACTACTCTGATGGTTGGAAAGGAAAGCTTTTAGCATTTGACCCTACTCCCACATATTTGAATGTAAAAATGTCTGAAATGATAAATTCAACACTTAAGAGAAACAGGTGAGTTACAGGCCTTTAAATTTAAGTAATAGTAATACTGAGGCATGGGAAAAGATCTAGTGCTTACTTGCCTGTGGTGGGGCTGAACTGCAGGAGGTACTTATTCTCTTTTGTTGTCAATTCTGCACATAGGTGGTATTTTCTGCATCTTTAAAACAAAACAATGGATTGACTTGATGTAATGATTACTTCTTCCTTTGATGGAGAATTATCACTTGAACTTTTGGGGACTTAACCTTTGTATAAAGTTTCACTTAAGAAAAACATCATTTTTAATTAAATATATTTGGGTGACATTGCTTAATAACATTATATAAGTTTCAGGTATAAAATTTTATAATATGTCATCTGCATAACCCATTGTGTGCTTGCCACCCAAAGTCAAGTTTCCTTCCATCACTATATATTTAACTCCTTTTACTTTTTTCTTTTCTCCCCAACTCTTCCTCTCTTGTAATCACCATATCATTGTCCATATCTATGAGTTTGTTTGTTGATTTTGTTTGTTTCTTTTTGTTTTATATTGTACATATGAATAAAATCATATGTTTCTTATTCTTTTCTGACTTATTTCACTTAGCATGATACTTTCAAGATCCATACATGTAGTAAATGGCAGTATTTTGCTTTTAAATGTACCACATCTTTTTAATATTTTTCCCATTACCATTTAGTCCCCTTACACCTCCCTGCCCCCCACAATCACCACTCTGTTGTCCATATCCATGAATCCTTTCTCTTTTTTGCTCGATCCCTCCATGCTCTAACCTCCCCACCCCGGTAGCTGTCATATTGCTCTTTATCTATGAATCTGTCTCTATTTTACTTGTTAGTTCGGTTTGTTCATTAGATTCTACATATGACTGAAATCATGTGGTAGTTGGAACACTACTTGGCCCGTAAAAAGAAGAAAATGTTACCCTTTGTGACAGCATGAATGAACCTGGAGAATATTATGCTAAGTGAAATTAGACAGTCAGAGAAACACATCTTTATCCAATCATCCATCAAAAGACACTTAGGTTGTTTTTGTATCTTGGCTATTGTGAATAACGCTTCAGTGAACAAAGGGGCATATATTTCTTTAGGAATAAATGTTTTTTAGTTTTTCAGGCAGATACCAAGAAGAGGGCTTGCTGGGTCATATGGTAGCTTCATTCTTAATTTTTTTGAAGCACTTCCATGCTGTCCTCCATAGAACACATGCTTATCCATCTTGAGTTTATTTTTGTGTATAATGTAAGTTGGTGGGTAGGTTAGGGAGTCTATAGGGTTTTCTATGTATTTAAATCTGTTAAATGAAGCAATCTGGTAATGAACTTTCATTTTAGGGGAGATTTTGATTACTGTTTAATTTCCTTACTATTGGACAGTCTATTTAGGTTTTCCAGTTCTTTATGGTTCAGTCTAGGAAGATTGTATATTTCTAAGAAATTTTCAACAGCTTCAAGGTTATCAAATTTGGTGGCATATACATAGTATTCTTGTACATTCCTTTGTCTTTCTGTGGTGTCCATTGTAACCTGTCCTCTTTTATTTCTGATTTTATTTATTTAAGTCTTTTCTTTTTTTTCTTAGTGAGTCTAGCAAGAGCTTTGTTAATTTTATGTATTTTTTCAATGAGCCACTTCCTTGTTTCATTAATTTTTCCTCTTGTTTTTGTGCTCTCTGTTTCAATTAATTGTGATCTAATTTTTATTATTTTCTCCCTTCTAATGACTTTGGGCTTCATTTGTTCTTTTCTAGTTCTTTAAGGTGTTATGCCAGATTGTTTATTTAAAATTTTTATGAAATAAACATACTATATTCAGCATAGAAAATAATAGGATTTCATGAGAAAGGACTAGCTCAAATGACTAGATGTCATTTGTGTTCCTCAAAAAATAGGTTTATACCTGAGGAAATGGGTGTATTATCACTGTTTCTATCCTGAAATGAAGCAGTTAAAAATAGTAATTATAATAATTACATATCCTATGCAAGATCCACCTACCAAAACAAATAAAGTTTTAAGAGTACAAATAAAGCATGTTTAAGGCCAATGTAATTTTCAAATCTGAATGTCCAGCTCAGTCTTCTGTCCTGTGCAGCAGACATGTATTTCAACTTGGCACCTCCTTCAAAATATCTTTAAATTTTCTTAAAAGTGATGTGCTTTTAAAAAAACATATGCTCTCTCTACTAACATCCCCTTCCAGTTTTCTAGAAGTAGAATTTTATAATTCTCCAGACAACAAACCAAGACGCTGTGCGCCCCCCACCACCACTGCTTTTTATCTTGGACATACGAGGCAGCCACTTTTCTGAGGATAAAGGGTAATGGGATACAGATGGTCTAGTCTCATTTGATTTTGCTTGGTTGTTATTGCTCCTGTGGTTGTTTCCTGGGAAGGTCCTGGTGCTCTAAAGGGCCTTTAAATGCCCTGTGCCTAGGAGATTAAAGTCACTGAAGAATGGTCTAACCATTTTGTATTGGAGCCAAGGAACAGTTATTGAACTCTTATTATAAAATACTATTAAAATAAATGCTTATAGTACAAGAATAATTGAGAAAGTTATTGCTGACAATAAGCTGTCAGTCTCACAGATGAGGCAGATCTATAAACTAGAAATTAATAAACAAAGGTGTCATGGATGAGGATGGCTTTTGATTCAGAAATCTTGGCTAATTCATGGATTCACCCTAATGAATATACTAAAAGAAGTAGGTCCTAAATGAGTTATAATTTCCTTAGACAACTATCAAGTAGATTCATCTAAAAAAGATTTGATATAATTCATTTTATTCTATAGTTAGTATTTTTTAGTTTTCACTTTTGCACTGATAGTAAGTAATGTTTAGCTAACAACTTTATTGTCAATTAAAATATTTTAGATCTGAATTTAGAAATTTTTCGACACTCTGGACTGCTGTAAAATTTTAGCCATTCTCAATATTTTCTCCAACATTTTTGGTGTTAGATAATGAATATGTTATTACAATGCAGACTGCATTTGGTGGTTGACAAATTTATTCTGTTTACTCATTCAATCAGATGAAAGAGTAATAAATAACTTCCTAGATATAATTATAACTTTCCTAAGTTTAAATGAATACTTTACTACTAGCAAGGTTTTACTGGTGTAATAAATAAATAAACATCAGTGATTTCAATGAAAAAATATGCCTTAACTTAGGAAATAAAATTATTCTAATATTTCAAATGTTTTATTTTTTTACAAATAAGCAAACTCAACTAAAATTCAAAACAAACATTTTATATACATCATTAATATGTAAACATGTTTAATTTAGCTCTGTCCTCAAAATTCATATGCCCTAAAAAACTTTCAGAAGTCCAATTTATAAAGTCCTCACAATTCATTGATGAATGATCAAGATGCCAAATAAATAAATTTAAGAATAGAAAAGTTTTATTATTTTCCTTAGAATAAGTTCTGTAGCAGATAATATTAGTAAATGATAGTAAATGTTTCTTAGATGCAACTGAAGCATTGCTACCTAGAAGAATTAAGTATCTAAATGTTTTCTGTTACTTAGACCCAAGATATAGAGCCAAAATTAATGCCTGAGAAATAATACAATGAACCGCATAACTACAAAATTTTTAACGTCCATTTTGTATTAATTTTAGGTGATTATAAACCATTTATTTAAAAAATCAAAAGAAAAATGCATTATTGCCATATACATTTTCCAGCATCAGCATTGCTCAGTGGGTTTACGCTGTATCTACAGAATGAAGATAAAATGTGCAGCATTTTCCTACCACACACTGTGACATTCACTTACAACCAGTACCAATAAGACAATATGAAAAGTAATTTCTTAAGAATATGCTTATGCTTAAAATCAATTTAACTTTATCAAGAAATCTTTGTTTCTAAATCAAGAAGCAAAAATTCAATTAAGAACAGAGGCCTAACATGTGAATACCATTTACATGATTAAGCAGTGATAACACACTGTTCTGCATTTAATTGCCACACACAGCATTGAACCCAATGTGAAACTGATACTTTGGTGACATTAAATATCCATAGCTTTGAAATGTGCTGCCATTTAATTACTACCAAAGCCATGTGCTTCAGAATTTTCTGTTCACCTCTACTGTGAAGCTCTTAATATGGTGCTAAGACAAGGACATTAAAGCAATACAAAACTGTGAAAAAGGGTACAATATTAAAAATCTCATGCATACTAATCACAAAGTTGGTCACATTAACAGAAATTAAAATGATCTCTGACTCCAAAAAGAGATTCAGAATTCACATTCAAAATTGTATTATTAACAATATGACAAGTTCCAAGCCATGAGCACAACCAAATACACGTTTAAATCATTAACATCACTCCTTTACCCAAAACAAAAACAACTGTATGAATAAACCAATACCTATGTCAGATATTACCCAACTAAGAGAAAACCTTCCATTTGGATCTCCTGTTGATTTTGAGCTGAACATTATTTACGGCCCCATTCCATCCAAAGCACCAAAGAGCAAGCATATGTAAGGAAAAATTATTTAAGTGGAGAGCATGAACTCTCTCATCAGCATGTACAAAGATATGAGGAGAAAAGAGTTAGGCCTACTGACCAGATAGATTTTCCCATATTAACAGTTAGAACTCTTAGTGTCACTTCTTTTAAGAAAGATTTTATTTATTCATTTTTAGAGAGAGGGGAAGAGAAGGAGAGAAATATCAATGTGTGGATGCCTCTCACACGCCCCATACTGGAGACCTGGCCTGCAACCCAGGCATGTGTCCTGACTGGGAACTGAACTGGCGACCCTTTGGTTAGCAGCCCGGCACCCAATCCACTGAGCTACACCAGCCAGGGCTAGTGTCACTTGTTTTGACCAAATGCCCACCCCAAAACACTTAGGTCTTTAGGACACTTCTTTCTGTTTTGTGAAAGAAATATAATTACTACAATAATAAATGATCCTTGTTTAATAAAAATACAGAAAATTATAAAGATAAGTTAAAATCACCTGTGATGTCACCACTCAAAGAAACTAGTTAATAAACTTTGGGTTCTGTTTTCTATTTTTATAAATTTTATTTTTATATTTTCATTTTATTGTATTTTTTCTATTACTATTTAGCTCACTTACCCCTTTCACCCTATGCAATATTCACACTGTTGTTCCTGTCCATTAGTCCTTTTTTCTTTTTGCTCAACCTGACCACCCACAAACCTCCACACCCACCCTTAGCTGTCATCCTGCTCTCTAATAGGCTGTCCCTATTTTCCTTGTTAGTTCAGTGAGCTCATTAGATTTCACATATGAGTGAAATCGTATAGTATTTGTCCTTCTCTGACTGGCTTATCTTTAGCATAATGTTCTCTAGGTATATCCATGCTGTTGCAAAGGGTATAATTTTCTTCTTTTTTTACAGCCGAGTGGTATTCCATTGTGTAAATGTCCATAGTTGTTTTAGCCACTTATCTACTGGTGGATACTTGGGCTGCTTCCATATCTTGGTGATTGTAAATAATGCTGCAATGCATACAGGGGTGCTTATGTTCTTTCTAACTAGTGTTTTGGGTTCCAAAATAGAACAGAGACATGGAAATAAAGAACAAAATGACAGTGACCAGAGGGAAGGAGAGAGAGGGTGATGGGGGAAAGTAGAGGAAGGGGCAAGTCAAGGAACATGTGTAGAATGGACAGACAACAGGGTGGGGGTTGACTGTGGGAGCAGGAGTGTGGGGCAGGGTGGGGGAGAACAACAGGGAAAAATGTGGGACAAGTATAATTGAACTACAATAATAAATAAAATCTTATAAAATAATACTGTTGATATTTTAAATAGAACTTGTTTTCAGTTACCTTGTCAAAATCATTTATTAAATCTAACAATTCCTAGGAAATTCTTTTAAAATTTTCTTTGCATATAATTATGTCATATAAAAATGAAACTTGAGCACCAACTTACACCATACACAAAAATAAATTCAAGGTGGATAAAAGACTTAAACATAAGCCGTAACACCATTAAAGTCCTAGAAGAGAACATAGGCAGGAAAATCTCAGGTATTACACGCAGCAACATTTTTATTGATATGTCTCCTAAAGCAAGGGACATAAAGGAAAGAATAAACAAATGGGATCTCATCAAAATAAAAAGCTTCTGCATGGCCAAGGAAAACAGTATTAAAATAAAAAGAGAACCGACTGTGGGAAAACATATTTGACAATGATATCTCAGATAAGGGTTTAATCTCCAAAATATACAAAGAACTTACACGACTCCACTCTAAGAAGACAAGCAACCCAATTAAAAAATGGGCAAAGGACTTGGGCAGACACCTCTCCAAGGAGGACATACAGAGGATCCAGAGACACATGAAAAGATGCTCAGCATCCCTAGCTATCAGAGAGATGCAAATTAAAACCACAATGAGATATCACTTGACACCAGTCAGAATGGCCCTCATAAACAAAGCAACAAACAGCAAGTGTTGGAGAGGTTGTGGAGAAAAGGGGACACTAGTGCACTGCTGGTGGGAGTGCAGACTGGTACAACCACTATGGAAAACAGTATGGAATTTTCTAAGAAAACTAAAAATGGATATACCTTTTGACCCAGCAATTCTATTGCTAGGACTATATCCTAAGAACCCTGAAACATCAATCCAAAAGAACCTATGCATCCCTATGTTTATAGCAGCACAATTTACAATAGCCAAGTGTTGGAAGCAACCTAGATGCCCATCAGTAAATGAATGGATCAAAAAACTGTGGTACATTTATACAATGGAATTCTATGCAGCAGAAAGAAAGAAGGAGCTCATACCCTATGCAACAGCATGGATGGAACTTGAGAGCATCATGCTAAGCGAAGTAAGCCAGGCAGTGAAAGATAAATACCATATGATCTCACCTTTAACAGGAACCTAATCAACAAAACAAACAAACAAGCATAATATAACCAAAGACATGGAAATTGGGAACACGCTGAAAGTCACCAGAGGAGAGAGGGGAGGGAATTTCAGGGGAAAAAAGGAAGGATTTACAGGAACAAGTATAAAGGACACATGGACAAAAACTATGGGGGGGTGTGGAAAGGGGAGGGAGGTGGGGAGGGCTGAGGTGGCGGGTTCGGGTGAGAATAAAAGACAGAAAACTGTACAAGATCAACAATTAAAATAAAAATTAAAAAAAAATACTGATAATATTTTAAAACATTTATTTTTTGATAGTTTTATTTCTTTTATGTGCCTTTTGGAACTGGCTAGGACCTTCAGTACACTATTGAGTGAAATGGTGAAAAGGTACATTCTTATGTTCATAACTCAGGGAAAAAATATTCAATATTTCATCATTAAGTAAGGTACTACAATTCACCACTAAGTATGACAATATTTTTAATATCTATTTAAAACTATGCTGTACACCCAAAACTAATACAAAATCACATTGAATATAGACTGTAATTGAAAAATAAAAACAATATAAAAATCCCCTTTTATTCTTAGTTTACTGAGAGTTTCATAAGTTTATGTTGAATTTATCAGTATATTGAGTGTCTATTTATTTTGTTTGCATGGTTTTATTTTTATAAATATAAATATGTGTGATTTATATTTTTAATGTTAAACCAATCTTATATGCCTAGAATATACCCCGGTTGTATTTACTATGCATCTGTATTTTCATGTGTTATTACTGACATACAATTTTTGTGTGTATCATCATGAGAGATAATGAGGTGTTAGTTTATAAATAATTTTCTTTTTTTATGGCTTTGCCAGATTTTGGTATCAGAACCATGCTGGTTTTTTCTGTTGGCAGGTGCCTTATTTCTTAAGTCTGTCATCTCTGAAAGAGATTAAGTAACATTGATATTATGACTTCCTTAAAAATGTGGAAGAATATACTAGTTAAGCCTCTGAATTCTCTTCGGAGGAAGTTCCTAATTAAAGATTTATTTTTAACAGATGCAGGACCATCAAAAATTTTTATTTCTACTTATGTTGGCTTTAGCCACACGTGTTTTTCAAGGAGTCTGACAATTTTTATTAAAATTTTCAAATGTGTCAACATAAAGTTTTTCACTGTGATGTCTTATTTTATGTCTTATTTGTAGAACATCATTCATCTTATGGGCAATTTGCATTTTCACTTTTTTCTTGTTTAATCTTTCTTATAGATCACCAAATTATTAATATTTTAAATAAATCTTTGCTTTTAAGATGTCCATTGTGCATTATTTCCTATTCCACTAATTGTGCTTATATCTTTATCTCCCCCCTACTACTTTATTTGGATTTAAGTTGCTAAAAAATTTTTTCTTGCTTCTTTAAATCTTATCTTAAATTTTTGATTTTCAAACTTTTTTCTTGTCCTAGATGTTCATTTAAAGCTGCAATTCCCCCCTTGATGGCTTTATTTGTCCCTCATGTTTCAAAAGGACATATTTGCAATAATATGTAGCACAGTGTTATTTCTCATTTTCACGTGCTAGTGGTATAAATAGTATAATGGCACCTTGATGAGAACACATGTGACATATTGTTATTCTTTGAAATAGCGCACTTCTCACTCACCCAGTTCTGTGAGTCTCCAAGGAAAGCATTTCCCCCATTTTCAGAGACAAACAAGGAATGCCAAAACCTTGATTTGCTGTGAGAATTATCATATTAAAACATAAGCTATTTCCTAAGGCAATAAAAATAATTTTCCAGTTTGTCCTTGCCAAAAGGACCAAATAAAGGATGCCACATCTGGATTTTTGCCAAATAAACCAATGGATTTAATGACATTATAGGGAATCTAAGAAGCATACTGAAAGCTGAGAGTATTACGCCAGTTCAGTCCTGAAAATACAATTTAGCAGAAAGTCAATCACTGATGCTTTATGTGGTATACAGGAGCCTAGAAAGGTTAAAATATCACCCAGCACTTAGTTATTATAAACAGTGCTAGACCAAAGGAAAAAATGTTACCAAAAAGAAATAAAGATTTGATTACTGTTAGAGCTGAAGACATATATTCACCCCTCAGTAAATAAAACAAGGGAGGTCTAAAGCTCAAGGAGTTAAAATGAAATGCATGCATTTAAACTCCAAGTTTCCTCATTACATCACAATGGCAGAGTATCCTCTCTTGTAGAGAAAACAAGAGACAAATCTCTCAGCTCAGATAAGGCTCTACATGATCATCACTCAATTGGACCAAAATAATTTATAACCTGATTCCACCATTAAAGCCTCTAACTTACTTAAGACTTAACCCTTTCTATCATCTATCAGAATGAAATCGTTATTCTTTATTACCTTGCTCAAATCATTTGTCTTTCTATTACTGATAATTACTCAAATGTGCCCTTGTTCCTGCCCTTTTATTTCCAGTAAGTCAGCTATAATTACCAAGCAGTTTCCTGTCTGCGACATCACTGCCTCACCGAGAGCAATAGACTTTCATCAGGCTATACAGTTAATCTTTGCCGTAATGACAGAACTTGTAATATTCTAAAACCAAATTTATTTTACAGCTCCAGGGTTAGCTGTAACAGTAATAGTTCCTTTGTGGTGAAATTAATACATCTCTTACTAAATATGTAATTCATTGGTTCAGAAAATTTTTGCTAGTAATTTTAATATTTTTACCACTTTGTTCAATCAATGACTGAAGAATAACAAGAAATGCTATCAACATGTAAACTATGTTGCTATGAATTTTGCTGTATATATACATACAAATTCATATCATAAAGGTTTCAATTTTAATTCATTTCACTTTAATCTGACAACAGATATCTTCATACTGATTTTTTTTTAAATTGACTAACTAAAAGCCTTAGTTTCTTTTTCCCCTTTGTTAACCACTCAGTTAAAGGAAAAAAATTTCAGAAACACTATTTCAAAGGAAAAAATAATTGGTAACAGCTGAAAAGCAAGTATTATCTTTATTTAATGTGGTTTCCTTTATAAGAAAACATTTCAAATCCTATAAACTATCCAATTGTTATTCTAATTTGCATATGCAACTTCAGTTCTACAAGTTAAATGTAAGCAATTGGTTTATTTTTCATGGTAAAAATCATAAAATATAAAATGTGATGTTCAGTTTTATTTATCCTTATATGTTTCTCAGTGTTAGGTATAAAACAGGTTACTCTCACTGTGCAAATAGAGAAATCAATAGAAAATAAATAATGTTAGTGACTATGATATATTTCAATTTTCTGCAATTCCTTAGATATAGTTTAACCTTTTTGTACTTTAGCACTGGTATCTTAACAAAATAACACAACTATAACATAATAGATATGTGTTTGTGATCTGCTCTGGCCTTCAATTAATTAATACAAAATAATTAATGAATTAACTATGTAATCATAAAAAAGTAATTACAAATCTAGGTCTTTAATCTTCCTTTATTAATTGGTGAGGACAACTGTCTAACTCAAAATAAAATGATTAACCAATATCAAAGAGCTTCATTAAGGGAAAAGCCTTCAAATATTAACCCACTTAAAAAATAAAATTTATCTCCTTTCTGATTGCTAGGGTGGTCCCATCCAAACTTTTCCTTTCATCTGCCACCACTTAGGCAAAAAATATCTTCCATCTCTATGCTTTTCTCGATGCTGCTTTGTCATGAAATCTCTTTGTCTTCCCCACAATCCAAATTCCTTTTCCTCTTCAAGACTCATTTGAATGCCACTACATTTATATCTTTCCTAATTTTCTCCATCTGCATTAATCACTTTTATTATATAGCCACTATCTTATGTTTTGCCAAAAATAAAAGTACTTTCTTTTCTGAGTATGACTAATATATTTTACTCTAATTACAATGACAGAGAGTGGTTAAAGAGTTCAATGTTTACTTTATTTCATTCTTTATTTAAATATTGATTGAGCACTATTAAGCATCAAGTACATGCCAAGTTCTGTTCTTGCCCTCTGTATGAGGGGAAACAAAAATTACTGCACTCATAAAGTAGACATTTTGGTCAGCAGAAATGACAATGAAACAAATTACTAGTGAAACGGGAAGTATGTCATATGGTGGTGTGCTGTAGAGAAAGGTAAGGCAGATCTAATATTAGAGAGGATGATATAACAGTGCTTATTAATACCCATCTAAGCAGAGGCTTAATTTTTCCTTGGACCCATTCCTTTCTTTTCCCATAGCTAGATCCATGACTATTCCATTAAAAGTCTGCAATTCCCAATCTCCCTTCCAATTGAGTGCAGGTGGTGATTGAATTCTGGTCAATAAGATATTAAATAAATATAGATGTCAACTTCTGAAATCCCTTTTCAGTGTCACCTGACATATGCCCTTTGCTTTCTTCTTCATTGCTTTCTACACTTGGCTTTCTGGTAAGGTTGGCTGAAAGGAGAGTCATCATCTTGGCCCAGGATGAACATGAGTCACATTCTAAGGTCAGAGAGCAATAAATTGAAAGAAACCTGGTTTTTAAGAAGGATGTGGAACAGAGCCTCAATAACACCCTTAACTCTGGAATTTTATGCAAGAGAAATTCATTTTTTATTTAATTTAAGCCATCTTTCTTTGGGGTCCCTATGTCATGCAGATGGACCTAATTCTAATTAATATATGTATCTGAAGTTAAAGTTATTTAACTCGATGATAAGTTCTGGAACTTGACATGTTAATAAAGCAAGAAAAGAGGGACTTACTGTCTGCAATTGCAGCTGAATCTCTGAGCACAATGTCCAGAGCTTAACAAGAAGAAATTTGTTTACTTTTTTCATTCTTTCACTCCAAGCAAAAATGCAAAAATAGTCAATTACAATTTCTTTTACGGCACAACATTTGGGTAACTGATAGACAAAGTTTACACAGTTTTTTTCTTTTTTATTTTTTTCATGGATTCATAAAAAGCAATCAGACATGATTTCTAATTAAAGAGAAACATTCTAAAGTTGATTTACATATAATACATTTCTTCTCCCTCACTGAATTTATAAAGCTTAGTTTATTCATTTGTTCTTCTAAAATCAATGGATAAAGTAGCATGCTATGAATTTGACCTGAATCACATTCTATGAAAAAAATATATACACATACATTTTTCAAGACTTCTCAGCCTTAAACAGCCTGAAGAAATACAAATAACTTTATGGAAGGACCAAAATAACACAATGTTGCATTATTTTGTTTAAATATATAAAAATATATAATAAGGCAAAACTCCTTGTGCTTATGTGTTGTACAACCATAAAATAAAAGTAAAATTTTAAATTAAAACAAAATTATGAAGTTGAAAAATTTAACCAAAATTATTAATCTAACATGAAAGATGATGTTATTTTGCTGAAGCTCATTTGCTTCTTGAAACAAAAAAAATGGACTACTTGTAGGAACCAATTCTTGAGTAGGTTAGACCTATCTGCTATGTAAAGGTTTAGTTTCGTACCACTTATCTGTCTCAAAACTATATTGTTTTAAAGCACACATTGACATAATTTGGGTTTCACTTTAGAGTGAGTCATTTTTTATGTATTAAATTTGCCTCTGATGGTTTATTTTTAACCTAAGAGGGTAAAAGAAGTTGTGTTAATATAATTTTTAAGTGCAAATAAAACCTTAAACATAAGAACCATATGACAGATTCCCTACTAAGATGAAATATATATACTGGATGTATGTTCTTTCTGATACAACTTATAAATAAACAAAATATGTGGCATGATTCTTCTCCAGATATTAGATACCAGGCAAGGATGGACAGTGTTCTCTGAGAGACAGGAAACATGATGTGAAGTCTGTGATTGTTTGTTGGGAGATTTTTGATTACTGCTTCAATTTTGCAGGTGTAATCTGTCTATTCAGATTCTCTAATTTTTCCTGATTTAGTTTTGGAAGATTGTATGTTTCTAGGAATTTTTGCATTTTGTCCAGGTAGTCCAGTTTGTTGGCATATAGTTATTCATAATATTTTCTTACAATCATTTGTATTTCTTTGGTGTGAGTTGTTAGTTTTCCTCTTTCATTTCTGATTTTATTTATTTGAGTCCTTTCTCTTTTATCACGATGATTCTGGTTAAAGGTTTGTCAACCTTGTTTATCTTTTCAAAGAACCAGCTCTTGGATTCACTGATCTTTTGTATCAGTTTTATAGACACTATTTTTTTAAAATTTCTACTCTGATCTTCATTACTTCCTTCCTCCTACTCACCTTGGGCTTTGTTTGTTCTTTTTCAAGATCCTTTAAGTGTGAAGTTACATTGGTTATTTGATCTTTTTCTTGTTTTTTTGAGAAGGGCCTGTAATGCCATGAATTTTCCTCTTAGGATCGCTTTCCCAATGCCCCACAGATTTTGGATTGTTGTGTCCTCATTTTCACTTGTTTCCATGTGTTTTTTATTTCTTCCTTGATCTTGTTCTTGACCCATTCATTGTTTAATAACATGTTATTTGGCTTCCATGTCTTCTTTGTGTGTTTGTCAGTGATCTTCTTGTAATTGATTTCTAGTTTCATTGCATTGTGGTCAAAGAAAGATGCTTGATATAATTTCAGTCTTAGATTTTTTGAGACTTGTTTTGTGTTTAACAGTTTGTCTACTCTAGAATCCATTCCATGTACCCTTGTTAAGTATGTATATTCTGCTGATTTGGGGTGAAATGCTCTGAAGATATCAATTAAATTCATTTGATCTAGTGTGTCATTTAAGGCACTGTTGCATATCCTTATAATCATTACTCTAAACTCTCTATCTGATAACTTTCTTTCCTCCATTTAATATAGTTGTTCTTCTGGAGAATTCTCTAGTTCTTTCATTTGTGATCTGTTTCTTTGTCTTCCCATTTTGGTTCCTTCTTTGTATTTCCCACCTTAGTTGTTAAACTAATTAGTATACAGCCTTAAGAACCACAGGGTGGGGCAGAGTAATTCTTGTGGGGAGGGTTATTGCTTCCCCTTAGGCAGATGTCACTTAGAGAGGAGAGCTCTGTGTGAGAAAGATGTCTTCTGCACTATGGGAAATGGCTCAGCATGGGGATCCTGGTGGCTGTTCCTTCAGTTCTCTCCCCAGAGCCAACAACCCCAGAATCTCCTCAGGTGTCTCTAGTCTACTCTGTCTTTCTTCTGCTGGAGCTTAGGGTAAGTGGGTCTGAATGAAACTTTGTGCCTTGGCCCTTTCAGAGGCTCTCTGCATCTCCAGCTGTCTCTCCCTTTGCAGACAGAAACCAAGCTGCTTTTCACAGCTGGATGTTATCTGGGTTCCTTTCTGGCTACAGTGCTGTAAGCTGGGGAGCCCAGCTTGTAGTTTCAACCCCATACTTCTCAGGGGGAACCCCCCAGCTGCTGAATATCTGAACTTCAGCTGCCACCTGTGGGAGTCCAGCCAGCCCTCCTGTGTCCCTGAACTCCTTACCAGTCTCTTTGTGGTGAGATGGTATCTTCTGTTTGTCCTTGGTTATTTGGCTTCTCTCCAGCTAGTGTTCAGTTGGTTATTCGGAATGATTTTTTTTACAATTTAGTTGTAATTCCAGATTGGTCCTTGAAGGAGGTTAATGTAGATTTCACTTACTCCTCCACCATCTTGGATCAGTCTATAAAGTTATTGTCAACAATGAAAAATGTATCTTTTATTTTACAGGAAAAAACTAAATGGACTTTTTGGTCAACCCAATATCAAATAACTTAAAATCACTAATTGGTAGTAAATCATTAAAACAAAAAGATGAAAAAGTACATTACACACAGGGGAATGAAGATGCGGATGACAGCAAGTTTCTCATCAGAAACAATATACACTAAAAGTGCTGCAGCAATATCTCTAAAGTGCGGAAAGCAATTCTGTCAACCTAAAATCCTTTACCTAGCAAAAGTGTCTATCAAAACCACAACTGAAATTATGATGTATTCAAACATGCAAATGTTTGAGTAAATTCATCACCAGAAGGCCGGCTCTACAAGAAATAATTAAAGGAAGTCATTCGGGTAGAAAGAAAGTGGTATCAGATAGACATCTATATTCACATAAAAGAATCAAATTGTGGGAAATGATAACAACATAGGCAACTGGGAAGAATTTTGTTCTTATTATTTCAAAATGTATTCTAGACCTAAAAGTAAAACTAAAACCTAATCCTATAAAGTTACTAGAAGAAAATACAAGATTAAATCTTTATGACCTTGAGGTAGACCACATTTCTAAGATACTACACTAAAAGCATGATCCATATAACAATAAATTGACATATTTAATTTCGCCAAAATTAGAAATGGCTGCATTTTGAAAAACACCATTAAACAAATGAAAAAAAAAAAAAAACAAGCCACAGACTGAAAGTATTTACAAAATGTAATAAAACTTGTCTCAGAATTTATCAAGAATTTCAAACTCAATACTAAGAAAACAAAGAATCAAATAAAAAAATGGGCAAAAGATTTGAACAGAAACTTCACTAAGGATGATATATGAATGAAAGGTAACTACGTAAGATATTCAACATCATTAGTTAGTAGAGAAATACAAATTAACACCAAAAGTGCCTACCTCAATGCTGGACTTTAAATATGAATATTTTTGGAAATCAATGAAAAGTACAATAAATATATAAAAAGTTCTGAACAATCCTAATATATTCCTTTCATTCAAAGAGCTATAAAATGTCAACCTTAAAATTAAATTATTTTATTTAACTTATGTAATAATTCATTTACAGAAGCAAACAACCAAATGCTGAGAATTTTATAATGGAGAGGCAGTGAACCATTATCATAGGTAAAGGATCCTGATAATATGTTTTCCCTGACACATTCTTTCTTTGCATGGTCTGATGTGAATATTATAGTATTCAGCTGTCATCTGCCCAAGGACATCAATTAATGTGGGTATAATAGCATCCATCATCCATTGAATCTAGTCCACTTCCTGTTGTCCCTCCTGGACATTGGTGGTCTTTTTTTAGCTATATGATGTGGGAGGCAAGCAATATGTTTGACATTAAGACCACCATTATATTTAACTGCTGATTTTTGGAGCTGGCCTTAAGAGAAAGGTATGTCTTCCTCTCAGTTGGTTTAAACAGACTGGCATGGTTCTCTAAGTATAGAGAAAAGAAATGTCATTTCTCTGAAACAGTCTTTAAGCCTCTAAAAAGCAGTTTAAATCTGTACTCTGACATGTTTCCTCTATTGTTAACTGAAAATGTCCTTGACCAATGAGATAGACAGTTAAGGGAGAAAAGAAAGCAGACAAAAAGAAAGGAAGACATAAAGTTAAGAGATGTAAGAACAAGAAAAAATTGATTTAAGTATTATAATAATGTATTTAACAGGATTATTATAATGTTATGTAATCAGTTTATGAAAGAAATGTATTTAAAAAGATATCCAACTCCCTTCAATCTCAAGAGATGAGAGGAAATACCAAAAAGGCTTAGAGATATAATAAAGAGTAGAGAATTTCTAAAACAAAATATTGTCAAAGTCAGTAACAACCATAAAAACGCAGCAACCAGCTGAGGGGAAGCTCCTGCTCTCCTAGCAAGCTGGGGCCACCACCTGAAGTGTGGAAACTGGCTAAAACCCTAGAGAGGGCATTCTGCAATAAACATCTTGATACTACTTTATCTTTTCATAAAACACTGAAACTCTTTACGACAATTTGAAAATATGCTCCTCTGCTTTGTACACAGGCAAAGCTACCACTAGTGTCTGCATAAGAAGAATAGGATCAGCTACACTGTGTCTAAGTGGAAGAGCCCTGGTCAGCAAGGCAGCTATTTACAATCGTTGTATTACCTCTAATTCTTCAAGGCAATCTTTAAAAAGTAAAACGCAAACACTACTACAGCTGGATAAGAGTGTGATTGTTTCCATGTGGTGTCTCAGCTCAATGTTTTGGAGGTTAGAAACAATTTTAAAAGTGCATGCATATATGAGTGTGTGCATATATATACACATATATAATTATTTGTGTAAACATATACATATGGGTATATATATATAATTATTTTAGACTTTATTATTAAGATTATTATATAACACACTCAGACATGTAACTATAGTTTAATGCAAGCACTATTTTCCAGTGATAGAGATTCCACATAGCTGATTAAAGAACACATCACATAGATAGTTAAATACAAATATTGTACCATGATAAGTATTCTTTAGCTGTATCACAGCATATTTGGACAGCAATCATTCCAGTGATTAATTTTTGGTTCTGAAATATTATGCACCATCGTGGTTACCTCCAAATGTGAGAATAAGTGTTTGCTCTGTTTCAGTGGTTTGATTTTGCTTAGCTCCTTTCTCTTCTTTTTCTACAACAGTCATGATTTTGCTTTTGCACTATTTAATTTTATTTATTTTAAAAGACAAGTCCTTGTGTCAAATAAATTCTACTTACTGCTCCAGACCCCACCTCTATTATTACTGCCTCGCCCCAACTCTGTGCCCAGGGGCTGCCCCAACTCTGTGCCCAGGGGCTGATAGTGACAGACTGCATTGGTAAGCTTATTGTCCTTTGCTTCCCTTTTAAGTTTGAGCAAAGGAAAGTAGTAGATGACAGGGAGATACAAATGTGAGGTGTTTTCTTGTATTTTCCACATCTTTCCTCCTTGTCAGGTAGTTTTACACCAGAGGTGCCAAAAGGTCGGACACGCCTGCTAGATCCTAAATTGTGCAAGTTATCTCCAGAACAATTTTATTTTTGCTTCTACCCAGCATCACTATTCAGAAACCATTCTTGATGTAGTTATTGTTTTTTTCTTCTTTATTTTTTAAATATATTTTATTGATTATGCTATTACAGTTGTCCCATTTCTCCCCCATCATTCCCCTCCACCCTACACACCCTCTCCCACCCACATTCCCCCCTTTAGTTCATGTCCATGTGTCATAAGTTCTTTAGCTTCTACATTTCCCATACTATTCTTGCCCACCCCCTGTCTATTTTCTACCCACCGTCTATGTTAATTATTCTCTGTACCTTTTCCCCCTCTCTCTTCCTCCCATGCCCCTGTTGCTAACCCTCCATATGATCTCCATTTCTGTGGTTCTGTTCCTGTTCTAGCTGTTTGCTTAGTTTGCTTTTGTTTTAGGTATGGTTCTTAATAGCTGTGAGTTTGCTGTCTTTTCACTCTCATATTTTTTATCTTCTTTTTCTTAGATAAGTCCCTTTAACATTTCATAGAATAAGGGCTTGGTGATGATGAACTCCTTGAACTTGACCTTATCTGAGAAGCGCTTTATCTGTCCATCCATTCTAAATGACAGCTTTGCTGGATAGAGCAATCTTGGATGTAGGTCCTTGCCTTTCATGTCTTGGAATACTTCTTTCCAGCCCCTTCTTGCCTGTAAGGTCTCTTTTGAGAAATCAGTTGACAGTCTGATGAGAACTCCTTTGGAGGTGACTGTCCCCTTCTCCCTTGCTGCTTCTAGAATTCTCTGCTTCATTTGAATCTTGGCTAATGTAATTATGATGTGCCTTGATGTGTTCCTCCTTGGGTCCAACTTCTTTGGGACTCTCTGAGCTTCCTGGACATCCTGGTAGTCTATTTCCTTTGCCAGATTGGGGAAGTTCTCCTGTATTATTTGTTCAAATAACTTTTCAACTTGTTGCTCTTCTTCTTCCCCTTCTGGGACCCCTATGATTCGGATGTTGGGACGTTTAACAATGTCCCGGAGGTTCCTAAGCCTCTCCTCATTTTTTTGAATTCTTGTTTCTTCCTTGTTTTCTGTTTGGTTGTTAGTTTCTTCCCTCTGGTCCACTCCATTGATTTGAGCCCCAGTTTTCCTTCCATCTCTATTGGTTCCCCATGCATCTTCCTTCATTTCACGTATTGTAGCTTGCATTTTTTTCATCTAATTTGTGAGCAAAATCAACCAATTCTGTGAGCATTTTGATGACCAGTGCTTTGAATTGTGCATCTGATAGGTTGGCTATCTCTTTACTGCTTAGAGGAATTGGCTCTGGAGCTTTTATTTGTTCTCCAGTTTGAGCCATTTTTGGTGGGTTTTTTTGTTGTTGTTATTTGTTTTGGTTTGGTTTTAGTCTGGTCGAGGCTATTATGTATGAGGGGTGGAGCCTTAGGTGTTCCTCAGGGCGGGGCAGCCCAGTCGCTGGGTTGTGACGCTGTATGTGGGGGCGGGGCCTGAGAGGGAACAATGGTGCCTGCTTTGCTCTGTCCTGGATTTGGTCCCTTCTGCCACTTCCCCTCTGCCTGGACCGTCTGCAAGCGCGAATGTGGGACCACCTGGTCAGCCAGCCGCCTTGTGCGGCCTCACTGGGTCTGCACAGTTACCGCCCTGTGCCCGGGGTCCGCCAGCTGCCGCCTGTGGGCCCAGGGACCACCAGCTGCCGCCTGTGCACCTGGGAACTGCCAGCTGCTGCTGCTTGCACTCCTGGGTCCGCACCTCCACTTTCTCCTGCCACGACTCCGCTCCTCTTACCGGTCTGGATGAATGGTTGTTGGACTTCCGTACAGTTCAATTTTCTATAAGTTCTGGTTGTTTTCTTGTTTCTAAATATTTGTTGTCCTTAATTTTGGTTGTGAGAGGAGGCACAGTGTGTCTGCCTACACCTCCATCTTGGCCGGAAGTCATAGTTATTGTTTTTAATATCTTGGTTTGCAATATGTTAGTATGCATGGAGTGAATTCTCGTACAAGAAATTTTTCTTAACCCCATAATTTTTCTGATTAGTGGTCAGACTTTTTCCTAGCCCTATCTTTCAATATCTTTACAGTTATTGATGCTCCAAATTTTATGCAGAGTTTTTGGTTACATTCTGTTATTCTGCAACAACTCCATATGCCCTGCCTCTTTCATGACAGAAGGATAAAAATCCAAGCCTCAACTTGGTAACTCTACCTATCCCTGCCCCACCCACAGAGCATTAACATCTCCAGTGCCTATCATACTTTGCATTTCAGTTTCTTCATTTTTGGCAACAGGATATAATTTATATCTCAGCTCTAAAATTAAAATAATCCCAAATATCAATGAGCATATTTGGCATATTTAAATTGGGAAAAATGTATTATGTTAACCAGTCTGGGGTTTTTGCTTATCTTTTTATTAATTTTTCCCTGCAGTACATATTCTCTCTATTCAGATATTGTGGTCATGGGGACACACGCATACACACAGGCACAAACAGCTTACTAGGAATCATTTTGGATGAATTCGTCAGTCAGAAATTGGCTTCAGAAAATGGAAACATACCTCCTTTACCAGAGAAGCAGAAAAAGGCTCCTTTCCCTCCAACATTTAGTATGAATAAGAAGGGTACATTATGGTCACCTTCAGAAGAAAGAATCAGTCAATCAACCCATACATTTATTGAGTGTTCGACTTAAAATAAATCCCAACTTTAGGAACAGTGTTCATGAATTCCTAATACATCACCCTTCTTACTATTTGCATATAAGTTTTACAGGACAGAGATGTTTTACAAATAATATTTTCTCATGAACACACTATTCTTCCTTTATTTCGTTTGAACTGATATGTTCCTTATGAAATATTTTGAGTTCACAATACATTTGTGATTGTGAAACAATTATTTATTTATTTATTTTTAATTTTATTGTTGTTCAAGTACAGTTGTCTGCATTTTCCCCCATCACTCCCCCTCCACCCCTGGCCACCCCCACCTCCCTCCCCTGAAACAATTATTCACAAGCCATATATTAGAAGTTATTTAGCATAAGTACAGTCTTTTAGTGCTAAGTTATACTATTTTGCTTTAATTCAGCAAAATGTAAGTTTAGTACATAACATGGATCATGCTAAAAACACAAATAGCTTTTAAAATAACTGCTAACAAGGAAATTAGCTACCAAATGGAATGGCAGCAGATCAATAATGACAGTAAAACAACAGAGTTCTTGCTGATCTCATATTGTCTGTGGATGCAAACTGTAAAAGAGGTCCCTACAGGCCTCCAACAATAACCTACAAAGAATGAGACACAAAGGGTATCGAGCATGAAGATAGTTCAATTTCCCAAGATAGCCAGCTGTTGTCACATCAAACCACCTATTAGTCACAAACTCATACAACTAAGAATTCTCTGGCCTCCTGAGATCAGCTGTCATCTAGAAGACGATAATGCCAATGAAAGACACTAGTTTCTTCTGTAACATGTTTAGTTTATTGTTTTCAATAGATCAAACAATTTATGATTTTGCTATTACATATAAATACGGTACTATCCTCTTAGATTGAAAAGTAACATTAACGTGTCAGTAAATGGAAAAGGAAAGGTAAACAAAATAAATGTGAAAATATAATAATGCACCAAAAGAACATACATAAACACACCAAAAATCCTCCTATTATTTTATATACCTTTATATTATTTACAATTACTCAAAAATGTGTTAACCAAAAAAACGCTATGAAGAATTTAAAAGTTTAGAGCTTATGCAGGAAGTACAAAGTAGCTGGCCTAATCTCATTTTTTGGTGTATATGGAAAATGAGCATCAATGAATTTAGATAGGATAACAGTTGTTTAACGGTAATATAGGGACAGGACTCTTAAGTCAATGTTTAAGTACCCTTTATAATTATTTAGTATGTACATAATACTAAAACATTTTCCACAAAGTTCTAGAGATATATACATACACATTAGTTACATATACATATGTATATATGCACCTAAGTTATATATGTACATATGTATATAGATATGCATAAATTATATATGATATATAATGCAATAGGAAAAGAAACAAAATTTTTTGTGAATCAGCATCTTTCCAAATGAGTGTTGAGTGGCTCTGGCATGCCATGTTGTGAGCTAATTGCTGAAGTTTAAAGATTGTGTCCTCCCTGAAGAATTACGTAGTCTAATGTGAGAATGCCGACAGGCGCTTCCCCTGAAAGGTGATTTTGTGATGACTGCATGCACGAGGTGGTAGACAATAGAGGAGAAACAAGAGAGATGTTCTGCAACACTGGGAGGATTCTAGAGGCTTTCTAGAGAACGTTTTGAATTAAAATTTTAAAATAACAAGAGAGAGCTATAGAGAAAAATAAAGGGGTGAAGAGCATTCTCACAAGAGACAACAGCAGAAATGGAAAGGTAGAGGCGTTGGTGAAGCAGGTCTGGGAAGGGTAGTATGTGGGTGTAGAGAATTAAAAGCCTTGTGGATAAGGCTTGGTAGTTTTGTTTTTCTCTGTGATATAAAAATAGTTTAAGTTTTTTACTGAAAAGATCACTATGCAAAAAGTGTGGAGAGTAAACTGAAAGAGAGTGAGGCTAGAAGCAGAGAAACTATAACGGGTTAATGGGAGAGACAAGAGGCCCTGTCAATAGGTAGGATGCAAAGGGAAGAAATGGATCAAAAAGGCATTAGAGGCATTCAAGTCTACACAACTTGGTTGCTAATAGGGTACAAGAGAGGTGCATAAAGTTGTATCAAGGTTCCTCAAAAAGTAAGAAAATACAATTAAAATTAAACGAAAATATTTCAGAGTGAGAAAAGAGAATATTTGTATTAATTATTGACATGTTGTATTTTACATGGCAATGGGACAGACCCCAAAGTCAAAATGTTTTATAGCTAAATGGGTGCAGAATTTATGTAGCAAAGATGTGGAAGTCATCAATACATAGGAAGAGTTGAAGTCACACATTTAGATAAAGAAAACATAAAATGTTAAGAAAGCAAAGGTTCAAGAAGAAGCATCCAAAAGTATGTTTTTATTTGTATATTTTTCCAGTAGCTTTTTATCTCTTCATTTCCCACTATTTATTTCCTCCTTCTTTAAAAAAAAAGCTATCACTATATTTTTAGTTTTTCTTTTTTCTTCCGTATAGAGCCTTTTTCTAACCTCTTAAATAAATTGCCTAAATAGCCCATCTTGATTTTTATACCATTTGCACAGCTATCACTACTTTCAGATTAAATCTTCTGTAGTCTTTAGCAAAACATAGGCTATGTAAGAGGTGCTTGTTGGATTAATGAATGACTAAAGAACATGTGTTTACAAGTTCATCCTATAAACACTTCTGTAAACTATATCTTGATTACAAAATCAATAAGCTAAGCCACATATTTGGTTTATACAAATGAAAACACAAATGGCTTATTATATCAATATCAGTAAATTTAGATGTCAGCAATGGCAGAACAAAGATCATCACTATAATGGCCCAGCATTTTACACTTTACTAGTTACATTGATTTGGTTCAGAATGCAGGTGAGTGCTGGGTCTGCAAGAGACATAAGGACATAGCGGAAAAAATGCAGCAGGAAAAGGAAAAAAGAAGATTGTTATTCCACCTTTCAGTGAGTAATTGCCATCCTTCTTTTATTATTATTATCCATCAAAATAGATTGAGTCGATTTCATTTATACCATTGCTTCATGAAGTTAGAAATTTGTCTTGTTCATTGCTATTTTCTCATCACTAAAATGTTGCTTGTTATATGACCGATTTTCAATAAATATGTATTGAATAAAAAACTAATATTGTAGCAAATCCCCGATCACTATTTTATAGAAAAGAAAGCTGAAACTTTTACAGACTTTAAATGTAGTCCTACTTCACTCTAAAATGTAGCCTCTTTATTTGGAAAGATGAGTGACAGAAGCAGAATTTAGACTGTGAATTTGCAACTCCTGTTTCCTGTAGAAATCTAGCCCTGCCAAGACAAGACAAAGACACATCTTCAATGGGGGAAGAAAGATGATTACCCCTTTCTATCCTATCTTATCATATCTGTTTATTATCTATTATTTATGTATCTATCATCTATCTATTATCTATCAGCCGTCTATCCACCATCTATTTATCTCATCACACCTTTCCTAAAGTAATATCCAAAAGAAGTGTGATGGGAAAAAGCACAAAGGAGAGTCTGTGCGGTTTTGAGGCTGCCAAGTGGAATCCGCTGCTTCTCCCCCAGCTTCCGCCAGGCGTGGCCGGGCCCGGAATCTTTGACTGCATTTGTAGAAAGTTCAAGCTCAAGGAATGAAGGGAATGAAGAGAACACCTCTGCCCTCCTTTTCTTTAGAATAACTATATTTGCACAATTGAGACTTCCGATGAAAAGTTAGCATGTGTTTTATGTTAGCCATTAGAAACATGTTTGTAACTCTTACAGAAGCGGAATAAATCAGAATTTCTTGTTTTGTGATTTCCTTATATTGTCTACTATTAAACCTGTATTTGATACAAAAATCAAAGATAAATTTAAAACATTGATTATGTTTTTAAAAAACTAAAACAAACACAATAATGTAACCATTTTTATGGGTGTTTTTGTGTATGAGAGACAGAGACAGAAGAACAGAGAGAGACTGCAGATAAGAAGGTGGCAACAGACTGAGCCCAGAAGTCATGAAAATGCAAATCCTTCCGTGTGACCCACCGCTGACTTGGGGAAGTCTTCAGTGGCTTGGCCTGCCTCAGAGTCTATTTGATGTGGCTCCTTCAGCCCTTACATGTGTTTACAGAGCCAAATCCACGGGGCTCTTTTTCCAAACCATATTCTTTAAAGGTCTGTTTTAACTAGCAGTTTAGGATCACTATCTCCTCAGCTGAGATCTATCACCAGTTATGTTAGTAATACCACAGTAAAAGTAAAGAAATTACTGTATTTAGCAGAATATTAAAATTATTATTTTTATTTGACCGGTGTAGGAATTGTTTTATTTTCATGTTAATCATAACTTAAGTATACACCCATAAATTGGATTGAAAGAAAAAAATCTAAAAAAATTAATCAAGTTAATCTAAAAGAATTCTACAGCTTTTTAATAATACTTAGCAACATTTTAAGTTATGCAACTTTCATTTAATGTCTACATTTTCTGCCACATAATTCCATGAGATCAGGGTCTCTGATGTCTTTCTCAGCAATATACCCTGCATCTCTGTAGTGCTGGGTAAATAACAGGTACCTACTCAATAATTACCATATTTTTCAGATCATAAGATGCACCTAGGTTTTAGAGGAGGAAAAGAGGAGAAAAATTTTTGAAGCAAAAATGTGGTAAACTATTTAATAACATAAATAACATAATATTTCATCAATGTAAATATAAACAGAACTCAGCAGCATTAACAACCATTATTCCTCCCAAATCAGGGGTGGAGGGGTGCATCTTACAGTCTGAAAAATACAGTATGTGTTAATTGAATAAATAAAAGGCTACTGAGAGCAAACTACATTTTTGGTCCTCCACTATGGATAGAAACAATGCCAAATGACATAATTGGGTCACATTAAAATGTTGTAGATGTTCAGATGAGCACAAGAACATATTCAAAAAAGGAACTTAGCTTTTGTCATAGTTTATCTGAAGAGACAGGACCTATGTGTGCTTTTAGTTACAGAAACTTTGGAATTTTTCTCGGTTTTTGAAATATCACACCAACCAATGCGTCTGACCGTGATGCACAGTGGTTTCTGTTAATGACAAAGCAGAGGTGGTTAGTTACATCAGCTTTGAGTTTCCAGATAAACTAACTGAATTTCCCATCGGATCTTAAATATTTAGTAGCCATAGACTGTAAACCTCTTGACGTCAGAGATTTCAAGTTTCTTGAAATTTCCACTGTAGTATTAACTCTTCACGTATACATAGGAGACTCAGTAAAATAAATATAAGCATGAAGACAGCTCACAGTAGTACATGGAGAGAGCCATGCTACATAGCAACGACAGCTGTCTGAAGTTGAATGGCTTACAGTTTTTTTGGTGAAACAAACATTCTTTCAAAATAAGGTAAAGGGGAACACACATTCCAACAAATACTGGGGAGCAAGGAAGGGCTCTCTGAGGATACCTTCTTAAGTATAAATTCATGGTTCCTTTCTCTGCCCTTGCTACCTGAAAGATAAGCTCAAAAAAGAGCAAAGCAAATTCAAGCAAGGCTGCTAGGGATGACGATAACTCTAGAAAAAGAAGCAGAACAGAGAAAGATGTTTCAAAAAGATAATCAGAAAACAAAACAAAACAAAACAAAACAAAACTACTCAACACCACAAGAGAAACTTTTGCCCATTTTCTTGTCCCACTAAATGTTTCCATTCCTACTTCTCGACTGAAGTATTCCTAACCTTATCCTGCATTAGCAATTTTTTTCAGTGAGATTCAAGGGATTAATCTTAAACTTGTGCTGGAAAGTGGAGTCTAATAATATATCCAGTCTTTTCCAGATCTGATACTCTATATTCAGGGGAAACACTAATTATTGCCTCCTCGATTTCATTTATTAAGTTGGCAAATGAGTATCAGCTGCCTACGGTGTGCCAGTCACTGTGCTGACAATCCAGTAATGAACTAAACGAAAGTGTTCTCACAGATCATTGGAAATGTGATCTTTGACAGCAACAGCTAGGCACTAAACTAAGTGCTGTGTGTCAATTATTTCATTTAATCCCTCAACTCTTTGGGGTATCCATTGACATATTCAGATTTTACAGATGAGCAAAACTGAGGCTTTGATAAAGCTACTTGCAAAGGTTACATGGCTTATAAATGTCAGAGTCACTAACCGAACCCGATGAGCCTGCAGAGTATTCACCACCAACAGCATTCTATATCGCTCCTTACATATTGGAGTGAGTGCAGAAACTAGCCTTCTACTTTGCCCAATCCCAGAGCACCTGACTCTCCAATTAGAACTTGAGAGGTATGTGAAACTAACTCATAGCTTGGAATTCTAATGAATGAAATAAACTAATGAGCAAAATGGAGCCAGAGGCATAGAATCATGGAATAGAATCAGTGGTAAGAGGGGAGGAGGATGGGGAGAGTGTTTGAAAGAAGGTGAAGGGATTAGTCAAAGAACATATATGAAGGTCCCATGGACATGGACAATGGTGTGGAGATTGACTGTGGGGGGAGAGGTGGGCTGGGCAGAGGCGGGTGAGGGGGAATAATTGGGACAACTGTAATAGCATAAACAATAAAACAAAAAGATACAACAAAACAATAGATGTACAAAATTGTGGATAAAGCACCAATTTCCTCATCAAAGCACCTCTTAAGTAGATCACTGACACATGCCCAAGCAATTACAGAACAGTGTTAGAATTAAACACAAGAAGAATTTACTTCCAGAACATAACAGTTAGTAAATAATTGGAGTTAGGCCAAAAATTTTATAACTACCTATCAGCTATTTTAAGTTGGTACTACACATGGATAGAAATGGAAATACACTGTTTTTCAACTTACATTGGCAATCTGTTATAATAACTAAATGATGGATGAAACACATCCTCAGTATAAATTAATCATCATCAGTTATTATTAATGATATGATTCTGATATACAAAAGTAAATTTCATCTTAACACATGAAACTTAAAAAATTTATGGCATTTAGCTATAAGAATTTAACTTGATTTCGGCGAATCCTTATGGTTTAATTAAAATAGGCATGTCTTCTGCTAGAGCTCTCTCTCCCTGCCACAGTCCCCACCATCGGGGCACCTACTGCTCCAGTCGCCATTGTCTCTGTCTCCAGCATTAGTTTCTCACATTTATACCACTGCTCATTCTGAGGTGTGCCTCTTAAATTCAAACTACTATCATCAACAGCCTTGTCCTAGGCAGTTTTCTCTTTTTTCCATTAGCACATAAAGTTCTAAGCTCCTTCCAAGGATTGTCACTCACAAAATTCTGAGCCCATGAGAAACACTCTTAAGGCATTTGAAATCGCCCCCTTTCAAAGCACCTAAACTTCAAAATGAAAATATAAAGGTAAGCCACACCAAACGAAAAGCAATTCAAACGATTTAACATTCATGTTTCAGAGAAGAAGAAAAGTTTACTCCAAACATGACAATAAATAACATTTTAATAATTATGTCAATGCTACAAATTATCCCTTGAAAGGTATGTATGTGTTTCCTGTGCATTTCCTCACTAGCCACAAGTTTCTTTCTCCCTGCAAACCAGTCATCAGGAAAGTAAAAATCAACAAAATTCGAAGTGGTCTCTGTGTGAATAGAGCCTTGGTCTAGTTTATAAGCTCGGGCTCAAGGGACATTATCTCAGATGCCTCTAGAATGAAATGGATTAGCAATTACACAGATCTTCTCCACTAGAATTGCATTAAAAATAATTTAACATACTTGTTACATATACTTTAATCATATTATCCCGTAAGTAACCAGCCACTGATCTCAAAGGTCAGTATATAATTACAATGTATGTACAGCAGGGAATACGGCCCTAGACACTGGAATGCAATCTTGCCTCTATAATTTTTTCTTCCTTCCTTCTTAAATACCGTTCATTCGAAGAAGATAGATTCTTATTTTTCTTCGTAGAAACTGTAAATAAGGAGCATACAAAAAGAGTCCCTATAGATATGGCACATTTCTTGAAGTATAACAATAGTATATTGTCTCTATATAGAAAAATAATGTCATCATTAAAATATTTCGTTGCTAATGCTTTATATAGCATGCTCAGAAGTATAACTCTACCATGGAATAGAGAATCTCAGTTAGCTACATGGATATTTAACTTATGATCTTTGCCAGAGATCAAAAATAAATGTAATTTTTTTCAGGAATCTTACTTGTATAACAAACTGTATGTCATTTTCACACATTTTCTCAGAGTCATACTTGCACTTCTTGAGCATGGAATAAGAATATATCTTTTCTGTCAGTTATCTATCCAGGAATCAATTATTGAAACTTTCACCAAATAAGCAGGAAAATGACATGGTCACCACATACTGTTCTCCGATGTCCACGAAATTAGTTATAAATGTCCCTTTATAGTGCATAAGAAGCTCTACTGTTGCACACTGAGAACCAAAAATGATGAAGTAGAAAATATAGCCTAGCTTTGTCTCTGGCTTTTTCTGGTTCTGTGCTCTTACCCTGCTCAGCTAACTGAGGCTACTAAACAGAGAAAGGGTGATGATTGATATATATAGCCTGATGCCACTACCTTCTATGTAAGCCTACTTTGAAGCACCAAAGAAAGAAATTCCAAGTGCTCTACCTTCAAAGAAACATTAACAAAAGTCCATTAATACCTCCTGGTTTAAAAACAGAAGTAGTGATGTGTCTAGCTTCCAATGCTTAGTGAGAAGAAAACGAGAAAAACTACCACTTTATGAGTGAGCTCTATGAGGAAGAATTCTAGGCACTCACACATTGGTGATCTAATAAGGAATCAGTGCCCTAACATGTATTATCTTTGCATACTGATAATTCTAACCAAAACTCCTTCACTGTGCCCATAAATAACTGTGTTCTAGCTCCTAATGCTCTTTCCTCCAAATTAAGTATTGGGTTGGCCAAAAAGTTCTTCGGTTTTTCCATAAGATGGCTCTAATAACATTAGTTGTCTTTAACTTCATACAAAACAATTTCGATAGATTGTATTGTGACCACTGTCATATCAGCATGCATTTAAAAAAAACATCAAAATTGGTGAATTTTTGTGTAGCCATTTTAGTATTGAAAATGGAAAAAAATAAGCAAAATTTTTGGCACATTATGCTTTATTATTTTAAGAATGATAAAAATGCTACTGAAAGACGTACACACACACAAAAATTTGTGCAGTGTACGAAGAAGGTGCTGTGAGTGATCAAATGTGTCGAAAATGGTTTGTGAAGTTTCATGCTGGAGATTTCTCGCTAGACAATGCTCCATGGTCAGGTAGACCAGTTGAAGTTGACAGCAATCAAATGAGACATTAATTGAGAACAATTAATGTTATATCACATAGGAGATAGCTGACATGCTCAAAATAACCAAATCAATAAAATGATTGGTGAAAACGAAAAATGTGTCCTTTATTTTATGGGGAAAAAAAGACACAAACTTTTTGACCAACCCAATATCTCCAATCTTTAATTCCTCGAAAATGTTTTTTTCTGCTGAAGAAAGTAGGTGATAGAAAATAGATAGATGATAGGTGGATAGATAAATAGATAGGGCATTAATATAAAAACCAAACAAAATTCCAGATGTTAGGTTAGGGGTGGTTGTAAAAAACATTATGACCTTGAGCAGTAACATTTTAAAGGTTTTTTTTGTTTGTTTCCTGAAAACGATCTCTGAAGTACCTTGTCTTAATGATAGAGTAGCTACAGTAAATGCATGTGTTTTATGGCTTTCACCCTAGTTGGGACTGTATATTGAACTGGCTGTTTGTATGTATTTTGTGTACATTAAACATATGTGTATTGGGTATCATCAGACTTTATAATAAAAAGAAATAGTCTACATAGTTGTCTAATTCATCTCTCATTCTGTATGTTTTCATCCTTTGGAGTATCTGTCAGCTTGTTGCTTGGTGACATTTCGAGTTCGAGCTGCCCATGTCAGTGTTCACCATTCCAATGGATTTAGCTGCCAAGAGTCCCTGTTTGACAAAGTTGCCTGTTACCATGACCTGGACATTATTAGAGACCTATTGTTCCCATTCAAGAACCTTCAAGTTTGCAAATGTGATATACGGAGTGTCCATCATGAGTTCAAGACATGGCCCCCATATTTAGGCTTTGTGAGCATGTAAAACATGGGGTTCATGAGATCATTCTCAGTTTTCTCAACATTTTTATCTAACTTTTGCTTTCTTCTCATCTCAGAGAACTTGATTCTGTGGCTATTTTTTTTTTTAATTTCAATTACAGTTGACATTCAATATTGTAGTAGTTTTAGGAGTATACCACAATGTTTAAACATTTACATAACTTATGAAGTCATTTCCCTTGATAAATCTAGTGTCTTTCTGACAAAATTTTTAATGTTTACACTTGATAAGATACTGTCCACTTATTCTAGGCTTTCCTTCCATCACTGATCTCATTTTCTCAATGTCATCTTGAATCAATTTTTCTTCACTAGATCACTTGCTCCATCTATAAACATGGTCAAGCTCCCACATCTAAGGAAAGAAAATTCTTTTTGTTACCAGCCACCATTATGTGCCTTGTCTGAACCATTACACTAGCCCCCAACTTGATCCCTGCTTTGTCTTGTTCCCTGCAATACAGTCTTATTTCAACAATCACAGCAATCTTTTTAAACTATGAGTTAGATTATTAACTTCTTTACTATAAACCCTTTTGATAATCTTCCCTGGTTTTCTCAAATCCTCCCGTCTTGGCCAGGTGCTCCTACTTTGTGCTTTAATAACACAAATGTAGGCCTCTATTGTATTATGCCGTGCCACAATGGTAATTTGACTTGTTTCTCTCCTTCGTTGAAACATTTGAATTCAATTTACAGTATATTTTCTTTTTTTGTATCCACCATGTCTAATGCAAAAATTTCCTCAATAAATGAAAAAATAAAAGAATATATTATGAAGCATAGAACTCACATTTTTCCTTTTATCAACACCTACTGAATCTGACAGTTACATGCACTTTCCTTAGTATTCTCCACTCTAAATTTATCTTTCTTCACATTTGTGTCATCATAACATAAGGATAATATTTGAGAATATTTGAGAATACTTTGTAAGGTATCAGCTTCTACACAAACAAGAATAGATGTAAGAGTTTATAATTTAGGCAGAAGACACCATTTTAATAAGTTTAATTGTTTTAACTTATTTTAATATTGATAATAGCTCTATAATGTGACAATGTGTTCCATCTGATTAGGGACATCTATATATCACCATTCTATAGATGAGTACATTGAGACACAGAGATGTTATGTGAGGCACCTACAAAAATAAGTGACAGAGCCAGGGGCTGTCTGGCTCCGCATTCTGAGTTCTCAATCTCTCCATGTCATTCCCCTGTAAGGTGATCACATCCATCTCTACAGTGTTTCCTAACATGCCTTTGAGATCTCTGGATAGTTTTTGCCTCTGTGGTGGTGTTTCTCATGAAAATCTTTGCCATATTTTTTGAGCTTTTATATGAAATAGGTTTGAAAGGTGAGATGAAATGATATAAAGCCCCCAAAAAAAATTCCAAGAGAAAGACCCAGAAGCATCATAGCATAGCATGACGGTAACCTTCCATGCTCTCTACTAGACTTACCATCCTTGAAAAATATTTGAGGAAGAGCAAGGCAAATGGAAGATACCAAAAATATTATTCTGTTTACACTTCTGTATTCTCTTTCCCCATATCAAATCTCCATGGCATTTTCCCTTTGCAGCTCACAGGGAATTGGATCCAGATTGAATGGTGGGGCTGGAGCCTGCAAACAGCTGCCCACAGGTCCTGAGTCCACAGGCAGGGGCCCATCAGCAAGCCCTGGAGGCGTGCCCCACTGCACCCAGCGTTGCTGTGTAAAGGCACAGCAAGGGAAGTCAAGTCAGGCAGACATTCACCAAAGAAAGAAAAAGATCTTTACAAAACCTGGAAATAGCAGTGTATAGTCTTTTCTTGATACTCACCCCAGTGAAGAATTCAACGCTCAAGCTTACAGGCTTCATGGACACAGAAACACAGAACTTGTACAAAGATAAGACTGAGGAGACTTTTTAATAAGGCAGCTTCTCAGACAGCAGAGAAGAGTCTGATTTCACCCAGGGTTTTTCATGAATGGTAGAGAGATATTTAGAAATCAGTTTTAATTTATAAATTTCAATACCTCATAAATTCAAGGAAAAAGCAGCCAAGACATCAGAAAGAAGTGTTGTATAATCATTTAGATTAACATAGTAATTTCTGCAGTAGTTTCAATATAACAAACAAAAAAAAAATTTAATATAGTTTGACAAATGCAACACAATGGTTGATAATGTAGATCAAAAAATTAAAAGTAATAGTTAAGGGGAAGGGAAAAAGAATTAATAATGCAAGTCTAGTTTTCACAAGACAACTTTATTCTGACTTAAAAAAAAGATAGCTAAGATCTTATGGCCATTTTAAAGAATTGCTTCAAGAAATACAATGAAAACTGCTCACTGGAATTTCTATACTTGCTCTGTGACATGGAGATAAATACAAATCTTAAAAATTCTAAAAGAAAAGGGAAGCAGGGAATGAAAAATATAGAAGAGTTATTATCTCAGTTTTAAGTGTGAAATATAATTCAATTTGAAAGATAAAATCCCCTGTCTTAGGTTTAATTTCTCATTTAAAGCAAAAAAATCATTAAATATGTTAAAATGCAAGTCACTTAGAGCTTCTTAATAGCATTTATTAACCCAAAGCACTTGAGAAATATATATATAATGAAATACATATAAAATGTTTTTTAAATATATTGCTGTGCTTTATTTCTAGAAAATATGTGCTCTCCTGGACAAAAATGAATTCTCCTAACTTAACCTTGTTCTTCAGTAGTTTGCATAAAGAGCAGCTATAATTTCCTCCCCAATGTCATTTGGTGAAAAGTTTGTTGATAGTCATGTAAACGATGGTCGGAAACTCTAAAGCAGACTGTTGAAAATACATTGAAAGGAATAATGATAAGAGAAAATAGTATCAAAAGCTTATTATAGTGAACAAAATCATAAATGCAGGAGGATAATTAAAATGATCTCAAGAAGAGGAGTCATTAAGGAGCTTGGTTTTACAGCATCCTAACTAAAGAATAAACTATGTATGATATAAAGTTTTCTTCTATCCAGGATCCAAATTAACATCGACACGTGAACATGATCAGTATCAGTTGGAGTTTTGTCACAGTTAACAAGCCAAATTGATGCAGATCAAAACATCTTTTTCATGTCAGGAATAAAGCTTGGTTGTCAAAAAAGCATAGTGATGAGTGACCATGGGGAGACATCCCAGCAATAATCAATCGTCAATCAGTCATGGAAAGTGCTTATTCTGCTCTTATATGAGCCTCTTCATTACTCGCTGTGAACTGATCTCAGGAGAGAGAAGATAAAGGTTCCTTTCAATGAATAAACCAATAGTTTCTACACAGAGAGAAATGAGGAGGAAAGCACTTTTCTCCTTATTTTAGAACTCACTTTTGTTTTCTAATTGTTTGGGGTGGTTTTCCATTTAAAAATAATTTTTAAAAGTAGCAATAGAAATAATTAAAATGGTGCTATAATTTGCTTTCTTCAAAACTTGTAATTCAGCATTTCCTTCAATAAATACAAAAAATTAGAGATTCAAAACTGAACAGTGAGAACTGGTTAATTGCAGTGATGTGTTCTCACATATACGCACACATATATATGACTATTTCTCACGTATGTGATGAATGGAGTGATGGTACATGACAGCAATATCTTAAACATATTAAAAAGTTCATCATAATATTAGTTTCGGTTAAATTTTACATAGTTAAATGGGTATGATTCATTAATATAAATGCAAAGGCAGAACACTGAAATGGCTTCAACTTACAGATGCTTTTTTGATATTAAAATTCTTCCCTCTTGGGATCTATACATAATAACATTGAATCCCACCAGAAGCCCCCTCCCTACCAATGTGTCATTTCTTTTCTTCTGCCTGTTTATTTCTGAAGCAGATGCGTTCTCTTTTCTTTAAGTGGGTCCGCAGTTTACGGTTGGAAAGCTGGTCAGGAAAATGATTTTGAATATATTTTCACAGTGGAAAACAGGTTTGCCAAAATAGTTTGACTTTATGAAAGGGGAGAACAGCTGTATTTCGTTTATAATAAATCTTTCACAAATCAGTAAAAGCAAATAGACAGCACAACTGCAACCCATAAAAGTGGAAAATATTAAACAGGCAGCGAAGTTGTTAAACTTTCCCACAGACACTCTAGGTTAAAAAAAAAAATCTAGAAAATCCACACAGGCAACTCACATGAATATTGGGCCCAATCACATCAGAGAAGAAGGAATTATTTCTGATTAGATGAAAAAATCCTGTTAAGGTGACTTTTCTGGGCATCAAGATGGTGTCCACAGCAGTTTCCTCTTCCTATTACTGAACGTTAGTGCAGAATAATTACTTGCTTGCCAAAAATGACGGGACATTGACCCTGCAGACTTATTGAATTCTCATTGCTTGCCTCCAGGCCATGTCGGGGGTTATTCAATTTTGCCTGAGGAGGACAATCTATTATGAGAGACAAGTCAAGAAGGCATCCTCCTTGATTGCCCACCAAAACCATTATCGCAGCACAGAGAGGGCATCGGCAGGGAGTGGACAGACAAGACAACACTGATCTCGATTACCCAGGGACAAGATACAATTTACATTACTTGAAGCCACAGGACAGAGGGCAATCAGCCCTGGGAATAGGGCGGCAGCCCCAGAGTGAACAGGTATTAACAGCAGAGTGGCATCTGTTCTACTTGCTTATGCTAGACATGACCTTTAGCCTGACAAGGTAGTAACTGATTGGTTTGATCTGTAATTATGTAAATAATTTTACATTGATAAACCAAATTGCTTTTGAAATAGAGAAGCAAAATCCAGGATCCTAAAATATAAAAATCTGTGACTTATATTCATGTTTTCGCATCTGTTTTTGTTTTTTGTTCTAAGGCAGTTTCATAGTCATAGCAGTTATTTTGACACAGGGAACTTGTTGCAACCAAAATCGCCTACCAGTAGGGAAAACAACAACCTCAATCCTTCCGTGATGGCCCATCCTTTTTTTTTTTTTTTTTTTTTTTTTTTTTAAGTTCTGGATAATGAATGAAAGTATACTTAAGAATAAGGCTCCACTCTGCAGTGTGCTGGGACTGGTGTTGTAAAATTTTGATTTGAGATGGTGCTTGATAAGCCAATTTTACGGAGCTAATAATAACATATAAGAAAACCAAATAATGCTCCTCTTTAGACCTGACTGTTAACTTTACTGGTTCCCAATATCTTGTTAAACTATTCTACTAAATTAGAAAATCGCATACTGTTTTTATTTCAGTCAAGGAGAAATGGTTTATTACATATTTTTAAAAATGATTTAATTGAGGAAAAAATGCGTACATTCTTCTGTGGATTATAAGGATCAGGGACTATGGTAGGGGCTTCTAAACATAATGCTATGTTCAACTTAACATACTGGAATAATTGTATGCTCGAAAGACCTCGTAATGGGTAGATTTTTCTAATCTCAGGAGTTCCTGTCAGCATGAGGTAAACTTCCAATCGAAACAATGGTTCACATTTTCTAGATAATTATAAGAATCCATGGGAAACTGCTTCAAATATAAAAAATAACCCATGTTATTTCAGAACTCTCCTGCTATGCTATTAGTATATCTGCAGAGGCTGAAAAGCAAATAACCTCTCATTCCCCCATGAACACTGATTAATTAGGGCATGAAACCAGGCTGATTCGTGAAAGAGCTTTGCAAAACAAAAGATTTGTGTCATTTTATGCTTGAGTCTTATTCTGAATGGTGATAGCAGCTAAATAAAATTATGTTAAACCACCAACTTAAAAATTATGATGTGTTAGGAAAGGTTGAAAAATAACCGTCTGTCCCCCTTTTCAAGTTAGAACTTATTAAATAATCAGATTGCTTTGTTTGGGGTCAATTCCAGTGTGTACACATTAATATGCCCTCAATCCTCATGCTGCATGATGCCTTCAATCCCATTTCCAAGGCACATGTGTCATTCAGCTCAGATGACCTATGAAATGGATATCAAGTAAGAGAAAGAAAAAGGTACTACTGAATTTGGCACACTGTAGTCACCGAAAAAATATTGACTGACTGAGTATAAAAAGAAAAATTTTTGGAAAACATCGGATTAAAAAATCACAGAGTATTAAAAGATGCAGGTGGCCCTGCGTTTTACAGTTGAGGAGAGAAGAGCCACTCTCCTTACACTTTCAGGGCATATACACGCTAGGGGTCTCGAGCAAGTGCCTGGAGTTAGATTCTACAAGCCAAAGTCATACTGTGTAGCTTTGGGCAACTAACCTCTCTGTGCTTCAGTTCTCTCACACATCGACTAGTGATAATAATCGTACCTACCTGACATGGTTGTTGTACAGGTTAAACTTAGTTAATGTATTAATAAGAGACATTTATTAGGTACTTGGTAAAAATTATGTTCTCAATAAACATTAGCATTTAATGTTAAATGTAAAGCCCCAAATCAATCAGTTGGATGCTGGCAGGATACCAATTAAAAAAACAAGTTACTTTGTACAACCTGGCTGGTGTGGCTCATGGATTGAGTGCCGGCCTGAGAACCAAAGCATCACCAGTTCGATACCCAGTCAGGGCACATGCCTGGGTTGTACGCCAGGTCCCCAGTAGGGGACATGTGAGAGGCAACCCCACATTGATGTTTCTCTCCCTCTCTTTCACCTTCCCTTCCCCTCTCTCTAAAAATAAATAAATAAAATCTTTTAAAAATTACTTTTTTATTAAAACACATTATAACCTTTCTCGTGAGTTTTTTTATTATTGTTGTTCAAGTACAGTTATCTCCATTTTCCCCACATTGCTCTCTCCTGCACCACCCACCCCCACCTCCAATCCTCAATCCTACCCTGCTTTGGTCTGTCCATAGGTCCTTTATACATGTTCCTTGACGACCCTTCCCCTTCTTTTCCCTACTATCCCCTCCCACCATCCCTCTGGCTACTGTCAGTTTGTTCTTTATATCAATGTCTCTGGTTATATTTTGCTTGCTTGTTTGTTTTGTTGATTAGGTTCCATTTATAGGTGAGATCATAAGGTATTCGTCTTTCACTGCCTGGCTTATTTCACTTAGCATAATGCTTTTTTGTTAATTGTATCAATTTTGTACATTCAGTTAAAAAAAGCAAGAAAATTCAAATCAATTATATGTATATATGTGTGTGTACACACACACGTGTATATATTTACATAAATTATACATAATTTATATATTATATATTTATATAATATATAATATAGTATATATAAATCTGTAATATATAAATAAATATATAAATATATATATATATATAAATCTGTAATCCTAGCACAGAAAATAAAAACCCATAAAAACCCAGAGCTTGGCATATGCCTTACAGAATAGATTTATTTGTTTATATATGATATATATGCAGTAAAAGTCTGCCATACACTACAAGTGGGGTCTAAATTTTTTAGTTATATAAAATGTGAGTAGCTTTTATTGTGAGATTACTGAAAAGTCTAGGATGAATCTGCATAGCTAGTTATCTCAACTTGAGAGCAGAAGAACTGATAATGAACTGTCAATCACAGGAGTTTTGTCACATGATTTACTACTGTACTGTGTATGTGTGTGTGATTTTATGCCTATGAAATCATGCTATGATTTATGCATCTTTGCTACTTCTTAATTTAGCAATAAATTATAAGTGTTATTTGCGATATGAGTATCAGATGTGACAATGCCAAAACTATATCGCACCAGTTAAAATCTCTAGCTCTGGATTCAGACAAATCTAGGTTGGATTGTTAACTCAGACGCTAGCTGTGTGCCCTTGTACAATTTACTAAGCTCCATTTTATTCATCTACAAAAATGTTATTAATCATCCCTACTCATCAGTTTCTAGAAAACATTGAGTGGAATAATCCATATTAGTTACATAGAGCAAATGCATGAAACTTTATAAGCTCTCCAAAAATATTAGTGCTTTTAAAAATACTGTCCTTATTATAAATTTTAAATGTCTGGCTAGTGATCCATTTTGTGGCTAGAACGTTCCCAAATCTTAGATATTTAGTTTTTCTGCCTTGCTTTCATCACTATCCTAAAAATGTGCTGTTGTCTTATATATACATTTTTTATCATTGTCGGATTCTTTCCTTAGAATCAGTTACCCGAAGCAAACATTCTGGGTCAGAGGGTATAAACATTAAAAATGAACAATGTCCTATCATATTTTGAAATTGCTCTCAAAGAAATTGTAACTATTTCATTTATACCAGCATAATATGATTCCTATTTTTATATTGTCAATTATTTAAATTGAAGTGCAATATAAACAATGTAAATTGCAAAATTTGAATTGCATATCATTGCAGTTTTTACAGAAGTATGTATCTATGTAACCACGACCCAGATCAATACACAGAACACCTCCTGCACCCATAAGGATATTCCTCTTGCCTCTTTCTACCTAATACCTCCAACTCAGAAGTACATTTATTCTGACTTTTAAAAGCATAAGACTAGTTTTAAAGAAACATTGACTTATTTTTGAACTTAAATGAAATCACACAATATTTGTTCTTTTGTGTATGCCATCTTTTGCTCAACCTGATGCTTTTGAGATTCATCTCACTATATAACACCAGTTTCTTTTTTATTGTAATATACTATTTCACTATATGAACATACCTTAATCTCAATTTGTTTATATATTTTCATGTTTGGTCACTCATATTGTTCCCATTTTGGGGATATTATAAATAAAACTGCTGTCAGTAGTCATGTGCATACCATTTGGTGTACCTACGTCCCCCCCTTTTTAAATTTATCTTTGAGTAGAATTCTTTTTTTAATTAATGTGGGCATATATTTAGCTAAGGTTAATACTAACAATTTCTCAAAATGCTTAAAACAATGTATACGCTCATCAGTGAGGTTTGAGAACTATAGCTGCTCCACATTTTCATCAACAATTGATATCACCAGTCTTTTCATTTTAACCATTTTGGGGGTGTATATATCATTATGGTTTTAATTTGTATTTCCCTGATGAGTAATGGTAGTAAGCACTGTAAAAATATGATTTTTAGCTATTGTGTCATTTTTTTTGTAAATTACTTATTTAAATCCTTGCCAGCATTTAATTAGGTTGTCTGTTTCTTATTACTTGCATGAGTTCCTTATATAATGTGAATACAAGGCTTTTTTCACATATACATGGTAGAAGGTCTTCTCAGTTTGTGGCTTGCCTATTTATTTTTTTAGTGATGTCATTTGATGGCAGAAGTTATTAATTTCAATGAAAATTACACATTTACACAGAGATATTTTAAAAAGTGAAAGATTTATACAATCTGAAGAGAAACCAGAGTATACATAGAGATATTTAAAATAATCCACAAACATATTAAAGTAACATGTGGCTGTTAGCAAGGTCTGTGGATATAGAAAAATCAGTAGAATTTCTGTATGTACAACAAAAATTTTGAAATTAAAATTTAAAAGACAATACCAATTAAAACTCTCAAAAATACAGGCACACTTCATTTTACTGTACTTCATTTCATTGTGCTTCACAGATACTGTGTTTTTTTATATATACTAAGAGTTTGTGGCAACTCTGATTCAAGCAAGCCTATTGGCATCATTTTCCAACAGCATTTGTTCATTTTGTGTCTCTGTGTCACATTTTGGTAACTCTTGCAATATTTCAAACTTGTCATTATTATTATATTTGATATGATGATGTGTGATTAGTGATCTTTGATGTTACTACCATAATTTGTTTTGGGGCACCATGCGCCACACCCATATAAGACTACAAACTTAATAAACATGTTTGTTCTGACTGCTCCACTGACCAGGCATTTTCCTGTGGGTCTCCCTCTACTCAGGGCTCTGAATTCCCTGAGACACCAGAATATTAAAATTAGGCCAACTCATAATCTTACAGTGGCCTCTGAGCATTCAATTAAAAGGAAGAGTATTACATCTCTCACTTTAAATCAAAAGCTAGAAATGATTAAGCCATGTCAAAAGGCAAGACAGGCTGATAGCTAGGCCTCCTGTGTCCAATAGTTAGCCAAATTAAGAATGTAAAAGGAAAGTTCTTGAAGGAAACAAAAAGTGCTACTCTGAACACAAGAATGATAAGAAAGCTAAATAACATTATTGTCGAAATGGAGAAAATGTCAGCAGTCTGGATAGAAGATCAATCCAGCAATAACATTGCCTTAAGCCATAGACTAATCCAGAGCAAGATCTGAACTCTCTTCAATTCTGTGAAAGCCAAGAGAGGTGAGTAAGCTACAGAAGAAAAATTGAAGCTAACTAAGGTTGGTTCTCTAGATTTAAGAAAAGTAGTCATCTTCATAACATAAAAGTGCAAGGTGAAAAAGCAGTGCTGTTGTAAAAGCTGTGGCTAGTTATCTGGAAAATCTAGCAAAGATAATTAAAGGAGGTGGCTCTACTAAACAATAGATTTTCAATGTAGGCAAAACAACTTTCTATTGGATGAAGATGCTATCTAAGACTTCCACAGGTAGAGAGCAGTCAACATCTGACTTCCAAGCTTCAAAACTTGGAAGATGTGGACAGACTCATAGATGGAGAGCAGGATGACAAGCGTCAAAGGACAGGCTGACTCTCTTGTTAGGGAATAATATAGCTAGTGACTTTAAGTTAAGGCCAATGCTCATTTTCTTTTCCAAAAATCTTAGAGCCTTTAAAAATTAGGCCAGCAATCCCATTTTTGGGAATATACTCAGAGGAACCCAAAACACTAATTGGAAAGAACATAAGCACCCTCATGTTCATTGCAGCATTATTTACAATCACCAACATATGGAAGCAGCCCAAGTGTCCATCAGTAGATGAGCGGATAAAACAACTGTGGGACATTTACAGAACGGAATACTACCCAATCATAAAAAAGAAGAAAATTTTACCCTTTGTGACAGTATGGATAAAACTAGACAACATTATGCTAAGTAAAACAAGCCAGTCAGAGAAAAACAAATACCATATGATTTGGAAGATGTGGACAGACTCATAGATGGAGAGCAGGATGACAGCTAGTGGGGGGATTAGGGGTGAAGGGATTGAGCAAAAAGGAAAAAGGAGTCATGGACATGAACAACAGTGTGGTGATTGCTTTGGAGTGAGGGATATAAGGAAACTATGGTAAGGAAAAATACCACAAAGATTAAATTTTTAAAAAAGAATTATGCTGAATGTTGTCTGCCTGTGTAGTATAAATGCAACAACAAAGCCTGGATGACAGCACATCTGTTTACAACATGGTGTAGTGGATATTTGAAGCTCGCTGTTAAGACCTATTACTCAAAAAAAAGATTCCTTTAAAATATTACTGCTCATTACAAAGCACCTGGTCATCCAAGAGCTCTGATGGAGGCGTACAGCAAGATTAATGTTTTCATGCCTGCTAACACATCTTTTATTCTGCAGCTCATGGATCAAGGAGTGGCTTTTACTTTTGAGTTGTACTATATAAGAAATACATTTCATAAGGCTATAGCTGTCATAGTGATTTCTCTGATGGATCCAGGCAAAGCAATTTGAAAACCTTCTGGAAAAGAATTCACTATTCTAGATGCTATTAGGAACACTCGTGCTTCATAGGAAAATGGCAAAATATCAACATTAACAGGAGTTTGGTTAAAGATGACTCCAACCCTCAGAGATGACTTTCAAGTGTTTAAGACTTCAGTGGAGGAAGAAGTAACAACAGATGTAGTGGACATAACAAAAGAACTAGAATTAGAGAGGAGCTTGCAGATGTTACTGAATTGCAGCAATATCATGGTGAATTTTGAATGAATGCAGAGTTGCTTTTTATGGGTGTAAAAAGAAAGTTTTTTCTTGAGATGAAAACTCCTGGTGAAATGGTGTGAAGATTGTTGAAATGAAAATGAAGGACATAGAATATTACATAAACTTACTTGATAAATTAGCAGCAGGGTTTGAGGATAGTAACTTGAATTTTGAAAATGCTGTCGAACAGTAGCACATGTTACAGAGAAAACATTTGTGAAAGGAAGAGTCAGTTAATGCATGAAACTGTACTGTTGTCTTATTTTGAGACCTTCCCACAGGCACCCCCACCTTCAGCAGCTATTGCCCTGATCAGTCTGCAGCCATCAACATCAAGACAAGACCATCCACCAGCAGAAAACATGATTTATTTAAGGTTCAGATGATGCTTAGCAGTTTTTAGTCATTAAGTATTTTGTACAATGTGTTTTTACACATAATACGATTGCACACTTAATAACCTATAGTGTGTATGTATAAACATAACTTTCACATGTACTGGAAATTAAAAAATGTATGTGACTCACTTTATAGCAATATTTGCTTTTTTGCAGTGGTCTGGAACCAAGCCTGCAATATCTCTGAGGTATGCCTATATCAAATAAGTAGGAAAAAATCTCAAGAAGAATGTGGAAGCCTTTACACTAGAAACTAAAAATGAAAACTGATTAAAGGTGATTTAAGTAAATGAAGAATTATAGCATTTTAATGGATTGGAAGACACAAAATTGATCTAGATTCATTGATTTAGATTAAATTAAATGAAAAAATCACAACAGACATTTTTATTAAAATGATAACCTGATTCAAAAATTTATTTAGAAATGCAAAGTACTTCAAATAAATAAGACAATCTTTAGAACAAACTGAAATTTTAAGAGTCATGATAGACCCATAGTTATGGAAGTGTGACATTGATATAAAAACAGAAAAATAGACAAAGATAATGGAAGAAACAAAATGTAGACTGGCACATATGTTTTCACTTAATTTGTGGCCAGGTCATCACACTATTCAAAAAGAAAGCACTATTTTAATGAATAAATCATTCTGACAATAAGAATTTCATAAGAAAAAAAAAGACCTTGATCTCTACCTCACACTTAACAAAATCTTAATTGGAGATTAAGGGTTTTTTTTAAATAAATATTCTCTTCCTAATTTAAAACATAAAAATGATATATTGGTGATACTTGTATTTGCACTTTTTAAATACTAATGTAGTTTAATTTATTAAATTTTCTGTGTACTTTTTTTCTTTGTGATATTCCTCTGAGGTTTTCTGCTAATTTTTCTATTAAGATATTTGTTAATTTGTAAAAGCACACTAAATGGAGGAGTGTTAACACTTTTTTTCCCTTTTCTTTCATTTTATTATTGTTGTTGTTCAGTTACAGTTGTCTTTTTCTCTGTTGCTCTCCCCTGCTCCATCCTCCTTCACTTCCCCAGTCAACCTTCCCCCATTGTTCATGCCCATGATTCCTCTATTCATGTTCCTTGACTTGTCCCTTCCCCTTCTTTCCCCTATTATCCCCCTAAGCCTTCCCCTCCAGTCACTGTTGGTTCGTTCTTTATTTCCATGTCTCTGGTTCTATTTTGTTCATTTGTTTGTTTTGTTGATTAGGCTCCACTTATACTAAGATCATATGGTATTTGTCTTTCACCATCAGGCTTATTTCACTTAGCATAATACTCTCCAGTTTTGTCCATGCTCTCACAAAGAGTAGGAATTCCTTCTTTCTTTCTGCTGTATGGTATTCCATTGTGTAAATGTACCACAGTTTTTTATCCACTCATTTACTGATGGGCACCTAGGTTGCTTCCAGAACTTGGCTATTGTAAGTTGTGCTGCTATGAACATTGGGGTGCATAGGTTCCTTTGAATTAGTGATTCCGGGTTCTTAGGGTATAATCCCAGTAGTAGGATTAACAAATTAACAAACAAAAAGTGCTGGTGAGGTTGTGGAGAAAATGGAGCCCTAGTCCACTACTGGTGGGAATGCAGACTAGGGTGGCTATTGTGGAAAATAGTATGGAATTTCCTCAAAAAAATAAAGATGTTAACATTTTTAAATTATATGTTACTAATTCATAGAATTTTTATCTCTCTAAAATTAATAGATACATTTTAAATGCTGTGAGTGTATATTTAAACATTCTTCCTCCAATATAATGGAGAAAGTATATTTTCTTCCTTTATTTTATGATTTCATTTTATGTATTTAAATAATAATCCTGAGGGTAAATGCAGACAACTGTAATTGAACAATAAAATAATTTCAAAATTATTTTAATCATAATCCAGTCAATATCAACTTTGTTAGATATTTGTTTTGTTAGAATTGTGTCTATAAAATTACTTTAAAACAAAGATTGGCCAATTGTCTTAAATCATTATTGAATAGTTTATAAATCTTTCTAATATTTTGAGTTCCATGTTCACCAGCTTCTAAAATTGCATGTATTTTCTTATCTATTTGTGAGCATTCTATTTTATTTTTTTGATTTGTATGTTGTTACTTATTACATCTCTACCTTCTCAAGCATCGTTTCCCTCTGGTATTTACCATTCTATTGTCTGTGCCTATGAGTTTTTTTCTTCACTTAATCCCTCCACCTTTTCATTCAGCACCCCAGACCACCACCTTCCTGACAGGTGTCAGTCTGTTCTCTGTATTTATGAATCTGTTCCTGTTTTGTTAGTTTATTTTATTCATTAGACTCCACATGAGTGAGATCATACGGTACTTGTCTTTTTTTGAGCGGCTTATTTTACTTAGCATAATATTCTCCAGTTCCATCCATGCTGTCACAAAAGGTACAATTTTCTTCTTTTTATGGCTGAGTAGTATTCTACTGTGTGAGAGATTTTCTTTTTATGGCTGAGTAGTATTCCATTGTGTGAATGTACCACCACTTTTTATCCACTCATCTACTGATGAGCAGTTGAGCTGCTTCCAAATCTTGGCTATTGTAAATAATATTGCAATGAATGTAGGAGTGCATATATTCTTTTGAATGTGTTTCAGGTTTTATGGGATGTATTCCCAGAAGTATAAATACTGGATCATAAAGCAGTTTAATTTTATTTTTTATTTTTTGAGTTAACTCTATATTGTACTCCACAGTGACTGTATCAATCTGGATTTCCACCAACAGTGCACTAAGGTTCTCTTTTCTCCACATCCTTATCAACACTTGTTGTTTGTTGATTTCTTGATGGTAGTCATTCTGACAGGTGTGAGGTGATATCTCATTGTGCCTTTAATTTGCACTTCTCTGATGATTAGTGATGTTATGCATCTTTTCATAGGTCTATTGGCCATCTGTATGTCCTCTTTGGAGAAGCATGTATTTGGGTTTTTTGCCCGTTTTTAAGGGGAGTGTTTGGGGGTTTTGGTGTTGAGTTGTATAAGTTCTTTTTAAATTTGGTGTGTTATCCCTTTTCACATGTATCATTGGTAAATATGCCATTGATTGAGCATGTGTACTGTGTGGCCATCACATTCAAAGTGACCGATTGAGCAGAGCAATGAACCCACATCCAATTTTGCATTAAGCTTGAACATTCCTTTGCAGAAACCATTCAGATGATTCAGAAGGCCACAGCTATGGGCAACTGGCGATTGCCAGCTTCATCATAACAATGTACCAGCTCATGCATGATGTCTCATGAAGAGTTTTTTGGTGAAACATCATATCACCCAGGAGACTCAGTCCCCCTGCAGCTCAGCTTTGGTACCCCGTGACTTCTGGCTTTTCCCAAAACTAAAATCACCTTTGAAAAGGAAGAGATTTCAGACCATTAATGAGATTCAGGAAAATACAATGGGGAAGCTGATGGAGATTGGGAGAACTGTGTGAGGTCCTATGGTACCTACTTTGAAAGGAAGGCACTAGTGATAAGCCTAGTTCTCATAAAAGTACTGTGATTTAGGCATCTTTTAAATCATTAGAGATGACAAAGAAAATGATGTGCAATCTCAAATTGAAACTTACTTTGCAACTTTGATGTTTTATAAATATGTTAGGAATGCATCATAGATTACAAGATACTACCTTTCATACTGTGAAGAGTCGATGAAGTCTTCACATAAGTTGATTTCATGATTTAATAATGAGTATGGGTATGCCATTTTAAGGAGAACAACAGGATCTCTTCAGACAGAGGAAATGTGGGCAGAAGCTTAATGGCATGGATACGCATCAGGTGACAACATGGTAGTGAGAAGTTCGATGTAAATAGAGTATGAGTGTCGTATATGGAAAAAGGAATATTTGTTTAGAGAAGTAATCAGCAAGTTTATGGAAGGACTTGTGTGTCAAAGTAAGTTAGAATATAACTAGGGTACATTTGAAGAAATGGTAAAATGGGACAATTTTATGGCTAGGATTCTGCAAGGAAACCTTATATTTGTTTCTATATAGGGGATACAAATGGGGGTAATTAATAGGAAGAAAATGGGGAAGGAATGGTGAAAAAGCTATTATTAGGAGAGTAATTTGTTAATGGTCCAGTATAGAAGGAATCTATACCTTAATTCAGGAAGACCTGATTTGTTTGGGCTCCTTATTATTTGGCCAAAGGAGAACATGATCCCTGGTTCATAAAAGGCATTCAATATGTTATAGCATGAACACAAAAAAGTTAAGAAACAAGTTATTTAAGCTTACTTTTGAAACTAAAGCCAAAAGATATGATTTTTACTACCTTTGCTATGAACTGAATTCCTTGATTGTATTCCTAAGGCATTGTCTCCCACAATTAAAATAAGGTGCTTTGGATATTCATTTTTATAACTATAATAAATAAAGATCTTTGTCTTAAAGCTAAAGAAAATTAAAACTCCATTTTTGAGTTATGAATTAAGAAATATATATTTTCAAATATTTAAAATATATTTCCCACTTCTTTAAGGGTATGATTCCTTAGTACCCAACTACTAGATATCTGTTTAAAGAATATTTATCAAGATCCATAAAGGGTACAGAAATAGAAATTCATAAAACTACTACTTTAGAAATTTCCAAGCATTACTTCAGAGCAATTCTCACTCATTCTGTGATTTAACCCTCTTGAGTTTCAGTTTCCTCTTTTCTTTGGTGGACATAATATTATTCTCCTTTCTCTAAGACTAGCTATATTAATTAATTAATATTGGCTAACAGTAGTAGTACGTAAGCATGCAAGATATTTTATTTTTCTCTTCCAAATTTCTCATTTCCAGAATAAAAGGTGGTTTGATTAATTTTGGTAATTGTAAAATTAAACTTTATTTTCTTAGCTAGCACTTATTTAGTTTCCACTATGTGCCAAACACTAAACTAAAACTATAAATACATTTTCTACCAAAAAAGTAATATCCCCTTTGTACACAATAGCAAAATGAGGTATAGAAAATGTAAGTAGTAATCTTATCAAGGTTATGCAACTATAAATAAAAAGAATTCAAGCCTGTGCTCACACTAATATATTGATATAGCTATTATTAATATTTGATATTCTATACTAATCATAACATTAATGGATATGCTGCCTCTCACAATATCTATAAAGTTAGGCTCATCAATGTAGTTTCTTCCTTATAATCGTTTATCATTTAAGTAATTTCCAATCATTCATTCATTTCTTTACTAAATTTGTTACCCATCTGCATATACTCCCTGTAAAACTCGCTTAGTAAAATAAGTTCAATAAAGTAAATTTTCTTGGTTAGTAAAAAATAAAAAATCCAGTACTGTTATTGATTCTATTATTTCTAAATTATAAAATAATTTAAAAACCACCACTTTCATCAAAATTTAATTGCTCTTTTCCTTTCAACTTATATGCTTATTGATTATCACATGTATCAGTACACATAAATATTACTCATTTGATATCTCACTATATAATGGTCTTCTATTTTAAAGAGTCAAAAATAGTCCCTGGTCCAAGAGTTTTAAGGGTTGGAGGGTTTAACTAAAAGTGTTGAAATTCCCACCACTTATGTTTTAGCATATAACAACTATGGCTTTTTATTTTTGTCTTTCGTATCTCTCATCAAAAGGCTTTCTCTGACAGTAATATTTTTAAATGGCCAGGCACTTGTTCTGTATTTTTTATCTCATATACAAAACTGCTTCCTCAAGTTTAATTTACTTTTGGTATTCTTTATAGAGTATATTTCACCTATGAGTTTTGATATTCAAATTAAAAATGTCATCTTTCTATTTTTATTATACTCAATAGGTCACATTTTCTATCATTTAGAAACATTTCCAGTTAATCTTTTTTATTTCCCATTTACATTGTAGTAACTTATAGACAATTAAGTCTAGTATGTTAATATTACTTATCACTTATATTTCATCTTTGCTAGTAGAACTCCCTCTTCTCTTTATTGTGCATGTTGAGATTATTTGACTAAGCAAAAGATCCTTTCTTAATATCCAATTTAAAGCCAACTTAATGAGCCTTGCCAGTTCTGAACACAACAGGGAGTTTTGTATCCCATCTGGTTAATTGGAGACTACAATAGCTTCCATGATAAAGACATCTGTTTAGAAAAATCAGAGTTCTAGAAATCCAAAATTCTTTTCCCTGTATCACTAACTCACACCACACATCATTTTTGTATTAGCTTATTCTCTTCACCCACAACAACAGTCCTCAACATGACTTTCTTTCTTTAATATTCTTAAATAAATTTCTTAATAGAAATAAAATAAAGCATAACAAAGTTGAAATTGTGTAATATCAGTTCAGTTTTGCCCTTTTTGCTCCACTATTTTTATTTTCATCACATATATTTAGAAAGTGATAAAAGTATAGACTTAATGATGATAATAGCAATAACAATGATCAACATTTAAACAGTGTTCATTGTATTACATTGTCTTAACTACACACACTATAAACATATTTCCTTTAATCCTCATGATAACCTTCAGAATAAAGTAAATGAATATTTTGATTGCCTCTCCAACATGTATTCCATTCCTCACCTATTGTGTAGCAAACAAAGCCAATGGAGGAAGATATACTGTAAAATTATCCCACATGCAAAAAATCCCTGCCAATCATGAGAACAACATTGGAAAATATGCAGACATGAAAGTTAAATAACATGTTATTAAACAATGAATAGGTCAACAATGAGATCAAGGAAAAAATCAAAAGATTCTTTCTTCTTGAAAGAAATGAAAATGAGGATGCAATATTCCAAAATCTGTGGAACACCAGGAAAGGAATCCTAAGAGGGAAATTCTTAACTTTACAGGTCTATCTCAGAAAACAAGAAAAAGCTCAAATAAACAATCTAACTTTATATTTAAAGGAACTTGAAATAGAACAACAAACAAAGCCCAAACTGAGTAGAAGGAAGAAAATAATAAAGATCAGAGCAGAAATAAATGAAATAGAGTCTGAAAAAAAAAAAAAAAACAGTACAAAAGATCAATGAATCCGAGAGCTGGTTCTTTGAAAAGATAAACAAGAATGACAAATTTTTAACCAGACTAGTCAAGACAAAAAGGAAGAAGACCCAAATAAATAAAACCAGAAACAAAAGAGGGGAAATAACAACTGGCACCAAATAAACACAAAGGGTTGTAAGAAAATATTAGGAACATTTATATGCCAACAAACTGGACAACCTTGACAAAAAACAGATAAATTCCTATAAACATACAATCTTCCAAAACTAAAACAGGATAATCAGAGAATCTGAATGGACAGATTATACTTAGTGGAACTGAAGGAATAATGAAAAAATTGTCAACTGACAAAAGCCTTGGACCAGATGGCTTCACAGGTGAATTTTAAAAAACATTCTGAGAAGAACAAACACCTCTCCTTCTCAAATTACTTCAAGAAATTCAAGAGTAGGGAAAGCTACAAAACTCATTTCATGAGGCCAACATAATCCAAATTCCAAAATCAGAAAAAGATACTACAAAGAAAGAGAAATATAGGCCCATAACCCTGATGAACATAGACACCGAAATCCTCAACAAAATATTAGCAAACCAATACAACAATGCATCAAAAAGATCATACACCATGGTAAAGGGGAATTTATTCTGGGAATGCAAACCTCTCAGCAATATGGGCTTAGAGGGAACATACCTAAACATAATAAAGGTCATACATGACAAACCCACTGCCAGCATTATACTCAACAGACAAAAACTACAAGTGTTCCCCTTAAGATCAGGAACAAGACAGGGATGTCCACATTCACCTGTTATTCAACATACTGGAAGTCCTGGCCACAGCAATCAGACAAGAAGAAGAAATACAAGGCATCCAAATAGGAAAAGAAAAGGTAAAACCACAATTATTTGCAGATGACATGATACTATACATATAGAGTCACAAATTCAATTGAGAAACCACTAGAACTGATAAATGAATTCAGCAAAATAGGTTACAAAATTAATACACAGAAATCAGTTGCATTTTTATACACCAATAGCAATCTAACAGAAAAGGAAATTAATAAAACAATACCATTCACCATTGCTACAAAAAGAATAAAATACCTAGGAGTATATCTAACCAAGGATTTAAAAGACCTACACTCAGAAAATTATAAGACACTGAAGAAAGAAATTGAAGACACAAGTAAGTGGAAGCACTCACCATAACCATGCATTAGAAGAATTAACATGATTAAAATGTCTGTACTACCCAAAGCAATCTATAAATTCAACACAATTTCTATCAAGATTCCAATGATGAATCTCCCAGAACTAGAACAAATATTTCAGCAATTTGTATGGAACCACAAAAGGCCCCGCATAGCAACAGTGATCCTGAGAAAAAAAGAACAAAACTGGAGGAAACACGCTACATAATATCAAACTATACTATAAATCCATGGTAATCAAAATGGCATGATACTGGCATAAAAGCAGACACATAGTTTAATGGAACAGAATAGAGAGCCCAGAAATAATCCCACGCCTTTATAGTCAAGTAATATTTGACAGAGAAAGAAAGCACATTCAATGGGCTAAAGATAGTTTATTCATAATGATGTCAAAATTGGACAGATATGTTCAGAAAAATCAAACTAGACCATCTTCTTACACCACACACAAGAATAAATTCAAAATGAATCAAAGACTTAAATGTTAGACTTGAAACCATAAAAATTCTACAAGAAAACATAGGCAGCAAAATCTCAGAAATTACTTGTAGCAATTCTTTTTTTTTTAATATTTATTTATTTATTTATTTATTTATTTATCTTTAGAGGGGAAGGGTAGGAGAGAGGGAGAAGGAGAGAAATATCAATGTGCGGTTGCCTCTTATGTGTCCCATGCTGGGAACTGGCCTGCAACCCAGGCATGTGCCCTGACTGGGAATCGAACCGCGATCCTTTGGTTTACAGGCCCACGCTCAATCCACTGAGCTACACCAGCCAGGGCAACTTGTAGCAATTCTTTACTGGACAAAGCTCCCTAGGCAAGGAAAACAAAAGAAAAAAAATGAGACTACATCAAACTAAAAAGAGTTTGCACAGCAAAGGAAATCATAAACAAAATTAAAAAAAAATACACAGAATGGGAGAACACATTTGCCAATATATGCAAATTAACCCCTGATAAGTGGTTAATGTGCAAAAGTTACAAAGAACTTACAAAACTTAACACCTGTAAAACAAACAACCCAATTAAAAAATGGGAAAAGGACCTAAATAGACATTTATCTGAAGAGGACATACAGATGGCCAACAGACATATGAACAGATGCTCAACATCACTAATCATCAGGGAAATGCAAATTAAAACCAGAATGAAATATCATTTCACACCTGTCTGAATGGCTATCATCAACAAATGAACAAACAACAAGTGCTGGTGAGGATGTGGAGAAAGGGGAACCCTTCTGCACTGTTGGTGGGAATACAGATTGGCGCAGCTACTGTGGAAAGCAGTATGGAGATACCACAAAAAATTAAAAATGGATCTGCCTTTTTAGCCTAGTAATCCCACTTCTGGGAATATATCCGAAGGAACCCAAAACACTACTTTGAAAGAACATAAGCACCCCTATCTTCCTTGCAGCATTACTTACAATTAGCAAGACATGGAAGCAGCCCAAGTGTCCATCAGTAGATGAGTGGATAAAACAACTATGGGGCATTTACACAATGGAATACTACTTGGTCATGAAAAAGAAGAAAATTTTACCCCTAGTGACAATGTGGATGGCCTTGGAGAACATCATGCTAAGTAAAATAAGCCAGTCAGAGAAAGACAAATCCCATATAATTTCACTCATATGTGGAATCTAATGAACAAACTGAACTAACAGAGAAAATGGGGACGGATTCATAGGTGGAGAGCAAAATGACAGCTGGTGGGCGAGGTTAGGGGTCGGGATTGAGCAAAAAGGTGAAAGGACTCATGGACAACAATATGATGATTGCTTGAAGGAGAGGTACTTAAGGGGACTAAATGGTTTGGAAAAAATAAAATACAGATTAAATTAAAAAAACAAAATAAAAAATATGCTGTATTTAGGACAGTTCAACTCAACAACTACTTCTTGGGCCTCTCACATGCCAGAAATTGTGATAATACAGATAATGTGCATAGAGTGAACCGCATGCTCGATGTTTTAAGGTAAACAGAACATATAGGAAGCCATGATTCTCTCTGAAGTAAACACAAGTAAAAATATGTATTTCACGAATCATCACACCTGAATATTACTCATTTGAAAAAGCCTCAGTCTCTCTCTGACCTTATTACCCCTATTATACACCATTTTAACATCTAGAAGCAGAAAATATAATTATAATTGCATAGAATTATTTAGAAAATAACTTATTATAGTGAAAAGTGATTCTTTATACAAATGGGATAGAGGCAGTTTTTTCTCTACAAACTTTAATGATATTTCCCCCATTAACTTATGGCTTTTTTTTTTCAATTTTTTAAATTGTTGTTCAAGTACAGTTGTCTCTATTCCCACACACCAAACCACCCCACCCCAGCCATCCCCACTCCCCACCCTTAATTCCACCCCACTGGTTTTGACGAGAGGCAGTTTTTTTTAACAAAAAGTTTGACACAGTTTTAAAAAGTTAATGGAGATAGAAGCCAACAACTTATAATGCATGAAGTGATTAATGATCAGAATAATTTTAAGTCATAAATTAAAGTGAAATTACATTTAAGAAGTCAGGAAAATATATAGTATATTTTCAGTACATTTCCATTAAAATTAACATTGTCTTTTAAAAATAATTCAGTTTAAAGGTGTTAATCAGTTATCCAGTAATTATGGCCATGTCAAATGTAAAATAGGCTTATTTTCTGAAATTTAAATAATCTTAATAATTACAGGCACTCTCCAATGGCATTATGCCGCTTTGGAATCTTCACTCCACTTCCTTTCCCCAACAATTTGCAGACGTTTTCCAGGAGAGCCCTAAAAGCAACATGGATCTTAAAATTCCTACCTCAACCCATGCTTTTGGAAATCAAAAAAAATAATAATCCTTTCTTTTTGTCCACAAATATGTTCTTCCTCGTACTGTTCTCCCTTTTATTGGCAAGTTTCTAGAAAGAGTTAGCTTTCCGCACTGTTTCCAGTGTTCAGCATAACTCTCCCCTCCGGATTATAACATCCACAGGGGCCTCCTTATGTTTTTTTTCCACCACATTTCACCTTTCAGTAGCATTCCACATGGTTGACCATGTCTTTCTTAAAAGAGGCTATTCTCGTAGGTTTTGAGACAGGACAACTTTATGTTCTTTAGTTAATTCTCTGGCTATTTTCTTCCTTGTTAGATTTTTCCTCCTCCTCTACTGCCTATGACATGCTAAGTTCATTGAGCCTAGGCTCTAACCCATCTCTACCTTTTGTCCTGTACTCCCTCCCAGAGGGTCATTCAACTATATGGAGATGATTCATAAACGTTAACTACAGAGCAGGCTCCTCTTCTAAGCTTCTGACTCATCAGTTAGAAGCTCAGTTTACATCTTATTATTAACATCAATTCTTGACTTTCTCAAAAGCATTTCAAATTCATTATGACCAAGACTATATTCATAACCTTTTATTCCTTCATTCTCTAAAAATTAAGGACCCCATGATTCATCTAGTTAAACTAGCCAAGAAAAAAAGATGATTGGTTTCTATCCCCCTCCTCCTCAATTCCCTAAACAATATATCCATGTAGTCCATCAATTCACCTACTAAATATTTCTTGAATATTTCCAAATCCTCAGTGACTCTACCACCATCTTAGGTCAATCTGTCTTCATCTCTTGCTGTTATATGCTACTAATTGGTCTATCTTCATATATTCTGGTACCCTTCATACCCATTCTCCACAAAATAACCAGACCAATCTATTTCTAGAAGCAAATCAACATATTATCTTCCTGGTTAAAATTTTCCGATACTTTTCATCATAGTCACAAGTCAGTATGTGAACACTTCCATGGTTTGGATTGTTATCCTTCTGTATCTTGAAGCATTACCACCTGTCTCCTGTCTGCTCCTATCATATTGAGTTTCGCTCACTGCTGTGTATATGCACCATGGTTTGCTCTGTCACAGTGCCTCTAGCAGTGTCCAACCCTTTGGTGTTTCTGGGCCATGCTGGAAGAAAAAGAGTTGTCTTGGGCCACATGTTAAATGCATAAATACTGATGAAAACTGATAAGCAGAAGAAAAAATGGTTTTAAGTAAATTTATGATTTTGTGTTGGGCCACAGTCAGAGCCATCCTGGACAGCATGCAGCCCATGGGTTAGACACTCCTGGAAGCTGTTCTCTCAAACTGACATACTAATTTTCCCATCTTTATCTAGCTAGCTCCTATATTACCTTCAGATCTCAACTCAAGTATCACTTTCTTGATAAAAAGCTTACTCTACTTCTTTAAAATAATCAAATCTTCATATATATATATATATATATATATATATATATATATATATATATATATATAATGTCACTGTATTTTTATAAATAGTATACATTTGCTTGTGTGAGTGTTTGATTAATATTTATGTCTGCCTCTAGCATATACACTACCTGAGGATAGAGATTCAATATTTTGGCTCACTATTTAATTCCAAGGCCCAATGCAATGCCTAGTGCAGAGCTTCTATTCAATGACAAAGCCTGGATGAATAAATAAACAGCTAGAACACCTGCTTAGTTTAAATAAATGCTTTCTTTGAGATTCCACTAGTCCCAACTCTTCAACACCCTCTTCCATTTCAGATATTTTAAGCTATAGTGTACCTTAAATAAGTTTTAAGGAGCAACAACTTGAGAAGAAATGAATTTATTTGACTATTTGCTCTTGATATTCCCTTTTGTTTTTAATCTTGATTTTAGGAAGTTTTATTCTCAGAAGACTTTTCCCATGCATTGTCTTATATTAAACAAATAACACTTTTGGTATATAAATGGTAGGTCTTATTAAGTGTTTAACCTAAGATTATACAACTAAATTATGGCAGATAAAGGTCTAGAATGCTAGTTTCCTGACATCCAATTCAGTTCTATTTCCTCCTTATATGCAACTGTGAATTATCCCATTAAAAGAGAATAGATCATAAGAATTGCAGGTAACTTAACTAAAATATTATGAAGGTCAATTTACCCATTTTGGATCCACTCCTTTTCACTTAGGGGAAATATGAAGACTACCATTTGTCTATTAGATTTAGTTTGGACATACCGTGCACCTAAGAGGTTTGGCAAGATATTCTCTGGGGTTTCATGAGAAATTACATCCAGCCTTCATATCCAGTCCCTTCCCTTCCTATTCTAGTAGCACTGTGGGGCCTTCTCTACTTTTAAGTACAGGAGAAAGAAAGAAAATGCTAAGTTAGTGTATGACTTTGGAAAGATTTCTAATTCTTTGTTAATACCAAACCTCATTTATCTGATTTCTTAAAGGAAAGATGTTGAAGAAAAAAATAGTTCAAATTAACTGATTCATATCTCTTGACCACATATATTTTTAGTTAAATTTTTAATTATTCTTGATAGAACTCTTTTCTAAAACATAGTTATACTACATGGATTTTTTTTTCTTTTCTTTAATATATTTTATTGATTATGCTATTACAGTTGTCCCATTTCTCCCCCATCATTCCCCTCCACCCTACACACCCTCTCCCACCCACATTCCCCCCTTTAGTTCATGTCCATGTGTCATAAGTTCTTTAGCTTCTACATTTCCCATACTATTCGTGCCCACCCCCTGTCTATTTTCTACCCACCGTCTATGCTAATTATTCTCTGTACCTTTTCCCCCTCTCTCTTCCTCCCATGCCCCTGTTGCTAACCCTCCATATGATCTCCATTTCTGTGGTTCTGTTCCTGTTCTAGCTGTTTGCTTAGTTTGCTTTTGTTTTAGGTATGGTTCTTAATAGCTGTGAGTTTGCTGTCTTTTCACTCTCATATTTTTTATCTTCTTTTTCTTAGATAAGTCCCTTTAACATTTCATAGAATAAGGGCTTGGTGATGATGAACTCCTTGAACTTGACCTTATCTGAGAAGCACTTTATCTGTCCATCCATTCTAAATGACAGCTTTGCTGGATAGAGCAATCTTGGATGTAGGTCCTTGCCTTTCATGTCTTGGAATACTTCTTTCCAGCCCCTTCTTGCCTGTAAGGTCTCTTTTGAGAAATCAGCTGACAGTCTGATGGGAACTCCTTTGGAGGTGACTGTCCCCTTCTCCCTTGCTGCTTCTAGAATTCTCTGCTTCATTTGAATCTTGGCTAATGTAATTATGATGTGCCTTGGGGTGTTCCTCCTTGGGTCCAACTTCTTGGGGACTCTCTGAGCTTCCTGGACGTCCTGGTAGTCTATTTCCTTTGCCAGATTGGGGAAGTTCTCCTTGATTATTTGTTGAAATAAGTTTTCCACTTGTTGCTCTTCTTCTTCCCCTTCTGGGACCCCTATGATTCGGATCTTGGGATGTTTAACGATGTCCCGAAGGTTCCTAAGCCTCTCCTCATTTTTTTGAATTCTTATTTCTTCCTCATTTTCTGTTTGGTTGTTAGTTTCTTCCTTCTGGTCCACTCCATTGATTTGAGTCCCAGTTTTCCTTTCATCTCTATCAGTTCCCCATGCATCTTCCTTCATTTCACGTATTGTAGCCTGCATTTTATCATCTAATTTGTGAGCAAAATCAACCAATTCTGTGAGCATCCTGATGACCAGTGCTTTGAACTGTGCATCTGATAGGTTGGCTATCTCTTCACTGCTTAGAGGAATTGGGGCTTTGATTGGTTCTCTGGTTTGAGCCATTTTTGGTGGTTTTTTTTTTTGTTTTGTTTTGTTTTGGTTTTAGTCTGGTCGCAGCTATTATGTATGAGGGGTGGAGCCTTAGGTGTTCCTCAGGGCGGAGCAGCCCAGTCACTGGGTTGTGACACTTTAGGTGGGGGCGGGGTTCAAGAGGGAACAATGGTGCCTGTTCCACTCTCTCCTGGACTCTGGTCCTTTCTGCCACTTCCCCTTCACCTGGATTATCTGTGCACGCTCGAGTGCTGTTACGTAGTGAGGAGTGGAGCCTCTGGCGCTCCCCAGTGCGGGGCAGCCCAGTCGCCGGGTTGTGACACTGTATGTGGGGGTGGGGTCTGAGAGGGAACAATGGCGCCTGCTCCGCTCTCTCCTGGATTCAGTCCCTTCCACCACTTCCCCTCTGCCTGGACCGTCTGTGCATGCGAATGTGGGACCACCTGGTCAGCCAGCCACCCTGTGTGGCCTCACTGGTTCTGCACAGTTGCCCCTCTGCGCCCGGGGTCCGCCAGCTGCTGCCTGTGGGCCTGGGGACCTCCAGCTGCTGCCTGTGCACCTGGGAACTGCCAGCTGCTGCTGCTTGCGCTCCCGCACCTCCACCTTCTCCCACCGTGACTCTGCCCCTCCTACCGGTCTGGATGAATGGTTGTTGGACTTCCATACAGTTCAATTTTTCTATAAGTTCTGGTTGTTTTCTTGTTTCTAAATATTTGTTGTCCTTAATTTTGGTTGTGAGAGGAGGCACAGTGTGTCCGCCTACGCCTCCATCTTGGCCGGAAGTCCAGTTATACTACATGGTTTTAACAAACTATATTTTATGAAATGGAAATGAACTTTAGTGAAATGTTATAAAAATTGCAATGATCCCATAAAATTTGTATAGAACTTTGCAGTTTTTAATGTTCTTTGAGTATTTCTGTTGCACTGTGCTGTAGATCACAGTGCTCTAAAATGAAATTAAAATATGAAGGATATTTACTCCTGACATGATATAGACCTGGATTATTGTGGACTTTGGTGTAGTTTCATTTATTGCATGTACAAGTCCAAGTCTCACAACACGAGTTATTGAAGAGATTGTTTTTATTCGATTGTATGCTCCTGCCTACTTTTTCAAATATTAATTGACCATAAAGATGTGCGTTTATTTCTGGGCTTTCTATTCTGTTCCATTGATGTATAAGTTTGGTCTTATGCCAGTACCAGACTGTATTTTTTTTTTATTACAGTGGCCTTGTAGTATCATTTGATGTCAGTTTTTGTGATCCCTCTAACTTGGTTATTCTTTTTCAAGATTGCTGAAGATACTTGGGGTCTTTTTCTTGGTCCCATATAAGTTTTTGGAATATCCCTTAAGCAAGAGAAATAAAGGAAATATAAACAAATGGGACTACATCAAATTAAAAAGCTTCTCCATGGCTAAAGAAACCATCATCAAATGAAAAGGAAATCGATTGTATGGGAGAACATATTCACCAATGATACACCAGACAAGGGTTTAATCACCAAAATATATAAAGAACTCATATGACTAAACAACAGGAAGACAAACAATCCAATTAAAAAATGGGCAAAGGACCTAAGCAGACACTTCTCCAAGGAGGACATACAGATGGTTGATAGACATATGAGAAAATGCTCACCACTAGCCATCAGAGAGATGCAAATTAAAACCACGATGAGATATCAACTCATACCTGTCAAAATGGCTATTATTAATAAATCAACAAACAAGTGCTGGTGAGGTTGTGGAGAAAAGGGAACCCTAGTGCACTGTTGGTGGGAAGGCAGACTGATGCAGCCATTTTGTAAACAGTATGGAATTTCCTCAGGAAACTAAAAATAGACATGCCTTTTGACCCAGTAATTCTACTGCTTGGAAATATACCTAAATAATCCCAAAACACCAATTCAGAAGAATTTATGCACCCACTTGTTTATAGTAGCACTATCTACAACAACCAAGATTTGGAAACAGAACAAGGGCCCATCAATAGATGAGTGGATAAAAAAAAAACAACAAAAACACTGATGCATCTACACAATGGAATACTATACAGAAGAAAGAAAAAAGGAAGTCTTGTCTTTTACAACAAAGTGTATGGAACTGGAGACTATTGTCTAAGTGAAACAAGCCAGTTGGTAAAAGACAAAACCATACGATCTTATTTGTAAGAGGAATCTAATGAACAAAATAAACTAATGAACAAAATAGAGCCAGAGGCATAACATCATGGAACAGAATAACAGCTGTAAGAGGGAAGGGGAAGGTGGGGAATGACTGAAGGAAGGTGAAAGGAAGAATGAAAGAACATATATAAAGAACCCATGGACGTGGACAATGATGTGAAGATTGACTATGGAAGTGGGGATGGGCGGGGTGGAAGGGGGCCAAGGGGGAAAATGGTGTTAACTGTAGTAGCATAAACAATAAAATATTTTTAAATAAATTAGTTAAATTTAAGAATAACAAAATACTATAGTTAGAATCAAAATTCAGACATCAAGACAATCCATTTCCAATGAATATTATTGAAATATTAATATTATTGAAATATTATTGTGGTATAATACTTGGTGTAAAATATGAACCATATTTGGTTCATATAACAAATATGTATTGGGCAGTGCTTCATACATGCATAAGTACTTTAATTCATTACCTTTTGACAGCATATAAATTATATATCAAATTCGTTGTTTTACTTTTTAAAATATTGGCAAATATATTTTAAATATAAAATTATATATCCACTGTATCTCTCTCCCTCCTCCAATGCCTGTTTCTTGAGAATTATTGATCATCAGTAAATTAGATTTCTCTCCATTATGGAACTTACTAAGTGTATTTGGTTCAATAGTGAGACATTAGATGGGCCTTTAAAAATGGACAGGGTTTCCAAGGGCAAAATGATGGGATAAAGGTCCAAAGTAATAAAAAGTAGGTTAGGTTTATCAAACGGTTTATAGAATTCAATTTGTAAGAAAAAGAGTTTTATTATCTAAATGACTTCTCACTATATTGTCTAAATTGTTTTTTCTTCCTTACCTTTAATAAACTTTTTAATGAGTTATAATTGACATTTAATTTAATTCACTTGTTTTTAGTGTATAATTCAATAATTTTTAGTGTATTTTTAGAGTGCAATTATCATCACAATGGAATTTTAGAACATTTTGGAGTTGCCTTATAAATATTTTATATTAAAGTGTTTTAAGATAAAATGACAATTTTTAAAAAGAAAAAGCAGAAGGGGTGGGGGAGGAGTGGGGGCAAACATACAAGGAATAAAAGGCATAAATGGTAGGTACAAAATACACAGAGAGAGGTTAAGGAAATGCAGAAGCCAAGGAACTTGTAAGTATGACCCATGGACATGAACTGAGGAGGGGAATGCTCATGGGGAGGTTGCAGGAGAGGAATAAAGGGGAGGAAAAAATGGGACAAGTGGAATAGCATAATCAATAAAATATACTTAAAAATAATTTTAAAAGAAAAAGAAAAATTTCCCTATAACATCAAGTTATATCTAAATAAATATTGCATTGGCCAAGAAGTCCATTTACTTTCTTCCATAAAATAAGACACATTTTTCATTTTCACCAATAACTATTGATTTGGATATTTTGAGTACGTTGGCTATCTCCTGCTATTGTCTTCAAGTGGGTAGAGGCCAGTGGTGCTGCTAAACATCGTCCAATGCATAAGACAGCCCCACAGCAAAGAATTATTTCGCCAAGATATCAAAAGTACCAAGAAACTTCACAAACCACTTTTGATACATTTGATCAGTTGTAGCACCTTCTCCATATGCTGCACAAATCTTTTTTTTGTGTTTCAGTTGCATTCTTACCTTTCTTGAAATAATAAAACATAGTATTAAAATATTAAAGCATAATATTCATTTTCAATATTGAAATAGCTGCACAAAAAAATCACCAATTTTGATAAGTTGTTTTTTCAATGCATGCTAATATGACAGCTGTCACAATACAATAACAAAATTTTTACAAATGAAGTTAAAGAAAACTAAGCACTACTAGAGCCATCGTATAGACAAAAAAATACAAGAGCCATTGTACAGAAAAAAACTAAAAGAACTTTTCAGCCACTGCAACATAAAAAGTAGTATTGAAATATAGATCCAGACTAAATTAATATCAAATTCTCTTTTTTTAAAGAAAATCAGTAAAATGGCTAGCTTGTATTCAAATATTTCAATATCAACCATGATAGACAGTATGACCACTCTTATCAAAATCATCATCCTACCATTTTTTTTGTATAAATTAGACTGACTAATAAACTCTAAAATTGGTTTCCTTTAGATTGTAAGGCTAGGGGTAAAAGGCCACCGATCATTCCTTCATTTGAACTTGGTAACTTATGCCTGGTAAGAGTTTGAGAGTATTCGCATAACGAAAGTACTAAGAGTTTTTTAAAAAAGAAGAGGAAATGCTGGTATATTTAAACCCACAATTTGCTAGACTTATCAGAGATCTGGTGGTATTCCTCCTAAAGCCAAAAACCCAAATCAATGGCAGTATATTGAGGGGTTAGATTCCACAGCATGTATGTTTACTCTTCCCTGAATCCAGCAACATTCTCATTTGCCAAAATGGAAATAATCTACTCAAAGGTGAATATTCAGGACTCTTCAGTTACACATTATATCCAAATCCCTATTGTAAGAAATTGAGTCATATACTCTGAATGAAAAACTCTTTTACACATCAAACCCCAGTGTTAATGCTGATAAATTCCATATCATCATCCCGTTCATTTACACAACTCCTTGTGATAGGAGCTCCACATCATTTTCTATGCATATTTTGAAGCCAATGCAGGAATATGGAGGCCTTTCTTTTGCACATCTCCATATATTTGCATCTACTTGTGCCTTATAAATGCCCTATGTCATTAGTTCTCAAATTTGGTTGCACATTGAAATCACCTGTGAAGTTTTAGCCACTGTTGGTGTCTAGGGTCTTACCTCTAGAGAATCTAATTTAGTTAGCATGGAGATTTTAATAGCTCTTCTGGTGATTCTGATAATCAGCCAAGTTTCAGAACCACTGCTCTATACTACTTCAGAAGGGGAGAAGGTAGAGCATGCTTATGCTCTATTCCAGGTACTAAGAATAATTCTGCGCTGAATACAACAGTGAATACACAGAGGGAATATATATTCTCACTCTGAAAATTTTAGACAAGAGCTTTCTGAAGCAACAGCAGTCATTGCCAACCTATAAATCTTTGCCAGAGGGACTGATACACTTTGCATTTTCAAAATGTTTCTTCTTTGACCTTTCACTGTCAACCAGACACTTCATATTTCTTATTAGGAGTTTTACAGAGTCAGATGAATGCTATTTGTATTGGCTTCCATCACTTCCTGGTTAGGGGCAAATTAAAATCCTTATACTACCTTTAGAAGAATTTCTTTGTTGACACCAGCTATATTCAGGAGACCTTTTATTTTTAATTTTTATTTTTTAATTATTTTATTGTTGTTCAATTACAGTGGTCTGCATTTTCCCACCACCACTCACCCCCCACCCCAGCCAAACCCACCTTCCTCCCTTGCTTCTGCCTTCCCTCTTGGTTTTGTCCATGTGTCCTTTATAGTAGTTCCCAAAAACCCTTCCCCCCATTATCCCCTCCCCGCTCCCCTGTGGTTACTATCAGATTGTTCTTAATTTCAATCTCTCTGGTTTTATTTTGTTTGCTTTTTTCTTTTGTTGATTATGTTCAAGTTAAAGGTGAGATCATATGGTATTTGTTCCTCACTGCCTGGCTTATTTCACTTAGCATAATGCTCTCCAGTTCCATCCATCCTGTCACAAAGGGTAGGACCTCCTTTTTTTTCCGCTGCATGATATTCCATTGTGTAAATGTACCACAGTTTTTTGATGCACTCATTTACTGATGGGCGCTTGCTTAGGTTGCTTCTAGGACTTGACTACTGTAAATTGTGCTGCTATGAACATTGGGGTGCATAGGTGTGGGGGATGGTGAAGGGTGGCATTATAGCCAAGGTTGAGTGCTTAACAAAGCCACACTTGACTGCTTGCATATTTACAAGGCAAATCAAACCAGCAGCTGACACAGCCAGAACCTGCAGAGGTTGAGAATGAAATAGATAGCCCGAAGCTTCAGCTGTATGCACTGTAACTTTTGCAGAAGACATTTGTATCAGTTAGATAGCCTGGGAATGGAACAGTCTGTGCCTGCAGCATCTCCCTAAGTTTGCAAAGCATCCTCGAACTCTATTTAACCAATCCCTATAAAATAAACACAGAGACCATGTTCAGGGCTCATTGTCTCTCCATCAGAGGAGAATGTCCCACCTGGTCCCCGCTTTTCCTTAAACTGTCTATGTTGTATCTTTTCTAACCTCCCATCTCCCCCCACTCAGGTACCCCCACTCTGCACTGGTCGTGGCACGTAGGTTCTTTTGGATTAGTGTTTCAGGATTCTTAGGGTATTAGCCCAGCAGTGGAATTGCTGGGTCAAAAGGCAGTTCCATTTTTAGTTTTCTGAGGAAATTCCATACTGTTTTCCACAGTGGCTGTATCAGTCTGTATGGTGGTACAACAGTGCACTAGGGTTCCCTTTTCTCCACATCCTCTCCAGCACTTGTTTGTTGATTTGTTACAATGGCTATTCTCAATGGTGTGAAGTGGTATCACATTGTGGCTTTAATTTGCATCTCTCTGATGGCTAGTGATGCTGAGCATCTTTTCATATGTCTCTGGGCCCTTTTTATGTCCTTCTTGGAGAAGCATCTGTTCAAGTCTTTTGCCCATTTTTTAATTGGGTTTTTTGTCTTCCTGGAGTGGAGTCATGTGGATTCTTTATATATTTTGGAGATCAAACCCTTGTCCGAGGTATCATTGGCAAATATGTTTTCCCATATAGTTGATTCTCTTTTCATTTTAATGCTGTTTTCTTTAGTCATGCAGAAGCTTTCTAATTTGATGAGGTCCTATTTGTTTATTCTTTCCTTTATGTCTCTTGCTTTAGGGTACATATCAATGAAGATGTTGCTGTGTGGAATGTCTGAGATTTTCCTGACGATGTTTTCCTCTAGGACTTTTATGATGTCATGACTAATATTTAAGTCTTTTATCCATCTTGAATTTATTTTTCTGTATGATGTAAGTTGGTGATCAAGTTTCATTTTTTTGCATGTAGCTCTCCAGCTCTCCCAACACCATTTGTTGAAGAGGCTATTTTTACTCCATTTTATGCTTCTTCCCCCTTTGTCAAATATTAATTGACCATAGAGACTTGGGTTTATTTCTGGGATCTCTGTTCTCTTCCATCGGTCTATGTGTCTGTTTTTATGCCAGTACCAGGCTGTTTTGATCATAGTGGCCTTGCAATATAGTTTGATATCAGGTATTGTGATCCCTCCTACTTTGTTCTTTCTCAAATTGCTGCAGCTATTCGGGGTCATTTATGGTTCCATATAAATTTCTGAAATGTTTGTTCTATATCTGTGAAATATGTCATTGATACTTTGATAGGGGTTGCATTGAATCTATAAATTGCCTTGAGTAGTATGTACATTTTGATGATGTTAATTCTTCCAATCCATGAGCACAGTACATGCTTCCATTTGTTTGTATCTTCCTTGATTTTTTTCTTCAGAGTTGTGTAGTTTTCAGACTACAGGCCTTTTACATCCTTGGTTAGGTTTATTTCTAGGTACTTTTTTCTTGTTGCTATATTAAATGGGATTTTTTTCCTGATTTCTATTTCTGATATATCATTGTTGGTGTACAAAAATGCCTTTGATTTCTGAATATTGACTTTGTATCCTGCTGTTTTGCCAAATTCACTTATTAGGTTGAGTAATTTTTTGGTGGAGTCTATAGGATTTCCTATGTACACTATCATGTTCAGGAGACCTTTTAAAAGTAAACAAGGAAACCCTCTCTAATATAATCTATTTTGGAAAATGGAATTTGTGGTTGATTGCATTCACATTATTATTTAAAATAAATGCAAAATAAAAAAACACAACAAAATATGAAATAGTAACATAAGGTTTAAATTGATACTAAAATATAAATTTGAATTTTGGACTTTATTTTGACTTAACATTTTTGTTTGAAAGACTGTTTGCAAAAGACTTGCAAGCTTTTAAATTTGAAGTTTTACTGAAACATCTTTTTTTTCCCTGCCAGCAGAATTCTCTGAGGCAAATCAAATGAAATATTTTGCTTGAGGGGATACTTTACTTTCAAGAAGCATTCCTTTGCATCACGAAAAGTATCAAAGAAAGACAAAAAAATCAAAGGCAATGCTAAAATTTGTGGTGGGCAAAAAAAATAGTATTAATATGGTCATGAGATCCTCTAACTATCCTAAGGCTTAAATCATGGTTTAAAAAATATCTCTGTTAATTATGCAAATATTAAAACAGGTACCCACATTGTTTTTACTTCTTTACTTTAAATAGTCATTGTTTTTCCCTTTGATGGTTTGTCAAGGGAAGAGAATGCCCTTTGCTGCTAAAGAAATTTTGGTTCATTATCCTGACATATCTAACTTGTGAGATTATATGTGTTTGTGTATATTTTAGATAAACTGGATATCAAAAAGTAAAAAGAAAATCAGAGAGGAACTACATTTAAATCATCCCCGAATTGAATGATATACCTAAGTCATTTTCACATTATTAACTTGTTTCATTTTTATACATTCAGTCTCTCTAATGATTTAATGTCTAAATACTCAGAACGTGCTTTCCAAGCACTTGTGAGGCAAGACAGATATATCAAATATATGAATGTTCTTTTTGTGTTTGAGGCTCTCCACATCTAATAGATTGTGTGTGTGTTTTGTTTTGTTTTTGACGAGTTCCTCATGCCCTTAATGGTGTCTTGAATCATTAGTTTTAAGGAGTTTCTTGCCTGAAGGAAAAGAAAAGATGTATTCTTGTGAGATTTTTAAAAGATATTGTGTGGATTGTAGATGGCATAGTTTTACATTTATTGAAATTGTCTTTCCCCTTGGGTCTTAAGAAAATGTGCCTAAAGCTATTATCATATCTATCGACTCTGTGGGATTTCATGGATGTGACTCTTTGTCCCAAGTGGTTCAAAAATGACCTTTATGAGTCAAAGTTCAAGCTGAGTGAAGGTTCTGAGATGGAGATTAGAGACCTGTCAGTTGTCCGAAAGAATAAAAGTGTAAAATCATATGTGACGCTCAGTTCAATCACATCAAACGCTAAGAAATGTTTACTGAATGAACTACACCATCCCTAATCACACTTTTCCCTTAAGTATCCACATTATCATGGGCCCAAACACTGAGAGAGGTTGCAAAGGAAGAGCTGCTAATAAGTATGCAGCAATTACAGCAGGCATGTGCTTGCACCTTAATTTCTTACAGCAATTATTTTTACTGTTCAAATAAATTTGTCTTGTTGTTAGAATCTCTCCATCCTACCCCTCCACTTCGTTTAATTAACTTTTCAAAATTAGGAGAGAAAAATCGAGTATTTCATTGAACTTATTAAATATGATGGGAAAAGCAAAGGCTAAATGCATGTTTACAAGAACAGGATATAAAAATTTTCCTAAACATGCTGCTTTTAAAGGATAAGTTCCCTTTGTGTGCAGTTCTATATCTAATTTATAGCAGTAACAACAGGAGCATGAGTGGCAAATGCACAGTAGGCAGCTCTGAACATACCACTTGTACTTTCTAGCCAGCAGATATTATTCTGCTCTGCAGACAATCCTCCCAGTGAAAATGAATTAAACTGGAGTGGAAGTCTTCAGTACAAATATGTCCCTTTCTCGTGTGGTGCTGCCAGAGTCTTTTAATTTGCCATATCTTGGTTGTATACTTTTATTCTCTGAACAGCTGAACACATATTGCATTCTTCATTGACGCATCATTTTGAAAAAAATTAGCACTTATCATTTTGTCATATTTACATGATGCAATATTGTATATATTTGTCTACTTGAAACTTACTTTAAATGAAGATAATGAACACAGAGATAGTAATCAAACTACTAAAAACAAAATACTAAGAGAAAATACTAAGAAAAAATACTAAAAACATAAATCTGGACCCTGGAAGTCTTATTATTTAAACAGCTGCATAGTTTTATTAGCTAGTCAAAACTAGTTTTACTGTAGTATTGAACATCATGTAGTTCAATGTCCAAATATTTTAATGCATTGTTTTTCCCATGAAATAGCTGTTAGATTACAATTGAATTCCACATTGCTTTAAAGCACGTGTTCTTTAACATTTATTTTTCAACAAATATCTACCTTATTACTAGTTTCTGAATTTTTTATACTTTAACAGAGAACTGATTTCCCTAAGTTATAATTTAAATAACTCTCGGTCTTCACTAATTCCAAATTGTGTAACATCATAAAATAATCTAATTAAAAAAGCAAAGGCCTCCACTTTACATAATGTATTCAACAATCAACAAATAAAAACTCCTGTGATTTTTTTTATCTGTAAGGGAATTATATAGACTAGAGCTTAATTAAAGTTGATCTCTTTCTATTTTATATCTTGACAGATAGAGACTTGGAAGAATAATGCTTAACATTTTTTAAACTAATATATTAATCTTCACCACCTTGAAATGGTTCTATCTTTAACTAGAGGAAATATTGTTTAAAATTGTCCTTTATTCTCCAAAACTAAACTACAAATGTCAACTAAATAATATGTAAAATGTGAAAGCTATTTACAGCATCTTTGACTCTCCCATCAAAGTGTAAATATGTGATTCCTGTTTTCCTATCTTTTAAAAAGTATGGACCTTCCACCCAATAATCAAGAATATGACCATCAAAGATAAAATTTTAAAATGTGTGACAAATATTTACAGAATTATTTCCATTTTATTAAACTATAAAGTTACAACTTGAGGAGTGTTATAAATCCTTACAACTCAAGGATTAGAGAACAATCCCTGCCTACCCCAGCAGGAAGAAGGAAACAAAGTAACCATTTTAAATAATTATTTTAAAAAAAACTTATAAAACTCAATACCATCTCCTCCAAACAATCCAGTTAAAAAATAGTCAAAGGACCCAAATAAACAGTTTTCCAAAAAGGACATATAAATGGCCAATAAACATGTGAAAAAATGCTCAACATCAGCGATGCTAAGCATCAGAGAAATGCAAATTAAAACCACAATGAGATATCATCTCACACCTGTCAGAATAGCTGTTATCAATAAATCAACAAAGTACAAGTGTTGACAAGGTTGTGGAGAAAGGGGAACCCTAGTGCACTGTCAGAGAGAATGCAGATTGGTGCCATCACTGTGGAAAGCAGTATGGAGTTACCTCAGAAATTTAAAAATGGAACTTTCTTATCACTTAGCAATTCCACTTCTGGGAATATATCTGAAGAAACTTGAAACACTAATTCAAAAGAATATATGTACCTAACATATATTCTAATATGCTATGTTCATTGCAGCATTATTTACAATAGCCACTATCTGGAAACAACGCAACACACCAGTAGATGAACAGATAAAAAAGTAAGTAGTTCATTTACACAATGGAATACTACTTAGTCATAAAAAAGAAGAAAATCTTACCTTTTGCAACAACATGGATGTATCTGAAAATATTTTGCTAAGTAAAATAAGCCAGTCAGGAAAAGACAAGTACCGTATGATTTCACTTATATGTGAAATCTAATGAAAAAAATACGTTAATAAACAAAATGGAAACAGACTTATAACTACAAAGAACAGACTAAAAGCTGTCAGAAAACAGGGAGGCTGGGGCTGGGTGCAAAAGGTGAAAGGATTAAGCAGAAAAAAAAATCTATAATCCCATAGACACAGACAACAGTGTGGTGATTACCAGAAGGAAAAAAGGGAGCGGGTAGAAGAGAGTAGCGGGTAATAAAAGGTGATGGAACGAGACCTGACTTGGGTAGTGAACACATGATATAATCTACAGATGCTGTATTATAGAATTGTATACCAGAAACCTATATAATTTTATTAACCAATATCATCCCAATAAATTCAATTTTTTTTTAAAGAAAGAAAAGCAAGAAAGAAACATGCCCAGAGCTTTGTTTTCCTTGACATGGCTTATACTCAAGAGAAACTATTTTACAGAACCTAATTTACTGTGGGGTTCACCAAATCTTAACTGATCTGGGAAAAGGGAGATACTCAGCTCCAGCCCCATTAGCCTTCAGTGTAGAACAAGGGAAACACCCAGCTTATGCTCACTAAAAGACTCAGCCTAATATAGGGCTAGAGCATACTTCCCCTACCTCACATGGACCTACCCAACAATAGGGCTTCTATGTAATTACAGAAGATTAAAGTTAAAAGAACTACAAGCCTTAGTCACTGAAGCATTTCTAAGGATTCTCTAGAAAGACCCAAAGACAACAAGGAAGACAAAAACATGAACACTACAGAAAATTTTATCATGTGACATCACAACTACAGAAAACAGTAAACACAGCCTAAATGGTAGCTATATATCCATAAATCATATGCTAATGCCCATTTGCTGCTGTTCCTTTCTCCTGACACATCATGTCCAACTTTCAATATAAAATCATAAGTTATGCCAAAAGGCAAAAAACACCATATGAAAAGACAAAGCACACACCTGCACTAGACTCAGAGATTTTGTTGCAATTATGTTAGAGATCTTGGAGTTTTCAGAGTAGGATTTAAAGTTTAAAATATCCTAAGATCACTAATGGAAAGAACAGATAAGTAATATAAGCAGAAGATAGAAACTCCATCAGTAAATGAGTGGATCAAAAACTATGGTACATTTACATGATGGAATACTATGCAGCAGAAAGAAAGAAGGAACTCCTACCCTCTGTGACATCATAGATAGAAATGGAAAGCATTATGCTAAGTGAAATAAGCCAGGTGGAGAAAGGCAATACCATACGATGTCACCTATAAGTGGAACATAGTCAGCAAAACAAACAAGCAAGCAAAATATAACCAGAGATATGGAAATAAAGAACAAACTGACAGTGGGGTGGGGGAAAGGAAAAAATGGAAGGGTCAAGTAAAGGACAAAGACAATGGGATGGGGGAAGGCTGAATGTGGGAGGTGGGCAGTGGACAGGGCAGGGGAGAGTAATGGGGAAAAATGGGGACATCTGTAATTGAAACAACAATAAAAAATAAAATAAAAATGCAATAAAATTCTGTTTTAAAAAGAGCCAAATGAACTGCTATTGTAGACAACAAAATCATTGTTCCATAAATGAAAAAAACCTTTAATGGCGCTGACCAGTAGATTGAATACAGCTAAAGAGTCAATGAGTTTGGAGATATGCCAACAGGAACTTCCCAAACTAAAAAATAAAGAAAGAGAAGTATGTGGAAAAATGAAATAGAATAGCCAAGGACTGTGGGAAAATTTCAAAAGATGTAACATAAACCTCATGGGGATACCAGGAAGAGTAGAAAGAGAGAAGTAGCAGAAAAATTATTTGAAGTAATAATCACTGATAATTTTCCAAAATTAATGGTGGACACCAATCACAGATCAAGATTTTCAGAGAAAACCAAGCAAGGTAAATGCCAAAAAGCCTTGCCTAGGCAAATAATGTAAATGGTAGTAAGTCCAAGACGAGAAAATCTTGGAAGGCAAAGAAAAAGCATCTTATCTATTGAAGTAAAACAATGAGAATTACATTGGAGTTCTTTTTCATAAACTATGTGAGCACAAAGTGAGCAGAGCAAAACATTTAAAATGTTGATAGATAAAATATTAACCTAAAATTATGTATTTGGTAAAATTATATTTTAAAAGTGAAAGAGCAATAGAGAATTTCTCAAACAAAATTCAGGGAATTTGTTGCCAGTCAACCTGCTTTGCAAGAAATGTTAAAAGTTCTTCAGGAACAAAAGAAAATGATATAGGTCGGAAACTCAGATCTACATAAAAAATGAAGAGTGATAGAGAAGGAGTAAAGTAAAAAATTAAAAATGGACGAAAGATTTAAATTGGCACATCACAAAATAAAATATTCGAGTGGTCAATAAAAATAAGTTAAGAAGCATCTGAAAGTGTACAATAATGATATACCACTATGTAACTTCCCACCTCACCACCCACAGATGAAGCTAAAAGACAGAAATTATTAAGTCATGGTAACAATGTGGAGCAACTGGAACTCTGTACACTGTTGGGGGAGAATAAAGTGGTGCACCCACTTTGAAAAACTCTCTGACAGCATCTACAAAAAGCTAACAATATGCACTACATTGAATGGCCCTATCATTCCCCTCCTAAGACTATTCACAACAGAAGTGCAAACATAAATTCACCACAAGGCATATTAAATAATGTTGATAGCAGCACTGTTGGCACTATCCAAAATCTGGAAATTAATCAAATTCCCATCATAATAGAAATTCATAAATTAATGAATAAATTGTGGAATAGTCACACAATGGAATACAATGAACCAATGAGAAGGCACTTACTAATTGGAACATCTAAGGTGACAGTGGAAGCTTGGGTATCTATATTTATAATCAACAGTCCTGATCAAATTTATGGTCAGGCAAATTTGGAAAATACTGCTCTGGAATCTATCTTAGAGCAGTGGTTCTCAAACTTCAACAGGCAGAAACATTGATGCTTCTTTCAAAGAATAAGTTTAGAACCAAACCCCAGAAAACCTAATTCAGTACCTGTGGGATGGAACCCATTAATGTAGATTAACATTTTTCTTACTTTCAGAAACATGACTTAGAAGTTGTATAATTACCACCAAGAAAGGTCTGAGCTTGAGAGATTAAGGAACCAGGTGAGGCTGTAAAACCATGATGGAACCAAGAATGGAACTTAAATTCTTCTGATTGATAGTTCACAACTCCTTGCACAACACCCCTGTCTGTCTGTAGCCATTCATTTCTACTCCTTTATTCAGAGACTGCACATGACACCTGTTGTCAGATTTTACTTAGTCCCACATTTGCATGTGGATAAACTGGGAGGAACAATTGGGGAGTAAGACAGATCACACAAGCCAGCGTTCCAGTGCAAGGAAATAAAGCCTCAAAACCTCTGAAAAAAACTGTGGGAGTTGCAGTGGCAGAAACTCCCAGCCTCACATGAGAATTCGTTGGAGAGACACACAGGGTCCTACAATATACACAGAGCCACCCACCCAGGAATCAGCACCAGAAGGGCCCAATTTGCTTGTGAACAGCAGAGGAAGTGACTGAAAGCCAGCAGAGAGCTGAGCAAGTGGCATTGTTCCCTCTCCAAACCCTCCCCCACATACAGCACCACAATGAAGCAACGTGGGTTGCCCTGTGGGTTTAAGACTCCACTCCTCATTATGTAACAGGTATGCTGACACAAACAAAATATGGCCCAAATGAAAGAACAGATCAACGCCTCAGAAAAAATACAACTAAGTGATGAAGAGATAGCCAACCTATCAGATGCATAGTTCAAGACACTGGTAATTGGGATGCTCACAGAAATGGTTGAGTATGGTTGCAAAGTAGAGAAAAAAGTGAAGGCTATGAAAGGCAAAATAAAGAAAGATGCACAGAGAACCAAGAGTGAAGGGAAGAAAACCAAGACTTAAATCAACAGTTTGGACCAGTAGGAAGAAATAAACATCTAACCAGAACAGAATGAAGAAACATGAATTCGAAAAAATGAGGAGAGGCTTAGGAACCTCCAGGACAATTTTAAATGTTCCAACATCCAAATCATAGGGATGCCAGAAGGAGAAGAGGAAGAACAAGAAATTGAAAACTTATTTCAAAATATAATGAAGGAGAACTTCTCTAATCTGGCAAAGGAAATAGACTTCCAGGAAGTCCAGGAAGTTCAGAGAGCCCCAAAGAAGTCTGACCCAAGGAAGCACACACCAAGGCATACCATAATTACATTACCCAAGATGAAAGATAAGGAGAGAATCTTAAAAGCAGGAAGAGAAAAGGAGACAGTTACCTACAAAAGAGTTCCCAGAAGCCTATCAACTGATTTTTCAAAAGAAACCTTGCAGGCAAGAAGGGGCTGGAAAGAAGTATTCAAAGTCACGGAAGGCAAGGTCTTACATCCAAGATTATTCTATCCAGCTAAGCTATCATTTAGAATGGAAAGGTAGATAAAGTGCTTCCCAAATAAGGTCAAGTTAAAGGTGTTCATCATCACCAAACCCTTATTATATGAAATGTTAAAGGGACTTATCAAAGAAAAAGAAGACTGAAACTATGAACAGTAAACTGACAACAAACTTGCAACTATCAACAACCAAACCTAAACAAAAACAAAAACAAAAATGAACTAAGCAAACAACTAAAACAGGAACAGAGTCACAGAAATAGAGATCACATGGAGGGTTAGCAGCGGTGAGGGTGAGGGAGGTGAGAATGGGGGAAAAGGTACAAGGAATAAGAAGCATAAATGGTAGGTACAAAATAGACAGGGGGAGGTTAAGAATAGTATGGGAAATGGAGAAGCCAAAGAACTTATATGTATGACCCATGGACAAGAACTAAGGTGGTGGAATGATGGTGGGAGCGGGTACAGGGTGGTGGGGAATAAAGAGGGGAAAAAATGGGACAACTGTAATAGCATAATCAATAAAATATATATTTTAAAAAATCAACCACATTACAGTTCCTCCAGACACATGGAGACACGGAAATGAGAAATTGTAGAACACTCTGGACAACTAGAGAATCCATTACTTTCTGAGGTACTCTACAGTTTATCCATTTTTCTCTCCCGTCTGATAGTCCTGCCATAAACACAATGGCTTCTGTGTGATATCTTGGGTTCTGTATTATGAGGAAATAATAAATAAATCAAGTTTATAAACTCACTGGGACTCAGGTCAAAGGTAAGTGGACCTTAAAGAGAGAGCATTGGTACACATATTATTTAACTTTTTTTAAATTAAGAAAATCAAGAAAAGAAAATTTTCCATTTACTCCAACAGGGGCTTCTAGGTTCACTAAAATTAGTCATGGAGTTTATACTTGCTGAAACGATGGGAAAAAGTTTTCGTTACATTAGATTTCTGCTACATAGGGTACTTAAATCACCTTTGTGTTTGTATTAGTTCTTTAAAAAATATTTTCCAATATACAGAGGTTAATTATGGTAAAATATACTATGAAAACTAATATGAAAAAAAGGGAAATACCGAATGTTGGCGGTATGTGTACAAACCAGAGCTCTCATGCATTGCAGGTGGGAGTATAATTTGGTACAAACATTTAAGGCTAAACAATTAGTTTTAAACATAATGATGTATTTGTACCTATGATGCATAAATGTTGCACTAGATATATACCCAATTGAAATATGTGTGTATACACATATATATGTACACATATATACCAAATACATGAATATTATTTTCATAGTAATGCTATTCCTAATAGTTTTAAACTTGAAATTATCCAATACCCATTAATAGTAAAATTTATAAATATTGTCCTGTAGTTGTTTCAAGGGATATTTGCATCAATTAGAATGAGCTAACTAACAGCTATTCATAATAAATTGGTTGAAACAAAAATTGAGCATAAGTTGCCTGACATGAAAGAATATATATTTCATAATTCCATTTACATTAAATCCAAGAATAGTCAAAATTAATCTACAATATTTAAAGTCAGGATAGGAACTAACTTTGGAGGGCAAAGTGACTGCAAGGGAACCTCTAGGGACTTTCAGGTGCCAGTAATGTTCTATTTCTTGATCTGAGTATTCATGCACATGTATTCAGTTTGTGAAAATTTAAGGTGTTCTATACTTATGAGTTATGCATTTTATGTATATGTAGCATGCTTTAAGTTACTTTTAAGAAGCAAGAAATACACATATACCATTACAAACAGACTTAAAAAGTCTTATAAATGCATTATTGAGATACCTGGTTCTACATAATCAAGTCTTGCCTTGGCCTTGATTCTGTCTGAATACCTGCCTTGTCCCTGGATAATCAGTTGGGGTACACATGCACATCTAAAACTGCAGAACAGTGAACTTTACAGTCAGACAGACTTGGGTGTAAATCCCTGTTTGGTGTCTTTTAAGATCTGTGATCCTGAGAAAGTTAAATAATTTATTTGAAACTTTGTTTCCTCTTACATAATGAGGATAATGCCACTGACCCCAAAGCATTATTGAGAGGGTTTATTGAAATTATTAAAGTAGTCAGTATACATGTGACACATAATGGGGCTCAAATTTGGAGTTATTTCACAAGGAGAAGCTTCGGAGAGTATTTCTGTTTACCTCCCAATCTCTGCCTTGGTAATGCATTTATCTCAATGAGCCGTCTGAGTCAGGGCTCTGCGCTAGTGTTTTCCCTTGCATTGTCTCCTTCTTGATGACTCCATACTGCTAAGACACATTCTGATTTCTAAGCAGCTCTGAAACCCTTGCATATGTTTGTACTTATGTGAAAAGAACTCAATGTTTTTGTCTCTGAAGTTTTTCCCATTTTATTATAGCTTTATTTGCCTTTACATTTTCAAAATGTTTACAGTGGTAGATTTGTGCTTAGAGTCACTTCTAATGAAATTGCTACTCCCTGGCAATCAAACACAATGTTCTTGATTGTGCTGTCTTAGCAAATGTTTCAAAACAAGTGGTTGCCATTGAAGAGAAACAGCCTGACTCACCCACCCTTATTCAGGGGTCTCAGCTGCACATTTGTTTAACCTGGTTCACCTCAAATGCATTGTGCATTTCTACTGTCACCTAAATGACCTTTCTATATTTTTTCCATTTTTCATTTGTATTTTTAAAGTGTTTTTCAAACATTCACTGCCAAACTTCCCAGCAGCCCATGAAACAGGTCAATGTTATTAGCCCCATTTTACAGATGAGGTTAAGAGAATTCCCTGAGGTTACAAATGAGTTAGTCGCTAAAGAGCTAGCAACTGATATTTTCTTGGATCGGCAGTTTTGTACACACAGGTTTTGAGGCTACAGAGAGAATGCTACTCACTGCTCTTTGGAGAAAAAAAATACAGAATGGCCAAGGGTAAAATTTTGTTGAATGTGAACCTTTTCCTTAACACTTTTTGTTATAAAGGAATTTGTAGAATTATATCTCTAAGACAAGCCATATTTTTATGTTTGATTGCCTGCAATTTTATAACCAAATTTTTTACTGATTTATCTACCTATGAGATATATACATATACATAATCTTTATCTCCTTCCCTGTCCCTGTAATATCTCAATCACTTTTAGATTATAGAATAGTTGTTCCATATAATCTCAAAAATCTTAAAGCAAGTTATAGGAACTTCTTTTCAGATATAAAGTGGCAGCAGAAATAACAAAGACTAGTAGTACTAATCCACTAAAGTTTAATAAATGTCTGTGTTGAGAGGGAGAGACTGTGGAAAAACAACACAGCTTTTCTCATCCTCCTTGAGGAGACCATTTCAAAAGACATCTCTGAGTTCTCTTCCCACCCAGTTCCAGATCATGGAGAGACCAGAGTTATAAGGCAAATGATTACTGTATGATAATACCCTGGTAGAATATTGCTTGTTATTGGGATTTTTTAATGAAACAGATAGTTAGATGCTTTATTCTCATTCAGTTATATGCCTATTTAAAGATGATTGGGTGAATGTGGTGATTTCAAGCATTGTAGGTAGAATGGAAGATTGTGAACATGGAGTAACAGGTAACCTAATGTCTATTTGAAGTTGCCTTGGATAACCACTGTAATAAATGTTTCAAAATATTTGTCTGATTGTTTTACCTTCTAAATGTGCTAATTAATTATTTTATTTAAGGGAACTAATAATGTCATAATCCAATGACAAAGCTCTGAAAAACCTGTGGCTTCTGGCTACAGGAAGGTGGCACAGGGACCACACAGGCTAGAAGACTGACAGCCTACAACACCTCACTTTGGGAGTGGTGCTCTGAGACTGAGGTGACCAGGTAATCAAGAGGACACCTACCTCCTGGTGAAGTAGATGACATTTTCCATAGCCAAGGTGACACAGCCCCACAGAGATCCCAGAAGCTCAAATACTGAAGGTAAAACGGAAAGTTGTGCTTCAACAGCAACTACTGGTAAAAAAGAAAGAAAGAAAGAAAGACCTCTACCTTGCTAAACAATTACAAGTCAAATACTTGAAAAAAACACAAAAAGATACAAGAAAACCCAGGGAATCAACTCAATGAGCTCAGGAATAAAATCAATGAAAAAAGGAGTTCTTTACCAAAGGGATTGTAAATGTAACAAAAGACCCAAACAGAAATTCTGGAGCTGAAGAAGTAAATGAGATGAACTAGAATTAGCAAGCTTAAGAAATAGAGCAGCCCAGATGAAGAAAAGAATTGGTGATATTAAAGAATTAAAGACAGAAATCTAGAAATGAGTTAGGTGGAAAAAGAGAGAAAATGAAGAGTGAAAACAACAAGAAGAAAAAGAATGAGCTCTACAAAAACTGACTCCATTAGAAAGCAGTATAAGAAAAATGGGTATACCAGAAAAAGGAAAGAGGTAGAAAGGAACAGAGTCTAATCAAACAAGTAATTGGCAACAATTTCCCAAACCTGTGGAGAGATGGATCCTCAAATCCAAGAAGCTAACAGAACACCTAATTATCTTAATTCACAAAGGCATTCTCCAGGGCACATTATTCTGAAGCTATCAAAAATTAATGGCAAAGAAAGAATTCTCAGGGCAGCCAAGGAAAAGAAGACAATAACCTATAAAGGAAACTCCATTTGATTATTATTGGAATTTTTTTAGAGGAAACTACAAGCTAGGAGAGAGAGGAATCAAATATTTAAAATATTAGAGTGAGAGAAATCACCAGCCAAGCAAAGTTTTGTTTTTGTTTTTTGGAATGAAGTAGAAATAAAGGCTTTTCTAGAAATACAGAAGAAGAAGAAATTTACCACCATTAAGAACTGTATTAACAAGAAGTACGGAAAGGTACTCTTCTAACCTGAAACAAAAAAACAACTTACAAAACTGTTAGTAAGATGACTAAAAACAGACAGAAGGAAGAAATTGCAACTCTTGTTCAGAATAAAGTATTAAACACAATATAACATAAAGGCTAAAGGAGGTAAAAGTATTTATCAAAATAAAAAGACATTAGCTACTGTGATTTAGAAATCAATGCACAAAATAAAACGCAATAATATGTGACAACCAAAAACATAAAAGATGAGCAGGGGAAAGCACTGAACTGGCACAGGTGAATGGAGCTTAGTTGCAAACAGAGGAAACAAATTATTACACAAAAACATTTTCTTGCATACATCTAATGGCAGCCACAAAACAAATATATAGCACTGAAATACATAACATAAAGAGAGGAAGCAGAAGAAAATAGGATACCACCAAAGTAAAATAACAGAAACACAAGGAAAAATAAACAATGGAGACATGGAACCAACAGAAAACAAAAGATAAAGTGGTTATAGGATACCTTTATATATCAATAATCTTTCCTAAATGTAAAAACTGAACACACAGATTAGGGAGATGGCTCAAAAAATAAAACCCTAGTGTATGCCACCTTTAGAAGACACACCTCAGCTGTAAAGAGAAACACAGACTCAAACTGAAGGGGTGGCAAGATGATACCGCAAGGAAATGACATCCAGAAAAAAAAAGGATATAGCTGTTGGGAGCCACCCTGCTGTGTTTCAGAAGCTGTAACCCCCCTCATGGCTAAGGCTGAGTAAGCAACTTTCGGACCTTAAGTCACTAAGGAGACAAAGCTTATCTCCCTGGCAGGGGTGCCGCTTCTGCTCCTTTTACTTCATCCGTAACTGGCACCCAATGCTTGATCAGTTAGACAATGACAGGTAAGATTCCCCAAGGGGGAAATGACCTAGGACAGGCATGATCATGTGGAGGCCCTAAGAAAGGACTTGGGAGGCTACAGCAAAATCGGGTGATGGACCCTCAGCTTTGACATAGCCTGAGTCCTCATACTGTCTGAGAGAGAAGTCTCCTAATCTCTTGGCTGCCTTGCTTACCCTGCCTGACTTAAGCCTGAAACAATGCCGGTGGTGGGTGTAGCCCTGTGCTGGAAACCGTGGGTTCCCCATGGCGATCAGGCTTAAGAAAGAAATGTAAACTCCTGTGAAACCTGCTTTGTTTAGAATGCTCTCAATTAAATAAGGGTCCAAGCAAGAAGTGAGTTTGTTCCTCAAAGTTTTATTGCTCTTTAGCTATCTGACCCTGACTCAAAATAGGCCTTCAGAGTTCTTTGTACATTATCTGTTGTTTGATCCTTACTGCCTGACAATGATTATTGAGCCTGTATTCCTGTGTAAAATGAACCCAGTAAAAGCTCATTGAGGAAAAGGCTCTTGGCCCTTCTCCCTGGAGAGGTTGGCCACTTTTCCTCCCCAAACAGATGATGCCTTGGTAGACTTATTCTCATCTGTGGCAGACAGGGGGGCTCTGCACGCAAAGCTCCCCCACATATAGCCATACTTATATCAAACAGAATAGATTTGAGATAAAAATGTAACAAGGACAAAGATGGTCATTTTAAAATAATAAAAGGGACAATATATCAAGAGGATGTAACACATTAAAATGTATGCATACAACCTGGAATCACCAAAATATATAAAACAATTCCTAACAAAACTAAAAGGAGAAACTAACAAAAATAAAATCATAGTATTAAACCTAAATACTCCATTGACAACAATGGATAAATCATCCAAACAGAAAATCAATAAGGAAATTTTAGACTTAAATAATACATTAGATCAAATAAATATAATCAACATTTACAGAGCTTTTCATCCTAGAACAGCAGAATATACATTTTTCTATAGTGCACATAGATTATACATTGAAGCACAAGACTAGCCTCAACAAATTTAAGAAGATTGAAATAATACCAAGCATAGTCTATGACCTCAGTGCTCTGAAACTGGAAAGCAACTGCAAAAAGAAATCTGGACAAACCACAAATATGTGTAGATTTAAAAATATGCAAATTAACAATGGTTGGGTAAAAAAGGAATAAGATTAAAAGATATGTACAGACCAATGAGAATGGCAATACAACATATCAAAATTTCGAGGATGCAACAAAAGTGGTAATAAGAGGAAAGTTTATAGCAATAGAGACCCACCTGAAGAAATAAGAAAACTCCCAAGTAAACAACCTAACATTTCACCCTATAGAATTTAAAAGAAAGAACATATGAAGCCCAAGGTCAGTAGGAGAAATGAAATAATAAAAATTAGAGCACAATTAAATAAAATAGAAAACAGAAAGACAATAGAAAAAAATAAAGCAACAAAAAGCTGGTTCATTTCAAATATAAACAAAACAGATAAACTGCTGGCTGGACTGATTAAGGGAAAAAGGGAAAAGACACAAGAACAGAAATGAAAGGGGAATTTACAATGGAACATCACAGAGATACAAAGGACCATACGAAAATACTATTAAAGACTATAATGCATCAAATGAAATAATGTAGAAGAAATAGCCTTGTTCTTAGAAATACATAATCTTACTAGACTGATCATGAAGAACTAGAAAATTTAAATATACTGATCAACAGTAAGAAAATTGAAACAGTCAATAAAAGCTTCCCAAAAAATAAAAGTCGAGGACCAGATGGCTTTGGTAGTTAATTCTATAACACATTTAAAGAATACTTAATACCTATCTTTCTCAAACTCTTCCAAAAAACTGAAAATATTTCCTAACTCATTTTATGAGTCCAACATTAATCTAATACCAAAATCTTGCACAACCTCAAAAAAAGAAAATTACAAACCAATTTCTCTGATGAATACAAATTCAAAAACACTAAATAAAACACTAGCAAATCAAAGTGGTGGGGGAAAATGGAGACAACTCCATTTTTGTACTTGAACAAAAATAAAAAAAAAAAGAAAAACAAATAGAACAATAAATACATCATGATCAAGTGGGGTTCATTCCAGGGGTTCAGGATGGTTTACTACATGCAAATTAATCAATGTGATACACCACATTAACAAAATAAAGGATAAAAATCATGATTATACCAATAGATGCTGGAAAGGCATTTGCCAATATAATGTTTATTTATGATTAAAACACTCAATAATGTGGGTATGGAAGAAAAGAACCTTAATATAATAAAGATATTCTATAACAAACCCTCAGCTAATATCATACTCAATGGTAAAAGACTGAAAATTTCTCCTCTAATATCAGGAGCAAAAGCAAGATGCTGAGTCTCACCACTGTTATTCAACAAAGTACTGGAAGTCATAGCCAGAGCAATCAGGCAAATTAATTAATTAATTCTAAATTGGGAAAGAAAAAGTAAAATGGTCATTTTTTGCAGATGACTTATTCTCTATGTAGAAAACCCTAAAAACTTTACCACAAGGCTATTAGAAATAATAAATAAATACAATAAATTTTCAGGATGAAAAATTAACATAAAAATTGTTTGCATTTATATATATTAACAATGAAATACCAGGAAAAAAATAAAGAAAACAATTCCATTTAAAGCTGCAAAAGTAAAAAGGATAAAAATACATGAGAAAAAACTTCACAAAAGAAGTGAAGGCCCTATACACTAAAAACTAGAAGATATTTTAGAAAGAATTTGAGTAAGACACAAAGAAATGGAAAGACATTTCATGTTCATGGATTTGAAGAATCACTGTAGTTAAAATGGGTATATTACCTAAAGAAATATACAGATTTAATTCAATCCCCATCAAAATTCCAATAGCATTTTCAAAGAAATGGAACAAAAATGTCACCAAATTTACTTGAAACCACAAAAGACCCCAAATAGCCAAAATAATCCTGATTTTAAATAAAGCTTGAGGTATCACACTCCTTGACTTCAAACTATACTACAATACCAAATCAAGACAGTGTGGAATTGAGAGAAAAACAGACAAACCATTTTATCATTCTTGACAGCCAAGACATAGCAACAACCTCAGTGTCATTCAGTGGATGATTGAGAAAACGTGTAGCATTTATATAGGATGGAATACTACTCAGCCATAAGAAAGGATGAAATACTGCCATTTGGGATAACATGGGTGGATCTTGAAAGTATTGTGCTAGAGAAATAAGTCAGATGAAACAATACAAGAACCATATGATTTCACTCATATGTACATTAAAAAAGAAAACAAGAAAGAAACAAACAACTCCTAGACACAGACAATAGTATACTGGTTACCAGAGGGGAAAGGGGATGTGGGAGGTTGAAGAGAGTAGAGGGTAAAATATATGCTCAGAGAGGGAGACTCGACTTGGGGCCATGAGCACACACGTATACGGATGATGCATTGTAGAACTGTGTGCTTGAAACTTATATGGTGTTATTAGCCAATGTCATCCCAATAGATTTAATTTTTAAAAATTAAAGGAGACATAAATAAATTGAAATACATTCTTTCCCCCAAATACTATAATATTTCTTTAAATGTTAAATTTAATATTATGCTTCAGTAAATTTATGAGAAATGAGTGTCTAAACCTGTGACTTTTTGAATGAAAATTTAAATTTTGTAAGAGGTGTACTTAAAAGAAACTTTCTGAAGATTTTTGAACTTGTAAGTCAACAAAAGTTAGAAGGTTTGCTTTGTGCTTCATTTAGGCCAGTATAAGCCATGCTAACTCTTTCATCATGTTTTCAGAGCTAATAAAATAACTTTTTCCTCACTGCTTATTTGGAGTTCTTTTCTGTTTATATTGTGGTGGAAGTGATTAATTTTACCTGGGTACTCTTACCTCATTTAATTGTGTCAGTTTATTTATTCTAATTTTTATAGAAGCATAAAATATCCTATGAACAAACACCAATAGGCTATTCCTTTTTGATAGCTAAATTTGGGGAAATTCATTAAAATGTTAAATAATGTGTAAGGAAAGCTCTTGGAAACCAAATGAGTATTTTTCTTATTATTTTGTCTTTTATATGATTAGTTTCTAGTAAAACTCTATTTGCTTTCTGATTTCTCTAGAATTTGGTGTTTGTATTATCTTTTGTAAAAAACAAAATTGTGTCACCAGTCTATGTGGAATCTTCCTTATTGTGTATTAACATATGGATTTTCCTAATAGACTTTTTTTCAGGTTTCTTATAAAAAATGGTTGTCATTTCAAAAATAATTATCATGTCAAAAATTATAGTGATACACTGTTAAAATTAAGACTTTATTCTGAGATTTAGGCACTTCAGGCTAAAAACAATGTAAAATGTGAGTTACCAGGGCAAATTCTTAAAGCACCAGGCAGTGACTTCACAATGACAGTTCACAGACAGATGACAAAATTAGATTGGCCTTTCAGGAGACTGAACTGTTCTAGGGCCAATTGGTATGTGGACAGCGGTGCATGCAAGTGAAGATTCAGAATTCCATGAAAAAAATGTCTTTTTAACTGTGCTGGGGTTTCCATAACAAGGTACTGCAAACTGGATGAGTTTAAACAACAGAAATTTATTTTCTCATAGTTCTGGAAGCTAGAAGTCCAACAACAAGGTGTATTCAGGGTCATTCTCCCTCTGAAGCCTATAGGGAAATTCTTCCTTGACTCTTCCTAGCTTCCAGTAGTTTGCCAGCAATCTTTGGCATTCCATGGTTTATAGATGACTCCCTCCAATCCTTCATCTCCACATGGTGCTCTTCCTGTGTCTCTTAACATCATCTTCCCTCTGTGTGTATCTGTATTCAAATTTATCCCTTTTATAATGATTATAAATGGTAGGAGAGCCCATCCTAATGACATCATTTCAACTTGATCACCTCTGTAAAGACCCTATTTCTAAGAAAGATCATATTCTGAGGTACTGGGGGGTTAGGACTTCTACATATCTACTTAGGGGGACACAATTTAACTCACAACACTGTCAATAAAAGAGACAGAACATACAAGTAATCATGAGAAAGGACAGCATAAAACAGCAGGAACCTTGTGGAAAGACATAAGAGCTGAGAATTTATGTAGTTGTGGAAGAGGATTTTCAAGAGCTGAGCCAAGAGAAGAAACCTGTAGCAATTTTTCTGTAGAGCAGTTTTCCTCAAGGGAAGTAGGTTTTTAAGCACACATGGTCAGGACACAATCCTCTCAGTTCAGTAAGCAATATTATTATGGTACATTAAATATGTCCACAAATCTTTTGTAGATTTTGCTGATAAGAGCTAAAGTTCAATTGCCTCAGTCTAGCTGTCTGGAAAATGACAGGCTTTATGGAGATGAACCAAGGCATCCTCCACAATAGAACCAACTGCTGAACATGAATGAGGCCACCTTGAAACTTCCTGTGCAACCCACCTGCAATTAAATGTAGTCACATGGGTGAGCTCAATTGAAATCAGCATAGAAACCAGTCAGTTACCCATAGAATTATGAGAAATAAATATATCTTTAATATTTAAGTCACTATATTTAAGTAGGTTTATTATGCAGCCATAGTTAACTGATACAGAAATTTGCAATGAAATAAGGTGTTACCTTAATAGAACCTTATATTTTTGGCATTGGCTTCTGAGCAGTGAGTAGCAGTTGGAAAAAGTGGAAAGAAATCTGTGGAGGTGGGAAAATGGAAAAGGGACTATGACAGACTAAAGAAAGAGTGATGTGTTACATAGTACAGAACAATTAAAAAACTGTCACCTATGGTAATTTGGAAGGTAAGAAATATACTTAAATAAGTTTATGGTTCATTCTTCATTTCACAAACTAAGACACCTTTGCAAGGAATGTTGAAAGTGCCAATTGACTTGTCTTAGCTGAATATGCTTAGGTACAAGAAGAGAAAAATGAGCTGAAAAAGGAGTTGTTCAATGTGCAAGAAGAATTTAGAGAAAATATAGAAGGCCCAGGACTTGCAGAAATGGATAATAGAACAGTTTCTCAGTCTCAATCCCCTCAATTGGTAGAAATTCTCGAACTAAAAAAAAAATGCTTAGGACCAAATAGCAAATCAAGGGTATGTAGAGAGCTTGAGCTGCTATGGTCAGGCAACAAGCCGAAATGAAAGTAACAATCAAGCCTTTAATCACTGAGTGTGGTAATATAAAGAGACTAAATAAATAGAAGAAACTGCAGCAACCTCAATATTCTATTTCCCCATGGGATGATGTTGGGTAAGGGTCACATGGATTAGGGAGATGTGTGAAATTATCTAACTGCCCAGCAAGCTCCAAGTAAAATCCTCCTGACATTTTATGGATCTGGGAGCAAGGAAAAGGAAGCTACGGGGAGTGGGGGGGGGGGGGACACTAGGGTTAGAAAAGTACTGGGTACTGAATTAGAATGAAGACCATTGCTTTCAAGGTACCTCCCTTCTCCCAGAGAGAAAGTGTTTGCAGAGATAACCAAGGAGGCCTTAGCTGTAGGCCCCTAATAAAGAGTCTTCTAAATAGAAGCATCTGAACTAAGAATGCAGGTATACATGAGAGCATGCTCAGCCAGGGGCCTGTGTCCTTGACTGCTACTTTCTTCGGAGACTGCAGTGGACCAAGTCCAGTGATTGGAGGGCAGCTTTGTGCATGAGGTAGGCCAGGTGAGTCTTTGTAACTGCTTATGGTAGGGCCAGAAAGATCACACACAGGTTTTTGGCCAGTAGCCTGACTTCATGGGGTGTGGCTGTATTCCTTTTTTTACAACCTTTGCAAATTTCAGGTCATACCTAGTAAACCCTCTCAGTGGTAAGAGTTTTTAAGACATTCTCCCACAGCAACCTCATACAGGGCTCAAAGTAGAGACAGGTCTGTCTCAAAAAAAAGTATGAATGTGGATATTTGAACTTGCAATAAAATCCAAACAGATCCATAGAAAATTTGCAAAATTGTTATAGAATAGTACTGGATCTTGGATTAAATTATATAAAGGGAAAAATAATAAGAAACGTTCTTACAACATTCCATGAATAGGAAGCAATTAGAGTCACTCAGCTGCCAACACAGAATTTTTTTTACCTAAAAGGAAAAACATTCACAGAATGGAGCCAAGGCCATGCGCAGAGGCTGCAACAGGCCCTCTCCAGGACTATTCCTTCCTGCTCTCACAGCAGGGCTAATGACAGTGTGTGAGTCCCCTTCCCAGGCCTGCCTGAGGAGAATTTGGAGCCCCACCTTTGTTCTCTTGGGCCAATATCCTGAGACTATCTTAAAGCATTGATCTTACATCTTTCTCACCATTACAACTTTGAAAGTAGGCATTACTTTTATTTTACATATGAGGAAACTGGGATGTAGAAATAGTTAGTGAATTACATAAGCAGCAAATATTGCAGCTGAGGTTCGAACATAGGTCTTCCAGGTTTAAACAGGAGTCTCAACATTTTCTCTCCTTCATTTCTTAACAACTGCCTTTTTCTAGAAAGGCACAGGGTTGCTGTGGAATAAACACATTAATAAATAAAACTTTTATATATGGTGTCTTTCCATGCCATTATTCTTTTTAAAAAATTTGCATTGACTTGAGGGGGGGGGGGAGGGAGGGAGAGAAATGTCACCGTTACTCCTCCAGCCCTTTATGCTAGCATCCTTGGCATTAACTGCAGAAGTGAATTTCTTCTTGTAGTGTCATTTTTTGCAAAATTACTTGATAAAATGTCTCCAAGGTTATATTTAACTTTTGATAAAATTTTAGTAGTGACAATTAAATCACAGCACTTTGCATCTATTAACTCATTTAATCCTCACATTAAATTTATAAGTAGGAACTATTTTACAAAGAAGGTGAGCAATATTCCAAAGTCACATAGCAAGAAAGTGGTAGAGATAGACTGACGACTGTGATTCACTATTCTATGTTGCCTCCAGAATACCACTTTGGTAATATTATTTCCAGTTTATGGAGAAGAAGTCACTCTGGTTATGGGATAGCATTTCCAGAAGTAAAATGTGTTTGTTAAATAACAGCTTATGAAAAAGTTTAGAAATCTTTCAAAAGAGAGCTAAGAGTTTTCTATCATCATACAGTGTTCACGTAGAGATATGGGTGTACTGATTATCAAGTCCAGAAGAAAATGGTGGGAGGTGTCTGTTAGAGTTTTGATGGGAGGTGGTAACTGCTCAAAAAATGTAATGAGAAAGCAGATTATGACTAAGTCATGTGTAATTGAACATGTTCCTGCATGGCAGAAAGTTACTCACCCTGAGTCCACAGAATCCAATGAAAGAATCACTCTGATCTAATCTTCACCATCAAGTAATTGTGCCTTAATTTTACCCCTGTTTACTGGTTTAACTGGCTCATATTTTAAATAGAATTGAGTATATTTTGTTAAAGTCTGTTAAGTCCTTTTTCAAACAAGGAAAGAAAGAAACAGTGTGTGTGTGTGTGTGTGTGTGTGTGTGTGTGTGTGTGTGTGTTTATATCGCCTAGTTGAAGAAATATTTTTGTCAAATGAAAAGTAAGACAAAAGGGATAAATTGAATTAAAAGTAGGAGGGATAAAGGGAAGAAAATGTTCACAAGGTCATAAAATAGAGCAAGAAAAGAGAGACCCCAGAAATCATACATAATCAGTGTATGTATGCAATCAGTTTGCAATCAGTGAGCTGCAAATCTGGTCCTAAGCTTTCCAGCAGTCAGTGGGAAAATAAAATCCTGATCAGTTACACAATTTACAAGGTATAAAAGATAAAACAGAACAGTTGTTAGGAAAAGCAAAATTATTGCTGTTACTAATATCCAACAGATATTCCTCCCATAGTCCTCATAAAACCAGCACCATGTAACACACTGGCTTATAGTCTCAACTGAACTTTTAGAGTCAACACAATAACAAGTTCATAGAGTTGCTGGCATCACTCTAAAACAGCATTCAGCAAAGGCAATTGGATAGGGGAGAGGGACGAATATACTACCATCCAGGTACATGGTTTTTCTCCGATTTGAACAAATCCAAGGGTAGATTTTAAAGTGTCTGGAATAATAATAAGTTGTATCTTTTAAGTAACCCTTTCCATAAATTGTTTCTGTCTGAAGATCTTTTTATAGATGTTGGGAAGAAATGAGTTTGAAAATACACTGTTTGTCAAACACTCAGAATCCAGATTATCCATCAATTCCACTTCTGAGTATTTATCTGAAGAAAACAAAAACACTATTTTAAAAAGATATATGCACACTTATGTTCACTGCAATATTATTCACAATAGCCAATGTATAGAAGCACCCTAGGTGTCCAATAATAGGTAAATAATTAAAGATATAATATGTAGATATATACAATAGGATATTACTCATCAATAAAAAAAGATTGAAATCTTGCCATTTGCAACAACATGGATTTTCCTAGAGGGTATCATGCTAAGGGAAATCGTTCTAACACAAAAAGACAAATATTTTATAATTTCATTTATATATGAAAATTTAAAAAAATGAATGAATGAAACAAAACATAAACAAACAGATACAGAGAACAAACTGATGGTTGCCAAATGGCAGGGCGGTGCAGGATGGGTAGAAAAGGTAAAGGGAAATAAGAGGTACAAACTTCTAGTTATAAAATAAATAAGTCACAGGGACATAATATATAGTACAGGGAATATAATTTGATAATATTGTAATAACTTTGTACAGTGGCAGATGGTTGTTAGACTATGGTAATTAGATCATAAATGCTGAATCACTGTGTTGTTAAAAAAATTCAGATTTTCTAGACTCATGACTAAATATGAACCTACACATTTTAACTAAGTGTTGATCTGGTGAAAGACTTTCCATTTTAATCTCTTAAAAAAACAAGGGGCCAGAGAGGAACTACCTATCCCTGAATTAAAGGCCATCTCTTCTGTGCTCAAAGATAAACTAATACAAAATCCATAACCTGTTTCAAAATTCTCAGAAAGTCTGTCTAATACACAGACAACTGAGACCACAAAATACTAGCTTGGTCACCTGCTTTACCTTGTATATTGATGCTTGACTTCCAGGCACTCTCAATAAAACATGCAGACAATGATTAATTTTGAGCACTTCTAATAAATAATATTTTAATTTTTTCTTAATCTGAATTCTATTAAGAATAATGGGTTTTAATTCTGGAAGGATACTTACAGATCACTTAATAGAGAATTTAATAGATAATGAACTTGCATCCAAAAGAGGTAAAATCACTTTCACAAGATTGAATACACCTGAAGAGTAACAAAGCAAAAGGGAAAAACCCAGGTGTTGGCACCTGTCATTTACTGTCTGCCCTGCCTGCGGATGCTCAGTTTCACGGCTTCAACAGTTACAAAGAAACCCTGTGCTCACTTCCTCCAGTCTCATCCATTCTATTACCATGAAAATTGGTCTTCAAGGAGGGAACATTAGTACTTCAATTCATATTTTCACTCTTTTTTTTTTTTGAGTCTGGATGTTGTATCACATTAAACTTAATGTAATTTTCATGGCTTAATGTGTAGTAAACAGATAGTTACAATCACAATACTGCTATGAGTTCAATTACATGAAGAAATATGATTATCTGATAAAATGCTTCATTTGTTTAACAGAAGGAAGAAAAATATCCCTGACTCTCAGCCAACAGCATATTTTTACAATGACATACCAAGTCAAGATGTGCAGATGAGAAATTGTTTGATTGACTGCTGTACCTTGAGTACTTAAACCTGCGAGAGTTCCCAAGTTCAAGCCACTGTGGCTCCTGCACTGTCTGTCTGCTGTCCTCTGGGCCTCTCTGCAACAAGAGCTACCATTTTGTTGTCATTGTCACTTCACATATTCAGTCTCTAAAGCTCTGTTTGTTGTTTCATTCCGCTGCATGTCTCCCCTAGGAACACCTTCATTTTAATATAAATAGAGCGTTTCATCATGCGATGGCAAAGAATCATGGACGGTATGACTCTCAGTGTTCCTGGGCACACTGCATACAGATGTATTCCAAAAGAGATCTAAAATAGACAAAAGAAGAAATTTAATATGAGGGCATCAATATTATTTATCTAAATACAATGCAAACCATATGTTTATAACAGCTAAGAGTAAATATTGAAGGTGAGGCTATAATACTTTGATTTTGTGGCTTTTGCCCAGATATAGGAAGGAAGCAGCTATTTAACAAATTCTATAGCTCTTATCCTTGTTTTTGAAACTCTGATTAACTTCATTGTCTTACGTGAAATGAGGATCACTTTTGGATTCCTCGTAATTCTTTAATGCATAGGACTTCATTGAATTTAAGACAGTTAAATAATTTCTGAAAAATGTTTTGAGACATGACCAAATTAAGTGTCATCCTGACTTGCCTCATCTATGTTGACTTGGAGAGAACAATAAATAATAAATTAAGATGAGCCAAGTGATTTTTTTCATAGGCCTGGTCTTCGTAAGTTGTTCTGAGGATCTCACCAGATTTCTATGACTTTCTATAACTTCCTGTAACCAGTCTCTTGGGCCAGTATCTCTAATTTTATTAGTATCCCTTCTTGGCTTTCTAGTGACCTGGCAGAGTTCCAATCACAGCACTGAGCACTCTTGGAGTGATGCTGCCACCACCACCCTGAAAAAGTGACATTACTGCCTCTGCCTTCTCCATTGTTACTGCTCTGCTCTCTCACCATTCTGGGAGATGATTCCCTAATATTGATTGAAATATTTACTGGCAGCCCCAACATGAACTTGCTGCCTAATACACATTTGTAGTGCATCTTTCCCCTTGCAAAAAAAAAAAAAAAAGACAACTTTTTTCCTAAAGAGCAAAGGTCTAGCAGCAGATAGCAGTAAGTGTTTGGAAAAACAGTATCATCATACTTAAAAAGCTTTCTTGCCCTGGCTGGTGTAGCTCAGTGGATTGAGCGCGGGCCTGTGAACCAAAGGATCGCGGTTCGATTCCCAGTCAGGGCACATGCCTGGGTTGCAGGCCAGTTCCCAGCATGGGACACATAAGAGGCAACCATACAGTGATATTTCTCTCCCTCTCCATCTCTCCTACCCTTCCCCTCTAAAAATAAATAAATAAATATTTAAAAAAAAAAAAAAGCTTTCTTTACAAAACTTCTGAATGAGCACCTGAGAAGAAAGTGCAGGAACTTACCTTACAAACTAAATGATGTTTTGTCAGGTTTTAAATATATTTAACATTTCTATTGTACATAGTGTTTGTACTCCAATAGTATAGTTAACATCTTCTAATGCACACTCATACTCCCTCGAAAATCACTTGAGTCCTTGATTTTAAATGGTGTTTTCTGCTTGTTTTGAAAATGAAGATTGAACATTTTTTCCCATCTACCATCACTTTTTTAAAGATTATTTATTTATTTATTTATTTTTAGAGAGAAAGAAAGGGAAGGGGAAAGAGAGGGAAAGAAACATCAATGCATGGTTGCCTCTCACATGGCCCCCACTGGTGACCTGGCCTGCAACCCAGGCATGTGCCCTGACTGGGAATCAAACTAGCAGCCCTTTGGTTTACAGCCAGCACTCAATCTGCTGAGCTACACCGGGCAGGGTACCATCACATTTTAAATCAATGAAAAAATGTATCTTATATCTTTGTTCATTTATATTGTACTTTTAATGCAAAAGGCTAAGGAGGAAGTAATATGGAGTATATGGTTTTGTTTTGCTTTTTAAAATTTTTGTTATTTTTTCACACTTTTTTATTGTTCAAGTACAGTTGTCTCAGTTTCCCCCCAACTGCCCTCCAACCCAGCCATTCCCCACTTCCCACCCTTGATCCTATTCCCCTCCCTATATTCTACTCTAGGACTGTTTTTACTTTATTTTGATTAAATAGATATTAACAAAGTTGAAAGTGGGAGAGCAGAAGATAAAAGAGATGATTGTTATTTACTGAATCCTTATGCTATGCCAAAATTATTTCACTTAGTCTTTACCTGAGTCCTGAAAAAGCTCTGATTGTGTTTGCTAGCGATGGTCCACAAAACTGGCCATTAGAGGACCCGGTGTTCAAACACGCTTCTTCTAATTCCATTGCTTATTCTACTGTACTGCTCTATCACAAAAGATGAAATAAATCATAACCCCTTTTCACTAAACAATTTTTGTAATAAAAAGAATTATTTAAGAGTAAAACCTTGCATAGAATATAGTCAAATGTTTAATCCATATTATATATTTTGTAGGCTACCACTTGTTTCTCATTGAGGAACAGATGCTTTCCACTCTAATGCTCTTTGAGGTTTCTACTTAAAAAGAGTTCTTTATCTTTCCATCTTAAAATATTCTTCTAAAGATTTTTAAAAGATTTTATTTATTTTTAGTGAATGGGGGAAGGGCAAGAGAAAGAGAGGGAGAGAAACAACAATGTGTGTTTGCCTCTCACATGTCCCCTACCTGGGACCGGGCTCGAAACCCAGACATGTGCCCTGACTAGGAATTGAACTGGCAACCCTTTGGCTTTCAGGCCAGTACTCAATCCACTGAGCTACACTGGCCAGGGCCACTTCTAAAGATTTTATTAGAAATTATTTGTTGTGTATTGGAAAACATGGTTTTTCACTAGAGAATCCTGCTTAACTTTATTAAAGCCAATATATTTAAAGTTTAGTTTAGAATAGAATTTTTTTATTGTTATAACTATTAAAATCCTCTAGGATGCACTTTAGGGCAACATTTTTCAAATTGCAGATAACAAGTCATTAGTAGTTTATGAATTCAATGTAGTACGCATGACTATCATTTGAAAAACAAAATAAAACTAGTTGGAAATAAAGAGAATATAGTAGATCAGAGCATAGGACATATATAAATGCCACATTTTGATTCACAAAACTTTTCTTTCCACTGTGTGTATGTGTATGTAATGGGCTGTGATATAAAAGTATTGTTTTATAAATCAGGATTAAAAAATTATTAGATTATCAATTTTTAAATGAATGGAACTTTAAAAGTTATTAGGTGATGGTATGAATATATATATTTTTAGGAAATAGCATTTCTTTAGTATGTTATTCCAACTAATAATTAGAAAAATTTATAGGCTATGATTAATTAATCAAATTCCTGAATATATAGTATCATTCTTTCAATAATAAAAGCAGTAAACTGGTAATTTTGATTTAACTTTTCAGTATCATACTACAACTTAATTCTTTATTAACTCATTTAACAACCTGAATGTGAGTTATGAAAGCATCTAAATCTCACTTTTTACAAAGTTTTAACTGTGTTCAATGTGACCTACTTTATTACCTTTACCAATAAATTTAATATTATTAATAATCTATTTAGTATTTATTATCTATTGGTTACATTTGCTTAAGAAATAGCAGGTATTATCCTACATTCATTTTTTAAATACTCAATAATTCCATGTGGTTAGGACAATTTATAGCCCTATTTTACTTCTTGAGGAAACTGAGTCTGAGATCATTTAAGTAACATATCCAAAATCACTTCTAGGAAGGAGTGAAGCTGAAATTCAAACCTAGGTACTTGCCCTTCGGCAATAACATGAATACTAAAATATCTGAATAGAATCAAATATTATTATTTCAGAGATTTCATAATTGAGCAAAAAAAAAACCCTTATAACTATTATGAATGATAGTGTTTTCTAGCTTTTGTGTTTGATTGTATGATTCAGACATATCACTTTCAACTGAATAATTTATTTTCAGACTACACAGATACATTCATATTAGTCCATTGATTGAATAAGTAGTCTCTTTTTCATCAGGTCAGAAGTGATCCTGAACAGCACCACTCCCACCACTAATCTAACTGCTGTTCTCTCACCTCTGCCTCCAGCAACACAAGGCAAGTAGATGAAATGATCAAAAGTTTTGGGGAAAAGAGTATTTTGAGGGAAAGTGTTATAGAAGATTCCCTAAATAGTATCATCAGCATAGAGAAGCATTGTCAAAATCAATACAAAGTCTAATTTTTTAGTAATGAATGGTCCTGATGGAAAACTGGAGAATTAGACAAAGAAGTTGTAATTTGAAAATTTGAAAAGGGTATGTTCAAAATGTGACATAAAGTATGGCAAGACATAAAGTATACTTATACTTAAAAGGAAGTATAAGTAGCTCTGAAACATATTGAAAGGAGCTTGACCTCACTGGTAATTGTAAAAATCATATTAAAACTATTACACTAAGGTATAATTTTCATCTATGAGATTGGCAAAAATCCAAAGTTAGACAAACATTCGGAGTGAGACTCATATATGGCTCATACATTGCTGGAAGGAGTGTGAAATGACAAAAGAAATCTCATGGGAAACATTTACCAAAATAACAATTGTGTTTACTCTTTGATTCAACTATCTTACTTCTGAAAATAGCAGGTATTATCCTACAAATACATTTATACTTGACAAATACATTTGCACTTGAGAAAATGATATATGTATAAGTTATTTAGTAAAACATTACTTTTTTACTGCTAAATTTTGGAAAAACTCAAAGTAGAATTAATATAGAAACCTGGTTAAATAATTTATACATTGGAATAATTTGCCCCTGTTGAAAAAAAGTGAGTCACTCTATAAACACTGAGACAGAAAGATCACTAGAGCATATAGTTAAAACAAATATACTTCAAAGAAGAAGAAACTCTAAGGAATAAATTAATATTTTCAAATGAAAGTCAAAGTATTCTGCCAAGAACAGCTTATTATTTTTCACCAAATAGGTTTTATCTGGAAATGAATACCATAATTAGATTACACAACTGGATTTGCATTTATCTTATATCCTAGGAGCTGCAGGAATACAAACATTCCAAGCCTTTGATAAATACTATTGTCCAATAATAGGTACATATGCTTTAAGTTTTTGATCAGTGAATTCAGAAGTTGCATTTTCATGTTGTCAATTTGTTTGCATTCCCAAGGCGGCATGAACCAGACTGGCAAATGGAATTCCTCCTTCACATTCTTGTCACTAAGACCTTCCTCACACAAACTTCCAGAGCAGTTTACAAATCATATATAACTTTGAAATAAATGTGTTTCAGCTAAGCTAAAAGTAAAATGGTTAAATACATTTTTACTTTAAGGATGTAGCGGTACCAAAGAATAACTGTTTGACTTCTAATCATATTACCATTTTTATTCTGGATAGGTGTTTCATAATTATTTCAGCTATTCTGGAAGCCTCACCAATGCTAACAATAAAATAAAACCTGTCATTCCAGATTGAGTGTCGGCCAGTGAACAAAGGGAAGTGGTTCGATTCCCAGCCTAGGGCTCATGCCTTGGCTGCAGGCCAGGTCCCAAGTAGGGGGTATGTGATAGGCAACCACACTGATGTTTCTTTCCCTCTCTTTCTCCCTCCCTTCCCTCCTCTCTAAAAATAAATAAATAAACCCTTTAAAAAAATAACTGTCATTCCAAATTTGTAATAAAAAAATGTCAGTTACAAACCAAGAGAACAATTTAATATTACTTTAGGGTTCCAATTACCCTCATGTTAAGCATTTATTAACTGAAAGACAATAGACTTGAGACAAACCTACCATAATGACAATCTCTGCTGCTATAATATTGACAGTATATGATGAATTTGTGCTTGGGATTATAATACCTCACTCTTTTAGTCATTTTTCCTTAGTATTCTTTACCTTGAAAACTCAAATGAATATATCTGTATTATTTAGAATGTATTTTGATCATTATAGTCTTGGAATATTTCCTGCTTCAATGATGTTGTCATTGTTGGCAGAAGACAATGTCACAGACAAAACTCAGCAATAATGACATTTTCTAGGTGTCCTTTATTTAAAATTTCAAGTTAAAATATTATACTTGCATCTTGATTGTAAGGGATGTATAATTTAAGTCATAAATTAATAAAATGCAATTATGAAGCAATTATGATGAATGTCATTAACTCCAGAAAAACTTCTAGTTATGTTCATAAGGTTGTCTTAAGTGCAGAGAAAACATGAGAAATGGGCATGGGAACAAAACAAGGCTATGACAACAAAAAGAAATTAATATACTTGTTTTGTCTTCTCTTGCTCCATTTTTGTCAGAATCTTAGAACAGGGAATTAATAACTATAAAACCTATGATAAACTTAAAAGTTCTTGGATTTCCCACTATTTATTCATTGCCTGGTGATATAATGGGACTTCATAATTTTTCAGATCTAGTAAAATTTATATCAAATTACATTAATTAGGCTCAGTAGTATTTGTATGTGTATTAATCTAACTTTTTATAGCAGTTAGGTAGCAGTTTTTACAGCTGTAGTACATGCATTAAGAATAGTGTCTGCTACAAGTATGTAATCAAAAATGGTAACTAATAGTAATATTAACATGTCAGAGTAAGAGCTTTGAGTTCGGTAGGCAATGCAATAAAAGGACTACCCAAGAGAGGTTGGAACTAAGAAGCTGGAAAGTAGTGCATGCTCCATTGTGAACCATGTGCAGGAAAATGACGCAGCTACTGGTAAGAATGAAGGTCAGAAATTGAGAATACGATACAAGTGATACGTGTGTGTGACCAGGGAGGTCCAGAAATAGTAACAATTGGTGTGATAGCATGGAGGTCAAGAAAGACAGCAGAATCTCTAGGAATAAAAAGTTTGCAGACTTTTTTTTTTTTTGACCAAGTTAATAAACATTATCTAAGCAAGTGCTATATCATAAGAAATGTAGTACATATTATAGTATACATAAAAGTATAGTACAACATCCCTTATCGTTGGAGGTTAAAATCATAGCTGCAAACCTAGATGAGTAAAACCACAATGATGACACTGTGTGAACTGCCCACCAACAGAATCAAAGAAGGCGAAAAGGTGGTTAAAAAGCAAAAGCTATGAGAATATGTGTTTCGCTGTTTCTGGTTAGGGATTTGGAAACAGAATACCGAGCTCAGAGAGGAGCTGTGAGGACAAGGGACTATATAATCAGACAGGTTCAAGGATTAACCAGGTTCAAGGCCAGAGAATCAAATACAGAAGGACAAGATATGGAACCAAGTGAAACAAAGAGATTTAAGGAGGAGGCTTCATCACTGGAATGCAGCCTAGCCCAGTTACTAAACCAGGATCTCAGAGTCATCAGCACTGTGGTTAACTCCGTGCTGGTGCTATACCATTCACTCCCCAAGCTGAAAAGGAGCCCTAGAGCCAAATAGCACCCAAATCTTGTACAATTCTTTGATGAAGAAGAAAAAACTATATAGCTTCTTCATAGGAAGATTAACTGGCTGAACAACTTTACTAAAAACATACTGGCAAATAAACTGAAATCTTTATGTCCAGAAATTATGATGTATAGAAGTGCCTTGCTGGTATAGTACCATTCAACATTTTTATCAGTATTTAACCAATAACAATAATATAGATAAATATATTCCAAAAATATCCTTACCACCAAGATCAATACTATTAATCTAGTAAGAAGATATAGAAAGCCGCCCGGAGAGGGAAGATGGAGACGTGGTAGGAGGGAGCAGATTCCACTTCCCCATACACACAGAAGAAAAACCTAGCCGGTCTATGGAGGAACAGAGCAAACAGCCAATAGTATCACAGCATATATGAAAATAGGAGATAAAAAATTGTAGCTGACATTGAAAAACCAGACAGTAAGGAGAGTACTTCAGGACAATAAGGGCCCAGGGATCAGCACAGAGACCAGGGCCACGTCAGCCCCAGGCCTGGTGCTCGCCAGGTCTGCCACAGGGGTCTAGGGAAGGAGCCAGGTCAACTGCTCCCTCCCTGGCCAAACACAGTTTGAGGAGCACCAGGAGAGTCCTGGTTGCTTGAAGTCACAGGGAGGGGAGATAAGGACTGAGTGGCAAATGCACGGGGGCTGTGAGCACCCATGCATAGTCCTGGGAGGAGTGTGTGCCCTAGCCCATGTGACCAGAGGCGGCCTTGCCATGGGCCTTCAACTGGAGGAGGGGGCTTTGTGGAATACTCAGAGCTCATGCCCCGTCAACGCAGGGAGTGTGCACGATCTGTGGAAGAACCAGAGCCCACACCCATGTGAACCTGGGATGAGCATGCACACCGCAGGAAACCCAGAGCTCACACCCATAAACTTGGGGAAAGCATGCATTCCACAGGAGGCCAAGAGCCCATGCCCGAGGACCTGTGTGGAGATGCGCCAGGCTAGCTCTGGGGAGAGCAGCCCAAAGCTGACTGAGTGCTGAACAGGGAGAAAAGCAATAACAGTTGCCCCTCAGCCTGTTGCAGCCAGCAAGACCAGAAAAACCAGTTTGGCCAGTTTGAAACCAGCAAGAGGTTTGTTGTTGTTGTCGTTGTCGCCGCTGTTTTTGTTGTTTGATTTTTTAATTTTTATTTTTTATCTCTCAATTCCTTTTTCCTCTCCTTCTTTCTTGTTTTATTACTTCTTCCTTTCTTTCCAATTTTATGTCTTCTTCCTTCCTCTTTTTTTTCATTTTTTTCTCTCTTTTTAAATACCCACAAGTGAGACAAAAAAAAAAAAAAACCTGGAACTTTGAAAAAAGCAGAGTTGGACCCAAAGAGGAGGCATCCCAACAGCTGAGACAGTGAGACAAATTTCACTTTGCTATTACAGAGAACCTGCAAGTTATTGCATATTTGTAATATTATTTTTTTCATTATCCTTACATCTTTTATTTGAATAGTATTTTTGCATTCCTCTTCTTTCTGTTTAGTCTTCTTTGCTTGGCAGGTTATATTGTATTGTTTGACAGGTTTCCTCTGTTCTCTCATCCATAGTGTATTCCTAATTTACTGTCCTTCATTCCAGTTGTGTTGCATTAGCACATAACTCAAGGTCCTATATTCCCTATTCTTGTTATCTAGACCTCATAGGTTCTGCCATATGATGGTTGCTCTAATATTATTGTAAATAATAGCTGTTCCATACAATTGTAAATACTACACAACACCCCTCCCAGATCTTAGCCCACTTCACGGTTTCCTGAACTCTATTACTGTAGTGGTTAATTCTATTTTCTCACACACTACACCTATTTACTGTTCATTACTCTCACCATACCTCAGAATCTGACCTACCACAACCTCACTGCTTTTTAGATCCAACTCACAATCCTTCCCTCCCCCACAAGAGCCTTATCTTCTTTCCATCCTTTCTAAAAAGTGCTTAGTTGGGTGGTAGAACATGGTTAACACTATACATAGCCAAAGGACCTTCTGTCTCTTCTGTACTGGCTGCTACTATAAATATCATAGAATACTCTCTTGCTATCTTAAACCATTTTGCCTTACCCCTCCAACTGATCACAAAAAAAGAATAGGTGGAAGCTGTGAACACCAGGATACCCAAAGGAGACTGCACCACTGTATCTCACAGGTATTCTAGCACAGAAGTTCACACCATAAACCCAGGGAGCCAGAACAGATCAATTTAAGAAGCTGAGGCTAACAGGAAGAGTCTCACAAACAATGGGAAGACAAAGAAACAAAATGTTGGCAAACCACATCTAACAATACATTAAAAAGATCATACACCATGACCAAGTGGGATTCATCCCAGGGATGCAAGGATGATTCAATATTTGCAAATCAGTAAATGTAGTACATCACATAAACAAAAGCAAAAATGAAAATCACATGATCATATCAATAGATGCGGACAAAGCATTTGATAAGGTACAGCACCCATTTATGACAAAAACACTCAGCAAAGTGGGAATAGAGGGAGCATTCCTCAACATAATAAAGGCTATATATGAGAGACCTACAGCTAACATCATACTCAACGGACAAAAACTAAAATCTTTTCCACTAAGATCAGGAACAAGACAAAGTTGTCCACTTTCACCACCTCTATTCAATATAGTATTGGAAGTATTAGCCACAGTGATTAGACAAGAAAAGGAAATAAAAGGCATTCAGATTGGAAAGGAGGAAAAAAAACTATCATTGTTTGCAGATGACATGATAGTGTACATAGAAAATCCTATAGACTTGGCCAAAAAGCTGCTTGATCTAATAAATGAATTTGGCCAAACAGCTGGATACAAAGTCAATATCCAGAAATCAAAGGCATTTTTGTATACCAACAATGAAACAGCAGAAGCAGAAATCAAGAAAAAAAAATTCCATTTGATATAGCAAAAAGAAAAATAAGATACCTAGGAATAAACCTAACCAAGGAGATAAAAGACCTCTATGCAAAAAACTACACAACACTGAAGAAAGAAATCAAGGAAGACACAAACAAATGGAAACACATACCGTGTTCATGGATCTGAAGAATTAATATCATCAAAATGTCCATACTACCCAAAGCAATTTACAGATTCACTGCGATACCTATTAAACTACCAATGGCATATTTCACAGACATAGAACAAACTCTTCAAAAATTTATATGGAACCATAAATGACCCAAAATAGCTGCTTCAATTTTGAGAAAGAAGAGCAAAGCAGGAGGGATCACAGTGCCTGATACCAAAATGTATTACAAGGCCACTGTAATCAAAACAGCCTGGTACTGGCATAAAAACAGGCACATGGACCAGTGGAACAGGCAGAGAGCCCTGAAATAAACCCAAGTCTCTACAGCCAATTAATATTCAACAAAGGGGGCAGCAACATAAAATGGAGTAAAAATAGTCTCTTCAACAAGTGGTTTTGGGAGAACTGGAGAGCTATGTGAAAAAAAAAAAATGAAACTTGACCACCAACTTACAGCATACACAAAACTAAATTCAAGGTGGATAAAAGATTTAAATATGAGCTGTGACACCATTAAAGTTGTAGAGAACATAGGCAGGAAAATCTGAGATATTTCACGCAGCAACATATTTACTGATATATCCCCTAAAGCAAGGGACATAAAGGAAAGAATAAACAAATGGGATCTCATCAAAATAAAAAGCTTCTGCATGGCTAAAGAAAACAGTATTAGAATAAAAAGAGAACCAACTGTATGGGAAAACATATTTGCCAATGATACCTCAGACAAGGGTTTAATCTCCAAAATATGTAAAGAACTTACGTGACTCCACTCTAAGAAGACAAGCAACCCAATTTAAAAAAATGGGCAAAGGACTTGAACAGACACTTCTCCAAGGAGGACATACAGAGGATCCAGAGACACATGAAAAGATGCTCAGCATCCCTAGCTATCAGAGAGATGCAAATTAAAACCACAATGAGATACCACTTCACACCAGTCAGAATGGCCTTCATAAACAAAGCAACAGACAACAAGTGTTGGAGAAGTTGTGGAGAAAAGGGGACCGTAGGGCAATGTTGGGATTGCAGACTAATACAACCACTGTGGAAAGCAGTGTGGAATTGTCTAAGAAAACTAAGAATGGATCTACCTTTTGACCCAGCAGTTCCAATGCTAGGATTATATCCTAAGAACCCTGAAACACCAATCCAAGAGAACCTATGCACCCCCATTCTGTTCATAGCAGCACAATTTACAATAGCCAAGTGCTGGAAGCAACCTGGGTGCCCATCAATAAATGAATGGATCAAAAAACTGTAGTACATATACACAATGGAATTCTATGCAGAAGAAAGAAAGAAGGAGCTCATACCCTATGCAACAGCATGAATGGAACTTGAGAGCATCATGCTAAGCGAAGTAAGCCAGGCAGTGAAAGACAAATGTCATATGATCTCACCTTTAACAAGAACCTAATCAACAAAACAAAGAGACAAGCAAAATATAACCAAAGACACTGAAATGGAGAACAGACTGACAGTCACCTGAGGGGAGAGGGGAGGGAATTTCAGGGGAAAGGGGACGGGTTTACAGGAACAAGTATAAAGGACACATGGACAAAAACTAGGGGGGTGGAAATGGGAGGGAGGTGGGGAGGGCTGGAGTAGTGGGCTGGGATGGAGTAAAAGACAGGAAACTGTACAAGAACAACAATTAAAATAAAATTAAAGAAAAAAGAAAATATTGAAAACCAAATGCATGATCTGAGAACCAAAATATACACAGAGGGATTAACTTTAACAAATTTCTTTTACTGGAAAAGTAGACAAAGAGGAGAGATAGATATACTTGATAACTGAAAAAAAATGAATTTGATATTCCAGCAATCAAGGGAGAAGAAAGAAGACTCCTGGAGTCAGGTATACTGGATTTCAAATACTGACTGCCTCTACCAGTTCACCAATAAAATACAGAAATATGATAAGTTGAGGGGAAACTTCGAATTATCTTATCTTATAATTTGAATGTTGTAACAAAGATTGCAGCATATCATGTTTGGGTAACTTCTTTTTCAGAGCTAGAAAACTCTTAAAAACTCAATATATAATATTAAATGCATATAGAGTCAGCAGAAATCTTAAGGTCAATAAAACCATCTACTATCAGTGATAGTTTCTAATTTCTGCAATAGGACATACATCCTTGAGAGTTTTAGTAATATGATTTTTAAGCTACATCTAGTACTAAACTGTATGATAGAACATGGGCTGAAAAACCCAATAGGAATAGTAAATCCTCAGCAGTGAACTGTGCTTCTTGTAACAAAATACTTCTAGGCTGGACCTATGCAGAAAACATCATAAATGGCAGAAGGCAATAGCAGCCATCCAGAAATTGAGTGACCACAACAAATCAGATAATCAGACACATTTTCAAAACTAAGTTGATAAAACAACTTCAAAAGTGGGTAGCTGCACAACTGAGTGGAAAGTACACTGAATGAAGCCACAGAAAGATCTAGCTTCTCCTCCTCTCCCTCATTAGCTGTGTGACCTTAAAGAAAGTGTCCCAACTCAATGTCTAAAACAGTACCTGACTTGTGGTAGACACTTCAAAATGTGGGTTGATTAAATTAATACATAACCTTAACTTTTAGAGCATGAATTTTCTCAACTTCAAGGTGAGAATGATTGTGTTGGATGCCAGTTAAGGTGATGTCTAGCCAAACTGCCCCTAAATCTCTGACATGGTTGTATGTTGCTCACACATCCTAAGATCCAGGGCACTGAAGCCAGAGGGAGTGGGAACCCTTCTCACAAATGTGTTGGGCAGAGTGAACAAGATGAAAACCAAGAAGCCCAAGTTCTCTAACAGCCACCCTACAGAGAGTTTTGTTTGTGTGTTATTGCTAAGCATTAAAGACTGTTTCTTGCCCACAGACCTTCTCAGGCATACCTGGATGGTGCAGGCACAGAGTCCTCAATTGCATAATTTTGAAATATAGGAACTTATAAACATGCTACTAGTGAAAAAGAGCAAAAATTTAAGTGTTCATGTGTTTCTGTTTTTCTTTACTTTTTTGAGATAGTACATCAACCTGGATTTCATCCCCTTTCCTACGAAGCCATAATATTTATTTTCATCAAAACCATTCTTTGCATGGTATGAAAATATGCTATAGTAAGTAAGCAGTAATACTACTTAGGGATTCAGTTTTAAGGAAATTTTAAAGTAAAAAAGGCCTTAAATCCAGCATAATTTACTTCAAAGCACAGGTAAAATATTACATTCTTCAGGGAAATTTTCCCCCTGCCTCGCCCACCATTCTTTCCTTTACTCCTTAAACATTCAGAATTTCCATTAAAATTGTAATATTAGCCCCTAAACCAATAGCTTTTTCCTTACCTCTATTTAGTCCTTCTTTCTTTTCTTCTTTCCTCACCAACTTTCCCATCTCCATCTCCACCATCCTATCTTCACCATGTCTTTGTTTTATTCTTTCTTCTGGATTTTAGGAACATTGCATTCTGGAGCCCAACTGCCTGGGGTCAAAGTCTAAATCCACCATTTAGTGGATGTGCGAATTTGCTTAAACTGTTACAGCTCAGTTTTTACATTGATAACTTGGTGATACTGTGCAATAATAACACCTACCTCAAAAGGTCGTTGTGAACATTCAAAGAATTAATACATTTACAACATTCAAATCAGTGTACTGTACACCTTAAACTTACCCAGTGCTATATGTCAGTTATATTTCAATAAAACTGGAAAAATACATATTTACAATGTTTATAGCTATGTTTAAAACACACCAAGTTCACAACAGATGTCTAATACTATTGTTGCTGTTATTTCACAAATATTTACTTACCTTTTTTGGGCACCTTGTTTTACTCAAGATAGCATAGTCCTTATCTCAAACACTCTTGAGTCTTCTTGGTTTACCTACCACCTCTCTTGCCCCAGGTCATAGTCATACCTAATTTAGATCATCAAGAAATCATGTAAGTGTAATCCGCCTCCACTCACCCTCTCACCCACGTGCACCCTATCCTGTCTGACTGGCTTATGAAGGGGGAAAGCATTCTTTACATCTGCCCTCAACAATAAACCTGCAAAGAAACAGCTATAACTCACAGCCATGTATCTATTTGTGGCTCTGATTCTTTATATCACCTGTGTTGAAATATCACAATATTTCAGCTGTTAATTGAAGCACTCTGGCGTCTTGAGTTATTTTTATAGTCAACTTGAGATGTCATGTGATAGTTCAGATTAATGGAAGCTGTGAGTCAGAAATTCTGTCTCTAGTTACGGTTATAACTTTTAACATGTGCTAACATGTGATATCTGTAGATCATGTGACCTGTATTTATTTCTAAAATGGGTATTTGAAACACTGAACTTTTGTCATGGTAACGCTGTATGCTAAATGAAAGCAACACTTTAGTTTCTCATACTTTTTTCTGGTACCACGTGTCTTAATAAAAAGCAGGAATTCTAATGCTTTTCAGATGTCTTAGGCAAACCCAAGAGTACTCAGCTAAAATAAGCACATATCAGGTGAAGCAGGTTTGTCAACCTTTACAAGATATTTACAAAATGATGGTCATGAGTGAGAAAACAAAGAAAATCAATTTGTGGGAAATAAAGTACATCTAGTTTTAAAGTTCCTCCAACATGTAGAGAATAGATTTTTTCCAAGTCTTGAAAGCATTCAGGAAACCAATGCACACTGGTGTGAAGTCTTTAAGAAGGCAGCCTGGTGATCCTTTTAAGTGATGTGAGAAGCGAAGCCCTTAAAATGGGGCTAATTATATGTTTGATGTACTTGACAGAGAAAGATGTATGCAAGCAGAGAGAAAAGACTGCAAACACAGATATCCCCAATTGCATTATTGTCCAAAATTTAATTAATTTCTTGAGCACTATCTTTTCCATAATTTAAAATGGTTTAAAGATGTACAACTAACAGGTTCAAAGCATTTCTTTAGCTAATCACTTGCACTGCAGGAGGCTAAAAATTATAGAGCCCATTTTGTACATTTTTCAAGCCATCCAAAAATTTCCTTTGCAGGCTCTGGCTTTCATTCTCCCTCTGTTTTGTGTAATGACATTGAGAAATGTGTGACCTGACTTTGCTGATACATCGTTCAAAGCCCACGATGTATCAAGGCATGAAGAGATACCTGTCTGGGCAAAAAATGTTCTCTTGACACATATGTGCCATGAGACATAAAAAAGTAATGATTCTGATTATGGGCTCAGTTAAGAAATACATTTTTCTACAGTTTAAAATAAATGTAAGTCCTTCAGCTAGGGTTATATGTTTCTGCAAAATAAATTCATAAAGAAACACAAACCAGTGACAAGTGTCGGGATGAAAATTATAATGGCAGTTTGAATACATGCTACCAAAGAAAACATAAATATGCAAATACATATAAAGTTGTTTCCACTTATTTTAGTTCCCAAACATAAATTAAAATTTTTTTCTAACTTTGATATTTTCTCAGTGCACTATTTGCATTTTTGTGACATTTTTATGAGGAAGTCATTACTTTAAAATCATTCTGTAAGTATATTCTGGTAAACAGCAAACTGAAGGGTCATTAGTAAGAAAAAAAGTAAGAAACAGTCGACTAAAATATGTGAGGCTATGTCTTATCCTCGTATTATTTGTAGTGCTCCTTGAGAGTAATTCAAATTTGCTAAGTTTAGTTAATAGTCAAAAATTTTTATTGAAAGGAAATTTATTAGGAATATCCAAGATTTCTGCCAAGATCATGGATGACAAGAATTCTGAGTCTTTCTATTTCTAAGCTGTCTTCATGTGTGAGTACCCATGGGAAAATTCACTCATTTATTCAATAAATATTTATTGAGGACTTACTAGGTATCCCAGTTACTGGTGATACAGCAGAAAAGTAAACAGACAAAACTTCCTTCATGGAACTCATATGCTACTTGGCGTGGGGAGTTTAAATAAACAATATAAATAAGTAACATAAATATTGTATTAGAAGGTGATATCTTCCACAAAGGGAATAGAGGAGACGACATTGCCTGGGGGCTTGTGGTCCCTGGTGTTCCCATGGTGTGGGATGGGAGAATGTGAGCAGAGTAACAGTATCTGCTTTGCATCTTAAGACTCAGTCTGGCTGCTGTGTTGAGATTATTCTGAAGTGGAGCAAGAGTGGAAATAAGGAGACCACTTTGGAGGCTATTACAGTGATATGAGCAAGAGATGAGTGTGGCTTGGGCTACCACTTCGTTGAGTGGGGAGAGCTACAAGCAAACACATGGTTACAGTCTACGGGGGAACAGGGGGCTGAGTCAGGCAGGCATAAGGTACTTTCCTTTTTCGGTTTTCATTTTCCCCTTTATCATCTCCTTCTGGACTGGTCTCCATCAATTATCCCAGCCCATCAATCTCTCCCACTCTTTCTTTCCCAAATAGGCTCCAGCCTCTCATATTATTTTTTTTCCTTTACACCTCGTGTCAGAAAAGAAGCAATGTTTAAGTTGATACTTGGAGAATGAGTCAAAGTTTAGCAGGGGGATGAAGAAGAGGAATAATTCAGGCAAAGGCAACCACAACATATAGTATGCAAAATCACAAGGCTTTGTGAAGCAGCTGCTCAGGGAGTGTAACCAGTGTGGCATTGCTGAAATGTCCTGGGGATGGCTGGGGAAGTGGGCAGTTTGAAAGCAGGTCACAGTGTCCCACTGATAACTGTTCTCAGGTGTTCAGTGTTGTGCCTTTACACCACAGAATAGGGTGGTGGAGAATGGCTCCAGTTGGCAAAGAGGAAGAAGGTGTTTTCAGGAGATCCTTCAAGCAGAGGAGGGGGAGAACTGACCCTACGGGGGTCCGGGATGTGCAATAACAGCAGCCTCTTCTTAGAGTGCATGTGAACCCAGACTCTTTGCAAAGAAGAGGCCCAGCTGGCAAGAAGAGAACAGCCTCTTTACTGAGAGCGAGAGCTTGTGTTTAGGCATTAGTCTGCCCAGAGCATGTCAGGGGAGACTGGCTGGCCAAAAATAATCTACTAATCCTTTTAAATGCAGGACTTCAAGCCAACAATACAGGTTTCGAAGATAGCTATGGGACCTACATTTAGATTGTAATTTTACAAAGAGTAACTGAACTACATTCAGGGGACAATCTGGTGTCCAAAGAATGCAAATCTCCCTGATACGATGGTATTTTCCTAGGGCATCCTAGGCTATAACACAAGATTTTTCAGGGGCTCCATTGATATGTAATAAATTCAATGGGAAATTCTAAGAAGAGGAGTAATGTGACTAGAATTATATTTTAAAAGGTGTCTCTGGAAGTAAGGAATGGATAGATTAGATAGTGGAGAGGCTAGTTATGTTGAGACCAATAAAGAGCGATTGCAAAACTTCACACAAAGTGATGGAGACTTAAAAATGTAATAGTCCAATCATGCACATGCATCAGTATGATATAAATGCTGGTTGTAGGTGAGGAGACATTTGGAAATAAATTCTGGAAAGGAAAACCTAATAGTGGGAAATACTGCTAGCATTGAACCTCCCTAATAGTGAGAGGCTGAGTACATTAAAGTAGCAATTTATTTGATGAGCGATTGATATCTAGCAGGCTAGTGACAGCCTTGTTGCCAGGAGAGCATGGTTACAGTCTCAGCCTGCGACTTTAAAAACTTCACTGGGGGAAAATTACAGTCGGGCAAGCAGCAGCAGGGCATGGCCTAAGGCACAATATGCGGATAGCTAAGTCCCAGAGAAAACTGATTTGTGGCTTCTGAGCACATGCATTGAGAGGCGCTGCTATTGACTGGTGTGGTTCGTAGGGGTGTAGATCTATCTTGGCTAACAAGAAAGCACTAGAGGTCTTCATTTAGCCACTGAGCCTGTCTCCAGAGACCGTGCGGCTGTCTTTACCTTCCTACCAATCAACACATCAAAAGCTGCAGAATATATTTTCACTTTTAAAAAAATGCAAACTGCAAGCGAGATAAAGTTGCCAAAATTGACTTGAAAAGGGGTGAATGATTACAGCACCACTCCAGATATAAAGAATAAATCATGTGAACCCTGCTGGAATTTTCTTATATGTGGGAACAAGAAAACCCACTGTCTGTATCCACAGGACATCCAGACCGTGTTAATTTGACTAGAAAGGATTAAAACCATTTACACTGGATTTCCTCCTTGAATAATTGTAAGCAGCACACTTTCACAGGATTCCTCGCTGAAGATAACTAGTTATAATGAAATGATTAGAATATTCATCTTAGTAACCCTTGAATAATTGCTTTGCACGGGTTTTCATTCAAGCTGTATAGATGAAGGCAAGAATACATTTCATCTTTCATTTAATTTTAGCAAGTTCTTGCATATTCTGGGAGTTTGAGATTCCATTTAAAAGAACTTCTGAATCTTTAAATGTTTTCTCAAATTATCAGTTCTTTTAACATTGATTCTAATATCAAGACCTTTCCTCCCAGATGTTTCCCAGGAAGACATGCTCACAAAAGGTCACTGCTGTTTTCCAGCTTCCCAGGATCGTTTAGTTTCAGCACTCTTGATTTGGGATGTGTGCAGGGGCATGAAAGAGAAAAGGTTACCCTTTGGTAAGCTCTTTTTAATTCTCTAAAATGAGTGAAAGGTCACGCTGGGGAGGCAGGCTACTTATGCATTTGAGGTAAAAGCCAGTTCTTTGGCTTTAAATTCCAGGTGGTCCAGTAAGGATGGGAATGCAGTGTGTGGCCTGCATCCCTTTCAGTGACCGCTTAAGGGGAATGCCACTTCGTTTTTCTGGACTAACTGACTGACACAGGCTCCTTCAGGACTCTGAGCAGGACAGGTGCTGGATTGTCACATCAGTGATGCATTTCTTGGTGCTGTTCCTGTGTGGGAGTTCCATCTGTGAGGGGTTCTACTTTGGCTCCAAAACTCCCAGTCATAGAAGTGTCTCCTCACAGCATTTCTTCACAAGTCCATTGAAAGATTGATGTTATTTCACTATTTCCTAGGTCTAGCTCATCACTGAACAGATGACATAAGCCGATTGGTGATATCATAGTGTGCACTACATGCGCTTTCATTGTCTCTCACGTTTTTTTAAATAAACATTAAAATTAATTTCGAACTTATTAAACATTACTGTGTGATGCAGAAACAAACAAAACTTTACGGTGGTATGATAGCCATATACAGATTCAACCTACAATTCAAAATGTGAGTTTTAATTCTAAAAGTTTGTCACTTCCCTTATACCTATTTTTATATTTCAAAGTAAGCACCAGGTCTCATTTCAACACTTTTATTAAGAAAATCGATGTTAATAGCTTTTCAAGCCCATTCATTTCACAGAGGTTCCAAAAAAGCTTAGAAGAATGTCTATTTCCACATGAAGGACTAGACAGCACATAAAGTAAACTTGCAAGACATGCCATTGTACATACCTTTGCAACATCCGGATTAGACTATGACAGTGCTACCTCCTGAGGCAATTCTTAAAGACCACCCAGGAAAGTCAGCTGCTGAACCTTGCAACAGCAGTCTGTCGATGTAGGAATGGATAGCATTTCTATTGTGTCTACACTATAACAGCAACTGGTTTATTCAGAGCACAATTAAAAATCTGCCAGATGAAATCTGAATATTTGGCTTCTCTAGAATGTAGCTCATTGGCGGAGCAGTTTCACTGCCTCCTCCCAATGCCAGTGTTACTCGTGAGGCAGGTCCTCGTCCAGTTTTGCGTACCTCTACAAAGGCCAAGAAGCTCTTTAGCAAAGGTCTTATTTAATTCGATGCCATACCTAAATAAAAAGAAATCCCCACCATTAAGCACAAACCTAATTGCCTAAATAAACACATTTAATTCAGTGATTTATATATTTAATTAAATAAAAATGTTTTATTTAGTTAATGCTTACTAAGTTGCATAATGGGAGTTTCTAAACGTAGTAAAGCCACATGCATGCTTTCTTTTTAGCAAAGGTCAAAGGTCAGGAGGTTTGAATAAAAATTAAACTTTTATTTACATTTCTCTAGTAAATAGATGGTCTGGCCTGTAAGTTTTTGGTACCCTAAGCTTTGTTGTCCTTTCCAACGCATCATCTCTCTGCTTAGTGAAATTCGGGGACTAGACTCTGGACTAGGAAGCAGGGAGCTGGCCTCTTTTAATTTGTTATCATATCAATCCAAGATCACCTTACTAACCACAACTGCACTCTTAGTAAAATCCCAGTGCTATGTCTACAGTCGTAGATGTCAAATATCAAAACGCACATGCAATTATAGTGCCAACCCCAACAAGGCCACCCATGATCAGCATTTCTCATTTATGGGGGAAGATAGACGCGGACGAAAATGAATCTAAAATTTGAGGCTTCATCTTATTCATATAGTAAAAAATATTTTATTTCTAAAATCAATCAACTTAATTTTAAAAATTCATCACAGTTCAAGATACTTTTAATGTAAAACGTGCACAGTGATTTAGCGATGATAGCATCAGAGCTTTCTGGGAGGCAGGTGGGGAAGGTAGAGGTAGTTTTTGCTGTGAAGTGTCTAGGAAAGGATCTGTCTTATGATATGTGAGAGGCTGGTGAGAAAATAAGTCTCTTTGACACGTGGGTCAGTGTGTTAAATCCTTTCTTTTTGTTCTCTTACAGAAAGAGTTAAAGACAAGACTAGATTGAGTTTCATTGATGGCAATGTCTGTTCTATTTTCACCAGGCAACTTGTACACAAGAGTCAGTTATCTGAATAAACAGTGAACAGTACTCTTTGGAATATAAGAAAATATCTATATGAAGAACTTCAAGATTATTAATAATTGGAAATGTTAAGATACATGAAAAAGTATGCTTTGTAAGATTTCCACTTGGAGACAAAACATAACTTATGCTATCATAAACCAGAACCAGTGGGAATGAGGTTGGGGAACTAGGAGATCCTGAATGAAGAACCTGCACTGCCCCAAGCAAACCAGCAATCAGTCCTTCTACAAACAACTTCTAGCCTCCCCCAAATATTTTCCTTTCCCATTATAAATAATTTATTTCATTTTCATATTAAATTTAGCTACATAAACAATGACCCAAAATGCCAACTCTAATCCAAGTAACAATCTTCACATCAACAAAACAAACTTCAACATCTATGTTTGCTCATATTTTTATGTGTCACCATCAATAGATATTTTTACTCTGGAAGATAATAAGTATTTGTGACATTAAATCTACTATTTATAATATATGTTTTTAGATTTAAAAATATATTTTAGAAATATTTCCATTGGCTTGAATAGCTCCTGAAATTGCAGATAAAGTTACAAATAAAAGCAGTATCCATTCTTGAATTTTAACTAATAATAGAGTCAATTTTCAATCAATTAACAGTGGGTTGAACAAAATAACTGGACATGGGTGTGGGGGGGATTTGTTGGGAGGTAGGCCCATGTGGTGAAACTATTCATGCAGTTTTTGAGTATATTTTAAAGGCAAATATAGCAGATTCTCTACTATCTGTTTTAAGTATGGGAACTAATTTACTTAACACATGTTTTGCATATATGCAAGAGACCTAATATAATGGAAAGAACCTTAGCTTTGAATTGAAATAGACCTGAATTTTAATCCCAACACATTAAACAAATTGTTAAAACTCTAATTCTCATTTTCTAGTTTGTAAGGTGGGCATTATAATACCTGTGTTGTTTTTAATATTGTTCACATTTAGCACAGTGCCTGGCTTACAGTAGTAGTCACTTACTAAGTATGTGTTCCTTATTGCTCAGTTTTAAAAACAGAAAAAAATGTATAATATGTCAAACAAAATTTAACTTTGTAACTCAACTCAAATGATTCCAAAGATATTTTAGATTTTTGCAGTTGTTTTGCAAAGCATTGCAATGACTGTTCACTTTTAATACACCATAGTTTTGAGTTCCAGGTTTAAAAAACATGATTTTAAAAAAGAATTCATGACAGGTTTTATTTCATTATTTTGCAGTTTGGTATCATTGTATTATAAAAAAATTAAGAAAGGAAAATTATATTCC